>JANDEH010000011.1:13597145-14847145 GCA_024610705.1 Tetragnatha versicolor | reverse complement strand
AGGTTTTTGAAGTTAGTATTGAGCTTGCGAATATTTAGTAGTTGAAAGCGTTTTGGTGTATTATACTTTCATAAACGGGATAGTGCAATAGGGTTAAATATTGGGTAGAACGAGTAGGGCCGCCTTTTCAGGAGCAAAGCAAAGTAAAAAAATGCCTAGTAGCATTTTTTAGAAATCTGACCCATTAAAAAGTATTTTATTCCAGAACCGAGAAAACCGAATTTTATTGATAAAACTGATTCATTTAATTTTAGTAAAAATTGTTATAAAGATTTTCAAAAGAGATAAATTGGAGAAAATTATAAAAAGCTACGATCCCCAGTAAAAACATACAATTCCCGAAAAGACATACTCATTTGACCCTAATTAAAATAAAGATATTTGAAAATAAGGGATTGTTGAAACAAAAAATTAAGGAGTTTGTAAGGATAAAAAGTTGAGGGATTTGAAACTCTATTTTTGAAAAACTTAAAACCAAAGTTAATGCTGAATGTAGTGAACACACTTCTGGCAATTCCTGTTCCTTATGAAACACCCCGTATACTTCAATCTATAGATAATTTTTACCAATGTTTTTATCTTAAGTTTTTACCCCTAATCGGTAGGGATTTTCACCAAAACTATCTCCACACAATACAAAAAATACTACCTTGAGACCCATTAATGCCTAACTTTTTATTTTTCTTAAATATTTGGTAAAAACATAGTAAATAGCCCCGAAACAACTGGAAAAATAGTGAAAAAAATTCCAGGTTAAAATTTTAATTTCTACACCAAAATTAAAAAACGTCCCTATAAAGGGATGTCAGGCACGAATGCCCCCGTGTTTTTTCCCTATAGTAAAGTAAACGCATGGTAGAAAACAGTTTTAACGCCTCAAAAACATCTTCTACCTTTTTAAGTGCAGCAGAAGTGATCGGAACCATACTGCAACATGAATATGAACAAAAAATATTAATTATTTATCCTATTAACTGTAAAATTAACCTTAATTAACGTAATTTGAGCATTTTTTATGCTCTAAACCACGTTTTTTCCTTACAAATCTATGTTAATTGCACATTAATTAAGATTTTTAATTGAGAAAGGAATTCTTTGTTAATATGTTACCTAATATTAAGTAATACGTAATTACTTTTACACACCTCAAATCCATCAGAATATCTCAATTTGTGAAGTTTAAGTCTTTCAAATGCCCATACTTTTTTCATTTTATTTAATTTTATTGTGCGGAACACAAATTTCTCCCCAAAAATAAAGCATTAGTGGGATGTGCATAAGCAAGCCAGATGACATAGATTGATCTGCAGTATAGAACACAATGATTAACGACATTTAATTAGAAAAAAAAGCCGAAAATTTATCACAAAAGCGACTTTTTTGGCAATTTTAATGACAAAAAGTCATTATAACTAATAATTATTAAACTTTTAATTAAAATATAGCTGGAATATATTTGCATAAGTAATAAATATAGTAAAATAATTAATTTATTCCTTTTAATTAATACAAATTAATTAATTCCTTATAATTTAAGACTTTTTATTCCATTAATTTAGCAGAAATAAGTTAGCAGAAATAAATTAGTATTTTCCAAAAAAAATAAACAAAAATAATAAATTTATTAGCTAAAATTAAAGTAATTTTATAAATATCAGTTATTTAATTCATTTCATAAGAATCGAACGTGTTTTTATGAAAAAAATAAGGAAACACTAGCATTTCACAATAGGGAAAACCACGGGGGCATACGTGCCTGACGTCCCTTTTTAGGGACGCTTTTCGAGGGTCCAAAATAAGGTCAAGATAAAATATTTTGGAAAAATAAAAAACACCCCAACTGATTTAATGTACAAACAGTAATATATATCGGCATTAAATTTTTTTAAACAACAACTAGGATTTTTAATTCTTCCAACTTTAAAAAAAGTGAAAAAAAAAATTTAAATTCTGCTTTCTTCTTGTGATCTTAATATTCTATGAAGATCAGAGATACATCAGTGCAAATTTTGGTTCAAAGGAACAATTGAAATAGGAGGATTTTTAAAAAACGTCCCTAAAAAGGGACGCCAGGCAGTAATGGGTTAAGACATTTCTCGAAATTTAACAAGTTTCTTTCCAGATAAAGATTCGGGAAACTCCCAACTATGAGAAACTACAGAGCAAACGATCCAACCTTCTCCCCCACCGAGTCGAAACCCAAGAAGGAGGCCAATTAAAAGACCTGGGTACCCACCGGCGGCAAGGTCGCTGCTTCCCCGCTGCTACTCTATACAGCCAGGGCGATTCTTATTATGCAATGGACCACGCAGCTCTAGCGTGATGATGTTGACACGCGGCAGACTAACTAGAATTCGACCAACCCCTCTTTTTGAATAATTCATCAGAGAAGATTTTTTTACGGCTGTGTGGCAGTAACCGATAGCGGCTATAAAGTGAAGGGGGAGGTCGATCTGGAAGAATTGCGACTTATGTTTACCGATGGATTTATGAGGGTTGGGTATTAAATGGGAGATTTGTATATTTGTCATGGACTTTGGTGTGACTTATTTTGCTCATTTTTCATCCTGTTTATTATTAAGTCGAGAGTCAAGGTGTTCTATGTAGACTTGAGAGGGAATTCAGCATAAGTGGATTTTTGAGTAGTATGTGATGATATTAAGTTTCTAATTTTTTACTCTCAGCTCTAGAGTTCTTATTGGGGATTTTAGGTTTGCATCTGTAAAATCATTATCATTGGATAGTAATTTAAATGAATGAGCACTCTCTTCTACTAGAATTATCTAAATCTAGTAGAAGTAGTCTTCTAGAAGAAAAATCTAACCAGTCTACTAGAATTATCACATCTGTCTGTTCACGTCAAGGGTGTTCTAACTAGACTTGAGAGGGAATTCAGCATCAGTGGGTTTTTGAGAAGTTTGTGATGATATTTAGTTTCTAATTTTTCACTCTCAGCTGTAAAGTTCTAATTGGGTTATTTAGGTTTGCATCTGTTAAACCATAATCATTGGGTAGGAATTAAATAAATGAGCAATCAAGATTTCGACTATTGTAAAATCATTGATGGGGTTGTAAAACGCATTTTTCTTAATTTTTAGATTTTTTGATCATTAATTTTTTTAAAATTAATTTTGAAATTTACGCTCGCTAGAATTAGAGGTGTGGCCTACGTGACGTCACTTCTGATTTCGCCCGAATCTTTGTCCCTGCGTTTTTCGTAAACACGTGTCAGTGAATGAATGTTGCTTCTGCCTCGTGTCTTATTTTAATATAATTTAGTTGATAATTATGGTGTCACGGACGTTTCGCCTACTGGAAAATTTTTTACCCCCCCTCGATAACAAATTCCCTAACAAAAACCTACCTACAAAAAAAGAAGAAAGGGGGAAGGAAATTTCCCAGTAGGCGAAACGACCGTAGAACTATAATTATAAAGACGGAGGAAAAAAACTCATAATCAGATAACAATGTTTTTACTACCTTATAAATCAGACAGCGTTTTTCATCAAGCACGAATCATCGTTTGGATATCAGAAAAGAAAAACTCGCGTCCTGATCCTTATTTTAATGATTACCAATAATCAGTTTTTATGTTATCATTGATCACATACAACCATTAAAATAAAGATCACCAGTAATCAGATTAATAATTATCACCCGTGATAATCATTTATAAATTATTTTATTATTTTCTGTGATCATTGATCTCAGATGATCACCCGTTTTGAGTGATACTAAAAAATACTGAAGAGAAGTCTATCCTGGAAAAATTGAAGGGCTTGGAGGATGAAGGAGGCTATGTTACAAGGGCTGTCCCGAAAGTAACGAGACTGAATTCCCTAATTCTGACTGGAATTCAGTCTCGTTACTTTCAAGCCCTTCAATCGTCGGTTTTAGCGAGGTGTGAAACAATATGTTTTAGGGCTGTTTAAGTTTTATTTTCCGACGGAAATATTTTTAATCATTAATCAATGATTATTACCTGAGTATAACCGTTTTCTTAAAAGTATAATCATGATTTTTAATCAAAACCAATAAAACACAAAATCTGGTCCCGATTTTTTTTCACACAAACCTAGCCCGATTTTTATTATTTTAGTTATAATTAATCATTGGCCAGGTAAGTGTGATCATTAAATTCAAGGCCATGCCCTTTGCTAAAATAGCTTAAAACACTTTTCAAATACCCAAAAAATATCCGGTGATCCCAGGTGGTCCATTAAGGCACAGAGTAGAAAGCTTAACAGAGGGTCATCTCCATAGACGCTAATGGCAACTTTTTAAAACATTGATTTTCCCATAGAGGGGCGTTGCAGAGTTTGCAACGCCTTCTAGCTCCCTAGACAGCCTATAATAGCTCGACCTCACTCCTGCTACGTCACTTCCATTCTCCCACTGAAGCTGGACCATACTGAGGAGGTGTGGGAGTGGAATCCAATGCTTCACTACCTCGTTACTCTGCGTAAAGAAAAAAATCTGATGACGATTACAAAATCAACAGCCGAGTGCTCTCTTTTCTCGCTGTCCTAAAGTCATCTCCAATTATCGTGGTGCTCCAGACCGCATTGGGATACTCTCATAAACTCTGTGCCATCACATTGAGATGTCAACTTCATTATTTAGAGCACTGTTGCAACGCCAAATCATGTGTTGAAGATTGGAATTTTTTTGAAGCTATGCTTGCTAAACGGGCAGTCCCCTGCACTGTAAACTACATGCATTCCACTCCCACACCTCCAGTATAATTTACCGGCACATTGGCCAACCAGAGCTGCAGCACTGAGGTTTGACAACCTGTTGTCTACCCTTACCTTCACCCCTGGCCTGCGTACAGCAACTGTTCATCCTACCCACTGTGCCATGGCATCACACCACCTCGGGTGAAATTACATTATTTAAACTCAATACCTCCAAAGAAGCCAAAATCTCGCCAAACATCTGTTGCCAACTCAAGCATGCGCACAAACACATTTTTCGGCTCTCATAGGAAGCCCTGTCACGATCTAGAGCCTATAGTGTCTACTATCCCCCTAGAAGTGTGACCCAACATTTATGGGACACCCTATATAAAATATTTTAAGACCATTTCCCTAAAGCTTGATTTATACCTTACATTTTGAGATATCCCTAAAACATTCCATATATCCCCAAAACAGTTTAGTTTTTAAAAAACTTTATATTTGTAGCAAAAGTGTTAATAAAACTAGATATTGGTTCTAAATTTTAAAAAATAGAGGAGACTAAAAAGTTTTTAAAAAAGTATTCTTTATTCAAATTTATTTTAAAAATAATTATATTATTCAAGGTTACAGGTGGATTTGTAGGCATTTAAAATGTGATTTGATACTTCATCAATGCCTTTCTTGTGTTTGGCTTGAATGAAAACAGTTGGTCCGTCTTGTCTCATGATGTTAGCATCTCTAAGCATAACCTAAAATAAAAAAAGCTTACGTTATGATTTTGTTCTTTTTAAATCCTCGTCTTGCATAAATTACATTTTAAATAAATGTAAATGCAGGTAAAATGGACCAACCTTACTGGACTTTGAGTCAATAGTTGGTCTTTGTACTAAAAGTTTTTGGTATATTTTAAAAAACCCAATATGAGAAATAATAAGCCACTTAGATAAAGTAAGGTAAGGCTAAAAAATTTCAAAATACAGTAGAGCCCCGATTATCGGCGGAATTGGGTGGCAAGGGTACTGCGGATAGTGAAAATCACCGATAACCCGAAAAAATACTAAAAATGAGGTGAAAACATAAAAAATTATTTCAGCATAAAAACTATGTTTTATTGTACACAAAACATGATATGTAAAACTTTTAAAATACCTACAGTACAGCAGAAACATTTGCTTAAACATCTAAAATATCTCTAATCTCATCTAAAATCTGCTCTCATCGTTAAATTTTTGTTTCTTGGCACTCGCGGATAATTGGGGTTCTACTGTATTGTATTTTTATGTAACAATAACTCCACGTTATAAATATAAAATAAATAAATTATTGTCAACAACATTTTAAAACTAAATATGATGATTAGTTATTTTTTAACAGGCCACATGTTTGGAAATTGAACAAAGCTATTTTAGAGGCTTTTCAAAAAGCCTCTGAAAAAGAAATTTTTCTTGGCTTTTACTATATATGTAGGAGTTTGTTCGGTGTACTCTTGTTTTTTTACTTAAAAGTATTTATTACATTAGTCTTATAGTAATAGGCCTAATGGTAACCTATGTGATGTTATTCAGTAAAAATTCAGATTTTTCCTTCAAAATTTAGGGAATTAATTAACCAAATTTTAAAAGTGTTAAATCCAATTTACTGTTTTTATATGTGTTTTCTTAATTCCTTCGGTAACTTTACAATAAAACAAGTTTTGTATAAGAAAATATGTTGATTTTCTTAGAAATAAGCTTGAGTTGAACTTCAAATAGATTATTATTATTATTATTATTATTATTATTATTATTATTATTATTATTATTATTATTATTATTATTATTATTATTCATAGGTCGCAACACATGTAAGTAATGGTAAAGCATTGGCTAAAGCTAACTCAATGCCTAAAATTTTAAGTTTTGGGAAAAGGGTACAGTTAAAAATAATATAAGCCACTAACCAAACCATGTCAATTTCTTCTCTGTTAACAACTTTTATTTGCTTTTAATGTGTAAAACAGACCACTCCATTTAGGCCAAAGTAACCCCATTTTAAAGCACCCTTTTCTACAGTAAAATTGATTTTAAAATTTTTTAAACTGCTTCTTTTTAATAACTCAGATTCAGGTAGTTAAACAATAATGCAAACATAATATCAGGTAGTCGATGATCACAAAGTGCACTTTCTAGATCATAATATTTAGCTAAAACCTGATATTGACAGTAAATTTCCTATGAAAATTGTACAAGTCCACAATATAACATGAAGTACAAAATCATAAAGAAATATCAAGTTTCAATCTTTTGAAAAATATATCACAATGAATGAAAATTACTTACATCCAAACTGGCCCCAACAGCATTTGCTAAATCAGTTTTATTAATAACTAATAAGTCACTCTCAGTTATCCCAGGTCCGCCTTTTCTAGGTATTTTATCACCACCTGAGAAACAAAGATAAGAATACTATAACAACCTATCACAGTAATTTACAATTTTTCTACTTTGGAATTATTATAAAGACTAAAAATTATTTGCTTGTAAGATATTAAAATTTTAAACTCTCAAACTTATATTCAGTTAGAAACATTATAAATATTAGTAGCTGAACAATGAGAAATCTGATATAAAAGATTTCCTACTTCATACAAGAGCTAACCAAATAAGTTATATTTTTTCAGTTTCATGTTGTGCTGTTACCAAGTAAGTCAAGAACTAGTCTTAATAAACAAACAATTATACCTATTTTAATTCACATACAACAATTTTTCTGCAAAAGTAACATTTTTTTCTGGTTTATTTCTTAATTTTTACTTAAATGTGTACAATTACTGATGTGTATAAGAAAATATTATTTTCATTTAGTGTTTAGTAATATTTAAAACAGCAACTTAAAAAGGGGAAAATTATTTATTTATGCATATATTAGAAATGTGTTTTTTCAATAGATAGCTAACATAAATGTAATAACTGTATATCCTCAGTCTATATATGCAAATTCATATAAAAATTTTAAAAAATCAATGGAATTGTTTTTATATACTATTCTATCAATTACAATAAATTACCAAAATGTTTTCAAAGTAACATCACTGCCTTTATAACCCCATTCTGAAAATTTAAATTTATCAAATCCATAAAACTATACAATTATTTTTAGACATGAATATATTTTTCTTTTGACTGAGTTTAAGAAATATTTATGTTTGCTCACCAGCAACATCAATAACATAAATGATGTAGTCAGCCAAATCTCTACTAAAGTTTGCTGCAAGATTGTCACCCCCAGATTCCAAAAGTACTAGTTGTGGGTTAAACTGTTTGGTCAGATCTTTTACTATTTCAAGATTTAATGAGTAATCCTAAAGAAAAGAGAAAGCTTTGAATTGCCAGAACAATGAAGAAATATAACATATGGTAAGTATTTTAAAACCCAACCTTAAAAATTATGTTTATTTTGAAAAAAGGATGTGAAGTTATTTCAGTGTTTGAATATAATTCAGTTTATAAATTTAATGTAAATGTAGACCAAATATTCACAATAGGAAATACAAAAACTAAAACTCTGGTTATCAAAATTTAGCAAAGTAAAAAATCTAATATAATCAATCCACAAAGAAAAGTCAAAAGCATACAATTTTTTTGAGGATCGCAAGATTATCTTTGTTAGTGCTAGAGTGAAAACCACACATGTTCATCGGTATAAACCAAATAGAAAAACAGTAAAAATATCCAAACAAAAGAATACAGTTACAGTCTAATACAATCAAGCCAAGGCAGCCCAAAAGGACAGAAACAGGGCTATATTAAAAAGAAGTAAAACTATGGTTACCAGACAGAGGATTCAGTAATTCCTGAAACAGTTGCTTTTAACTTTTTGTTATGCACTAACCCTTTCAGTCCTAGCTGCTCCAAATTTTCCACAAGGTTCAATAGAAATTTTGGGTGGCTTACGATTAAAAGGGTTGAACCACATTTAACAACTTCTGTTGTCTATTTATCACTAATATTTCTTTAGAGGTTTATGCTAAAAGTTGCATTTATGTTACCTTTGTTTTAAATTTCTAATATAAAAAAGCAACAGTAATTGCACAGAAATGCATAGTTTAAAAAAATAAAAGGCTGTACTGCTATGTTTATCACAGCCCTTTTAGTTTTACGCCACCCGAGATTGCCATTGAAACCTCTAGGGAACTTCGGGTGGCTAGGTCTGAAAGGGTCGAATGAGCTTTATTACATTAAAAAATACAGTATTCAAAACTTTGTATAATATTTAATTGTATTATTACAAAGTGAGATAGTTGTTGTTTTAGAATGATATTTTAAAATATCTTACAATTTTAGCTTTTAAAAATATAGTCTTGGGAAAAAATACTAGAAAAATTAACTCTTATAACAGTTTCTTGTTTTATAAATGGACAGCTTTAAATGATTTTTGCCTAATTATAGTAATACAGATTTCCACAATACATTAATACTCATTAGCATAAAATATTTAGAAAATAATAGTCAATAATTACTTCTCTTATTGCAGCATGTGGACAACCTCCAGTTTCAACTGCTTTTATTCTTTCTTCTGGCAAAGCTTTGTTCCGAACTAGAAACTCCCAATCCTCCCTAAAAAACAATTAAGCAAGGTCTTGAAGAAATAATTGACAAAGAATTAATATAAAAAAAAGTTGACACATTATAGAAAATTGATACCATCCTTAATAACATTTGTAAATACTCAAATACAGAAGAAGTTCCCCCCCCTTAAGTATAACACTTTTATCAGTCTTTGAAAGATATTCTAAAGTAAATTTTTATAACGTGAGAAATGAATTTGATTGATCATAAAATATGGCTTTATTTGGTCATTGTGATTGGATGGATTGGCAGTTGTTTGCTATGTAACTGCAAGTGTTGTTAAGTGGGATGGTTGTTTAAAAGGGGTAAACATAAGATTGCTTAAACACTTAATCAAAACATTTTTTAAGCTATCATGTGAGAAAAAAAAGGGTTAAAACAATTTATTACAAACCATTATACAAAACAACAATTTATAAAAAGAGTTACATTATTCTATTAACCTTTAAATAGTCGAGACAACTTTTATAACATAACTAGTCGTATGATGAGTTTATTGACCGCACCATTCTAAAGTCTCTTAAGTTAAGCCGTCTCTTAAGTCTTAATTACAAGATATTAAGGCTTTGTATCATTAGTGTTTTGTCAGATACAATAACCATGAATTATTATAAATGAAATGACACATAAAATCAGAATTTAATTCATTTAAATCCTTAAATAAATTCCAAAACATCCAAGTTTTCATTCAGATTTGGTTTCATCCTTTATGGTTTTAGGCAAAATATTTAAACTTGATTAAAATAACAAAATGATCTTTGTAAACCATATGTTGCATTCAACACTCTATTGTAATCATTCTGTGTTTCTACATACCACACATGAGACAAAACTGAATTTTCCCTGTGGCCAATCCATTTATCCGAAAAGACTTAATGATTAAAAACTTCCCTCAAGCTCTTAATTTCAAATAAATGATAGTAAAAACCACTTTTATTTGTTGTCATATGCTGCTTTAGAATAAAAACCTTTCTAAGCCCTGTTAAAACCTCTCCACAAATGCCTACCAACTAAATCAAAGTACAGTTTAACAACAGCAATACAACTGACTTTCTCAAAAGAAATGAGTAACTGAACTTTTGTGAATCTCATTTGGGAGCTGTCAGTGTTGATGTTTTATAGGGGCAATCAAGCAAATTGTGCTAAGGAAAAGTGTAGGAAGATACAGGGCAATATAATCTTTCGAAGTAGACATACAATAGACAGGTTCAATGGTTTAAGCCATAAAATTTGCACCCACAAACCTTAACAACCCCAACAATAGAGAATGTAGAATGGGTGAAACAAATGTATTGAAACTCTCTTGAATATGATATCATTTCCTTTCCCAGCCTTCAAGAACTGGATTTTTTTGTGACTTAGAACAGGTATGCTAGAAGAAGTTTTCAAGGGTGCTACTGACTAGAAGTAAAAAACAAAAATTATACTATTAGCGTATATTATGTATTAGAATACCAAACCTTTTATCCTCAGTATTTAATTTGTTTTTCCAATTTCTTTTAATAAAGGCATTTTTTCCCACAAAACTGACTTTCCTTTTTTATTTGGTTTTCAATTGGTCCTAATTTTGTACTTTTTGGTTAAGCTCAAAATTTTTTTTAAATATCGATAAAACCTGAAATTCATTCTGTTAAAAATAAATTTTTTTAGGGCTGTGCAGTAAAAGTAGCACATCCAGGGTTTACTTATTTTTAAAAAAATATTTCAAGAGGTAAATTAAAGTGGGAGGAGAGTATGAGGAATAAAATGTCTTCAAAAACTGCTCAATAAAGGAAATGGTAGTTTTGTAAGTGTGGTCATTCAGTAAGATTTAACTGTTGTTACCAAAACTTTGTAAACAATTTTTATTACAATGTCATAAAATGTTTGTTGCTTACACAATTAGTATTTTTTTCACAAGTTACCCAGCAAAATTGTACTATTATATATCAAAAGAGGGGATTTCAATTTAAAATAAAACAGAATGAAATAAGACAATTTAAAAAAGTATGACCAAACAATTTGGGTTAGTAATACGTAGTATGTTAAAACAAATTTTACGATAACATACCTACCTTGTAAAAATATCATTAGTAACAATGCAGAGATCATGTTTGTCCCTCAAATATAAGGCTAAAGCTAACACAAGAGCTGTTTTCCCAGAGCCAACAGGTCCACCAATTCCTACAGTAAAAGCTCTCTGAAAAATAAAATGACACATGAAATAAGGGTTTTTGTGAATTAATCAATATTATTCTATTCAGATTTAAGAACATGAAAGGTTGAAATAGATTAGTTTATACTGTCATGCATACTGGTATTGTTTTAAAAAGTTTTAAAATCATAAGTTACTTAAGATTTGCTTTTACTTCCAGTTTCAATGCTGCCCAACAAATATTGAGTTGAATCATAATTGTTCACTTTGGTATACACTTAAACCTGTTTTTGTCCAATTTTTTATTAGTGCGTTTTTCTCTGCGATTTTTTTCTGCAGTGTATGAAAATTTCAATTAAATGGAAACATGGAACAAAAATCTTGTATATATGGCTACAGATCCATTTAAAAAAGGGTCTAGTGAAACAACAGTCTTTGCTAACTACAGGGTAACTGAAAAAAAAGTTTACGGTAAGTATAGACAGGGATGCAGAAAATGTTTTTACTTCCAAGATTTCCCCCAATTAATACAAAAATTTCCCCAAAATTTTAAAAAGAGATAAAGCTCTACAAAAATTCCGATTCATGTTTACAAGTAACGATCGGAAACGCAAAACGAAAGCGAACCTTAGATCTGTGGTGACGGTGAAAATTGCCAAGTAAATTTTTGATTAATGTACTGAAATTGAATTCAATATTATACTTTTGCTCAATATTTCCCAAAAATTTCCCCCGATCCTAGATCGCCGGATCGGACATATTCTGCATCCGTGTGTATTAGGGTGTCCCTTACTTGGGCGTTTTTTCAAAAATTCAGGGAAACTTTTGCTCCACCCCCCAATTTTTTTCCATTTGGTACCCTAAGACTGTGTGCAAAATCTTAAATCGATCAGATAATATTAACACGTGCCCCAAACGGCCTAAAGTTAGAAAATTTTTACTTTTTTCTAATTTTTTCGAAAATTTTTAAAAATATGTTTAAAAAATCCGTTTCCGAATAATAGGGCTCTAACACATTTAAACATTCATATTTGACCGTTTTTCATTACTAGTTAGGCCAAAATGCCCAGTTTGTAACCTAGTCATCAATCAGAAAATCATCAAATTTGTCCATTTTATACTAAGAATAGAAGAATCAAAAGGAAGTGGTAAACGACTTAAAACAGCAAAATTCCATGGCTAAACACCATTTGTAGACCATATTGATGTGGATATAAATTTTCTGGAGCTCAAATTAATTATGGGTTGCTTAATTACAGACGCCATATTGGATTGCATTAAAACTAAAAAAAATTCTGGAAAAAAGGTATGGGCATGTTTGATATCGGGTAATGGGTGTTTGTGGTTTCTAAAATCAATTAAGACTAATAAAATTATCTTGGACAACTTTTTAAAGCTCTTTATGCAATTTAAGGGCCAGCATATCTCCTAATACAAGTGCAAACCATGTTTTCAGAACTATAGATATGTTAATAAATTCTAAACACATAAAACTGACAAGAGAAATTCTGGAAACAAGTTAAAAAACAGACTCCAGTGTGTCCACGAGTATTTTATTCCATAAGTTAATTGAAAAGCTGAAGTTGATACAAAATTAACCCACTCTTCATAAAAATTTAGTTGTACTCTCAGAAGGTAAGCGATTAACCATGTTTATAGAGACTGTTCTTCTATTCATCATAATTTTAAACATTAACATACAAAATACCAGCCGTTCAATTTATTAGTGTCATTAAAAAATTAAACACTGTTATTTTGTCCGTGGCTGTAAGAAAGTTTAAATATCAACTACAATTTTAATAACTCTTCTACTTCACCCTTAGTTTTTTTTTCGCACTGTCAACCTTTCATCAGTAAATGTCCTCGAGGAAGTACTAACGTTTCGAGTAAATTTTTCGTAAAAATTGTTTATGTAATTAAATTATTTTAAAGTGTCAGCCTTCTTTGTGAGAATGTAGAGGTAGGAAACTTACAGAGCGAACAATAGCTGACTCACAAAAAGACTTTAAAGAAAGAATGATTTTAAGAAACTGTTGATAATATTTATGATACTTAAATAGAAAATATAAGTGTCTTAGATTTTAATGGCTAATTTGTTCAATTGCAGGTATTTTTTACTTTGACGAATAAAATTATGATAAAATAGAAGAACAGTCTCTATAAACCTGGGTTAATTGCTTACCGTCTAATAGGTTAACTCAATTATAAAGAGCGGGTTAATCTTGTATTAACTTCAGCTTTTCAGCTAACTTACGAAATAAAATACTCCTGGACACACTGGAGTCTGTTTTTAAAATTGTTTCCAGAATTTCTCTTGCCAGTTTTATGTGTTTAGAATTTATTAACATATCTATAGTTCTGAAAACATGGTTTGTACTTGTATTAGGAGATATGCTGGCCCTTAAATTGCATAAAGAGCTTTAAAAAGTTGTCCAAGATAATTTTATTAGTCTTAATTGATTTTAGAAACCACAAACACCCATTACCCGATATCAAACATGCCCATACCTTTTTTCCAGAATTTTTTTTAGTTTTAATGCAATCCAATATGGCGTCTGTAATTAAGCAACCCATAATTAATTTGAGCTCCAGAAAATTTATATCCACATCAATATGGTCTACAAATGGTGTTTAGCCATGGAATTTTGCTGTTTTAAGTCGTTTACCACTTCCTTTTGATTCTTCTATTCTTAGTATAAAATGGACAAATTTGATGATTTTCTGATTGATGACTAGGTTACAAACTGGGCATTTTGGCCTAACTAGTAATGAAAAACGGTCAAATATGAATGTTTAAATGTGTTAGAGCCCTATTATTTGGAAACGGATTTTTTAAACATACTTTTAAAAATTTTCAAAAAAATTAGAAAAAAGTCAAAATTTTCTAACTTTAGGTCGTTTGGGGCACGTGTTAATATTATCTGATCGATTTAAGATTTTGCACACAGTCTTAGGATACCAAAAGGAAAAAAATTGGGGGGTGGAGCAAAAGTTTCCCCGACCTTCGATTTTAAGGGACACCCTAGTGAGTATAGAAACGATTTCTGGATTCAGCTGTAGGTAGGGGATTGCTTTACGCTCTGAATAAGGAGAATTTTTAATTCAGCCATGCTATGCTGATGGATTTTGGCTATAGCCCTACATGAGACTTTTTATACAGTCCTTATTCACCGCATAAAAAAGGATTTTTTAATTGTGCTGCGTAACTTCCTTCCTTCCTCAATGGCCAGACAGCCCAGGGTGGGCCCTTGCCTTCCTCAGAATCGAATTCCAAGCTCTTCTATCCCTGGCCATGGACTTCCAGTTATTAACTCTCAAAACTCCCATGTCAGTCTCCAAACAGTCGAGCCACCTAAGTTTAGGTCTTCCTCTTTTTCGGGTGCCGAATGGTTTGGCCGAGAAAATCTTTTTTGTTACACGATTTTCATCCATTCTGCTTAGGTGTCCTGCCCATTTAATTCTCTGAATACTAATATATTTTACAATATCTGGTTCCTTAAAAGATTTATAGAGTTCAGAGTTGGTTCTTCTTCTCCAGATATCGTTACATTTTATGCCGCCAAAAATGCTTCTTAAAATTTTTCTTTCAAAAATAGAAATGATATCTATAGCTTTTTCTGTCATTGTCCAGGTCTCAGCAGAGTATGTAAGAATGGGTCTAATTAAGCTTTTGTAAATCAGAATCTTCGTTTTTCTGCTTGTGAAGCTAGACTTTAAGTATTTTTTGAGACCGAAAAAACATCGGTTAGCATCCGTGACTCTACTACGGATCTCAGGCATTAGATCATTGAGAGTGTTAACCTCTGATCCTAAATATTTAAACTTGCAAACAGTTTCAAATTTATAATCCCCAATTTCTAAATAGGGGCTGCTGTTATTACCACAAGGCATGTACTTAGTTTTATTTTGGTTGATTGCTAGATGCATTTTGCTGGCTGCAGCCTCTAGAGATGTAAAAGCCTCTCTAAGTGACTCGGGAGTGCGTGCGACTATGTCAATATCGTCAGCAAACGCAAAAATCTGAACAGACTTGTTAAAGATAGTTCCACGAGTATTAATGTTGGAGTCTTTTATGATTTTTTGGAGGGCAAGATTAAAAAGCAAGCAGGCCAGTGCATCACCCTGTCTGAGCCCATTTGAAACAACAATAGGTTCTGAGAGACTATTGTGCTGCGTAACTACTCGCTAAATTTTTATGTGGTCCTTATTCCTTGCACAAAAAACAGGTTTAACTGTTTTACTTTATTATCAAAGCAATACTTTAAATTGCAAACACTGTATAATGCAAAACATGTGCAAATGCTGAATACACTGCTGAATGACAAAACAATGCTGAATAAATGCAAAACACTGTATAATGCTATTAGATGATAAAAATTTATTAAAAAGAATTAAAATACAGTTTTGCTATTGGCTAAAAATAAAATGAATTTAAAAAAAAAAGAAGGGCTTATACTCCTGGCTTTGATAAATAGGGTAAGTTGATGTAGCCCCCAAAATACTTTGGACACAATCTTTTGTATGAAACAAAATGAAACTAAAACATGAACACTGTACAGGAAATATTTGTAATATAATACACATTATAAAAAATTAAAGTCTGCAAAAGATAATATAAGTTCAAGTAAGTTTTAAAAGCTAAGTAACCTCATGCACGTAATACAAACAAGTAATTCAGTTAATAAAAGTGCATGGCTTTCACAGTTTCCCAAATGTAGAGTAAAAAATTTTAGGTGAAAATACTGTTTTCTTATTGTAAAATTTCTTTGCACTTTGATTGAGCAGATTTGGACGAAATGTTTGGGAATTTTACAATAAGCCTCTGCAATTTCACCGAAAACTTTTTATTCTTCAAGTAATTCAGTTATTCATTGGAGGGAGCAGTAAAAACATTTAAAAGTTACTTTTTGGAAATCCTTCCGAGGTATAGGAAGATCTCTCAATGCGAAGGCACCAGGTGATGTCATGTGTTCATGAGTATGTCCATGTTCATGACTGTGTCCAGATGCCTCATGAGTCCCTCCTTCTAAAAAGTTACAAAACACACCATAAGAACACAAAAACATTTTTGCAAAGCAACTTTTGAAAACTACAGTGTAAAGGTGTTTGGTCAACTTCCAGTCTTTTTTAGAATAAAAACAGTACCAAGAAAAAAGATTGAATCAGTAAGAGAAAAGTCAACATGATTCTTTTCCATTCTTAATAAAAACAAACTTATAGTCAATGTCAATTATTATATATTATAGCTGCAAACTGTTCCAATTTTTCTGTATTTGATTTAATTTTCAAGCTTTTTTTGCAAAAATACAATCTAATACTAAATTGTTCCGAATTCAAACACAAATAAGCTATAGAATTTGAAACAATTTAATAAAATATTATATTTTTGAAACATAAATTAAATATTAGAACAAATAATAGAGAAAATTCAGAATGGTTGACAGCTATGATAAACTAAAACATACCTTCTTAGGTACTTAATAAGTCAGTGGCGTATATAGAAATTTATTTCGGGAGGGGCCCAAAATATTTTTCACCCCCTCCCAAGCAAATTTATTACGTCCAATGTAACTTTTTAAATTTTTTTGTGAAAATTTACATCTAAAAGAACTTATTATGTAAAATAAGTTTTGAGTAATTTTGTTCAAAGCACCAAAGGGGGGTCTGGGGGTCCTCCCCCAGAAAATTTTTGAAAATTTGACTCTTAAAAATTGGTTTTTAACTTATTTTGGTACACCTAGTCAGAATTTTTGATTTATATTTTCAGATAGGATTTGCATTTGGGTAAACTTAATATAAAAAATAGTTGTAAATAATAGAGTTCCAAGTAGAAAAGGGGATCTGGGGGTCCTCCCTCAGAAAATTTTGGAAATTTGACCCTAAAAACAGGATTTCTACTTGGTTTTGGTACACCTAGTCCTAATTTTGGACATATATTTATAAGTAGGATTAGGATTTCGATGAACTTATTATAAAAATAATTGCAATAATAAAATTCCAATCAGAAAGGGGGGTTTGGGGGTCCTCCCCCAGAAATTTTTTGGAAATTTGTCCCTAAAAAACAGGGTTTTAGCTTGTTTGGTACACCAAGTCCGGATTTCGGGGGGGGCCAGGGCCCCCTCGGCCCCCCCCTTACATACGCCACTGTAATAAGTCAGGTGTAACCATTTAGTTTTATGCAAAAGTGGGTTCAATTCTGTTAGAGTTCCCGCTAAATATCCCCAATCTCTTTTGAACGCTTAATAGTCAAATATAAACAATTTTTTAATTAAACATTTTAATCTATACGTTTGAAATTATTTAGCAATATTTATACTTTTTGGTTCCCAAAAGAGATTGGCGATATTTAGCGGGAACTCTAACGGAATTGAACCCAAAAGTGCCTAAAATAATCAAAATATAAAACGATTAATGTATCTCAACTAGCAGTGTTTCATTGCCAGTATAACTTGACTTAAGAGTCTTACACCCTACTGATCCTCCAAGTAAATATGTACAGAGGCAATATTAATTTAACTTGATGCACTAGATATGGCTTGGCGCTTTTTTTCGGTTTGTCGCCAAGGATGGGGGATCTAGGATTATACCAGAAAGTCAATTTAAACAAAGACTGCAATATAAAAACCATAGATACAAACTTTGAAAGCTTGATTCAAGGCACTGAATATAGAAAGTACTTTATCTTCGTTTTCATAAAATAAGTAGGCATATGCCAAGTTCTATATCTACAACGAGCAGAAATAGTTTCAGACATATTCTGTAATGTATAAATCTATCTGAAGTTATCAATAGAAAAATTAAATATAAGTTAACAAAGCAACAATTCCACAACTCTAGCTACAATACAATCCAATTCGGGTTTTTTCCTCTTTTTTATTTTTTTCTCTGCATGAAAGTTTGTTAACATGTCCTACATCTCCCAAGTCCATCAAATCAAAGGTAACACATCAAATGTTTGTAAACAAAAAGCAAAAAGGCTTGTTTACTTCACTTGATATCAAAAGGTTATCAGGTTATCACAAACAAAATTATACAGACCAGGCATCGGTAGAGCTCATACCTTGGCCCCCAACAGTCAAAATGAGAACTAAGATAATTTCAAAAAAGTCGTCTTGGGTCACCGTTTTAATTTTAAAAACAAAATTATTAAATAGACGAGATTAGTGATGACGTTTTTTGTTTTGTTTGGAAACGTTGATTCGATCAATGATTGGTTACATACGGATCCGTACTGTCCGTACAGTTCACGGAACCAATCACAGACTGAATTTACTTTTCCAAACAAAACAAAAAACGTCACACTAATCTCGTCTATTAGAACCAAATAATATTCTGGTCTATAGAATTCAAAGTGGTAGATCTCTGTTCTATTCAATAAATTTGATACGTAGAAACTTAGATTACGATGAGTAACGAGTGTTTTAAATAGTATTTTTTAAATTTTTCTCTTAATTTTTGCACACGTAAAATTTTAAAAATTCAGTTTTTATATGGGGTATTTTTTTAGAAGGAAACATTCACAAAAAATTCCTTTCCTTGAGCTAATAATTTTGAATTTTAGATGTAAATTACCAATCGAATTCTATCGAAATTCATTCTTAACTCAACTTTTTATTTTTGGGACCTAAGCCCCTTCATTTTTGCAATAAAACTACACCTAATGTTGCAATAGTATAACTTACCCTTCAAAAATACACAATTCTCGGTTCTTTCCATGGTTGTTTGCCAACTGAGAGTCTTTCTAATTGTATGAAATCTTTAGTTTGACCGGCGTACCGAGGAAACTTGTTAGATTATCTTTTCATGAGTGATGAAACTAAAGATAGCCCCAATGGTCAACACGATCGTATTATCAGATATATGGAGCAATATCAGACTGATATGATAACTATACGTGTATAGATATTTTGTGATTTGGACAGAGATGAAATGGTCTTGTCAAATAGACATTCTACAGCTATCAGTGGCGTATTTAAAATTTTTTTTCGGGAGGGGCCCAAAATAAATCCTACTCTCATGCATATTTAAACTGTTCAATGTGGCTTTTTTTTATACATTTTCAGTCAGAATTTGTGTCTTAGATTAGAATACCTAATATAAGAAAAATTGTGAATAATAAAATTTTCTGGGAATAATCAAGTTTTTCTGGGGAATCCCCCAGAAAATTTGACTCTAAAACAGGATTTTAGCTTGTTTTTGATACACCTAGTCCGAAAGTTTGACATGCATCTTTAGATATTGCTAAAGTTCTAAGAAAAAATATCTAAATATATTTATGTCACAAGAGTTCTGAAAAAAATGTTAGTCACCCCTCGTAAAGAGAATTTTACAAAGTTTAATTTGATATAAAGTTTACCTTTGAAAACGAAAAAAATTCTTCATTATTTTTGTATCAAAAATTTTATAAATAAAATGAAAGTGTTACCCCTCGTTTTAGAGAGAACTTTCCTTAAGGTTTAATCTATATATATATATATGTTACCGCTAAAGTTGATAATTAGTTAATCTGAAGAATACCTAGGTAAACTTAAGATTAACTGATTTCTGTCGTTAATGTGCGGATTTTTGAGTTTTCCGCATTTTACCTAGGGAATCTACACTTTAACGGCCTCTTGATCGTTAAAGTTCAAAATAGTTTGTTTCGTTCAATACTTTCTGTTAAAATGTTGAGGTGCTTACTGCGCCATGCGCTTACCCCTGCGCAGTTGGGTTTCAATACGTACTTTGTTGTCATATTTGGTGTTTTGATTTCAAATTTAGAGCGTAGCACTGGCAGTTGTCATGTTGAATGTTAAAACAAAATAATACAAGCAAGTAAGTACTGTAAATTTACATGATTAAGTACAGTATATTACTACTAAAACGGGTATTTTGAAACAATTGTGTTGAAGCTCCGACTTCAGAGTGACAGATATTTCTTTTAACGAAAGCAAATGTCCCAGCTGTTGAAATATCTTTTCAACAAACGTTAACAATCGCTGGAACCTGGGCAAGGGTTTAACATATGTAATCGATCGCGAATCCCAGTAATAGTTCAGTGCAGGCTGCCAGCCGATTACACCGCGCTTTCATAAAGATTTGCTAGTTTAAGTGCTCATTGAAATACGCTGTCAAATCGAGATCGAAAACCACAATTGATACAAATCTCAGTTGGTACTTTAATATCTATTATTATTGTTTTTATATTCTAGTTTTAAAATTGCTATTTCATTACTATTTTTGTGAGATTTGCGTGTTTTGTGTAATATGAAAAAAGTACCGACCCCCCTTTTTTGATTCCTCATTGTTACTGTTTACCCCCAAAACGAGTTTGGTTATAGTTAGGGCAGGGGGGTTTGGGGGGGCGGCAGCCCCCCCAACCTCCTTAAACTTTTTATAAAATAAAATAAAATTTTGTACTTTAACGGATCACCCTCGTTAATATGTAAAATAACTGATTACAGGTAGTATGCAGATTAACGAGTGTCTAGTCGGTAGGGTGCAGAATACCTAGGTAATTTCAAGATTACCTAGGTAATCTTAGAAATTGAAAAAAAATTCGCTCTTTAACGGATCACCCTCGTTAATCTGCAAATTACCTAGGTTATCTGTAAATTAACTGATTTCTTGACTTTAACTGTAACATATCTATATATATATGTTACCGCTAAAGTTGATAATTAGTTAATCTGAAGAATACCTAGGTAAACTTAAGATTAACTGATTTCGGTCGTTAATGTGCGGATTTTTGAGTTTTTCGCATTTTACCTAGGGAATCTACACTATAACGGCCTCTTGATAGTTAAAGTTCAAAATAGTTTGTTTCGTTCAATACTTTCTGTTAAAATGTTGAGGTGCTTACTGCGCGATGCGCTTACCCCTGCGCAGTTGGGTTTCAATACGTAGTTTGTTGTCATATTTGGTGTTTTGATTTCAAATTTAGAGCGTAGCACTGGTAGTTGTCATGTTGAATGTTAAAACAAAATAATACAAGCAAGTAAGTACTGTAAATTTACATGATTAAGTACAGTATATTACTACTAAAACGGGTATTTTGAAACAATTGTGTTGAAGCTCCGACTTTAGAGTGACAGAGATTTCTTTTAACGAAAGCAAATGTCCCAGCTGTTGAAATATCTTTTCAACAAACGTTAATTCAACAATCGCTGGAACCTGGGCAAGGGTTTAACATATGTAATCGATCGCGAATCCTAGCAATAGTTCAGTGCAGGCTGCCAGCCGATTACACCGCGCTTTCATTAAGATTTGCTAGTTTAAGTCACAGACAATAAGAGACAGACCGGTCAATGGGCGGCCCACGACACGAACGCCCTCAACCCGCGGTACCTGCACTAAAACTGTGGTTGCAGTTAAGCTTTTAGGTCTGGCAACCATGGAGACGTTTTGCGAAGACGTAATCCATCGACCATATGATCACCAGGATCGCGATCCTTGGCGATCACATAAGCAATTTTAATGCTTTTTAAAATTAAAAAATTTATTTTCTTTCAACAAATTTCTAAAATTTGCTATTATAATAGAAAATTAAATCATTAAGGTTTGTTTATCAACAAAATTTCGTGATCGCATATGATGAAAAACTCGATTGTAAAAATACAAGCTTAAATATAAAATAATCAAGAATCACACAAGTAAGTAATGAATCTAAATGATTTTATTAAATCTCATATTTCAATAACTGCAAATATTTGTTATAATCCCTTAGATTTTTAAGACAAAAATGATGTGTAAATGAAGTTGAAATCCCCGTGAATCTAAACGAACACATCTTTTGCAAATACGAATCCCAGATCCCAGGCACAATCAAAATGAATTCTTGACAATAAAAATATATAATACTAGGATTCATTTTCATCTGAATTAAATATATACGCCTATAATTAACGCGATTTATACCGAATTCTATCAGGCTTAGAAATCAAGTTCAAGAATGCAACACAGATTTTCCAATACATTGCAAAATAGGGAAGAAACGAGATAAAATATGCCTTAATGCAATAAGACACTGTTAAAATGATTTACAAATCTTGAAAACAATTGAAAAGAGTCCGATTAAAACGATTTACACAAACTTCATGTTTACTTTCAAAATCGAATATTGCAAGTTTCGTCAACAAAAAAATGTATAAAGATTTCGATTAAAAAATATTAAATTAATCGATTAATGCCGGTACCGCTTGTCAGAGGCGCCACTTGAGCTCTCTGGATAAGCCCCGCCTATTGACCGGTCTGTCTCTTCTTGTCTGTGGTTTAAGTGATCATTGAAATACGCTGTCAAATCGAGATCGAAAACCACAATTGATACAAATCTCAGTTGGTACTTTAATATTCTATTATTATTGGTTTTATATTCTAGTTTTAAAATTGCTATTTCATTACTATTTTTGTGGGATTTGCGTGTTTTGTGTAATATGAAAAAAGTACCGATCCCCCTTTTTTGATTCGTCATTGTTACTGTTTACCCCCAAAACGAGTTTGGTTATAGTTAGGGCAGGGGGGTTTGGGGGGGCGGCAGCCCCCCCAACCTCCTTAAACTTTTTATAAAATAAAATAAAATTTTGTACTTTAACGGATCACCCTCGTTAATATGTAAAATAACTGATTGCAGGTAGTATGCAGATTAACGAGTGTCTAGTCGGTAGGGTGCAGAATACCTAGGTAATTTCAAGATTACCTAGGTAATCTTAGAAATTGAAAAAAAATTCGCTCTTTAACGGATCACCCTCGTTAATCTGCAAATTACCTAGGTTATCTGTAAATTAACTGATTTCCGGACTTTAACTGTAACATATATAATCCAAATACCATTCATTCATAACACTCATCACGAAATCTCCAAAACTGCCGGACCGATTGGCTTGAAATTTGACAGAGACCTTCCTCTCAGCCATTAGACGCGCACTAAGAAACGATTTTAAAATCGAACGACTCCTTCCCTGCTTTTCGGCGCTTTTTCGACTCCGTTTTACCCATTGAAATAACATTACACATTGTTGAAATGCATAAATTGCAGTGTTTACTTCTCTATCTTGAGGCGACGTCTTGCCTCACTTGAATGAATATAACTGATTAACATTTATACATATTTTATTATTTACAACAAAATTTATGAAGAAAAACAGTGTGAATATCTGTATTTTAATATTATAACAGTTATCAGAAAACCGAAGTAAATTAAAATAATTAATTTACTTTCTTTAATATTTTAATTTCTCAAAAAATATATTTAAATAGCAAGAATTTAAAAGTTTCCAAGGAAACAGAGCTAAAATTTCATTGCTTCATAGCAGAATTGGTTTACTAGACTATAATCACTAGATTTTTATTATAAGTAGCAATCTGTTTTTACTCTTTCAGAGAAGCTTTTAAAGAAGTTGGTTTTATTAAAAAGAAGACAAGCTTACTTGATAACTTTTTATCGAGGGATTTTTGAAATTTATTTTATTTTGAAAATTATTTTTTGTGGAATTTTAAAAGGATAGCGGGAATACTTTAAGAAAATTCTGTTTAAGATTTTAAACACTGGATTTCAAATGACAAAGATGATTTCAAGTAGATTGTTTTTATCACATAGGAAGGATAAATTTTTAATAGACAAAAAATCGGAATGGAATGTGATATCACAGTTGGAACTGGGATGAGAAAAAGGCACCGGGAATACTGGGATGAAAATTATCGGGAACACCGGGTTTTGAAAATTATCGGGAACACCGGGTTATGAAAAGGTACCGGGAAAACCGGGATATGAAAAGGTAGCGGGAACATCCGGATATGAAAAGGTACACTTTAAAAGGTACATTTTAAACACAAGATTTAAAAAGAGATGATTTCAATGTGATTGTTTTTATCACATGGAAAGGATAAATATTTGATGGAATGAGATGTCACAGTTGGAACTGGGATGGGGAAAAGGAACCGGGAACACCGGGATGAAAATTATTGGAAACACCTGGATATGAAAATTATCGGGAACCGGGGGTATGTAAAGGTACCGGGAACACCGGGATACGAAAAGGTACCGGGAAAACCAGGATACGAAAAGGTACCGGGAAAACCGGGATATGAAAAGGTACTGGGAACACCCGGATATGAAAAGTTTCCGGGAAAACCGGGTTATGAAAACCATCGGGAACACCAGGATATGGAAAAAGTACTGGGGACACCGGGGTTATTGGTGATTCGAAAAATCGGACATATAACTTGGGAGAACTTTAAAAAATGAATTAATACACTCCACCCGTGCAAGGCCGGGCAAATCAGCTAGTATAATATAAAATCCAAATACGGGTGATTCATTCATTCATCATTCATTCATTCATTCATAACACTCATCACGAAATCTCCAAAACTGCCGGACCGATTGGCTTGAAATTTGACAGAGACCTTCCTCTCAGCCATTAGACGCGCACTAAGAAACGATTTTAAAATCGACACTTCCCTGCCTTTCGGCGCTTTTTCGACTCCGTTTTCCCCATTGAAATAGCATTGTGCATTGTTGAAATGCTTAAATTGCAGTGTTTACTTCTCTATCTTAAGGCGACGTCTAAGCCTCACTTGAATGAATATAACTGATTAACATTTATACATATTTTATTATTTACAACAAAATTTATGAAGAAAAACAGTGTGAATATCTGTATTTAAATATTATAACAGTTATCAGAAAACCGAAGTAAATTAAAATAATTAATTTACTTTCTTTAATATTTTAATTTCTCAGAAAAATATATTTAAATAGCAAGAATTTAAAAGTTTCCGAGGAAACAGAGCTAATAGTCAGGGTGCCAACTCGAAAAGTGTGCATTGGAATGTGTATGGAATTTTATGACGGTTTCTGGTAGAGTTGATGGTGTAGATTTCAGAACCGATTGATGCCACTCTGCAAATATTGAGCATTTTTTATAAATCAAGATGGCGTCCATAATGGCCTCCATTGAAATCAATACTTTTGAAAATAAAAATATAGCATGAAATACATCATATATGGTATTTTTTCGGTCAAAGAAACGATATATAACGTTATTAACATATTTCATTGAAAAAGCAGGATTTTTTAACACTGTGTTTTAATGTCTATATTTTGTTTATAAATTCATATTTTGCACAAATTTAAAATAAATTGGGGTTAGAATAATATCAAATTACACAGTAAAACATTTAAAAGGAGTAATTAAGTAATAAAAGAAAATAATACAGTATTTCCTTCAGAATGTACCATCTGGAAGAAGTGTTCTGATTAGTTTTTAATGTAGCTATTAAAAAACAATTAAAATATTTTAATTTGTTTTAGAAAAAATAATTGTCTGGGAAAGGATTATATAAATTTGGGTGGGGGTCGCATAGATAGAGAGCAACGTAACCAAGGGGGTGTCCATAAAATACGAGTCAAAAAAGAGGCGAGGGGGAGGGGGTCCATCAAAATACAACCAATTCTCACGGAGTAAATTAAAATCCCACGTCAACTTATGGTTCAGAGACTATACACCTTTTCGTTCATATTTTTAGCATAAGTTTAGGAAAAATGTGCAGATAAATCAAAACAGGGAATTAGCCATATTTTTTATTTCAACAAGTAAATGTATTAAAATAAGTTTCAAATAAATAAACAAACAATAAATATTAATATGAATGAAATCAATTTTTTAAAAGTGGGGGGGGCAAGGGGAGTAAGTTCCACCAAAATCTCACCAAAAGGGAGGGAGCGGTCCGAAATTTGGAAAAAAAACACCTCATGTAATTTATGGACGTCGTACAAGGTAATTGAAGAGAGCTCTTCATTCTTATCATCTTCGTATAGAGTAGAATACGTGGTAAATATGACGGGCAAGCCCAGTTTCGCGCACCTTCTCTTCAGACCCTTCCACCAACAATAGATGAGTGTTTCGCACTGAATGTTAAACGGGCTCACTTTCAAGCCGTAATGATGAGGCGGTCAGTTAGTCGTCATCTTTACCAACTATGGATCCAACACTATTTGGATGGAAGAAAAATGAAGGGAAGGGGTAGACTGAATATTGGAAGTGGGAATACAGGGTGTCCCATAAATAGTGGGTCACACTTCTAGAGGGGATAGTAGACACCTAGACGAGTCAGAATCACATAGGAATTGGGGGTCCCAGACCAAATCCCAGGGAGTTAAAAATGGAGTGACACCACAAAACAATTATTGAAAAATTCGATCTGTAGAAGAACTACTATTGGTAAAAACTTAATCATGGTCTCAAATTTTGTGGTTTAACATGATCTTTAAAATCATTTTAAAATTTTTCATTTTAAAAATTTTTTTACTACGAAATAAAGTCAAAAACTACAAAAATATGTGAAAAATCTGCCAAAACTTTATTTTGTATTTAGAAATCCTTTCTTTTGATTTGATAATCTGAAAGATCATAGTTGAAAACCCTTAAGTCCAAAGTTTCACGTAAATACCATCAATATTAAACGCTTGAGATTTAATTAAAGTTTGATTTTTGCTTGCGAAAACAGATCCAGAAAAGAAACGTTGAGGGAAAATCTACGAATTACGGATTGATGCTCGCAAAATTTCTCGCCATTATTTGCGATACGAGATTCCTCGCCAACTTTCGCCAACAACAGATCGCCCAAGCTGTCTTGGATATCTGTAGGAGCTTGGTATGTTTCGCCAAACTGGGAGAGAAAAGAAAGTTAGCGATTATCTATCCGTACCTCGTAGATTCTCCCTGAACGTTCGTTTTCTGGAGCTGTTTTCGCACTCAAAAAACAAACTTTAACAGGATCTCAAGCGTTTAATATTGATGGTATTTACGTGAAACTTTGGACTTAAGGGTTTTAAAAAATATGATCTTTCAGATTATCAAATCAAAAGAAAGGATTTCCAAATACAAAATAAAGTTTTGGCAGATTTTTCAAATTTTTTTGTGGTTTTTTGACTTTTATTCGTAGAAAAAAAATTTAAAGTGAAAACTTTCAGCATAATTTTAAAAATCATATTAAACCACAAAATTTGAGACCATGATTAAATTTTTACCAATAGTAGTTCTTCTACAAATTGAATTTTTCAATAATTATTGTTTTAGGGTGTCGCTCCATTTTTAACACCTTGGGATTTGGTCTGGGACCCCCAAACCCTATGTGATTCTGACTCGTCTAGGTATCTACTATCCACCCTAGAAGTGTGACCCATTATTTATGGGACACCCTGTATATCTAAGTGCTCTCTGCACTGCGAGGGCCCCTGTCTAACTATTATTCGATAAGGCTATCATTCCAATAACATTTCCTGCAGCTTTATATGTCATTCTTGCAAAGAAGAGGGGAAATGTTGCAAGCCTCACACAAAACTTTCGGAGATTTTAAATGAAAGTGAGACATGAAGAAGTTAGAAGTTTTTTATGATACTACAGATTACTTTTAGATGATTTAAATTTGAATTGAAACTTTGATTTAGGTAGCTGGAATTGTTGAAATAATGAAATGAATTTGATTGAAATCATAGCTATTAAATGTTACTTAAGTATCAAAGGTAAAGCATAGTATCAAATTTTGGATTATATTTGGTTTCTTTAAATATTTATAAAAACTGAACAACAGATGGTTAAAATTCAAACAGGAAGTTATTTATCATACGTAATTTGTTAACTGGATCATAATATTTTTAGAAAAAAATTAGCTCCTCCAATACCAAATATTCAAGGATCTTTTGTAACCATATTACAGTTCCATCATAATTATTTTAAAAATAAAGTTATTTCAAATCATTTTAAACTTTTTTGTTTACAATAAATGTTTTCCTATTAAAAAACAAAAAGAATGATACCCCACATGCCATATTTTATTAAAGGTAAATCGAAAATCTTATTTTGTGGTTACCATGGACGCCATCTTGAATTCCTCAAAATGCTCAACATTTACGAGGTGGCATCAATCGGTTCTTCAATCTAGACATCATAACCTATCAAAATCAGCAATAAAATTTCATACACACTCTAATACACGGTTGACCCCTTTTTTGCCATTTGGCACCCTGACTATAAAATTTCATTGCTTCATAGCGGAATTGGTTTACTAGACTATAATCACTAGATTTTTATTATAACTAGCAATCTGTTTTTACTCTTTCAGAGTAGCTTTTAAAGAAGTTGGTTTTATTAAAAAGAAGACAAGCTTACTTGATAACTTTTTATCGAGGGATTTTTGAAATTTATTTTTTGCGGAATTTTAAAAGGATAGCGGGAATACTTTAAAAAAATTCGGTTTAAGATTTTAAACACTGGATTTCAAATGACAGAGATGATTTCAAGTAGATTGTTTTTATCACATAGGAAAGGATAAATGTTTAATAGACAAAAAATCGGGATGGAATGAGATATCACAGTTGGAACTGGGATGAGAAAAAGGCACCGGGAAAACTGGGATGAAAATTATCGGGAACACCGGGTTATGAAAATTATCGGGAAAACCGGGACATTAAAATTATCGGGAACACCGGGTTATGAAAAGGTACCGGGAAAACCGGGATATGAAAAGGTAGCGGGATCATCCGGATATGAAAAGGTACACTTTAAAAGGAACATTTTAAACACCAGATTAAAAAAAAGAGATGATTTCAATGTGATTGTTTTTATCACATGGTAAGGATAAATATTTGATGGAATGAGATGTCACAGTTGGAACTGGGATGGGGAAAAGGAACCGGGAATACCGGGATGAAAATTATTGGAAACACCTGGATATGAAAATTATCGGGAACCGGGGGTATGTATAAAGGTACCGGGAAAACCGGGATATGAAAAGGTACCGGGAACACCCGGATATGAAAAGTTTCCGGGAAAACCGGGTTATGAAAACTATCGGGAACATGAAAATAGGAAATGAAACTTACGGGAATATGAAAATGTACTGGGGACACCGGGGTTATTGGTGATTCGAAAAATCGGACATATAACTTGGGAGAACTTTAAAAAAGGAATTAATACACTCCACCCGTACAAGGCCGGGCAAATCAGCTAGTTTGATATAAAGTTTTGCTTGGGAAAAAAAATGTTCATCATAATTTTATAATAATTCTGATTTAATATTTTTTGAGTAAAACGTAGGTTTCATCCTTCGTTTAAAAGATAATTTTACAAGATTTAATTTGATATAAAATTTGGTTTTGTGATTTTATTGTATAATAGCTAATATACCCGCTGTTGCTCGGGTGGAAAAGGCTTTTCAAACTGAATATTAAAATAAATAATAATTATTTTCTTCACAATATTCCTTTCCAGGGCGTAATTTAGGGGCAATAGGGTGAGCTGCCGTCCCTCTAGGATTCTTCTTTGATGCTATACTTCCTTACAAGATATAAAAAAAACTTTTAAAACACCATCTGTTAAGAATTAATCTGTGAAATCCTCATTTTTGAGAGTGATATTTTCAAATTAGAAAAAAATTTGAGGGATACCATCTTAGGTGTATTATTATAGGTGTATTTCAAGGTGCTATATCTTTGTTCTCTTCAATATCCTTTGTTCACTCCATCCTTTTCTCCAATTAGTAATGCATGGTAGTGGCAAATTCTTCCACCTTCGCTTCAAAATAAAGGTATATTATTGAACAGCTATTTCTATTGACTTAATATTTATTTCCCCCTTCATCCCTCTGTTTTCATAAAATTCAAAGCAAATAAAAAATAAATAGACTTTCCTAAGATGTTAAACAAAACCTAATAAAACTTTAGGAATTTAAGTGTTAATAACCGTTTTTTTAAATTGAAATTAAAAAAGGTCAAGGGGAGCCAGTTGAACCCCTCCCCCTTTATTGATTTATTACCAACTCATTCACTGCCTTCAAACATGAATTAAAAGTAAGCATCATTTGAATTGACACCAACTATTTAAAATCCTTTTGATGAAATATTGTTATTTAAATTCCTATTGAATGGAAAAAAAATTTTAAAATTTTTCGGCTTCACCTGGAAGGAGTTATAACCGTTATCAACTTAACATTGAAGCTATATACGCATAAGAATTTATAAAAGGGCCAAAAAAGACTGCTTGGAATGCTTTGATTTTAAAAATTCTTTTTGAAAACCTTCCCGATTGTATGAGGAACAACATGCTAAAATTTCAAGCCCGAAAGAAATGAATGCCTACAAGCCCGAAAGAAATGAATTTCATCAATGAAAATTTTCCCAAAGAATATTTTTATCAACTAGGGGGCTTTGCCCCCTCTGCTCGCTATCGCTTGAAATTGACCATCATGCATTTGTCCACCAATGATCAAAATTTCATAATATTCCTTTAAATAGTTTTTGCGTAGTGATAGTTCAAAATGTTCAGAAACAAAAATTTCAAAATCAGAGGCGGCGGTCACTTTTACTTTTTTTTAATATAAGAGAGATTTAAAAAATAATAATTTCTCGGACGCAGTTTGTACGCTTATTTTGTGAATGAAATATTTGATAAATATTTGAATGATATTTTGTGAATATAAAAATAATTTTTGTTTGTTTTTCTTTTGTATTACAATTAATGTTTTAGTTATACTTTTTAGTCAATTTCTGGTCGGGGGTAGCACAGTTAAGATCAGATTTTTTAAAATCTGATATATTAATCTTCTACTTTTATAAATAAGCATTGCTTGATAGATGGCGACACACCAAAATTTCTCCGTATTGCACTTGTGTGCGTCTGAGAAAGCAGTAATAAGCAGCATTTGAAATCTCAATAGGTTATAGGCAGGCCCGTAGCCAGGAATTTCCCTTTGGTGGGGCGCTCACTTTTTCAGGGGGGGGCAAGGGGGTTTTCAGTTTTCAGGAGGTATCGTAGGCGTAGGTTCAACTGTTTGACTAGGGGACAAAACCCATAAGACCCTCAGGCCTAGAAAGCTGTTACAAGACTTTTGTTTTGGGAGGAGTTAGGTCCGAAATTTTTCGAGTTTTACCTTTTCTGTTTTCTTAAGTTTTCCTTTTTTAAATTTTAGAAATTTGGAGCTTAAAGTAGTTTTAGCCTATTTTAGATCCTTGGGGTTAGTAAAGTATAGAAGGAACTGCTCCATGTAAGCTCCAGAATTGAAAAGGAAAACTCGAAAATCGAGTTGGATCACTCCTTGTTTATTTTTAAATAGACATAATTTTATAAAGGGTGTCAACCTAACCTCCCTTTTCAGTCAGTGCTATGGTATATAGAAGTTTATATGGATAGGGGGCTAAAAATATTAGTTCTAAAAATATCAGTTAGGGTTGAATTTTCGTCTAAGGGAGCTTCATTAATTCGCGTGATCTGTTCGTATATTTAATATAAGAACAGTTTGTTTTTTGTAATAACGGGGGATACACGTATCAAAGGGGGTCTGGGGGTCTTCCCCCAGAAAATTTTTGGAAACTGGACCCTAAAAAAAGGGTTTTAAACTGCTTTTGATACTTGAAGACCAAAATTCGGATATATATTTTAAGTAGAATTTTGATTTTAAAGAACTGGTTATTTAAAAAAAAACATGAGAATAATAAAGATTCAAATACAAATGGGGGTATGGGGGCCCTCCCCCAGAAAAATTTTGAAAATTGGACCCTAAAAAACAGGTTTTAACTTAGCTAGAAGGAAATAAAGAAGAAGGGGGCAGCTGCCCCTTCCCTGCCCCCATGGCTGTGCTTGTGGATAGAATTTGTGAAAATTTTCTAGGGGGTGCAAAGGAAGATGCCAGGGGGAGCTGAGCCCCCCCTGCCCCCCCCCGTAGCTACGGGCCTGAGGTTAGGTAAAAAAAAGAGTTATTTTAGTTGATGAATGTAAAAAATATAGCCTAGATGTAAATACTTTTTAAATAAACGATAACTTGATTTGATTTCCTTTAAGCAGTATTGAAAGTATTTTCATGAAAAAATTTCAAGATGCTATATATAATCTGGTTTTATTAATCTCATAAATTTTGAAACTATTTCAAAGTTAATTTTTTTTGTACAAAAAAGTGCGTAAAACCTTTATCTGAATAAATAACGAAAATTCAACGTATTGCGTAAAAACAGTTCACTGGCAATGTTGTTTTCTAACAAGGGTTTATTTTTGGCAAGAAAGCCCAAACTAGTTACGTATAAACACAACCTAAATCAGGGGTGGCTAACCCAAATGATCTTCAGGGTCACTTTAGAAAACAACAATATTCCCGTGGGCCGCATATAAAATTTTTAGGATAGCTTCTCAGAATGACAGTGAAGTAAGTTGAAAAAACTATGTATAGATTAGGGAGGTTTTTTAGATCCCTTTCTTAGTTTGACAGTTTCCTAAATAAAATATTCATTTAAATTTACTTTTAGGAGCAACACCTTCTCTATAGGAACTAAACGGTGCCGTTAAAAACACTAAGAATTATTTGAAAGTAAGTTAGGTCACCACTTCTGGCGCATATAGAAATTTGTTTCTGGAGGGGCCCAAATTTTCCTAAAAATTCATGCTAGCTTTTAGCACCGGGAGAGAAATCTTCAAAACCATCCTCATCCCCCCAGACCCCCTGTATATTCAATAGGTTCAATGTATCTTTTAAAAAATTAGGTAGGATTCACTCCTTGGTAAACTTAATAATGTGAATTAAGTGAATAAAATTGTGAATAATAGAATCCAAAGTATACTAAAGGAGGGTCTGGGATTCCTCTCCCAGAAAATTTTCGGAAATTCGACTCTAATTAACAGGTATTTAACTCGTTTTGGTACACTTAGTCCTAATTTCGGTGGGCCTTAACATAAAACTTTAGCTTTTGTCTTTAAAAAATCTCGTGGGCCACAAAATTATTTCAAGTGGGTCGCGGGTTAGACACTCCTGACCCAAATATTCAGCAGTGTGTTTTATCTTTTAGCATTTCTAAAGAAAATTTACAGATTTTTAGGTACCTACTTCAAAATTTAGTGGATCCTCAGTAAAATAACTTAAATTGTATAAATTTTCTTAAATTAAGCATAGAATAGATATTGCAATTCCTCAACTTTGTGATAAAAATTTAATGTTATTGTTGTTCGATAACCTTAAGATTTTTATTATTTAAAATCTTTATTTGTTTTTTTTTATTTTAAAAACATCCAAACTCTGCTTCTCCGTAATTAAAATATCTTTCGTTTAAAAATTAAATCTACATAAAAAAGTATTAAACTTTTAACCTTTTCTATAAAACTAAGCTCAATCTTGATGATTTGTTGTTTATATGTCCCAATTAGCAAATATTTTATTTGGCTTAATTTTTTTCATTCGAGTACAGTAAAAATTTAAATGAGGCTGAATGAAACACAGTTATCTTTCATTTTAATCTGAAAAAAACTGTTCTTCCGCATATTCATTCATTGAAATGTTTTTATTCTGGTTTCATCTCAGATAAAAAATATTCTCTCTCAGTCACTCCATTAAAAAAACTTCTAAAAACATGATTTTCGCACATTGTACTCTACTTACAGTTTAATAATAACCAAATGTGTAAAAAATCTAAAACTATCTTATCACATTTATTTTCATAAGTTAATGATATCTTTCTCTATTCGTATGAAATTAAACTTCTTTTATTTTTTCATATGATGGAGGTGAAATACAATAGCAAATAGGATGCCATGTAAAAAGGAAATAGAATTTTTTCTTGAACTTGGATAAATGATGTGAAATGAACGTTCTCTAGAGAGAAAGGGCGACTTTTGCCTTTGAGCTTAAATCTGTTTGACAATTGAAATCTGAAAGCATTAAAAGAGTAATTCTCAGCTGTCTGTAAAAAATCTATAATACTTAAACTGAAATAGACTTTTAAAATGTAACACCTAAAACTTTTAGAAAATGTCTAGGTGTATTTGATAGGAAAAGGTTAAGCCTGGAACATTTCGAATGAATTCTTGGAGATCAAAAGGAACATATAAAAGCAATCTACTTTTAAGTTGGAATAAGTAAACCTTCTAGAAAATAGTAGATTTTTTAATAGTTTTATTATTTTTTAATTCGATTAAATTTGTTGGATTTTATTTAGTCAATTAGGAGTCAATTTAGATAATGATTAGGTTATAAATTTAAATAATTATTCATCAGTACATGCTACAAAACAAATTCTTCATTTGCTTGAACGAAATTAGAAGTATTTTTTTAAATTTTGTTAGAGAGAGCTTTTGCTAGGCTTACCATACGTCCGGGTTTACCCCGGACAGTCCGGGGATTTTAGTGCTGTCCGGGGAAATGTCCGGGGTCGCAATATGTCCGGGGTTTCCATACTTTTAAGATTTGCCAGACATTTTTATGAAAAATCATGAAAAAACTCTTAAAAATTGCGTTGTTTCACAGTACCTAACATCTGTATTAATTTGGAGAGCTTACTTTCAGTGAATTTTATAGTAAAATTAAGTCAATCAAACAATTTTTGAAAAAATAATGTCGAATAAAGAAATAAATTTGATATTTCTGTTCAATGTTTATTAGTTTGAATGTTTTTTCTTATTTTTTAATCTTTGATGATTTGATACGGTACTTATTAAGAAATTTCAAAAATATGTCCTGGGTTGGACCCAAGAAAATATGGTAAGCCTAGCTTTTGCTATGGAATATACTCCAAAAATAAGCATTTCTGACAACAATGTTTGGATTAATTTTACGTTAGAGTAGAATTGTATTTTATAGGCATTAACTTAAAACCTATCACGACACGTTTTAAGTATTACTGTCGGTAAAGTAAACGCTGATTCAATTAGGGCAACTTACTCATCAAAAATTATAGAATCCTAAAAACAGTTGAGATAGTTTCAACACTTTTTCAGAGTTTTAGATACTTAAAAGGAACCTTAAACTCTAAAGAAAATTTTCTCCTTGGTATTCACATAAATTGGAGGTTAAATTTAAAAAAAAGTAAGAAAGTGAGTTAGACAAATACAATATTTCCCGATCCTTCAAATGAAATCAAATCTCGAATCAAATGGAGAGCACGAATACCAAAATCTGGTACTTTACTTTCTTTATAATGCACGTGGAGAATAGCTATCAACGAATCGTAATTTAATTTTGTTTCCAAAATGAGAGGCAAATCAATTTAGAGAAACAAGTACTGTGTTCTTTTGCCTTAATTGAAAACTTCCGTTCCAGCCGTTTTATATGCATATTTCGATCTTGAAGATAGTTTCTGTCTTTTCATGTTTTCGTTTGAACTTATTTGAACTTTCGGATTTAGCTTTTCCATCCACTTAACTGAATCAGACTTGCCAACCTCTCAGAGTCAAAAATCAGGAGAAATATTTATCAATGTTTAGGCTTTTAGAAACCAATTAACATAATTGAATTTCTATAACTTGAAAACTCAAGTGAATTGTGGAAATAATTCTCATAAAAACTCTTGTTAAATACTGATTATAGAAACAATACCCTCAATTTGGAAAATTTATATAAGAATGTTAGTTGAATTAACCCATTTACAAAAAGTGAAGAAAGGGGTAAATTAAAGTATATTTAAAATTATCAAAAAGTATCACATTATTCAGAAATTTAACCGAGATAAATTATCGCTTCAATTTAAAGTAAAATTAAATGATCCTATATTTGTATAAAGACTACCTTGCAAAGAGAAATTTTACTCTATCTTTTTTATAAATAAGCTAAATTCTTTGGAGTTTGGATGTTATATTTTTTAGGGGGAAAATACCTCCAAGAGCAATATGGTAAATAAAGGACAATAACTTATCCCATATGAGTGTGAGTGGCTATAAGTTTATGAAATTTAAATTAAGACTTTAGCCATTTCAAGTTTTCCAATAAAATTTCTTTTAATTTTTCTACTTTTAATTATGTTGTTGTTGTTTCTTATTCCACTTGGTCTAGTACAATCTAGACCAATGTCCAGTAGACCGTTCGCCCAGAGAAAGTCTCGAGTCTATTGTAGGTAGAACTTTGATATTTGATTGATTTTGATAAACTTAATATTTAAAAAAAAGTTTTTAATTATAGAGATCCAAGGGGAAAGGGGGTCCTACCCAAGAAAAATTTTGAAAATTTAACTTTAAAAACCGGGTTTTAGCTTGTTTTGGACACCTAGTCTGATTTTTTGGAGGGGTGGCGGGTCCCCTATCAACCCCCTTGATCTCATATCTGAACCAAGTTATAATTTAACAAGATTTTTAGAAAGGACTGCAATTCAAAAAAATTTTACAACTTAGGAAATCCTTAAGAAATATTAGTTAAAAATATTGACTAAAATCAATAAAAACGGAATCTGATAGGTATAACTATAACTAGACTAGTGATGGGCAAAATCGATAATTTTAGGTATCGAATACTTTGGTATCGAATACTTATAGGTATCGAATACTTTGGTATCGAATACTTATAGGTATCGAGTACTTTTTTTCATTGTCGGGAAATGAACCTGAAGGGACAATTTTTTTAGGGCCTATCCATAATCAGACTAATATTCAAAAAACTGAAAGCGATCCATCAAAAAGCCCCGTAGCTACGGGCCTGGAGGTGGATAGAGGCGAAGGATTTGGCGGGGGAAAAACCTAGCCGCGTCAAATTTCTCTCGCGGATGATAACGACTTGGGTTTGAGCGTTGCAAAATGAAAACGGAAACAGGCTGCGTTTGATCTACAGTAGGTATTATAAAGATTACTTCATTGAAAAATTTAAAACGAAATATGTCAATAAAGTATCGATACTTTTGTGGGTATCGAATACACTCGATACCTATAGGTATCGAGTACTTAGGTATTTGGTATCGATACCTGCCCATCACTAAACTAGACTTAATAGGCTCTTCTGACCACGCTTAAGTTTCTTCTGCATCTCAATTACACTGGGCAACAATTTTTGACAAAGTTCGTGTAAAAATGAATAAATGATTTAAAAAGCCAATTCCTACTGAATTTGACCTTCTGAACCCGAATATCCCCTTAAAAAATCTGGTTTGGTTCGAGTTTTGAAGATACAAGGGGGGTCTGATTTAGAGTAATTAATGCTAAAATGCCACTGTTTTTAAGAATATTTTAATATACGAGACTCTATTACCCATTTAATTGTACGATATTTTATCTGAGATGTTCTCTAATGCAGGGGTGGCCAACTTTTTTGGAAGAGTGCCACTATTCGAGGGGGAAATTTTAAGCGTGCCACTTACTATTTTTCTACCCCACCAAAAAATATAAAAATTGAAAACAAAAATTCATAGGCTGATAATAGGATTTTTATTCACAAATTTTTCATGTGAATTAGAATAGTGCAGGCAGTTTTAAAATCATGAATTGCTTTATACAGGGTGTCCCACGAGAAGTGGCCCAACCCCTTTAACTTTTGAACCCCTAAAGATATAGTCATGAAAGTGGGGTCTAGGTATAGTAAAATGAACATGATCTATCCGATGAAATAAGTTTCAACGCCCTCTAGCGGAAAATTAAGGAGTTATAATTTTTATTTTGAAAACTATGTGAGGTAGGTGAAAAAAGTCAGTGACTAAGTTGTAGGGAAGCATCGATTCAGTAGGAAAAGACAACTTAAGCAGAAAAATATCTTGAATGAAACCCCTAAAACGCACGCTCAATTAGATTGAATTTACGTAGATTTTACGTTTTAAAACGCTCCTCACGAGGCAAAATGAGAAATTTTCAATTTAATTAACTAATAATACTTTTAGTCATTTACTTAAGTCATAAAAATAAAAAATTCTCATTTTCGCCTTGTGAGGAGCGTTTTAAGAAGTAATATCTACGTAATTTCAACCTAATTGAGCGTGCGTTTAAGGAGTTTTATTCAAGATATTTTTCTGTTTAAGGTGTCTTTTCCTTCTAAATCGATGCTGTTCTACAACTTAGTCATTGACTTTTTTCACCTACCTCACATAGTTTTCAAAATAAAAATTATAACTCCTTAAGTTTCCGCTAGAGGGCGTTGAAACTTATCTCATCGGATAGATCATGTTCACTTTACTATACCTAGACCCCACTTTCATGACTATATCTTTAGGGGTTCAAAAGTTAAAGGGGTTGGGCCACTTCTCGTGGGACACCCTGTATTTTCTCTTCGATGTCGAAGGTTTACTCAAGGACATATTTAAATTTTTAAAACAACAATCGAAGACAAAATTTTAAAAGCTGAACATTTACTTGGAAGATAAAAGCGAACTGAGCCAGGCAGGAAGTACAGCGAACAAGAAAAATTTTTTTTATCCATAACTAAAATATGTTTTTTTTTTCTGGTGGACGCTTTTTCTCCAAAGAGTAAAGCCAAAACCAAGACATGATGGTGCCAAAGCAAGGCAACGCAAACGGATATACGAAAAATCCAGTCACTACAAAAGGTGTCGCGAAAAAACCGTTCAGGCGAAAACCGTTCAAAAAACAAAAAAACTCATAGCTTTACACATGTAATAAATTTATTTGTTTTTTATTGAACGGTTTTTGCATTGAACGGTTTTTTCGTATATCCCTACAAAAATCGGTCAGCAAAAACCGTTCAATAAAAACAAATTTATTACAAGTGTAAAGATATGAGTTTTTTTTTTGTTTTTTGAACGGTTTTTGTATGACCGGTTTTTGCATTGTCTGGATTTTTCACTACACCACGTAAACTGCGCTCAATCCATCTGTCATTGATAACGCCTGATAATATTTTCCCCAAATTTTTTCAATACCTACGCGTGCCACTGGTGAGGCTCTGCCGTGCCACATTGTGGCACGCGTGCCGCGGGTTGGCCATCCCTGCTCTAATGTATACACATTCATAAAATAATGATACAAATAATATTTGGTAAAGAATTTGTCGATAAGTGTCGCCAGGTGGTCGACAAAGTTAAGAGATGTTTTCATAAGAAATATTCCCATGCATTCATGAAATAATAAAACTAATAATACATTAACATCTACCTCTTGATGTTAACGAGTGGCATTTGTTCATAGATTCCTCTAAATTGAGTCTAAAGATGGCATTTCTCGACAATGGCAATAAGCTTCCTTCCATTCCCATTGCATTTGCTGCTCATATGAAAGAGACATATGAACCATTGCAGTTACTTCTTCATCGAACTGAGTACGCAAAATATGAATGGGGTGTCTGTGCCGACTTGAAAAAAATTGGCGTTATTGTTTGGCCTTCAACAGGGATTCACAAAATATTGCTGCTTCCTTTATGAATGGAACAACAACAGAAAGAACAAAGTCGTGGAACAGAATTACACTACATCCAAAATGACTGGCCTCCCAGGATTTGTTTGAAACAAGGAATAATGAATGTCAGGAACTTTTCTCTTATTTCTCAAGAGAAAATAATCTTACCTGCAGTATACATAAAATTGGGCATTGTGAAGCAATTGATTAAAGCGATGGATACTAAGCCAGCTTTCATTTACTTGCGCGAAAAATTTCACCGTCTGAGTGAGGCGAAAATCAAAGAAGGAATTCTTATAGGTCCTCAGATTTGAGATATTTTTAAAGATTCAAAATTTGAAAACCTTCTAGCTAGACTGTGATGAAAAACAAGTGTGGGATGCACTCTGTCAAGTTTGTGCTAACTTTCTAGGCAACGCAAGATCGGAGTATTATACACTGGGGAACAATTTTTAACATAATTTCTGTTGACTTCGATTTTTTGGCTGTTTTAGAGTTCAATGGGCACACTGATTAGAAAACTGTTGTTAGTTTTCTTCTATCACCTCAACTTTTTTGGCAAACAGCCCCGCCCCCTTTTTCCGTTTTTCAATGACTTAATGACTTTGAATTCGATTTTCGAGGTCAAAAATCATTACTTTAGTCTTTAAATTACACCCGAGAGGACAAGAATGGTTAAAGTTTCTAAAATAGGAAAATTTGTGGCCAATGGATAGGTTTAAGGGGTTATTACCCCCCTAAAAACGCAAAAAAATCGTTTAAAATGATAGTTTATTTTACGCTATTTTTTACACTTATTTTTTACGCAATTCCTTTTGAAAAAGGTCCTAACCCATCACCAAGGACCCAAATTTAATGAAAATTGGCCGCAATGATTTTTACAAAAAGCGGTTGAGGCATTAGCGCCCCCGAAGCACCCGCGGAAGGGTTCGGAATAATCTCTTTCACTTAGAGGACGCGAACACCTCAACCGCTTTTAGTAAAAATCATTGCTGCCTATTTTCATTAAATTTGGGTCTTTGGGGAAAGGGTAAGGCCTTTTAAAGAGGAATTGCATAAAAAATAATAGTAAGAAAAGCTTAAAATAACCTTTATCCTTTATAACGTTCCTTTTTTGCATTTCAAGGTTTTTCTCTATATTTTTTTACGCAATTCCTCTTTAAAAGGTCTTAACCCTTCCCCAAGGACCCAAATTTAATGAAAATAGGCAGCAATGACTTTTACTAAAAGCGGTTGAGGTGTTCGCATCCTCTAAGCGAAAGAGAGTATTCCAAACCCTTCCGCGGGTGCTTCGGGGGCGCTAATGCCTCAACCGCTTTTTGTAAAAATCATTGCGGCCAATTTTCATTAAATTTGGGTCCTTGGTGATGGGTTAGGACCTTTTGAAAAGGAATTGCGTAAAAAATAAGTGTAAAAAATAGCGTAAAATAAACTCTATCATTTTTAATGATTTTTTTGCGTTTTTAGGGGGGTAATAACCCCTTAAACTTATCCATTGGCCACAAATTTTCATATTTTAGAAACTTTAACCATTCTTGTCCTCCCGGGTGTAATTTAAGGACTAAAGTAATGATTTTTGACCTTGAAAATTGAATTCAAAGTCATTAAGTCATTGAAAAACGTAATGTGAGGGGATTGGCTCGGGTGGTGTCTAGGGGCTTGAATGATAACTCGGTTGATAGGAAAGCACTCTGTTTAATCGAACACACAACTCTCTTTACACAATTACTATATTTCTACAACACAGGGGGCGAGGGGAGCCGTGTCCCAGACACTGGCCTCGTCACAGAATCTCGGTTGTCCCAGACAACAAAAGGATAGCAGCTAGCAGCAAGGATGTCCCATCAGACAGAGCCTATATCAACGCGTGTGCTCGCTAGCGCGGTTCGTTCCTCTCTCCTCTGCGGGTGGCGTTGCAGTACTCTCCTTCCCACAGTAAAAAAGGGGGCGGGGCTGTTTGCCAAAAAAGTGGACGTGACAGACAAAAACTACAGTTACTTTTGGATTCAGGGGCCAAAAGTGATTCAAAAACAAGTCACAGTTCTAAGACAACGAAATGGCTGTTCCCCAGTGTATTGTTCAGGACATGTTAGCCTTATACCAGAAATGTCCTTAAAGCTGCATTTTTTGGATTCTCACCTTGATTTCTTCCTTTCTAACTGTAGAAAATTCAGCGATAAGCATGGTGAACGTTTCCTAAATGGGCTCTCCATTGATAATGGAGTTCCATAACACATTTGGAGCAGTGACAGAAACGTCTATGTGAGAGGAGTAGTAAGCCCCCCACTATGGGCCCCGGAAGTGACGTCATACCACGTGACCGGAAGTGGGCGGAGCTAGTGACGTCAGAGGGCGTGGCCAATGACGTTGGCGGAGGGGGCGTGTCGGAAGTTGAGTTGAGTTGTTTACCTCCTGCTGCAGGTTTAGCGGAGTTGAGTTGTTTACCTCCTGCTGCTAGTTTTAATTTCGTTTTAGCGGAGTTGAGTTGTTTATTAAAAGTTTAGTTTTTCGGATATGGCAACAGTATTTTCGCGTGTTTGACCCGCCATTTTTGGTTTCATTTTTCCAATGTTGAGGGTTTTTGGACTTAAACTTTTTTAACAGATTTTTTTTTTAATTTTTGAAATTTAAGTTTTACATTTAATTTTAACGTGGCGCCATCTAGGAAGTATATATTTAATTATTATTTTTAAAGAACTTTAATTCAGCCTTATTTATTTAATTATTAAATATTTTAATTTTATAGGAATTTACTTTAGCCTGATTTATTAAATTATTAATTATTAAATTATTATTATTTTAGAGGACTTGTACTTTATTTCTGTCTGATTAATAAGCTATTTATTTTATAGGACTTTACTTTAGCCTGATTTATTAAATTATTAATTATTAAATTATTAATTTTAGAGGAATTGTACTTTATTTCTGTCTGATTAATAAGCTATTTATTTTATAGGACTTTACTTTAGCCTGATTTATTAAATTATTAATTATTAAATATTAATGTACTTTATTTCAGCCTGATTTATTAAATTATTAATTTCAGCCTGATTTTGTGTACTATTCATTAACATATGGTTGCCAGAAAATGTAAATCAAATGTGTTGCCGGATTTGGCGACTTATCCCTAATTTGGCTATTTTTATTTAATAACAAAACTTAATTCAATAAAGCCAAATTATTACCAACACAATTATTTTCTTACTTTGTTTTCAACCAATCAGAGCATTCTTGCTTAAAATTTAATTTCTCTGCAACACTCATAAAAACAAAATCACTTAATTTAATAATAATACTTTTTCATTAATTTATTTTTAAAATTGATTCTAACTTACCAACACTTGACAATCACTTTTATGTTTTGGGGAAAGCTTGATTTTTCTTATTGCTACCCAACACGCTGAACTTATGACCTTAATTTTATTTGTCATAAATATTTTTTAATATTTTAAATATTACTCAATTTAAAAATTTGAACAAACAAAATTTGAATTTAAACTTTTCATCTGCTAATAATTTTCACTGTGGTTAAATATTAGTTACATTTCATTTTCCAATTAAGTATCAAATTCATTAGTTTTACCTTAATACTTGCCTTTGCAAGCATCAGATTTATTAATGTTAGCTATGCTTTCCAACCCCTGAAAATCAAATTAATATTCCATGAATGTAATTTAATTCTTATTTCAAAAGCCTACCATTTCCAGCAACTATTACGATCCTATAACAGATCTAGTGGTAAAGATGTGTAATTTCAATAAAAGCCTATGAACGGAGATATCTGGAAAGACAACGAATGAGTCAAAGGGGTTTGTTGAAACAGGATGGGACAGAATGTATCTATGCCACCGTGAATCATCAAGGACCCTACTCTTGAAACGATAAGAAATGAAAGTTATCAGAAAAGCATGTTTGTACGGATATAAACCATTTTCCAATTCAGTATCAAACTTTTCTAATTTTAGCTTTCCTGCCTATAGCATCAAATTAATTAATATTAGCTAGTATTCTAACTCCTGAAAATCAAGTTAATGTTCCAAAAATTTAATTGCATTGTTATTTACAAACAATAACCTACCATTCTAAATTTTGATAATGTTATTCTTCAAGCATTTTTTACAATTTTTCATTAATATACCATTTTTAAATATCAAACTTTAATTCAGTTAGCCTCAAGCTTTTAATTCAGTTTTAATATTATCCTATTATTTTCAAACATCTAGTACAGTTTACTTTTAATCATCTGAAAATCAACAAACTCTTAGTTTAAAAATCCTAATTTTTTTCTCAGTTTTTTCCTAATTTATAATCCACAAATAAAATTCAGATTCATTTCTTACTTTCCTACCGTTCCAAACTTATATTTCAGATTTGCTATGAAATCATTAGCCTAATATTTCCAAAAATATATATTCAGTTTACTTTCATTCAGTTTTAGTCTTGAACATTTCTTATTTTAACTAGAAATTGACAACCATATTAAAAAAACACACATTTTCTGTTACACATTTTATTGCACTGGATTAGCAGTTACAATTACACAAATAATACACACAAAATATTGTCTTTTAAAAGGGTATTGATGTTAACATTTTTTCAATTCATTAAAGGGAACTTGCAGACCTTTTTCAAAAATATTCCACACTATTGGAATCTGTAAATAAGTGCATTGAAATAAATTGACGTTTGAGTATAAAATAAACTTGAAAAATAATTGAATCCACTCTAAAAAAGGATGTTCCAACATATATCTATATGTGATTACACCCCCAATGGAAGGATTGGCCCCTAGTTTCTTTCATGCTGTGCAAAGAACTTTTTTTTTGTTATGTTACTATAACCGGTTTTTACCTCTTAACTTAAATCCCATAGTTCGAACATTTGTTATGCAACTTGGATAATTTGAAACTGAAATGAGGCCACTATAGGATTAAAAAGTTTTGTCTTTTACTACTAAATTCTAGGTGCACTGATAATTCAATCTTATTTTTTTTAAACTATACTTTAAAAACAGAACATTTTACTTATAATATAATTCTATAATTTTAAATATTTCCATTGCTATACAATTTCTAGTATTCAGTTATTTTTACTTTATATTTAACTTACACAAATAAAACAATAATCAACATCTCATTTGGTTTTCTATGTTAAAAAGGTAAATGATATTAGTACTTACTTAGTGTGTAATATCCGAAAGCACTGTAGGTGTATGGTGGTAATTCGTAAAATATTCGCATTCTAGGTGATTCCTCATTTTGAACAACGGGGTAGCTATGCAAATATCGCACCAATTTCCCATCTTTTTGGCACGGCATTCCTGGTATCTCCTTTCTTGGATGTGGTATTCCACATATTTTGAAGTCCATGGACTGTTGTCATCTTCAAAAAACTGCGTTTTGCAAGTATTGCATGTTTTCCAGAAAAAATTTGCGCTTTTTACTTCCCAGAAAGAAAACACAAAATGCCTTGCCTCACATCAACACAAACTTGGGAGAGAGAAGACATCGTTGCATACTGAAATTTAGGATAATGCTAAAAATTCCATACCGAATTCGTGTGGTCAAACTTTCAGATCCAATGAGGTGCATGTCCGGGTGGATCTTATCAAAGCAAACTCCACCGTGAAAAGGGGGGAGAAGATTAGTTCAATGACATACCCTGATAAAGGTATTTCGTAAATAAAGAAACGTGCTTATAGAACTATCCTTTGTAGGTGCCACTAACCGAGTTTATTATTTATGTTGGAAAATTATTTGCAATACATAATTTAAGAAAAATTAAATACTTCATTTAAAAAGAATCTACCAACCTGTTTGAACACGGTGTGATTGTATGAATCATTATAGAACAGGAAGTTCTTATCTGAAAAAATCCGGTTCAGATAACACGTGTACGTTTAACAATATTTTCGCTGCATGCATTCATTCTCTGTTACGTGAAAACATATTTCCCCCCATAAAAAATGCTTAATTATGTTCAATTTGATTTCAGTTTCAGTGTTATTTGCCTATTTCTCACAGATTTTTATCATTTTTAATTCTATCACGAATCAGCGCTAGAAAGAGTCTTATCGTTTTGAACGGAATGCGGTATCATGGCATGCCGTAAGTTAAGGTCTTTTACAAGTTTAATGACTATTACATTTTTTGAAAAGCGCAATACAAATGAATGTCCCAACTTGGGGGAAGTAACCAGGTGATTACAACTTCTTGAAACAAATGAATCAGCGGTTACAGGATCTTATCCGAATGTAGGGATGGGTTATCACAAGAAAAACTTATCACTAATTGAATCATTGTATGGAGACCAAATCTTTGAAATATTAACATCTTACACATGAAAGTAATGCTAATTAAAACCCAAACATTCACCTATTACGCACATTTTTTTCAAAAATTCAAACCAAAATTAAATTTTAAATAAATTTAGTGCTTTTTGATGAATTTTGTACCAAATAAATTAAAATATTTAAATTAATATTACAACAAGAATATGCTTTCACCATTTAGATGTTTAAAATAATTCGGTTTAATGTTATATATGCATTGCAAAGCGCAGTTTTTCAACAAAATGTGCAAAGCCAGCAAGCTTATTTTTTAGGCATGAGTGAGACACGATATTTTAATTACAGATGAATTTGTATCATTATTTTGGGAAAAAATTCACTTGTAGCCATTCTAATCAAAGTTATTCCTGGCATGCTTTTACTAACAAAACTAGATATTTAGAAATATATAGAAATAATCACTTACACATTTTCTTTAAAAATTAACACATTCGAACTCTAGGTATGAATCACAATGGAACAGGAAGTTCTTATCAGAAAATCCGGTTCAGGTAACACGTGCATTTAACTATATTTTCTCTACATACTCTATCACGGGTAAGTGACATTTTGTTTTCTAATAAAAATGTTTAATTCAATTTGATTTCAGTTTCAATACTGTTATTTGCCTGTTTCTCACGGATTTTTTATCATTTTCAAGCAACTCCAATTCATGCGTTCGCGGATCTCAACTGTTCTCAATTTAATGCATGGTTTGAACGGGTATATCAATATAACGGAGTATATATTGTTTTTCAAAGTTTTTATCAGAACAAAAAATTTAAAATATTCTATTCAATTAATGGTTTTTCATAATTCCAAGCTAAAAAGACATTTCTCTAAACAAATTATGTTGATCATTTTGAAGAAATAAATCAACTTTCGATAACACAAATAAGTTTTTCCATTTATCTATAAATAAACTTCCATATCAATGTGCATGGCTAAAAACCTTTGTATACACCATCAAAGATATAGTTAAAATCCATCACACTCATGATTACAAGTTGATAAGATATTTGGTTGAAACACTGATTCAAAAATATTTTCACCTTTTCCTGCCGTACAGTTCATACTGTTTTTTTCTGGCCAACATTATTTGCTGTTAAAAAGTGATTTTTTAAGATATGCGTGACAAAAATGTATTACTCCCTTTTCTTATACTCGCATTTTTCTTAAGGATTTAGCCTTTTTTACCCAATTTTCCAGTTAATTCCTTGCCACTCGCAAAAAACTTGCCAATATTATAGTTGATATTTTCAAAATTTCTGTAAAGTTGTATATCCTGCATATCCTTTTTGTATATGCTTCATAAATAATATATACTTCGGCATATACTTCAGTGTAAATTATATGAAAATTGCCTTAAGTGAGCAAGCACTGAAAAGAATTCCTTGGAAAACACATGCAATAGCATAGCATTTTCGGGATAACATACAAATCATTGTGAAAAAATATCCACAAATATCATATTACAAGCAAAAATATATTAAAATTTCGCTTGCTTTTTTCAATATTGTTAAAAAAAATTCCAATTTTTTCCTTAAAAACTTAAAACAATCAACCAAATTTTTAAAATTTACAATACACTTTTTCACATGTGTGTTACTACAGTCCAACATCATGTATTTGTTGAATACTTTTTCTTAAATGCTAAATAATTTTTACTTAAGTGTTTAAGAACGTTAATTAATTTTATTTTCATGTTAAATATTTTTATTGTTGAATTCTTTTACTTTATGTGCTGAATATATTTTTAAAAAATTTTTAAATGTTAAATTTTTTACCAACTTGTTAACATTTTTTTCTTTGATGTTAAATATTTTAAACAATTTAAATATTTTTAATGTTTATTTTTATATTAGTTGTTGCTTGAGCATGTTTTTTTTAAGTTTTAATGATAAAAGTTTTACTAACTTGCTGAATAGTTTTATTTTTAATGTTAAAATAATTTTAACTAATATTATTTTAATGTTGAACTTTTTTCTTTTGCTGTAGATTATTTATTACTTTCCATGTTGATTTTTTTTAATGTTGTTGTTGATCTTGGAATGCATTTTATAAAAAAACAAACAGCATGTATTCCAAATACAATACAGCATGGGCATACATGCAGGGGCAATACAACAAGTATTGCCCCCTCTCATTTTTAATCAGTCTCCATTCCTAATCACATTCCTAAGAGATATCACAGGCTCTGATAGTAACTTGACTATGAAACTGGTTTGTTATCATAGTGAGAAAGCTGCTGAGAATTTCAAAATTTACTCAAGAGCATATGAAGTACAAAAATATTGAAAATAATCATTCTTGTGTAGTTTTTCAAAGCTATATGAAGAAAGAATAATTCTAAATGAGCCCCCAATCAGCCTACTTTTGTTGGAGAGAAGAACAAGAGATTTAATGAAACCAAAACAATAAAAGAAAGATAAATTCCATAGATAATCTGAATAAGGAAGAAAATTCCGATCATGGGAGAGAAATTATGTGAGGCAATAAGTTCAATTGAATAATGTGGGTGAATACCCATGATATCTGAGTATCATGGTTATTCTCTCTATAATGCACTTTTCACTGAAAAGATGCATAATTATAAAATAGTAATAACTTGCTATGTATGGATTTACCTTATGGTTTGGCAAGGTATAACAGAATTATTATTACTATTTTATAATGCATAATTATAAAATAGTAATAATAATTCTGTTATACCTTGCCAAACCATAAGGTAAATCCATACATAGCAAGTTATTACTATTTTATAATTATGCATTATAAAATAGTAATAATAATTCTGTTATACCTTGCCAAACCATAAGGTAAATCCATACATAGCAAGTTATTACTATTTTATAATTATGCATCTTTTCAGTGAAAAGTGCATTATAGAGAGAATAACCATGATACTCAGATATCATGGGTATTCACCCACATTATTCAATTGAACTTATTGCCTCACATAATTTCTCTCCCATGATCGGAATTTTCTTCCTTATTCAGATTATCTATGGAATTTATCTTTCTTTTATTGTTTTGGTTTCATTAAATCTCTTGTTCTTCTCTCCAACAAAAGTAGGCTGATTGGGGGCTCATTTAGAATTATTCTTTCTTCATATAGCTTTGAAAAACTACACAAGAATGATTATTTTCAATATTTTTGTACTTCATATGCTCTTGAGTAAATTTTGAAATTCTCAGCAGCTTTCTCACTATGATAACAAACCAGTTTCATAGTCAAGTTACTATCAGAGCCTGTGATATCTCTTAGGAATGTGATTAGGAATGGAGACTGATTAAAAATGAGAGGGGGCAATACTTGTTGTATTGCCCCTGCATGTATGCCCATGCTGTATTGTATTTGGAATACATGCTGTTTGTTTTTTTATAAAATGCATTCCAAGATCAACAACAACATTAAAAAAAATCAACATGGAAAGTAATAAATAATCTACAGCAAAAGAAAAAAGTTCAACATTAAAATAATATTAGTTAAAATTATTTTAACATTAAAAATAAAACTATTCAGCAAGTTAGTAAAACTTTTATCATTAAAACTTAAAAAAAACATGCTCAAGCAACAACTAATATAAAAATAAACATTAAAAATATTTAAATTGTTTAAAATATTTAACATCAAAGAAAAAAATGTTAACAAGTTGGTAAAAAATTTAACATTTAAAAATTTTTTAAAAATATATTCAGCACATAAAGTAAAAGAATTCAACAATAAAAATATTTAACATGAAAATAAAATTAATTAACGTTCTTAAACACTTAAGTAAAAATTATTTAGCATTTAAGAAAAAGTATTCAACAAATACATGATGTTGGACTGTAGTAACACACATGTGAAAAAGTGTATTGTAAATTTTAAAAATTTGGTTGATTGTTTTAAGTTTTTAAGGAAAAAATTGGAATTTTTTTTAACAATATTGAAAAAAGCAAGCGAAATTTTAATATATTTTTGCTTGTAATATGATATTTGTGGATATTTTTTCACAATGATTTGTATGTTATCCCGAAAATGCTATGCTATTGCATGTGTTTTCCAAGGAATTCTTTTCAGTGCTTGCTCACTTAAGGCAATTTTCATATAATTTACACTGAAGTATATGCCGAAGTATATATTATTTATGAAGCATATACAAAAAGGATATGCAGGATATACAACTTTACAGAAATTTTGAAAATATCAACTATAATATTGGCAAGTTTTTTGCGAGTGGCAAGGAATTAACTGGAAAATTGGGTAAAAAAGGCTAAATCCTTAAGAAAAATGCGAGTATAAGAAAAGGGAGTAATACATTTTTGTCACGCATATCTTAAAAAATCACTTTTTAACAGCAAATAATGTTGGCCAGAAAAAAACAGTATGAACTGTACGGCAGGAAAAGGTGAAAATATTTTTGAATCAGTGTTTCAACCAAATATCTTATCAACTTGTAATCATGAGTGTGATGGATTTTAACTATATCTTTGATGGTGTATACAAAGGTTTTTAGCCATGCACATTGATATGGAAGTTTATTTATAGATAAATGGAAAAACTTATTTGTGTTATCGAAAGTTGATTTATTTCTTCAAAATGATCAACATAATTTGTTTAGAGAAATGTCTTTTTAGCTTGGAATTATGAAAAACCATTAATTGAATAGAATATTTTAAATTTTTTGTTCTGATAAAAACTTTGAAAAACAATATATACTCCGTTATATTGATATACCCGTTCAAACCATGCATTAAATTGAGAACAGTTGAGATCCGCGAACGCATGAATTGGAGTTGCTTGAAAATGATAAAAAATCCGTGAGAAACAGGCAAATAACAGTATTGAAACTGAAATCAAATTGAATTAAACATTTTTATTAGAAAACAAAATGTCACTTACCCGTGATAGAGTATGTAGAGAAAATATAGTTAAATGCACGTGTTACCTGAACCGGATTTTCTGATAAGAACTTCCTGTTCCATTGTGATTCATACCTAGAGTTCGAATGTGTTAATTTTTAAAGAAAATGTGTAAGTGATTATTTCTATATATTTCTAAATATCTAGTTTTGTTAGTAAAAGCATGCCAGGAATAACTTTGATTAGAATGGCTACAAGTGAATTTTTTCCCAAAATAATGATACAAATTCATCTGTAATTAAAATATCGTGTCTCACTCATGCCTAAAAAATAAGCTTGCTGGCTTTGCACATTTTGTTGAAAAACTGCGCTTTGCAATGCATATATAACATTAAACCGAATTATTTTAAACATCTAAATGGTGAAAGCATATTCTTGTTGTAATATTAATTTAAATATTTTAATTTATTTGGTACAAAATTCATCAAAAAGCACTAAATTTATTTAAAATTTAATTTTGGTTTGAATTTTTGAAAAAAATGTGCGTAATAGGTGAATGTTTGGGTTTTAATTAGCATTACTTTCATGTGTAAGATGTTAATATTTCAAAGATTTGGTCTCCATACAATGATTCAATTAGTGATAAGTTTTTCTTGTGATAACCCATCCCTACATTCGGATAAGATCCTGTAACCGCTGATTCATTTGTTTCAAGAAGTTGTAATCACCTGGTTACTTCCCCCAAGTTGGGACATTCATTTGTATTGCGCTTTTCAAAAAATGTAATAGTCATTAAACTTGTAAAAGACCTTAACTTACGGCATGCCATGATACCGCATTCCGTTCAAAACGATAAGACTCTTTCTAGCGCTGATTCGTGATAGAATTAAAAATGATAAAAATCTGTGAGAAATAGGCAAATAACACTGAAACTGAAATCAAATTGAACATAATTAAGCATTTTTTATGGGGGGAAATATGTTTTCACGTAACAGAGAATGAATGCATGCAGCGAAAATATTGTTAAACGTACACGTGTTATCTGAACCGGATTTTTTCAGATAAGAACTTCCTGTTCTATAATGATTCATACAATCACACCGTGTTCAAACAGGTTGGTAGATTCTTTTTAAATGAAGTATTTAATTTTTCTTAAATTATGTATTGCAAATAATTTTCCAACATAAATAATAAACTCGGTTAGTGGCACCTACAAAGGATAGTTCTATAAGCACGTTTCTTTATTTACGAAATACCTTTATCAGGGTATGTCATTGAACTAATCTTCTCCCCCCTTTTCACGGTGGAGTTTGCTTTGATAAGATCCACCCGGACATGCACCTCATTGGATCTGAAAGTTTGACCACACGAATTCGGTATGGAATTTTTAGCATTATCCTAAATTTCAGTATGCAACGATGTCTTCTCTCTCCCAAGTTTGTGTTGATGTGAGGCAAGGCATTTTGTGTTTTCTTTCTGGGAAGTAAAAAGCGCAAATTTTTTCTGGAAAACATGCAATACTTGCAAAACGCAGTTTTTTGAAGATGACAACAGTCCATGGACTTCAAAATATGTGGAATACCACATCCAAGAAAGGAGATACCAGGAATGCCGTGCCAAAAAGATGGGAAATTGGTGCGATATTTGCATAGCTACCCCGTTGTTCAAAATGAGGAATCACCTAGAATGCGAATATTTTACGAATTACCACCATACACCTACAGTGCTTTCGGATATTACACACTAAGTAAGTACTAATATCATTTACCTTTTTAACATAGAAAACCAAATGAGATGTTGATTATTGTTTTATTTGTGTAAGTTAAATATAAAGTAAAAATAACTGAATACTAGAAATTGTATAGCAATGGAAATATTTAAAATTATAGAATTATATTATAAGTAAAATGTTCTGTTTTTAAAGTATAGTTTAAAAAAAATAAGATTGAATTATCAGTGCACCTAGAATTTAGTAGTAAAAGACAAAACTTTTTAATCCTATAGTGGCCTCATTTCAGTTTCAAATTATCCAAGTTGCATAACAAATGTTCGAACTATGGGATTTAAGTTAAGAGGTAAAAACCGGTTATAGTAACATAACAAAAAAAAAGTTCTTTGCACAGCATGAAAGAAACTAGGGGCCAATCCTTCCATTGGGGGTGTAATCACATATAGATATATGTTGGAACATCCTTTTTTAGAGTGGATTCAATTATTTTTCAAGTTTATTTTATACTCAAACGTCAATTTATTTCAATGCACTTATTTACAGATTCCAATAGTGTGGAATATTTTTGAAAAAGGTCTGCAAGTTCCCTTTAATGAATTGAAAAAATGTTAACATCAATACCCTTTTAAAAGACAATATTTTGTGTGTATTATTTGTGTAATTGTAACTGCTAATCCAGTGCAATAAAATGTGTAACAGAAAATGTGTGTTTTTTTAATATGGTTGTCAATTTCTAGTTAAAATAAGAAATGTTCAAGACTAAAACTGAATGAAAGTAAACTGAATATATATTTTTGGAAATATTAGGCTAATGATTTCATAGCAAATCTGAAATATAAGTTTGGAACGGTAGGAAAGTAAGAAATGAATCTGAATTTTATTTGTGGATTATAAATTAGGAAAAAACTGAGAAAAAAATTAGGATTTTTAAACTAAGAGTTTGTTGATTTTCAGATGATTAAAAGTAAACTGTACTAGATGTTTGAAAATAATAGGATAATATTAAAACTGAATTAAAAGCTTGAGGCTAACTGAATTAAAGTTTGATATTTAAAAATGGTATATTAATGAAAAATTGTAAAAAATGCTTGAAGAATAACATTATCAAAATTTAGAATGGTAGGTTATTGTTTGTAAATAACAATGCAATTAAATTTTTGGAACATTAACTTGATTTTCAGGAGTTAGAATACTAGCTAATATTAATTAATTTGATGCTATAGGCAGGAAAGCTAAAATTAGAAAAGTTTGATACTGAATTGGAAAATGGTTTATATCCGTACAAACATGCTTTTCTGATAACTTTCATTTCTTATCGTTTCAAGAGTAGGGTCCTTGATGATTCACGGTGGCATAGATACATTCTGTCCCATCCTGTTTCAACAAACCCCTTTGACTCATTCGTTGTCTTTCCAGATATCTCCGTTCATAGGCTTTTATTGAAATTACACATCTTTACCACTAGATCTGTTATAGGATCGTAATAGTTGCTGGAAATGGTAGGCTTTTGAAATAAGAATTAAATTACATTCATGGAATATTAATTTGATTTTCAGGGGTTGGAAAGCATAGCTAACATTAATAAATCTGATGCTTGCAAAGGCAAGTATTAAGGTAAAACTAATGAATTTGATACTTAATTGGAAAATGAAATGTAACTAATATTTAACCACAGTGAAAATTATTAGCAGATGAAAAGTTTAAATTCAAATTTTGTTTGTTCAAATTTTTAAATTGAGTAATATTTAAAATATTAAAAAATATTTATGACAAATAAAATTAAGGTCATAAGTTCAGCGTGTTGGGTAGCAATAAGAAAAATCAAGCTTTCCCCAAAACATAAAAGTGATTGTCAAGTGTTGGTAAGTTAGAATCAATTTTAAAAATAAATTAATGAAAAAGTATTATTATTAAATTAAGTGATTTTGTTTTTATGAGTGTTGCAGAGAAATTAAATTTTAAGCAAGAATGCTCTGATTGGTTGAAAACAAAGTAAGAAAATAATTGTGTTGGTAATAATTTGGCTTTATTGAATTAAGTTTTGTTATTAAATAAAAATAGCCAAATTAGGGATAAGTCGCCAAATCCGGCAACACATTTGATTTACATTTTCTGGCAACCATATGTTAATGAATAGTACACAAAATCAGGCTGAAATTAATAATTTAATAAATCAGGCTGAAATAAAGTACATTAATATTTAATAATTAATAATTTAATAAATCAGGCTAAAGTAAAGTCCTATAAAATAAATAGCTTATTAATCAGACAGAAATAAAGTACAATTCCTCTAAAATTAATAATTTAATAATTAATAATTTAATAAATCAGGCTAAAGTAAAGTCCTATAAAATAAATAGCTTATTAATCAGACAGAAATAAAGTACAAGTCCTCTAAAATAATAATAATTTAATAATTAATAATTTAATAAATCAGGCTAAAGTAAATTCCTATAAAATTAAAATATTTAATAATTAAATAAATAAGGCTGAATTAAAGTTCTTTAAAAATAATAATTAAATATATACTTCCTAGATGGCGCCACGTTAAAATTAAATGTAAAACTTAAATTTCAAAAATTAAAAAAAAAATCTGTTAAAAAAGTTTAAGTCCAAAAACCCTCAACATTGGAAAAATGAAACCAAAAATGGCGGGTCAAACACGCGAAAATACTGTTGCCATATCCGAAAAACTAAACTTTTAATAAACAACTCAACTCCGCTAAAACGAAATTAAAACTAGCAGCAGGAGGTAAACAACTCAACTCCGCTAAACCTGCAGCAGGAGGTAAACAACTCAACTCAACTTCCGACACGCCCCCTCCGCCAACGTCATTGGCCACGCCCTCTGACGTCACTAGCTCCGCCCACTTCCGGTCACGTGGTATGACGTCACTTCCGGGGCCCATAGTGGGGGGCTTACTACTGAGAGGTAATTAATGGAAAATTTTATGTTTTTTCCAAAGAATATTGTTATTCCATAACTCAAAGCATGTTTTCAAACGTGTTTGCTGCCTTTAAATGGCATTTTTATGGTTTTCTTAAGAGATACTGGTCTAATCATTATTTTTGGCAAGTTTTAGCCACTGGGTCATTTTTGGCAAGTGGTATCAGACCATCAACCATGTTATTTCGTAGCTCTCACATGTGATTGAATGCGTTTAGGTCTCCGAACCCAGAAAGTACACTTATTATTTCAATATAGTTACTTATGAAAAACTTTAAGATAGCCAAATTGTGATTTTTTGCAGCTTTTTCACTCTTAAAGATAAATCCTCGACCCGATATGTGTTCTAAAAAGAGCAAATGGGACATGAGAACACATGTGAACGATTGCAGACATCAGTGAAAAGCTCTGCGGCATATAGGGGGTGTTGAAACGGCAATAGTTTCAGAGAAGAAATTCATCTCTTAAAAACTCATTTTAAAAAAAGAATCGAGATATTTTTAGAGATATTTCTTTCTTTTCAGAAATTAATACGTCCATAAACACTAAAAAATGTTCATTTTTTAACAGATGCCGTTTAATAACAGATGCCGTTGCTGTAAAACTATACAATTTTTTGTGCCGTTTCAACACCCCCTATATGCCACAGAGCTCTTCACTAATGTCTACAGGTGTATACATGTGTTCTCATCAGGGTTGGCAAGGTTTTTCCCACCCCCGGTAAATACCATGGTAAAAACCGGTATTTACCGTCCTGGGAAAAACTAGGTTTTTCCCACATGGGAAAAAGTGGGAAAAACTGATTATTTATTGAATTTATTCTGTTCATAGATGAATGTTTTAAAGGTTTTTACAGCCTTTTTTTAGAAAAGTGACCTTAAATAAGCTTTATCCTATGGATTTTATCATGTGTCTGAGGAATGTCATCTTTTTCATGTCATCTTTTGATGGTTACGCTGTTGTTATTGGATTATCATACCTTGTTACTTCAAAAAAGTTATCTTGCACTTGCAATCAACATTTACGTTTTTATTTACATTTAAAAAAACTATAATAATGCTTCTCTTAAAGACACAGATATTATAAGTAAATTTGTTTTAAAATATTCTCTATTTTTATTTGAGAAATTCATTAATATTAAAAAATATATGCAAATTTTATGTTAAATGTCATAACTCTCCTGCTCGCTTATATTTTTCCCATCTAATAATTTTAACCCCCTCCCAAAAAAATGTCATTTTGAACTAAAAGTTTTTATAATATGTTTAAAAAGGTCATAACCTAATACTTCCATTATTTTGTCAATTGGAAGTTTTTCCCAGTATTTACCAGTTTTTCCCAGTGGTATGGGAAAAACTAGTTTTGGACGGGAAAAGCCCAACCCTGGTTCTCATGACCCATTTGCTCCTTTTAGAAGACATTTTGGGTCAAGGAGTCTTTAAGAGTGAAAAAGCTGCAAAAAATCACAATTTGGCTATCTTAAAGTGTTTTATAAGTAACGATATTGAAAGAATAAGAGTACTTTCTGGGTCCCCAGACCTAAACACCTTCAAGCACATGTAATAGCTACGTAATAACATGGTTGATGGTCTGATACCACTTGCCAAAAATGACCCAGAGGCTAAAACTTCCCAAAAATGATGATTAGACCAATATCTCAAGAAAACAATAAAAATGCCATTTAAAGGTAGCACACACGTTTGAAAACATGCGTTGCGTTATGGAATAACAATATTCTTTGGAAAAAACATAAAATTTTCAATTAATTACCTCTCACATAGACGTTTCTGTCACTGCTCCAAATGTGTAATGGAACTCCATTATCAATGGAGGGCCCATTTACCCCCTTAAGTTATTGGTAGGGAAAATTTGTTCTCGGGCCCGGTATTCCCACTAGTTGAACATCTTGTGGTATGATTTTCATGTATGAAAAATAATTCTACTAGGTGTTAGGTTGAAAAAACAATTCCGTGCTTAACTTTTGGAAGTGAGTGTACATCGCAACATTCTCAGAAATTTCTTCATTTTCAATACACATAAACTGCTTAGAGATTACACAGCAGTTCTTTATACAGGGTGTCCCATAAATAATGGGTCACACTTCTAGGGTGGATAGTAGACACCTAGACGAGTCAGAATCACATAGGGTTTGGGGGTCCCAGACCAAATCCCAAGGAGTTAAAAATGGAGCGACACCCTAAAACAATTATTGAAAAATTCAATTTGTAGAAGAACTACTATTGATAAAAATTTAATCATGGTCTCAAATTTTGTGGTTTAATATGATTTTTAAAATTATGCTGAAAGTTTTCACTTTAAAAATTTTTTCTACCAAAAAAAAGTCAAAAAACCACATAAAAGTGTGAAAAATATGCCAAAACTTTATTTTGTATTTGGAAATCCTTTCTTTTGATTTGATAATCTGAAAGATCACATTTTAAAACCCTTAAGTCCAAAGTTTCACGTAAATACCATCAATATTAAACGCTTGAGATCCTGTTAAAGTTTGTTTTTTGATTGCGAAAACAGCTCCAGAAAACGAACGTTCAGGGAGAATCTACGAGTTACGGATAGATAATCGCTAACTTTCTTTTCTCTCCCAGTTTGGCGAAACATGCCAAGCTCCTACAGATCGCCAAGACAGCTTGGGCGATTTGTTGTTGGCGAGGAATCTCGTATCGCAAATAATGGTGAGAAATTTAGCTAGCATCAATCCGTAATTCGTAGATTTTCCCTCAATGTTTCTTTTCTGGATCTGTTTTCGCAAGCAAAAATCAAACTTTAATTAAATCTCAAGCGTTTAATATTGATGGTATTTACGTGAAACTTTGGACTTAAGGGTTTTCAACTATGATCTTTCAGATTATCAAATCAAAAGAAAGGATTTCTAAATACAAAATAAAGTTTTGGCAGATTTTTCACATATTTTTGTGGTTTTTGACTTTATTTCGTAGTAAAAAATTTTTTAAAATGAAAACTTTTACAATGATTTTAAAGATCATGTTAAACCACAAAATTTGAGACCATGATTAAGTTTTTACCAATAGTAGTTCTTCTACAGATTGAATTTTTCAATAATTGTTTTGTGGTGTCGCTCCATTTTTAACTCCCTGGGATTTGGTCTGGGACCCCCGATTCCTATGTGATTCTGACTCGTCTAGGTGTCTACTATCTCCTCTAGAAGTGTGGCCCACTATTTATGGGACACCCTGTATATTAATTCGTACATCTTAACGGACTTAGCTACCTAACATTTATTTATCACTACTGATATAACTTTTTCAAAATAAATTAGTGGTGATTTGTTAATAACACTTCAGAAGATATTTTATATGTGTGAGAAAAATTTACAGCAAGTGTACGTTTCCACTAAGATATATCTGAAATAGAGCTACGTTATAATGGAAATTGGTCTGCCTCTATGCTCGGGGACTGTTGCTGGACACTTTTTATAGATGATCGAGATATAGAATACAGCCGAAAGAGAACTCGTCAATCATGATTTGGTAGAACTTCATTCTGTTATAATTTATTTATAAATTATGCAGTGAAAAACTCAAAGTGCAGTTTAATGTGTTTTAGGTATTATTTAGAGCAATATCTCAACATTACAAAAAAACCCGAACCAATTTCCAATTTTTATTGCCATATTCGTGTTCATCATGTCTAAATCTATTAGAATTTAACATTTTTATCATTTTCACTGTTGTCCAGTGTTATTAATATGAAAAGAAATCAACTGCAACCAGGCGCCGAAAAACGGTACTTTCGCGAAAAATCGCTGTTTTTCGACTTTTCCACAGAATGTGATCCTAAACTCTGGACTTGATGGCTTCTAGCCCTTGTAAAGTTGTTTTTTTTTCCACATCGTGCTTACAACACAAAAAAAGCCAAATTCAACAAGCGATCGCGACCGTCGAAGAAAGAAGTCGCGGGAGGAACGGAACACTCCGCAAACCAAACGAAACTTGTGCGAAAAATCGCGATCTTTCCGACTTCTTTCCCTCTGTTATAAATCGTCATTTTCTCGGAAATAATATGGAATGTGAAAAAAACTATGCATTTACTGGAAAAATCCAAATTAGTTCGCGTGCCGCGGGTTGTGCATCACTATCCGACACACCAAATGCGAGAAGACGTCCCGTAAAATTAGCTTCTCCTCATCAGCAAAAACGCAGCTATCTTCAAATAAAAGTGGTTTTTCCGTAATACAGTAAACGCACAAGGAGAAGCCGTCTTTACAGGCTGAGTCGCGCAAACGTATAGCCAATTGAAAATTTTTCATTTTCACCTTGTGAAAGGCGTTTTAAGACGTAAAATCTACGTAAATTCAACCAAATTTAGCGTGCGTTTTAGGGGTTCTATTCAAGATATTTTTTTGCTTAAGGTGTCTTTTCCTACTAAATCGATGCTGCTCTACAACTTTGAAATTGACTATTTTAGCAAATTCCTAATAGTTTTTAAAATAAAATTTATAACTCCTAAAATTTCCGCTAGAGGGCGCTGTGATCGCTCGCATTCCGTTGTGCATAGTCACTTTACTATACAATTTCCTTAACTCAGGGGTCGGCAACCTGCGGCTCGCGAGCCGCACGCGGCTCTTTCGATGTAAAGTTGCGCCTCTCCAGTTCCATACGAAAAAATTACTAATTTACTATCAAAACTTTTAAAAAATCAGAAAATATATATTTTTAAGTTCTCAAGATGAATCAAAATCGAAACTATACTTTTAAGGACAAGAATTCCTAATAATTTCTAGGAAGAACGGCGCAAGTTCAGAGGTGCGGGTGCGGATGAATGTAAGGCGCAAGTTCAGAGGTGCGGATGATTGGCGAATTTTGGCTGTTTAGCGGCACATTTAGAAGCCAAATCATTCACTTAACATTAGTTAATGTTACCATATTAGTCATCTTTACCGCTAAAAACTTGACGCATCCGCACCTCTGAACTTGCGCCGGAAGAACTCCTAAAAATTTTGATTTGATTTGAAAATGCTGATTTTCCTTGAAAATTCTGTGACTTCTGATCCTTAGTGATCCTTATTTGGTCGTTATAGAAGTCCTGAAAACTAATTAAAACACTGTTTTCAGGGGCCAAATTTCCAAAATTTTTCTGAAGTGGGATTCACAACCCCCTCGAAATTTTGCTGTTTATTATAACCATACTATTTTTCCTTGAAATTATGCCACTTAAATAATGAGAGGTGCTCTTAGGGTGCAATCGAAAAAGGAAAAAATGAGCTAGAACGCGATTTTGAAGGGAAATTTCCAAAAATTTTTCTGAGGGAGAACCCCAAGACCCTCTAATTTTTTCTGTAATTCCCGTTGTTTACAAAATTTTGAAATTAAGTTCTCTAAAATTATTTTACAATGTGTGCGTAAGTCATTTGAAACTTGATGTAAAAAAGTATCCTACCCGAAAGGAGGTACCCCAGAAAAATGTTGAGTAAAAATACTCCCCAACTAATATCACCCTCCCAATCTAAAATCAAATATATATTAAGCATATACTATAACATCGAAGCAAAAAAAATTAGTGGCTCTTTAAAAACTGAGAAATTTTGTAAACTGTTACTTTTGGCTCTTCCGTTTCAAAAGGTTGCCGACCCCTGCCTTAACTACATAGATTTAGCTTGCTCCGTTAGCAATTTCTTACAGGGTAAAGGGACTTTCCTTTACACCCTGTATACACTGCTCAAAACAATTAAAGGATTTTCTAGTATTTTCGGCAGACAACTATTTGGATTTATTTAAAAAAATTGAAATCGCACTTCAGCAAGTGAATATTTGGTTTAGCCAAAACTTCTTAAAGTTAAATGTTTTAAAAACAAAATTTATTATCTTTAACTTAACAGCTAGTGAATCCATCATTGATAGTTTAAAAATTCATAAACATACTTGTAATCGGCTGTGCGATAAAGTATCATCTTGTGATGAAATAAAGCGGGTCGACTCTATTAAATATTTAGGATTACATTTTGACAGTAATTTAAAATGGAAATCTCATGTAAGTTACTTATTAAATAAATTACGGTTTATTAATTTTAAGTTCTTTAAACTTAAACGTATTGTTGACCATAAGTTTTTGACAACCTTATACTTTTCCTGGGTTCAATCTATAATTAGCTATGGAATAACTTGTTATGCCTCAGATTACCATAATAATATTAGACCTCTTATCCACTTGCAAACTAAGTCCTATCTCACATTAATAATAATTCTTTAACTAAGCCCATATTTAATGTTAGAGAACTTTTTATTTTCCGCTTGCTTCTTTTCATCTTCAACAACAAATCTTTTTATCAAATTAAATCCAGTAACTTCGCACTCAGAAATATTCAAGGAAATTATTTTATTCCTAAGTCAAAAAAAGAAATACTTCACAAATCTCATGTTTTTTTAGGACCTTATCTCTTTAATAAATTAAATCAAAATCTACTAACAATAAATTTGAATTTGGAATACATGAATTTATAAATGGAATAGATACTGAAGCAATGTTTAAAATAATGCAGTAGTCGGCCCAGCTTTGTTGCCATATTCTTTTTATTTTTTTATTTTTGGTACCATGGACGAGCTTTGCTCTTTTGGTACCACACAACTATTTTTCTGTTTTTTTTGTAAGTTTTCTCTAAAAAAAAGTGTGTTCTTGTTGTTGTGTCTTTGTTCTATGTGTGTTCTTGTTGTATTTGTGTGTTAATAAAGATATATAAAGATATTGGTGGTTTTGGTACATATTGGCAAACAAATAAAAAAATTGCAGTGGTTCAAGCTTTTTTCGTAAACACAGGGCCAATTTAAAAGCTAAATCCATGCAGTTATCAAAATAAAAGTTTTATTTTTAATTTTTTTTTATCAAAATTGGAAAATGTACATTTTGTGAAGTTAAGCAAAAAAAGTGAAAAATCTATCAATACTTAATTGAATACCAATTTCGCTTGGGGTATGGTTTCTCCTGACTTAAAACAACGTTGTGGGTTTGTTTGGTTATTTTTAAGGGACTGGGGTATTTTCTCCATTTTCCCCCTTTTAGAGCATTTTTCAGCACCTGAACTGTTTGGGAGGTAATGGAAGGGCAGAAATTCGTTTCTCCAGCATGTCCTAGACTTGTTCTATTGGATTCATGTCGAGAGAACGTGCTGGTCGATCCCTTTCTAGCCATTTCTTCATCCTGAAGAAAATCATTAACAAAGGTAGCACAATATTATCTGCAATTACCATCCCTGAAAGTTAAATCATCATCGATTTCTCCTGCATGAGGGTCAACCAGACGTGTCTGTTGATTGCAATAAAATACTTATGCATATTATTTTCCACCCAGATAATTAATCCAGAATTTATTTAAGACAATATAAATAGCTCTAATAAATAATAAATTTAACCCTTTTTTGAAAGTTTAATGGCCTTGGGGGACCTCTAAATATTTTTAAAAATTCAAAATGTCTTATATTCACTGAAATAATTTTTTTTGGGGGGTGAGAGTTAGCAATTTTAAAAGTCGCATTTTTTTGGGACATTCTAGTGTAGGTGCCATAAAAAAGCAGAACTCAAGTGCCCTCGCACGATTCTACAGGCCCATACCAATAAAATCACATTCTTTGGTTCAAAACCCAACCATTGAATTCAATGGAATTCCCCTAGAAGTTTTGAAACACATGAATGAACAGGGTGTCCACTTAATTCTAAGCTAAGAATTCCCTGAGTTTTCCAGGACAATTTTTTTGATTTTCTAGGTTCGGTCAAACTAAAGCTTTAAGGCTTTTTATTTTTAAATATTTGGTGATAAGATGGAAAGCTTACATATGATAGCAATGTATAATTACTAATAAAAATTGTAATTTCAAAGCATAAAACAGACTAAATGTGAGAAAGCAGGGATGTTGTTATATTTCAAGTATTTTGTAGCAGCTAGTACTTGCAACAAAATACTTAAGTCACTTAAAATTTGTAGCAAGTTAAGGCATTTTTTGTAACTGTAAAATTTGGAGCTGGGTTATGTATTTTTTTTAGCAACTACACTTAAATGTGACAGGAATTATCACTTTCATAACACTAAAAATGAACTACCACTAACTTAACATAACATCCAACTTTCTCATTATATTGCAAATTTTAAAAAAATTAGCTCGTGCCAGCTAGGATGCCGATGATTTGACTAAATACCGGAGATGGTAACTCCACAAAGTAAAAAAACCTGCTGGAAAACGCTACGCATCGTACAAAATCACATTTTTCCAGAATATTTTTGGAATTCCCTGAGTGTTCCAGGTTTTCCAGGGCATTTTCGAATTCCCCGAGTATTCCAGGTTTTCCCTGTTTCCAGGGTTAGCGGACACCCTGAATGAAATAATATGAATGATCCAGACGAACAGGTTCAAAGAAGTCAACAAAATCATTAAGTTATAAAATAATTTTTAGATATTTTCATAACTCATACTAACAAAATATTGGGTTCTCCCATAAGTTCTGTTGCTTTTTACAAAGTTTCGTGTTTGAAATTTTTTTTTATGAAAAACTGGTAAGGGGTCATCCATAAATTACGTGAGGTATTTTTTCCGAAATCTGGACCCCCCCTCCCCCCTTGGTGAGATTTTACTTGACCCCCCCTCCCCCCCACGTGAGATTTGCCTACAACTTTTAAAAATTATTTTCTAAAAATTATTTGCATTTTGTGCTTCATAGCACCTAATTAAGTTAAAAAAAGTTGACGTGAGATTTTAATCGACCCCCCCTCCCCCCTTGGTGAGATTTTTCCAAACCCCTCCCCCCTTTTTGACCTCACGTAATTTATGGATGACCCCTAATAGGTTGATATTTCAAACAAAAGGGATTTTGATATATGTATATTTATGAACATAATGTGGGATTTTGGTAGTTCTCGTGATATTATTTCTTTTCAAAATGGTGATTTGAAAAAAAGACCACAAACGACGATTTTCGCGTAATTTTTTTCTTTTGTTTAAAAAACTAGGAAGAACCCATAATTCAGGGCTAAAAAAAGTTTTACTATATGTTTGAAATGTTTAGTTTAAGATGTCATAGTTTCAAGATAATTCGATAAGTTTAACTTAGGAAATTTTGGTCCTAAACATAACATCTATTGCAAAAAACTTACCTCAATAAGTCATTTCAAAGAAATTTTTACGAAAAAAAGCATCAAAATCAATAAAAAAGCTTAGGAAAGACCCAAATATTCAAAATATGCAGTATATTAAATTATATTTGAACTTAAGTTCAGAAAATAATGCGCACAATGCAAGCGCGCAACGTTTCAGCTTATCACCAGGTACACTTGCTGAACTTACGCTCAGCGAATAAAGCAATTTTCTTTGCTTCATACGAAAAAATTACAATAAAAACAACTCCTTGGCATATAGAAATAAATCAATGGAATGATATTATGAAAAGATACTTTCAATACATTAATGGCATCAATTCAATGCATTAATAAGCATTCTGGTTCAAAAAACACCTGCCTTTAATTACTTCATACCAGCTGCTTAGAAAAACAATAGGCGTGCATTAAAAAACACGTGAAATTACCAATACAGTCGAATCCGCTTAATGTGATCTATCACGGTTAATGTTATCAATCGGATAATGTTATCGGAATCGACAGGTCCCTATCATTCCTATTTAATTTAATGTAAAATACATCGTTTAATGTGATCAATTATGAATCATCAATCCGCTTAATATTATCAAAATTTGTCCATATCCCCTTTAAAACGACCGCGTTTGGATTCGAGTTTCATTTTGAAGGTCAATTTTTACTAGTGAAAATCTTCTTCCTGAGAACATCTGGCGCTTCTTTTTTCTGAAATTCAGCTTGGGTAAGAAAAATAAAACATTCCGTATATTATATTGAAAGAAAACGGTTATGGGGGGGGTCCGAATCCATACTTGTGATTGGTTAAAGAAACACCAAGATCCACGCTTTGCACATGTTTATGATAAGAGATTTTGATTTTCCCTTGTTTAATGAAATTTAGATTTAGATAATGTAATAAATAAGTGGTTTATTGAAGAGGAAGGATATAATGGAGCGGAAAAAAGAGAGACCTTTCTATAAAAATACACAGTAAGCGATTATTTTAATTTTATTAACTGAACTACTCTATTTTCCCCTTAAAATTTTTCCTAGTTTAAAAATAGGGTTTTAAATTTGCTGTTTTTTGATATGAGATCGCTTATTGTTATCGATCGGATAATGTTATCAGTTTAGTCTCGGACAATTGCGATCACATTAAGCGGACTTGACTGTATATGGAAGTTTAAAGCCAAAATTTCCAACCTTAAACTTATCGAATCATCTTGAAACTATGACATCGTAATCTAAACATTTCAAATATACAGTAAAACTTTTTTTAGCCATGAATTATGCGTTCTTCCTAGTTTTTTAAACAAAAGAAAAAAATTACGCAAAAATCGTCGTTTTTGGTCTTTTTTTCAAACCGCCATTTTGAAAAGAAATAATATCCCGAGAACTACCAAAATCCCACATTATGTTCATAAATATACATATAATCAAAATCCCTTTTGTTTGAAATCTCCACCTATTACCAGTTTTTCATAAAAAATTTTCAAAGACAAAACTTCGTAAAAAGTAACAGAACTTATGAGACAACCCAATACTTAATACAGATGTTTTAAACTTTATTAAAAAATAGAAAATCACAACTTTGATATTTTATTTTAAAAAGTATAAGAAGAGAAAAATAAATTGCATATAGAATTACATAAGAGAAATTCCTTTTGGAAAAATAGTTTGCTTTTTTATTTAAACAAAAGGATGAAGCTTTAAGAAAATGTGTTTTAGAAAACTCTCGCGTATCAGTTCCTACGCATTTTTTTAAATGAAGGTTCACCAAGTTTTGCAGTATTTATACACACTCTTTCAGGAACTAACACTCCGTCATCCCTGCCTACAGCATTCACATTAGCAAATCTGCAATTTAAATACGCAACTACTTCAATACATTTTTGTGTTTCTGCAATTTTAAGTGCTGTATTACCCTCCTTATCCACAGCATCTACATCAGCACCCCTTTCTACTAAATCTTTGACTATTTCAAGATGCCTAAATCTCACTGCTTCATGAAGAGGGGTCCTTCCCCAATTATTTTTAGCATTCAAAGCTGCACCTTTGGTGATTAACAGCTCAAGCATATCAATTTCATTGCAACAAGCAGCAGCGTGAAGTGGGGTTCTACCATTGTTATCACACTCATTTACGGAAGCACCACTTTCAACTAAAACTCTTACTATTTCAAAACGCCCATTTTTAGTTGCTTCATGATGAGGGGTCCATACCCTAAAAGTTTTACCATTCATTGCTGCACCTTTGCTGATTAACTGCTCAAGTACATCAATTCGATTAAGAGATACTGTGATGTGAAGTGGTGTTAGACCTTTGTAATCACACTCATTTACAGAAGCACCACTTTCTACCAAAACTTTGACTGTTTCCAAATGCCCTGTAAACACTGCTTCATGAAAAGGGGTCCATCCCCTATAATTTTTAGCATTTAAAGATGAACCTTTGCTGATTAACAGCTTAATTACATCAATTCGATTATGAATAACTGCAACGTGAAGTGCTGTATAATTCTTCTTATCCACAGCATCTACAGCAGCACCCCTTTCTACTAAAACTTTGACGATTTCAAAATGTCCATTCTTCACTGCTTCATGAAGAGGGGTCCTTCCCATACAATCTTTAGCATTCAAAGCTGCACGTCTGCTGATTAACAGATTAAGTACATCTATTTGATTATCTTTAGCTGCGGCGTGAAGTGGTGTTGCACCTTCTTTATCACACTCATTTACAGAAGTACCACTTTCAACTAAAACTTTGACTATTTCAAAATGTCCATTAAACACTGCGTAAAAAAGAGCAGTGTTTCCCCAAGCATTTTTAGCATTTAAAGCTGCACCTCTGCTGATTAACAGCTTGAGTATTTCAATTTGATTGCAACCAGCTGCATAGTGAAGTGGTGTTTTACCAACATTATCACACTCATTTACAGAAGCACCACTTTCTACTAAAACTTTTACTATTTCCAAACAATCTTCAATAACATCTTTATCGAGTGTGGTTTTGCCATAATTGTTTCCAGCATTTAAATATGGTCTTTTAAAATCATATGTTGTATAAGCTACTAAATGCAAGGAAGTTCCTCCCTTCGCTTCCTTTGCTTTATTAGCCCTTTCATTCATAATCCGCCCGAGAATACCAGTGAATACTACGGAAATTTCGGGGCCACTAGAACTGAAAGGGATAAAACATTTAGCATCCACATCAAGGGTTGGAAAACACGACAGCAACATCTTGACCATAAAAGAGTTTCGCTTTATCACAGCCAGATGAAGAGCAGTGAATCCGTCCTTGTTCCTTTCATTCACCCGAGCAGCAGGGAAGGACCGAAGTGCAGCGCGAATGTCGCTTTCCCTGCAAGGGTCACTTGGCTTGGAATTGTTGAGCACCAGCTGATGAATCAGGTAGTTTCCATAGGGATCCTTCACATCACAAACCAAGGATTTCAACGATGTAGGTGAAGGTAGTTGGTCACATGATGAAGAATCCATTCCTGCAAATTACTTAACTATTAGGATATCAAAATATTTTTCATTTAACTATTAATGATGCATATGCATTAGGGCAGCGTTTCCCAACAGGGGTTCCGTGACGTATTCTCAAGGGTTCCTTAAGCTAGTAGAAGCGTGCCAAGAGTACTGTAATAATTTTGGCATGCTATGAATATTTTTCTGGGGTAAATTTCAGGGTTGGCCGATTTAAACCATTTGGTTTAAACCAAATGTTTTTTTTACCAAAAAAACCACTTGGTTTTTTTGGTTTTTTTAGAATTTATAAAATATTTTCAGGATTTTTTAAAGAAAGTTTTATTAAGTATAATCTTTTGCACAAAATTAAAAGGTCAGATTTATCAAAAAATTTACATTTTAAGGTGATTAAAAATCAGAAATATTTTAATTTAATGATTTTAATTATTGAATTCTCTCTAAACTTAACCTTAAATGATGCTTAAGTTAAACTTATTATATGTTGCAAGAGATAGTTCATTTATTAATTTCCTTTAAAATGAAGCATTATTTCAAAGAGTAACTAAAGATACACAAAAGTTATCTGTTTTTCCCTGATAAAATATGGCTTAGATTTTAATTAATTGATAAAACCAATTTGTCTTATTCGTCATTCATAAAAAACAGTTTTTTACTAAATTAATAAAAACCGTTGATTTCTTTAATGATAAACACTAAAAACCAGTTGGTTTGTTTGTAAACAGATAAAAACCAGTTGGGTTTTTTACTAAATTAATAAAAAACTGTTAATTTCCTTAATTGGTTTAATTATCTCAATCATTTATCCAATTTCAATTAACATTAGTTGCTTACATTTCCCTTATATTTATTTAAAAAATTAAATTTTCTCTTTCTAAAGAAATTTCTTAAGTTCATAAATTAATCCATATAATTAATTTGATTATTTTACCATTTAATAATTAATCAAATTAATTATCTTTATCAATTATCCAACTTCAATTAACATAGTTGTTTTTATTTCACTTTTACTTCTTATTTAAAAAATAAAATTTTCTCTTTCTAAAGAAATTTCTTAAGTTCATAAATTAATCCATATATAATTAAGATAAATAATTCGATTATTGCAACCATTTATCCAAGATAAATTAACACTGATTTTTGCTCACTACAATAATATTAGATATTCAAATTGGAATATTTAAAAAACAAATAAATTTAATTTTAACTAATTAATTGAAATATACAAATCATTTATCAATTATAAACAACCTCTGAAATAAATGTCTCATTTACAACTCAATTTCAAACATCACTGCTGAAATAACTTATTCTGATAAAAAAATTCTAAAAAAACTTGGTTTAAACCAAAAAAAACAAATAAACCCGTTTTTTTTTTTGTTTTTTTTTAAAAAACATGGTTTTTTGCCAACCCTGAAACTTATTATAAAAACATTTATAATAATGAAATTCCAATCAGAAAGGGGGGTTTGGGGGTCCTCCCCAAGAAAGTTTTTGGAAATTTAAGTCTAAAAAGCAGATTTTCAATTTGTTTTAGCTCACCCAATCCTGATTTTGGACATACATTTTCCAGAATCTAACACGTTCAGAGCCAAGGACGCGCTGGCATGTCCTGGAGAAAAGAGCGCTGATGTCAACTTTAAAATTTTATCACTTTTTGGGACCATCTGTATTTAATGTATTAATCCGTACTCTTCCATTTCACGCTGGCAACATGTACTACAACTTCTATCTACTGCCAAGCTGGTGTCTTTTGGCAATATTTTACTTAAGACTTTTCCTAATTTCTATGATTTGTAAAATCTCGTTTCACACGATGCTATCTAGTAATTTATGCTTTAACATCCAGACTAAAAACCAGGAAAATCGTTCGATTATTACTATTCTTATGATACTATTTTATTGAAATTAGAGCATATTTTACTCATACTGAAATTAACAGCTAGGATTATGTGTTTTCATCAAACCAGCTACACTATCCTGACACCTATCAGGCTACACAAGGCCTGATTTAAATTCTGATCTGCATGATGGGCATAATATTGTTTTTATTTCTACGGAGGGGTAATAACTATCAGCGCTTAATTGGGTAAGTGTTTGGCAAGGTCTGGGGGTAACGTTTCTAAAATCAAAGCACAAAGCGCTCATTAAAAACCAAGCCTATCCTAAATTTCTTGTGTGCCCTTCAGGTATCTTACCTAATTTCACCAGTGGTACGGATGGCACAGAATGATAAAGATAATATTTTTCTAGAATCGAACCTTTACCCTCTGATTATGAGCTTGGTACTCTAAATACCATTTACTCGCTGCCCACCACAGGCTAGCAGCTTGAGAGCTGTATTGTCATCGGTTGGATTCTGGCCTCACCCTGGGTACTTTCTCTCTTCTGTATCAGTAAAAATTCAGTTTGTGTCTGTCTTACTTGACGAAGGTTTATAAGCGGATCCTTGAGATCAAGCACACAAACTGGAAAATGTATATACCCACAATCCAATCCAATCTAAATACCACAACAGAGCTTTTCTGTTCAAGTCTGATCCAATCCAATAACAGAACTAACGCAATTCAGTCCCCATGTGGTAAGAAATTGCCAACATAACATGTCCAGGTGTAAAAATCTTGTGATTTAGACCTTTATTATAGTGAATCAAGCCGTCTTGTAGCCTCATAGTAAAATTCAATCAAATTTTACTAAGATAATAATTTATTACTTAGATGGTAATTTATTATCAAAGTCATAAAATTTTAGGAAAAAAGTTATGGTACCTGAAGAGAAATGAAATAATTACTAATGACAATTTTAGGAAAGGTTGAATAGGGCACATCGCAAAAACGCGCTACAGACGCCAACTTGGCAGTAGTAAGAAGTGGTAGTACTTGTTAGTTCTGGGTAATGGAAAAGTATCAAGAAAGATATAATGTACACAGACGATCCAAAACGTCAAAGAACTGTATGATAGTACTGCCCTCGGTTTTAAATAAAAGTAGCGGCAGCAAACGTGTTAAGTAACATTTTGATAGGATTTTTGCATTTCAACAAACTTTTTACAGAAAAAGGGTAAATAATAGGTTCAAAATTCAAAAGGTGTTCAGGGGATCCTCCCCGAGAAAATTTCTGGAAATTTGACCTTAAAATCAGGATTTTAAATCGTTTAAGAGTTGCTTTTCCCTTTTTTTTCACCCCTGAGTTCCCACTTCCCCTCTTTCTCACTGTTTGAAATTAGTCACCAAGAAAAATTTTGAATTACGAACTTTAAAAGTAGGGTGTTACGCATTTTAAGGCGAATTTTTAAGGAAAAACAGTAAGTAAAAAATTGATGTCAAAATTTCAGGGGGGGGGCCTTGAACCCCCAACCTCCCCTTGGATACGGGCCCTGTCCTGAGTGTTTTGGTACAGGTGAAGCCAGTTGTGCATATGATTTTATAGAAATCACAGGGGAAAACCCACCCACAATCACTACTGTTTTGGGTTCTTGCAGCTCTTTCAAATACTGTGTATTGCAGAGTTGAAAAAAACATGTTTTTCAAAATAAAAAACATGATACAAAACATGAACAATAAAAATTTAATCAGGAAAAATATACAATTCTTTACCCTGCTATATGCATTGTGTTTTAATAATAATATGAGTAAAAGAAATTTAAGTGCAAAGCAAAGCCAATATATTTTAAAACTCTTACCAATAATTTTTCAGCTGCTTCTCGTAACAGAAATGTCCTTTTTTTCTTGGCTATTTTTTTCTGCTGTAAAAATAAACAAATCAATAAACTCCACAGCCTTTAATGATAACACAAAACTACGATTGCACGAATACAAGCAGACAGAGTTGCTGTTGCTGACTATTTACAACAAGCTGATTTTGGCCATGTTCATAGTACAAAAAATCAATTTTAAAATAAAACTAAGCTTTCAGATGGAATTTAACCAGTCAGAAGTTTTATACATATTTTTGGGTAGAATTATATTAAAAGTTACACGTGTTAACTTAATTTACTTTTTAAACCCTCACTACAAGTTCAGTCTATAAGTTTTTAAAGATACAACTTGTGCAGCAACATTTTTTTGATACCTACAGTAAATAGGGTAGTTACACCGGTAACTGACAGGGCACCAGTATAGTTTGTTTATCCTCGCTAGGCGTTTGTGTAACCCTAAACGTGCATTCAACAATACAAGATTTCGCGATAACAGTCGCCTAGCAAACATAGACAAACTATGACACTTTAAGAAATAATTCATAATAAGTTTTATTTTGAGAACTGGAACTAAATGGTGACCTCTTTTAATATTTTAGACATTTATCTTTAACTTTATGCAGTACCAGCTGATATGCCCAGCCTTGCACAGGTGGAGTTATAGCTTTCATTTTAAAATTTTCAATACATTTTATTACACCTTATTTTACCGAATGAAAGGTATTAAAATCCATCCACTTGTCAAGCATTAATATATTTGAATGATTTCTACATTTAACCGCATGATCCTCATAAAAAATAACAGATAAAATTGAAAAAATATCCCAAAATTACTTAGAATATGCCCATTTAGAACCCATGATTAATTATACAGGATTTTAATTAACTTTTTCTGTGAAATTATTCAATATAATTAAACCATATCGATGGTGTCCTTCGAAAACCTCGTATAATCCCGTAAAATCGCAGTTGGGACAGATGCTGTATTAGATTGGTGAGTGTGTGTTTTTGAGCCAAAGGTGCCAATGAGGAATTACTTACAACCAAATTTGTTTGCGAGTGTCAAGTCATTAACGCCAAAACGAGGGTTAAATCAATTCCACTGGGAACACCAGTAATCCTCCTGTAACCCTAGGAGCAGTGAAGCTTTTGCTTTGGTTTCACACCTGCAATTTAACTTTTCTTCACATACATAAAAATAACAAAGCAGTTCTCTCTTGGTCGTGGTTAGGGTTCCCAGATGAGATCAAATATCTATTTGGCTACAGAGTTTTGGGTAGAAAAATATTCTAGATTTTTAATCTTAATTAACTGATTTGGAGAAAAAATATTCAAAAATTAATTAAAAATTGATTGAGGTTTAGCCTAAATTGGGTTTAAGTTGAGGCGTCATATGGTACAAAGTTATACGTGCTCCCATCCCCATCCAAAGGAGCAAATTAATTTAGCTCCGGGACAGGATTTTAAAAATTATTTTTTCTAACTCAGCAGCTCGGTGGGTTGATTTTTTTGGGTGTTCGGGAAGTTAAAAAGTCAACAAAACTGAATAAAAAATTTTCAAACCATGAAAAAAATGAGTCCTTTAAAAATATATGCAATTTGCCAAGACAAGAACTTATTAAACTTAATGATTTCATGTCTTTTATTCTACTTGGTATGGTTCACATGATTTATTAAATGTGGTTTTATGATATTTTCAAAGGGTATTGTTTACACGCATGCTTGAAAAGAATTGAAAATGCTGTTGATTTTAAAAGTGAAATTTTACTATCAACATTTTTTATAATCTTATAGCGATAAATTTTCTTATGCTTGGTTATGCTGAATATTGCAGAAATTTCAAAAAAAAAAGCATAAAACCCACTTGAATCAAGTTCGTTTTAAATCGAACCGGATTTTTTGGGGTTTGTGGGCTGGTATTTTTAAGAAAAAGTCAAAAGAAAATAAATTTCTTATTAAAAAATCGAACCAAAATTTATAACATTATAAATACTCCAAGTTGATAAGATGAAGTACAATTTTTTTAGAAATATGTATTAAAAGCAACAAGTTTGTTCTTTGAATAGTTTCTATCATTTAATTTTTTCAACTAAAAGAACTGACGTGTCTAACCAATTTGTTAATTTATAGCATTTTACTAAAGCTTCATTCTCCATTTTACTAAGGGGTGACCAACCTAAACTAAATTTCTACTTAAAATATTTAGTGCTTTGAACTACACTCATTTTTTGGCGCTATCCACAGGCGTGGTTTGTATACTGTCACGCCAAGCTCTTTGATCCATGAGGTTATCAGAAAAAAGCCAGATGGAACAAAAAATTAGTCTCCTTGTGAGAGATTATAACACCTGCTTTTTTGCTTTCACAGCTCATTAAAATTCGCCCTCCCCCTGTTTACCGCTAAAAATGGTCTTTTGGCAAGGAAACGAATCTCCCTCACCTATACTCTATCTATTGGTAGGCAGCTGGATTTTCGATTATACGAGGTTTTCGAATGGGGCTTTTTTGTAAACCAACTTTCTTAAAGCAACAGTATGATCATCTCTTGATTTATATTTTCGTTTCCATGAAGACTATTTTGAACAACAATGCTATTCCATGAAACTTTTTATTTAAAAGCTAGATGAATTTTGAAATAAAAATATTTTAAAATAAACTTAATAACATGTTTCAAAAATTTTAAATTTCATTGAATTATATTTTAAGATTATAGTTATAATTTTTAATTAGATTTATATCTAGTTTTTATTTTAAAAACTTATTTTGTAACAATGGGGTGAATAGATCTCTTCTGGAGTAGAAATAAAGCTATTTCAACAAAATGACCATAAAAAAGGTCAAAAGAGGGTCAAGGGGTCAATAAAAATTTTTGAGTGTTTTCTTGAGTTTGTTTACGCAGGTATACCAAGTTTGGTGCCGATCGAAAGAAAACTGGATTTTATAAAAGACAAGCAAATACATATAGGGGACACCAGGGAGGGATGGGACACTTTTTCCAAGAATATTTTTTTAAAAATTCAGTTTTCCTTGTATAAATTTGAAACTTTCAAAATAACATCTTGAAACATTTTAACATGTTCAAAAAATATAACCAATGTGATAGGAAATAAACTTAGGATTTATAAACAAATTAAAGTAAGTCTAAAATTTGTCCCATCCCACCCCGGGGTGGGATAGGACATATCTTTTTTATAAAAATTATGATTATACTTTTTAAATATACTATGATTAAAAACCACAAAGATGGAAGTATTTTACACATTTTAAAGATTTATTACAAAAACATCAGTTCTTTTACCCTATATTTACTTTAAAAAATCTAACTTAAGTGAAAAATACAAAATAGTTAAAATTCTTCTTTAATCTAAAAAAATATGTTTTCAACTGCAACACTAATCAGTTTCAAAACAAAGGTATCTAAAGAATTGTATGCAATAGCTTGTATTTAGGTATTGAGAGGAATTGGCCATGTCCCATCCCACCCCGGTAGCAACAGTTTTAAAAATAGGTTTTTACAAAAGACCTGTAGCTTTTAGGCTTAAATCAACTATATATTCATAAAGAATACATTATTCTGTTTAGAAAATAATATAAACCATTAAGAAAGCAACCAAGAATCAGATTGAAAATTCACTTTGAAAAGTGGGTAGAAAAGTGTAATACTTACTAGTTACTTTTTTTTTGCTATAGTGAAACCATCTTTTTCATTCAGAAACTTGCATTAACTGTCGGGTATGTAAGTCCGTTCACAAAAGATGATTTAGGTTGAAACGCTTAAAGCCGTTTAATTTAAATAATGTTTATCATCTCGAATAAAAAAACATTGACACGAAAGCAGCGTCGTAAATTTTTTTAGAATATTTTATTTATTTACTATCATTATCATTTCTTCGTGGTTACAGTTAATTTATATATTTTGCTATTATTTAATTGAATGGGGAACTTGCACGATTTTTGTTTACATTCTTAAGATATAGAAAATGAAAAAATAGGACGAAATAAATCTTTCTTTTTCACTTTCACATCCCGTAAGGAGAAAATAAAAGTGATTCAAAAGCGCACTATTACCTGTACCTCAAAAACTCCACTTTCCCTCAGTGTTCCTACTGGAGTAACAACCTCCGATACTATCACAAGGGAATAGTGGTGTGTCTTTTTATCACAATTCACGTATCAAATTCGTCTTATCAATCCAATAATTAGGCTTTGTGTTTACTCACTTTCTCCTTCCGCCTAGTGACGTACTCGACGTACTGGGTTGCGTATTTCCGTTTTGCGGTACTTTCTTGGCGAGTTTTGTCGCTTGGCGAGAATCACCGCAGCGGTCGTTGCGCCGCCTGTAAACATTTGAGGGCGCTGGCCATGGAACACGCGAATATCGCAGATATTGAAATGGAAGATGTTAGAAAATTATTAAATGTTAGATAATTATTAAAAAGGTACACGCAGTCTCGCAAGTCACTATATCTTCCAGGAGCAAGATATCTTCAACAGTTTCTTTTTAATTTTCAATTTTTTCTCAAATTTGATTTTGAACTAATGTTTTCAATTTATAGAACTCAACTTATTAGTTACTTTAAAATTTTCAAGATACGCAGTTTTTTAATTTGGGTTATGGGGTTAATTTGGGTGCCACTCTTCTTTTCTGGGGGAAATAATTCAGTCTTACTGTACGGACTACGGAATTTTGTTTGGGTTTAATACGAACCATTAAAATTGGTGGACCGATTAGACAAGCTTCATGAAAATTAAATTTTGAACTTAATGAATATTGAGATTATTTCTAGGCTTAGTATAAATTTATTATTATTGCATTCTTAATGACAAATGATTTTCACATTTCCAAAAAATATTTATTTTAATTTTTTTATACATAAATATAAAATAGTGGTTGAGGTTAGTTTACAATTTTCAAATAACTTTAAAAAAATCCAGCTTTAAGTTGTAAAGCTACTCAGAAAAATGCCGGATTTTCGGAGAGTCAGTTGAATAAGAATCATAATTAAGTAAATAACATCCATAAAAAAGAATAACTGAACAGTGTTTCCCCTTTCTACAGCAAAAATTGTGTGTTTAACGTGTTTCCGGCATAAACGATTTTATATTACAAATAACTAATTTTAAAATTTAGTTTTAACTGTTTTTTGGTAAATTTAATTTTTATTACCTTGAACATAACATTAATGATTAGCACTAAACCCTGTTAGCACATTAACAATTAACATTACAAAGAAAGCAAATAAATTTTCTTACTTTTCAAAGTAGCGAACAGAATAAAATTACGCACGATTCCTCTAAGAACACTTAAAATAAAACACAATTTCATTACGAAAATTACAGCGAAGCGTATAAAGCGCTAATCGGTAGTGCTACACTTACCATTTTTTTACGTTAAATAAAACACAATTTCATTACGGAAATTACAGTGAAGCGTATAAAGCGCTAATCGGTAGTGCTGCACTTACCATTTTTTTACGTTCTTCATTTCAAGAAGTACCGCGGCGCGAGTACAGCAACAAGTAACCTCATCTGCGGTATCTGGCTGGGTTGCAATATTTATCTCAAAGTGGCGCCAACTGACAAAACTCGCCAAGAAAGTACCGCAAAACGGAAATACGCTACTGGGTTCAGGTAGTTCAGGAAACGTTGCTGTGAAGAGCATTGTGGAAGTTGGACTTTTGTGCGTTTTAAGGGGTTTTATTCAAGATATTTTTTGCTAAAGGTGTCTTTTCCTACTGAATCGATGCTGCTCTACAACTTAGTATTTGACTAATTTAGTAAATCTCTAATAGTTTTTAAAATAAAATTTTTAACTCCTAAAATTTCCACTAAAGGTTGTTGAAAAATTTTGCATCGGATAGGGCATAGTCATTTTACTTTACTATACCCCTAGATCCCAATTTCATGACTGAGCCCTATTGGTAAATAATAATTTCAGTATTCTATATTCATTCCATTTTTCATAATGCACCATTTCCGCATTTTTTTATTATTTTTTCATTCGACATAGATCGATGAAAAAGGAATTTTAGCGCACAAATTTAGGCGCAAGTTTAGAACTGCTGATGCGCCAAGTTTTTAGCGATAAAAATCAATTTATAGTAACCCCAACTAATGTTAAATGAATTATGTGGCTTCTAAATATGGCGCCAAATAGCCAAAACTCGCCAACCATCAGCAGTTCTAAACTTGCGCCCAAATTTATTCATTCCCATGTTTAGTTATTTTTTAATTTAATTTCAAAGTTTGTCTTTTTAAAAAGGCGTGAAAACGGCGCTGCTTCACAAACAGTTGTAAGACGTCTTAGTTGGTATGAATAACAGTACGATCAGCCAAGTTTGTGCCCAATTACGTCACGCCCGTTTCGTCGGCAACTCAAATTTAGCTATTTTTATTTTCAAATTTCTAATTGAAGACATTTTTTTTAAACTTTTAAAGCTAATTTTTGAAAGTAAAACTATTTGTTTTACTGTAAAATATTGCTTTTTATCCAATTTTAAAAAAATACGGAAATTGTCGGGGCAACTGTCCCTCCTTAATTACGCCACTGGTGGTCTATAGTGGGCAGTTGCGGATCCAGAGGCTGGACTATGGGGGGCAACCACATATTTTGGATCTGGGATTTTCACCAGAAAAATTCTGAAAATATGACATTAACCTGGGAAGGACTAGCGAAACCGTATGGTACCGGCAAACAGCACTACGAAAAACTTCCATTTCGAATAATCTTAAAAAAGTAGGTTCTTTTGACTCCTTTTTGAACATTTAAGACGGACGGGATCGGCGGATGAGACCTAGTTAAGGTGACCTAGGGTGTCCCATAAATAATGGGTCACACTTCTAGGGGGGATAGTAGACACCTAGACGAGTCAGAATCACATAGGATTTGGGGGTCCCACACCAAATCCCAGGGAGTTAAAAATGGAGCGACACCCCAAAAAAATTATTGAAAAATTCAATTTGTAGAACTACTATTAATAAAAACTTCATTATGGTCTCAAAAATTGTGGTTTAATATGATCTTTAAAATTATCTTAAAAGTTTTCAGTTTAAATTTTTTTATTACAAAAAAAATTTAAAAACCACAATAAAATGTGAAAACTCTGCCAAAACTTTATTTTGTATTTCGAAATCCTTTCTTTTGATTTAATAAAATCTAAGAGATCTTAGTCGAAAACCCTTAAGTCCAAAGTGTCACGTAAAAACCATCAATATTAAATGCTTGAGAGCTTGTTAAAGCATGGTTAGGTTTTTTGGGCCCGCGAACTGCCGTTTTGGAGACGGCTATAGGAAACCACTTTGCGCACGCAAAAAACGAACTTGAACAGGATCTCAAGCCTTTAATATTGATGGTGTTTACGTGTAACTTTGGACTTAAGGGTTTAATACTATGATCTTTCAGATTATAAAATCAAAAGAAAGGATTTCAAAATACAAAATAAAGTTTTGGCAGAGTTTTCACATTTGTTTGTGGTTTTTAAAACTTTTTTTGTAATAAAAAAATTTAAACTGAAAACTTTTAAGATAATTTTAAAGATCATATTAAACCATAATTTTTGAGACCATAATGAAGTTTTTATCAATAGCAGTTCTTCTACAAATTGAATTTTTCAATAATTTTTTTGGGGTGCCGCTCCATTTTTAACTCCCCGGGATTTGGTCTGGGACCCCCAAATCCTATGTGATTCTGACTCGTCTAGGTGCCTACTATCCCCCTAGAAGTGTGACCCATTATTTATGGGACACCCTGTATAGTCAGTGGCGGATCTATGGGCAAGGACGGATTAAGGGGAGGGGCGCGGTGGGGGCGATCGCCCCCCTTACGAAAAAAAATTACGGTTTTATACGAAAAAAATTTATGGTTTCAAAAAACAAAAATTAGGTATAGGCAGGGGGCAGCTGCCCCCATTAAGTCCCGAGTAATTTTTACTTTACTTTTAGTTAAGTTAAAACCCAGTTTTTTAGAGGCAAATTTTCAAAATTTTTCTGGGGAGGGGCCCCAGGCCACCCTTTAGTATTTAAACCATTATTATTTGCACTTTTTTCCAATAATATGTTTGTTAAAATCTAAATTCTACCTAAAAATGTGTGTCCAGATTTGGGTTTACGTGTACCAAAAAAACGTTTAAAATCCTGTTCTTAGAGTCAAATTTCCAAAAATTTAAAAAAAACTTAAGTTTACACTGTAGGGGCCGTCCATAAATGAAGTTACACTTTTTTTGCCCGTTTTTGACCCCCTCCCCCCCTTTGTCAAAAACTGTCACACCTTCCCATACTCCTCCCCCCTTTGTCTCATGTCACGCTCAACCAACAATATGTCTAACTTTTTTTTAATTGAGCTTATTTTTTCCTCTCCTGCTAGTTTCATTTTTATCAACCTTTAAGATGCCTTTTGAGAACAATAAGTATACGGTCGTTTTAACAATTTGAAGGTGTTTTTTTTCGTTGATTTTCAGCTGAAGTATTAATGTGATGCTCCCCCATGTTAAACCCCCTCAGCCATGATTAATGTGATGTTAAACCCCCTCCCTCCCCCTTGTCACAAACTGTCACAAATTGAAAGTTGTCTAGATGCATTAACTTCTGATAAAAATATTTTGTATGTTAACTTTTAATTTTTTTGCAACTGTAGAAAAATACAATTAAAAGCTTAAGGGGGTTTAGTACAACACCTTAAAAAATGGATTTTGAGATTTTGATAAATTAATATAATAGAGCAAACATTTAGCTTTCCAACTGTGTATTACTTTTGCACGTAATCGGTTTAAAAATATACTAAATAAACTTGCTTTAAAAAATGTAGAAAACCCTTGTTTTTGCACTGTCTGCTTTCGTCTACAACTCTTTGATAAGCTACTATGTCTTAAATTAAAAAAAACATACCATTCTTTTTATAAAGATTTATACATTTTCAATATAATATTACAACTTGCATAACAATACAGGGAATAAAACCAAAGGGCTAATCAAAACGCACAAGCTTATGTTGCAATAAAGAAAATAAGCAGAATAAATCACCCAAGCTATCAAATGCATGAGACTCACTCATCAACAATATATTCAGCAGCTTACGAATCACTGCAGAAATGTAGCGACATACTTTAATCTTGTCTCTTCCCAGACAAGTCCCGAATAGAATGGGAGAGAAGTGTCCCGGAATAATTCGAATTCGTGGGTTCGTTCCACTGCAAAGGACATGGAATCACGTCTTGATGTTTGACTCGACTCACCTAGACAGGTTTTTGTGAGGAAAATTTTTTAAGGTTGATTCTCTCTTCTTCAGTTTTACTTTTTATTCGGAAATGTCATTTCCTCTTCAGAAATATTTAGGTTTTTGTTCTCTGAGTTATTTTGCTGCAGTTTCCATTTTTTGGTCGGTTTATTATTTCATAAAGTTTTTTAAGGTTAAAAATGGGTCTTTAGTAGAGGCCGTAATGAGGAAGTTGCATGATTTTTTTTTGTTTTTTTAATCGATTCCTCTTGCAAAAATAAGCAACTACCCAAAATTTGAGGCCGATCGAGAAATTTTTTGATTGCCAAAAAAATTAACAAAAATCCCCTTTTTAAAAGCGTGCGAAAACGCCAAGAGTTTGGATGTGACGTCATATGACAATAGGCATTGTTAAAAAGCAATGGAGTTGATGGTATTATTGTTGACGTCATCTTACAGTTTAAACAATAAACGTTTTCAGTCACGTGTTCTTTTCTCGACTTTTAAATTAAAATATTTAATTACCTGTACATTTTTTTTGAAAAACTGACTAGATAATTCATTTTACCATCAAAAAAACCATACGGAACACTTGTTTGTTTTTGAAAATCTGACACATGCAACTTCCTTATTAGTAATTTAAAGTAAATGCTGATTAAGTTTAACACAGGTTTTAGCTGGAATCTCAAAATTATCTCTCTTACTTTTCAGACCTAATGTTTAATTTTAAAACGCTTTGACGACTGTTAATTGTAGGGGAGAGTGTTGTACCTTCGGACAAAAATCACGTTTTAATATTTTTAAGACAGTTAAAAACACATTTCGACCATATTTAAAGTGCCCAACTTGTAGTCCTAACCTTAATAAGTAGGATGATATTTTTTATTAGCTGAGATATTCAAAATTGGATTTTTAATCAATTTTTAAAACTTGATGAAAATTGTGTCCATAGGTACATCAACTTGCTCTCCCTATGGACAGACCCAGTTGTAACTTTGGACACCCATAAAAAGGAAATTTTATTTGAAAAAAGTTAAAAATGTAAATTTTTTTATCGATACATTGCTTTTTAATGAGCAATTTGATGAACGTAATGCATTGGAAATTGATTTTTAAAGTAAAATACTTATGTTTTGGTGCTGCTTTGACCACTATGCTTTGGTGGTGTTCTTTTCTATTATGACTGAAACGCACACACATTAAAAATAGAAAATATTTTTTATGTTTCCAAATAGCAAACTGCAAATGTAACAGCGTTTAATGAGAAAATGCCTTTATTAAATTTTTCCTTTTAACTATTTGATTTGACCCTATGTTTTCAATTACAAGTCTTTATAGTTCAACATTGTTTTATCCATAAAGATACATTAAATTATTTTAAATGCACTGTAATTGACATCCGGAAAATAAAAACATTATCCACGCATCCAACATGTTACCCTTCGCTAAGAAATAACCAAACTCCTTCCAGGGTATTCTTAAAACTTTCGGGGGATAAATTCTGTCATTGCATAGCTGCAAAACCAAATATATTAAGCCCCTTCGCCAGCATTAACTAAACGCTTATCTAAACAAGTCCTGAATAAACGTTGCTTAATAATTAAGAGCTGTATATTTTAAAACGCTAAAGATAAGCAAAATCCTGTACTTAAAGGTACTTAGGAGAGGTTATAAACCAAAGAGATCGAGTAAACAGACAGGGCCCTTCCTTTAAAGGAACTTAATCTTGCGTAATTAGCAATTTCCCCTCGAAAGCAAAGTCGATCGCTCATACTAGATCCCTGTTATAGAGAAGTCCTAAAAACAACTTTTGGTAGAACAGTGATTATTTATGCTTTGACTGACGCTCATATAACTGCAAAGATTAATTTGAAGCCTTTTCCCAAATTAGGGAATTTTGAGCTATCTAAAAGCTAATTAAAATAATGTTTTTAGCCGTTTGTTTACATTAAATTTAATCAAGGACTAAATTAATCCTTCACGGAACCAACGAAGTGATGCCTTAATTTTTAAGCGACGTCAAACCGGAAAATATTGAGAAATTCCGGGTTAGGTTTCCAATCTTGCTTGGCTGCTGTGCAAAAAGCTTGCTAATGACAAGTTGAGCAGATTTAACAAATTGCGTTTTAAAACGAATCAATTAATCACGTTTAAGATCTTTTCTTCATTAAGTACGCTCTGTTTAATTAAGCTTTACTTCGTATGTAATTGCCAGCCTACTGCAGTAAACTTTCGTGTTTTAATTACCGAGATTAATGAGAAATTAAGTGGTTAATCCTATCTGAATATAATGATGCATTTGCAGTTGGTTTTGAATGCATGTGCATTTGAAAACTGGACTAATCACCCGCGTAAGTTATTAGAGTACTGTCAGGTTTAGTGGTATAATAGAAGCTCTTCCTCTTTGAAACAGCAGATTTATCTCATTCATATTTCTTGATTTTTGTAATTATGCGATTGGTGCACATGTTAAATCACTTGTCAATCTAGTACTATATCACTTCTGTGTTTTGTAGAGTTCGTGCACACGTAAGAAATCTTTTATTAGGGTCACTTGGGGTAAGTGGGACCCCTTTTTGGCCTAGTGCATTTTTGGAGCTCAATAGATGAATTTTGAACGGGTTAAATTTAAACTTATTGACTAATTTTGTTAAAGACACTATCCATTAACAAAAATGCATTAGTAGTTTCTAAAATAAAGTTTTAAATTTTTCTTAATTGGTCTTAATTTAAAAAATGAGATGGGTGTCCCACTTACCCCAAGTGATGGGGTCAGTGGGACACCCCCTCTTCATTTATATGGGAAGTGAGCAAAACTTAAAAGGAAGTAAGTGGGTCTTACTTGATAAAGAACAGAAATTTTCATCACAAAATATTTTATTGTAGCTGTAACCATGAGTGAGAAATCTACGCATTAAAATCAATATGACAAGGTAAGAATTGAATGAAAAGCAAAATAAGTATTTTAAAGAATGTTTTGAAAGGCCAAAGGGATATGTTTTACTTTAACATATAAAATAGTGTTGAAAAAATATAATAATGTTGATTAAGATTTATTTTGGCACTTTAGTAAACATTGTAAGTTAAAAAAGAAATCGGTCACACTAAATGAGAATGAACACTATTGATGAGATACTTCACTTTACTCACCATAACTTAAATTAAAACGCAAATTTGAAATAAAATTTCGATCACATTATTCATAAATTTTAATCAATTTTGAAGTGGTGAGTAAAAGGTCTTGCTACTATAAATCGAAATTTTCTGAAAATATTGGGGAATTGTTCCTATAACCCCCTTAAATCCGCTTATGTCTTCAGTAATAGTTCCTATATCATTTGGGACCCTCTAGAACAGGGGTCGGCAAGTAATTTTACTTGGAGTCCAAATAATTTTGAAAATTTTCTTCGAGGTCCAGAGAAAAAAAATAGGTTACTAGCACAATTAGTTTAAATTTTTATCTTTAGATACATATATTTTAAATAGAGATGTAGTTTGAGTTCACTACCAGCTTAATGATATCAGAAGTTGAATAATTAAATTTAATATGATTAGAATGGGGGTCTGGGGGTTTCCCCCAGGAAATTTTTTGATATTTGACCCATAAAAAGCGGTACAAAACAAAGTTTTGTGGCATAAAACTACTAATTATTTCCAAAATGTTATGGCGGTCCAGGAAATAACCTCACGCGGTCCGGATGTGGACCGCGGTCCGCCAGTTGCCGACCCCTGCTCTAGAACAGTGTTTCCCAACCTTTTTCGGTCCATGCCCCACCAAAGCCTTTCTAAATTTTCCATGCCCCCCGGTCTCAGTGGCATATATAGAAATATATTTTGAGAGAGAGCCAAAATTATTTCTTAGCCCCTCCCTCTTATGTATACTTAATAAGTGTAATGAAGGTTTTCAGAACATTTTTAGGTAGAATTTGCATGCTAAAGAACTAAATCAAGTTATGAGTAATTAAGTTCTAAGTACCAAGGGGGGTCTGGGGGTCCCCCCAGCAAATTTTTGGAAATTTGACTCTAGGAAGCAGGTTTTTAACTAGTTTGGTACCCCTAGTTGGGAAATTTTGGATATAAATTTTTAGGTAAGATTTGCATTTTGATGAACCTAATGTAAAAAAGTTTCAAATATAAGCGTCCAAAAAACAAAGAGATCTTGGGTCATCCCCCAGAAAAGGTTTGGAAATTACTCTAAAAACAGCGTTTCAACTTGGCTTTGATACATACTGGTCCAGATTTCAGACATACATTCTCAGATAGGATAATATAGGATCAGATTTTGATTAACTTCTATTTTGAAAGTTTTTTTTTATTTTCCCCCTGGATTAGCCCCTTCTGGGGGGCAATTTGGTTGAAAAATTTTCAAATTGCCCCCCGGTGGGGCGTGCGCCCCACGTTGGGAAACACTGCTCTAGAACTACTTCTATCCTAATAAGAGGTCTCACTTACTAAATAAAGAAGGGTCCAACTTACCCCAAGCATGCTAAAACTATGGGGTAAGTGCGACCCCCTCTTAAACACTTCAAAATTAAAAATTTTGAAAAATTTCAAATTGCAGTATCTATATTAGGTCAAACTCTGCAAAACAGTTCAATAAACATTCCAAATATATGCAAAACTCATCGGTGTGACAAGCTGTAACATAATCAATGCAAGTAAGTGTGAAATTTCCTGTATACATATTATAGTTTTAGGGGGGGTGTCCCACTTACCCCAAATAACTTTATAGAGAAATTAAGTGAAATTATTTTAAAATCAAATATATCGCACCCTTGCTACAAAAGTACCACAACTCAAAAATTGTAATTTTTGAGTTATGACCGCCATTAGGCGTAGTTTTCACATCTCTACCAATCTTCAAAAGAGCCAGAAGTTGCATTGAAAAATCAGCCGCCAGATAGCAGTTATGGCGTTTTGTTGCAATCAAGATGGCTATGATTCCTTCCACTGAATTGCCATATCTGATGTCCAGCCGTCGCGTCGTTGAGTAACGTGCGTGTCGAACAATGGCAAACGATCATAGTTTGAGATGCATCGTTCTTCGTATTGACAAATTTAAAAATACTAAAATGTGCCTAGTCAGCCCGGGAACAGTTTTTTGCAATTCCTGGAAAACATAGTTTTTTGAGTTGTGGCACTTTTGTAGCAAGGGTGCGATATTATAAAATTTTTAAGCGCTTGAAGTTTTCACATCATTAGAAACTCTTATAACTAATAGTAAACTAACAGTTAATAACTAATAGTAACTGATATTTACTCAAGTGATGACAAGTCCTTGTTCCTCTCTGTAAAAATCCCTTCTGATCGTCTAATTTTCCTAATACCTACTGTTCTTATTACAGGTAGATCAGGAGTTGGTAACCTTCTAACCAAGGATGGAGTTATTAAGGTAGCAGCATGTAATAATTTTTAATAGTAGAGGTGAGAAGCTAGATTTGAGATGAAAATTTTAAGTCAGTTGTTGACAGGGTTGGCAAAAACCCGGGTTTTTTTTTGAAAAAACCCAAGTGGGTTGGGTTTTTTCGGGTTTTTTCAATAAAACCCTGAAAAAACCCATATAAAACTGGGTTTTTTCGGAAAAAGTGTGGGTTTTTTCAAAATTAAGGGGTTTTCTCCAAGAAAGTAAGTGAGTTTTTTCAAATTTTAGTGAGTTCTTTCAATGTTAAATGTGTTCTGTCAAAATAATATCAGTTTTCCACAGTTACGTGGGTTTTTTCAAAGTTTTTATACTTTGAAAAAAACCCACTGAAATTGTAAAAACACCCCTTATTTACTGAAACCTGATTTAAATTTTGAAAAAACCCACTAAAATTTAAAAAATATCCTAATCTTTGAAAAAACCCATTCAATATTGGAAGAAATATATTCAACTTTGAAAAAACCCACTGAAATTTAAAAAAATCTTCTTTAATTTTTATATCTAGTTTGAACTTTAAACATCCTAAATTTTGAAAAAACCCCATTCAAGTATGAAAAAACCCACTGAATAATGAAAAAACCTATTTCACTTTTTAAAAAACTGCCTGAAATTGAAAAAAACACCATTTAATTTTTAAAACCTAGTTTAAATTTTGAAAAAAACCCATTAAAATTTTAAAAATAACCTAAACTTTGAAAAAAACACATTAAATTTTGAAGGAACTGTCAAAATCTTGATTTTTCTTGAAAAAACCCAAAAATGGGTCCAAAATGTGGGTTTTTTCACATGGGTTTTTTTGAAAAACCCATTGGGTCCAACCCAATTGGGTCCAATCCAGCCAACCCTGGTTGTTGATGTTCTTAAGTTAATGTTTGGTGAGCTTTCAACCAAAAGGTGAATTTTTTTAAAGTTATCATCCAGGAAACTGTAAATGAAACTTCGACATAGTGAACATGCGTGATATAAATTTTAGATTCATATTTAGAGGTATTTGTGTCATCTACATGGACCTGTGGAGCTCCCAGGTGTCTAATATTGTGTAATCATGTTACTTTTGTTTAGTTCAGCAATCCAGTAATAAATATGGAAGGCTTAAATAAAAGAAAAGGTATCGAGTATTTACTGTAAAGTGCTTTTCTTTGGAAGTTTTAAATAAACGGCTGATGTTTTCCAACCCTTTGAGGTAGACTATTCCCAATACTTCTTTACAATAAAGACTACAAACAGAATAAGACAGTTCAATCACACTTGAATGACACTAACTTCAGTCCGCTACACTACACCAACCTCTATCTCTTCGAGTACCTTGGATTCCAAGTTCTTTTGAATTTATACTCCATATAAATCCATTAGACATACATTTGTCTCCATCAAGTAGTCTCAAAGAAAAAAAAATAACGAAACAAAATCATCCTTTCTTTTGTAAACGGAAGGTGGCGATTTAGTTTTTCTCTTCGCAACCCACGACAGTTCTCTCTGGAGAACAGCATTACCGTTTCCCAAACGATTTCTCTTGAGCCCCTCTCCCCCCACAACCTTCCAAAGGGGGATCTCAGTCCCCTAGAGCTATGTCACACAGCTTTCTTCTTTTTCCTCTCTCAGAGCTTCTTACTTCACTTCATATACTGAGAGAGAGAGAGAAATAAATCCTTTTCTGAGAATATTCAACTCAACTCCGCTTTTCGTAGCGTAAAAACGCGCGCTTTTATTATTATTCTCCTTTTTATTTATCGTTTGACTTTGCCTGGAGCGAAGTGAAGTGAAACGGCGGGAAAATATTCCCTTGTTTTTTCGGGCCGCCGAACAGAGAGGATCCGGAAGAGAAGGTAGGACTTAAATCTCTCTTCTTTTTTTATCTTAGTTAGGGGGGGTCAGAATGGGGGGGATGGATGGAACACGGGATGGGACGATCTGGAGGGAGGGGTTCTCGGACGATTCGTCAGGATGGTGGCGGAATTGGAGGGTGGAGGTGGAAATGACGGTGAGAAACATTTTTGAAGAGGTGGTGTAAAAGAAGGAATGGAAGTCTTATCGTTTGAATCTTTTCCTTTGAGTTAGTTTTGTAATTCTTTAAATTTTTTCACATAGAACAGAAGATGTTTTCTTTACGAACTGTTTAACTTTTTAAGTCCTATGTCATCTAAGATAATAAATTTTTGATGATCAAACTTTGAGAGCAGGGAAATCATCTTTCTCTCTGTAATTAAACTCCCCTGACCATTCTCACCAGTAAAATAATATAACTGAAAAAAATATAACCAATAATATATAATTCTGCTTGCAAACCAAAGTTTAAAATCATTAGTAACAGAAATTCTTATGGTTATATTTTTCACAGAAAAATAAGGTAAGTTCGTTTCGTTTTTTGTTTTAATAACATGGTTGTTAGGAAATTATGATGCAAAAGCCAACTGTTGATTTATAACCCTTTAAATCCCAGTCTCCTCAAATTTAACATAGGATTCAATAGAAATCTCGAGCGTTTTATAATTGAAAGAAAGTTCAAAAATGATGCGAAAGAGTCGTTTTCCAAAATGTTTTCTATCGAAAAAATTGTGGATCATTAACACGATCAGGGTCATAAAATTTTTGCATTCAACTTTTTTCAGCTTGCGGAATCTATACCTTCAAAGAAACAACTGCCTTTACCGTGCATCTCTTAAATATGTTCATGCTTGATTGACATTAAAAAAACTAAGCCACAGGTTTTCAAAAAAACTTCAAAAGATCTGAAGGCACACACACAATCGAAACATTAGGTCTATAGACAAAAACTGCAGACCATGGGTTTCAATATCCTTCCCTGATTTGAAACTATTTTGCAAATTTTTTTTGGCTGCTATTAAATTACCCTTTAAGAAAATCCCAGGTAGTAATCTAAAATTTAACAAACCTTATATGCAGTAAGTTTTCTCACACCTATTTCAAAAATTATCCTGACAAGGTCATCGACAAAAAGGAGTTCTCTTCGATAGTAAATCCCACATAAAATGAACTCATTCGGAGTTTTATGCTCTCTCCTGGGCTGTTTTATCCCCTTTTCAAGATTTGGAAGGTCTTTTTTAATGCGGGACCTTTCAGGACCCCAATCTCTTCGGGGTTAGGACGTGCCATTTACCACTCTTTACGAGAGGGTAATAAAATTGAGAATTTCAAATGAGTTTGTTTACTCTCCCTCGACGTATCTTATCATTGTCAATCTCGACTGGGGAAAACAGTTCTTTAAAGTTCGCAAAAAAAATTGGGTATTTTTTTCCTCTTTGGTGTTTTTAACTGTGATTGTCTGTGTGATGGTGATTAAACATTTTAAGGTTCGTTACTATACTTTAAAAGTTGCTAGTAAGGAAAGATAGAGGGACATCATGAGATGGTCTTATACATCCGCGAAGGTGTTCAAATATTTTATTAATGCCTTAATAGTGCTCTCGATGAATAAATGTGCGCTCATAACATGATAATATGCGTAAAATAAAATGAAAAAAAGTAGTAAGTTCCTAAGAAAATGATAATTATACTATGCATTAGCTCACTGAAAAACTCATGGGTTTTAGGATACTTAAATGCAAATTGAGGAAAATAATACACATGAACCGTTATAACCTAGAAAGGCTTATATAGGTGACAGACTAGGAAGTACTATCTAAATAGATAATACTGCACACACAGTAGGCATTGCTTTTCCTAAAAAAACTTGAGTTATTAAATATTTGGACATGATTAGAACACTAAAATAGAGAAGGGGTTATTGACTGTGTGCTTCATTTATACTTTATTCATTTAGAATTGGCGCTTGAGAAATAGTGCTTTCCCCTACGCTAGAAGAGTAACCATAGTTACGCTCTTCGAGCAGCCAATAGTAAGCCTTCTTCGTCACTTTGACGTGGATAGTTGCTATGGTTACCGATCGGTGGTGGGGGAAGGAAATATTTCAAGCGCCAGTTCAAAATGAACAGATTATAGTGTTTGCTATATTAGATATATTTATCTTTTCTTCATTGAATTTTAAAATGGCATAAATATAAAGGTCTGATAATTCCTTTGAAATTCCAACTTCAATATTTTAGTCGACTGAACGACATAGAGATATCAAATATATATTTTTTTCACCAAACATTTGATAAAAAAATTCCCACTCGAAGGACGGATCGTAAGTTAATATAAAAAAGCAATACTCTCAATCTGAGTTTCCTGCTTATGTTTTATTCAAACCCCCGAAGTGGTCAGGCAGAATTTCACGGGAATCAAATCTTTATACTTTCCTCTCCAGCCGCAATCGCGACAAAGATACCCTGGAACCCCCTCTTTCGAAAGCCGTCGATATCCAGAATTGTTGCAAACAAGTAGCAAAAGTTTAATCCGATTACTGCGAAGCTGCTGCTTTTCCCTCCAGAGCCTGATGCATTTTCCCTAATGTAGGGACATATTTCACAAAAGCACACACACAAGAGTTTTTGATCTCATCAAAAAGAATGATCGACTCTTTGTAAGTGACTTCGCAAGAGGAAAAAAGTGGTCGAGGATTTATCTTCAGTAAACCAAACTAATATTCTTTGTGAGCATGGAAAAATTTTCTCCAGGGTGTTTGAGGGAGATTTATAGCTTCGCATAATCTTTTTTGAGGGGGAACTTTTAAGACGGAATGGAAAATCGAGAGGGAATTTTCCCAGCGAAGAATTCAGTTGAAGGAGTAATTTGTTAATCGATTTGAATTCTTTTCGAAAGTCTAGGCATTAACGCTTGTCTTTTAAGCGAAGTTTGTTTTAATTAGAGGGGAATGTTGGAGTGAATTTCTGAGGAATTTTGATTGAGATTGAAGTGCGGGGGTGACGAAGGCATTCTGGAATCGCATTAATCGAACTCACGCTGTTATCGTGATTTACTCCGTTGGGTGGAGTGAATAAAACTAAGAACGTTTGTTTTAAAAGACTGTTATCTGGGCGTTTCTCTATTCTCACTCTAAATTCATCGGGGAATTCTTACCCTGAATGAAATGAGGTATTTGTTTAGGTTTAAAACTCATTATAGTTTCTAGTTTGATTGTATTTTATTTGGGGTTTGAAATTGATAATTATAAAGAAGGATAAAATTTTCAAAATCTGGTTTTAAACCAGGTTTTGGCAATTACGTGCGATCATTAAATTCAAACCCTGATTTTAAAGGTTCTGTTTGTTTGAACAGTTTCGTATTCCAAGTGGTTAACAAACAAGTTTAATAGTTTCATTTTGCATAAAGAGCTTTGTTGTTGTCGTGTACAAAAGAAATTGAAAACTAAATGGAGGCAAACGCTTTAAAAACGATGGTCGCGAGGTCTGGTGCCCTTAAGAGCTTTAAATATTCTAATTGAAAAATATTAACAGTCATATTCACAGCCGGAGTTAAATCATTAAGTAAAAGAAGGATTCCATCAATCAAAATCAGTGAAAAGCTAATTTTTTCCGTTAGCTGCTTTTAACACTGACGCTGATGTGAATATGGCCTTAGACGTAATAATATTTTTGTGTGATGTTGGGTTATTTCAAAAGTAGCTGTTTAATTCATTAGATTGATTTGGTGGTTATTATTTAGCGAAATAAACTGTACAATCTGACGATATTCTTCAATGAAAATTGAATATCTAAATTGTTATTATCGGTTAGTTATACCGTTTTAATAATACAATCTTTATTTCGCACCATTTCAAAAACAGCCGACAGCCTAGTCTAACAGCTAATCTTGGAGCCAGATTCTATCAACAGTTAAGTACTTGTAGGTTAAAATATTTCAAAAATGAAAACTAAAAATGTATTTATACTATATTTAGAGGGATTCGGATGGGAAATGAAATCAAAGAATATCAGAAGTACAGTCGACTACACTTAATATGATCACATTTGTCTAATTTGAGAATGATAACAATACCCAATTGATAATAATAAGCGATTCTATAAAAAGTGGTTAACAGAGTAACTCGAGTGTTTTAATTATAATAAAAACTATGTAGTCCTAATTTAAGTATTAAAATGATTACCTATTATGCATTAAGCACAAGATGATCTTCACAACGCACACGATCTGGAATATACGGTAAAAGCGGGACAAAAGATGATTCAGGAAATAGCGGAGAAGTCTATGAAGACCAGCCGTAGAATCCAGAAACAGGCACCCTGGTGGAGCACGGAACTGCGAACCTTGAGATCAAAAACCAGGGCACTCAGGAGAGCATTCCAATGTACCACAGGCATAGAGAGGGAAAGGAGAAAACTGATCTACAAAAGAAGTGACGCCGAATACAAAAGAGCGGTCAATAAAGCGAAGATCCTAAGCTTCAAAACATACATAAATCGCATGACCACCCAATCCATCAAAGGAAAGAACCTCAAAATCCTGGCGGGGAAAACATCTGAGATCGGAAAGATCAACTCCATAAGATCAGACGGGACGAATACCGAGGATCCCGACGAAATTGACCGTGTCTTGCTTCAACACCACTTCGAAGAAGGGCCGAACACACATATAACAATAAACGTCCTGAACCCCACAGCCACGATTGAAAAAGAAGAATTTGAATACATCATTCACAAACTAAGGGTTGGTAAAGCTCCTGGTATGGACGGCATACCACCGGAAATCATCAAACACATCTTCAAAGAGAAACCTAACTTCATCACCTACCCTATCATCCAAGCAATCAGACTAGGAAAATTCCCAAAATCATGGAAAATTGCCAACGTCGTACTAATTCCAAAGACTGGTAAACCCCCTGAAGAACCGGGCGCCTACAGACCAATATGTCTACTTTCCACCTGGGGCAAACTTCTAGACAAGATACTGACAAATAGACTCACAGCATATCTGGAATCCAACCACCTCCTCAGTCCCAACCAATTCGGATTTCGAAAGAACCATAACACAGTAAAGGCACTACAAGAAATATTGAGCAAAATAAACGAAACCAAGGAACAAGGATCTATCAGCACCATAATATCAATAGACTTAAAAAATGCATTTAACTCTGTAGACTGGACAATAATCAAAGATAAAATCTACAAACTGCAATTAGATAACAACACCAAAGCCTCCATCCTCGACTTTCTCAACGAAAGAAGAGTGAGAATCAACGAAACGGAAATATCCTACTCCAGAGGAGTGCCTCAAGGATCCAGCCTTGGTCCAATACTTTGGAACCTTATGATCAACGAGCTGCTGGAGGAAAACCTGGGACCGGACGTCCATATTCAAGCCTATGCTGATGATATCCTGTTACATATAAAGACAAAGAAAATATACCACATCACGGAGGCAGCGAAAGGACCTCTAGGGAAAATAGATGAATGGATACGAAGAAACAACCTTGAAATCAACATAGAAAAGACAACCCATATGATAGTCCACAATAAGATATCCAGACAGCCCACGATCAAGCTCAACAACCGAAGCATAAAGTACAACAAGAACTTGAAGTACCTAGGTGTTATCATTGATAATAACCTGACATTCGTAAACCACATCACAAGCCTCGAAGAGAAAGTCATCAAGCTCCAGTATCACCTAGGAAACAAATGCAGAGTCCACTGGGGACTCACAGCGGACGTCAAGAAATATATATACAACCTAGCCACCGAGAAAATCATCACATATGCCTGTGAGATTTGGTACCGGCCCACGGCAAGGCAGAAGCAAAAGCTACTGAAGCTACAAAGAGCGGCACTCAAAATAATAACTGGCACATATACCACGGTTGCCACTTCTGCGATGCAGGTGTTAGCCGGCATAGTGCCTATCCATCTGAAAATCCAGGAAATTCAGCGACTCTACAACATCCGGGCTGGAAATGAACACATTGTCATAGAAAATCAACTAATTACATCAGCGGACATTGAAAATACTATTGATACTATACCATGGAAGATTAAAAGATACCCCTGGAGTCACTACACCAAAGAAAACCCAGCCAGCCTTAGTCTCTATACAGACGGCTCCAAGATTAAAGATAGAGTTGGACTGGGTATAGCAACCTACTTACAGAACCAGCTAATATATGAAGAATCGAAGAGACTCTCCGATCATTCCTCTATCTCTCAAGCCGAAGCTCGTGCCATATTAGAAGCCCTGAATCTTGCAAAATCATCAAATGAACAGCAAATAAAAATAATAACAGACTCTCAAACCACACTACAAAAAATATCCGGATACGACAACCTAGAAGTTATAAGAGACATCAGACTAATAATCAATGAAATCAAGCTCCAAAACAAAACAATAGAGTTGGAGTGGATCAGAGCACACGTTGGTTTCAGAGGAAATGAGAAAGCAGACGTCCTCGCCAAACAAGGTACTACGAAGCTGGCAGTTGACATCAGAACCAAGGTACCGATTACTAGGATCAAGGCGGCACTGAGAAGCGAAACTCTGGGGATCTGGCAAGACGACTGGGAGGATGACACGACAGGAAGAGTCACTTACAACTTCTTCCCAAGAATCAGAACAAAGAGACTCCAAGGCAACCACTACATTAACCAGATTCTGACTGGCCATGGGGTACAAGGAGCCTATCAACATAGATTCCACCACAAAGACCCCAACTGCAGCACCTGCGGAATAGAAAAAACAATCGAACACATCATCCTACACTGCTCCAACTACCAGTCCGAACGCCAGGAGTTCGTGACTAAAACAACCACCATCGCAGACAAGATCTTTCATCCAAAGGACAAGCTTATAATAATAGACATACTGCGAAAAGAGCAAATGAGACTAATGAACCTAACCGAAACCTAAGCCTAAGAAAATCAATAGCCATAGTGAAATCAAGAATCTAATATGCACCGGTACCTCGATACCTACAAATGGCATAGTAGCTAAGCTATCTATGTGGGCGGGACTATAATAAAGTCCACCGTGTGTCGCCTTTCAGGCGACGGGTCGGTCTGCCCTGACATTTCTTCTTCTTACTAAATAAATAAAAAGGCATCTTACCAATATTAGTATTTTTGGGGCTTCATTTTTTAAAACTGGTCCTTTTTTACGTTTAAGGGTAGGCGCACACGTGCAACTTTTGTCTCCGTGACAATTATCAACCTTGTCACGTCGCCGTCACGTAGAAAAATTGAGTGCGCAAACGGAACGTGACATTTCCCAAATTATTGCATCAGTCGGCAGTTAGTTGTGGAAGAGAAAGCATCAAAATAATCTTTCAGCTTAATTTTAAACAATATGGCTGGAACTCAGGAACTGGAAAGCACACCTGAGGACTGTTTATATCAACAAAATCACGAAAATTTAGTTGTTCGATGACTTTTTGTCACTCGTGTGCGCAGTGTCATAGAATCTAATAGACAGAGAAACTGTTTCGTCATGGGCCTGTCTCTAGAGCTACGGACAAAATTGTCACACATGTATCACGTCGTAAATTCCATTTTCAAAATTTACGTATTCAACCTTGAAAGATCTCTTGCAAAAACAAGCTATAAATATCTGAATTTTATCTCACAAAAAATTTGGAGTCAATTTTTTACTTTTCTTTAAAAAAACCTAACCAAAACAGCGTCTAACGTTTTTTTAAACAGTTTTTCAGGCTAAACAGCTCTTATCTACCCACATTCTCCAGCATTATTGTCTAAAATGTCTCCTCTTTCCACTTGATATTCTTCCTGTGTCCTATCTTCTTTACAAGGTAACCAAAGAAAGTGAGGTCCATTCCCGGAGATAGTGTCTACTTTTATCAACTTTGTCCTTGTTTAAAGTCGAGGGACCCTTTTAATGTGGAAATTATGGCTTAAACTTGAACCTGATAGGGGAAAGTGACTCGACTTTTTGTAAGAGTGTTTTCAGATTGTATCTTGGTAGACAAACTTTGCTTCCACTTTAATTCTTTTCTTAAAAATGTATAAATTTTTGGGGAAAAAAGTTAAGTTAATTTTGAAATGAACTGGGTAATTCCAAAAGAAAAAGGAATTAATAAAACTAAGTGCCACTTAATGAGTTATTTTTTCTCGACGAAATTATCAAAATCTTTTAATCTTAATTATCTTAATGATGATTATTATAATTATCGAAATTATTTGACCATTTTGTTTTGATTTTTTTACTAGATAATCAAGGCGAGTTAAGTATTAGTTTTATATAAAGTTTTTAACTTGAATTTATATATATTTTTAAATATATAATTGTTTTATGGGAGTTAAGAGGGGAACTTTAAGTTTCACAAAGAAGTTGATCAAAACGAGCCGTAATTAGTTTTAACAGAAAACATTAAAAATGGGGAAAATGAAAGAGGAAATAAATATTACTTATGTTTGGGGAATAGCAAACTCTTACTGGTAGCGAAGTGAAAAAAAACATACGTTTATAGATGATGGAAAAAAGAAAAACTAATAGAAAAGTGATTTAAACAGTCACTTCAATGGTTAACATACGCCAAAAATTTTTTTCATGATTTAAAATATCTTTCATTCTGTAATATTTCATTTTTAGAGGGTGAATGAATTAAATGCAACGTATCCTTTAAACCTACTGAATATTCACATTCCTGTGCATTATTCTACGAGTATTACTTTCTCTAACGATCTAATTTTAAAGTATACAATAGAGAATTTATTTAATTTAAATTGAATAGACATTTCTGCTTCTAAATTGAAATGGAATAAGTTAAAAAATTTATCTCTGCATCTGTAGAATAAGTATCATGCTCAGGTTTTAAAAAATATTAGTTCTAAAATAGCCTGTAAGCTCTTAATATTTTCTTTCCTTTAAAAGGAGATCATAATGAACCATAAAAACAATTTAGAAATATGTTCAATGACGTATAAGAAACATTGTTTCTATTTTTAAATTATCGAGATAACGACATTCTCTCGACAGACTGCAAAGTGTATCTACACATTCACCACTTTTCCGTTTAAAAGCCTTGGGAGCTTCTGAATGAGAACCCGAAAAGAAAAAAAACCGAAGCTTTCTACTCTAGATCGTGCCTTATTCAAAACAACCAATATCCATTCTAAATTATAATGGAAACCTTTAACCCCTTTAAAATGAGCTTTTAACTCGAAGAAACGATCTTTCAAGAACCTAAACGTAAATGCGAAGATGTTTTAAAAGCGCCTAAAAACTAAATGTAAAAATCAAGTTCTGCATTAGTGTGTATTCATTTCATTTCAAAGGAATGTGATATTTTTAGAAATGAGTCTAGTACTTAAAGTTGAATCATTGTGCTCCTGGGGGTTTCCAAAAAACACACCTGGATTTATCCTGTTTCCATTCAAAGGTTTTATAAGAAATTTGTAAAGGGTTTCTTCAAAGGATGTCTTTGAATAAAACAGTTACTTTGTAGCATTTATTCAATTGATAGGATATAATAACGTTGAAAAGATTATTGTTCCTAACATTGTTTGAAACCTCATGTACTTCCTTTCCCAAGCGTCCTAGCCTAGGTAACGTAGCTTCATCCAGGGCTTTAGTATAACCCAGTTTAAGCAAAATTCCTGTTACAACGGAGTAGGAAAAATGTATGAACTTGTGCTAAAATAATTTTTTATAGTTAAAAGGTTTATGACAACTACATGACATCATTACTTAAAAAATGCGTTAATTCGTACCAACGTTTATGTTTAGGATAATATTAAAATTTTTCCTTCTGCATAATTTTGCCACAATTAACCTTTCCCTTAATCATTTGGTTAAAACAGAGGTTCGTTTAAACAAGGGGGTTAAAGAAGGAATCTGTACTGTAAATTTACTTCATGAAGATTCAAACTTGGGTTTCCCATGAAGAGATAGCATATAGTATATCAATATTCACAAACTTTATTTTCCCTTTTTGGAACTGAAATTCTTCAAAATTTAAAAAGTGATTCCAATAACATAAACAAAACCATGTTTGAAATAAATCTTTTTATTTTCACTCTTTACCCATTTTCACACACCAACCAACACACGGCTTAGCCTACAGGTAGAAAATGACTATGATATTTTCAAAATATCTTATAAAGATATTTTTAATTTATAATAAGAAATATCTATAACACGAAAAATATACAAAGTCGTCTCTTGTGCTTGGTATAATAGACTTAATAATAAAATAATACATATTTTTACCAAGGCCATACCCAAAAATAGAATATATCCTCTTAAAAACTATAATTTTAAGTGTAGTTTATTTAAATAAAAAGTTCCTTCACTGAACGAAAAATAAGGTATATTATTCCTTTCGTTAAAAAATTCCCATCTTCCATTAACAAGTTTTCATAACAAACAATACAAATAGCAACTTTTCATAACAGCAAACATTCAATTTGTAAAGACATTTGAAGCGGAAATACGTCCAATTTTAGTATTTTGAAACAAGACTTCCAAATTAAAATCTGTCTTTTAAAGAACTTTCTCAGAAATATTTCCAGTTCTAAAAGAATTTCCATTTCACTGCATAATTTTTATCACTGTAATTGATTGAAGATGAAACGATTCGGTTTTTTAATAATCCGGAAACGCATATCTATCGCTTTAATACTGAAAGCATTCGATTCTTTTGAAAACGGAAGAACTCGTGGAAAAAATACGTAATTGGATTGTCGGATTTACTTCCTCCAAAATGAATTCAGTTTTTGAAAGTTGATTTTTTTTTCAGGAAATTTGATAGAGCTCTGGCAAGTTTTGCTAATGTGAGAAAAATGGTGTTAAATTCGAGCAGTATAACAACATAACAAGGTTTCAAATAACAAGGATTTGTTAGAATGAGAACAAATAAAAAAAACTATCTCGTGTATTAGTTTGTATTGTGTTTGTTAGAAATATGATTTGGTATGGAAATTTAAATGATAAACAAAATGGTATTGTGATCTAAAAGTTTAAAAGGGATATTTACATTAAGGGGTTTTTACGTGTTTGTCAAAATATGCAACTGCAACTCAAATGTGTACTACTTGATAAAATATTGGAAAATTTTTTTATCTCGGACTAACTATATTTTCCATTTACATAAATTTAAAATATTCATTCCTTGTACGTATGCTGGTATAGAGAAGACAAACACAACATGCTTTTATACAAGTTTATATTTAAACATAGAATTGAATACTTGGTATTATATCAATATTATAGTGAACAAGATTAATATTCAAATATGTAGTTTTGTTTTAATCTTGGGATTGCTTCTAGTAAGAAAGATTTTTAGATGCCAGATCTAATGCAGACAAGGCTTTATTTGTAGGGGAGAGTGCTGTACATAAGGACGGTTGTACCTTCATCCACCAAGTTTTAAAATTCGGGAAATATTGGAAATTTGAATTTGTGGTTGAATTTGAATATAAACAGAGATGCTATCTAGTCACTAACGTGAAATCAGCTCTTTAAAATAGTATTTAAATTTAATATAATAAATTTACTGTTTTTAGGTGCTCAAATTTTTTTAGTGCGTCACTACATTAATATTTTTCTTCCCATTTAATTATAATACGATAAAATGAGATATAGGGGCGAATTCTGTCTTATTATATTCTTGTTCCACTTTAAATGAACTGGTGACTCAAATTGAATCTGATTTAATCGAAATAGACAAGTGGTTCAATGCTAATGATTTGGCTTTAAATTTAAACAAAACTAAATACATTAATTTCAGTTTAAGACCATCTGAGTTACCCTTTGACTTAAAATATCACATTTCATCATGTAAATCTAAAAACAACTGCCAATGTCATATTCTTGAATGTGTTCAAAGCTACAAATATCTTGGACTTAACGTTGACTCTAACTTGAAATGGAAAACTCATATATCTGAATTGGGGAAAAATTACGCTTTATTTCATTTAATTTTTACCACCTAAAAATAAAATTGATTTGTCGTTTCTAAAAACTTTATATTTTTCTTGGTTCTATTCTTTAATAAATTATGGTGTTACTGTTTGGGGTGGAGAATATAAATCCAATCTCCAACCTTTAATTTCTATTCAAAATAAAATATTCAAAATTTTAAATCAGCAGTCATATCCTGATAATTTTAGATTACTCAAATTATTGCCTCTTCGTCACAACGCTTTTTTCCGTATTATACTCTATCTTTATCGTAATAAATCTCTATTCAACACCATAGCTAGACCATATAATACTAGAGCTGTAGCAACATATCAAATTCCAAAATTTTCTAAATCAATTTTTTGTAAGCATTTCTTTTACCTCGCACCAAAATTATACAATAGTTTACCTCTAAATCTAACCTCCATTAATAAATATTCAGAGTTCAAAAGAAATTTATTTGAGTTAATAATTAATATCGACGACCTGGATTTATATTTTTCACTTCAATGAAGCATATTTTAGTCAATGGTTTACCAGCTTGCTGACATCATTATTTAGCTATTGTTTTTTTTACAGTTTTATGTTTGTGTTGTAATTTGTAATGTCATTTGTCCATATAATTTCTTTTTCGCCTGTACGGGAAGTTTCTTCCCCTTGGCGAATCACATTATGTCTTACTTTTCTGTGTTTGTATAATGAATGTCTAATAATAAAGTTATTATATAATTCCCGAGATTTTGACTTTTTATTTTTGATATTAGAAATCGTCAGATCTCAATTCTTTAATTTTTTATAGAATTTTAAATGCAAAAGCACCAGGTGTTGTACCTTCGGACACCATAAGTGTTGTACAGTTGAGGGGGGAAAATGACTCAGTTGTGATTTCTGGCGAACCACTTGGGTTAGGAAGACAAAATAGGGGTCGTTTTTCATTAATTAAAGTATTCTTTCACCAAAAATTTTTTTCGAGTCCTTAGGGGGTCGTCTTCATATTAAACGAAACACTAACTTTTTTTTCCAATGGGGACCCCCAATTATTATTAGTTTTTCTGAAAGGCCATCCCCCAAGCCCTTAAATACCCAGTAATACCCAGTTTCATCCAGATTTATTAAAAAAATCCTTTTTTTAAATGAACTTTAAAATTTTTTATGGTAATCGATTCCGGTAGTAATTTTATGTAGGAAACCAAAATTTCAATCGATTTTATCCAATAGTTTTTGATAAAAACGAATTAATATCTTAAGGGGCCGTATACCTTTGCCGAATGCATACCGCAAATGCTCTTTCTAGTTCGTTTTATCAAAAACTATTAAATAAAATCGATTGAAATTTTGGTTTCCTACATAAAATTACTAACAGAATCAATTACCATAAAAAAATTAAAGTTTATTTTTAAAAATAAATTTTTTAATCAATCTGGATGAAACTGGGTATTTAAGGGTTTGGGGGGATGGCCTTTCAGAAAAACTAATAATAATTGGGGGTCGCCATTGGAGTTAGTGTTTTTGTTTAATATGAAGACGACCCCCTAAGGACTCGAAATTTTTTTTGATTAAAGAATACTTTAAACAATGAAAAATGACACCTCATTTGTCTTCCTAACCCAAGTGGTTCGCCAGAAATCGCAACTGAGTCATTTTCCCCAACTGTACATAAAACACAAGCCTGCAATATACGAGGGTTGTTTTTTAATTAACTTCCGTTTTTCTCCTGAAAAAAAAGCAGTAGGAATTTCGAAACAATTTTGGTGCTAGTAGTTAGATACATCCTTCAGGTTCAATTTGCCACCTTACTGAATAAAATCGGACATTTTTTCTATTTTTTATCGATTTTATAAGCGCGCTCCTCGAACTATTTTCCCGCCAACCCATAGAGAATTCGGCTTTTTTTCTCCTTTCGCTCCGTCCGCGATCACCTGCCCACCCATTGTTTAACCTTCCTACCCTCTTGAAAAAATAGTCACATATTCCCCTCTTGGGGTCTCTGAGGACTCCATGCGTAAAACATGCCTATGACTCTAATAAAGGTTAAAAGTTCCTTAAATGGAGAAAAATTGTCATTTTTTATTTCTAGAAAGATGCTTCAGAATAATTTATCCAATTTTTTTGGTATTTTTCTCATTTTTTTCGTCTTATTACGGCTTAATTGGGTTTCTTTTGATACACGTTTTTTATAACATCTGGACCTTCAAACAAGAATTAAATTACAGAAATGAACTACATTGAAGTGGTTTTACTTAAAATATTTATAATCACACTGTTTAAAGCATACTAGTTGATATACCCGGTCTTGCACGGGTAGAATTTAGTAGTTTATTTTAAACGATTTATGAAGCTGCATATATTCTCTATTCTGCATTATCAGCTACCTGTCACCCCAGATTAATTTATTTAGTATTATGAAACATGTAAAGTTAGGATTCTTCTTTTTAAAATTGAAATAATACAAAAAAAATGATCGGTTCAGATTTCTTAGTGAAATCAGTATCTCGCTTGCTTTTGTAAGTTTTAACATAAAATTGGTTTTTTTCTTGATAATTTTTCGAAATCACATTCTGGACTTCCGTAAACACTCATAAATATTTGAAAGCATTCTTATTTTTCAAAGAAGACTGAATATAAAAACCTATTTACAATCAACCATGAATTTATATTGTTTTTGTAAAGAATGTGTTCAACAGGAAGTAATGGCGACAGTTGTCTGAGTTTTTTTTGCTGCAACTGTTAGATACTCAAAAGATTTCTATAAATAGCATATTTTTCTTAGAATGTGAATAAAAAATTTAAGAAATAGCGAGTGATTCAATGTATTTAGCCGCAATCTTCTTTTTGTAAAAAAATGACAATTTCTACGAAAATATCTTTCTAATATTTCTCCAAACGTTCTAAACAAACATGCAAACCTTTTTTTATCTATAATACAACAAAAAATAACATACTAAACTTTATTTGATACTGTTTTACCGCCATTCATGGCTGGGGTCTCAGAAGACCCCAGAGGGGGAATATGTGACTATTTCTCCCAAGACACTTAAAAATGGAATAATAACTCCAAAATTTTTACCCATTGTAAAACTTTGCGTAATTAAGGAATAGTAGCATCGGAAATTGTCAAAACAAAAATGCATGGGAGATATCAAGCGTCAAAGTGCGTCGGTGGTCGAAAAAGACCCCAAAGGGGTAGGAAGGTTAATGTTAATGCCTGCTCGCGGACGGAGCTAAGGGAGAAAAAAAAGCCGAATTCTCTATGGGTTGGCGGAAAAATAGTTCGAGGAGCGCGCTTGTAAAATCGATAAAAAATAGAAAAAATGTCCGATTTTTATCAGTAAGGTGGCAAATTGAACCTGAAGGATGTATCTAACTACCAGCACCAAAATTGTTTCGAAATTCTTACTACTTTTTTTTCAGGAGAAAAACGGAAGTTAATTAAAAAACAACCCTCGTATGTTACAATATATTGTTGCTTTATGGCGCAACATGACATGACTGATATTTTGGCCATTTTGAGTTATACATGAATCTTTATATAAATTTCGACCCCGGATCACCTGGCACAAACGGTTTTGCGAGAAAACGACTTGAATCGCAGCAATCTTAAGTTCTGTCAATTTAGCATAACTGCAATCGTAAGGTAAAATGACATAATTACAGGCCTTAACATTTACTTCGTTAGTGACGCCGGCACAGCGAAGTGTTTAATCACAAACCCCGGTCAAAAAGGCTTAAAGTAAAGGTTTACAAAAACTATTATAATATTATTACTTTTATTAAGAGAAACAGTTTTTTCGTCTCCTGTAAAGTTGGGAAAATGCAGTTAAGTCATGTTGCGCCTTAAGCGATGATATGCTTTAAGAGTTGGAAGCTCTAGCCGAGTACGATCCACATACATATATGTCCTGCCACTATCAGTGTTCCGCATTCAAACTACACCAAACCGATATTCAGCTCGATTGACGCATTTTCAGCATGACATACCCGTATGATCCATCTATATTTTCCCGGCCATACACTTGTGCTCCTCGATCAGAACCTCGGGCGTTTCGAAGCAGATAAGATATGCGCTTCTCCTCGTCGATTTTTGGGGATTTTCGCTGTTTGAGTGTGCCACTGACATATGGGATTCCTTTTTGTCATTGTCAAGGTACATTTTTTTGGAAAATGTTGTTGGAGTATTGGTACATGAATTCCAGATTCTGAATATGTGGCATATTTGGAGATGGTTTGCTATACTTGGGAGATTGGAAAGACTGTGAGTCGATTCCTTGTCTGTCAATCTTAAAAAGGAAATTGATGGTTAGAATTTGTATAACATACCAATCTGAATTTTATGCTTATTTTCCCTGAATTTCATTACTTTAGTATTATTGGTTTTTAATTGTATGACACGAAGCTTGAGGAGTTAAAACTCTAATCCCATTGGTAAATTTCTTACAGAAAAAGCTTTGTTGAACATATTTAGTTTGGTTTTTGTTTGAGTGAAGATTCCTTCTATAACTAGAATTCAATGTAACTGTGGATTTATATATGTTACGGGCAAAGTGATTAATTGGGCATTATTAATAATGCCCAGAGTGAAGGCGGGCAAAATGATAAATTTCATTGATAAATGCCATTGAAATCATCACATTGCCCTCCTCCACTTCGGGCATTATTAATAATGCCCGATTTATCACATTGCCCGTAACATATGTAACAGAACAGTACATAAAATAACCCAGGTAGCACAAACACATTGGCCATTGTCCTTCCAACATCGGCCAACACCGCGAATATCGTTTAACGTCGAAACGTCGTAATCGCGTTATTTAAAGACATTGGCCAATTTTCGTCAAATTTTTTTTATTAGAAAAACAATTTTTTGCATTTAAAATTGCTTTACAAACCTTATTTGATACTCTTAAAAATAAATTTGACTTATTTTTTCCATTTCTAATGAAATTACTAAAATTGGGTCGAAAAAGTAATATTGGTCAATATCTGATAATGGCCTGAAATCCATGCTGTACGACCAATATTGGCCAACAGTGTATGTAATCCTGTCAAAATTGCTCCTTGATAAATCCAACGTCGGGCTATATCGGGAAATGAATGTTGTTACGGCGATATTGGCCGATATTGGCCGATATTGTACGCTGTTGTGTTACCTGTTAAGCACAAATAAACAAGTTTATAATTTAATATAAATGAGAAATAAGAGTAAAATGAAAAGTTCAACTGTGCATGTTCAACAGAACTTTCTGAAACGAACTGAAGTAGCAAGCAGCTACGTGATTGTTACGTCACTATTACGTTACGTCAAGCTGACTATATATATCTTGTGTTTTAATAAATTTTATGGATTTTGCTTTACCTTACTGCGTCTCTCTGCCTTATTTATTCTACCTCGGCCCTAGAATTGATATATCCAGAAAGATTGGATCGAAAAGATACGTATTTTTATATTTTTATTATAAGCAAAATTTAGAATGATCGTTTCATCCTGTGCATAAAACTGTGCTAACAGATGGGAAGTGCTAAAAGAAGATGGAAATCCTTTCCGCCAAGATTGCCTTACCTTTCATTACATTCTTAAAAGTTCTCAGAATCTGGAATTTCGTAAAAACTAGGGTTCCTGGACCCTTGCGTAAGTCGCTCAAAGGTCGCAATTTTTACCAAAATCGAATATAGATATCGAGTTTTTGACCTTGAAATCTTAAAATATACACTGCCATATACCTCATATTCGATTTTGGTGAAAATTGGTTGGTAATTAAGGCAGTAATTGTACTTTGAAAAAAAGTTAAGATTTCGACGAAAAAACACAAGTCCAAAGAAAGCTTATAAATCAGAATATATTAATATTAATTTTGTTTTGAAATTTTTTTACAGTAACTAATTGTTTTGGCAAAGTTTTTCCAGAATAACGGGTTTCCATGGTGATTTTTACGTCATCCGGGATTTTTAAAACAAGATCAAGGCTTACTTACATTTAATGCCAAAAATTCCATTTTCTGGGGCAAATCGTGTCAAAAGAGTTTTAGGAAAAATTCCACCCCACCCCAAGTGCCTTACATGGATAAATCGGGAATATTTCACAGATTACGATTATGAAAATTAATTAGGAAAGGGATAATTATTTTGGGAGTTTTTCGTTTTTTCTGAAAAAACGATATCCAAAAAAATCCGTTAAGTAGCTTAACTGCTACTCAACTCCACTCGGATATTGTAAACTGTAACTGTTGTAACATAAACTTACTAAAACTACGAACATGGTGGAAAACTTAACGTTCTTCTCTCCAGTCTCCACTGCATTAGAATAGCTCAATATAAGAAGAAGTAATATTAAAAGGTAAGTAAATGAAAAATAGTGAAAATTATACTTTTTTTTGTTTTCTGCCGGAGTATTAAGTATGTGCCTACGTTGAAAAACGTCTATCTCGACCAAAACTAGGAACTTTCGTTTCTGATTCTTTATATTTTTCGTACAGCTATTTTGCTTTCGAAAACTAACTTCTTTTGATTCTATAGCCACTAGAAAAAGTTATTTAAAGAAATAAGGGAACATGCCGATCAGATGCAAAAATGTCACTTCAAATTTGTTATTTTTTTTTTAATAAATTTAGCTACGGTGTGCATTATTTCTCAAAATCTATTTCTTGTATTGTTGTGAAATTTGGTGTGGATATTTTGATAATGTATTGTAGTAAGTGACCTAAAATAGTCACATTTTAGATGATTCCAAATTTGTCTAGTGTCCTGCTCATGTGTAAAAGTAGAAGAAAAATGTTGTAAAACATGAAATCTTAAAAAAAATTCCTCCCATGTGCGTTCTGATGCAATATGATCTGACCGGGTCCTTGTGCTATTAAGTCTCTAATAACTAACCCATCTTCCCATGTACATTTTGTTAACCATATTCAGCCAATATTATCACTAAAATTAAATATATGGATTCATATTTAAATAATTTTTTTCTCCTTTAATTGAAAGTTAATTTCCATATTAAATAAAATAAAAAAAATAGTTTGTTTTTTAATTTGGTTAATTTTTATTTCGGTAATTTTTTTTTTCAAAATAACAAATTTTAAAAGTTAAAGGAAGTAATAATGCACTTGATTCCGCTTAATTTGGACACAATGTGACTGGGGGTGTTTGTACTCATGAAGCAAAGTTCCCATAAAATTTAGATAGTGAATTACGATTTTGTAGATTTTCGCATATTATTTTAACAAATAGTTAAATCCTGCTATAGAGAACACTGATGGTTATAATGAACTTTTTATACTCTGCTATTTTAAAAAAATTGGGTCAGTGAACTATTTATTGGTCATAGTAAACTTATTAAGTTCGGTCCCCAGACAGTTCACTATTGCAAGGTTTGACTACATTTAAAAACGTTTTATAGCTTATACTTTTTAAATGGGTCAGTTGATAGCATTTTTGATTTTAAGCCAATAACTTTACAGGTTCCCAGGAATCATCTACAGGGCCCAGTGCTTGTACATGTGATGGTGAAAGAAACTCCAGCAATGCACAATGTAGGTGATTTTTTAGTCATTATAGAATGTTACGGGCAATGTGATAAATCGGTCATTATTAATAATGCCCGAAGTGGAGGGGCAATGTGTTAAATAAAATTCAATGGCATTTATCACTTTGCCCGTAACATAATAGATAACTTGGTTATTGTAGTATTTGTGTAGCCTACCATGTCTTAAAAATTAGTTTTTATTTTGTGGTTTGTTTTCCTAAATTCATGCTGCTTAGAAGTTATTGATTGAAGTGTTGAATGCTTAGTAATTTTTCAGCACTTTTACAATCCATCAGTTTTTAATAGAGAACTAAAATTTCCATACTAATATATTTTTAAAAATTTTGTTACTTAACAATGTGTTTGGGTGCTTGAAAGTTGGGAAGGGATTTGTAAAATCGAGATTAATTGTTTCCATCTAGAATTGATTTTAGTTTGGCCTGGAAGTTATTTTTAACAATGTAACTTCCAACTTAATTTGCCGTTTTCCTTAGAAGGAGAGTTCGAACTGATAAAGGGTTGGCAACTATTATGGCAAGTGATCTTGGCTATTTTAAAAACCTTTCCCTCAAGGAGCACGCTGTAATATTGCTTGGTTGGCTCATTTAAAAGGATTTGCATTGACTTTTTACAAAGAAAATTTCTACGAAAATTTAAAAGCAGGTTTTTAAAATCTTTTTAAGTGGACTTTTTTAATATAAATTATCCTTTTGGTTAACTGAGGATCAATTAATATGGATATAGTAATGTGTAATATTTGTTATAATTATTGGTACTATATTTTCTAGGTCGGGTATCTTTTTAACCTGGGCCATGGTAGGACCCTAACAGCATTCCTTCTCAGCTTGCTAAGAAAGCAGAGTTGTCTGCACAGTTCAGTTTGTATGGCCGAAAAGGGAGAAAGTCCTTTTCAACATTTGAAGAGAGACTAAATATAATTTTAGGTGAGTAAGAATTTATCAAATTTGCATAATACACTAGTTGTGTGTCAGTGTAAGAGTTATTGATAAAGATAATTAAAGTTTCTTTATATTTATCTATATAGAAAAATTTGTGTAATAAAGGGAACAATAACTTATTCTAGTATTTATAAAGATTGCAAAATGTAGTTTTCATATCTAATGTCACCTTCACAATAATATTATCACACACAATTAATTAATAATAATTTATTAATTAATATCAGGTGGCACACAAATATAGTTCAAGAATTTACTGTGGAATGCACACTGTAACAGTTTCATTAAAAGTGGCTGGAATAGCATTAAAACTTTTAGTTTCAGGGTAACCATTCTCTTTCAAGAATTTTTCTACTCTAAAAATCTTGAAATTAATTTAAATCCATACCTTTTTGTTTCTATTTTATGTTTCATTAGCCATAGAGTAAATGAAAGGGTTTTGCAATACTAAACATTAATATTCTAAGTCTAGGCAAGTGCATTTGTTGGAATAATTAGTTTACCATTACACTAATTATTTTTGTGGTTTAAGTTAATTTTATGAATTTGATTTGGTTAACTTAACTAATTAACTGTTCTTCTTTCTAGCCGCAGCTGCCAAGGGGTTCGATAAAACCAAAAAAGGGCTATTACTAGAACATTTTGCTCCAGCCCTAGCCCACTGCAAAGATTGGACTGGCTGGAGGCCCCTGCCCCATCAGATAAAATTATTTTGGATGCTTCTCTGACTTTGGATGAAATTTAATTTTTTAAATAAATGAAAATTATTTTATTCTATGTTTTTGTCTTTTGTAAACTTAAACACCTAATACTGTTTATGGAAGCCAGAGAGTTCCTGAAAACATTTGAATGATTGAATTGCTGAATATTAGTATTTATCATTGATTGTCTTGAATGAAGTTTACTTAAATATTAATTAACTTTCAGTCATCTTAAGAACAAATAGCATTTAGTGGAGTTAGAATTAAGAGTATATTGCATTTAAGTGTTTACTAGTTATTCATAATTCAAACTGCATTATTAATTTTATACATCAGCTGTTTTTAAAGATATTTGGTATTGGTATAAATATAATTTTCTTTTTGCCTTTTAAGTTACCAAGATTGCCATCTGTATCTTACATATTTTAATACTTGGCAAAGATACCTTATGAATATGGTATCTTTGCCAAGTATTAAGACTTGTAAGAAACAGATGGCAATCCGACTAACTTAAAGGGCAAAAAGAAAATTATATTTATAACCAATGCCGAACATCTTTTAATAACGGCCGATGTATGAAATCAATAATGCCGCCAATTCAGCATTAAACGATGTTATACGATATTAAACCAGGGGGAATAGTTTTATTCCGACAATGGCCATCATTGCTGAACGTCTTTTAATAACGGCCGATGTATGAAACTAATAATGCCACCAATTCGGCATTAAACGGTGTTTTACGACATTATACCAGGGGAATAGTTTTATTCCGACAGTGGCCGATGTTGCCGAATATCTTTTAATAACGGCCGATGTATGAAAATAATAATGACGCCAATTCGGCATTAAACGGTGTTAAACGCTATTATACCAGGGGAATAGTTTTATGCCGAAGTTGCCGAACATCTTTTAGTAACGGCCGATGTATGAAATTAATAATGACGCCAATTCGGCATTAAACGGTGTTAAATGCTATTATACCAGGAGAATAGTTTTATTCCGACAATGGCCGACGTTGCCGAACATCTTTTAGTAACGGCCGATGTATGAAATTAATAATAACGCCAATTCGGTGTTAAACGCCATTATACCAGGGGAATAGTTTTATTCCGACAGTGGCCGACGTTGCTGAATATCTTTTAATAACGGCCGATGTATGAAATCAATAATGACGCCAATTCGGCATTAAACGGTGTTATAAGCCATTATACCAAGAGGAACAGTTTTATTCCGACAATGGCCGATGTTGCCGAACATCTTTTTATAACGGCCGATGTATGAAATAAATAATGCCACCAATTTGGCATTAAACGGTGTTATACACTATTATCCAGTGACATTTACGCTAGTTTAGCGGCATTTAAAAATATCTGAAAAACGAATATCGGGAATAGGGCATTATCCGGTGTTATACGATGCTCGTTATTGTCGGAAAACCAACATCTTCCGATGTAAACAGGGTGTCCATCCCGATATAGACCAATATTGACCAGCCGACATTGGCCAACTTTCGTGTGCTGCCTGGGAACTTCATAAAATTTAAAAATGGTTTTGAAATGAAAGGTTCTTTAATTTCTTAGCAAGCAACCTAACTGTTTAAGTGTTAAGACTTAAGATTATATAGATTTCCTCATCAAATGTATATTTAAAACAATGAATTTCTACATAGAATAATAAAAATTAAACTTATGTGTATAAAAAACCACTAAGGCCAACCGATAAGAAAGGTTTAAAGATATTTTGAAGGGATTAAAATGGTTCACACACTTACGTAGAGATATTTTGAGAAGAGTCCCCGCAGGATATTCTGTGTAACATTCATAACTCGCCTTTTGTCTCTGGGACTTACGTTCTCATTCCGAAATATTCTACCATGCAATATTCAAACCCTACAAAGTCTTCAACGTTAAATGCAAATCCACTAGGTGCACTCAGTCAAGAATATGCAAGGGTTGACCTGACCATTCTATTTTCTATACCTTCATATTATCCCTCCGAACCGGCGATTGTCCAACAAGTGCGACGTTTACCATAATTAAGGCTTTTCCACTTGACACTGCAATGAAAATGTATCTATGGGGGGTTGGGCGGGTTTTAATATTGATTCTGGAAGGAAGGTTTGGGAATGTTGTCCTCCCAGAGGATAACAATGGACATGGGAGGATGTGCCAAATATTGGTTTAGGCTGTGACTGGAATTCGAACTGCGGGGATGTTTGGGGTGGATAGGTTAGGTAGGTGGAATATTCCGAGGATTAAATTCTTGTGTTTAGTTGATGCTGATGGGAAATTGGAAAGTAAATGTATTTTTGGTGTCTAAGTTTTAAACAAATCAAGATATGAAACTGAAAATAATAATTTAAAAAGCAAATGGTGAAGTATTGAAAGAAAGAAAGCAGAAGATTCATTTAATGGCATTAAGGCATTTAATGGAATAGTCAAGACACACAAATATAATTAAATTACAACCACAATTTGAATCTAACAATTAGTAAATGCACAGACATCATTACTCGAAACTGTGGTAACGAAAATCCACAAGCAGCCTTCGAAAATGAATTCGCCAACATCCATCTCCGTCTCGCCACGGAGCGTTGCCATTCCACCCAACCCAAACTTTCCCCATTCATAACACGCTGACGCTCTCCACCAAAAAGCGGCGATGTCAAATGGCGAAACAAGCACCACAACAGCCATCCCTCACTCTCGCCACAGAAATTTCTTATTATTCGAAATTAATTTCGAGAAGGGAAGCGACGTCATTAGTCCCACTCATGCACCGAGTAGTTAATTTCTAACTATTCGTGCGCGTGCACACTTTGTTCTTAATTATATGCAAGATGAAGAGGAGATGGTAATCGAGTTAGCTTGCTATGTGTATGCCTTGCGGTTGGCTTCCTTTGTTTCGTTAAGTCTGTGAGGGGTGGTTAGGTATTCTGGTCTCGGTGTTCGTCACTGGCTTTGTGGGCGGATGCTGTGAGTGGAAACATTGTGTGTTATTGGAAGTTGGGAAATTTTCTTTGTGTGTAAAGTTGTGGCTTGTCGCCTGGGATATCAACCAAACCAATGGTTAAGGCGTGGGAAAGTAGCATAAATACTGCATCTTAATTTCATTGGGATTTATTTCCCAGATGGGTTCAACGTTCTCTTTCAGGTTGTTCACCCCAAAGAGAAAAAGCCGAACAGGGGTAGGGTTCTAAATATTTCTGAAGGAATCGATACCGGAATCGATTGCTTTGGAATCGATACCAAGGTATCAAACCCTTGAAGGAATCGATACCGCAGCAGGAATATCTTAGGAATCGTACTTAGTTTTCTAATTAATATAGATAATCATTAGCAATTTTGCTCTCTAATTAATTATTTTAATATTTATTAACAATTTTGTGTTCTCTAAATAATTATTTTAATAATTATTAACAATTTTGTTATAATTATTTTGATAACTAATTAATATTTTGCAGCACGAATCGAATATTAGGAATCGTACTTAGTTTTCTAATTAACACAGATAATTAACAATTTTGTTCACTAATTAATTAGCAATTTGATTATTAATAAATAATTGCTGGATATTAATTAAATTAATAATAATTACTAATTATACTTGATTTGTGATTGAAATAGATAAAGTCGATTCTATTATTTTGATAGTGGCCCCAAGGAATCGATTTCAGATTGGAATCGAACCTCAGAAATTGAATCCACGAATAGAAAGAATTGCAATTGAGCCTCAGGAATCGATTCCGTAATCGAATCGAACGAATTTTTATTTCTCTAAACAGGGAGTCCATATAGCTATTTTCAAACGCCATCTCAAGGTAGTGATCAGCACTGCAAATGTCTGTGATTTACAGAGCGGTAAGCAATACAATTTGTCCGTTACAACTGTGATTGGATATGCGATAGGGTGGGTTGGGGTAAAATGGGTCAATTTTTAGGTACTTTCACATTCTAAGTTTTATTTCATCAAAACCATTACTTTTTAATGATTTCTTTCAATTGGATCTTGACATTACAACCATTTAGAACATTTTCATCTAATTTTATCAAATATTTTTTAGTTATAAGTTGGTTAAACTTAGCATTAAAAGTAGTGACCTATTTTACCCCAACGTGGGGTAAAATGGGTCTCATTGCAAAAAGATGTCAAAATATATTTATTACTAAATATACATGAAAATAACAAAAAATGCAATCGGCCGTTTTTATCCGTTTTTATCTGAAAAAATTTGTTTTAAGTTGTACTTTAGTGAAATTGTAAAAGTCCTAAGTTAATGAACATTGTTCAAATGTAGCAATTAAAATACTTCATTTGGAGAAAAAATAAACTTGTTTGAGTTCAATGCATATTTGAAGGAAATAAGTTAAAAACATTGTTTTTACTTCATACAGAAGGCCTCCTAAACTATGACCCATTTCACCCCAAGTACAAAATATCGTTATAAAAGATAAAAGATTTTATATTTTTCTAAGCTGATTGGCTTGAAATGTCTCTCAGACTTTCTTTTATGAAAAACTATCCCAAAAGTTTTCTGTAATTTATTACAAATAGTTATTTCGAAGTTGGTAAACCCTGTTTTTTCAATGATATCATTTACGGTTCAAATTAAATATTTTTTCAGTCCTCAAATTCATAAATCTTTATTTTTGACAGTCGAAAAAGGTTGCCAACAGATTAAAGAATATATTTTAAAAAATTAGTGAAAAAAATAATTTAAATTTGATTTATATCGAGTTAATTAAAACTGACCCATTTTACCCCATGACCCACTTTACCCCAACCCACCCTATGACGCGTGTATTCAATCTGTCACTTTCGAAGATAACGTAGAGAATGAGATTCTTTTTATCCCCCTCTCGTGACGTGATAGGAGAGACGTTAATTTCATGAGTCCCATGATCGCGATTTCGATCAGTTTCCTTATTCAAATTATTTCTAGGGTTATATGAAGAAAAAAACGGTTGGATACGATGTTGTAATTGACGATGGGCCTAATATTACGTTGTTTAAATGATTTATACTAAAAAAACTTTTGTAATTCTCGATATAAATGTACTTGTAGTTGATTGGAACAAGAGTGGTACCAAAACGGCCTCAATCGTTCATATTTTACAATACAAACCGTTTATCACCTAAGATAATAAACTGCCAAACACCGATCCACTAATAAAAATACCTTTTGTTGGGTTAGTAAAATAAATAGCATGTTGATTTTATATCCAAAACGGTTTCAATGACAAAGCTGCCTCGGAAAAAGATCAACAAAATTCGAAAAATAAACATTCCATCCGTCTTTCCGAAGCTCCCCAGCACATGAGGGGTTGAGCGTGCACGTGACAGATCCCAAAAAACGCCCTCATCATCGATTGGTTGACGGCCGAAGCCCCCGCAAAGAAAAGCAAACGATATTTTCTCCCTCTTTTTCAAAAATAGACGGGAAATGAAATAAGAACGCTGGCCCATTGTTACGTCTTCCGACCATTTTCCTTCTGCATCCATCAACGGGGATTGCAGTTTATTAAATTGCGGAAAGACGGTCTTTCGGTGTAATAATTCAGGTAAGGGATCCGAAGAAGCGCTTCTGTTGTATCGGGTTGAGAAATGGATTGTTTATTTCTGACGGGGCGACGTAATAACGCGTTTCGATTGGTAATGGAATTGTTTATTGCCGCGAGTTTAAAAGGAAATAAAGCTGCGGGGGTTGAGGCAAATCGACGGCCTGATGGATTGGTTGGGGGACCAACAGCTGTCAGTTTTCATTTTCCGCTTCTTCCAATGGAAATGGGTTTGCTGATGCTCATCGGGGAGTGCTATTGACTTCCCACGACTTGACGCGGCTTCGCCAAAATGAAATCTCTTTGAAGAATCCGATGTCGGTTATTTAAGGGAATCTTTGTATCGTTTTACGGTAAATTTTAAGTTAATATGAAGTTTGAATTCTTTCTTTTTTTTGGAAATTTAAGTGGCTGGAGTTAAATATAGAAGGAAATGATTGTGAATTAATGTATGTCGACTTACAGGAGAAAGTCACTTTTAGAGAATCTTTTAAAAGCTGTAGAAAGATGCAAACTAATAAGAAAATTTTTTAAATATCGCCAAGCTAAAAATAAAAAACGAATAAAATTGCATGGTGCGATTGAAGGAGATTGAATATCGCCAAATTTGGTGTAACTTCATCTGCTTTGTTTAAAATCAAACCATTGGAATCTTTTATTATATCGTCGAGATAATACGAGATATATAATACAGGAGAAAGGCAATAACGCGGCCGTATTGACCATCACGAGTTAAACCAGAAGCGGGAGTTAAACCTCGCTTACTAGAGTTGATATTATTTACTAGATTTTAACCGAAAGCAGACATTTTTAGCAATCGTTTTTTACTTCCTTGATCAAGATCATCATGTCAATGTCAGGGACGCTTGGAGTGCTAAAATATATTTCTAAGCATATCTACAGAATTAAAAAGAACATAATTTCATCACACCTGGTATAGACTTTTCAGTTAGTCGTGATCTTGTCTTGTGTCAGAACACGATTTTTCCTTGAACTGTTAGTTTCTTCAAAGTTTTAGTCGTTTATCTTAAAATTTCTTAAAACTAAAAATTAATGCTAAATATTTATATGAGATGGTAGAATTGGGTATATTGTAACATTATGTAAGTAATAACTTTCGAGTTCTAACTATTGAATATTTTATTTTATGGTTGAATACGGTACTGCCATTTCATCATACATCTCTGTGTACCTTTTGTTTTCAATAAAAGAGTGTTAAAACGTTTGCTAAAACTAATAATAAATAAGTATAAACAGGTATAAGTTTAATTTCTATATTTTATTCGTTCATTTATAGTTATACCTTTTCTGGTGCTAGTATTTAAATTTTGATATCATGTATTTTACTTACAGATTTTAGAGGGATAACAAATTTACATCATTATCTATGGTGAATTAGAATGAAAACAAGCCTATTCGTGATTTTCTAAAGATTCTACCACCTCCCAAATTTAAATTCAGAACATCAATATAGGTATAAAGTTTTTTAAACTTTCAATAGGAAAACAAGAAGATTAGTACAGCAAAAGATACTTTAACAGATTTACTTTATTTGTTCAATTTATCTAAAATGTATATAATGAAAGCAAAATATATAGAATCTTTTCTCAATAATGAACAAATGATCTAAAAAACTATCCATTTCAAAGATTATTTAATTTTTGTAACTGTATCTTTTTTTGCCGATATAAATTTTCATTAATTTGTCTTTGGGATTCTGTACCACTTATCGAGATCAAATAGTTATACAAGTTCTTATAAACTACCTTTTAAATTCAAAACCACTAAAAGTAAGGCGATTTTGATCCATTTAATAAATTGAATGTTTAATATATACTGAAAATATTCTGATTTCATAGATTTCAAAAATTACCCATAGGTCCATAATTCAACCATACTTTGAGTAAACTAAAGCTTTGTTTATTTTACACAAAATGGATATTTTCAATAATAATTATTAAGAGAAGAAATAACATATACTTATTTTCTTTGTCTGAGTAAAAAAGTAGAGTAAACACAATTATAAAGCTACACTTGAAGTGGAAAGTAAATTTGGATACCTTTCAAAGTGGAACGATATAAATTACATTTGTTGTTTCAATAAACAATTCCAAAAGAGGGAGTCCATAGTGTAAATATTGAAATTTGTTTCTCCAACGAAAATCTCAGGAGAGGACTAAATTCGATTATATGTATTCTACATTGGTATTATTCTTACTCTTTTAGTACCAAACTTCATAACAGTTTTAATTTTTCACCGTTTGTTTCCGAAGCTGATATGTTTATTTAATGCTGACTAAAAATGGGAACTTTAAACTGGCGAAATAGTTAAGGAGAAATCGCTTGTATTTTACTTTATTATATTGTTCTCTTTTGAAAGTTATTTATATTAACGTCTCGTCTGTCTTGTCTATTGTTGTTTGGAAAAATCTTATGGGACCTTTCTAGCAGTTTTAGGAAATTAAATTCTTTGCTATTATGTCTTATAAAATGTGTACAGCCATTCTTAAGAATAATATAGAGCTTATGTTTTATTATGTTTTAGAAATAATGTATGCTTTATATATTATCATGCAATTTTCAGAAATGCTTTGTAGAAAAGTGTCTGGAAATATTTTAAGTTAGTCTTCCTTGATTAAAATTTAAGGAAAATCTAGATTTTGTAAACATGGAAGCATAAATACAGAAATTATGACTCGTAGACTGTTTTTTCAACACTTCATGCCATTTTACCAGGTGGAAGTGAAATATTGTACATATTTCGTTGTACAATCGTGGTACAATTGTACATATTCGTTATCTTAAAATGAGGCCCTTCAAGATAATTCAATACTTAATTTTTTTAACCAATGGGCATAGGCAGGGTCTAAGGCAGTGTTTCCCATCTTTTTTCGATCCATGCCCCTCCAAAATTTTCCATGTCCCCCCATATCTTTTTCCCCCGAAAATTATTCTTGGAAAGTAAATAAAACCTGGTTATCCATGTCTCACCTGGGGGTCAATTTGGTTGAAATTTTAAAATTGCCTCCTAGAAAATCATTTTGCCCCCCCCCCGGTGGGGCGTGCGCTCCACGTTGGGAAGCACTGGTCTAAGGACTATTATCATTGACCCGTGTAGTACTAACTTAGACCCTAAGAAGTACATACTTAGCGTTTCCAAGCGTGCACCCGAGAACGGAAAGCAAGGATGTGAGGTATTGCTACCCACGCTACACACTTTTTCGCTCGCATAACCCCTTTTTACAGGGTGGCCACATTCATTCAATACTTTATTTTACAAAAAGTATAATAATTTCTGAGGAAAGTGTGGGTAATATTTATATAAATTTTAACATAGGGTATAGTTACTGGATAATATCATTGTGTATTAAATGGAACAGAAACATGAAGTTTTTCCTTGATTTTTTAAATGTTAACGATACAAATTATAACCTCGTTACAATGACTTCACAATATAGTGACCCTTTCCTTTTAACGATCAGTTAAATAAAGGTGCTAATTGTTTTATAATAGCAATAATTTCATTTTTCTAGAGTCCTTTACTTGAAACGACCGTATATTTTTGTTACCAAAAGTGGTCGCTCTATCGAGATTCCAACTTAACTATTTATCCAAATCACGTTTTTCAACCAAACACAGACGTAAGCCGATTTCCATGAATGATATACGAGGGTTGTTTTTTAATTAACTTCCGTTTTGCTCCTGAAAAAAAAGTAGTAGGAATTTCGATATAATTTTGCTACTGGTAGATAGGTACATCCTTGAGGATCAATTTCCCACATTACTGGAAAAAATCGGACATTTTTACTATTATTTATCGAATTTACAAGCGCGCTCCTCGAACTTATTTCCCGCCAACCCATAGAGAATTTCTCTTCCTTTAAACTCTGTTCGCATTAACAATAGACAATCGGCAGGCAGGTGATTTTTGCAGCATGTTATTGTGGATGTTTAAAACCATATGTTTTGCATCTGCCAAGTTCCAGGCATTGGGGATTCTGGAGTTACAGCCATAATAAACAAGCCAATATCGATAGATTCGCAGGCAAAGTGTGCGCTGAGGGGGGAAACGGCTGTCCGAACCGTTGCGAAGCTCAACGAAAACTCAAACTTTTCATGAAGCGGAATCGAAAAACTTGTGAAATGGTACGGTAAAACGTCTATTTAAAGGTGATAACGATGAAAAGTAATTAAAGATGTTTGTAACCTTCCGTAATAACCTTATTTTTAAATATTCATTTGTTTTTTATTTTTAAACTATCAAAAACGGGAAAATTTCGAAAAAGCGGATTTCTCTATGGGTTGGCGGGAAATAAGTTCGAGGAGCGCGCTTGTAAATTCGATAAATAATAGAAAAAATATCCGATTTTTTCCAGTAATGAAGGAAATTGATCCTCAAGAATGTACCTATCTACCAGTAGCAAAATTATTTCGAAATTCCTACTACTTTTTTTTCAGGAGCAAAACGGAAGTTAATTAAAAAACAACCCAATTCAAACATTCAACAAAAATATTTATTTTTCTTTTCAATAAGTACACACTTGATTCTTCTGTCTTTTTTAGACATCCAATATCATGGTCTTGGCTTTTAAATCCTGTCCTTCGTTATATTGGTATTAGATAAGACTTGACAACAAAATCCTATTCCAAAACAACAAACATCCAGCCCCTATACTACTCCAAGAATCAAAAACCAACCGCACACACAGCTACGAAAAAGAGTTACACACTTACCCGTAATTTAAAGAAGAAGAAAAAAGAACCTCGGGAGAACAGGATTCCATTTTTCTCCACACCTCGTCCATCACTCCTTTTGTGTGTTCGAATGAAAGAAGCCGCCGAGAGTTCCATCCCCGGGCGTTCGAAAGAATCATTTCCTCTGCAACCCGAACATTTCTCAGAGAGCAACCAAGTGAAAAATAACCTCTTATTACAATGTCGCTCTCCCCGCGGAAGAAATAACTGTCCGGAATCCGAAATTCTTCCCCTTCTCTTTTCTACCTTTGCTTTCTTTCTTCGTCTTCTTATATGGATGGGAAAGTAATAAGGTGTCTCCCGTGGCCTTAACGAAATCATCCATTCATTATTTTGGATGTGAGTTTATGAGGTGCTGATGTTGACAATGTTATGTGTATGTTAAATGGAACCAAGCAGCACAAATGATCAAGTAACGTCCAGTTGTTGTCATGTATGGCCAGATTTCGTTTATTTCTAGTTGCAGTAACGTAAAATTGACATGTGAGCTGTGCTACTAGGGGAAGAAGGGAGTTACTACGTTGTTGAGCTTCAGTACACTGTACGATTAGGCTAAGCGCGTACTACAAAAAGACTATATAAAATACTTTTGTCACGGTGGCGACCACAGAGTAAAGATTATTCAGAGAGTCCAAAACGCGATTTTACTAAAATAGTTCTACAGTTATCGCATAGTGGCGTTTCGACCCTCCAGCTGTCAATCATTGGTGTGGGCGGGGACTAAAGGAAACGAGTGATTCTCATTGGACTTAGAACTTTATATGGAGGCTGCATTTGAATTTCTCAATCTCTGCTATTTTTCCCCTGATCAATGAAACTTTTCCCTTATGGTTGCAAACTTTCCCTGACAGTAACTAAACTTTCCCTATTATAAACATTGATATCGTTTGTTCTGTCGTTTAATATCTCGTTATAGTGATTGTGGTCGTAGAAATTATCATTAAATGTGAAGTTATTTGTTTAAATTGTATTAAATGTGGACTTGGAGTTGTGAGTTCGATTCCAGAGTAGCTCATGATCCATCGTCACTTTCAAGAAGATGCGAGATAGTGACGTCACGGGCAGATAGGTATATATAAGCCAGCGAGAAATCTCCGCTGGCCAGAACATTGGGTGAGTCTCTGGAGAGAGTGACATCAGAGAGACTTGTAATGTCTAAGAAATTATCCCCAGCGCATGCTCGAAAGAAAGATACACGCAATTGTTTTAATAACCGGGAAAATATATAATTTTTTTCCCTCTTTAGCGATTTGAAAGTGGGCGGGGTTAATTGAGAGAGTGTATGCGGCTGTAGCTCGATTGTAGAGTCAACAACGTTACGTCATATTCTCTGGTTAGTTCCACCGTTATCACATAGAAACGCCACCGTCTATGGGAAAACCCATGTTAAAAAAGTTGCCATTAGCGTCTATGGAAATGGACTCTCTGAATAATCTTTATTCTGTGGTGGCGACTATAACACTAGGTCACTCGAGAGCAATGCATCTCTTTAGCGAGATCTTGGCAATCGGCTAAGAATCTCGTCGCCAAATGCGCGTGCTCTATAGCTTCTTGCTATAGTCAGAGTGATAATTTTGTCTCAGTCACCGTGACAAAAGTCTAGTGCGCGCTTAGCCTTATTTAGATATTTTCAATTTAAGAGTTATTATGTGATATTTTCATTTAATTAAGGCTAAGCGCGCACTAGATACTTTCGTCACGGCGACTGAGACAAAATTATCACCCTTGCTATTGCAAGAAGCTAGAGCGCGCGCATTAGGCAACTATACTCTTGGCCGATTGCCGAGAATCTCGCCATAGAGATGCATTGCTCTCGAGGGACAGTTATGTTCTAGTCGCCGCGACGGAAGTCTCTAGTGCGCGCTTAGCCTAACAGTTAGAGAAATCAAAAATGAGTAAAAGGTTATTGCATAAATATGTAGTGTTTAATTAGTAATTGAATTTCAATGTTTAAATTGCCAATGTTTGCAATTTTTGTTCATTTTTTCCTTTCTATCATTTGAATTGAATTTTATTTTTTACGAGTTTCTGAATAAATTTCAATGCATGCTTTATAGTGAAATATTTTTTTAAACAGTGAAGTGGAAAAAAATTATTGGACTTCACTTTTAAATATAAAAATTAAGGCTATTTTTGAATAAAAGCATTATGAGTGTTTTGTGACATAGCCTTCAGAAATGGGAATATTTTACATTTTTAGTGAAATTTAAATATAATAATTTTTAATGAGAAAAATATTGTTAGACCAAATACAAAAACTAAAGCAATGCAACAAAATAAAATTGAATAAAATATTTTTAATAGTTCCATCATACAGGGTGTTTCAAAATTGCGTTGCACGGCTTTTATTCGGAACCAGCGCCTCCTAGGGTCATGGAAGTAAGGTCTACCTCTAGGTAAGTGAGAATGTAGAATCCATTGAGATGACTTACAGCGCCCCTAGCGGTGAAATTAAAAAGTTAAAAAAATTAATTTAAAAACTAAAGGAGATAGAGCAAAAACTTCAATGAGAGTATTGTTGCCAACGTCAAGAAGAACTCATTGAAAAATATTTGATCAAAATATCTTGAATATTCGCGGAGATATTAGCATGTGAAAATAGCACTTTTTCAAGGGTCAAAAAGTAAAAAGTTCGCATATTTGCAAATTTTTTTGATTTTTTGATTAAATTTTGTGTTCTTTCAACTAAAAAAACACATAACTACACAATAACACTGAAAAATTTGCAAACATGCGAACTTTTTACTTTTTAACCCCTGAAAAAGTGCTATTTTCACATGCTTATATCTCCGCGAATATTCAAGATATTTTGATAAAAATTTTTTCAATGAGTTCAACTTGACGTTGGCAACAATACTCTCACTGAGGTTTTTGCTCTATCTCCTTTAATTTTAAAATTATTTTTTTAACTTTTTAATTTCGCCGCTAGGGGAGCTGGAAGTTCTCTCAATGGATTCTCCAGGGTCACTTACCTAGGGGTAGACCTTACTTCCATGATCCTAGGAGGAGCTGGTTCCGAATAAAAGCCGTGCAACGCAATTTTGAAACACCCTGTATATTGCCCACAGCTATCATGTAATGTTGTTCGTTATATTGATCCATACCGACATTATGGAAATCATTGATCATCATCTCTATTTTAAACCTTAAATTTCTTCCCATTAGGAAAATTTTAAGAAAACAGTAAAATTAGTCAATCTTTCTATTTCTATATTGATCCCCATTGAATTCAATATGAATAATTAAGTTTAAATTTCTTTTAGATGAACTTTATTGTTTCGATTTTAAAAAGAGACATTTTCCCCATACCTTAGTAAAGGTAAATAATTTGTAGCAATGATAATTTTTCTATCCCTTTACAGAAAATTTTATCCGAGACATTTTTTTCTCGTGGAAAAGACAAACTTTTGTCGCTTAGAATATTTTTAAAAATAAAGTATTAAATATTTTCTTTTGAATTCTATTATTCGAAAAGCTTTACATCGTCCAGTCTAGAAAAAAGAATGATGAATGATGTATTTATTCTAAAAGAGATTTGGTGGGTGGAACTTCATAATAATAACTATAAAAAACTAGTTTTCAAACTCTTACAAGTCTTACATGCATGAAGATGTGATGAAAATCAAAACATATGCCTTGGCTGGTTTCCAGGAATTTAGGTTTAATTGGCACCAAAAAACCTATAATACGTGTATGTTGGTGTGTAAACACGTTTTTCACTATAGGTGAAAAAAAGGCCCACCTGACTGATATGTATAGTTCCCTTTTTTACTAGTTTGATAAGTTAAATATTTGTTGTCTTCATAATATTTATATTTTGATACAAAAAAGGAGAAGGATGTTTATAATTTTTCCGTCTGAAAAGGTTTCTTTGAACTTGTATCTATAATAAAAACTAAAAGTTATTTTTAAGTACTAAATGCATAGAAACCCTTTATCTAGTTTATTGGAATTAAGCTTAAATTTTGTATTCAAATAAAAAGTTTATAACAATTTTACTATTGAAATAGATTCTTTATATTGATAAACCCTTTAAGATTTAAGAAATAATTTTATGAAAAAATGTTTATTTATAGTTAATTAAATTTACCAATCATTAGTTCTCATAAAATATTTATTTCTTGTTTAAATTGAAACCCTATATATTTTTAAAGATTTTGATAGTTTTTCAGTGGTTTTAAACTATTCATTATCTGTCAGATAAAAAAAATTAAAAAAAAGATTTAATTTTGTTATTTAAATTAAGGACTTAAAAACATAAAACTCGGGAATCTTTTCTATTTATACAATACTAGCTGATATGCCCGGCCTTGCACGGGTGGAGTGTATAATTTATTTTAAAGGGTCATATACCCCTTTTCTTTTTAAAATATTAGAAATAATTTAAGTATAAGGGATAAAATATTCCTCTAGTTGCAACTCAACCGTCTGATTTTAAAAAGAAATTTAGAACTCCATATGTATATTCTAAAATACTTTTACTGTACTGAAAACTTTAAAAGACTGGTTTCAGTTTTATTCTCCGTGAAAGGTAGAATTAAGGAATATCTCCGCGCTTTCAATATTTACGAACCAGACCCGTATGATTTCAACAGAAATCCTACGCTGACATGCAACGATATCTAAGACCTCCATTAGAAACGCCGAAACTATTCCGCGAGGTATTAGAAAGCTATACCGGTTCAGTTCGGATGATTTAGACCTCGAAAGAGCGCTTTCTGGTTACAATCTGCTAGGAGAGATAGGGAAGACATTTCGGAAAACTAGCTTTTAGTGCTTGGTGAAGAAATGAAGCTTTCATCATGTATGGGTAGATGACCGAAAATTGTGAGGGCTTAGAGTTGAGTTTTGCTAGGAAATGATTTTCTGTGAATAATATATTAGGAAATGCATTCTGAAAGGTTGAAAGGTACTTATAAAATGGTATTTTGATGGTTAAACTTAAATGATTTGTTGAATTTTTGCCATTATGATTGTTTTTACATTTATGTGTTTGATGCGGAGTACGTGCTAGTTAAATCTGTGGGTCCGAAAGTCCTATGGTCGGTCATGGCGCTATTTACCACTTGTTCAGGTGTCTGGAGACTATTTCCCTCCCCTTCAGACACATGGCAAAATTGTGGAGTTGGCGATAGATAGTGGCCGCATCTATCATATCTCATGAGGCAGAAGTTGAGCTTGGGTATTTCAAGTAGCACACGAAAACAACAACATAAAAGAAGCTTCAAACTTTTCTAAGGCAGCTAACACAAAAGAGTATTCATTATGAATGCAATAATTATATTTTAAAAGGAATTTTTCTAGTAAAATCTTTATTGGGGAACGGGACAAGTATCTTTTCTAAAGTATCTTGAAAAAAGATCACATAGTATTTTGTGATATTCTAATTTTTAAGACGTGAAAAGCCTCTCTCCCAAATTAAACTATCATGAAAATTCTAACCAGTAAAATAATATTACTAAAAAATATACAGCTAGAACATCTCAGTTTTCAAAGCAATCGAGATTAACGTGGACCAATTATTCCAGGAAAAGGTGAGTTTTTTTAGTTTTAATATTACGCAGGGTTTAAAATTGATAGTATAAATGAAAAGGCTGATAAAAGTCAGAAATAAAATCACAATTTTTTTCCGCTTTTAAAATGCAGGCAGTGGTTCTTTTTCTTATCAAAAATTGATAATCGTTAGTTTGAAAATCACATTTTAATCATCACAGATCTTAATTTTTAATAATTATCTGTGATGATTATTTTCTGAAAATATTTTTGTGTACACTGTATTTTTCAACTACTTCCACTTTTTTAAAGCAATTTTGCAGTTTTTTATGGGATATCAATATGTTTTGTTTTTCTTAATAAGGGGTCATCCATAAATTACGTGAGGCGTTTTTTCCAAAATCTGGAACCCCCTCCCCCCTTGGTGAGATTCAGTGAGATTTTGCTGGACCCCCCCTCCCCCCCAAGTGAGATTTACCTACAACTCTTTAAAAATAATTTGCAGTATCTTATCTGTTTCTCATACTTAAAAAAGAAAATCGTATAATTTCTAACTTAAAAAGTTGACGTGAGATTTTAATCGACCCCCCCCTCCCCCTTTGGTGAGATTTTTTCAAACCCCTCCCCCCCTTTTTTGACCTCACGTAATTTATGGATGACCCCTAGGATGTGTTTATAACTATTAGTTTTCAACCTAATTAACTTTGTATAATGTTAGATTTATTTTAACTTCGTAAAGTTAAAGTACCACTACAGAACTATTTCTCATAAATAAAATTTTTAAGTGGCTTTACTTCAAACTTCTAAATGTCAAGCGTTGACGATATTTTAGAATTTCACTAAACACTAGCAAAAAGAATTGGTACTAATTAGGTTATTTCGCTTTTTCCTAAATGTGAAACGTTCACCCCTAGATTTGGAATTTTTTCTTTGGGCTATTCTCCTTTTTAAAATTTTTTTCCTTAATTTTATGATTTTATCTTAAGATTTTAATACCCTTTCTTTAGAAATATTTATACTAAGACAAATTGTATTTATGAACGCTTCTTTCATAGAAAACAAATTTAAATAATTTATGTAAGAAAGTATTTTATTTCCCATAGAAATAAACAACACATGAACTAACTTTAAATTCTCTGTTACAAACTATTTTTTAGTTTTATGCTTTTATAAAATAGTTCTTAAATTAAACACTTGCCAATAAGAATACTTGAATATCAATGAACATTCAAAGGTATTTTAAAAGAGTAGATTTTGATAGTAAAACTTCAATGATTTGTTGAAATTTTCGACATGATACTAAAATGAGTGCTTTTACATTTATTTGTTTAATTAAAGAAACTTGAAGCAAGTTTTAAACTTGCATACAATAAAATACACATAAGCTAACATAAAATACTTTTCAGAAATTTTAGATACATCTAAAAAACTAACAAAAAAATTCTAGCCCTATCTTTTCATAACTCCATTAAACCACTCTGAAATTTCTCTGTGATAATAACAATAAAAGGTGAAAATCTGAAAAGAAGACGAAGCGGCCTTTCGTAGTAAGCAAAAGTCTCCTTTCGACTTGACTTAAAATGCATTGTTACTAAATAGTTTTAATTTTTGATGCTTTTATTAAATAATTCTCATGTTTTACTTTTAGTATCAAGTCAATATTCTAAGATCAATATCCGAGGAGATAAGGATTGTAAAGTATGTAAACTTAAACACACGTACTTCAAACATCAGTAATTTTCGCGTTAGTACTATTCTCTCAAACGACATGAACCCTGCACTTAAACTAGACAAATTCTAAACCAACTCACTGAAGCTATGGCTTTTAAATCGAGAAATCACATGACTACCAAATAGATGCAGAATGTTCTCACAAATACGCTTTCTTCATCCAAACTGAGGTCCATTAATAGCTAGTTGCAGGGAATACACCAGAATAAATTACAGGCTAATACATGGAGATAGCATGCACAATGTATCCTTTTCGGGATCCGGATATCTTCATTATTAAAAAGAGGAATGGGATCTGTTTTTATTATATGATATCTGAGATTTACGGTTATTGGTTTTGGGCGAAATTCGGTTTTAATTCCGCGAAATTGATGGGAATGCGATGAGGATGGTAGAAATTAATGCCTGTTCTAAATTTCTTTTCGGGGCTCCGTGTTAGGAGAAGGGCTCGTTCATTAAGTGTAAGGGGAGGAGGGGATAAATTTAAATAAGTGGGATTTTTTTGTGAAGTATTTTACTGTTTTAAAATCCGTTCTTGGTTTTAGTTTTAATTTGTGTAGAAAGTGAGAGTAAATTAAAAAGATAGAAAAAGTGGTTTTGGGTTGATGTTACGTAATGATGTTTTATGGAGTTCGTACATTGTAATGTTGGGATTATTATTATTATTTTAATTTATGCCATTCATAAAATTTCTTTGGTTTAAATCATCTCAAATATCATGCGTAAAAGAAGAAGTAATCAGTGTGATGCTAGAAATATGGAAGAATACTAGCTCATTTAAAACATTTCTAAAAGTATGGGTAGAACTCTTCCTATGAGAAAAAATCTTTCTTGTGGGGTGACATTTATAAACGGGGTTAAAAAGAATTCATTAAGATTTTTTAACCAGTAAAATATATTAAGATATGAATTTATCAAAACCTTTAATGTTATGATTATGTATTTATTCAATGTAGCTTTCCTTTTTATGGTATTTAACTTTGAAAAAAATTAGTGATTTCATATGTTGACTGAAATTTCGAAATAAACGAGAAAAAATTTCTTGGCTTAAATTGTGCTTTAATAATACAATATTTTTCTTAGTAAAACTATCAGGGTTTTTTCTTTATCACCTTCATAGGTAGATGACTTCTGATGTTTATCTTCTTGATAAAAATTTTAAATTTTTTAGGTGAGTACATTACTTTTTCTTACCTGTTTATTAATCACTGTAGTAAATGCTTTTTAAAATTTACAATTATGCTCAGATAGTGTTTGATCTAGGTTAGAACTTCTCAATTACATGAACATGAAGCCATTCGATAATTTGCTCATCCTGCTAAATGCATATCATGTGGTTAGTAAAACCTATTATACACTACCCTAGACTAATGAACCGGACACGGGTGTGATTCTTCAAATGAAAATTGGAAGTGATTGACTTCTACGTGTTGCAATATAATTATTAACCTTTCTGGGAATACTCTCAACAATATGTTGATACTCAGTTTTGTACAATTGTATCCCTTTCATCTTCAAGAACATTGATACCTCAATTGTAGATTTAGAGTGTGGTACCCAGGTCTTTAACTAATGCGCTAACTTATCCCAATAATGATTTCTAGGGTTTTTAGTTTAGGCCTCTGACTTGAGAACAAAAACCACATCCATATCCAAATCCCCATGCTTGACAAAGGCTCCAACATGACAGGAAGCATTGCCTTCCTGGAAGTAACATTTGTCCATTTTAAAGAAAAGAATCTTACAGTCCAAAATGTTCATTCTGACATATGTGTGTTTAATTTATCATTAACAAAATCTAAGGTTTCGACAACACCCCCAAACGAGATTACACAAACTCTGAATTGACGATTGGTGCAATGTACTCGAGAAAAAGCCCCCCTTTTATCACTTTTTCAAACTCAAGCTTTTCCAATTGACTGGGTAAGTGTTTTGTGTGTAACACGGTGCTTTATAAAACAGTTTTCTAAACGTTTAACATTCCAGTGGCGGAGTTGTAAATGCCAAGCAAGTCTACCTTCTTTTTTGGATGATGTGATGTTTGGTTTTTTTTGCGGCAACAAAGCCATGGATATTAAAGATTGGAATTTCTTTTCACAAAGCGTTGTAGAGGACCAAACCTCTGCTGCTTGTTTAAACTCATTTTTGGATGATTTGAAATGCTTTAGGACACGCTAATTCCATTTGGTTATTTTACAGGGACAAACAACAAGTGCAATTCCTGTCCCAGCTTCCGCAGTCTTCCTTTATTTTCCTACAACACCAAAAATTGACAGTAACTTTGATAACTCCCCCGAAATTGAGCAAATAGACTTGCTTCTAAAGTGACCACTTGCTACATCACTTCTTTCAAAGTCCCCAAGTTTATTTCTTTTCAAAATATCGTCACAATTTCACACGGAACTAACAAAGCAACCTTACCAGATAACGTATAAGCATTGGAATGCAAAAATATTGAGATACATTCGGATTTTATGCAAATAGTCTGGTGTCCGGTTCATTATTGCAGAGTAGTGCATAAGTACAAAGATAATATGCCTCTTTTCTCTATCCTATAGTGGAGGACTTATGTTCTGCTAATTCGATAGAAATAGCAAAGAATCATCTTTGCTATTTCAGAATCAGCTTTTGCTATTTCCTTTTGCTTCATACAGGCACACCATCAGATATGAATTTATAGGGGATACCACACAACCACCACCACTTGCATCAACAAGAATCGGAGTAGTACAATAATCTACTATTTGAATCATTTTAGAAAAAAATCAATTTTTATATTTCTTTTATTACTCTAAAATTATACTACCAGTTTAAAAACAAAAAGGAACATGCATTTAGCTGATTTGTGGGATTTTGCAATTTGGGGAGAACTCAGTTGACTAAAATGCAACAAACATAAAAAACCCTCAAATTTTCAAATTAGGTTGCAAAAAATTCTGAAGTGTTACTAATGATAATGACGCTTTTTTAAATGAATAGGAAAATCTTTAAAATAGGCCATCAATTTAGGAATTTGTTAAGATGTTGACATTATTTCAAATGCAGCAATATTTTCATCAAAATAATTTTTAACATGAAAATCTCTGCAGGCATTCTTTTGAACATGGTTTCACAGTTTCATACTGTTCATTCAAAAACATATTCAAGTATAATTAAAATTGATAAGCAATTCAAAAGAACCCAATGTTTTAGTTACATTTATAGTAAGTTTTAGGGCAGGTATTAGGAGAAACCATTATAGACAAGAAAAAACTTTTAATCTGGAAGTCGCGAAGTCTTTCAAATACCTGCCCGAAACTTAACATCTCCGGTAAAAAGAGGGAAAATGAAATAGACTAAAATTAAAAAAACTTGGATATAACTTCGTATGGTTCTTCCACGATTCCATTCCCCTCAAACAAACTTACAAAAAAATAAATAAAATGAAACGAAACAAAAAGATATCTTCGTCAATATGCTCGAAACAGCCGAAGACAAAAACCCTTTCCCCCATTGCCGTTTAAAAATCCCCATCGGTGGGGAAAAGCGACGCGTTTTCCCTAAAATCGATCTCGCCACAGGGAAAAATCAAAGTCTCGAAGATCCAACACACACACGAATCCCGAAAACCTTGGGATGTTGCCGTCAGAATAAAATTCGCGAACGCCGGAGCCGGCACCCCACTCCGGATCCAGCCGACCGACAGACGATACCTACTTTTCCCGAAGTCAAGTGAAGTGAGGAGTCCGCTCAGGTGAGTGGGGGCCGACGTTGTTGTTTTTTTTTTCGTTTGTCCCGGTGCCGTGCAGTGAAGCCCGTGCACGTGATTACTGTGCGTCGGCATGAAGCCAAGGATTGGAGCAGACGTTTGGCAGACGTAGCTTTGCACACGTTGTGCGAATTGGAAATAAATAGACCGGTGCATAAAAAACGTGCGTAGTTTTGGCTGACGAATTCAACTAGGTCCTGTCGTTATAGCAGTGGCATTGAAAATGCAGTGAAAATACGAGTGTTGAAACGCATTCATTCGCGGGAGCATGTTCGTGTTTTGGGTTATAAGTTTTCCCGCCAAATTCTCGTAAGTTCAAACGGTCTTTAAAAAATTAGGAATTTTCAAAAACTTTTCCTCAATTATTACTGAGAACTATTACCTTCATGTGACGTACTTTTTTCATTTACGAGCCCATTCAATGCTGTATGGAATTGAAAGGGATTTTCAGTGAGACACACGATTATATAGATAAACAATTTCAGTACATACAAAATTATTTTTTTATGATACATTTCAGAAAAATTTAAGTAACATATACCTAAATGCACTTGAAATTGAGTGACCATGAACTAATTTTAAGTTGTTAGGAATACCACTTTTGAAGAGAGATACTGTTTTTGACAGAGCTTAAAGTAAACATATTACCTGAAGAAAATGTGTCACTTTACATCACTGAACAACAACAATATATTTTAAAGCGTTTTATTTTTAACTGTATGTATATTGGTCCTTTTAATATTCCATTTGTATTGTCATTGAAAAAGTTTTATGGTAATAATTGAGCCGTTAAAGTAAACGTTTAATCTTACCATTATTTAATTCTTCATGAACTATAATTCATTCTTGTTTAAAATTAAAGTAATATGAATTTTCAATTATAATTTAATTCAATGATCTTGACTCTTCAAAGATTTATATTCTAGATTTTAGAATGTAAGGGGATTAATATACATTCTAGAAAAAACTATTTACATTTAAACTAAGGCTATATCAAATAAATTGAAATTCATTAAGAAAAATTAATGGTTGTTTTCCTTGATACCGATATTACGTCGATTTAAAATTTTGATATGGTTTTCAGCAGCAAACATGTTATTAAATTTATCCTCCAAAGAACTCCATCCTTTAAAACCGCTTTAGTATGCTTTGTAATATACACTGAAAAAATGAAGGTAGTACTTTAGGTGGAGTACTTTCTCAAATTGGCACACATTTCACTGCCAGAACCTTGTTGTTGCTCCAGTGTTGAAATTTATACCAATTTTAGAAAAAGTTTGTCTGTCGAGATTACGGGTTTTCTTCGGTCACCGATGGTCCCGTTCTTTAATAATCAATTTCAGACCACAGGGATGTCAAAGATCCGAGGTTTCACGGTGTTCTCGATATTCACAGTACTAGTATTATGATTATTGTTTCTCAAAAATTCAAATTTAAAGGCTACTTCTGACATGATTTTTTTTTAAATCTCGTGTATTGCATCTTCTCAATAGATTTTTGGTTCTTCTATAGGATTAGTTTCAGGATTTATGGTGGGAATTTCCTTCAGAATACCTTCCAACACCAATAGAATCTATTGGATGTCGTTTTGTGGAACTCTATGTGCTCGCAAGAGCTCTCTCTACACGATATCTGAATGGTGTACCAAATTTTTTTGGATCTCTTCACCATAATATAATAATTCTTTAAAATAGTAATTGACCATAATAAGAATTCTTAATATAATAATAATTAATATAATAATTCTTAATAATAGTTCACCATAATATAATAATTTAATTGAAAAATTGCACGCCATATGTTTTAATTACTTTCTTCGTTGAACTTTTCTAAAATTAAAAATATTATATCCTCAAAGGTCATTAATAAGTTGCCATTTAAAAAAATTTACTATTTTTTACCATTAGTTCTTTACTTCATTTTAGTATTTTTAATATTTTTGTGACGAAATTTGAATACATATAAATCAGTTAATTTATATTGCGTTAATTAATACCTTTCAGGTTGCTAAATAAAGTGTTTATATTTTTAATAGGAAAACTGCATTAAGTATTAACATAATGCAGAAACTTAGTGTCTTATACGTTTTGTACGTTTCACAGTACAAAAACTTGTTTTATACATTCGTTTATTATTCATTTTAAATATTTTTGTTAACTTTAATATTATGAATCTCACTATCTACAGTGAATTATCATATAATTTTTGTTAATTATGAATTTCCAATTTAAGGAAGTCATATTTCAATTTTAGATAAATTAATTATTTCGATGTTACCGGAAAATAATTAATTTACTGATTGTAAAAAAAGCTATTAAACGTATACTTAATTACCTGCTACTGAATTTCTGGCTACATTTCACGAGAATAATTTGATAAACGAGAAACAGATTGTGTTATACACTGCAGAAATACAGGGTATTGTAAATTTGAATACATAGATGAATATAGAGATGTATAAATTAAAGCCAAACGTAGTTAACTATCGAAACCCAAGAGAAACATATTAATTACTAAAGCATATATTACGTACTGCGTCACTATTGATCAAAAGCTATATGGAGTTTGGATCTGAATTGACGATAGTTGCAGCCAACAGAATATTTAAGAGGGGAGCGAATTCATTCCTTATAGTCTAATTAAGTTCATACTGAATATCAAATTTGATTTATGAAAAATATAAGTATCCAATACAATCAAAATGCTTCAAAACCACATTTGAGTCTTAAATTTGATAAAAAATTAATAATGATTATTATTAATTAAAATAGTACAACCGAACACACGTATTTAAAAGAATCTAAAATAGTTTTTGTTTCCCATTTGGGTTATTGAACATTCTCTGGTTTAAATTTGTATTGTTGTAAAAACTAACTATTCTTATTTCTACGCACTACAACAGATACAAAAACCTGTAATTTACGATACAGAAACTGATTTCCACTGCTGATTTCTTGATTTATAAATCGTTCTTACATTATTTTAATGTTGTTAATTTATATTTTAAATCTTACCTAGTTTAAGTTTTATTGTAATTATTTTTGTCTATCAAGTTTGTAAAAGTGTTTTATGCCAGTTTATTCACCTACAAGGATCGTAATATGATGTCAGGAGATGCCAAAAATTGACTTTATTTTCTGAGTGTAAAAATAAATAAATAATGATACAAAATTGGTAGCTAATATAACATATTAATTAATTGGGAAATGCAATAATATTTTATTTATTAAATGATTATTAAGAAAAAATTTAAAAACATTGAAACACAATCTTTTAATTTCCATAAAACCAGTATACTTCGTGAACATAATTTAAACCGAATCTTTTTACCATCATCTTACTCAAAACTATGATAAATGTAAGATCAGATTCTCATAAAAATCCACGCACAAAACGATTTCAACTAAAACCTCACTAATACCATCCTCAAAAGCCTCTTACATCGTTAACGATTCCGAATTCTTCGCTAAACCAATCCAACAAGTCTTAAAAATCCCGATATTGAAGTATAATTGCCGAAAACGCGTCTCAAATCACTTTCAAGCGAGCAAATCGGTTTCCAAGTCAGAAGAAGTAGTTTGAAATTAGTCTCTGGACTCATACTTTGCGATCAAGAAAGAAATATAATCTTTTACTACTTGGATGCACGTTTCGTGCTGTAATAGTTCCAGCAGTTAAAATTCTGCAAACTATCTTCCAAGTGTTGAAAGGACGGTTTTATCGAAGTCCATAAAGTGGTTTTTCAGAGAACGATCCTGAAGAAATCTGAAATGGAAGACAGATATCTCATTTTAGTCGTCGCTTTTTTCTGTCGTAAAAACTTTTAACTATCAGTGTGGTAGTATATCAGTTTTCCGTTTTCGAGTTGTCTTTTACGGATCGTTAAAAAGTACCTAGTTTAATTCTAGTCGTAAAAAGTTCAATTTTTTCCGATATATGTCTACTAAGTACTCTTTAAAGCTTTCATTTAGTTATTTTTATTTACCAAATGGTACAGTTTTATTTTAAAGAAGTTAAAAGATGCTATCGTCTATTTTTATAGCATATAAATTTCAATTTAAGTAATGAAAAGTTTCAATGCTAAAATATCTTTAAATCAATGTTCATAAGTATTTTTGAACTTTCATCTAATTTTTACTACGGTATGGGTAGTAGTTACACGTGTATGAGCTTCAAAAGTTACCGAGTTAATATAGAATTAAAAAAATTAACTTAAAAAATTAACTAAATTAACTAATTAAAAATTAACTGGTTATGGTTTTGCATGTGAATGGTTTTATATCATAATTTAGAAAAATTTTGCTATCTTATACTAAAACTTCTCTAATTTTTTTGCATTATACATTTATTCAGAGAAAATAAATTCAATTCAATGAATAGAAAAAAATAAATTATAGTTAGTTCTTTAGTAATTCCATTCAAAAGAACTATCTATTGTAAAGCACTAATTACCGTAATTGTTTTTAAATACAGATAATAAGGGCTTTCGTTTTCAAAGTACTAGTTAAATATTTTTGAAGCTCATTCTTTTTGAAACGAACGGAGCTCAGACGTTTTGTCTCAAAAGCATTCTTTAATTTCAGTTTCCATCCAAGCTATAGAATTTTAAATTAGGTTTCCAAGATTCACCATAACAAACGACAAAACTTCCCCTACTTTTTCATTACTTTTTGGCATACGTTAAAAATTTATTTTACTCAAAAGTGAATTTTAATAGAGTTTAGTCAAACATACACCACACTCGGAAAAGTAAAATTTCAGCCATTTTCTCCCTGTGAACTTCAACTATAAATTATTCAAAAGCAGGCTGAAAAAGAATGTAAACCGCCAGAGATACCTTTCTGGAAAACTATCAAAAACGATAGGGGACTATAAAGGAAAATATTATACGTCTAAAATTTTTAACTTTAACCCCATTATACACATTATCTAAGATATTCATAGGAATTCATCAATCAAAAGTTTTTCTATGTATTATATTATTATTATTCAGAGGTATTGTTGTATGATACTATTCATAGAGAATACCGTGAAAAGCCATAGAAAGAAAGATATCCGAAGATGAGTTGTGGGAAGTGAAAAAATTTCTCAATTTCTTTTCTGTCGACGGATCAAAAGAGAAAGGTTGATATATTGGGGGCTTTCGTATAGGGATATGCGTGTCGGTATATTTCTTTCGCTGTGAATGACAGAAGGTGGAAAAAAGCAGAAATGTGAGAGGCTTGGATTCACGATGAATATGGGTTAAATTATTTCCAATATGTTTCGTGAAGGGTAAAATCCGTATTTGAATATGAGCGATCTCTGAGAGTTTTAGTTTTGGTGAGGTAAGGTGCATTTGCTTGAGATGATGGAATTACCATTGGAAAAGTTGGAATATTTACTTACCTTACATTATCTTTACCCTTATTTCCTAATGTAACCGTAGCTTTTAGAGATACTCCATTAGGTTTTAGATGTTCCGTCAGTAGCTATTTGAACTAATATTTTTTGACTTGTTGTCTAACTTGATTTTTTGTAACAAAGCCGTTGTTGTTTTTGTTCCTATGTTTAAACCACCTTATGAAAGCAACCCAATGTAATAAGTTTGAATTTTTATACTACAGTAAGGTACAAAAAATATGAAAAATCGCAAATAATTATGTTAAATTTTATAATTTTCTCGACGTGCACTTTCATCCGGAGTGAAGGTATATTGTATAGTGTTTTAAAATCTACTCTAATAAATACTCTTTTTGAAGCTTTACCAGATATTTTCTTTTAAAAAAGCTCTGTAACTTTAAAAGTTAGAAATTGATAGTTGCAACGTTTTAAAATAAGGGAAACCTCATACCAGATGGTTGTACGAAATTCCGATGACTATATAAAATGGGGAAGAGTAAATCCGCTAAATTAGTGAGCCTACCTCAAAAAAGTAAAACAACATAATCAGAAACAAAAATAATTAAACAAAATTAATTCCTAATATTCTCCTTAAAATGTAGTTTTATGCATACTGAATTAAACGAAATTTTAAATATTAAAACAAAATATTAAAACGATTAAGTTTTTACGAGAGGTGATCTTAAACTAAGAATTTTATTTAGCATGCTCTAAAAATAAAATTCTTGATGCGTAAACAAGTCATCCGTATGATATCCTAACAAATATTAGCTAGCATATTTCTTCACCAAATATACTCAAGTAAATCTACCATGCCTTTCTATCGATCTGTAGTCTTCACCCATACCGCACACTTATCCCTACCAGGTTACTTTTATCCGTTATAGCTTCTTAAAGAAAGACGAGGAAGCTAAAGGCTATACGATAATATACAAAAAGTAGATGATTATGTAATAAAGCCCTACATCTTAAGGAACCTAATTACCAAATGCAGGATACCCTTAAGGTAAGGATGAAAGTATACTCTCTTAGAATGGGTTTATGTAAATTTTAGATACTGAGACTTAAGTAAAAGTATCTGTGAATATTTAAAAACATTTTTGGCTACGTTAGAATAAATCCGTATGTGTTTATTATGCGTATAAGTAAAACCCTCCTTATCAAGACAGCTGAAGCTGCATGAATTTCAAATATGAAAACTTGCCTCAAAAGACTTTGACGTGTTGGATGTTAGAATGAATATTTTTTGCGGTCTTAAGGGCCGTGAAATGGATCGAGATGGCGTTTTTGACTTTGAAAATGAAAGTGGTGATATGACAATAAAGCTTTATAGTGACAACGTTGTAAGAGACTGCGAGTTCTTGGTTAAATATGTCGGCTTATGAAGGAGTCTTAGTAAAATATGTGAGTTAAAAGGCTTCCGATGAAAGTAAAAGGGGGAAGTTACACAAATACTTTTTTTATTCATTACTCACGATGATTTTTTGTTAATAAAATAGAGTTGTGAAGACGTTATATAAATTTACCTAAATAGAAACGTATTTTTGTTAGGAGTTTTAAATAACAAAATAAGTTTTATATTACATAGGAATAAATTACTAAATTACAAGATTATTCAGTATTAAAAATAAAAACCTTTTGTAGTAGAAAAAGGCTTTATATTTTATTACGACATTTTACACCCTAAATTTACTTTTTAATAGTTATGTAATTTTCCTATAAACATACGGGTTGTAAATTGGTTATAATTTTATAAAGTTCTAATTATAGTATACAATTACGTTTAGTTATTAGAAAGAACAAAAAAGGGAGATTTAAGCTGATGTAACAAAATACTACAAAATCGCTTAATATCTACTGGGTGATTCAGAAATAATCATCAATAATTGGGGGGGGGAGGTATAGAGGGGCCCTAGACAAGCATATTTCGAATTGGGATGGTGTAGCGCAGCTTTACCGTTAAAGAGCTAGGACCTAATGTAGTGCGAGCGCGTTTCAAAAGGCCGTTTTTAGAAGGCCCGTGTGACGAAACAAAACTTAATAAAATGAAAAAATCTATTGCATGAGGTAAGGAAGTATCCATACTACGTACACCACGAATTCGATAGAATTGGAACCACTTTCTAAACCATGGAGGGAGTTTCAAAAGTGCAATATTAATCTTTTAGTCAAATAATGGAGTACCCTTAATAACATTTAGAAAAATGATGATCGGGGAAAGAATTTTTAATGATCAAACAGTTTCAATGATCAATGTTACGATCATTGAAAATTCCTTCCCCGATCATCATTTTTCTAAATATCAGTAAGGGAACTCCATTATTTGACTAAAAGATTAATATTGCACTTTTGAAACTCCCTCCACGGTTTAGAAAAAGGTTCAAATTCTATCGAATTCATGGTGTAAGTAGTAGGGATACTTCCTTACCTCATGCAATAGATTTTTTCATTTTATTATGTTTTGTTTCTTCACACGCGCCTTCTAAAAACGGCCTTTTGAAACGCGCTCTCACTACATTGGGTCCTAGCCTAGCTCTTTAACGGTAAAGCTGCGCTACACCATCTCTATTCGAAATATGCTTGTCAAGGGCCCCTCTACCTCCCCCCGAATTATTGATGATTATTTCTGAATCACCCTGTATATAAAACGAAGTGTGAGGATTTTAATACAATTAGAATGAAAAATGTCAATTAGACGCATGTAATGTTTGGAAAGTGAAAAACAAATAATCACACAAGAAATATGACATCAAATATGTTTTAGTTGAATATTTAAATTAAATAAAACCTACAAATTCTACTTCATAACGTCTTTAAAATTCCACGATCGGTCTTTTGCTTTTCGACCGACATTAACAAAACTAAAATATACCTCGGTTTGAAAAAAAACCTTCATTTAAACACAAAACAACAAACGTAGCTTTAACCGCCAGCATTAAATAACGCATTCAAAACACAATTCCACTGAATAAATAAAAACTTCAAATGCCTACTTTAAAAGATAACTCGAGAGAACCTCACGCTTTTTTTTTCAATTACCAGCTTCTACAACAGCCAGATTACTTCTTTCACAAAAAGGTAAACGCATTTCCAAGGTCCGGAACCCAGGTTTAGAACATCAAGTCTATTCGGTATTTAATATTTATGAGTTTCCGAAAGCATCTCGGATTTCTCTCTCTCACAAAAAGCAACGTAAAACCATTACTTTCTTCAAGAAAAACCAGTCGGCGCAGATATCATTCTTGAACACCGCGGCATCCGCGGTCGCCATGGAAACCGGGATCCTTAACGGTAGATATCAGCATATACAATATTCCGAATGCATAGAGGAGGGGTAGGAATCGGTCACTAATGACTACCGGGCGCTCAGCCGGTGTGTTCTGTGCAAGCCCTGAGGTAAATATGGATGGTTTAGGGCAAAAACGAACCAAGTCAGCTTTAGTGTGAGGAATTTATGGGACGTTTGGCAAGATATAACGTGCTAGATCAATGGCTTCTTATGTATAACTCTGCACCGTAAAAAATATTCAGGGTCGGTTGGAGTAAAATGGATTTATAGCTCAATAAAAATAAGCATGCCAAAATATTATAAATTTTATAAATATAAACTGTTAAAATACCTATATCCATTTTACCCGCTATATCCATTTTACCCCGCAATATCCATTTTACCCCACACATCTGACCCTATAAGAATACTGAGGATATTTTTTTCTTTATTTGAACAATAAGGTTTCAATAGGAAATCAAGACTAAAGTCGAATTAAAATTATATTTTTTACTTGGTAGTAATTCTTGGACTACATGTTTTTTGACACTGATGGACATGTGAATAATAACGTGGAATTGTTACCCTCGTTACGCACACATTTATTCACACAATCCTTTTTTACAGGAGGGGAGCATATATTTTCATCACAGAGACAGTAAAAAACATTCATGGTGGAACGAAGATTCGAACTCAAGGCACCCAATCTAAATGTATATAGTAGATTCGCTGACGACTAGGTCAGTCCTGTAAGCCGGTTACCCTGCAAGAAGCAGAAAAGAAGCAAAAATCACAGTATGAAGCGCTTATAATTTAAACTCAAAATCGGATTAAACTTTTCTCAGTCAGTTTTAACAATGAGGCACGATTTTCCATAAAAACGGATCACCGTTAGGTGTGCAGAAAAGAAGAAGCTTGTTTTAATTAGCACTGCTGATCGCAATTTTAATGATTTTCTGTGATCATTATTTTCTGAGGAATATTTTTTTGTACCAAAACATATATAAATAAATAATTTTTAACACTGAAAGTTCGTCAACAAAAAGATACCTCGATACTCTGAAAAATACCGAAGTGAACGTATAGGGTGGGTTGGGGTAAAGTGGGTCTTGGGGTAAAATGAGTCAGTTTTAATTAACTCGATATAAATCAAATTTGAATTATTTTCACCCATTTTTTTGTACAATAATCTTTTATCTGTTGGTCACATTTTCCGACTCTCAAAAATTTAGATTTATGAATTTGAGAACTGAAAAATATTTAATTTGAACGGTAAATGGTGTTGTCGAAAAAACAGGGTTTACCAACTTCCATATATCTATATATTGTAAAAATTACAGCAGACTTTTGTGATATTTTTCCATAAAAGAAAGTCTTAGAGACATTTAAAGCCAATCACCTTAGAAAAATATTAAATATTTTATCTTTTATAACAATATTTTATCTTTTATAACAATATTTTGTACTTGGGGTAAAATGGGTCATAGTTAGGAGGCCTTCTGTATTAAGTAAAAACAACGTTTTCAATTTATTTCCTTCAAATATACACTGAACTCAAGCAAGTTTATTTTTTTCTCCAAATGAAGTACTTTAACTGCTACATTTGAGCAATGTTCATTAACTTCGGACGTTTACAATTTCATTAAAGTACCACTTAAAACAAATTTCTTCAGATAAAAACGGCTTAGCCGATTGCCTTTTTTCTTATTTTCATGTATATTTAGTAATAAATATATTTTTGACATCTTTTTGCAATGAGACCCATTTTACCCCACGTTGGGGTAAAATAGGTCATTACTTTGATGCTAAGTTTAACCAACTTATAACTAAAAAATATTTGATAAAATTACATGAAAATGTTCTGAAGGATTGTAATGCCAAGATCCAATTGAAAGAAATCCTTAAAAAGTAATAGTTTTGATGAAATAAAACTTAGAATGTGAAAGTACCTTAAAAGTGACCCATTTTACCCCAACCCACTGTAGTAGATTCTCTGATGACTAGGTCAGTCCAGTACGCCGTTACCCTGCAATAAGCAGAAAAGAAGCAAAAATCACAGTATGAGGCACTTATAACGTAAACTCAAAATCGGTTTGAACTTTTTATTTGTCAGTTTTAACAATGAGGCGCGATTTTCCATCAAAAACGGATCATCGTTAGGTGTGCAGAAAAGAAGAAGCGCGTTTTAATCAGCACTGCTGATCGTAATTTTAATGATTTTCTGTGATCATTTTTTTCTGAGGAATATTTTTTTGTATTAAAACATATATACCTAGGTTATACTGAAAAATGTCGAAGAAAACGCATATCCTCGAAATATTAAATTGGCGGTTATGACGAGGTGAACGCGTGAACGATTCGTTTTGTAGCTCTAAGTTTAATTTTTTTTTCTTTGAAATATTTTTTCATCACAAATTAATGATTATTATCTGTGTAAAACCATATCTCCCCAAAGTAATCACTATTGTTTTATAAAAAACACTTCCAGTCAAAATCCTATCATTGTTTTACAACACCCCTAACCGATTTTTAAGATAATACAGACTATAATCATTAAACGAGATTTTGGCAATGAATACATTAACAATAAATGTTAAATAATATTTAAAGTTGATACTAGAATTAAAATTGAATATGTACCGTACCGGAAGACCCTATCATCAGGGGGCACAGATCTCCCGGCACACAAAGGATTTTTCTGAGAGGACCCATAACTTAAAACATGGCTCCCCATACCCAAATTTCCTCCAACAAGGAAAATAGAGTCCCGATCACAATGCTAGATCACATGCTTTTTCGCATACTTCCGAAGAATCTTTTTTTTAATTTATTAAATTTAAATTTATTTTAATTTTAAATTCAGTGTTTTGGCAATAAACCGTGATCATTCAACCTCAAACCCATACAGTAGACTTCTAACAGCAAGGTATAAGAACGGATTGTCAAATTGTGGCTTGATTCACTTTCGTTCGGAATCATCCGGCCATGGATGCAAATTCGGACACGAGTTCCATTCACCGAGAGAGTTCGGATTATGAACGGAGGGGGGATTCGTCGTGTCGGGAGTCCGGAGATGCCGTTTGAATGGATATTGCCTGGTAATTAGGATGTGAAGTTATTCTTTGGTAAGAGCTTTGTTTCTTGAATCGGGTGATTTGAATGGGATGAATTGGAAGATCACCGATGTGCTTGAATTGGGACTGCGTTGTTATTTTGTTTTTTGTTAGGTATCTAGAAATTGAGGTTTATACTTTTAGTGTACAGAATCATGATGGCTTTGGTTCTGTTTTTGTTTGGATTGGAATATTTTTTGGATGATGTGTAAGATTATGATTTGTAGATATATGATGTATTAGCAGGGTTTGAAATTGATGATCATAAAGACAGAGGAAAAACTCAAAATATAATATACTATCAAAAGTTATATTTCCTACTTTTGAAAATCAGGCAGCACTTTTTATAAAAAAACGGGTCATCTGTTGGTGAAAAGAAAAATACACGTTTTTATCATTGATGGGGATCATATATTTATTGATTTATTCATGATCATTATTTTTTGAGTAATATTTTTTGTTCCTAAATATAAAAATCGTTTTTGTCACGTGATGGATTGCCAATGCGTCAACAAAAAATAAATTCAAAATATTCATCAATTCTGAAAAATGATGAAGAGAATGCCTATCGTCGAAACAATAGATTGTCGATTTTGTCGAGGTGTGATCGATATATTTGATTACCTTATTACTTTCTGATCAAAATACTTGTTTCATTATAAATACATCATTATTATCAGAGTATAATCATATCAATCTAAAGAAAAATCATGATTTTTTTATCTAAACTAATACAACTTAAAATCCCTCATTACTTTGATGCTTATAACTTAAAACTTATAACTAAAAAATAATTGATAAAATTAGATGAAAATGTTCTGAAGGATTGTAATGTCAAGATCCAATTGAAAGAAATCACTAAAAAGTTATAGTTTTGATAAAATAAAACTTAGAATGTGAAAGAGTACCTAAAAAGTGACCCATTTCCTCCCAACCGACCCTACTCGAAATTCAATCATTAAAGCGCGTTTTGGCGATCAATTCAGATCATAGAGTTAGTACTATACTCTGTTCATTTTGAACTGGCGCTTGAAAATATTTCCTTCCCCCACCACCGATCGGTAACCATAGCAACTATCCACGTCAAAGTGACGAAGAAACTTTCTATTGGCTGCTCGAAGAGCGTTACTATGGTTGCGCTTCTATCGTGGGGGAAAGCACTATTTCTCAAGCGCCAATTCTAAATGAATAGAGTATAATATAGAGTCAGCTTAAACATCTGCTCCGCTGTTCTAAGCGTGGCCGGTCACCCGTTTCGCTCTGCCACTCACACTTGACTTTTTAAACCAACTTGGCCACTATATCCCTCTTTTGGCGTTTTCGGTTTTTTGCGTGGCTTAGGGCCGTATTCTGATATTCGAGTTTTGGAAACTCCCTAGTGAGTTCGAACGGTGAGATGAAATTTCGTATTCTGACTGCCAAATTCTCCCCACCGAAAGGCGAACTCGAACTTTCGAACCTCACCAGCCGAGGAGCTGGTGAGTGTTCGAGAGAATTCATTCGAGTGAGTCTCTGATTGGCTAGGCGCCTTCCGTGACGTCAATTCTGAGCCATAACCAACGGTTTAGCTTACGGGAGGAACTATTTGCGCAAACAAAAAATGAGGGAAAAGTTCCTAACAGTTACCCAGAGTGGAACATATTATTTGCCTTAACGCTAAAATTGTAAACTTTACTGAGAATATACTAAAAAAATCTAGTTACGTATTACGTTCTATGGGATAGATGTATCGTTGTCACAGTTGTTTGTTTGTAAGGCCGGCGGTAGATGGCACCACCACTGTCCAAAAATCTCGTTTAAAGCAAGATTTTTTAATTTTTAAATTTGAGTTGTTGACGATAGAGACATGCGTTCTTTTACATTTATAATTTATTTATTATTTTTTGCAACACATATCAAATCTCAAAATGACATTTTAGCACTATTGGACGCGAGATGTATACCATATTTCAGCTGAAAAACACGTGGAGGAATCATTCCCAACTTGTCACGCGTCTCCTAATTGGCCACGAACTTTGGTGCCAATCAACCAATAAGCGAAGTCTCCTCCCATAAGTGAGGTCTCCTCCCATCTCACCGGTGTGATTTTTGGAGTCAGAATAGCATTTTTAACTCGAACGGTGAGGTCGAACATTCGAGGTGAGTTCGAATATTCGAGATTCCAGAATACGGCCCTTATTCACTCGTATAGAAACTACGGCAAAAACGCCCGCCAAGCTCATACCGCCAAGCTTTGCCAACTTCCAGTTCCTACCTCGACCACTAAATCAGCAATCTTCTCCCTTAAATACTTGTTTAAACGAATCGGAAATTACTCGTATCGAATCAGGAGGGTTCATATTATATAGTGTGAAGCTTTTTTTTAAAGAAATTCATCCCGCAACATTATAAAAATACAGTTTAAATTGTTTTTTTCGAATCCGCGGAATTTAAAAAAATTACTGATAAAAAACTAATTGAGATAGAGGAATAATTTTTCCTTCACTGAACGATTCGCCATTGCTTTTTCTAGAGTTTCAAATTGTCGGTATCTTTTTTTCATCATTTTTCTGGGAAGAAGAGCAGTTTTTATACCTCAAATTCCACCCGCCTACGGGACCTCCCATGTTAAAAGTTTCTTTCTGCCACTCACACAGGTCTGACTCTTTTCGACATGCAGGGTTGCCTTACCGAGAAGAGTAAGCTGTCTCTATATTTGTACTAACTCTATGATTCAGATCATTAAATTCAAACCCTGAATAGTAGTCAACTTACAACCCGAGGTCCGGTTTTGACAGAGGCTGACTAAGAGAGAATAAGGAAATTACATGGTGTCAGATTTTCATAAACGTTCAAGTTTTCCGTATGGTTTTTTGTATGGTAAAATGAAATATCTATTCAAATTTCCAAAAAAATGTACAGGTAATTAAATATTTTAATTTAAAAGTCGAGAAAAAACACGTGACTGAAAACGTTTATTGTTTAAAAAGTAACGATGACGTCAACAATCATACCATCAACTCCGTTGATTTCCAACAATGGTCATCATACGATGACGTCACATCGCAAACTCAGTGTTTTCGCGGGCTTTGAAAAAGGGGATTTTTGATAATTTTTTTTGCAATCAAAAAATTTCTCGATCGGTCTCAAATTTTGGGTAGTTGCTTATTTTTGCATGAAGAATCGATTAAAAAAACTTAAAAAATCATGCAACTTCCTCATTGCCAAGTATTCCGTATAAAGTAGATTTTTAATTAAATACGTAGAACCTTTTTACAACGAACCCCCGATATAATGGCCCAAACGTTTACCACGACAAGTAATAAAAGTTCTGATTGTTTCATCATGTTTATAAATTTATTCAATAGGGTCTTTTAGTTAAAAAGACCCTATATTTTTCCCAAGAAGGGGTCTCTCTATCGAGATGGTACTGAAGTAATCTAAATTAAATAACTTTGAAATGTAAGCTTTTACCTCAATCACTTACAAAATATTTTATTTTATATTTTGAGATATAAAATAGTGATTTGTCTTCCAACAGTGACACTTCAAAATTCAATGACACTTCACAAGATTCGGACATAAAATAACCAAAACTAAAATCCTGACAGTGTGGAAGAGTGATTATCATGAAAGAAAAACTGTTAATCAATCGACCATACCAATGTTTTTATAAGCCGATAATTATTCTAAGTCGATAAACATCATTCCATTTAATATTACACAAACCCAAATAAAATTGATCAATTAAAATGTCAATAAGGAACTTGCATGTGTCAGATTTTCATAAACATTCAAGTGTTCTGTGTGTTTAGTTGATTTTTCAAAAAAGTGTACAAGCAATTTAATATTTTAATTTAAAAGTCGAGAAAAAAAAACACGTGACTGAAAACGCGAAGTGTGTTTGCATGCACAGTGATGTAGAATTCCAACATGCCAAATTGCAATTAAAATTGAATTTCTATGTTTTAGTTGAAGATTTCTTTTTTCTGAAGTGTTCGATATGAGTGTTTTAATAAATATTTATATTCTAGACCAGAGTTTCTCAAACTGTGGGTCGCGACCCACTGGTGGGTCAACAGTCAGTTTTTGGTGGGTCGCGAGAAGATTTTTAATTTTTCACAAACGGTGTTATTGACTTTTGAATTATCAAACTATTAGTTGAACTTTTGAAATTATCAAATTACCATACTATAGTTAAAAGAATAAAAATTTGAGGAAAAACTACACTACTTGGAGTGGAACGGAAAAGGCAATTAATGTAAATACGTACTATGTGTGTCACTTTAATTTGCCGATAATGCAAATCTAGTCGATTATTCAAATAAGATTTGAAAAAAAAATATTTAGTGTTTCTCCCCATCCACACTGGGGGGTCAATGCAAATTTTAAGAATTTTCTTGGGAAATGATGCAACTGATGTAATTTATCCCATATTGCTAAAAAACAAGTTAAAACCATGTTTTTAAGGGTCAAATTTTAAAATTTTCTCTGGGGAGTACCCCCAGAACCCCCTTTTTACTGTAGGGATCATTGTTAGACCACAATTAAACTATTTCATACCCTTGTAACTAAATAGTTGGTGAGCACCCCCCAGTCAGAGAAGTTAAAATTCTGTGGGGAGGGGGCATGAGATAATTATCTCAGTTCAGTTAATTATAAATAACTGAAGTCGGTGGGTCGCGTTAGATTTTGTTTCTCAAAAGTGGGTCGCGATGTTAAAAAGTTTGAGAACCCCTGTTCTAGACACTTCTGGTGATGGTCAGAAATCCAAGGCAATCATTTTAGGCGAAGTCCATGTATTGTGACGTCACTGTGCATGCAATTAAGCGTTTTCAGGCGCTTCGAAAAAGACGATTTTTGATAATTTTTTTTTTGCAATCGAAAAATTTCTCAATCGGCCTCAAATTTCGTGTAGTGGCTTATTTTTGCGTGAAGAATAGATTAAAAAAATAAAACAAATCATGCAAGTTCCTTATTAACTTTCCCAAGATCGTTTTAAATTTCATCCTGAATATTTCATGTCAATGGACTGAAATTTTTAAACTAACGAAACCCAGCCACAAGATTAAATAAAACTTCTTTAAAGCGTTGAAAACAATGAATTTCATAAAAAGTATTTCAAGGGAAACTTTTAATTAGCTTTTCCTCAAGCGTATCTTCAAGGCTCATGGAAAAAAGTTACAATTTTTAATATCTAGTTTCTTTTGAAAGATTAAACAACAGGTACCACGGAAATTAATTTTCGATTAAAAAATAATGCCACTTTACCCACACAAAGTATGCTAATTAATCTAAAGGTGTTGCCGGTTTCATTGTATGGGGAGTTAACTTTCTACACAAGTTTTTCAAAAGGATATAACACATTGATTCCATTTGTTTAACTAAGATTACTTCTGCTTTTACAGTAATTTTTTATTCTTGAATATTTTTGAAAGGTTTTTACTAGGTTGTTTTTGAAAAGTTCCTTCTAAGTTTTATTGTGATTTCACGCAAAAATATTTTGACCTTTGGAAATGAGTATGTGATTTCAATATTAAGTTATTCGGAAAACATGTTAACATGTGAATAATAATATCTCCTTGAAAACCTTTGAACTATAATTAATTCGTATTTTTTATACAGATATCAAGGTTAATTTAAATATTACTTCGTTACCTTCTAAAGTGTGAATCGTGGTCAAAATTAAGGTGATTTATTTGAGTTATTAAAGACTACATTTACTTTATTGAAATAACGTTATATAATTCCTTCTAGTTTTTTCGTAGGGAAGTGGAACTTTTTTTTAATCTCATGTTAAAATCCTTACTTTTAAATAACATGCTGATAAATATAAAGTTGTATTTTTCATTTATTTGTTTTTACCAAAATACTTTTCAACACCATACATAAATTATTTACGAGTACAGCAAATAATCTATTTCCCGACATTCCTTGAATACTCACCAAAACATTTTATTTTGAATTTCAGGAGAATAACACGATATTCCCCCAACAATGATAAAACGTTGAACACATAAAATAACCAAAACAATAACTACATATAGGTCAGTGTTAAAAAATACTTAGTTGGTATATAAAAAAGTAAGGTTTAGCAATTAACGGTAGAGTATAAAATTAGAACCATGCCAGAAATAAATTATCAGCGTTACGCTGTTTTCCATGTCATGAAATCTTAATGATTCTCCTCTACGACCATTTAATTCATTATACATGTAAACTAGTTATTTTAAATCCATTAAAGGGTCCCCTATACGTTTCACCACATTATTGAAACCATTCGAAAGACCACCTTCATACCAAAACCAAATCACAGCGAATTCGCAACATTTAAATAATTTGAATCGACTTAAACACCCAACATGTCTCATTCTCATTGATTCTACCAATCACTTCCAATCCTATCTGTTTCACTGAAGTGCAATTTTAATGCAATCAGACGAACTACTGAACAGGGCAATCTAAATTTTATCATTAAAGCCCCCTTGAGGTATCAAACAGGGGAATGTTTATTAATGGAATCTGTTACGACTTCGTCTAGTTGATAATAATCACGATTGATGATGTCAATGTTGTTGCCATAATGCATTGTGATTAATACACTTCCTTTTGCGATAACTCAGTGCTTATCTAATTGGGGAAAGGTAACCATTTATTACTAATGAAGCAAATGGTAAGATTATCGGAAGGATATTAATAAGGTGTCTTAGATGTTTGAGTGCGATATATCATGTATTGGTACCTTAATTTCACGTCTAGAAATGATTGATGTTCAAAGTCGATGGATTTGCGAATTTCGTATTAAGGAATGAAATATTAGTGTGCTCAAAACTAAATAAAACTGTAAAAGTAAAGAAATAGTTTTTCCATTTCCATTTAGCAATTCATCATTTCCAAGATAGCTTTTTTTGAATTTGTATGCATGTCTCCATTTCAAAGAAACAAAAAATAATAATCTTAGCACTATTTTCTTACTTATTGGGGAAATTCAGTTCCATTTTGAATAAATACAGCTTCATCAAATACTATAAAAACAGGCTGATTAGTTTTAAGATTAAAATGTAAAAACTTATTTTGAAAGATTTTTGATGATTAAATACGTATGTAAGTAGAATTTAAAAAGAAATAGTAAAACTAAACCAATTATGATAATGATAAACTGCATAACTTCTCAACAGTTAAATTAGAGAAATGAAAATTATTAGTGTCTAAGGTCTGTTATCACAAGGATTGTATTTGCATTTGCATAGATTTTAAAATAAATTTTAAAAATATATTTTTGAGTGTTAAAATTTATCTTAAATGTTTATTGAAAAGCTTTTTTTTATCATGAACAAGAAAGATGACATTTTAATTTGTAAATAATGCAAAATATAAACTATCTTAGAATTTATTTTTCTTTTACCCTTCCCTGAGTTTTTCCCTTTGGGTTAGCTAACGTTATCGGGTGTGGGCACTTAATGAAGTTTCTTTTTTAGATTTCAAAGGTACAGTTTCGTAGAATTGATAAATTGATGTGCAAAATATTACCCTCAGAAGTTTGCTAAATCATGCACTTTTTTGTTTTTACAACGTATGGTAAATTTTATTATGGATTTGTGGCAACACAGTTTCAGCAGAAGAGCTGAACGGATCACAGAGAACTGGAACTTATAAAAGGCAGCTCGCACCGTGTGTTGTATATTTACTTTATTTTTACCTGTACCTAAATATTTACTTTTAAAGTTTTATGGTTATTTAAAATAAATTACTTGATTTTACAACGTTAAATTATTGGAGTATATGCCAGCCACACTAAGTAGCCATAGTGGTGACTTGGCAATCGATTTACGCAACCAACATTATCTAATTTTGCTGTCTTCGATGCGATCGTGGAGATCGTTCTTCGATGGATGTCTTCTACTAATTAAACTTTCTTTCTGCAAGTTTGCGATTACTAATCCCGCTCTGTGCTTTACCGTTGTTCAAGTTTTTTTTTGGGAAGAGTTGAGTGTTTTCCTTGAGATACCCCTTGCCAGCAATCAAAATATGTCTGATGATGAGAAGACTCCGCCAAATGAACAACCAGCTGCAACTCCTCCTCCGGTTTCATCGCAACCGGAATTAGCTCGAGTTGCATTCAGAGCTCCTCCATTTTGGGAGTCTGATCCTGAGACCTGGTTTTTGCAACTTGAAAGTCAATTTTTTCTCTCTGGTATAACGGATAAAGTCACAAAATTCCACTGCGTAGTTTCTGCAGTAGACAAAAGTGTTCTCTCCACTGTCACAGATCTAGTCAGAAAACCTCCTAGAGATAACCCGTACTCTGTAATCAAAAACGCCATCATTAAACAGTTTTCACAATCACAAACTGCACGCTTAAAACTTCTGCTCCAGGATTTGCAGTTAGGAGACAAACGACCTTCAATGCTGTTACAAGAAATGAAGAGTTTGTCCTCTGGTAGGCTTGATGATGAAATTCTGCGTACACTTTGGATGCAGCGCTTGCCAGTCAACGCCCAACAAATTCTTTCCGTTCGGACCGACAAGGATCCACTGGAGAGTCTAGCGGAGATGGCTGACAAAATTTGTGAAGTTTCGGCGATTCCACAGGTTTCTGACGTGGCTTCGGCAGATTTATCTCTTCAATCACTGAAGGATGAGATCTCAGCTTTGAGCGCGGAGGTCAAGCGATTGTCGTCTGCAAGCGGATTTCAGCGACTCCGAAGGTATTCCAGAAGCAGGAATCCCTCACGCAGATCTCGGTCGTCCAGCCGGAGCAAGTCATCGGAACGACTGCAGCAAGGTAAGCTTTGTTTTTACCACCAAAGATTCGGAGAAAAAGCCTTTAAATGTATCAAACCATGCCAGTTTGTGGAAAACTAGGCGGCTCATTTGTTTTCTCGGCGGCAGATGACAGCCAGCAAAACAGCCGACTCTTTGTGTACGACAAAATTTCTGGTTTCCGATTTCTTGTCGACAGCGGAGCCGCGGTCAGTTGTTTTCCTAAAAGGCTTTCTCCCGAAAGTAGTCCAGCGGAGCTAACCTTATATGCCGCAAACAGTTCGAGAATACGAACTTTTGGATCTAAAGTCTTGGAGCTAGAGTTTGATGTTAAAAAAAATTTCCTTGGAGTTTTCTGGTCGCAGAGGTTTCCCATCCAATAATTGGGGCAGACTTTTTAAGGCATTTCGGGTTGCTTGTTGACATTAAAAATAACTGTTTACTTGAAAAGGACACAAATCTTGTCGCAAAGGGTTTAGCTTGTCCCGGGCCAACCTTTGGTTTGACCATGGTTTCCGGTCACACCCCTTTCTCTCGGTTAATTTCCAAGTACCCCCAGCTTACCAACCCTGTCTTAAATCAGAATCCTAAACCCCATTCTGTCACTCATTGGATTGAGACTAGAGGTCCCCCAGTTTATTCTCCGGCTCGACGTCTGTCGCCCGAGAAGCTACTGGCAGTAAAGAAGGAATTTGGAGAGCTCCTTCGACAAGGAATAATACGACCTTCAAAAAGCCAGTGGGCTAGTCCTATCCACCTGGTACCTAAAAAGCCAGCCGGATATCGTATCTGCGGTGATTTTAGAAGAATTAACCATGTTACTATTCCTGACCGATATCCCGTACCTCATATTCAAGATTTCACCCATACCTTAAGCGGTAAAAGCATTTTTTCAAAAATCGACCTAGTCAAAGCCTACCATCAGATCCCAGTCGAACCGCAAGACATACCAAAGACCGCTGTCATAACACCCATAGGTTTATATGAGTATACGTGCATGACCTTTGGGCTACGGAACGCAGCTCAAACGTTCCAGAGGTTCATAGATGAAGTTCTTCGTGATCTGGAATGCTGCGTTTCATATATTGACGACATCATTGTGGCCTCTGACAGCGAAGAACATCATGAAGCCGATTTGGAGAAAGTTTTTCAGCGGCTGGTTGACTACGGTCTCGTGATCAACCTCGATAAGTGCGTTTTTGGAAAAGCAAAAATTAATTTCTTAGGTTTTCTGGTTTCTAGGGATGGCATAGCACCCCTCCCTGAAAAGGTAAAAGCTCTGCTTGAATTTCCCCTACCAAAAACAATCGAGGAATTGCGTAGATTTCTTGCTATGACTAATTTTTACCACCGTTTTATTAAAGGTGCAGCAAAAATGCAGGCCTCTTTGCATTCACTAGCGAAGGGCGACGGAAAGCGGAAGAAAAAAGATAAATCTGTCATTGACTGGACTGAGGAAGCTAAATTGGCATTTCAGGCTTGCAGGAATGCAATTTCAAACGCAGCACTTCTAGCACATCCAGTGCCTTATGCGCCTTTAAACTTAGTTGTCGATGCTTCAGATTTTGCGGTAGGAGGAGTTTTACAACAAGTGGTAAACGGGCAGGTACAGCCGTTAGGTTTCTTCTCGGAAGCTCATCAATGCGGAAACGCGTTACAGCTGTTATGATCGAGAGCTGCTCGCCATATATTCTGCAATCAAATACTTCCGTCACATGATAGAAGGTCGTGAATGTGTGGTCTATACTGACCATAAACCCCTTACATTCGCATTCCAGCAGAAAGGCGATAAGCAATCACCAAGACAGATCCGGCATCTGGAGTTTATCAGTCAGTTTACCACATTTATCAAGTTTGTCCCAGGGGTGCAAAATACAGTTGCAGATAGTTTTTCTCGAATTTGCGAGCTTGATTTGGCGAATTCGGGAGGTTTGGATTATGACCTTCTTGCGGCGGCACAGAGCGAGGATGGGGCATTGCGTTCTCTTTTGGAAACAAATTCCGGCCTCGAGTTGAGGCTTGTGAGTTTAGGTTCCGCGAAAGTTTATTGTGACATTTCAACTGGACATCTTCGTCCATATGTCCCTAATAATTTTCAAAAAAGTGTTTTTCAGACTCTGCATGAACTCTCTCATCCAGGGGCACGAGCGACTCTAGATCTTATCAGAAAGCGGTTCTTCTGGCCTTCCATGTCCAAGGATGTGAAGCTTTGGTGCAAGAGCTGGGTCGCATGCCAGAAGTCAAAGGTTCAGCGACACACCGTCACGCCAACCGGTTCCTTTGGTCTACCATCAGCACGGTTCGCCCATATTCATCTGGACATTGTTGGACCTCTACCACCGTCCAAAGGGTTTATCTACGCCTTGACCTGTATAGACCGTTTCACAAGATGGCCGGAGGTTTTCCCTATGCAAGACCAGACGGCTGACACGGTAGCTGAGACCTTCTACTCTGGATGGGTCGCCAGGTTTGGAGTACCGGAGACAATTCTCACAGACCAAGGTCGTCAGTTCGAGTCTGACCTCTTCACGTCCTTAGCGAAATTCCTTGGCATCACCAAGACACGAACCACCGCTTATAACCCTAAGTGCAACGGAGCAGTGGAGCGCTTCCATCGCCATCTGAAGAGTTCCATTATGTGCCATGCCACGGAGCGATGGGTGCAGGTGTTGCCTACGGTACTGCTGGGCATCAGGTCAAGCTTGAAGCAAGACATCGGAGCCACCACAGCAGATCTCGTCTACGGCTGCTCAATTAGATTGCCCGGAGAATTTCTACAGGCATCTTCAAACGCTGCTGCACAGCTATCCCGCAATGACCTTTTAGGAGAACTGTGGCGTAAGATGCGGGAGTTGAGACCGGTGCCAGCTTCTCATCACAGCGCCAAATCTTCCGTGTTCGTGAGCAAGGATTTGGCTCACGTAACGCATGTATTTGTGCGCATTGATGCCGTGAGGCGACCACTCCAGCAGCCGTTCAACGGTCCCTACCCAGTAATTAAGAGAGCTGCAAAATTCTATACAGTTCTTATAAATAACAAGAAGGTGTGTGTATCTTTAGACCGGCTGAAGCCAGCTTTTATTTTTTCCGAAGATTACAGTTCTAATTTTTCACCTCCCCCTGTCCCGGAAGCCATTCCAGATTCCAGTGTTCCTCTACAGTCTGCTCTCCGGAAGGAAACCACAACTCGTTCTGGTCGTCGGGTCAGGTTTGTCGTCCCCTTTCAGGCCCAGGCCTGATTCGGTGACTAGGAGGGGGCTACTGTGGCAACACAGTTTCAGCAGAAGAGCTGAACGGATCAGAGAGAACTGGAACTTATAAAAAGGCAGCTCGCACCGTGTGTTGTATATTTACTTTATTTTTACCTGTACCTAAATATTTACTTTTAAAGTTTTATGGTTATTTAAAATAAATTACTTGATTTTACAACGTTAAATTATTGGAGTATATGCCAGCCACACTAAGTAGCCATAGATTGTTATTGTATTTTCACAAAACAGCTTTTTTCTCTTTTAAATTTAAACGATGATATATAAATACGAATTTGGTACGTTAAATTTACATTTGGGGTCTACTCTCTGTTCAAATATTACTCTTTTGAATTTTATGTACACTCTTAAAACGACAGACTCAAAACTAAGTAAAAAAGGTCAAACTGGCTCCGATCCAAATGTACTCAAATTTGAAAACATGAATAAGAATATACTCATTTCTGAAACTGAATTTTCTTGAACTCAAAAATGAGCTCATGATGTTTCATATTTGAGTATGCACCGTTTTAGAAATGAATATGTTCATGTTTTCAAATTTGAGTACATTTGGATTGGAGCCACAGTTTGAATACTTTTTACTCAGTTTTGAGACTGTCGTTTTAAGAGTGTACAGTTGGGGAAAAACGACTCAGTTGCAATTTCTAGCGAACCACTTGGGTTAGGAAGACAAAAGAGGGGTCGTTTTTCATTAATTAAAGTATTCATTTACCAAAAAATTTTCGAGTCCTTATAGGGGGTCGTCTTCATATTAAACGAAAAAGGTATCCGCCTACGTTGAAAAAGTAAATTTCGACCAAAATGTGTTATTTCTGTTTTTCATTCTCCATTTTAGTACAGCTTTTTAGCTTTATAAAACTGTTTCACTTTTGATTCTACGGCTACTAGAAAAGAAGTTACGGTCATTCAAATTTGTCAATTAGTCAGTATCAGTTTGCAATTCCAAACTTTAAACTCATTTTTCTCAGAACAGCTTTTTTCAATAAATGTAGATACGGTGTGCATGATATTTCAAATTCTATTGCTTTTATGGTAGTGAAATTAGGTGTGAATATTTTTTAAAGTGCATTTTAGAGAATGTCATGGGATTTTTTTATTTAGATTATTCTAAGTGAGTCTAGTGGCCTGTTAATTTGTAAAATAGGAGAAAAAACTATGTAAAATTATGACTTTTTAAGAAAAAGTCTATAACTTCTAAGTAAATTCACTTACCTTAAAAATCATATGACATTCTCTAGATAATTGAATTTAAATTCAATTGCAAGTTTAAAAAATATTCAAACTGAATCAGATTTTTAATTATGAGGTTTGTCGTAAACTTAATATTTGCTTAATTTTTTGATGTTTTTTAATTAATTTGTATAAAAAAATTTTTTGTGGTTTTAAAGGCTTAAATAGTTGGTTTCTAACATAAATGAAATAAAAAATGTAATAAAACCAGAACATTTGATTGTTTTTTTTAAAAGTTGCCGAACGTAGGCGGATACCTTATGTGATTTTTTCTTGCAAATTTCATTTCATTCTTTTCACTCAAGTAATAACGCTATTTGAACTATTGGTGTTAAAAATATTCAAACTTTATTTGTGCAATTTAATTATTTATTTTCTGTGTAGATATGCAGTTACACCTCAAATCTCAATCAAAACTCCAGGCAAACTCTCTCAAATTGATGTATTTACTTTCATAAGCAGCTTCAAAACTGTGAAATCCACTATAGATATTTAATTATATTAACATAAAAACAAAACTCAAAGGTTAATAACTTAATCAAATATTGTACGAAGAGAAATTACTTACCTGTAAAATCAAGCACATATTCATAAATAATAAGATAAAATTCGACACTCCTTTTTAGGATAACACAATTTAATTAGCTGCCTTTCTAAATTTCGCGCTAATGTAAGAAGAAGAATAAAATTTTCTTTTAGTTAAACAACAAAACACTTTTATCTTCTTTATTCTGTTCGAAATTGTTTTACCTTAATTCTATCAGCAAAGGTAACTATTATTTTAATTAGGTAGAAAAAATCCACAAAAGGGAATATTTTACTTTTATTTGGAGGGTTTATTCAAAATACATCGCGCTTTTACTAAGAGAATCGGTACCGCTTAAATCTCCCGAAGCAAATCGACTAGATAGAATGGAGATAGAAATAACGATTATTTTTGTTGAGTGCCTTCGGGGCTCTTTTCTTAGAACTTGAAAACACTGTTAACAATGTTTACTATCATTATCATGTTCGAGAATAGAATGTTGTTTTCATTGAGTAAGAGTTGAAGAAGGTACTCTCTCCAACCATTGTCTGAAAGTTGGATTATGAGTATTTTTAACTTTTGAGAGTACTTAATTATGTACATTATGTAAACAAAGGTTCCTAAGTATCAAAAGTTACATTAAGGTAATGTTGTTTTTTAAGAATTTTATGGTACAAGACGACAACGCTTTTAGACATAAAATGTAGGAAAAGACTAAATGATATAAAGTATGCTAATTTAGCTTCTAAGAAGAATAAGCTTCTAAGAATGTCAATATTTATGTGCAAGGGAAATGAAAACACATAAATATGAATGTCAATATTTATGTAGAGGGAAATGAAAACAACTTAATCTATGCAAGGGAATAAAACATATGCGAGTTTCACAGTGATACTGATGTTTAAATAAATACTTTATTTATTTTACCAAAATATCTTTATTAGCTGTTATTAAGATGCTCTATAAATATTATTTACTTTTAGTAATTTTATTCGATGAATTATTTAGAAAAATTCAAACTTTTTGCCTATTGTCATTATTTATCTATTTTTAATAAGCGAGACATAAATACGGTGTATACTGAAATGAAAATAGTTTTACTTGGGAGGTATAAAGTCTATAAAAATGCTTAAAAAAGGGAATGAATCAAATAAAACATTTTTAGAATAAAACATGAAAAATAAATAAATCTATAAAAATAAATAGTCTTTTATTTGTGATTCTTCTTATATGCATAAATAATATGAATAACCTTAACTTTTCTAAATGCTATTGTAAATTCTTGGCAAACTTTCCAATACCTTTATTTTAACATTTTTCTGGATATGAAATATTTAGGGGCCTTTCAAATATTACGTAAGCATATTTTGGTCATTTTGAACCCACTCTCCCCTTGCCCGCCCCCTTAGTTCCTGTTTTTTACAAGAAACAAGATATTTAAAAAAAAACCAGTGTTGTAACTTATTACGTAAGCATCACTCATACCCCTTCACCCATTGTCAGAAAAAATATAAGCAAAGAGCAAACCCCCTCCCCCTGTTAGGGGTTATGTAATATTTGAACGACCCCTTATATACTTTTTTGTTATTTAAAAATTAAGTTAATGAAATCTTTATTTGCATAAATCATTAAAACAACTAACTACAGAGCAAACAAAAAAAATCAGGAAAATGCATTCTAAATTGGATTTGTTAAATACCGCGAATCCCAGTGCTTTATGGATGTGTTATCAGAGCAGCAAAAATTATAATCGTTTTAATTATCCAAACTCAACCTTTTTCCCAGCCCAAACTTGACATTAATTGATGCGCCTGTCATATGCAACCTTAAGAAAAGATGTAAAAATGCAAACTATTTTTCACCCAAATTTTACTGACATCCTCTTAGATCATTTCAATTAGGAAATCCATTGAAAACACGTGTCAATAATTATGCATGGGTCGTTTTTATCATTATTGCCTTCTCTTCTAATGATCTTAATGAATCGATAAGTTAATTAATTTGCTTGATCGACAGATCACCCGGCAAACAAGACTAAACTTTATGTTAGGAAAATCTTTCATCAAACTCTTTTCAAAGGGATTTCTTTTGCGGAGAAATCCGTATCTTATCTATGCCTAAAGCTTTGTATTTAAGAATCGTTTCACAAATATTCTATCGGAAAAAGTGAAGTACTGAAGAAATCTGGAGAAAAATCTGAAACGTTACGTGTAATTATCTTCCCCGATAGTAATTATGAAGTGCCCAACTGACGTGGGGACTATCTATAGTAGTTCTTTACTTCGGGAATGTCGGATAAGTTAATAAGCGAAGATTTATGGATTTTTATTTCCGAAAATTTCTTTTGGGTCTTAAAGACTAGACTACGCATGAAGTTATTGGATGAGTTTCCCTAAAATATTATGTTGTCAAAAGCTTACTTGAACACCCTGAGAAAGGAAATTGTTATAGATTTGATTTTTAATACTCTGCAATTAAAATATTCTTGATTAATTCCCTGCAGAAAAATTAAAAGGTGTAATTAACACTTGAATAGGTAAAGGGAAAGAGCTATACTTTTTGTTCGCTGGAAACGTCCTATGTGACAAATATTACTATATTTAATATTTTTAAAAAGGAACAGTTTTATTATTTCTTAAATAAGTAGTGCAAATTTGGTAAGTCAGATGTTATTAATTTCCTTTTAAAATTAATTTATTTAAATAAAGTTAAAATAACTATGATTTGTCAATTTTAAATTCTCTGTATAGAATAGTTATTTCGTCAGTACAAAAATACTTTTGCTGATATTAAAAAGTATGCATTAAACATATGGTCTAAGGTTGATTAAATTGTTCAACTTCTAAAGAGTTTAGTTTCTGATAAATATTCTGACAGCGTCGTTCCATAACTCATTTTAAATTAGTAATTTCCTCTTTTGTGTAAATATTAAAATTAATTTATTTATTGAAAAAATATAAATTCTTTTGCAATATATCTCTTCTTTTTTTAAAGCAGTTAGTTATCCTATCATTTTTTCCACCCATTTATCTTTTCATTCAACTTTCTCCGAGCTACTTTTTTATTAAAACTTCCATACACCTATTGGAAAAGCAAACTAAAAGATCAAACATATTCTCGTCAAAATATATTTTCCCTGAGCAAGGATTCTCTATTTGCTCAAAAATAGAATATGCAAGCAGAACCAACATCGCACTCAGCAAACATTAAATAATGGATGTTTGGCTAATGAGAATTCAATCGCTTCACTTTTTAATGGGCATTTGGGGGATCCTTGATGATCCAGAACTTCCTATGTAGATTGGAAAAATGGACCTATTTCATTTCCGAGTTTAAAAGTTCAAGCAATTAAGCTTTTTTCTTTTAATCTTGTCTGTGGTAGCGTAGTTTAAAGAGCAGACTGTGTGTGTGGAGAAATACGCAATTTTCATGATACTGCATAAAATTAATACGAAAAGTATTTTTGAATGGTAGTTTTGAAGAATTGCAAATTGTTTGTTCAGAAATATTTAAACACTGATGGCTTTATTTTGAATAAATAGCTTGAAAGTAATAATCCAAATACGATTAACATTTTGTGTGATACAAAATAAGTAGAAAAAAGTCATTTCTGAAAGTTAAACCACAGGTTTTTTTATTCCTTTTCATTTTTATTTGAGGGTGACTTGTTCATAGATAATTAAATACTGATTAGTAATACAAAATGTAAATAAATAGAAATGGTATCGGGAATAGTAGTGTACTATAAGATAAGCAAATCTGAACTACGTATCAACACACCATTATAATAGATTATATTAATAACATCGATGTATGAATTCTTTGTAACATCTTGTAGTGCTACAGTTACACATTTCCTTGGAAATTCCAAATCTTCGAAACATGCTTATAAAAAAGTTAAAATAACTCTGATTATTGTAAAATAAACTCCAACTGAACGGCATACTTTTTAATAATATTTTAATATGTATATTTTAGTACTTTTCATCTATTCTCAGTGACTTTAGAATGACATAGAAACGAATGGATCTGTTTTCAACTCCCATAACTTCTTATCCAACGTATCGTATCTTTAAACCACCTTGTCCATCGATCCCAATAACACTTCCTTTCTCCAGTGCATTCTTTGACTTTATGGAACCACTAACGCTTTTTTTTTTCGGAATCGTTTTATACTAAAAAATATAAATTGTGGATTTCAAATATCTTTAGCAGAAACATTGCTTTTACCATACGTTTCTGATTTACTTAGGGATTTTTCCTTCTTATTGAATGCATTCATACTAAATGTGATACAAAAAGAGTAGGTATTCTTGATTATGAATAGATGGAATTGATACTTTTAGGTATGGTACTGAATGTATTTGCGGATAAACACTGTTAGTATCTCTTTCAAGCGCTTCATTTCAAAACAAACCCCTTCAATCACTCAAAAAATGTTTTAAATGAATTGTCAGTTAAAAAAAGAAATAAAGAACAAAAATGGCAATTGATGGTTTGGGCTCAATGGTAGTTTAATCTTTCCTCTACACGGCGAGCGTTTACATAATAAAAAAATGATCACATAGGGGAGAACGCCCGTAGCGAAGGGATCGTTAATTAGCAACTCTTTACATTTTTATTCTTGTTAAAGTTTTTTAACCTTATTTTTTTCCTTATCTTTGTAATATGTTGTCTTTGTAACTTACAAGCCTTTCTAATATTTTTCGCTTAGAATGTAGTTAAAGTTTGATTTAGTTCTCAATTTATATACAGTGAATGATTGAACTCATTAACGCCGAATTAATGACTCAGTTTCATTTTTGGTTTTTAACTTCTATAATTTTATATGTCATAATTAAATATGTCTAATCCTTTCCTTTGTCCCATTCATGGATTAAACTAACCTAAAATATATTTTAAATTTCATCTAATAAAGGTTTTTCAAAGCATTTTACCAAGTTAGTATCTAATCTGTTTAATTTTTATTTTTTGTGAAAAGGAAACACCTATCCATTTTCCCCTCTCTATGTAAATTTTGGATGAACAAGAAGAAAATTCTAAACTTCGAATACAATTAAGATGGGAAGGTTTCAAAATATGAATTTATAATTCACATTTTTTTTAAATTTTCTCCAATCATAGATTGAGCTTATTCCTTCCGTTAAGCTGACGATTCAGCTAATTTACACAACTTTTGATATAACCAAGTCATTTTTATAGTACCGTAAAATGGGGTTACTTTGGCCCAAATGGAGTGTTTTTTTCACTTTAAAAGCAAATTAAAGTTATTAACCAAATAAAATCTGATTGTTTGAGAGGTTCATATTATTTTTAGCACCGTTAAATATGATATAAACCTTTTAAAGTTTTTTTTTGCACAATTAATATATTTTTAATATTTTTTTGAAATTTTGGGCCAAAGTTACCCTGACTTGGGGTTACTTTGGCCCAACCCTTAAAAATCATAAAAAATCAGTGTTTTGATAGCTATAAACAATTTTAAACAATTCCCAGCGATAGGTATATTGCCCATTAATAATATATTACCAAACCAACGTTTTCTAATGCTTAGTTAGGTGAAAATCCATAAATGTGAACCTTTTCGATGTACCATTGATTTTATTTTCAAGTTACAAATGGGATTACATGCACGTTTCGCCATTGGAAAAACATTATTCAGGCTAACTTTGGCCCACATTGTCTTAATGTTTCAGGTTAACTTTGGCCCAATGGCCATTGGGCCAAAGTAACCCCAAATCGTGGGCCAAAGTTACCCCAACGTAGTAAAAACGCAATGCACAGGAAACCACAAAACAAATTTAAATTATGACATTAAAACATGTTAAAACGCTTAACAATGAATCCAAAAATATGACTTACCTGCTTTGAATCAATTTTTTATGAGTATGTCTATAGAAAAGTAGGAAGACGACAAAAAGTAGCGTTTTAGAGGTACCGATGCTTAAAACATTCCAGTGATCGCAAATTTCGGAATTTTAAGACGACCCTTTGCAAACAGTCTGACAACAATGCCACCTGTGGGCTCTAGCAGTAATTAGGTGATAAAATTATTTTTTCATACATATTTATCACTTTGAAACACTTTTCGATGCTTGGGCCAAAGTTACCCGTAAGGGCCAAAGTAACCCCATTTTACGGTACCTCTTCTATGTAACAGATAAAAATAAAATGTTACCACAGAAAATATAACTAGATGAAGTTAACAAATTAAGTTATTTCAGTGTACGCAATTTTATCCAACCCTAAAGCTTAGCGCACACTAGAGACTTTTGTCACGGCGACAGAGACAAAATTATCACCCTGGCTATTGCAAGAAGCTAGAGCGCGCGCACAGGCGACGAGACTCTTGGCCAATTGCCAAGAATCTCACCATAGAAATGCATTGCTCTCGAGTGACCTAGTGTTTATAGTCACCGTGACAGAAGTCTCTAGTGCGCGCTTAGCCAACAGTAAACTTTTCACTCATCATCATCGCCCTTGGCTTCACACCCACTCAATTGCACCACTAAAATCCAGCTCCAATGATCAAACGGGTGCCCACACCGAAAACCATTTGATCCAACCAACCAACTACTAAACCATACCACCGAATCTAATTCACAAACGACTCTTCTTTCCCAAACTCACCCAACCTCCATCGAAGCACTCACCCCCTCCTTAATTCGAATCCCTTTCATCGGACATAATTAATACAGAGGTACACACAACCCAACACAGTATACACCCGACTTTGAAGAGTGCAGTGACACTGATCAGGCTTTCACACACAATTAAAGGCTAGAATTAATTCAAAGTAAGCATGCGACTATAGTGTCGTAACGACGTCGGAATCGGCTAACGATGATGCTGCCTTCAGAGGCGGTTAATTGTTTTACCTAATGACATTGCGATGATTAACGACGTGATTTGCGCAGGATTTTCCTGGAATTCGGCTACATCAAAGACGGCTGTCATCTGTGGGGTAGTTTGTTTATAATGTTGAATTTCCGGCGGTGATGTGATGTAATTGCTATTTGCTACTTTGATGCTGTATTGGTAATAGGATCTAACCTTTTCAGTTCTGGTAGTGTCAAATGTTTCTCGGGCGTTCAAGGATTAAGATGATTGTATCGCACGTATTGCTTTATTTACTGTCTAACGGCGGCAAAAACTACTGTCCAATACCCCTTAAGGTGCAAATTCACTTACCTAAAAACTTCTATGCTATTAACTAGATTAGATTCTAGGTTATTAACTAGGTTATTTTGTGAAGAAACTTTTATAAGACATCAATTCACAAATAAATCATATCCCAAAAGGCATATTTGAAACTAATTAGGGGCCTTTATGATCCCAATTAAAATTTTATGACTCAATAAACATTCATTAAATTGTGATTTGTATTATAAAATTAATTTATTGACTTAATGATCGTTTCCTCTGTCCTTTTACCATCAACTTCCCTAGTCATTTCAACAATTAATTAATAATTGATTTTTTTAGTTTTCAGTTCGTGTGTAGTTAGTTGCCAACTGATAATATGGAAAAAAAATTATTCGCTTACTTGATTTATTTTAGGTTTGAGAGTGATACAATTTGGAGTTATTTCAGGAAAAAATTAATGACAAACTATTTCTTAAGTTTCCCAAATGATTTTGCAGCTTAAAAAAATTCACCCGAATCTGCTGTATAAAGAAAAATATAAAAAGAGGGTAGTTTGTAGCTACGTTGAGAAATACATTTAAATAAAAGGTTGGATCAATCGTTTTACTCTACAGAAACATCATACCACTTTGAAAACATTGAACTGGTGTAAATTTAATGCTAAATTCTTATGCAAATATTCACACTTACGAGTCTAAACGACCGCGTGAAATAAAGTAGTTGGTTCTTGAAAAGAAAACCTCAATTTTAAAGAGAAATCTTATACCATTCCTCGATTTCATCCTCTTTAAACGTTATCACCTAACATTTCCAGAATGAAGTTTAATATTTATATACAACGCATTCCCTAAAAATATTTTATTCAAAACACAACAGGCGACGAAACAGCACGGATTGTATACGGAAGGATATCAAACTTACATATATAACCGCATCGGAAAATATTTTAAAATTCATCGAATAAGATGGGAGAAAAACAACTCAAATACAAGCGCGGTGGGAAGCTCGGTAGGAAGAAAATAAGGAAGCTGGGACTCCAGGCGTTTACATATGTATAAGAAATGTAAACAAACTGAATACTGCTTCCTGAACTTTACTTACCACTCTTGTTGTTTATCCATCGGGGGATGAAATACTGAATATTACGAGAATTCCGTGAAGTGCAGTAAAGCAGATAGATTTATTAGAAAACCTATACTCGCACGTATACCGGATTTTTCCAATACGGGTCAGGATAAACAGGAGAAGTCTTTTAGAGTTGGGGTGTTTTTCCTGACCATGGATTTATGGATATGCCGTAAATGTAAATTTTTCGTGTCCGTGAGCAAGGTTCTTCCTGTTTTTATGGATCAGAGTTGTTATTTCCATCTCCGGTGGGGGGGTCTTCAAAAAGTGATATGGCTCTTGACTTGCAGTCATGGTTTGGGAAGGTTTTTTAAGGGGTGTGTGTGTTTTTGGAGGACTTTTCCCTGGGAGGTTGTTCCCAGTTTCAATATTTAACGTTCGTTTCCCCGAAGGAGTATGCATGGAGTATTCTGTGAAAAAGATGGTTGTAAAGGGTTGGGGTTGGTTTTTTCGGGGGGTGTAGTTGTGACGATCGATAAAAGTAGTTTCCTAGAAGAAAGTGTTTTGTTCGATGGATTTTTGGAAAAAATTTATCGTAGAAAAATTATTGCTTATGTATTTACTTTTTGAACTTTTATAATTTTATCGACGGTTTTCTAGAACATATATATACACTTGAAGATCTTGCGTCTTTAAAATTGGTGCCTGGAGGAACTTGGAGTTACTGTTTCAGTTAAGGAATTGATTGTAACTTGGTATGTTGAATTCAGTGTTCCTTAAAAAGAGAGAAAGAGAAAAGAAAAATAAATAAAGGTGGTGAAAGAGAGGGAAGAATGGGGAAAAGTGAAGGAAAAGATAGAAAGAACAGAAGGGGGAAAAATTATGCAATGAGAAAGAATTAGTAATAAAAAGGAGTAAAGGGGAGAATGCGATGTGCATGAAAAAAGGGGAATGAGAGAAGCAAAAAAGATGAAAGAAAGTAGAAAGATATAGAAGAAATGACAAAAAATTGAAAGAAAGAGGAAAGGAATGAGTGAAGAAAAAGAGAAATAAACGCTATGAAACAAATAAAGTATTCGTTAAGAGCACATAATTTAGAAACTTAAATCCTCATACCTAAATTGACAAACACCATAGCTCTCAGTTAAAAACCTGTACGCTACAGGCTTCACCGATAGAAATCAAGATTCAACCATGAATAGTAGTAAAAAACCGCATAATTTCGGAACTTTTCTATGGAGTGGAATAAATTTATAAAAATTTATATTTATCACTGTTTTAAAACTTAAATGGATGTGGTAGTAAATAAAGATAATTCCCTCACACTTTAAAACAGTTATTTCTACAAACATTTTAAAGTAAATCCATTTAAATATGCCTTGTTAAAAATTATGATTAGAAGTACTTTTCAAGCATGATCATGTTTAAAAAGAAGTTTCTACACAATTTCAGAAAGCGTGTTTAAATATTTAAATTTTCATCTATAAAAGCTTCTTTAAAAATGAGTATAAATATACACTTCATACACTTTTAGAACTTCCAAAGAATAGCAACAAAAGAAACATCTTTTGTTTAAAACAGAGTTCAAACAAAGAAAGTTTCGAGGGGCAATAAAACTGGAACAAAGCTCCGAAACGTAAGAGTTAATTATTTTAAAAGAGCACGCTGCTACAAAACAGATCCTGATCTTGGAGCTCTGACAAATGATAAACGTGAGACAATTCCGAGGGTTTAGCAAGTGTTTATCTTTTTAAAACTTAAGTAATTTACCAAATTGAAGTAGAGTTTAAATTTGCTTTATGCGAGAAAAGTTCACGGAGCTCGTTCCAGTGTTCTTAGCAAACAGTTTTGTTATAATTTCTCAGCCTTTCCCAAAATATCTGGATAGTTAATTATTAAATAACCCTTAAGTCGTTAGGTTTAATAGAGTGAAATTTATTAGGACTATGCATGGTGTGAGAGCTCGAGGCACTTAGGATGAATGATATGATTGGTTTGCTCAATGCTTTCAAAACTAATCAAAAATATCAATAAATCTACAAATTATGTTAATTTCGGAATGTGTTAACAAAGAAATGGTTCTGAGACAAAAAAAACCTATAATTTAAGATTTTATTAAATAATGATGATGATGTTGTGTAGGGTGTCTCAAAAAAACATTTTTTCGAAAAACTACGCTCCCCAGGGCTTTTCCCATTCCTTTTGGTCCCAAAAGATTGTGTGTGAAGTTTCGCTCCCTAAAAATAACTCTAGGGTTTTCCTGTTGAGCTCCAAAGTTTGAAAAAAGTGGAAAAAATGACTAATTTTCAGAATTTTTAAAAATTATATTTTAAGATCGATACTGCGATAAAACCGGTTCAAATGTGTCATTTAGGACTTATTTTGGTAGAATATATTTATTTATGTGTATTAACCTGTATCCTATAGCCCCTATAATTTAAGATTAAAACGCACTACTTAGGGACGTTGCACTCGCCAAAGCTTATAATGCACTACCTGGTGGACGAAATGAATTAAATCCGAATTTCTTCGAAGGAACTCCCTCAAATTATGCCATTTAGAGCTAAAAGGTTATTATAAATAATAAAAACCAGTGAAATAACAGTTTTGGGCCCTTCCACTGAGCTTTTAATGTAAAAAGTGTTTTTCTTCAAAATTTCTCGTTTCCAGCTGATAAAACCCAAAGCTTATACTAAAAAATAGGGTTGTTATACTTTTTAGATACCAAACTTTGAAATTTTTATAGGGGTTTCATTTTTAATAAGTATAATTAAATTTTAAAGCGCACACATCGAAAATGACATAGATATTTCCTATACCAGACGTGAAAATCTATTTTATTTTTTAAGTTTGGAAAATTACTTCCTTTTAACGTATTAGGGGAAAATTTTAGTTAAAACTTCTTTCTTTAACATTTCAGCCAATATTCACAAGTATTAAACTATTTTCCTAATTTTGAAAAAGAAAATAGATTTTCACGTCTGGTATAGGAAATATCCATGTCATTTCCGATCAGTGCTGTTTAAAATTTAATTCTACTTGAAAAAATGAAACCGTTATAAAGGTTCCAATGTTTGGTATCTTAAAAGTTCAACAAATACCTTTTTTAGTATAAGTTTTGGGTTTCATCTGCTGGAAACGAGAAATTTTGAAGAAAAGCACTTTTCACATTAAACGCTCAGTGGAAGGGCTCAAAGCTGTTATTTCACTGGTTTTTATAGCTTATAATATCATTTTAGCTCCAAATGGCATCATTTGAGGGAGTTCCTTCGAAGAAATTCGGATTTAATTAATTTCGTCCACCGGTAGTGCATTATAAGCTTTGGCGTGTGTAACGTCCCGAAGTAGTACGTTTTAATCTTAAGTTATAGGGGCTATAGGGTACAATTAATGCACATAAATAAATATATTCCATCTAAATAAGTCCTAAATGGCGCATTTGAACCAGTTTTGTTTGCATTATCAATCTTACACATAATTTTTAAAAATTCTGAAAATTGGTCATTTTTTCCACTTTTTTCAAACTTTGGGGCTCTACAGGAAAACCCTAGAGTTAACTTAGGGGACTGAAACTTCACACACTATTTTTTGGAACCAAAAGGAATGAGAAAAGCCCTGGGGGGCAAGGTTTTTAGAAAAAAGGTTTTTTTGAGACACCCTAATGTTGTGTCTATGATAATGTGCAACTATATGGCTCCGCAGCTCTATCGAAGACAGCTTTTGCAACCTCGACAGCCCTATCTGTATAGAGTAGGTCCACTGGGTCCTCTAAGCCGTTGTTAAAAAGTTTGGCCTGGACAGCTGAAGATGTGTTGAGGAGACAGTGGGATGTCATCTGGGCAATATATTCTAAATAAAAGTACCATATTAAGTTTGTGTCTATTGAATGGTATACACGTAACCTTAGGGTATACTTGAAATCAAATAAATAGTTTTTAACAAATGCTGTCAAGGCATTGCTTTACCCATTTGTTTAAAATCAAGTATCAAAGCACGCTTCTTGATATTGTCTTTCTATTATATTATGGTAGACGAACTAGGTTTACAATAAGAAACTATCATGGAAACAGATTTAGATTTGTGCGAAATATTTTCCTATTTGTTATGATATTTTTTCTAAAAACGTTAACTATAAATTAATAAAATATTTATATACCCAACCTAAAGATATCAAATTAGGAGAAACACGCCCAAGTACCTTTATCACAGAAAAAAAACAGGAGTTCTCCGACTTTCCATTCACAAGTTCGCGAAAAATTTCTTAACATCATTTCAATAAAAAGAGAACGCTGAACTTTTGATGTAATATACCCTAACTCCTGAAAAACTCAGTTCCATCGCAAAGAAATCCACCAGAGCTTGAGGGCCATCAAGATTCAAATCACGCGACATCTCCTTTCCATTACGTCCCTAACACTAATGAACTGAAATGGATATCTGAATAATTAAATAGAAATATTTCAAAACTCTAGGGATACCTACTACATCACGAACTGTATCCAGATATTGTTTTTCACTATTCGATCTTCCCAAATGACTCTTTTCGTCAATACCCCCTGAAAGAAGTCAAATTCGATTTGCAACGGAATCCAGCCCCAAGCTCTCACGAACCCTCGCCTAATTGGACATCTGTGCGGTGGCAACAAAGAGTTTTTGTGATTTAAGAGATGCTATTTCTTTCCTCTGAGTGGCAACCGCGCCCGGAGTAAGAAGGACTGGGGACCAACGGATTGGAAAAGTGCAGTGTTTATTTGTCCCCATTGTGTTGGAAAGCCTGCTTTTATTTGTTTTGTGTCAACTGACTGGGGCTGACGTTTTTCCTCTCTTGTAGGTTCTAGTATTTATAAGCTTCGAGCGAAGCTGCTTCTTTGTCGTATGGGGGTGATCGATCTGTCTTGTTGTAGAACATGGATTTTATTTGTTCTTTTTGGCAGGTGGTTGTTACAGGTGTTTTTGACGGTTTTTGAACGTTGGTTTTCGGATCATTAACTGTTACTGCTCCGTTTGTGTTGTTTAAAGATTTGTTTTACTACAACCTGCCCTTTGTGCTTGCCTTATCCTAAAGAATTATTTTTTGAAATAAAAATCATCCATAAAAATTCGCCTACATTTACTCCCTTTTAAGGAAACTCAGGAGGTATTATGTGCTGACAAACAATTCAAAACTAAAAAGCTATGAAAGAAAAATAATAAACGGTTGAATTGTTGAATTATTTAAGGGTTGATATGCCAACTTATTGATTAACTGAAGTAAATTTCATATGTATAATGTAAATAGTCTATAGTGCTATACTAGACAGCAACTTAAGTTGAAACTACTTCGTCACTAATAAACAAAGTAGTTCCCATCGCGGTGTCTGAATTTCGAGTGAAACAAAGAACGTCAATTTTAAAATATGATTATTTCGTTAAACCAATGTATAAATAGTGTCTTTTTGTCACAATTCTCGTATCGAAATTCGTCCTATCAACCCAACAGGCTGTGTGCTTACTCACTTTCTCCTTCCGCGTAGTGACGTACTGGGTTCAGGAAACGTTGCTGTGAAGTATAGTAGTGAATTCAGAATTATTATAAAAGAACTAGTAGGATATAAGCATTAAAATAGGATTTATGATAAAGAGGAAGTTGCATGATTTTTTTTTATTTTTTTAATCGATTCCTCTTGCAAAAATAAGCAACTACCCAAAATTTGAGGCCGATCGAGAAATTTTTTGATTGTCAAAAAAATTAACAAAAATCCCCTTTTTAAAAGCGCGCGAAAACGCCAAGAGTTTGGATGTGACGTCATCTTATACTAAACATTGTTGTAAAGCAATGGAGTTGATGGTATGATTGTTGACGTCATCTTATAGTTTAAACAATAAACGTTTTCAGTCACGTGTTTTTTTCTCGACTTTTAAATTAAAATATTTAATTACCTGTACATTTTTTTGAAAAACTGACTAGATATTTCATTTTACCATACAAAAAACCATACGGAACACTTGTTTGTTTTTGAAAATCTGACACATGCAACTTCCTTAATGTCTATGAGGATTTAAAAATTTCATAGTTTATTAAATCTAGATGAGAGAGAGGGTATAAAAATACATAAATGTACTGGCAAAAAAACAGGACACCAACTCATACACTAAATTTTATCACACATGTAATACATCATATGCAACACATATAGGGGGCAGACTAGTGAAAATATTTACAAATACGATACATTACGAATTTGAAAATATTAGGTGTATTACTATGCCATCATTACTAGGTACTAACTCTACTTGATCCCCTTGACGGCTTACTAAAATTAGGTTCGACTGCATATTTCATATAATTCATCAGCGTTATCCAGGAAAAAAATAGTGAATGCATTACATTATGCAGAAAGTAGAAAGGTGCCCATTACCTTGACAAGCGTCACATACCCATTGATTGTCGAGAACGACTCAAGTCTATACCTACTTCGACTAAAAGGAAACACTTCATTCCACTTTTCCTTTTATCTCTCACACTCCAACCAAAGTCAATACATCACGAACATGTCAGAGAGAAAGGGAATACGTTAAAAACATAGAGCTTAAACGCAAGAAAGAGATTTATGACCTAATTCTTCACTGGGCAGAAGAAACTGAAGGGAACCCTTATAAAAGAACCGAGCAGCTCATGCATATCATTCGGATTGCTTCGCTGTTATCAATCGGAAATTTCCTAAGAAAATGGCGTTTTTATATTCCGTCATACGACTTTTCTCTGTCCATTAAAGCATTCACTCTCTGATGAGCTGTTGCCATTTTTTAAAAGAGAAATGACAGCTTGACGGGGGTTAAATTTATATATTATCGGTTTTGGGGGAATGGTGAGAGAGAGTTTTCATATTGTATTTTGCTTGGGTGACGGCGTTTGACGTTTCAAAGTGAAATGAATTTGACCAGTGATCGATCAAGTGCTGAATATCGCGGAGTTACTTAGAATCCTTTTACGCTGGATCAATTTTATGAAGTGATATGTTTTTTGCTGAATTATTGATTTGAACGTAGGATTACGTAGGATTGATAGGAACGGTAGGATTAGCTTGGTTTAATTCTGAGATTGAGATACAGAGTGAAATTCTGTGATATCGATCTCTTTGGGAATATTTTATGACATTTTTCAAAAGTTTTCCCAGTATTTTGAGGGTTATATTTGATATTTTCTATTATAATATTCTGTTTTCTTTACTCTTATTCCTCAATTTTATGCTCTCGATAAAAACTTGAACTTGAAGCGAATTTGTTGTGTTTTATATACTTCTGATTTTTTTAATCGATGGTCAACTCTTCGTCCAAACTTTGGTCAAATTCGGGGTCCGATTTCATATGAAACTTGCCGAAACGGCACTATATATTTGTATAATAATTTTATATATTTGCATTTTTGCGCTTGTATATTTTAGAAGTTAAGTCCTAGGTAAATATAAACAATTATTCTTTCTACCTTGACGTAGAATCTTTCTTATTATTCTGGTATTAATCCTTTTCACCCACCGAAAAAAACTGCAGTTCTAGTACTGTATTTTTAGAAATTGAATCTTGGGTATAGGTAGAAGGACACCCTCATTAATACTAGAAGATATATTTCTATTGCACAAAAGGTATCTTGAGTTAGAGTTATAATAGATGTAAAGATACGTTTTATAGTACTTTCAATTATTAGCATCTCTTTTGGGATGGAAGTTAGTTATCTTTTACAACTTAATTGTAAATATTAGAATCACTCCCAAAACATTTTATAGTGGTTTCCCCTCAGGAAGAATTAATAAATTCCATCATCATGCAATTTTCAAGGAATTGATACAGTTCCCTTCCCTAAGAAAAACTAATATCTCCAAGTAGTAAGTATTATGAGGGTAAGAAATTTTGAACAAGTAATCTTATTAGGAATCCTAAAACTATGCTTTTAGTAAATTCAAACACGAAATATTCACTGAAATATTTTTCGGTTTCATACTGTTGCCCCTATTGCCCATAGGATCCAATGGTAATCTCGGGCGCCTTATAGGTATGAAAGGTTTAAAACATTAATTGTATTGATCTCTTGATAAATTTTCTTATTTATAAACGAACTAATTAGTTACGATGAATTAGTTGGTAATTTTTTTGTTACTCCTCGAAAAACGAAAGCGTTGGGGCTCGTGCATTAGGTATTTAATTCCTAAGCTTATCCAGCTTATTTTCATCTCGGTGTCGCGAAAAAACCGTTCAAAACAAAAACCGTTCAGACGAAAACCGTTCAAAAAACAAAAAAACTCCCAGCTTTACACATGTAATAAATTTGCTTGTTTTTTATTGAACGGTTTTTTCGTATATCCTTCATCTCATACACCAGATAACTTATTCATCAAATAATTAGCCATCATATAACAAACTCTTGCAATTTTAAAAACACCAGTCAGAAAAACCACCAGGGTTGGCAAAACCCGGGTTTTTTTTAAAAAAACCGAAGTGGGTTGGGTTTATTCGGGGTTTTTCAATAAAACCATGAAAAAAAAAACATATAAAACTGGTTTTTTTCGGAAAACGTGTGGGTTTTCTAAATTTTAGTGAGTTCTTTCTATGTTAAATGTGTTCTGTCAAAATAATGTCAGTTTTTCCACAGTTAAGTGTTTTTTTTTCAAAGTTTTTATACTTTGAAAAAGCCCACTGAAATTGTAAAAACACCCCTTATTTACTGAAACCTGGTTTAAATTTTGAAAAAACCCATTAAAATTTTAAAAATATCCTAAACTTTGAAAAAAAAACACATTACATTTTGAAGGAACTGCCAAAATATTGATTTTTCTTTAAAAAAAACCCAAAAATGGGTCCAAAATGTGGGTTTTTCACATAGGTTTTTTTAAAACCCATTGGGTCCAACCCAATCGGGTCCCATCCAGCCAACCCTGAAAACCACCCAACCATATAACAACACCCAAAACCCACCACCGCACCCCAAATAACAACAAAAATAATAATAATAGGCCACCAATCTTCCCCAACAATCGCCATCGCACCCAACGCGAATTTGATTATTCTATCTCCCGAAGAAAGATTCCCGGATTCTTCACTCCAGCAGGATTCCGGAAAACGCCTCGGGATTGAAACCTTCCCGGAATCGCAATAAATCAGTAACGAGCACTCCACGCATGCGAAGGCGAGAAGTGAGGGGGTGGTCTGCACCCCCGCCGTGGTTTAATGATAATTATTTTCGGAGGGAGACAAACGACGGGCAATTTATCCCTTTTAAGTGGGACCGCCGGCCCTTCCTTTTTGGTAGGTGAATGGAGTTGATTGGTAGGGGGTTTCTTAAGCCTTCTTAGGCTTAAGAAACCGCTTTGTGATTGTTCTGAGGAATTGGGTTTTTTGCTAAATGCGATTCAATTAGAAGTTGGTTTGTTTCGGACTTTATTTTTTTCTCGTTTAAGAAATGAAATAGTTTTGTGCGTTTCGTATAATTTTCCAATTTTGGAAATTATGGCGTTAAGTTGGAGATTAGTACCTTATCGGTTGCTTGAAGAATATTTGATATCTTTAGTTTTTTTCAGGCAAATAATGGTGAAGATAATGTATTATCTCTACCTTCATTTGCCTGAACAACTTACTTCAAGACACTATTTGAAGAAATCTATTCTTTCTCTGTGATATTTTTTTATACTTTACACTTTTTTGTACCTTACATTTTTGTAGTACCTTTGAAAACGCCTTCCATTTTTTATTTTAAATACTTTTAAAGTTTAAAAACTATTGACTCTTACAGTTAAATAAATATTTATTGCCTTTTTTTATCAGGTTGTTGTTTCAGAGTCTATAACAAATTGAAAAACTTTGAATTGAAAATTGAAATCGTTTTGTAGTATATGCTTTTTTGTACCTTACATTTTTATATTTTAATATCCATTTAGCTTTTATTAACAGAAAATAATACTGCTAACAACTAAACTTATAAAAATAAAAAATAATAATAGTTAATAGGAAAATTATGATTATTAGTTTTTTAACTTCTCAGGTGAGAAATAACCATGAACTATATAAATCATTCTTAAACTGAGAACTGATATTCAGGTTGTTTATTCTAAGACACACACGTTTCTTCCGCATTTATCTTTCTTATGCAGAAAAAAAACTCATACTCTGCTCGAAAATCGCGTCACATTATGCAAGTTCTTATTATACAAAACTTTAAAGGATGAGAAAAGTTTCTGCCCCAAAAACAATACAGTAAACAACTTTCTTCCAAACGTACTCTCCCGAGGGACATCTAAACTCTGAAGGGACTAAGACCCCTCCCGTTTGTCATGTCTTCGGTAACAATGTTGGAACCAAGAATTGACCGTTCCTCTGAAAGCTTTTATGCACTCAGAAAACAGCAGTTACCGAACAAATATCTTTATTTTAGAGGGAATGGGCTTTTATTTATAAAATAGCGCGTTTTAAGGCAACATAGGTGAGGGGAAATAAAGGTAAAAATCTAAGATTGTGTCAGTTTGGAAATATGTTGTATGATTTGACAATCTTATCTGATGTCTGTTTTAAAACTTTTGAATCCTTTAAATATTATTGAAAATAGGTTATAAAACATTTCATATCATGTTTTATTAAGGAAGGAATATTTTGCACTTATTTGAATTTAAAGGAAATTTCTATTGGGATTTTTATCAAACAACAATAAACTAGTAAGGCTACACTTTGATTTGAAAAGAATTTTGTCCAGGCCATCTCTGTATTTTTGATCATAGAATTCTATCCGATAATTTCTCCATCACAATATTTATCTCTTCTCTCCCTTTTAGAATTCATATAATACATTTTAAACTTCCTGTGGAATTACAAAAGAAAGTTAACTAAACTTTTTTTGTAATTTTTAGGTCCCCTTTTGTTTTTAATCTTCATTAACGATCTGTGCAACCTTAAACTATATGGTAAATTGATAAGTTTCGCCGACGACACAGTTTTACTTTACTCGGAAAATTCAATGGAAGACCTTAACTTTGTGATAAATGATGACCTAATGAAAATTCGCGACTGGTTTTTTCATAATGATTTAAATTTAAATGTTGATAAAACTAAATATATGGTTATTTCCCTTTCGCAAAACCAAGCAAATTATCTCTCTATAAAATATCATGACAAATACTGCAATACTCATAGCAATTGCGCCTGTAAACCCTTAGATAACGTATCCTCAATAAAATACCTCGGACTGCACATAGACTCAAATTTGAAATGGAAATCCCATACAAAATATATATCAGACAAACTAAGGTTTTTACTGTGTAACTTTTATTACCTAAAACAAAAGTTAAATAATAAATTACTAATCAATTTATATTATTCTTGAGTTCATTCACAACTTAATTACGGTTTAGTTGTGTGGGGAGGAGATTACATGATCAACTTAAAAAGAATTGAGAGGCTGCAAAAAAGATTCCTGAGGTTTTTAAATAATGAAGCGCACTTACACACAAATAATATAAACTACTTCAATTCCTTAAATATACTTCCAATTCGCCATCTTTTTTATTTTAAAATTTGCCTCCATCTCTATCTAAACCCCAACATTTGTCAAAAACGCAATGTCGTAAACCTACGAAGACCTAATATATTATACTTTGTTCCTAAACCTAATAAATCCATATTCTGTAAAAATTTTTGTTACATAGCCCCTAAGTGTTTTAATAAGTTACCTATACATATTCAAAATAGCCCTTCAAAACATTTATTCAAAAAGCAATTAAAGGAATATCTGTTTACTATTGAGGATATTGTCTTTTGTTCTGTTTAATGTATGATTTATAATTATTTTAAGCACTATTTAACTCATCATTATGGCAAAAATATAATTTATTGGCGCCCTGTTTGCCACCATATCCATCTCATGTATGTATTTCCTGTGTTTTTTTTTCTCCTAGTTTGTATTTTAAATTTTTGTTATACATAATTATACGGTCACCTACATGGACCATGAGATCCCAGGTGACTATGTGAACTTGTAAATTTTCTTCTCTTTTTTATTTCTAGTTCAATAAATAAAAAAAAATTTATGGGTATTGTAAAGTAAAAAATGTGGGAGCAATTATAAAGTAAATTTCATTATATTTAAAGCATCTTAATAAATTGAGATGCGATGAGTGCATGTAATAAGTACTTTAGATATTAACTAAGATTAAAAACTTGACTTTAATTTTCGTTAGTTATTTTATGTTTTTGCATCAATGCATCTGAGAAGTAAAAAAGTATTGATACTTAAATCTTCCCACTGCTTTGCTGTTCTTATTAATCTGATTCAACATAACATTGTATTATTTATGGGATGCAATATTTCTATCGAGTGCTTTTGTACATCAACGAACTGTAGTTTACTTAAAATCACCGACGATACATAATCCGTCCTAAAACAAAAATAATATGTAACTTGTAATAATTCAACATAATTTCCAAGATGTTTTCCATCGAAAACATATGCCTTATAAAAGAGTTTCTATCAATAATCTTTTCTTAGGCGATATCCATCGATATCTTATGGTCATTTTCTTCAGTGAAAAACTGCACCCTTACATTAACAACAAACCCACAGTACACTGAACACATATTACACATGTATAACAATTATGTATGACATATTACACATTGACAACAAACACATATTATACAATGACATTATATTGACCACAAACCAGGGTTGGCAAAAACCCAGGTTTTTTTGAAAAAAACCAACTGGGTTGGGTTTTATTGGGTTTTTTCAATAAAACCCTGAAAAAACCCGAATAAAACTGGGTTTTTTCGGAAAAAGTGTGGGTTTTTTCAAAATTAAGTGGTTTTCTCCTATAAAGTAAGTGGGTTTTTTCAAATTTTAGCGAGTTCTTTCTATGTTAAATGTGTTCTGTCAAAATAATGTCAGTTTTTCCACAGTTAAGTGGGTTTTTTCAAAGTTTTTATATTTTGAAAAAAACCCACTGAAATTGTAAAACACCCCTTATTTACTGAAACCGGGTTAAATTTTGAAAAAAAAACACTAAAATTTAATTAATATCCTAAATTTTGAAAAAACCCATTCAATATTGAAAGAAATCTATTCAACTTTGAAAAAACCCACTGAAATTTTAAAAAATCTTCCTTATTTTTTATATCTAGTTTTAACTTTAAACGTCCTAAATTATGAAAAAAACCCATTCAATAATGAAAAAACCCACTGAATAATGAAAGAACCTATTTAACTTTTTAAAAAATCCCTGAATTTGAAAAAACACCATTTAATTTTTAAAACAGTTTAATTTTTGAAAAAAAAACATTAAAATTTTACAAATATCCTTAACTTTGAAAAAACACATTAAATTTTGAAGGAACTACCAAAATCTTGATTTTTCTTGAAAAAACCCAAAAATGGGTCCAAAATGTGGGTTTTTTCACATGGTTTTTTTTTAAAAACCCATTGGGTCCAACCCAATTGGGTCCAAACCAGCCAACCCTGCCACAAACACATATTATACATTGACAACAAACACATATTATATAATGACAACAAACACATATTACACTTTGAAATTAACTTCATTATGAAGGCAAAGGAAGAAGAGGTGAAAGCGGCCAATATCGGTCAACAAATGTCCCAAAGTCCGGCATAAAACCATGTCAATGCACGGATATTAACAAAAAGGATTCTTCATAATATTTGAGCTCCAAAAAAGAGCCTTCGCAATTAAAAATTATTTATGGAAATTTTTCCCGAAGCGGGGGATTTAACGAAAGAATGCCACGAGCGTCATTTCGTTGACCGGCATAAATTCCGAAAGTAACCTGTTTTTGACAGAATTCTAGATTGAATTCCGCGGCAAAAATGCGGTTTAATTTCTGCATTTTTCCCCAAGCTCGGATGCCACTGACAACGAAATATTTAACATATGATCTTCGAGCTCGTAAAAAATGGCCGATCTAATCATGGCCTGCAGTAAGTTTTGGACATTGCTGTGCTTCGTTAAATTGGGGTAATAGTTTTTCCCTGTCATGGTTAATAACCAGATGACGAGAAATTGTTTGTTTTGTGCCCTACGTCTTTTGTTAATATGAAGGAAAACTTTAAGTTATACTTTGTTTAGTCACACAAATGGGTTGTTAGTTTTACGCAGAGCTCGATTTCAGCCGGAACGGTCCGGAACGGCGTTCCGGAACCTCTTTTTCAGAAAAAATTAATATTCTATTTCAGGGGTCTCCCAACTACCGCCCGCGAGACCCTTTCATCAGGCCTGCGGATATACCTTTATATGTACGAAAAAAAACCTAAAATGAATTAAAACCATGTTTTTATTGTCAAATTTCCAAAATTTTTATGGGGGAGGACCCCCAGACCCCCCTTTTTGTACTTACAATTCAACTAATCACATTTTTTTTTCATATTAAGTTCATACAAGTGAGAATCCTGCCAAAAAAAATTTATAAAGGCATTTTTCAAATTAAAAACATATTTATCTTTTTGCAAATAACAATAATTGTGATTTAATTGTAAGGTTTTTACTTAATTGTTCTTTTAAAACATAATTGTGAACCTCCATTTGAACTACCCACTATCCGCTCCTGGTTTTGATTCTTTTATTTGAACCAGATTTGCCACATTGCTGGGCAAATTTGCAAAGAAAATTTGCGGCATCTTAAATTCTACCATTTAAGAACTAAAACTACGCATTCTATTCCTTAAATTAGCAAAATATACAACCCTTATGGTTCATTGATGATATGATAAGCCATCCCGCCTCCTACAAGAGTATAATCCACAAAAAAAGTAAACCCACTGGAAAATAAAAGTATAACCCACTGTAAAAAAGGTGTTTTTACAAAAAAATTTGTAACGAGTTCATCATCTTTTACTATAATTAAGTTAGAATATTCATCTTAATCTAGTACAACACATTTGAATTTATTTTTTAAATTTAAATTTGAAAATTAAATGCTTAAGTTTTTGTATTAAAAAGTATTCGCTTTTTCAGTTTGAGAACAATAATTTTACCGTTCCGGTACCTCTTTTTTTAGAAATCGAGCCCTGGTTTTACGGACCTATTTTTTGAGAGATATTCATGTCAAGTCAGAAATTTATAATTCAAAATATATTGATACAGTTAAAAATATCGATAACCGTTCAATATCTGTTAGAAAAATAAACTAATTCTAATGCCATAATACAATATCAATAGTTTACACTAGTTTCAATTCTTAAACTTTATATTTTTGTTACAAAAAGTGTTCTAGGTATTTCATAAAAATTATGGATAAGTGAAAATTTGAATAGAAATTACTTTTGAACTAAACTACCATCTTGTACTACTATATCAACACCGATATTTATAATGCGAACGAATTATATTCTATTGTTTTCAACAAAAGACATCAACACTTTAACCCATTAACGCCCATTGATCTATTTTTAGATCGCTAAACATAGTGTCAGAAATGGTCTTTTAAATTACCTTAAATTTACCCCACAAAAACAAAACTGCTCATATGGCAAGAGAAAGCCTTCCTTAAGAATAATCTAATGTGTTTTTTTCGTTTGCAACATTTATTTTGTTACAGTGATGGGCAAAACTTTGCCTTGGAGTTTCATTTTGCAATTTTTTCATCTTTGTTCATGTTTTACGAGAAATCTATAAAAATATACCACAAATTGAATCCTTTTCAGATTTTATTTTATCTTTATAGATGTAGCTATGAGGATACAATGCAGATTTTTGTAAAAACTAATTTATTTAGTGAAAAATTACGACCTAATATTGCTGATCTAAAAATAGATCACTGGGCGTTCGGGTGTTAATTTTTTATGTGATGCTTACAATATGATTATTCAGATTTTTCGACTATAAACTGTAAAAAATGAACAGGAGAATACTCAGTAATATTCAGGATGGACACAAATACAGATTTTCTCCAGAAATTGATCATTATATTATTGTTAATTAAATTTTATAATTTTTCTGGTGGACGAATGAAAGGTAGACCTTCTTGATTGATTATTTAGTAAATCAAAAGATTGCAAATAGTATTATTTACTCAAGTTTATTCACATTAATTTGTTGATACAACTTAAGTCCATGCAAGCATTTTGTTTTGAAATACATTATAGGTAAAATTAATAGACAATTAAAAGTTTTTGAGGAGAAGTAAAAATCTTAAATTGAAAATTGTAATAATTTTTTTAATTCGCCCTAAAACAGCTTTTACAACTTTAAAATTGACGTTATGGCAGAATAGTAAGTTAATTGGAAAAGTATAGTTAATTAGAATAGGCCGGAAAACAGCTTCAACACGCAGCAATTTTTATGTTGCCGAATAAGTTACATTTTATTTCATGAATATCATTATTTTATAATAAAACTAATCCATAAAATTTACAAAAAAATCACCGAATGCATTTTATTTAACTTAAATACACAATATTATGAAATATTATTTCTATAATATACATATTAATTTAAAGTTCTTGGTTCAATTCCCACTTTTTCACCAATTATTACTTTCAACATAGGCTATTCATATAATAAATCTTGGGTAAATTATTTAATTTTATGATTATTTAATTATTTTTTCTCAGATTTATAAATAAATATGCATTTTTTAAAGAAAAATACTAATAGGTATATTTATTTTATATTTTTTATGATTTTTTGAGGTTCTACTATTACTTAGCTCTGTGACAAAAAATATCCTCCGAACGCCCAGTGATCTATTTTTAGATCAGCATATTTTAACGAAACTAATGACTGTTTTCAAAAAATTTGTTCATAATATTCATATTAAAGGCAAAATACACCAGATTCATGATTTTTATTCAAATCACCCAAAAAAATAATTAGTACAGTGAAATTAGGGTTTGAGGTAGACATTTAGAAATACAAGCAGAAACCCCCTGGGATGTGTTTAGGGGGGTCTGAGGATGCCTCACCTGAAAATCCCAAAAAATCCGGTGACGGGTTTTCCGCCATTTTGAAAAAGAAGTCGGCCATGTTGGATTTTTCCATAGTTCATAAAAACAGCTATAACAGGCGAACTAATTGTTTTAAAATGTTCGTTCTTGTTTTAAAATGCGTAACTCAGTGCGTTCTTTAAGTTCCATGCATCAACTATTGGTTCTAAACCATGGAGTTTTTAAAAATTAAGCTAAAATAGCAATTTTTTCGTATTTTTTTGGGATGTAGTTCTTTCGTTTAATACTGTGCCGTACCTATTATAAATATCAAGACCGAAACAACTGGAACTTGTTTAGGAGAGTCTTAGGCTATACCATACCAAAATTCTAAGAAATCCCGCCATTAGTTTTCCGCCATTTTGAAAAAAACGGTGGCAATACTGAAGTTTCAATGTTTCTTAAAAACTGCTATAACAAGCGAACTTATTGGAATAAAATGCTCAATTTTTTTATAAAATGCGTGTCTAAGTGTACGTTTTTGAAATATCATGCAGTAAGTTAATATTCTTAAAGATTTAATTTTAAAAACGGGGAAAAATAGTAATTTTTAAGTCTTTTTCTGTTGTAGTTTTTTTATTGTCCAGGCAAATAAGACATTCAATATAACGGGCTGAAAATTGGTGGAAATGTAGAGGATAGTGTCCTTCTTGATATCCTGAAATTCCTAAAAAAAATCTCCAGGGGTAAATCCGCCATTTTGGAAAAAACAACGCCATCTTGGATTGGGTTTTCAAGCACAGCGACTGAACCAAGTTGCCGATTGATTTCGCTTTTGTCACAAATTGTTTAATATTGTGGATTTTAAGAGACAACGTAAAGAAATTCGAAATAAAAATTTAATTTAATAATAATTAATTTTTATTTAATTACTGCTTTGCTATGTTAAGATGTAGGTAAGCATTCGAGATAACAAGCTGAAAATTGGTGAAAATATAGAAGGCAGTGTTCTTATTAATATCCCGAAATTATCAGACCCCCCTAAACACAGCCCAGGGGGTTTCTGCTTGTATTTCTAAATGTCTACCTCCGGCCCCTTTTTTCGCCTAATTTGACTGTACTAAATAGTTTGGGCGTTAATGGGTTAAGATGCGTCGAGATGTTGCCACTTCACTTTAATATAAAAGAAATTAAATATTTTGCAACGTTTTATAACATAACTACGTAAAAACATTATTTTTTACACAAGAAAAATAAATTTAACCAAAAGGATACAGGTGTTGTTTGACATGTATTTTGCCGTAACTACTTAGCCCCAGTTCAAACGCATAAAATTAGCCATACATACGTTGATTATTTATAATTACATGACTCCTTATGAAATTATAAATAATTTTTTGTTTCTAAAGAAAGTTCGTAGTAGGAATGCATGATTGATAACTTTAATTAAGCTGAAAGAGTTCCTTAAAAAAAGGCATAATTAAAATACGATTGTTAATTATACATCACTAGCTGTTACGACCCGGCAAAGCCGGGTCTTACAGCTAGGCTAGCCTTTTATGCGAGCTTCCCTCGTTACTACTTCAAGTTCCTATTAATTATACATTAAATAAGAAGTTTAACTTCTTTATCTTACCGCTGAAATATCACTAATTTATCATATTCAAATAAGTCACTCAATTTCGGCTGACCACCACCGAGCTGATTTGGGCAAATTTATTCTTAAATCAAATCTTACTACCCTTATATAAACTCATTTTAAATGGCATTCTCCCCAAACATTCCATTATTAAATTATTATTTGATTTTAATTTGCCTCATTATTTGAAGATAGTTTGTTATGGGGCGCCTACGGCGCCCACGTATTTAGGTCTAGCACGCCATCTTTGCTTTCTTTCTTTAGCTAAGCGACGTTTTTTTGAGGTAGGATCTTCATCATCACCCATGACAATGACTATGAGAAAGAAAAAAATGAATAGTAAAAATTGAGATGATTACTATTGAAAGCTGATTCTAAAAGTGAATAAGTTATATAAATCAGTTGAAAAATAAATAAAATTCAATTATTTACTTACTTAAGAAATAATTAATTTTTCGTTTCCGAAAGTAAATAAAGATTATTGCCAAAAAAAAATCAAAAAGCGCTTTTTATACGATTATTTATTAGATTTATTATTGTTGAATTAGAAACCAACTTCCCTAAAAGTAACTTTTTAACCTTTATTAAGTAAACCAACTTTCTTGAAAGATATTTAAAAGCTATTATATTATTTTAATTTTAATTACTTTTATTTATTTATTTTTCTGATTATTGCGAGATGGCATCATAGTGTGCGAGCGTTCCAGAATCAGTGAGTCAGTGAGTCAGTGAGTGACGTGGGCTTTTATATGAGAGATTAATATAATTGAATTGTAATAGATTGAATAAGTAGTAATGGTTTTATTAATTACGATTTCTTTCGGATATTCTCGAAAGAATGATAAATTTTAAATCGTCAAGGGTTTTTGTAAAGGAAAATGTCAGATTTATATAAATTCGCAAAATCATTTGAAATATAAATATATAAGTACTTGTGCTTTTCTTTCTTTCATGATTTTATTTTAGTGTAATTTTATTTAATTCAATACATATAAACTTTTTAAATTTTAAAATAAGTTAATTCTCAATAAACAGCTTTTAAAGCATATAATTAAAAACAAAATTGATAAATATCAAAAATGTTACCGTCTTTGCTTGATTACTTTATTTGACCCAATTTTTTAATCCATTTTTGTTTATTATTTAAAAATTATACCCACCGAATGTTTCTCAAAATAATTTTTATACTTAAAAAATGATTAAAGTAATTTAATTTGTTTGTTTGTTCCATGTACATAAGTTATCTTATTCTAGAGAAAAATGTATATGAATCTCTCTTAATCTGTCACAAAAATACATACTTATCAATAAAGAGTTCACTCATTTAAAACCTATGTACATATAAATCCTCAAAATAGAATTGTAAAAAATCAGGAGGTGGATAATACTTAAATAGGAGGTGGAATTTATTTTACTCGGAACAGGTAAGGGGAGTTAATAAAAAATATAGGTTCTTTTTATTTTCAAGTTAAAAACTGACGTGTGTAAAATACTGGATGCAATAAACTTTGTAGATGTTTATGGTTTTCCTTATTGGATAACACTCAAAGAAAATAGATTTACGAAATCTATCGAAACTGCCGTAAAAGGGCATCAGTTGTATTGATTGATCCCTCGCCCTACCTGTAAATGTGATCAAAATGAAAAATTGCCCATGGCTTTTTCTATACTTTTCCAGAATTTTTTTATGTTTCTATAAAGGAAACCTTTCTTGGAAAAGAGCAGCTCAGTATGTGACAAATTTATTTTTTAAATTATACAAAATAAGTGTTAAGCTGTGTTAGAACGTATTACAAACTACTTGACTATTTTTTAACTGATAAACATGTTGTAGATGTACAGTTGGGGAAATAAAAAACGACTCAGTTGCGATTTCTGGCGAACCACTTGGATTAGGAAGACAAATGAGGTGTCATTTTTCATTGTTTAAAGTATTCTTTAACCAAAAAAATTTTCGAGTTCTTAGGGGGTCGTCTTCATATTAAACGAAACACTAACTTTTTTTTTCAAAGGGGACCCCCAATTATTATGATATTTTCTGAAAGGCCATCCCTCAAAACCCCTAAATACCCAGTTTCATCCAGATTGATTCAAAATAAAAAATTTTTTGAAAAAATTAAAAAAAAATTATTTTTTAAAATCGTGAAATATTTTGAAGGTAATCGATTCAGGTAGTAATTTTATGTATAAAGCCAAAATTTCAATCGATTTCACCGAATAGTTTTTGATAAAAACGAACGAGAAAGAATATTCGCGGTATGCATTCGGCAACGGTATACCTCCCCTTAAGATTAAAGTTCGTTTTTATCAAAAACTATTTGGTGAAATCGATTGAAATTTTGGCTTTATACATAAAATTACTACCTGAATCGATTACCTTCAAAATATTTCACGATTTTAAAAATTAATTTTTTTTTAATTTTTCCACAAATTTTTTAATTGTGAATCAATCTGAATTGAATGAAACTGGGTATTTAGGGGTTTTGAGGGATGGCCTTTCAGAAAATATCATAATAATTGGGGGTTCCCATTGAAAAAAAAAAGTTAGTGTTTCGATTAATATGAAGACGACCCCCTAAGGACTGAAAAATTTTTTGGTTATAGAATACTTTAAACAATGAAAAATGACACCTCATTTGTCTTCCTAACCCAAGTGGTTCGCCAGAAATCGCAACTGAGTCGTTTTTTATTTCCCCAACTGTACCTTCTTATGTTAAATAGTATATTCTATCGACACTATTTTCTGGATCCAAGTTTTGTTTACAACTATTGGTTGAAGGAAGACAAACAAGTAATTAAGGAAAGTGTAATAATAAATGTCTAATAAGTATCTTAATATTCCTTTTTTCTTGGATATATTTTTATACATAATTTTAGTTCTTTTTTTTATCCTTTTTCAAGGTCGTGTAGCGAAATTATCATTTGGAAATGTTTGAAAATAGATATTTTATTGAGGTTACTAATACAAAATACGACTTGTTAAAAATATAATTGTTTTTTACTCTGATTTCGAAAAATAGTAGAGAATATTGTAGGTTGACTAAAACAAACTAATTTAATATTTAATTACTAAATTACTAAATATTTTATGTATTAATAACTGGGACTAGCAAAACGTGAGTCATTAAATGTTCTTGCAATGTTTTTTATCTAACCTCGAAAGAACTTTCATTACAATGTAACTAAATAAAGGGGGGGGGGAATTTTCAGATCTTATAAACTTTTTCTTTAAAAACATTTTATTTGTTGTGTTTATAAATTCTACCACACATTATTTGGGAAACTATCTAATTGATTTTAAAATATATTATAAAATTTTTGTAATTCATCCTTATGCTTTTCTTTCCTTTTCTATATAAAACTTCTTTGGCACTCAATCTCCTAGTTGGCAGTATTACTGGGCTTTTCTTCACAGTTTGTATCGCAAGGTAACACTTCTCTTGATACCATTCTCTGAAAAATCCTTCTGTCTGTCTTTCGCTACATCTCCATGACTTTCGTGAAATAGTCTTAAAATATGTTTAAGAAAGTTTGACTTTTAAACTCTTCTAACATCTTCTATTACACATTTTTAGTTTGCGTTCTTAAAATTCCTTAAAAATTTTTGACGACATCATCTAAAGATCTTTGGGGACCTCTGTTTTACTCGTTTCCATTTTACCCGCTATATAACTCCTCTTTCTACAAAGTTTCCGAATACCTCCTACCTGAGAAATTCCTTTAATGTCGCTTCTGTTAGTTCTGCCAAACTTAGTATCAAGATATTTAAAACACTTTCCTCTCTTTTTGATAGATCCTTAGCTTTGTTTCTTCAAACATAGTTGAATGAAAAGTGGATGCACTTTTGATTGGAGGAAAAGATGCCTACACGGGATTCATCAAAATTTCTCTTAAAAAACACACAGTAAATTACTATCTTTTTCAGATTTTGAACTTTTTTAAGTAAAACTAAGTAAGAAACTTTCTGCTTATCATGTTTTCGCAATGCTTAAAAATTAATGTTTTAGTTTTTATACCACTAAAGACTGTTTTAAATTATTGGTTTAACACAAGTCAGTAAATCTCCAATTATCTTTTTCTCTGAAAAGATTTTGTTGACAGTAAAAATAAAGATTTGGTAGGAATGTTTTATAACTTTTAAAGCACCTTACAAAACCTACCAGAATCAGCTATATTGAAACATATGTAATAATCAACCTTGAGAAAATGACAAAAGTTAGCACTGTTTTTACCTACCTTTTAGCACGTGGTACCTGTCGATTGGCCGGCGGGCCAAGCTAGCTGGTATGCACACACTCTAAGTTTATACTAACACTACATTATCCCATATATTTTATTGGTGAGAAAATAAGTAATGTCTGGGGGCCCTGGGATCTTAATCTATCAGTAAATCTCTCATTATCTTTTTCTCTCAAAAGATTTTGTTGACAGTAAAAATAAAGATTTGGTAAGAATGTTTTGATAACTTTTCCAGCACCTTTCAAAACCTACCAGAACCAGCTAGTTACTTATAAGCTTTTTGACATTTTTTTAGTCTATTCCTGAAAAATCTGCATGTTTGAAGTGTAGGTATTTTTAGTTAATGAAAAAAAAATATTACCATTATTATGCGGAATAAAAAATGATTCTATATTTTCTTTTTTTCAAAATTGCATAATATTCTAGGACTTATTTTTAATTAGATTGTTTTATTAGAAAGATAGCTCCTAAAACTTGTTTCTCGCTCTGTAAGTTCCCCGAAAATTACTTTAACAAAGCACAAATGACATTGGCATAGAAGAAACTCAAGATGACATTAATTTACAAAACTTAATTTATTTCGGTAATGGGATGAAAGCAAACTCGGACAAAACAAAATTCTAATCATAGAAAGTGTCTAAACTTAATTAAAACAACAAACTAAAGTCTTTTCTTGAAAGGTATTGTATCTAATTTAAAAACTGTCGCGTTTTTTTCTTAAATTCAAGTTAGCAAAAGTATCATTACGGACAAAAGAGAGACATTTAAATTACGCCAAGTTATTATCAAATAATGACGACACGTTCAACGAACACTTGAAATCGGACACTTCTTCATTGTGTCTGGATAAAAATCTTGTCTCGTTTTGCATTGTTCAAAAATACAACTTTATCCATCCGCCATCTTTTTTTTCGTGGGGCTTTCATCTGATCTTTGTTCAAAAACTAAACTGTGGAACTTCTGTAAAAATGTTTTTCAATTAATTTATTTTCGAATGAAAAAGTAAATTCCCATTTAAATGCGAGAAGATTTCGTAAACTCGCATTTATGCTATTTATGTCAACAGACTAGCGCCATGAGATTAAAGGAAAATGTTGTTTTCTCGAAGAAATTAAATTTTCTGCAGAAGTTTTTAAATATTTTGTGTGTGACTGAACTTTTTATTTTGCAGTAATTAGAAAACATAACTGACTTTTTCCTATCTCTTTTTCATTGTTGTAACATCTCATGTATTTTTCAACAAGTATTTTATATATTCAAAACAGAAAAATTCTTATTTTAAAAAACGCATTCTGAATAGTTTCTTTTGACACAATCTATTTATTTCAAAATGCAATCAAAATTCTTTTGTGTTGTGTTCTGCATCAAATTATGAAAAAAGAGTACTTTTAAAATTAGCTCTCGCTTTTTGTGGATTTCGTATAAAAACTTGCTTTAAAAAAGTATTCATATTCGTATAACCTATTCACTTACGGGATTCGATCAGACAATTTCATTATTAAAGAATTTCTTATAATGGGATTTTTATCATAAATCAATAAAAACTAATTTTTCCCATCAATCAGACGTAATAAATTCAATTTACTCTTATTCATATTGATTTCTGTTTAAAGATTAAATATTTTAATTAAAGATTATTGTAAACTGTTTTACATATTGAAATGGACACTTATGCGAATTTCAAAAGAAATTAAACACACTCAAACATTTTAAATTAAAATATTTAAATAGTGCTTTCAAAGAATGTTTTTTTCTAAATATTCAGCTTTTTGGTATCAGGACATATAATCATAGCCTACATTTTGTCATTATAATAGAAATCAAGAATAAGTATTAATAAATAAAATCTCCTATAAATAATTTTAGCTCGTTTATCATTCTTTAAAAACATATCGGAAAATTTAAATTAAAATGAATATTTCTGATTGATTTTATGTTATATACAACGTTTTAATAATATTTCCGGAAACCCTTAAGGAAATGTTTTTCAATATTATGTATAAATGCGTAATTTTGAATTCGTGTACTTATTATGCGCTGAAAAGTTAAGAGAAAGTAGTCGAGGTTGAATGTTTATAAATGACTCTTTCCATGACAAAATTAATCTCTCTTTTTTTTAATTTTCTTTTTAATAAGCTTCTAAATTTTCGATTTTTAAGTAGTAATATACTTTGTAGAAGCTTTGTATACTTAATTTTCTGGTTTAAATAACTGGCATGTTTATAACCGAAAATTGAACACATTCTATAAATTTAAAATAAGAAAATAGCGAGCAACACCTTCCCAAAAGCTCACAAACTGACCGCAGGCACAGCTTAAAAATAAGGAATCATACCTTTTCTACACACCATCCTTTTCTTTAAAAAAAAAACCCACATAAACGTATCTTTTCGGTGCATCATCACAACATGAATCTTCTAAAAAAAATTCCGATGAAGTATTACAAAGTATCATCACCCCACACCAACAAAACACTGATAGTCTATCACCACAACCTCCAAAAAACACCCCAAACCCTTCCCATTTTCGGCGTTTAAAGCAACCGACAACAACAAAACCTTTCTCCCATAATGAATACCCGTCAAGAAAACGGCCATTGTAGCGTCTTCAGAAAACCATCCTAACAGGTAAATAGTCCCTTTCTGAAAAGATTCCCTGTGTCTATGAGACACAAAAAACCCTTCTATGTCATCCTCTTTTTGTTTTGCCCCTCTCTCTCTCTTTCGATATTATACTTAATGCGTTGCCGTATTTTCTGGACAGTGTAACACGGCGATAGTGTTGCCAACGCAACACGAGAAATATCCAGCGCTGCTGCTGCTTTCACGGTTCATTCTCTTTTGCTCTTTTGAGTGAAGTGAAACGAAGACAGCCAAACAACTGCAGCAGGCGGGAGTTTTTTTTTTCGGTGTTGTTTATGTTTATTTTTGACAAGTTTCGAACAAGGAGCGATGGCATCTTTTTGGGGATATAAAGATGCCGGACTTTTGTCCCGGAATTTTCATCTCTTTTTGTTTATGGCATGATGTGGTGTGTTTGTCAGGCATATGTTATGTTTTACATTATCTGCCGGTATGTCCGGGGGAATTTAGTTACGATATGTCAGGTGATTGTTATTTGTTATAACTTTACTTTTTTTTTAAATATGCTTTGCGTTGGCTGGAGTTCCAAATAATAGTTTCTTAACTACCTTGCATTTTTGTGAGAATTTTTTCTTATACAAATACAAATACAAATACAAATTAAGTCGACCAACTACAGGCGTAAGCCCAGCAAGGTTGGTCCAGTCTTTTTAACCCAAACTACCAGAATCCCAGTATCTGTCAATTTTCCCCTTGAACTCGTTTACCCCACTTGAATTTACGATTGTTTCAGGCAACGCATTCCATCTATCCACTACCCTATTAAAGAAATAATGCTTTCTACAATCCGTCTTAAATTTTACTTTATTCAATTTGAAATTGTGACCCCTTGTTCTATTACCCATATTGAAATCTAGTCCCTCTGTGTCCCCTTGCTTTACCATTTTAAATAGTTGAATCAAATCCCCTCTAATCCTTCTTCTCTCTAGAGTGAACATATTTAGCTTCTTTAATCTTCCCTCATAACTTAAACTGGATATACCCTTGACCATTTTAGTAGCCCTATGCTGAACCCTTTCTATTGCATCAATATCTTTTTTTAAGTATGGAGACCAAAACTGAACAGCATACTCTAGATGAGGTCTCACCAAGCCTCTGTATAATGGCAAAATAATATCCTCGGACCTTGAAGAAACAGTTTTTTTAATGTATCCCAATATCCTATTAGCCTTTTTACTAGCAGATGAACACTGATGAACCCATTTAAAGTCCTCATTTACTATCACCCCTAAATCTTTGATCATATTACCTTCTTTAACTTTGTCCCCTTGCAGATAAAATTCTGCCCTACCATTCCCCCGACCCATATGAAGTACCTGAGATTTACTTATGTTAAAGGACATACCCCATTTTTCAGCCCATTGCGATATAATATCAAGATCCCTTTGTAAATTTTGTACCTGCTCCTGAGTATTTACCCTACCCCAAATTTTTAAGTCATCAGCAAAGATGCTGATTTTGTTCCTAATGTCCTGACTAATATCGTTTATGAAAATTATAAAGAGAATTGGCCCCAATACTGACCCCTGTGGCACCCCACTCATGACCTCTGCCCACTGTGAATAATTACCCTTGACTTGCACCCTCTGTTTCCTACCTATCAACCAATTCCTAATCCACAATAATGTTTTACCCCTGATACCCAATTTTTCTAACTTCAGTAGCAATGCCTCGTGTGGAACCTTATCAAATGCTTTTTGAAAATCGATGTAAAATATGTCTACACTATGTTTTTGATCCAACTCCTTTGTTACTCCGTCATAGAACTTTAAAAGATTAGTTTGACAGGATTTACCCTTCCTGAATCCAAACTGATTATCTGAAAGTAAGTTACCCTCCTCCAAGTATAACATTATATGCTTTTTAAGTATGGTTTCGAAAATCTTACAAATGACTGATGTTAAGCTTACTGGTCTATAATTGCCTGGATCCCATTTCGGTCCCTTCTTATATATTGGAGTTACATTAGCTAATTTCCAATCTATTGGCACCAAACCCGAATCGTATGTTGATTTAAAAATTGTCATTATTACGTCCCCTAATTCCTCTGCGCATTCCACAAGCACTTTTGGATAAACATCATCCGGTCCTGGAGCTTTAGATGGCTTTATGCTTCTTAAAAGATGTATTATTTCCTCCCTATTAAAACAACAGTCCGGAATTTCCACACTTCCATTATATTCTAATGCATAGTCCCCCGTTAATTTAAAATTCTTATTAAAGACCTCCATGAAAAAATCATTTAACACCTTTGCCATACCTATATCATCCTGAATAAATGTGTCCTCTCCTAATTTTAATGGCCCCAAGGTAGAGCTTAACTTATTGTTCTCCCCTGCATAAGCATAAAATTCTTTTGGGTTTTTAATGATATTCCTAGCCAGTTTTTCCTCTAAAGCCCTCTTCTGCCTCCTACTGATATTTTTGAAGTCTTTCCTAGCCTTTAAATAAGCCCCCCTATCACTGTCCTTCCCAGTACGTTTGTACAATTTAAAGGTTTTTTGTTTCAACTTCAATGCCTTTCTCGTTTCCCATGAAAACCACATGGGTGTCAATTTACGCGCTATTCCTTTTTGCCTAAATGTAACATTATTTTCAATCACCTTATTTAAAACACCCTTAAATTCTTCCCATTGTTGGCAGGATTGTACTTCTTTTAACCCCTTACTAAATGCCCCCTTTAATTCATATCTTATAGTTTGAAAATTAGCCCTCTTAAAGTTTGGAATAATCCTTGTATTACAAACTGCTGTATGCTGGAAATTTATTCTGAACCTAATATTTCTATGATCACTTTCTCCTAAATTTTCCCCTATGGTTAAATCCCTGATCTTATCTTCATCACTGGTGAAAACTAGATCTAAAATGGCCCTATCCCTAGTCCCTTCATTGACCATCTGGTGATGACCATCTGGTGATGAATCAACTAAGGATGTGTTTAAACTAAAGCTTAAAAAACTGAATTTTTTTAATATTTTCGAAATAGGCTAGCTTTATATTCAAACAAACTAAAATTATAACTTTAATATATTCTTCATGTTCTGTAACCGTAAACCACTTTTAATACTGGAAATAACGTTAGATAGATAATTCTACATCTATTAGGTATAGAATTCTTTATAATTATTTCACAGGAAGAGCCGTAATAATATTAAGATGACTTATTTTAAGAAATATCATTAGAAATTTAGTTTAAGTGGTAATTAATAATTTAGTTAAATAGTAATTAGTAAGTTGTTAATTTAGTTTTTATTCACAGTAAATCTGCGCTTCCAAGACTTTCTTAAGATAATTAACAATTTAAAAAACGAATAGTGGTGGAAACTACATAAAAAGATAATCATAACAGCTGAAAATGCAATTTATAACATCATAACGCCTCTTCTGCAAATGCAAACATAAAGTGTATAAAATAAAAGAATCCCCAGTTACTTCCTATTAATAAATATAAAGTTGTAATGAATGTTAAGAATAAAGTTTTTTCTAAAGAAAAAGCACTTTGCATCATATTTACCCGCTTTTCACTTAGTGCGAGTAAACATACAAAATAAAAAAGTATAAAATTACTAATCTTCCCTCGAAATAGCACAGCTCTTATCGTAATAGCGTTTTACGCACCCATACTCTCCCGTATATTTACATTTGCAAATAACCCAGATTTTTAAAAAACAGTTCTTCCCCAAAAGCAAAAAAATCTATTCCCAAACACAAATACGAGTTTATCGCTGATTATCTTTTTCACCCCACTCAGTCTTCGGAAACATTTAAACTCTGGAGAAACCTTCAAACATCCCAATGCTCGAAAAAAAAATCCTACCCTCAGATTATAAAACTCAGAGTAAAAGAAACAACAGAAAATAAAGCATCCCGGCGATAAGTAATAGCCGTGCAAAATCAAACCCTCGTTTCCAGCGCTTTTTATGCATATTTTGAATCCTTATCTGCAGAACCCGGAGAGTTTGTTTTTCTCGGAGAAAACAGAATTCTCGAGCAAATACTTAAAGCCGACAACTCCACATGAATGGTTAATGAGAGTTTAATCTCTCGAAATTTATATTGAAGATACAATATCGCTGATCCCACACATCCCCTCAGGTCTGTTTCAAAATGGCGGTGGTGCTTTTTAACTTCCCCTTATTTTCTTTATCTTCGGTAGTTAAACAGCGTTTTTTTTCTGTTGCCTGACGCTAATCATACGTTTCATTTTTCCTCCTTCAACGACCAAATGAGTCTAAATTGCGCTTGGAAACAAATATGGATGCGAGAAAACGACAAAACTGTTTGTTTTTCATCCTCCGTTATATGATTGAAGAGTGGGGATAGTGTACCTAACAAGAAAAAGAGGGTTGCTCGGATTCTCTCGATGATTAAATGTTTCGTTCTTAAGAACTCTTGCGTTTCTTTTAATGACGTTGAAAAGGATATTTATACAAAGGATAATTTATGCTTTGAACGGAAATCCTGTCGAATTGGTTCTGTTTTTAAGTGTTTAAATATTCATATGAACATAAGCTCTTTTAGTAGCTTGCATTTCAAAACTACTCATTAAAGTCTCGAAAAAAGTTATTCATAGCTTTAATGTTATACTTTTGAGTGTGAAATTGTTTTATAGGGTTATGCACTGGAAGTTATTGCGGTATTTTTGCATGCTAATTTTGCATTATTATTACTTTTAAAAAATTTTATATTAATAAGAGCCGAGTTTTAAATTAAAAGCGGTCATATTGCATTTTAATCAGCTTGTATTATGGAAAATGTGTTCCACAAAAAGAACAATAAATAAAAGTACCTAAGTAAAATTTGATGCAGCAGTGTTTTTAAAAGTGAATTATACATGAAAGAATAGGGGGAAAAGGAAACGAATATTTTAACTTAGCTATATCTATACAGGGTGTATCTGAAATGGTGCAACAAACTTTCAGGGATGATAGTACTCATCAAGACGAACAAGAATCGGTATAGAAAGGGGGTCCCAGACCAAATCCCAGGGTGTTAAAAATGGAGCAACACCCTAAAAAATCATTGAAAATTCAATTTGTAGAAGAACTACTATTCGTAAAAACTTAATTATGGTCTCAAAAATTGTGGTTTAATATGATCTTTAAAATTACCTCAAAAGTCTTCCCTTTAAAATTTGTTTTATTATGAAAAAAGTTAAAAAACATAAAAAAATGTGAAAAATCTGCCAAAACCTTATTTTGTATTTCGAAATCCTTTCTTTTGATTTGATAATCTGAAAGATCATAGTTGAAAACCCTTGAGTCCAAAGTTTCACGTAAATACAATCAATATTGAACGCTTGCGATCCTGTTAAAGTTTGTTTTTTAGGTTTCCAGAACAGCTGTTTGCGCACAGACCAAATCCCAGGGAGTTAAAAATGGAGCGACACCCCAAAAACATTATTGAAAAATTCAATTTGTAGAAGAACTACTATTGGCAAAAATTTAATTATGGTCTCAAAAATTGTGGATTAATATGATCTTTAAAATTATCTTAAAAGTTTTGAGTTTAAATTTTTTTTATTACAAAAAAGTTTAAAAACCACACAAAAATGTGAAAACTCTACCAAAACTTTATTTGTATTTCGAAATCCTTTCTTTTGATTTCATAATCTAAAAGATCATAGCTGAAAACTCCTAAGTCCAAAGTGTCACGTAAAAACCATCAATATTAAACCATTGAGATCCTGCTAAAGCATGGCTTAAGTCCGTTTTTTGCGTCCGCAAACTGCCGTATTGGAAACGGCTCTAAGAAACCAGTGTTTGCGCACGGAAAAAACGAACTTTAACAGGATCTCAAGCGTTTAATATTGAGGGTTTTTACATGACACTTTGGACTTAAGGGTTTACAACTATGCTCTTTCAATTTATAAAATCAAAAGAAAGGATTTTGAAATACAAAATGAAGTTTTGGCAGAATTTTCAAATTTTTTTGTGGTTTTTTAATTTTTTTTCATAATAAAACAAATTTTAAAGTGAAGACTTTTGAGATAATTTAAAAGATCATATTAAACCACAATTTTTGACCCCATAATTAAACTTTTACTAATAGTAGTTCTTCTACAAATTGAATTTTTCAATAATTTTTTTGGGGTGTCACTCCATTTTTAACTCCCTGGGATTTGATCTGGGACCCCCAAATCCTAGGTTATTCTGACTCGTCTAGGTGTCCACTATCCCCCTAGAAGTGTGACCCATTATTTATGGGACACCCTGCATATAAAAATGAATGTTTGTCTGTATGTATGTCTTTTATAGTTTTAAAGTTTTCCCAACTACATTATCTATTAAACTTTATTACGTTGATCTACTCGCTCGTTTCTGAATAAAAGTAATTTAAAATCGAACCATCTTCAAAACTTTTTTGGTCAATTTTATGCTTAAACCCATAATTCATACCTAACTTCATGGCAAACCCACATTGTTGTAAATACAATAAGAGAATATGTAACTTTTTAATTGTTGTAGGTATATTATCGATAACTATAAAATATATGTTCTAATACCATTTCTGCACTTAAATAATATTGACTGATTTGAGTTATAGTTTTCTTATTCCTTATATATTCTTATGTATAATGAATGCATTTGCATAATACACACTGGCATATCCAAATGTGAAGAGACAAACAACCTTTTATTATTAATGCAAATTCTACTATATTTACTATCTCCAGTGTGGGAAAAGTGTGTTTAAGGGGACTCGGTATAAAAAATTTAGTCAAAATTTCGAATTTGAGATTTTGAATTATAATGAATTATAATGATATAAGTTTTTTAATTATGAGACCTTTTCTGACCCAAAGATAGGCTTACTGAAGCATAGCTTTCAACCTTTAAACGGGTTTTTAGTAAAACAGGGTTTTATCGTTTAAAATCATAAGGATTTTTTCTAATTGTCCAAATCATTTAAAACTTGGTAGTCATTATCAGTAATGTATGTTAAACACCTCTACGTATGGATTTTAAAATATATTTATTACAAAATTTTTACAAAGCAAGAAAGTAGAAACTTAGCATATTTTTTATTTATTAGCATAAATTTTTGAAATAAATAAATTTAATTTACTTTTTGTGCTAAATATGAATTAGTATAAAGTAAATACATAATTTAACACCTAAAAAGATAATAAAATCCTGTTAATCTCTCTATTCTAAAAAAAAAGTTTTTGGTGAACGGTTTCCAGAGAAAGGCTTTTTAATTACTGATCCGTATAACACATATTTGGTATCAAACTGTCCGGATTCTTTTGAGGATGTGCAAAGTGCCTTTAGAATTTCTAAAAAAAATTATCAATTTTAAAATATTTCCATTTTTTTAGATTACGGATAAGGTCGCAGTTACTAAGCAAGCAGCTATCAAACAACTTATTATCATCCAATCATAACAACCAACTGACGCCATATTTTATGATAATACGAATTCCTTTCACGTTTTAAAAATGTACTTTCCAAATTAAATATATTTCAAAAACAGATAAAAGGATTATAAAAACTTACATACATGCTTTTTCATAGTAGAATATCACATATTTTGTTTTAAATGTAACAATTTTTGTTCTGATAAATGAAATTGTTTGTAAACATTCAGTGTCATGTAGGTTTTTTTTCTACTTATTTCCAATGGTTCAAAAGGTATTGTTTAACAAGTCTAGGTTGAAACAAAAATAATAATTACTAAACACTAGGTGTACTGACGAGTTACTAGGTACAAGATAGGACTTAAAAGATTAGTCAGTGTAAGTTTTTTTCAGAATATTAAATAACAATAGTTATATTAATAGACGAGTTAGAAAAAACATTTTGATTTAATTATGAATAAGTTAAAGTTGATAAATATTCTAACTTTAAGAAAGAATTATTCATTGAAATGACCTATGACGTATATTTGAAAAGTTGGTTGATGTTTCTTCTACTAATAATTGTTTTTATTTATGTTTTATAAAGTGAGTTAAGTTCTGTTGATCTTGGATCTTGGTATTGTAGTAATTGCGAAGCAATCTAAAAGGTCCTGCGTCAGCAGTTAACGGGGGTTGGCGAGCGATAGCGAGCAGGGGGTGGTAGCTCCCTAGTAGAGTAAAAAATGTTTTTGATACTGAGTCCCCTTAAAATGTTTAAAACATTATTTTCTACTTACTATACCTGCTACTTCTTAAATAAATAAAATCTGACACTTTAAGTTTAGTTGTTATAAAGCAATAAATGAAACAAAGTAATTCAAGTGCTGTAACATCATCATCAATACAAAAACTGGTCCATTAGTTCGATAACATAAAAACTTGCAGCGTTTGATACTCCAAAAAATATGAACCTAATTAATTTTTCCTTTATGTTGATCAATTATGTATTTACTCTGTTTTTATTCGCAAAATGGAAAAAGTGTGAAAAAAAACAAAACTCAAGCACACCGTCTTTTTTATCAAACTTAAAGCATCTCATTACAACTAAACTTCTTAATTACAGTGAAAGAGATCAATTAACGATGATTAACTTCATCGTCATCTCTTTCATTTACTTCCCAAGTCTGTCCCTAATAATATTTGCTCCAATTTCTACTTGCCGAAAAAAACAACAACAATCTCCCAGCAAAGCGCTCACCTCGGAAACAGTTAATTGAAATCGACAAATTTGCCAGAACTAAAATGATTAGGCTCGTTCAAATTTAATGAATTAGTTTATATCTCATTACTGCTAGGTAGCCTATATGTTCCCCAAGAATTCCCTCTGGCTTAAAAACTTAATTAAAAGGGAAGTATTTAGGAAATTTCCGTCTGGGTGTTTGAAAACAAAAGTGTTTAGGAGCGGAAATCTTATGCTTCTGTACATAAGTATGAGATTAAATACAATAATCTCTCTCTATTTGAAGGATTAGTTTTTTCAGGATGGCAACATGATAATGGGACGAAGCATTTAGCATTATGCTTAATTACCTGAGTTTTGTAATAACTGAGATATTTACGTCGCTGAACACGAAATCAAATTTATTTCGTTTTCATACCAGTGGATTCCCATAATGATTTCTTTTTTTCAAAGAGAAAGAATTTATCATACATTAATATGAAAGATCCTAAATGTATACGGTACTTTAATGAGATTATGAGATTCAAATTAAAACGTCAACGACATTGTTTATATTTACTTTTAGAGTGATGAAAAAGTTATTTGAAGAGTTTGGGTCATATGGGCACAAATGCCATCGAGTTAAAATTGATCGTGAAGGGTACGATGGAATTGCCAAATATACGAATGTGGCAATTTTCATGCAACCCTTCATTGCCATTTTTCTAAGTCTATTTATTCCCATAATTCATTACTTCAAGCTCAGGAGTATTGGTGAAATGATTTTACTTAAGTTTTTTAACTGCCTTTAAGTTAAAATTATTGAAATAACACAGGTATTTCAGCATAACATGAGAAATATAAAGAATCATTTCAACTTCCTTTCCTAAGTCCAACTACTTTACTGGTTTAAGATGCACTCATATTTTTTAGACCATACCGCAGCCTAGCGCTATAATAACTAATTTGAGATTTTTTTTGGTACTTTTCATTATACCGGCGCAGGCGATAAAGTCGCCAATAATGATTCAACGCCAACGGAAGTTGCTTCAGGTGATTTCTTCCGGTGACAGTGCCTTGCGAGATTTGCGGCGGTATAATGAAAAAGTACCGTTATTTTTATACATTTCTTTTTTTCCTGTCCTCAATATTTTTTCAAGTGATTGGAAGCTTAAATTTGAAGTTCTTTTCTTTCATTCATTCATCATTTTATTTATTCTTTTCGCTTATAATCGGGATTCTAAGGGAAAGTGAAAGTTTTTATTGAGAACACATGACAGGAAAAGAGCTCGCCAACTCGAAGTTCGCCAACAAAACAACTCGCATACAAAAGTTAATATTAAACCCCTCCAAATCCTTCATATACAAAAATGAAAGTATTTATACCTTTAACAATTTAATTATAGTGTTGGTTTTTAATTTTAGGTGTTATGTTCGCCAAGGTTCTTTGTTTCGCTTCGCTCTGAACTTCCTTCTCATCTCAGAGAGCTTTTTACTTCAAAACGTGATAGTTGATTAAAAGACCGAATAGACTACAGCTCTGCTCTACAAAATCATCGGTGAAAAATCAGGTAAGTTAATTATAACTACTTGTCTAACCTCTCTTACTCGTTACGGTTCAATTCCGTTAACTGTCCCATTAAATATCGCTAAGCTGCTTTAGTCTCCAAAAGTTAGAAATATCGCCAACAATTGCGAACCAACAGCATAAAATATTTAATTTAATGACAACCATAGCAATTTGGCACATTTTGAATATTTGGCGACCAGACCAGCTCGGAGATATTTAACGGGACAGATAACGGAATTGAACTCTCGTTTGGTGACTAAACAAACAATCGTCATGGCAAAAAACAAAATTTCTCATGGTATTTAAATTCAGTTTTTATAGAAAAATAATCTTATAGCTTTATTTATCGATTTAAAAGAAGCAAAATGTTTTTTTTACAAAAGGAGCAACATTTTAATTCAGTTAAAAAGCACAGAAAGAAAATATATAATTCTCCGAGTAAAGGAGAAAATATAATGGAACCATTAAAACAATTTCAACAAATTCAAATTTACGCTCAGCAATCATTCTCAAATACATTCATTCATTCACGCCCGCAAAAAAACCCCGCAACTTTTACCCTTTACCCTCACCAAATACGCTTCATTACACCATTCAAGGGCAACACTCTAAAAAAATACCCACTACCCCCCGCACGTCGCTTAAAGCGTAATATCCTTTTAAAACTTTCCTTTTTACTTTTATGAATGTAAATTGGTCATTACGGTTTTTCCCCGCTTACGACCGCTTTTTTCCCTTCTCGAAAATTAGGGTTATTCTTTCTAGGAAAAGAATTGCCCTTCTTGAGAGAACTCGAGTTAAAGCTTAGGAATACTTAGCTTAATTTGCCAGCTTATTAAAAACGTGCTGATGGGGTTTTTTTAAGGGGATTTTTTTGTTTGCGAGGCCTTTTGGGGGATTTGCTGTTGAAATTATTTGTGAACTCTGGTGGCCTGGTTGAATCGTTATGTTGTGATGGTGAAGTGTTATTTTTTATTTGATAGTGATCTGGAACATGATTTTGGGTGTAATTAGCGTATTGATTGGGGTTATGGGACGTGACTGTTTCTTCGTAAATGGTGTGGTGTTTTGAGATGGGAGTTTGTTATTTTAAAGAGGCGATGTATTAAGGTGGTAATTTAATTTCAAAGCTAGTTTAAGAGTAACTGGTTCGTTCTTTTTTTCGATTTGAATATTAATAATGTTAATTTACTGTACTGAGAGTGTTTAGGGTTTTCTAAACACCAAGCACCAGGTTAATAAGATGTAAAGTAAGAAAAAATGCCTGCATATTACTGCAAATTATATGTAGCACTGTATATTTCTGTATAAATTGTACTGAGTTGGAACATAAATACTGTAATTATACATGAAAATAAGTTTTGAGGAATCAAAATAAGATATGAATGGGTTAGTAGAACCGAAGAAATACAAGTGAAGATATAAATACAAATACACATACAAATTAAGTCGACCAACTACAGGCAAGCGCCCAACAAGGTTGGTTCGGTCCATTTAACTCCAACCACCCAATTCCCAGTATCTGTCAATTTTATTCTTGAATTCGTTTACCCCACTTGAGTTGATAATCGTTTTAGGTATCCCATTCCATTTGTCCACTACCCTGTTAAGAAAATAACACTTCCTACAATCCCGATTAAAATTTGCCTCGTTCAATTTAAATCTGTGACCCCTCGTTCTATTACCCGTATTGAAATCCAGTCCCTCTGTGTCCCCTTGTTTTGTAATAAAGTCATATGCACGGTTGATATTTTAATGCTGATACTGATATTTAAATTTAATAAAGTTCTGGGTTTTCATATTCGGTACATTGATTTATAAACTATTTTAAAAGGCCAAGAGAAACTGAAGCTTTTTATTAAGAGAACAAATGGTAAGAAAATCCTATAGGTAGGTTTGTAAAGCTTTTCACGAAGTTATCTGACATTATCACTTTTACCTCAACTTTTATCCGTCTCATATTATACTTCAGTAAGATGAACTTCCATTTTAGCATCAAATAGGTAATTTATATGATAGTTTAATTCGGGTGCATTATAAGGAATGTAAGTGTTTTAATGTGTGTATGATATTGAAGATAAAACGTCTTTGCTGACGGTATTAATATTTAAAAACAGTTACTGAAAACTTCAAATAAATTGTTTCTTTTTATAATTATAACTTCTATTAAATATAAACTGAAGTCACAAAAATTTAAGGTCTACTACTGTTCCTGGTCTTGAATAATTATGTAGGTATTTTTAATGATTATATAAAAAATTACACATCTCACTCCATATTTGTTTAAGAAAAACTTTTTAAATTTTACTAATTAATGATGATGATGATGACGATGACGACATTATATTTATTATTTTTTATTTAAATTTTCTGATGGTACATTAAGAGAAAATATGAAAGAAAAATATATGATTCATTTGGGATCTTAGAACTCATTTAGATGACCAGAAAATTTACCACTGACAAATTAATTAAGATATTAATGATAAAACATACGAAGTGATGAAGAAACAAGAAAATAATAATAATAATAATAATAATAATAATAATAACAATAACAATAACAATAACAATAACAATAACAATAACAATAACAATAACAATAACAATAACAATAACAATAACAATAACAATAACAATAACAATAATAATAATAAAACAGATAGAAAACAAACGTACAATAAAAAAAGAAATTCAAAAGAAAAATAGGCACAGCACACTTAGGCATACAAATTACTCTTCGCGTCTATATAATTTTAAAAAATTATCTAAATCAGGGGTTCCCAATAAAATTTTGCCGAGGACCCCCTTTACAATTAATTTACTGACGAGGCCCCCTTGAACTTAAAGGCTTAAATTTTTTCTAAATGTAGATTATATAGAATCTACTACAAATTACTTATGTATTCAAATCATTGCATGAATATTACACTCGTTATAATTTGAGTTAAATTATGAAGCAATTTATGGTGTAAGTTATAATGGTGAAGAATGATGTGGAAAATGTTTATATACAAAGGAAATTTTATGCAAGACAAGTTAAATGAAAAATACAAACCAATCAATATAATTAACAACTGTACAATTTTAGTGGGATAAGTGGAATCTTTCCTTCGTGCTTATTATTTCTGAAATGTTAGGTTCCATAGTTGAAACCTTAACTCTAAAATCTGATCCCAAGTCAAGTCTATTCCTATATGTTTTTCATGAAACACATAAATGAAAAGGCCTCTTCACATCGAAAGGTGTTCGGAAAAGAAAGAATTTCATTTAAATAAAAATACTTAATTTCTCGGTGACGTTTCGCGGACCCCTTGGACACATCCCGCGGACCCCCAGGGGTCCGCGGACCACCTATTGGGAACCCCTGATCTAAATCATCGATTTCGAGAAAAAAATTAAATAATAAGTTCTTAAAATTTAACTTAAGTGGAATATTTTGCAAATCAAAAGGAAAGGAATTGAATAGCTTAGAAGCCAGATAATGAAAATGTTTACGGAAAACTTTTTTTACACGGGGAATTTAATATATTTCGTTTGGTTTTCTATTGGAAATTTCATTTTTATGTACAATGATTAATTTAGTGCAATGAGTAACAGTTAAAGTTAGGGCTGTCATCTCCGCCCATGGCAATGTTTGATTTGGACTCGTCGTGGACACGACATCATCAACAGTTAAAGTTAAAATGTAAGTGAAAATGCAAGGAAATTTTTAATCCATGTTCTGAAAAACAAAACATTAAAATCAAAGTATACAGTGCAGATAAAAGTTAATTTTCCAAAAGAAATGAAACAAATCACTGTTGATCTGAAAACTTTCAGAACCATTTTGCAGAGATTTATACGCCATAAAAGGGGAGAGTCAAATAATAAAGTCAAGCTTTAAAAGGGAGCTGATCTTCTTCGAGAAACATTCCTAACCTCCCATTCCTTATTTCCCCAAACACGCCAAGAATTCGCTTCTCAAAATGGCCCGAAAAGAAATTACACTTTCTGGGACCAAAACTTTAAAAGGGAACCGGAGTAGAAAACTGTGATTCCCCCATTCCCCCGATTTTCTACGATTTGTTCCCGATTCCGAGCAATTTAACGATTTTCGGGAAACTTATCATCTCGCACCCTGAAATGTGTTTGGGAAAAGAAACACCCGTCAAACTTTAGAGATCATTGGCTGCTTTCTTTCGTTTTTGGCTTCTTTTTTCGTGGGGTCGTTGGCTTCCAATCCTGTTGCTCTTTTTGTAGGGTTGCTGGATTCTGAGATGTAAGTGAATTTCTCACTTTTGGCCTTTCGGGTCAGGGGAAATTATGAAAATTTAATTTTTGTTGATATTGAGAAGATTGAAAGGCATGGTTGGGTAAAAATATGTTTGAAATATTATTTCAATAAGTTCTTACAACTAGTAACAGTCATAAGTATACGTATGTTATTTAAAGTCACTTAAAATTAACTTTCAACTTACGATTCCCTAAACCATTTTAAGCTTATAATTAAGATTTCCCTAGCCATTAATGGAATGGCTTATGTAGAAATTTTTATAACAATTCAATAAGAAGCTAGATGAAATAAAATTTTTTATGGAAGCGGGCAAAGTGATAAATTTCTTTCATAAATTTTGTTGAATTTATCACATTGCCCGGACATTATTAATATAGCCACATTAATCACTTTGCCCGTAACATAAAAAACATTGAGATTTACATAAAAACAGACAAAAAGATTTATATTAAAATATTTATTAAGTTTAAGGTGTTCTTTCGCATAATTATAAAAAAATTGGTGATCCATTAACTAATTTTAAAAGTTTATTAAGTTTATTTTACAACGTTTTTATTAGGTCACTTTCAATCTTGTCTGTCCGTCTATCTGTCTGTTCGGGAGGAATTTAGTAATCAATTTTAAGCATACTTCCCCATGAGCTAGAGACTTGAAATTTTGAGCATAGTTCAGATCTGGATGACAATACGATATTATCTCGTTAGTTCGGTTCAATTTGCTGTCCCTGAACCCCAGGGTTGGCAAAAACCCGGGTTTTTTTTTTAAAACCCAAGTGGGTTGGGTTTTTTCAATAAAACCCTGAAAAAACCCATATAAAACTGGGTTTTTTCAATAAAAGTGTGGGTTTTTTCAAAATTAAGTGGTTTTCTACTGTAGAGTAAGTGGGTTTTTTCAAATTTTAGTGAGCTCTTTCTATGTTAAATGGGTTGTGTCAAAATAATGCCAGTTTTTCCACAGTTATGTGGGTTTTTTCAAAGTTTTTATTCTTTGAAAAAACCCACTGAAATTGTAAAAACACCCCTTATTTACTGAAACCTAGTTTAAAATTTGAAAAAACCCACTGAAATTTAAAATATCCTAAACTTTGAAAAAACACATTCAGTATTGAAAGAAATCTATTCAACTTTGAAAAAACCCACTGTGAAATTTTTAAAAAATATTTTTTATAACTAGTTTGTACTTTAAACGTCCTAAATTTTGAAAAAACCCCATTCAATTTTTTCATCCAATGAAAAAACTCACTGAATAATGAAAGAACCTATTTAACTTTTAAAAAAACTCCCCGAAATTGAAAAAACACCATTTAATTTTTAAAACCTAGTTTAAATTTTGAAAAAAACCATTAAAATTTTTTAAATATCCTAAACTTTGAAAAAAAACACATTAAATTTTGAAGGAACTGCTTCTTTTTTGAAAAAACCCAAAAATGGGTCCAAAATGTTGGTTTTTTCACATGGGTTTTTTGAAAAAACCCATTGGGTCCAACCCAATTGGGTCCAATCCAGCCAACCCTGCTGAACCCCCAGGGGGATTTAAAGTTTAGAAGTTCAACTATAGGACCTTATTGTTAAAAAATCATTGTTGTGCAGTTTGCCTCCTCTCGTTATCAAGATGGCTTTAGAAGTGTTGTATAAAATATTAGTAAAATGAAAATTTGTAAGAATAAAAGTAATACACAGTGCAGTACTTCAATTAGTTACTGAAAAGTTTGTCACCAATATATTATTTAAAACACTTTTTTATATTACTAGTGTTTCAAAAATTTCCAACGTCATCTGAATAATAGCTAGAGGCAAAAACTGTGCAATGATTTTAACCAAACAGAGTAAAGCCATGTGTTATAGTTAAAGTTCAGAAAAAAACACTTTTTAGTTGAATTAAAAAGAGAAAGGAATCAAATTCTTGGAAAGCGTTCAGGGGTTCAGGTCGCGAATTCTAAACTTTACACGACAAAACTAAAAATCAGAAAATAATTAATGAAAAAAACCTTTTTAAAGAACAACGTTCTTAAAATGCACTAAAAATTATAAAATAATTTTTTGCAACTCCTTGTAAAACGAAAAACGTGGGAATCATGCAATGATAATTAATAATTAATCCAATAAATAATAATTATAATAATTAATCCAACTTAATTTCATCATTCGTTTAAATAATTTTTAACTGTGGATATAATGGTAAATAGAGTGACAAGAGTAGTGGCTGTAAATATTATTGCATGATCCCCACGTTTTTCGTTTTACAAGGAGTTGCAAAAAATTATTTTATACTTTTTAGTGCATTTTAAAAACGTTGTTCTTTAAAAAGGTTTTTTTTTCATTAATTATTTAATATTATGCTCAATATCTTATTAAAGAAACAAAATATTTTTTCAATTTTACTTTCTATCATAAAATTTTACAAATATTTTTAATAAAAATTTTTTGTGTTGTAGGTATTTAGATATATAAATTTTTAAATGGTGGGGAAAACAACAAAAGGGAATACACAACGATTTTTCAAATTTAATTTAGTTCGATAAAACTTTTTTTTAATATTTTGTAATTGTTTTTTCAAAATCTGATTATTAGTTAATTTAAAAAAATTAAAACTACAATGAGTAGAAGGGTTTACGGTTTGGCACATGACGTCACTTCTGTCTTCGGTACGACAAACTTGTACGAATATATTGTGTAAAAGTATTGATTGGTTAAAGATTCGGGTGAAAGCAGAAGTGACGTCACTTAGGCCACACCTCCAATTCAAGCGAGCGTAATTTTTGAAAATTAATTTTATAAATACTAATGATAAAAAATCTAAAGTTTTGAAGAAATTCGTTTTATAACTTCATCAATGATTGATATCCAACAGTCGAAAAATTGAATTTCCAGAAGTGTTGCATTTTTTAATGAGAAAACAAGCTCATCCATTTATTACTTTCTGATTCAAAATAGCCATAGAATCATGCAGAACCTAATATTAAATACTTTTTGCGACATAAAACCCAAAAACTAACCAAGATTGTCTTATATTCCGCACTGGCTCTGAACATTTCATATGTAACGCCAAAATACATTTTTATTGAAAAAACGCTCTCGAGCCAACTTTGGCACTCCAAATCCCCACAAAAGCGAAGGCTGATTTCCGACAGAACAGCGGAATCTTTCCGTGACCTGAAAGCGCATGATTGAAAAGAAGGGTCCCACACGCGGAAGGATACACTCCCCCCTCTGAAAGAGGAGAAAATGATCACGTGACTGAAATGCATTTGTCAAGATATATTTTAGAAAGATTTCTCCGGTGTTTTCTTCGCCCAAAGAAAGGACATATTCTCTCTTACATTCGTTTTTGAACCTGTTGTAAGCGGTGTTTTCTCTGAGAGCTCTTCCCTGAAACTAATTTCTTTGGCTGGGTGGGGTTTTTTGGTCTCTGTGGGAGAGGGGTAGTTTTATTGTTTTTAAGTAGGCTTTATCGTGATAGAACGCAATATTTGTTGAATGTCTCTTCAGGAATGGAAAATTAGTTATGACGGTTTTCAAAGCTCTATTTTTTTAAATTTCTTTGTTGGCTTTCTATCGTTAAAAGTGATCTTTCAAAAAAATTAACAAGAAAGGGTAGTCTAAAAATATTTTTATAACGAAAATTTCAATTTAAACTGAAATTTTAGACACAAATTTCGTTGCTTTGCATGCTAAAAGTTTTTAAACTTCGTTTACGATACATATTTATGGATTTTATATGCGGTTATGTGAGTTAAAATAACAAATATCGATTATTAAATAATCTAACGAAAAAGTAGATTTTTCATCTGGCGTAACTCAAAAGATTCAATATGCAACAAAATTGTACTTTTGTGTATTTTTATTTCGTAATTTTTTTTTATTTCGTAAGAAGTAAGTTTATTTCGTAATTTTATTTTCAATGGCCTAGCTGTTAAGTTTTTTTTTTGTAATCGTGTGATGCAGGATAATCTTCAATGCTAAAAACATATAATATTATAATTATTATACAATTATTATAATTATAATATTATAATCATATTATAATTATCATTCACTAAACCACGACCTATAAGCTATATAATTTATTATTTTATTCGTCCAACCTTTAAAGCCTTTCACATTTATTCATACCAAATCAATGGTTTCAAGGCTAAAACTATGAGGAACAGTTTATTTGATTTACACTGAAATTAATGAATTCTCTATTGCTTGAATGTATGCTTGAACTCTATAAATATTTTATTTCGAAGTTAAATTCCTCATTAAACCACATTCGCCTTTTCTCTAAGACTCACGATTCTTTCACTAGTTAGTTCAGACTTCTAACTATTGAGGAAGGCATTACAATGTTATTCAAACGCTTTAGCTATTCAGAAGTAATCATTTATTTAGGATTTCAAACAGTTTCTTCCGTAATTAAACTCCGCAGTTGCAATATCAAATTCTCGTTAACTTCTAAACACTTGTGTCATATTAATTCATTTCCAATACTTTCATGCAACTTTTCAAATTTCCATTAATGATTGTTGGATACATTCGCCTATCGAATATTTTTGAAGTTCCATTCGATTCTGTTTCGGGTGTAATGGATTCAGAAGTAATAGTATTTACTAAGTATTATGTGTATCACAAGAACGATGGATGTGTATTTTTGTAACTCTTGATAAATTAGATTTTTTTATTCTGATATTATGTTAAAACAATAAATACTGATGTATTTTAGTTATTGGTTGGATCTAAGGTAGCTTTTGAGATGGGTAGCAAAATGCAATTTAATATGAGGAGGCTTCAAAATTACGTTTGTTATTACAATGATTTTATTTCTTCTGATTGGGTATTCCCTGGCTAAGGGATAACTCAGCTCTTCTTCCCTCTCGGGTAAGCATTGAGGAAAGTTAACTGAGGAATTTTTTCCCATTAATACAACTGAGTAGTTATTAAAATAAAATTTAGTGTATATATGATATTTTTTGTTCAACTATTCAGAATATAAAATAAAATATGTTTGGGTTCATAGAAAAACAGAAATTTTGTGTTTAATTTTTATGAACATAGATTCTTTAGAAGTAAGCAAAATTGTTCCGTTATCGTAAAAACCCACAGCGAGAAGTGTCCCTTTTTCCACTATAGAACAGTGTATACAGGGTAAGGTGTAAGTCAATCAGTAAAAATTTAAATTTTTCACTGTTGTATAATACAAATACTATACTGTTTGTACTATACTGTTGTATAGTACAAATAAAATCTTTATCTTAGTGAAACCATAAACGGAATACTTATCTACAGAATCTTCAGGGGTCGCAGATGTCCTATATTTCCTATAAATCCTATATTTTTGAAAAATTAGTAAAAAACCTCGAAATCATCCAGGCCATGTTGCTCGACATTTTTGATTTTTTTCATTCTTTGCCAGTTAGTTAACCTTACTTTAGAGATACTAAAACAAGTGTTTAAAATTTTTTAAACCTTTCCAATTTTTTTTGGCGGCCATTTTTTACCTGGTCGAAACCCGTTTTCGGTGAAAAACACACTTTACGGAAACCCTTATTACTTTTTTTCTATCCAACATATATAAATGATTTCAAAGCCATTTTGTTTATTAAAGAATGAACTAATTTAATGTGTTAAGTATTTTTATGATAATAGTTTAAAACATTTTTTTATATATTTTTGAAAATCTCATTTTTTGAGTGAAAAATTCGGTTTTTGACCTAAAAATTTTATAGGAAAAAACTGAAACTCACTTTTGCAAATTTTTTCCTCAATATATCCCTTTCTAGAAAATGTTTTAGAAGTGAAATGAAACAATTCAAGCCTGTCCCTTTTTTATAAAAAATAGTCAAACTTGGCATCTCGGCTAAAAAATGACAAAATCAAAGTTCAATATCTAAAATTGGACAGATAGGAAAATTATGAAATTTTTACAGGATAGTCTTCTAATGTATATAAACAAGTAGTAAAAATTTCATGAGTGATATCTGGGTGGTTTAAGAAATATGAAGCTTCGAAATTGCATTGAAAGACCTATTTATTTACATTCATTTTTTAACACAAACAACTTATACAGGGTGTCCCACGAGAAGTGGCCCAACCCCTTTAACTTTTGAACCCCTACAGATATAGTCGTGAAAGTGGGGTCTAGGTATAGTAAAGTGACCATGCTCCATCCGATAAGATAAGTTTCAACGCCCTCTAGCGGAAACTTTAGGAGTTATAATTTTTATTTTGAAAACTATGTGAGGTATGTGAAAAAAGTCAATGACTAAGTTGTAGAACAGCATTGATTCAGTAGGAAAAGACACCTTAAGCAGAAAAATATCTTGAATAAAACCCCTTAAACGCACGCTCAATTAGCTTGAATTTACGTAGATTTTACGTTTTAAAACGCTCCTCACGAAGCAAAAATGAGAAATTTTCAATTTAATGAATTAATAATACTTTTAGTCATTAACTTAAGTCATAAAAATAAAAATTTCTCATTTTCGACTTGTGAGGAGCGTTTTAAGAAGTAAAATTCTGTAATTTCAACCTAATTGAGCGTGCGTTTAAGGGGTTTTATTCAAGATATTTTTCTACTTAAGGTGTCTTTTCCTACTAAATTGATGCTGCTCTACAACTTAGTCACTGACTTTTTTCACATACCTCACATAGTTTTTAAAATAAAAATTATAACTCCTAAATTCTCCGCTAGAGGACGTTGAAAGTTATCTCATCGGATAGAGCATGGTCACTTTACTATACCTAGACCCCACTTTCATGACTATATCTGTAGGGGTTCAAAAGTTAAAGTGGTTGGGCCACTTCTCGTGGGACACCCTGTATATTGCACAAAACATATTTTTCTCACTACTTAAAATAAATATAGATGTATTTTTTGATTTCAAAAATTAATATTGTAAAATATATACAAATCACTATAAATATGAAGCCTCGGAATTACCTTGAAAGTCCTTGTATTTCTTGACAAAAACAACTGATACTGTATAGAAAATTCTCAACTCAGAACCACTCATTGCTCCATATATTCTAGTATGAAATATGAAGCCTTGAAAATCTTTGTTTTGTGATGAAAAAAACTGTTGTAAATGCATAGTAAATTCTTGACAAATAACTCATGTTGCAGAGTAAGAAAAAGAAAACAATGCAGAGGTATTTCTTGACAAAATAAACTGATTTTACTAAGTTTTTGACTACCAACTCGTACTGCACAGCAAAAAACTAGAAGAAAACAATGGAGGAGGTGTTTCTCTACAAAAAAACCTGATATTGCATGGTAAATTATTGACTAAAGATTCGAATTGCACAATATAAAAACTAGAGAAAGCAAACAACAAAGAGGGATCAAAAAATCAGAAATACTTCATTGGAAACTGAGGTGTGTGTGTCAAATATATGTGCATAAAATAAAGGCTTCAGGGCAAGACCGCTAACATGCCTATTTTGTTATGTAGAGGCTGATTTTAAAAAATGGGTTGAATGGTGAAATTAGAGGTTTCAGTAGTTATTTAGACATTTAAAGGTTCCATTAACTTTTCAAAATTAATAACTGCATTGTGTGCATTTATGACAATAAGTGGTGGATTGGGAAAGTTCTCGAACTAAACGGGGAAAACAGTGACCTTTTAATTCACTTTATTCATCCATTATGGGCCCAAAACATCCTTTCAATTATCCAAAAATGGCACAGTTTGGGTAGAAGTATCCAATGTGCTTTGGACATTAACTCCATTGAAATTAATTATTGTTACAGGACGCAGTTATAATATTACTGAAACACTTTGTAATGAAATATCTCTAATATTTATTTCACACTTCATAACCAGAAGAAAAACCCATTTTATTCATCAATTAAATTTCTGATATTCCAAAATTTCAAATACCACATCACTTTTTGTTCACGGATTTTGATTTGATTCAACAATTACCTATTTTTAATAAAGTTAATGGAACCTTTAAGTGTCTAAATAACGTCATATTTATAGTGATTTGTATATATTTTACAATATTAATTTTTTGAAATAAAAAAATACATCTATATTTATTTTAAGTAGTGAGAAAAATATGTTTTGTGCAATATATAAGTTAGGATAAAAGTTTTCTTCCGGGCAATTAGGCCGTGGTCGAAAGGTAGATGTTAAAAGTCCAAACGTTTCGTCTGCAACTTCGGCAGACATTATCAATGGGAATAAAAGGCTAAAAAATTTTAGAAAGTCAAAAATTAAAATTAAGATTGATCTTAATTTTAATTTTTGACTTTCTAAAATTTTTTAGCCTTTTATTCCCATTGATAATGTCTGCCGAAGTTGCAGACGAAACGTTTGGACTTTTAACATCTACCTTTCGACCACGGCCTAATTGCCCGGAAGAAAACTTTTATCCTAACCCATCCGGTCGTGAAAGCCTTTGTTCTTATAATATATAAGTTGTTTGTGTTAAAAAATGAATGTAAATAAATAGGTCTTTCAATGCAATTTTGAAGCTTCATATTTCTTAAACCACCCAGATATCACTCATGAAATTTTTACTACTTGTTTATATACATTAGAAGACTATCCTGTAAAAATTTCATAATTTTCCTATCTGTCCAATTTTAGATATTGAACTTTGATTTTGGCATTTTTTAGCCGAGATGCCAAGTTTGACTATTTTTTATAAAAAAGGGACAGGCTTGAATTGTTTCATTTCACTTCTAAAACATTGTCTAGAAAGGGATATAATGAGGAAAAAATTTGCAAAGGTGAGTTTCAGTTTTTTCCTATAAAATGTTTAGGTCAAAAACCGAATTTTTCACTCAAAAAATGAGATTTTCAAAAATATATAAAAAAATGTTTTTACCAATAATCATAAAAATACTTAACACATTAAATTAGTTCATTCTTTAATAAATAAAATGGCTTTGAAATCATTTATATATGTTGGATAGAAAAAAGTAATAAGGGTTTCCGTAAAGTGTGTTTTTCACCGAAAACGGGATTTGACCAGGCAAAAAATGGCCGCCAAAAAAAATTGGAAAGGTTTAAAAAATTTTAAACACTTGTTTTAGTATCTCTAAAGTAAGGTTAACTAACTGGCAAAGAATGAAAAAAATCAAAAATGTCGAGCAACAATTTTCTCTTTTTCTGGATGATTTCACATGGATTGACACCTCCTATATTTTGATAAACCTCCTATATTTCCTATATTTTTGCTCTCCGCACTGAAATTCGGGCAGAAAACGTCCCATTACTCAAAGAACGAAGTGGTTTCTCCCATAATCCCTAGATGTTTTTACTTTGCATATTATTTCCGAGAAAAATGACGATTTAAAGCGGAAAAATCGTGATTTTTTTTCGCAAGTTTCGTGTTGCTTGCGGATGCGAAGTGTGCCGTTCTTCCCGCGACTTCTTTCTTGGACATCCGCGGGTACCAAGTTGAAGTCGACTTCTTCTAGCGGAAAAACAACCCAAAAATGGTTAGTTAGAAGCCATCAAGTCCATTGTTTAGAATCACATTCTGCGGAAAACTCGAAGTACTACCGTTTTTCCGGCACCTAGTTGAAGCTGGCTTCTTTTCACATTGTAATTACGATGTAGAGAAAACTTAAGCTTAGTCAGAAGAGGAGCCCAAAATAAGTAGTGATACCTCTCGGATCGCGTTTTTATTGATTTTAGTCTATGTTTTCAAATAATTTTTTTCTTAAGGACTTCCTAAGTTGTAAATTTTTCTGATAGAGATCACTTTGATAATAATGCAGTGTTTTTTTAAATCTTATTAGATTATAACCTGTTTCATATAAGATATCAAGGGGATGACAAGGGACCCACCCTCCAAAAAAATCGGACTGTGTCTAAAACAAGTTAAAAGTTAAAACCCTGTTTTTTAGGGTCAAATTTCCAAAAAAATTTATGGGGAAGGACCCCCAGACCCCCCTTTGGACTTGGAACTTTATGATTTAGCACTTTTTTTAACATTATGCTAAATCTTAATATTAAATACCAAAAAGTAAGTATTATGAAATTTTTGAATTCCTCTTCTATGCTTTTTGGTCAATCACATCCCTGGGAAGTGATCGCAAACAAGATTTTTTGATACTACTATATTTTAGTTTTAAAAATCCTATATTTTTTTTAAATGTCACTGCTACCCCTAAATCTTTATAGTCAACTTAACATAAGTACATCTTACCGGCTTATTTGCTATAAGGCTTTTACTATCCAAAAATTATTAGACAGAAAACTCAAACATCAACTTTTTTAGTGATTAGATTCGTTAAACATAAACAAGTTCTTTAAACAGAAAGAATAGATAACCTAAAAATCACCCTGCTATTCAAACACTATCCTTACACAAATATTAACACTATCCCCTTTTATTTACAAAAACAAATTAAATTCCCTTGAATTTAGTTCTACAGCAAATCCAACAGAAGGATACATCTAAACAAAGGTACCCGAATTTTTCCCCAGGATCATCTATTTCCCCAGACTAACGATGCAATTAGCATAAAGGCGGATTCCCAGAACAGGCGCATAATAAAAGTTAATTCGCATTCTTAATTGTTTCAGCAAATCCCTCTATTCATCCCCAGTTAACAACCCCGGACCCAGCGTCAAATTTTCATTACTGTGGGTAATGGGAAGGCATGTTAATTCCCCTTCAGCTTACAGCGCAAACCCTGAGAAAAAATACAACATCGGAGTTACGCTTCTGGTGGCAGATAAATAAGTTACGTGAAACACAAGGAGTGTTTGAGTTGCGAGGAGATACATGCGATGGCTTCTTGTTTTTTCTCCTAGTGAGGGTGTTCTAGTAAAAGCTGGAGTATAGAGTAAAGCCATGATGACTATCAAGAGAGATGGAAGAATTTAATACGTGAATATGGTTTTGGGGTAGGGTGCGTTGTAAATTAGTTGCAGTGTTTGCTGTTGGGTCTAGATAACTTTTAAGTAGTGTTTTTGGATTATTAACAGGCGTATTCACCATAAACCAAATCTGAGGTTAACCTGGCATTAAAACTTCGAATTAGTAATTGAGGAGGTAGTTTTTCTATGATTCGTAGATGTTACTGATTAATGTCGTTATAGTGTAAAACTATATTGTTTTTCTGGTTAATATCTTATTAGCCAATGAGGGTAAGGCTTATTAGTTTAATCGTGCATATTCCCCGTAGTCTCTTGTCAAATCTCAGAGTGATACAATACTTTTTACAGCTTTAATTTATGGAATAGTCCGTTTAAAATACCTTTACTTAAGGATAAGTAAATTATTGACCTTTTTTATATTTCTAAAACATGTTTGAGAGATAAAATTTTCATAAAATTTTTGAAGCGTTATTTTATCCTTTCAATCAAATAGATGTTTTATTACTCATTAAGATGAATCAAGAATATTATTTATTTATGAGCGTGATTCTGATGAACACTTATACTTTTTCACGACTACTTTAGAGACACTTTAATAGCGTCTTCACTCAATATTAGCTATTCTCTAATAACTTATATTGATTGTTATAAGATACTTTTAAACCAAAATTATAAAATTGTTATACCCTATCAATATCTGCTTCTTTTGTGCTTAATCAAATCAAATAATTTTCAGGTACTTACGTATTAACGGCACCGCAGCTACAGATTTGGTGGTTTTAATTAAGATTATAAGATAACATCATAAGATATATTTATAAGATAGATTATGATATAATATTATAAGGTCTTATTATTATTAGATTATTAGGCTAGATTATAAGCAGGTATTTTTAAGGCCGAATCTGTAGCTGCGGTGGCGTTAATCCATAAGTACCAATTTTCATCTTTTTAATCGGTATACTATAAGAAAAATCAACAACATTTCCTCCTTGAAATGACAACCAACGTCACAATACATATAGCATTTCTCTCAATCGAGCTAAATTTCAAATCCAAATCCTCGTGATATCTCAAGCGAGGATATTGGAGATAACGACCGGATTGGAGCACGTACTCTTAACGAGCACATGGTGATTTAGAGGTAGATGTTCTCCCAGATAGAGTTACAAATATATAGTAAAGGAAATATCCTTGTGTGTGTATCCCAACTCATTGTTAAGATGCCGCAGCATCGGAGACATCCAGTTTTCCTGGAAATGGCTTAACATTAAAAGGTCCGTATATGGACGAGTTTGCTCTTAGATTGAGGCTGTATTACAATGCATCGCATTAAGGAAATGGTATGAGAGAAATGTTCAGAAAATGTTCCTATGTCAGCATTTTAGGTTGTTGGGAAATGGCAGTAATTGCATTTTCCATTAAAGACTCGAACTAGTACTATTTGGTTGAAATTGTCTTTCTTTTTGGTTACTTTTTGGTATACTGTAATTTAGATTCAACTCTTATGACGTTGCATTTAAACGTATGTTTGGTTATGTCTTTCTTCACTGTGGGGAAAGCAACGTAAACTTTTGTAAACTTATGCAATAAGTCCCTATGAAGTTAAGTGTATTAACTAAATGCAAACACTAGCAAACATAATAAACTCAATAATTAGTTCTAAACTTACTTTAGCAAACTGAAAGAAAGTTAAATTTCGTCTCAACAAAATCTTTTAGCTTCAGCAAATTTATTTCAAGTTTAGCTTCAGAAATTTTCTGATGTAAATAGAAAAACTGTTTTCTACTTAATATGAGACATCAAAAACCCTTTCTCTAAAGGAAAATATTTGTAATATCATTATAAATAATTTTAATTAATATTTTAATCATAATAAATTTGAATAAATGAGAAAATAATAAGATTAATATGAACTAATTAAATACAAATATTTAAATAATGGTTATTAATTGTAATGAATAATTTTATTATTAATAATATACCTAATACTATATTACAATCAATGATTTGATTATATAACCTTATTTCAATAGGCATAGTTTTTTTTAAATAAGTCTAAAGTTTACCCCTGTCGAAACTAGGAAGAGATTCGTCTTAATTTTCGGTTTCACATGCCACAACTCGCACCAAATGAGTTAAATTTACGTAACTGCAACAAAAAGTAAGTCTACTTTATCTGTAGGAAAATGTTAAAATTCGGAAATTAGTTCATATTATTAAAAGAAGGTATTTGTTCTTGACTCTTTCAATTAACTGGTTAACATTAAATTCAACAGAGTAAATTACTCTTATATTTTTAATTATCATAAGTTTTAATTTCATACTGAATCAAAATGACAATAAAAAAGACATATGATAACCCTGAAATTTCCTGAAGGATTATTTCTATAAAAAATAATGATCATTATTATTCTAATTTATCTCTTTCACCCAAGTTGGATTATCAATATGTTTTCTAGAAGAGAAATAAAACGCCAAAGAGAGTTCGAAGCATTTACATCACAACATACAATAAAAACATTTTGAATGCAACGCCGTTTATTCAAATAGGGGTAAAAAACGACGTTAACAGAATAAATCATTAGCAATTTAAATCTCAACTTTCCTTATTTACTATGCTAATGCTATTTCACTCATAAAAACGGCAAATTTAACACCGGGAGAGACGTCTCACCCGAACATTAAAAACATATTTCTTTACTCGAAAAACATTCATTTAAAAGTCTTCAAATTCAATATTTTCCTAAGAATCGAAAAGTAATTGCTGGATATTGTATTCGGCGCCATCATGTTTTCCGGATTAGCCTCTACTAATATTCAAATCTATACCTTAAAGGCGTTTAAAATTGAATTGAGGGGAGGTTTTGAGAAGCTGAAGCCTCTTTCCGAATCCTTAATAAAAGATTTTCTTTGCTGATGCAAGTAAAAACGTGACTGGAATACTGTGCATAGGATTTTGATGTCAATATTTTAGCACTTGGAGCTTTCCTTACTGTAATGGAAAGTCGCTTTTGAAGGTACTTGATGTATATTTTAACCAGAGAAGGATGTGGGATGTAAGAGGATTTACATCCCTTATATCAAACATTCAATTAGCTTTTAAAGTGTGCCAAACATTTAAAAATATCTTTTAATCTCATCCTTTAATCATTTATTCCATTATAAATAACAAATCGTATATTTGCATTTTACACTTGTAGGTTGAAAAATAATTCATCATGCACAACTTTTTAGTTATGTCTTCCCTGCATGGAATATATGAAATTACTTAAAAAATTGACTTTTATCGATATTGCAAAATGTTTGTTTGTTGATGAAAATTAATGTATATATTGATCAATGTTTAAAATATTCTTTTATCATTCTTTTTTTATCTAAAAGTTAAAATCAGGTTAACTCGAAATTTTACTTTATTTAATCGAATTATATTACTAACTCGAATTTAACTCAACAATTCGGTCTTTCATACACAAATATTCAAGCAATCTTTCATGATTTTTATCCCCTAAAAATAACTATTTTAAAAAGTACTTGTGGTTTTTGAAAAAAAAAATTCAAATTATTAGAAAATTCACAAGAAAAATCTAGTCTTTTAAGCTCTAAAAATTTGAAAATCTTTCAGCGCTTTGAAACTCATAACTAAGTTAACCCAATATCCTTTTCCTTATACACAAATGTCCAAGCACTCCTTCAAGATTTTCTTCTCCTACAACTACATAAAAAAATAACGAAACATTCTATAAAACAAGTCGAAAATTCATCAGCAATCTCTCAAGCTTTAAACAAACTACAAACCATCCACCACTTCAAAAACCATCACAAGGAGTGCATCCAAATCCCCTAATGACTACACAATAAGTGACTTCCAAAAGCCCGACTCGCAAACACTACACTGCAAAAAAAACGGAAAATTTAACAGCAAAAACTGCTGTTAATATTTTACGCATTTACTGTAATCTTAAAAAACTGCCTTTTAAGCTGTAATTTTGAAGCGCCACCTGCTATAGTTTACTGGCAACTGCCGTGCTAGTGACCAGATACAGAAGTTGTACCTCTTTTCCACTCCACCGCTCTCTGTTATTTACCAAACAGAACAAAAACAAATTTCTAATTTGCTTCAATGGTGCGCTTTGAACATAAGTTTGCTCTGTAAGCATGAAGACTTTCACAGCCGGTTTGATTTATTAAATTCATTTCTTTCGGGCTTGTAGGCCGTGGTCTAAAATAAAATAAAAGGTCCAGACGTTTCGTCGGAAGCTGTGTCCGACATCATCAGTGGAAATAAAACATTAGTTCACCGATTCAATAAGTTTGAACTTATTGAATCGGTGAACTAATGTTTTATTTCCACTGATGATGTCGGACACAGCTTCCGACGAAACGTCTGGACCTTTTATTTTATTTTAGACCACGGCCTACAAGCCCGAAAGAAATGAATTTAATAAGTTTGCTCTGTTTACATAAGGAAATAGCAAAAAAAACTAGTAAAATCAAAGTATATTGCTATTTTTTATTTCTATTTCCTGATACACTAGTCATATTTTCTTAACCATTCACTAGTCTAGCTTGAACAGAAATAAGTTTCATTGCTGTTTTCATTTGTCTCTCTAGGAGCGAGTTTTCAACTTAGAGGTACCGTTTCAACGCTATTAGTGTTTTTTCACATCTGGGATCACTTAGCGCGAATAAAAAAGGGAGATTACATTGGTAATTTTCAAAATTTTTTTCACTTTCACCGTAACTGATAAAGTGAAACTATCCCACCCGATACCATTCTTGTCCCCATCACTCAAAACGTCTTCCATCAAAATTTCATTTAATTCCGATGAACGGTTTGGCTTCTAGAGGCCCTTAAATCGGGTTACTTATTTTATGGACACCCTGTAGTTGTAAAATAACAGCCTAAATTCACTTAAATGCTGTTAAAAGCAGACTTCCTGTAAAATTACAGTATCGCTGTAAAGATAACACAAAAATCCGTAAAATTACGAAATTGCTGTTAAATTACAGTATCGCTGCAAAGTCAACACAAAAATCTGTAAAATTACAAAATAGCTGTTAAATTACAGTATTGCTGTAAAATCAACACAAAAATATGTGAAATTACAAACTCGCCGTTAAATTACAGTATCGCTGTAAATTTATCACAAAAATCTGTAAAATTACTAAATCGCTGTTAAATTACAGTATTGCTGTAAAGTTAACACAAAATTCTGTAAAATTACAAAATTGCTGTAAAAATACAGAATTGCTGTGTTTAATTTACAAAATTGCTGTTAATTTACAAAATTGCTGTTAAAGTCAAAAATTACAAAATTGCTGTAAAATCACTGCAAAAAGGGCTGGCACCCATATTGCCAGCGAATTTTGCTGTAAATTTACTGTGAAATTTTTTGCAGTGTAGTCACGACTCAATTTAAACTCCACAAAGGCAGTTCCTCCCGCCATTAAAACGATCCGAGTAACAGCTCCAGGAACTAACTGTAGCTCCCTAGATTAAAAGCGAATCCACACAGACCAGCAATGCATCAAAGCGCTCAGCCATTAGCCAAGACGGTCAGTCGCCACTTGAGAAGGCACTTAACATCCGAGGCGGGCCCTGCCTGTGAGTAATTGGTACGTCTTCGTTTCTGGACAGGGGATTACACCCCGAATCAAACGGGGGCTTGCGCAACGTCTGGGCTTGTTTTGGGTTGTCTTCTTCTTCTTCCTTATCCCTCTGGTCTGGATCAGATCCACACATAATATAGTTCATTTTTAAAAACTCCAAAACCAAGTCAGGATTCCTATGGAGTTCCTATGGGTTGTAGTTAGGTTTGTTGGAGATTTTCGTTCAAAATATTTTGATTTTGAGATTATAATATGCTGGATAATGGATGAATGTGAAAACTCATATGTTTGTAAAGAAAATAAATTTTTTCTACAATTTTTTCTGCAGAAAAAAGTGGTTTATTTAGAAGTTAGAAGATGGTTATATGAAAATTCCGGTCGGTAATCCGGTAAATAAAAGACAAATCTATTACATGGGTAACCGGAATTTACCGACTGGTTTTTACGTTGACCGGAATTTTCGCGATACCTTGGAAGATATCAATGGAATCGTATTGAATTGAAAATATTTTGCTAGAGCTGTTATTGCTAAAATTTTTAAAGGGAATAAATTTATACAAATAGTAGTATTAAATGCAATGAATCCAAGAAATATTAAAGAAAACATTTATAAGTATATTTGTTATAGAGGAACCCAAAACCCTCAAAGCAAATAAGATAATAGCTGAAAATATCTATGAGTAAAACGTGAATAATAAATTTACCTTATCTACTGGAGCACAGACTAGTTTTATTGAAGTGGAAATATTTTGGCATAAAAACAATGAAATGATAAGATGTAATAATTACACATTTTATTAATTTAAATATAAAATAAACTTAAGTAATTTGTAAATAAATGAATTAATTTTCTTATTCTTAAAAATAAAGAGTAATGTACTTAAATATTGGGTTAAAAAGCTTGCATCTTTTTAAAACTTTTTTACGTACATTATCTTTTGTAGAAATCAGTTGTTGAGAGAATATAGTCAAATAAATTTAAGATGTTTACTTTAGTTCAATTACAAAAAAAGTCTAATAAAATGAAAAAATTAATAAAAACAAATGCAAATATAATGCTTTGACTAAACTTAAAACTTGTAGAATTGGATGCTTTTTCAGTTCTCTCTTATTTAATATAGATATCCCTATACTTCATTTTTAAAACCAATTCAATGAATCTAAAGACACATCAGAACTAAAACTAAATATAAATTAACTACATTTCAAATGTAGTAAAAACACATGCTTTAAAAATAAAATTTAAGGAAATCTAAATAAAAGGGCAGGGAAAAATTTCGTAGTTTCTTTTGTCCTGTCTTCAGATATATCCAGAAAAGGATCATCTCATATCCAGAAAAGTTCTCAGTCTTTTAACTTCTTCTTCGATGCAATCTCGTCATATTAAGCTTTGACTGAATAAAACATTGGTATGCAAAACTACACTTTCTATTAAACATGAGTACACTAAGTAAACAACAAAGTGCAGTTCAAGACGAACCATTTTATAACTTTACCACATATCATGTAGAAAGCTAAAGTATGGAAAAGACAGCATTCATATATTACATCTAACAACACCATATTTGCGTTTGAGATTTAAGTTTATATGTATTAATAAACCTCAACTAACACCATATTTCAGAACTAGTTAAAGTTTCAGAAGCATTAATATTCCTAGAACCCGGAAGTTCTAGAGATGAATAAATACGTTCCTACCCACTGCTTCTATTGTTATAAGGAATATACACATTCCATTTCACAAACCTTTTGATCATAAAACATTTGCATTTAAATTTATTAAAATATTATGTAATATATTTTACATGCCTCAAATCACGTACGTTTTATTTGGATGGTGACATAACTATTATTTATAAATGGAAAGGTTGCTCTTTTTATATTATAAATACTTGCATTAATTAAATCAAAGTGATATACAAGTAATATTTTTTATTTAATGCAAAGTTGAAAAAATTGCATATATGTATTAGAGAGTAAAAAAGTACAAACACTAAAACTCACTTATTTTTAAACTAAATTGTACTTGATTGATTTCTTTTTTGGTATTTAGAAGCTTTATGCGCTGGTACAGAGTAGAATATTTAATATTTATATATTTTCTTGTAGAGAGTAAAAACGTTTGTTATTTTCTGTTTTTGCTCTATTTTCATAACTTTTTGTTTTATAAAGGAATATGGTTCTTTATTATGCATTAAATTATCTCTTTACAAGATAATTTCTGACTATTGTTATTTATAATCTCATTTTAAGGTAAGAAAAAAGTACTTATAAAACTATTATTATTTATAAGGTAACTTATTTTAAGACAAAATTTTAAACTATTGGAACGAACTCGGTTACATTTCTTCTAATTATAAGTACTTTATAGAGTTGAATGTTACAAATAAATGCTGATAGGAACAAAAACAGGGTCATTCTTATTATACTATAAGGTTTACAAAATAATAGTCAGATTAATTTTAATACTGACAATTAACAAACTAAATTGAATACCCCAGGCTGAAACCCTTAACAAACACGAAATCTTTTAGTTTATTGATTTTTTACAGAAGAAATCCCACACCTTTATTAAATTGGTACTAAATTTAACCAATACATCTAACGTAAACAAGCTCCCTTCCTCTTCAATATTTTTAATCACTCAAATGACCAAAGAATAAATTATAATAACCCCATCCCAAACCCCTCTTTATGTCCTCCACAAATCTTCTTCAACCACAATTTAATCACCCCGCTCCATCTACCCAAACACACACATACACAAGAGAATCGATCCCCTATCTAATTTCGCATCGGGACAGCCCAGAAGAAAATTATCGCTCCAAAACAACGATACCTCACGGAGCGCATTAAAGCTAGAGAGAGGAGGCTTTTCTCCCGTCCCATTACTTGCCGAGAGCCACTGCCGGAGCTGATATTGCGCCCCGGCACGCGAGGGCTTCGTTAGCAAAAACCGACACATTGTTGGTTGTAATTGGATTGGTGTAATGGAGAGAGTGGATGGCTTGCTGCAGTGTGCTGTGACCGCGTGTCGTGATTTGTAGGCGTTTGTCGGTATTGGAAGGGGTTTTTTGTATGTGTGAAACGGAATGGGTGGTTTTTTTGTGTGTATTTGAGACTGATGGGGCTTGCTGAGGGTGTTTTAGTATTGATGGTAAAAAACGCATTAAAATATACTTCGCTTTATTGGTATAGTGACTATCATTGTCTTTTTGCTTTTGTTTATTAAACTAGGGAGTTAGCGCACCTTGCTCACTATTGCTCACCAATCCCCGTAAACAGCTTACGCGGGGGGACCTTGCGGATCGCTTCGAAATCCTCAAAACCCCAGCTCATTGAACTTACTTTATCATTGTAGAAAAATCCCGTAAAATATACGGTTGTATACTGGCAGCTGGGTTGGTTGTGCAAAACCGTAAAAATGACAAAGTGAATCCGTAACTATATAGGTTTTTTACCATTTTCATTCACTTTTGTACAAAAAACCAGTGTAGTTACGGATTAACTTTGTAATTTTTACGGTTCTGCTCATCCAACCCAGTTTAAAACCGTAAATTGCATGGAATATTTATAACAGTGTATAAAATATTCGTTAAAACAATTAGCTTAAGAAACGTCAACTAACTTTCAAAAAATACGTCATAGGTTACACACCATCTGCATGAAAAATATTATCTTAAAAGTTTAGAATATTTAATAACTCTAACTTATCAATGATTTTATCAGAATGTTTACCTTATGGGCTGGCAGGTGCATATGTTGATATCGTAAGTTCTAATTTACCCGATTAATTTTCTGTAGCCTTCATTCAAAACAAGAACAAACGACAGCTCTAAGAAATTACATCAATAGCACTTACTTCAATGCCTGGCATATCCTAATACCCAGGTGCTTTGTCTCCTCGTATCTATCCAGCACAACTCAACAAGCTCTTGATAATCCAGTCAGACCTCTCGTTTTTCCCATGATCCTCTCTCTCCCTCCTTAACTCCTAACTTTATAATTAGTTAAGAGATTCCTGGTTAGCTCCTTAATGATATTAAGGAGTAAAGAATGTTCTTAGGGAAAAGGGAAAAACGTGCCGAGACTATCTAAGCTTGAGAGGCTTCTGAACCTCTATTGATTTTATACTATGATGGTTACTCATTTCATTGTGAGTTACCGGTTCGTTGAACTGAGCTTAACAAGGTTTCTATATCGAGGGCTTTATAGGAAAGGTCCTTAAAGAGAGGAACATTGAAAATGTAGGAAGATAGTTGCTTTTGTGCAATGGTAAAAGATTTTTCTATGAAAAAGATTTTAAGCATGTTGATTTTTTTCAAAACCTGAGGAAATTCCCTTGATTTTACTTATTATGAAATGATGACTGTTAAAATTTAAAAATAGATTCACGTGAATATTTGTTTTCTTAAATGAGCAATATATTTATATTTATATATGTTTCGTAAACAAGTGTTCAAAAATGATTGGAAATATTCATTTTGTTCTTTATTATTATTTGTTCTAAAATGTCTCAATCTTTTTTCTATGATCAATGTTAGAGCAATACCTATGGACTGACCAATTTCTATAACTTTTTGCATTATATATTTTATTTTTATATATTTATGGTTTTATTATTTTATTATTTAAAGATATTTGTTTAGGGATGTATAAATTTAAAAACACCTAAATTTAAAAAATAGTAGAACTTTAAAACCTAGGATTTAATGCTTCAGGAATCTTTATACCTCCCCAAATAAAAGAAAGGTTATGAGCGGAAATTCCCATACATTTTCTTTCCATGAAAGATTCGACATAGAAGAAGAGCTTGTAATAATAAATACATAGCTCTTAATAATAAACATTTTCTTAGAGTTACTTTCATCAGATCACAAACTTTGTCCATGGATAAATAAACGAGCTGAAATTGTACGAATTGAACATGTAACCGTGCAAAGCAACAGCTTTTAAGAGGAAGCAGTCAGTATGCAAAACAACCGATTAGAGATTAGACAAATTAAGAGTCAATGTCAGTCACTACCTATGAATATTGGAAATCCTAGTGAAATGTTTGAAGGAAGCCGAAAATGTCCTCAAATAGAAAAGAATCCACCATTCAAAAAGACAGTGGACAGTGGCTACTTCGGGAGTATGTAGTTAACTGATGTACTACTTAGCCATTGATCAAAGGAGATAGTAGATTCCATATGCTTTTTGCCAGTTAAACAAACCAATAGCTGTCATTTTATCCAGACTTAATCCTCCCAGCTAATTTTAAACAATCAGGAATAGTTAAGTTGATTACGTCAGGCGTCCCTTCACTTCACGAGGATTACTAAAACCGATTCCGTTACACGATAAAACCCGCTCAGCAAGCCCCCATTCACGTTGTTTAACAACAGACCCTTAATCCGGCCTTCCCGCAACCCCCTCTTCATAATGAAATCCGCCCTATCTCGCTCCCGGCAGACGCAAACCATAATGAATGGCCGATTAATTAAAACAAATCTCGAAAACCCTCGCCCCCAGAAGAGAATACACTCTCGCTCCCATACGCCCGCGTTGTTTCGGGAAAAGCAATTACAGTTTGTTTACAATAACGGCCCGCCGAGCGAGTTGAGCGGCTCGAGAGCTACTGAATGACGAGTTGAGTTGTTGCCGGCTTTTGTGATGAGATGGGTGGGTTGTTGTTGTTCTTTTCGGGAACTTCCGCCATTTTGCATCTATCTCTATCTCGAAAGCGGGTGTTCGATTGTGGGACCTAACAACAACTAACTGCGTAATGAGGGTTCTCGACTGCGCGCAGTAGTTCCTTCCTGAGCGAAGATGAGTTAGTTGAAAGCGATTCGATCGTGCTCTCGTGGTGTCGTTAGATAGTTGGAAACATAATTGCTTACTTTCCACTTCCTCTCCAATTGTTTAGCTCCGGAGTTTTGGACCTCTAATTATTTATTAACCTTTTATAAGAATTTAATACCTAACCAATGAGTCCAATTTTATTAAAGCTGAGGTATTGCATAGTTTTGTTCTAATTTTAACCCGCGAGGCTCAGGCACTTATGTAAACAGAAACTATCTTTTTAACATAAACGGTATCCATCTTAAGGTTGCACTCAGCATCCCACTTAAAATTTTAAAAATGCTGTTTCCGAGATAAGCGATTTTGCTTTTTAATTTAGGCTTAAAAAGCTAGGAGAAAGAAAATTTTTAGCCACTTTTTACACTCTCAGACATACGAATAAGGTTCAACTAATGAAATATTTATATATACTACTACCCAGAATCCAAAGTAATAATTCTTTAAAATTTTTTAATTTCCTGTTTCGGGAAATTTTTGTGATTCTCAAAATATACAGTCTAATATTTACACTATTTACTTGTAAGTCTAAAATTCAAAAAAGTATTTTATTAAGAAATTTTAAGACATGTATTGATGATCAATTTGAAATCTTTTTCGACTTTTATAAAATAAATGTATTATACTTTTATTGGGATATCTTTCAAACCTCTTGGGAACTGCGTTTTAGTGTAACAAAGAGGTACGCGCATCCTCCCGGGTTCCATGTAATCCTTTTTTCCCCACTAAATATAAAAACTTGCCAAGTTTTTGGAGCTGTTCAAATAATACCTAGTTTGTTTTAGTTTTTGACACTCACCCTGATTAATCCAAACTAAGCATATTAGGAACTCCTTTCTTTTTATTTCCTGAGGAATTGTACAAAACGCTTAATATTATTGAAATGATAAAAACTAAATCGCCTTTAAAATAAAAAGTATATGCCTAATTCTTTATTGATAATTAACTTATGTATTTTAGCTGAACTTTTTAATATACAATAATAAATGTTATATACGGTCTATTCTAAATTACTACAGTCTTTCCGCCACTACCCAAATGTCTATAAAGCTCATTAAAAAGTTGCTACAAAGTATCTCCTCGACTAAAAAGAATACATTAACCTCTAATAAAACCTTATGCCTTTCCTTTCAATGTAACTAAACTGTCGAATAATAAAAGTAAAATTCAGCTGGGAGATCATTCAATTCAACGGATAAATCTCATTCAGTTGTTATGCAACAGGTTTTTGTCAATCTATCTTGGCACTGCCCAGTGTTTTGAATAAGACTTGAGCATGTATAAAGTAATGGAGGCTGTCACAATGCCAAGAACTTGCCCAGATCTTTTTCAGGATAAAAAATGAGACATGTCTCGAAAAATTCACTTGTTTGTTCGCCCTATTGGCGCGTGAGACAAGAAGTTGAGCTTGATTGATATTTGAGATAGTTGTAAAACTTGAAATCTGATAAAGTTTTGAGCGTATGTTTAACTGATATTATACTACAAGTTTAAAAATATGTACTTTAATTCCGTATTTTAATCTATAACTGAAACAGAAGTTCCTAAATATATTAAACTCTCGTTGTCCCCATGTTTTTCCCATATGTTAAGGTCTATCTCCTCATCTCCTTTCTCATTTTTTCTCTTTATTTCTCAGTTTTCGTTTCTTTGGTTTCTCTTTTCAATTCTCTTTAACTCCATTTTTCTTATCCTCACACATACTAAAAGAATTATATCTGTCGTTTTTCAATCTCTATTCAATTTCACACATTTTCTCTTTTTTCAATCTCTATAATTTCGTGTTCCTTTTTATTTATAAATCTCTTAGACGTTTCCAACCCTCTTATTTCTTCAACCTGTCTTGCTTCTTTGATTTATTTCGTATTTAGGTACATACCCCACTAAAATTTCCGAAGTTGAAAAAAAAATTAATTATCAGTCTGTAGAGAGAAAATATGCAGTTAAAGTCGAATGACTATATAAAATACTATTTCCATTGGCTAAGTTTCCAAAAGTTGTAAAAGGATCGTTAATATGCAGAAAAGATTCAGCCAAAAGAGAAATTCTGTATTAAGGAAAGCTTTTGCTGCCAGATATTTTCTACGATACAATTACTTTTTAGAGTGTAGAGGTTCGGTATCTCTTCATACCTGTAGAATCGCATCAGCTACATGTGTTTTTAAGAAAATGATATGAATCACTCTCTGAATAAAACGTATGTGAAATAAATTAACTTTCAATCCTCCAACTTCAAAAACCATTATACCAATTAAATATTTATTCAAAACGACAAAGACACCATATAAAAAAGCGAAACATTCTTCACAAAATGTCATCACGCAAAGCCGAAAAGAAGCACCGCCATCTTTTCCCTGCAAACATCCAAGCAAAATTAAGTCCAACGCCGTTGTCGAGAGTGATAATTATTAATGCAAACACACACGAGGTGTTTTCGTTTTGAGATTAATTAATCAACGTCACAACCGTGCTTTAGAGATTAACACTTTAAAAAATAACCCAAGGAGCCGAGTGATACAGCTGACAGCACAAGATAACTAACTTCACCTCCAGATTAAACCGCGTTCCCCTTGAAAGTCTCTGATGACTTCCTCGCATTCCAGGGAAACTTGAAGGGAAATTATTTTTTAATCCTACAGAGATTCTTTTTATTTTTAAAATTTAAAGGGATTCCTTCCTTTTATCTGGTGCTTTAGGGTAAACTTTTAAGTGACAAGTCGGGTGTGTTAGTTGACGAGTAGCCTCGGTGGATTTGCCTAATAATCTTTTTTTTTCTCTGGGTGAGTTTCTGTGTCAAATTTTGAAAGATTGAGTTGGTAGTATGCTGATGAAATAGAGAGTAGATAGTAATGAAGGGGATAACCTGAATTGGAAATCCCCAACCCGAATTTTTAATACAACTAAAACTTTAACTTTTGAAAGGGAAAAATAACAAAAACACAATAATGACGATATGGAGTGCAATTCAGAAACTGTGTGTGTAACTGAATTGCACTCCCCAAACTAAAATAGAAGTGAGAGCAGACTATTCCCTTGTTCTCTTGTGCTGATTAAATATTAGATTTATCTAATTAGCTGTGACGTCTAGAGATGTCTAAACTCGTTGAGCTACATACTTTTTTTATTTCTTGTTTATAATTGTTGTTTATAGTAAGTTAAAATGGAATTAGATGAGAATCTTAGAGATAGTATTATAAGGTTTTCAGTTACTTCCCTTTTGTAGACAAAATTTGATAGCAAATGATATTTTACTGTTTATTGCAAGGAAGAGCATCTAGGCTTGTGTGTAGAATCACAATCCGCTTCAGAAAACCAGAATTGTTTTATTACATCCTTATTTTCCTTAGGTTCGAAAAAAAATGGAGCGATGTATAACTTAGGTTAGTAAATTAAAGGAGAATAAAAAAGTTCCATTTCCAAAAATTTTTTGGAAATTTCATAATGATACGATATTTACATGACTCCAACCCTGTTCTGGAATAAAAACCTGGACTTTTCACTTAGGTAACTTTATACGCTATACAATCACTTGTCTTTAAGAAGTTCATCCCTTTAAAAGTCTTTCCTCGGGTAGCTTAAGGACAAACCAACGAAAATCAGAACTACCAAATCCACTTGATATCAAAATGAAGATGTTGAAAATTCAACGGCATTAATTGCAAACACGTCAAGTTCTCTACGACACGGTAAATCGGTATTGATTGACAGTTGTGTTAGCTACCATTAAGGGTTGGTGACGTTATCAGGATATCTTAAGTGCATTTGCGACTTAGCACTTAGCACCTCCCATACTAAGCATACTATGAAACTTGGAAAATAAACTCTTTCGGGAATATCTATATTGTACGACCTTTGTTATCTAAATGTGAAACTTTGGATAGAACATGCACGGAATTTTAATCCCCCCTTCTCTTGAAAATTTACTTTTTGACATTTTTAAGGTTTCCTTTAGTTCAAGCATAACTTTTGAGTGACTTCTTTGAAGCATATGAATTGGTTTGTAGTTTCAAAATATATTAATGTTCATATATATTTATGCTTATATAGTAGTAAATATTAAAACAAAAGTATAAAAACAGAAACTTTATTTGTATAGAACTTGATGATAACTACTATAGTAAACTTTAAAAACTACTACCTTTAAATATCCTGAGCTTTATACCATCGTCAAAGAAACAATCATTTACATTATTCCAGCCTACACGTATAAAGCAAATAAATACTTCTTATTGTATATGTTTTTTTACCCGTAAGTTATTGTAATTACCCGTAAGTAATTTAAGTAATTGTAATTACTAAAATAAAGCTAAATTAGTTTTTATAGGTCAGTTAGAAAATATTATAGGTAGTTATTATTATTAACTGTAAATAATTATAAATTTATCTAAGTATTTACCCTATGAATAACTTTTTAAGAATTACTTACATAGTTTTTTAAAACTTTCTTAAATTTTACTTTGGTTATTTTAACTTATAGTAATATATTATGTAACTACGTTAAAAACACAATTTAAAATTTACAATAATAACCAACTAATTTCTATAATATGATGGATAAATTATAATTTTGAATGAATTTCATACCATTCATATGTTCTTATGGATTTTAAACAAAACATTAAAATTGTATGTTTACAATCTAAAAATTTGAAACGTGGGATCATTTAGTCTTTCACATTACTTTAAAGATACGTTGATATAATTTGGCATACTAAGCAGCACCAACATTCAAGATTCTTCCAATTTTTTTCATGTATTGCAAAATTTAATAAACTTCTAGTACTTGCAGTTACGTAAACTTGACATATATGGTATGAGCTGTACTACTAGGGAATATCCAAACGAAATTCTCACATCTATAACCTAAACCTTCTACATAAATCTCCTCATTTAGTCAATCCCTAGAATCTCCATTCTCCACAACACCTAGTCACTCAATAAAGTTCTAATCCCCAAAGCTATAAACTGTGGCGAAGAAAAAGCAACGACGTTCACAGCACAACCAATCCAATTTCCTGTTGTTGAGCCTTCAGCTCTCGTGAGGATCTCTTGATTGTCCTTCAAGCCCCATTTTCATAATGCTCGGATCGCAATCTGGTTGCGAATATTCAGGGGAGATTGAGAGCTTCGGTTCAGAGCATTTTAGAAGTTTTCTTAATGCTGAAACTTTTTGCATATCCGTAAAATTTTTTGTGAAGCATTGAAATGAAAGGAGTTGGAGGATACTCAACCATAAATATAGTCTTGCAATTTGGATGTGTGACGGATGTCAAATGTAGAGCCAAATCAATGAATTTATACAATGTTAAGTAAATGAAGCATTAACCCATTAGCGCCCAGTGATCTATTTTTAGATCGCTAAACATAGTGTCATAAATTATCTTTAAAATGTCCTTAAATTCACCCAACAGTAACGAAACTGCACGTATGGCAAGAGAAAACATCTCTCAATTCTAATACCATGAGTTTTTTATATTTGCTTCATTTATTTTGGAACAGTGATGGGCTAAATTTTGTCTCAGAGTCTCATTTTGCAGTTTTTTCATCTTCATTTGCGTTTTTTAAGAAAACAGTAAATTTATACCACTAAATGAATCCTTTTCCAGTTTTACTTTATCTTTATAGATCTAGCTATTGGGATTTTTGCAAAGTTTAGTCAAAAATAATTTATTAAGTGAAAAATCAAGTACAAATACTGCTGATCTAAAAATAGATCACTGGGCGTTCGGGCGTTCATTTTTTCTGTGTTGCTTACAATACGAGTATTTAGTTTTTTCCACTAAAAACTGATAAAATGTGTCTGAGAATACTCAGTAATGTTCAAGATGAAGTCAACTATTGATTTGAAGTTGAACATTATATTATTGGAAATTAAATTTTAAAATTTATTCTGGTGAATAAATGGAGGGTAAGCCATTATGATTCATTTCTAATAAAGCACAGCATTGGAACAAGTGGTATATAATTATTGGTGTTTATTTACATATAAACGTATTTTATGACACAAATAGTTTTGAAATACTTCACAGGGGAAATTATAAAACAATTAAAGGTTATCAAGGAACTTTGAAAATCTCAAATTTATAATTACAATATTTTTTTTAATTCGCCCTTATCCAGCCTTTGTAATCTTAAAATTGACGTTATGCTATAGTAAGAAGTTTATTGAATAGGTCAGCGAAAACAAGAAGCAATTTTGAATGTTGCCATGTAAGACAAAATTACATTTTATTTCATGAATGTTATTAGTTTATGGTAAACCAATTTACAAAATTATCAAAAAATTAACCCAATGCATATTATTTTACTTATTAGTTACAATTTTATGTCATTTCATATGTTTTCTATGATATACTTATTAGGGTGGGCCGAAAAAAACTTTTTATTTTATTTTGAAACGCTATACCGCGGAAAACTTGCCTCTGGGGTAGAGAAATAAAATGCAACAAAAATTTTTAAAATCGGTTAAAAATTGCAATAGCGCATTGCACCTAAAGTTTGAAAAAATAGGCTATTTTCATTACTTTTCAAAAAATCGAATTAAATCAAATAACTTTTATAAAAAGTATCTAAAGGCATATAATAGAATAAAAATGTGGAGAAAACATATTGAATTAAAAAAAGGTGGTATTTTACAATTAATTGGTAGTATAATAACATCTAAAAATACACGTTTTTACCAGAAATCCACATATTTCGTATGAAACAAAAAAATTATGAAAAATAATTTTTCATTACTATACTACCTTTCTAGCTATCACTCAGTAACCCCTTTAACAGTTAAAACATTTTTATAGGTCGCTTCGCGATCGGAGCTCGCTCGTTGCACAACAAACCGCATCACTATCTCTCACCGAAATAAAAACTTATTTTATATTTTGAAACGCTATACCACGGAAAACTTGCCTCTTGCGTAGAGAAATAAAATGCAACACACAAAAATTTTTAAAATCGGTTATAAATTGCCTTAGTACATTGGTCCTAAAATTTGGAAAAATATGCTATTTTCATAACTCTTAAAAAATCAAATTAAATCAAATAACTTCTATAAAAAGTATCTAAAGGCATAAATTAGAAGAAAAATGTTAAGAAAAAATATATTTGATGGAAAGAAAGATGGTATTTTACAATATAAGGTTGCACTATAAGGTTACACTTGGCATTTCGCCTTTTTTTTTCTTCAAAAATCGCATTTTCCGATTGAATTAAAAATTTATTTTTCCTGATGGTGCATAGTTTGATTTGTAAAAAAATGTAGTCCTCTACTGGTTAACTTCTTTTGGTAGTTTGAAAGAATCTTATGATCCTCTGTTGGATTATTTCAGTACTATAACATAAACTGTATTTTAGTACTGGTAATCCAACAGATGATCAGAAGATTTTAGTTTCTTTTATATTAAAATCAAATTAATTAGTCTGTATGATTATTTATTTAGAAAAGTAAATGGTTCTAAATTTGACCTGAACACGTGTCTAAAGTGATAGAAACATGTAGATTTTTGCAAGAAAAGTTATTAGAAATCATTGATCCAATGATTAAACAAAATACCTTTTATGCTCATTCTGAAAACTTGCTTTTGGGCATGATCATACATAAAAGGGATAATATATTTTTTTAGTTTGGTTTGAAAGAACAATTAAGGCTAGAAACTCAGCTTTTAAAAGAAAGTCAGTTAGGAGTTTCCATCCCCCCAAACCTAATTTCCAAGCTACAGACCATATTGACCATTAGGGTGTTCCGAAAGTCTATGGGGAAAATTTTTTTTTCGAATTTCCCAGATGCCCCCCCCTCAAGTTGTTACAAATACTAAAACATTATTACCTGCAAATTTTCAGGTCTCTAGGACGATTTTTGACCCCCGCGCCCTTCAAAAGTAGGTTTCCCATGTTAAAGAATAGGGAAAATATTGAAAAAATCGTCATTTTTGGTTCTTTTCAATTTAACGAGCCTGGACGCAGTCAATATCGAATTAAAACCTATACATCATCCTTGGGACATCATTACCACAAGATCCTATCGGAAAAACCTTCCATGGGACCTACTGGGGGGTAGTCATGCGGGGGTGAAAAGCGCGCTTTCACCGAAAAAAGAGGATGCTCGCCGGCGCTTGCCGCGGGTGCTGATGGATTGGATAATACTCGCCGGCGTTTGCGGGGGGAGCTGGATAAAGGCGGCTTTAGACCACGCGGTTCGCGACAGCGATTCTGCGACATCCGGTTCGCGACAAAAAATTGACCCTCTTCCCTCAATTGAACAGCGCCATCTTTCGAGAGGTCGCTGAGTTACTGCGGTTGTCGAAATTCCCGAAAACCGCGGAATCGCTGTCGCAAACCGGGTGGTCTAAAGCCGCCTTAAGCCGCTTAAGTGTTTATTGAACTTTTTTCCTAAAGTGCCTCGTTCTATTCTGTTTCTATTAGTAAAAAAATTTATTGTTAATTAAATTTTAGCTAATTTGTTTTTACCCCGCCTACCTCGATTAACTTATTTTCATGGGGTATAATGCTATGATTTGAGCTTAGCTTAGTGAAGGGGGTTTAATGTTTTATGCAGCTATCTCATTTTCTTGTAAACTCAACTCAGTAAAACAAAAATTTTTTGATGTAAATGCAATTTATTACATTAATTATATTACATTTGAGTTAAAAAGAAAACACATGATAGCTAATAATATAGGAAAAAAGTTCAATATAAACACTTAAGTGGCTTTTATCCAGCTCCCCCCGCAAACGCCGGCGAGTATTATCCAATCCATCAGCACCCGCGGCAAGCGCCGGCGAGCATCCTCTTTTTTCGGTGAAAGCGCGCTTTTCACCCCCGTGTAACTACCCCCAGTAGGTGCCATGGAATGTTTTTCTGATAGGATCTTGAGGCAATGATGTCCCAAAGATGATGTATAGGTTTTAATTCGATATTGACTGCGTCCAGGCTCGTTAAATTGAAAAGAACCAAAAATGACGATTTTTTCAATATTTTCCCTATTCTTTAACATGGGAAACCTACTTTTGAAGGGCGCGGGGGTCAAAAATCGTCCTAGAGACCTGAAAATTTGCAGGTAATAATGTTTTAGTATTTGTAACAACTTGAGGGGGGGGCATCTGGGAAATTCGAAAAAAAAATTTTTCGGAACACCCTATTGACCATATAGAGAACATACGTAGACTATATATAGATTAGCTGGAATACCGCTTCTCTTTCTCCCCACCTATACTACGAAGATTTACCGATCAGGAGATATAGTCTATGATAATGACTGGAACTTTGACAGATTCCCATGTCACACACAAACAGTCGAACGTTGTGTAAAATTAGTAACACAGAGGGCATCACGAAAAGTCATCGATATGAATGCCAGGAGATGGGTTTATAAGAACTATTAATCTTTCAAGATCTTCAATGCCAAATTTTTCAATCTCAAGTCTTCTTTCAAAATACCAAAAGAAGTTAATAACCATCAGTAAAGGACTACATTTTATTACAAATCATACTATGCACCATCAGGAATAATAACTTTTTAATTCAATCGAAAAATACGATTTTTGAAGAAAAAAGGCGAAATGCCAAGTGTAACCTTATAGTGCAACCTTATATTGTAAAATACCACCTTTCTTTCCATTAAATATATTTTTCTTAACATTTTACTTCTAATTTATGTCTTTAGATACTTTTTATTGAAGTTATTTGATTTAATTTGATTTTTTAAGAGTTATGAAAATAGCATATTTTTTCAAATATTAGGACCAATGTACTAAGGCAATTTTTAACCGATTTTAAAAATTTTTGTTGCATTTTACTTCTCTACTCAAGAGGCAAGTTTTCCGTGGTATAGCGTTTCAAAATATAAAATAAGTTTTTATTTCGGTGAGAGATAGTGATGCGGATTGTTGTGCAACGAGCGAGCTCCGATCGCGAAGCGAACTTTAAAAAATGTTTTAACTGTTAAGGGGGTTACTGAGTGATAGCTAGAAAGGTAGTATAGCAATAAAAAATTATTTTTCATAATTTTTTTTGCTTCATACGAAATATGTGGATTTCTGGTAAAAACGTGTATTTTTAGATGTTATTATATTACCAATTAATTGTAAAATATCACCTTTTTTCAATTAAATATGTTTTCTCCACATTTTTATTCTATTATATGCCTTTAGATACTTTTTATAAAAGTTATTTGATTTAATTTGATTCTTTTGAAAAGTAATGAAAACAGCCTATTTTTTTCAAACTTTAGGTGCAATGCGCTATTGCAATTTTTAACCGATTTTAAAAATTTTTGTTGCATTTTATTTCTCTACCCCAGAGGCAAGTTTTCCGCGGTATAGCGTTTCAAAATAAAATAAAAAGTTTTTTTCGGCCCACCCTAATACTTATATCTAAATTTCAAGTTCTTGGTTCGATTTCCCCTTTTCCCCCTAAAATTACTTACAACATAGGCTATTTGTGTACTTAATTTTTGGTAAATTATTCAATTTTATTACTATTTAATTATTTTTCCACATATTTATGAATAAATACGTGTTTTTTTAAAGAGAAATACTAATATTTATATTTATTTTATAATTTTAAGTATTTTTTTGAAGTTAAACTAATACTTAGCTTTGTGATAAAAAATATCCTCCGAACGCCCAGTGATCTATTTTTAGATCAGCATTTTTTGAAAAAACTAATGACTCTTTTGACAAAATTTATTCATAATATTCATATTAAAGGCAAAATACACTAGATTCATGATTTTTATTCAATTCGCCCCCCCAAAAAATTAATTTGGGCGTTAATGGGTTAATAAGAAGCATCCCGAATTTATAAATATGTTTAAAAAACTACTGATTTCCTGTATTATTCTATCCTACATTTTTAGACTGGCATATACATTGAATTTGTATCAACAAATACGTTTAAATTTATACCATAAAATAATTTCATGAGTATTTAAAGAATATTGTCATTATCTTGCCTCAAAAACTATTGATTATTATTTTTTTTCTTCCCTCCATTGTAATTTGCCTTCCTTTACCAAATTCAGTTATAGTTTGGTTATAATTATTTATTTTTAAAAGTGTTGTTCATCTATAATACATTAGCTGATTTTAACATACAAATTTATAGAACAAAATGTTTTATGAACCAATTTTTTTTAACCCTGCTAAGAAAGTAAAAGAAGTAAAGATGTCACAACCTATTCTCTTATACTTGGTATACTCGTAAAATTAAAACCTGTGAATTCAGTATTTCAAAATCACATCCAGATTTATACATATCATGTGTTTGGTTAGTGAAAAAGATGTAATATTTATAAGTTACGTATCCAAAATCGTACACGAGGTTTCAAACTAGATAAATTTTACGACCTTAGAAAGAAACATGAAATATGGCACTATGAATGAAAATATATATTGTTTACAAGCATGAAAACAACTTCATTCTTTTATAGAATATTACACAGTGTGAAAAGATTATTCAGTGAATATTTTTTTCCTCAGCTGAAAATGAAGAACGGCGCCCAAAGAATCCTTTCATCTCATTCAAAAGTCGTAAAACCCTTTTGGCAAACATATATTCCGGTTACTTTATTCCGAAAGAAAGTTTTTTACCGTTATCAAATGTAACTTACGATATTGTTTCGACTCCCCCGCAAAAAACTTCGAAAATGGCCAAAAGCCGAATGAAAATGTATTCAACATCAAATAGTTCTTTTCTCCTTTCTGCAAAATAAATCAATGAAGATGGGTTCGGGCCGTCAAAACCAAGTAGAAAAAAGCTACGAAACATCATAACAGCATTTGCAGGGCCGGTTCCTATCGTAAACCTATCCCTCATTTTTCTTTCTCGAGAATGATTCTATTCGATTTTTCTTTTCGTTCTGAAGTTCGAGTTTCACATCAAATCCTTTTGTTCTTCCAGTTAAATCCGTCACTTCCGTTTTTGAGTAACACTAGGAAGAGACCAAGCTGTTGTTTCGAGTGCAAACGATATTCTTCTCTTCCGCTACCTCTAAACTCTACCCCGAACTTTTCCTTTTCTTCTTCCGTTCTTTTTATTGTTTTGCTCTCTGTGTCAAGGGACAATGGGGTAAAAATAACCAGAGTTAAGAATTCAAGGTGATTATTTTAAGGTTGGCTGAGTAGAATGGAGGAACGCTTTTTTTAGCGATAACATTGTATCTATGATTGCCGTTGAGGAAAAACTACTTAACGAGTTAAATTTAAAACCAAAATTTTTATACAATCCCATGGTCTTTGACTCACATTTATGTTTACGCGATAGCTTTGGTTTACACTTTGAAATAAAAATGTTATTAATTTAGCGTCAAAGAAATATTACATCTTTTTAACTGTAACTTTGTGAATCTTAGTAACCATTTCCTTAAAAGCTATGATTTTGTTCGTTTGTTTATTTGATTTAAAAGTTGGTGTTGATTTTTAAAATAAATATGATTCCCCTCTTTAGTAAATAAAATACTTCCTTTTAAAGTTTTGGGAAAACATTATCAATAGTCTTTAGAAAAAGAGAGAAAATTCATTTTTTATGTTTAATAAAATAACATGTAATTCACACTAAAACATGAATCATTTAATTTGTTTTTTATCAGTTGGATAAAATAATTTACCTTTCCAAATGATACACGGATTTATCTAAACCTTTTTTAAATCATCTTTCATACGTTTCTTCTCTTAGCTTAAATAAAAATTACGCTAATTAAATTTCTCGTTGATGTTTGTAATAAAAAGACATATTTACCTGAAATTTGATTTTAATTATAATTATATCCTTTTTTGCAAAGGATTCTTTTAAATTCAAAGGAAATTAAGAACTGCAGATATTTTTACCTTACGATTAACAGAAACCTTATGAGTAATAATATTTTTTAAAAGAAAAATTAATTGCATTGAGTAAAGAAAAAAATAGTTTATATGAAATTATGTAAATATGTATTTCCTAAAAACAAAATAATAAGAGAGAAATCTGAATTTGAGATCCCGTTACACGAAATTGCAGTAGAAAATTCATTTGGTATTACTGAAGTTTTTTTGGTCTTATTAATGCCAAGTTATTATGATATGATAGATCCTTGATTAAGTAATTAAAATATAATTAATGATTAGATTAAAAGTTATCGTTAGAATTTCTCTCTGAAGAAGAATAATTCTAAAAAAGAAACATCCTTCTCCAGACTGGAAATTACAAATTGAGTTCATCAATGAAAAAAGAATATGAAGTAATTGAAGATATATTTTCATTTAAATTATAGATATCTTGCTTTTATGCTTTTGTTGTATCCCAGAGTCACTTATTGCTTTGCATTTCACACATATATAAAGTTAAACACTAAATATATTTTTAAATAATTCTTCCAAAGATAAAAACAACTTATACTTTTTACTAAGTGTTTGATAAATTGTCTTAAAAATAGAACATGCGGACTTGTTCCATTACGATAAAACACACACAATAACACTGGGTGTTTTTTTCAGATAAAACCAATTCTAAACACGAAAATTTATCATCCTCTCTAAACTAAACAGACAAATCTCCAAAAACTTGCCTAACAAAAGCAACCATAACCTTAAAAGAAAACCTCATAACCATAAAAAATTAATTTTAAACTCCCACCATTGAACCCGCATTTACGATCTTTCACTTTTATGAACCGAAAACAACACCGAAACTTCTCTTCTGTTTTCCCAACGGGGGAAAAGCCTCGCACAGTTGCCACACGCTCAAAGATAAATCACCGACGATAAATCCATTTTATTAACTCAACACCCATTCCCAATGATTGTATGGACAAAAGAAATACCAGCTATCGTTCTCCCTCCCACTTATCTCTGGCAACACAGGGGGCAGTCTTTAAAGTTTTGCACTCCACTAAAAACTACGCCAAGAATCGTTTGGTAGAGGGATATAACCCTTCCCTTAGGGGTAAACAAAGGAATGTTTATCGGTTGGGTAATATTGATTGTTAACCGAGCATGGATTTAGATAGTTTTTTTGTTCTTGGCACAATTATTGGGAAGTTTGTGGCAACGGTAGAAAAAAGGATAAACCGAGCGTGATGTTTTAATAACGTGGGAGAACTTAACTTCGTTTTTATGTTGCTGTTGTGGGGTTTTGGAATCGGACGTTTAACTCCGGCTTTTTTTCGTAATTTTATAAAAGTGGATTGGCGTATAGACTTCCAGGAAATGTGTTTTTTTTTGTGGGGGTCTATTTGTGGCAAAAAGGATTTGGGATGTTTGTTTTTAAGGAAGTGTTCTGAAGATTTTTATGATGTTTACTTTGAGAACAAAGGCTATTATTATAAACAAAAGAATTCTTTACTATTGGCTGTAAATCAAAGAAATGATATGTTGGTAGTTTTGCTAGTGATCTTATTGAATTTTATAAGAAGATTTTAGAATCAGGAAGAAATACAGAAGCGACTTGTCTATTCAAGAAATGATGGATAGTCATCTTTAAGCATTTATACCTAGGGATAGAAACATTTCAGTATTTGTTTAATTAAATAGTAATGTTCGGTATCCTTTAGTAAAACTTCTTAATTCTTTTTATTAATGCAATCTTTCTATTTAAAAGTATTCATTAGGGTACACAAGATTATCAATTTTATATTTTTTTATATTCATCACTGTTTTTGATCAGACATTTATTTTTGAAGTTCCTGTAACCCATGGACGAGCAAGTTGCTCATTTGGGATAAAAATTTATGGACCAATGTATTTTTCCCTCTTTTTTTCTCTCTTTTTCTTTTTGTACACTTTTGTGTCATAATGTCTTGTATTTTGTTTATTGTTATAAATTTGATTTGGTTTTTTTTATTTCGTGAAAAAAATAGTTTTCCCTTTTTCCCAATTTGTGTAACACAGTTATTATTAGAGTATTAGTTTTAAAAAATAGGCTACCCATTTTTAATATAAGAAAGTTTACAAACCTTAACTATTTAATTAAATATCTATAAATTATGTATCCCAATTGACTTCATAAGAAAAGTCAACTTCTGCCATTGAAGGAATAATTTAATCCTATTTTGATTCAATATTTTAGTACTATAACACATTTATTGATTTCGGTGATCTTGAAGCTCTTTAGAAAAATAGCTTCCAAATAAAAAAGGTACTTTAATAACTCAACTATTTTTCAAACTTTGGGTCTTTTTTCCATCGAAGTCTAATAACTAATACCCGTAAAATTAAAAATGAGTATATAAAACTAATAAAAAGTTTAATACCCTTTATTTTTATCTTTAATTTCAATTTATAAATGCATGTCACACACAACACCCCTTAAGTGGAATCTAAAACCACTATGCATGGTATTTTTTCGTCTCAGATAATTCCAATTTCGCTTCCCTCTTAATAATTGAAGTCGCATGTTTAATCAAAGCCAGAACTAAGACCCTTTTTTGAAATTTATGCAAATAATCCCAAAATACAACGGAAGCTCTTAGCTTACATGAAAGAGATTAAAAAAAGAATATTCTATTGTTCGTGAATAATTAAACAAAAAAATAATTTTTCAATACCTCCAGGCGTCCTTCCCTTATCGATATTACATTCCATCGTCCATTCTGGGAAAGTTTTATTTTCCTCCAAAAAATGCATCTTTTTTTAATTGGCATTCAGATGGTATCGCCATAACTTTTCCCTTCTTTTTAATTGAAACGAGATTCATTATAATCCAAACGCACGGAGGCGCACATTCTTCCAGATATTAATAAAACACACGCCTCAAAAGAACTCGCGTTTTGTTATTTTCGTTTATTATTCTATTTTCCCTGAGAGAGCCCGAATTTTTTCCCGCTCTGCGATCTTTTCCTTTTAATTAACGCAGAAATGGAGTGAAAGTCGAAGTCATTAAGTCAAAAAGCAAACGATGTTTCAAGCCTTAATTGCAAGTTGAAGTATTTGAAAGGAATTACGATTTTCCCAAGGCCTCTCTTCTCTCAATGGAAATTAGAAAATTTATACTTTTCTCTGCGAAACTTATTTCTGGTTCATTGAATTGGTCAGGTCTTATTTTTCCCTTATGGGAAAGTCTGATTTTTTGGGCTCTTCTTAATTATCATTTATTTGGCTAAGCATTAAGTTACCTCTGGATGGTCAATATACGACGCAGCGGTTTTTTCTCTTAACTTTTTGGCAGCTTCCTTTATTTCTATTTATTTATTTTCGACGTTTACTTGGAATCCACTTTCTTTTTAATTAAAGAAATAATTGACGCAGGGAGAGTTCTTGGGCATATTTAATTTGGTTTCAAGGGTTAAATTAGAGAAATTCTGAAACTTTTCACAGGACTTAAAATGAAAAAATTCTACCTTTCTTTAAACTACGCGCGAGCACTTGAAGAAGTTGATTTGAAGAGAAATTATAACAGGGAGCGTTTGAAAATTCTCGGCGTTTTACGCAGGGATTTGCTAGTTTTGTTCTATTCAATGACACTTAATTTCATTGAAGGCACTTTTGCAAGAGACAAAGTGCCATTTATGCGAAAGCAGTTTCTTGAAATTGTTTTGAGATTTAATTAACCTAATGGATAATTTTTTTGCCTTTAAAGTGAAATAACCCTTGGCATTCAAACAAAATCCTCAATTATCTAATACTCAATTATCTAAAATTGTTTAGCTCCCGAGATCCTAATGGCCTGGTAGGATTATGTTCTGATCAGCATTTATTTCATTAAAATATTTCATGTAAATAAAATGTAATGAAAAATTTTAATGCATGGCATTATTTGAAACTTCACTTCAAATAAATTATATCGATTATTTATTTTTGTTTTATACTATATATTACATTATGTACTTTTTACTTTTGATTTGTTATCTTAAATGCTAAAAAGAAGAAGAAAAACTAATGGGAATTAGTTACTGAACCTAAATTTATAACTTAAATATAGTTGAATGCAAAGAAATTTTGATTTCCAATCATTTTGATACCTCTCTATATGGCAGGTATAAGTGTAAAAAATTTTACATAAATAACTCTAACAGCGTAACATAATTGAGTCCATATGTTTATTGTTTATATTCTAAAAAGAATAAATACGAAAACTTAGAATAATGAGTTCTTTGAAGTGCATTTTTTTCATTATATGTACTAAAATGTATCAGAATCAGATAATGAATGTTTCTGAATAATAAGTTATAATTGTTGCTGTTTCAGACAGTATAGAATACAAAGTAGAAACAAAATATTATACAATTAAAACAAATTTTTAAGGCAGAAAAGTTTTAAAAAAGTTTTCATTTACAGAGTACGCAATGCACTCTTTGATGTGAGATAACATGAAGATTCCATGTGAGATTTGCAATCTTGCAAATGTTTCCAAAATTAAAGAACAAATTTTACTTTATGCTTAAAAATAAAATCTCCATACAGCATTATACAGTCCACTCCGCTTAATGTGATCACAGTTAATGTTATCAAACGGATAATGTTATTAAAATTGACCGGTCCCGATTACTCTTATATATAGAACTTAGCAAAAAAAAAGCATTGTTTATGTGGTCAATATATAGCTTAATATTATCAAAATCTGGTGAAATCCCCTAAAAACTATTTTTCCCCCGTTTGAAGGCAAATTTTTTTATATAATCATGAAAAATAAGTCATTAATTTAGTGATGATATATGTTCTGCTCTTATATTGAAACTTTCTAATTCATTATTCGAAGCTTTTTAGCAACAAATCGCTTATTATTGTCAATCGGATGTTTCCATCACTTTACTCTTGTGCAATGTGATCACATTAAGTGGGGTCGAATGTAAATATAATTTTAAATGAAAATTATTAAAAATATAGAAATTATTATTAAAAGGGTAGCTTTAACCATGGCGGTTACTAAAAGATACAAAAAACCCTCCGAGAAACTGCAAAAAAACCTGCCATGAAGAAGAAAACCTTTTTAGACTCCTACTAGTATCCAATACATCACTCAAGATAACCTTATTCCCTCGTGCACCCTTACAAAATGTAACTCACAAAAACCGTCAATGGCTCAAGAAAAGCCTTCTCTTGCGAAGAAAAACGCAAATTCAAACCTTTCCCTCACCACGAAAAAAATCCATCGTAAGTAACCAACCCTCGTAACCCATTCCTTAGTTTTCTTTATAAACTCCCGAATAAAATAAATGGCTACCATATCTGCTAGGGGGTAATGGCGCCATTTTTCGATCTATCATACCCTGCTTCCATTAGCCATGGAGGGTCTTATCGATAATACGCCTCATCAGTCACCTGACTGGTTAATTCTTCGGTGATAGGAAGATAATACTCGGATGTAGCGATAGGGTGTAGTTTTGATGAATCACTCGCTAAGCAAATCGATTTCAAAGATTATGAATGGGGAGTATCGATGCATTGTTTTTTTCATCGGTATCGGATAATGAAGTTAAAACTCCTTTTTCCAGGCAGCGAAGTGGGCTATTAACTAGAGTGGTGTTAATGGATCAGACGGCGAACGTATTGTGTTGGAGTTAATGAGATTAAATGAATGTTATCGGTAAGATTCTGGGGAGTTGCTTGTGCTTTTGGAGTTAGGGTTTGGTTGTTAGTTGCTGGGATGTTGAGTAGATTATTTCGTTGAATAAAATATTAATTTCTGGAGTATGAACGTAATCAAATCTTTCAGACGATCCAAATCTTAATGGAGACCTCTTAGGTTGGTTTAAGACACTTCTTTAATTAATGAAAATTTTAAAAATGGTTCACAGTATCAAAAAGTCTAATAATAATAATTTATTAACGAAAAAGAAAAAATGCAAACACAAGTATTGTTCCCTAAGGGGCCTTTCCGAGTAAAAAAATTCATTACATTAATATTTATAAGTAAAACGTGTAAAAAATTTAGAGAACAATAAAAACAGAAACAATCATAAGCAAAATACAATGAAACGTGCACACTAGAAAGAATACAAATAGGAAACAAACCTTATATATTAAGTACCTTAAAGTACCTATAGGATGTAAGGCATAAAAATTATTTTGTATATGTAATAAAACAATTGGTAGAGAATTTTTGTGAAAAAAGATATAGTTCAGATAATTAATATTTTTAAATTTTAAGAAATTATTTTTAAAGTAATAATTTTTATTTCTGGAATGAGTTTAACTCTACAGTTTATTCCTAATTTCATGTTATCCTATTATCAGTGTTGTGAAATTGAAAGAAAATTATAAAAGCATGGTAATATATCAAATAAAAACCTATATTTAAGTGTTGTTAAAAGAATTTAATCTCTCATTGTGAAACCGAACCATTTAAAATTAAATGTTAGGGGATTTCGGTACAAAAAAAAGTTCTGCTAGACGGTAATATTAATTAATTTAAATCTTTGCGTAAAAGAAGAATACTTGGAAATTGTTTAATAAAACCTATGCTTACCAAAATACATTATATAAGAAGAAATAGGAGGAAATGATTTTGCGTATACGCTTGAATTTTTTCCCCTTACGCCCCAAATCACTGAATTTGATTATAAAGAATTACTTTGAAAGAGGATCAAGTAAATTTATTAAATCCTTAAGTTTTTTACAGTGGATTTTTTAGGATTATTCTACTGTTACAAAAATATAGGATAACGCTTTTTAATTGAAAATCCATCAACAAAAACACACGGTGAAAAAATTCCTACAAAAAATTAACCTTTTATTATTTTCTTGCTTCTAGAGATTACAGTAACTGAACTTCTTATGAAAAAGAGATTACACCCATTCTCTTTAAACATAAAATAAACTCTAGTACAGAAACAAAAACACATTAACGAGAGACATAGTCTTTTTTCATTTAATTCATTCATCTAACACCGGGAGGATTTTCTGTGAATTTTTCTATTCAAAAAAATATTTTTTTGAAAAACGAGGACTTAAGTAAAAGTACCATAACCAACACTTTCAGAAAGAGATTAGCTCTTATCGACGAAAAAAAGAATCGTTGCACAAACCAAACACGGGAAATATGCGAATCCAAATAAATATTTTTAAAGAACAAGAATAAAAAAAGCTGGAAAACCAACTGAAGTGAAGGCATGCTGGAAAACGACTTTATTCAAACCTAAACGGAATAACGCGTGGAAATAACTAAAAAGAAACTATCGAAAATAATCAGAGTTACAACGGCACATCTCAATGAATCTCAATTTCACTCCAAAATATCCCACTTGGAGTTCGCCCGTATTTACGAATAGGAAAAAAAGAACTCCAGAAAATAGAAATGAAATTTTGGAATCTTTTTCATTTGGTATTTTATTGCCACATCTCATGCATATTTCAAAGGGCACTTAAAACTATATTTTCTCCGAATGGGCTGCCAGGTTCTTGGGTTGAATTTGAATAAATGAATACCTGGATTCACTTAGCTGACTAAGCCTAACGATTTAGGGGGATTGAATCATTGTGGGGGGATTTAGGTTTAATATTTTATGTCTCTGAAAACTGAAATGTATAAATGCAGAGGTAAAAAAGACCCTAACTCAAAGGTTTTATTGCAATTTTTTGTATCTCAATTTTGGCCTAAGCGAGAAAAATATATAATAGGGCTCTCTTCGGACTAAAATAAATTCGAAAATGTATAAACTCTTTCTCTTTGTAGACTTTAGTGAATACTTGAGTCTTTTTAAATGATTTGGGGCATAGTAAGAAACTTGTATGAGCATATGTGCCTTTATTTCTAATGTTTTATTAGAATTAAAAAAGTTTTGAGTTGAGATTATGTATATATTTTCGTATTTTCTTACATTTTGAAAAATGCAGCCTATTTTTAGAGTAGTTTTACTAATGAAGAATTGATGGTTGTATTAAAAAATACGCATTTGTAACGCAAAATTTTTAAAAATATATATTCAGGCGTTAACTACTACATTTTTTATTTCTTACATAATTATTTTATTTTTTTCTTCTGAATAAACCTACATTAATTTCCTTCTCGATATACAGTTTAAAACCTGAAACATTACATTGCTTCCCCTATAAAAAAATTCAATGCAAAAAGGGATGACACAAAAATGCCCTTAATAAAAATTAGTTTATTACGAAAAAAATTGACAGGATTGAAAAGATTTTAATCTAACCTGGACTGACATTAAACAATTGTAAAACTCTTAAGAGAAGTATCACTGTGACTTCTTTATATAAGAATCTTATGTTTTTTAAACTAATAAAAGTTATCATGACTTGATTATATTACCCCGAGAACTGTAATTATATTCCCGATTTACAACATGGTAAACTCATAATTTAAAAACCATTGCTGTTTTTTTTCTTTTTACATATTCATAATAATTTAAGAATAAGAAGAAATACAAAAATCTTTATTATAAACATAAAAAATAATTCTAAAGGGATTTGATGTAATTAAATAGGACATCTCCAACATAGTTACTTTTTATTATTAATGTTTAAAATACAGGATTCATTAAAAAAAATTTTCAAATGCTTGGTATCTTTGAAGGAGTACAGAAAACTCTTGTTTTCTTTGTCAAATGAACATAAACATGGTATATCATAACATGATGGGAGTAAGGAGGGTGATACACAATACATACACATCACAGGAAACAATGTTTTTCTCCTAGTATTGTGATTGTGGCATGAAATGGACAGAACCAATGATTAGGAAGCTCTAAATATAACGTTGGCAACCTATTATTGTTATCTGGGATAATAGGTATAGGAGGGTTCTATTTATAGTATCTTTTTAGATATAAACAAGATGTTTAAATTGAATCTTGGGAAGAATATTTTGAAAAAGGCTTTAAAAGTTTTATATTTTAACCGTTAAAAAAGCTGATTTGGTTTGAGACATATTAAAATATCCAAAAAAGTTTTATTTGAAAAATAACGACATTAATTTACCACCTAACACCAATATAAGTTAAGGGCAAATTTTATAGACTAAGAAATTGTCAACAAATAGGATAAATGAATAATTTATTAAAAAAACTAATGTATAAACCTTTAAAAAGTTTACAAAAGGTCAATAGATTTAAAACATTAAACATAACATTTATAATATAGTTCCTCATGAAATGATTCCTATATTGATAAATTTTAAACCTTTACATAATTACCAAGTGGAAATGGTACTCAGCATCTGCCAAACATTATCAAATTAGCATGTTCATTCATTCAATTATGCTGGTGAAGGTGTTCTTCATTTCCCAATATTCAAAAATGTAATTTTTTGAAAAAATATTTTTATTGAATATTAAATTCGTGCCTTTAATTAATTTTAATTCGTAAAACGTTTTTGATAAGTACAAAAGGGCTCTTGCGGTATCAAAATATATATTTACATAATAAATTTACATTTGAGGCATTTTTCAATAAACGTTTTTAACAGCAAAATTTAAGAGAATAGAATAATTATGTTTAAGCCTATGAAGTCTGGATGTTTTTAGATAAGGAAAATTTCAAAGATAAAAATATCCGTCAATCTCAATTATATTTTGCACAATTATATTTTTACGCAGTTTCGTTTGGTGTGATAGAGTGTTCCTATCGCTTTCAATCATTAAACAAACTTAATCGTTTAAAATACTTTACACAATTATTTACAAGAATATTTTTATATTCATAGGAATTAAATAACGCCTATTCTTTTAAAATCACATAATTTTTTTCTGACAACAGGTGATGATTTAGCATGTGATGATTAATGCATATAAATTGCTTAAACTTTTTAAAAGATCAACTTTTAATAATTATCTGGATTCGCACCATCAAATTAGATTCGTTTTATCTGTTCATTATTCCAGTACTTAAACAACGCACATAAGCACTTTCACTCTGTTTAACAAACCACTCTAATTAAGGGGCTATGCTCGAATTCAATCAAAAAACTATTCCTACTACTAAACCTAACTTACACTATTAAAATCGTCTTTTAACAGTACTTTTTCTACTGTATTTCGACTGTATGCCTAGAAATATGTCTTTTCCATGTATACTGCACTAACACCTTTAACTACTCTAGTTAGTGTACTTCCACGAATATAATTTAGATTTAATAAAATATACTAATAGAATAAATTTTAAATACAAGTATCTACTCGTACTAGTCAAAATTTCTCAATCTTCTTTTCGCTTGGTGTGTAATACGTTTGTCAGTGACGTTAAAATATCTTTCGAGACTATAAAATTAGTTACATAATTGTATTGATTGTTATAAAGACCACCTTCGGTAACTAATCTAATAGAACTCAGAAGTTTCTTCAAATAAAAGAAAGTTTCACTCATTTGACAGAAATCAGTTCCTCAAATACAGAAATTAACCGGAAACAGTGCACTGTAAAAAAACCGTAGAAAAACAGAAAGTTTCAATAAAAATGACTTTATTTTAATAGGGATATTCTGTCATGTAACATTCCCACCGAACTTCTATTTATTTTATGTAAAAAAACAGCTTTTTTATAGTTTTTTAACTTATCTGTACTTAAACAGAAACTTTCTGCAACGAAAACGAATACAGCTATTGGCAACACCCAACACGCTTTGGAGCCAAATACAAGTTTCAGTTCGTGGAGAAAGAAACATCTTTGGATAATTTCTACTTTTACTGAATCCTCGTTGGAGCAGCGGTAGCGTGCGTGCTTAGCATGCGGTAGGTCGAGGGTTCTATCCCCAGTTATTATTTTATTTAAATTTTTAGAAAACAGCTCAGAAAGTTTCTGTTTACAGCATTTTATTGTAGGTTACAGCTTTTTTCTGTTAACAGGATTTTTCTGCTTACAAAACTTTTTGACAACTTTTGCTGCCAGAAGTTTTCTGTTTTTTACAGGATTATTTTTTACTGTGTGCTTTCGTAAAATTTCCGTTATTTGAAGATGGAATTTCTTACAGTGTAGTTAAAACACAGAACTAATAATACAGACTCCTGAATCCATCCGATAACAAATTAACACTCCAGAACATCATAACCACATATAATCGACAATAATAATCCCCCATAAAAAGAACACTTCTTTACACACGTCCAGCCATAATCTATCCACCGTTACTTATATTGCAAAGAGCTGTTTCTCTCTTTTTTTACAGCATGGACATAGAGTGCCTGACCAGGGATAAAAAGGCTCAGAGGCCGCTTTAACCTAAGCCGTTAAATTGCGGCCGAGAACTGGTCTGATCCCGTTTCACGCTGTGGAACATGGCTATTAAAGGGGATTTAAAGGACCCTATTAGTACTGATCTAGCCTCTTGAAACCGTTGAGATGCTCTTGAGCATGTTTTCTGACCGATCCTGAGCCTAATCCTTCATAGAAGGATGGGCTGTTACTTTTTTTCTTTTTATAAGAACGTGGTGCTCAAGTATCTAGTTTTTTTAAGCGAAACGGTTTGTTTGAAGTAGCAAAAGTTGATTGTTTTGAACAAGACTGATGCGGTGATGTATCAGGCGTGAATTCTTTTGGATTAATATATTTTTTGTAATTCTTCTTCCTTTCTTCCTCTGTTTTTTAATAGAAGATTAGTGTTTTTTACTATATGGTGTAATCTTTAAAATTGGAAAGTTTGTTTGTTAATACCAGTATAGGCTTTAAAAAATTAATACAGGCAACAAAAACTTTTACATTAATCATTCCATTGTAAATGTAATTTCAAAATTATGAATTATTTTTGAAAAATTATTTTGAGTTCTAACTTTAAATTGTTGTATCTGTCAGAAACATAATTATGACTTTTAAACCCTTTTTTTCAAGTAAGCACAAAAAATATCACCATGTTTCATTACTATAAAAATAATAATGGAATAAAATGTGAAGAAACATTTCTTTTAATATACTAGTTACTCTTATAAGAATTAAAAAAGCGTATGTTTAAAGATGGTTTAACTTCAGTCATGATTTTTGATAGTCAAATTTAAACGGCTTATGAAAAATGTTCAAGTAGAAAGACATAAGATCAAAGAAGGATTTTTCAAAGAAAAAAGAAGCATATATAGCTTATATAGTGTTTAGATAGCAAGACGAAAATAAATCCAGCACTCAAAACGTTAAGCGAGATCACTAGCCATTAATAAAAGCCCATACCAGTAACCACAATCCAGACTGATTAATGCCATTCGCTTTAAAGCTGCATACTTCAAAGGATGAATGCTTCTTAGTTAACTCAGTTAAGGCCATAACCATGAATCAAAATTATTTACAGTAACCCCATCTCCATAAATTCGCAATACCCGTCGTATAACATCCATCTCGGCATATTGCTACCGACTACAACTAATTCTATAACAGTCCCAGACAATTATCCAGAACGCTTCACCACTTCATGGACTATTGGCAATATGTGTGAGCTTGTCTATTATCCAGTAATAATTAAATGCCATCTTTGCATCGCATATTTAGGGTATATTGGGTTTCGAATGGGAGACTGACTAGCTTGTTACATTGCAACTAGTTCTGAGATATTAATTTGATCGCTAGGTGTAAACTAGGTGATAGTAAGTAGAATATTAATAGTTATTGAGTTTTAAAATAATGTGTATTGTGAAACTTTTGACAAGGAAAATACTCTTACTCAATAATTTTATAACTGGTTTATGTAAAGGAATATAATTTAAATGATAATAGATTTATTTTATGTAGAAAGCTATTCATTGACTTTATGCTCAAAACCAAAAGACAACATCAATATTTTGATAGTTTATTTCAAGTTCTGTTGCATAAAAAATTGTATTATACTGCTATTGAAGATTTTAAATTACCTTCTTTTCTAATATTTTAAAGCATTTTATTTCTAGATGTGTTATTTAATGTATTGCCGGTATATTGTTAGTCCACCTAATTTACATTTCTAATGTAGTTTTCGAGTATTTTTATTCGATTTAAAACATTCAACAAAGTTAATAAAGTTTGAAAAAAAACTTAGCTTTAATGAAACTTCATTGGGCACACGTACGATCACAGTAATAAAAATTTAATACTTATTACTATTGTTGTGTTATTCAAAAAAATTATTTATTTTCGTATCTTTAATTTTTTCTATAATTTATACACCTGCAAAAATCAGTTTAAAAGTAGAATATATGTTAATCTTAATAATGATATCTTAAAGAGACGTGAATCTTAACATTAGTTTCCTAATTATGAAGTATTTTAATAAATTTAGCTGAAGGTAATCTTTTATCAATCCTATGCGAATGGATATATTGTTTCAGAAACACTATCAAAATACAAAAATGTTGTGGTAACTAGAGAAAATAATGCTTGTAAGTTATTAATAACCCCTCCCTTCATAACTTTTATTATTTATTTGTTAGTAAGCGTGTTTATTTTTTTTACCCTAAAATAAACCCATATTGTTGAAAAGATAAACATTGCCATATAAGCCATATTGTTGGACTCAGATATTAAAATTTAGAAGTATTTTAAACATTGAAGCTAATTTAATTCCCCAGCTACGACTCAATTATATTCAATCCATCTTTGAATATCCGAAAAGATCCAGATATAAGCATGGGCTCGCATATCGAACACCTCTTGAAACCCGAAGTTTTGATATTTCGGTCATGAAATACGTTGCAGCACCTCATCTCTTCAAATATACCTCAAAAACGACTATTTCCTCCGATTGTAATTCACGGGGCGCGAAAAATTCAAATTTCTATTCATGGAATAGAAGATCTGAATGCAACGTGACGTGAGGTCTGATTTTAGATTGCTATGCCACTCGTATATGTTTTGAATCACAGGGAAAATACTTTGAATCTCGCAAAACCTTGGGTTTTGCGAAACTACATTTCAATGTAGTTGAAATATTGTAAACATAAGTTGGGTAATATTTTCTTTAGGTTCAATATTTTCCTCTAGGTTCTCCGTTTGCAATGTATTGGTTTTGAGAACATGTATTTCCTTGAATTTTATAAATTGTACACAATGTAAATTTAGAATTCCTCCTTTCCCCTTTTCCAGCTTTTTCTATTTTTCTGTTTTCCTTTTAAGCAACTTTCTGAATTCTCATAGAAAAGGTTTTAAAATTGATTAATTTTACCTTCATTCTCATTCTTTTAATTATACTTATTTACTTCTTTGTTATTAAAATAACCTTTTTTATTCGCATATTAGTTACTTTTACCAATATTCAATTTTCATCTCCCTATTCCAAAAAAAAGTTTTTGGTGAAGGGTTTCCAGAGAAAAACCTTTTAATTACTGATCCGTATAACACATTTTTGGTATTAAATTGTCCATATTCCTTCCGGATTTCCGAGTAAGCTATTGGATTTTTCGAAAAAATTCACTACCTTAAAGTAATTATATTTTATAAAATTCTTAATTTAAGTTCCATAAGTAAATTCCATATCCAATCAGGAATCACTTTCGCAGTTCGCCTTCTTCTGATTGGTGGTGGTGAGCTGAGAAACATACGTAGATCAAGAGGGCGGTGGAATTATAAAGGAAAACTGCCATTTGGACTCTCTGTTAAACTCTATACTCTGTGTGATACAATCAAGAGTTTTTCATTTATCTGGCAATTTCAATCGGACCTTAACTTCAACTTTTTACTCTTTACCCTCAGACACGCACATTCTGCACTGCAGAAAAGTACTGCTCGAGACGTATATCACTCCCATGCGATGTAATTATGTTTGCCCGTTACTGATTGAACGCTCCAGGGAAAGTTCTCGGACCAACCAACTACAAGAAGAAGAAAGAGCATAGGCAACAATGTCACAGCCGACTGATTAATTTAGCCCTTCCGGTGGCAGCAGTGGAGGTCCGGAAGTGGAAAAAAGGTTGGAACAAGGGGTGCGGAGAATTAGACAATAAATTCCGAAGGCCAGAACGCAAATTGAATCTGTCAAAACCGAACGCGAAATGTTTGGGAGAGGATAAACAAAGGGGTGATGGAAAGTCCCGATATTAACTATCCCAGAAAAGGATGTTTTCGGAAGAAAAGCAATTTTCGAGTATCAATCGAATTGCGGTGCTTTTTCATTCTGTTTTATTAGAATTCAAAGTGCTTCCGCTCTTGACATTACCAGCAAATACTCTCTCGGAGCTTAAGAGCGTGTTTTTTGCTGGGTGATTTTGATCTTTATGCTTTTTCTATTGGAATGGATTGAAGCCTCAAATCCAATTTCGAAGTGATTGTAGAAGAATAAAATTCGCATTTATTTCTTGGTTTCAATTAGTTTTCGATTCTTAGCGTGTTTTTAGTATTCTTAAACTGATGCTTGGTTTTTCTGTCTGTTTCATTATTGGGGTTGTGTAACAGCTTTAAACATTTTGGGGAAAAATTATTTAAGACCAGAATATCGGAAAATAATTTATTTAAAAAAGGAGATAGGATATTTAAAGAATAGGTATATAGTCAAAATTTCTATCTAGTATTTTACCTTCTTTTGGAACTTACCTTCTTTAACACTTGGATACAAAATTAATTATCGAAAACACCTTCTTAACTTCAAATACAAGAGAAAAATCACTTAATTAGTAAAAAACGAAATTTTTAATTATCGCTTAAGAAACAATTTGTGTTTAGTATAAATTGATGAAGCTTCCTCGACCTGAAGAGTAACTATTTATTCCATTTTCCGACTGATGATGCTCTCCGAAGAAGAGAGTGGAAACGTATGGAAATAAATTCCAACAATCACGGCCATCCATCATGGAAAATGGAATAAATAATTTATGTTTAGTGTTTTTTTACGTTGTCATGTCCAAAACTGCTGAAAAACCTTTCTTACATAAATATAATTCAAAAAGTATCGTGTAATTAAAAATTTCCATGCTGTCCACATTTACCAAAGTTCATCTCTGCTCATTCCGACAGTATGCCTGGTATTTCACAGTTTCTAAAATTCAGTTTATTTTAGAAATTAACGATTGACTCGGAAACCCTAACCCCAGGAAACTAACTTACTCAGCTTGATCGAATCTTAAAAAGCACCAAGTTTATTTTCCGGGCGCCGCTTAAGAAATCCTCCTCACCGGAGAACTTAATCCCAGTTCGTGAATTAATCAATCAACGTCGCGAATCTTCCCAATAAAAGCAAACACCATTCAAATTACGAACTTAAGGAGCCGTAACAGAAGAATACCCAAAAAGCAATTAAACGGTCTGATCGGAAAGAAACCGCCAACAAAAACAAAAAAAATCGCCAATTCACTCTTAATAAGACTCTCGAAACGCAATTAAATTTCCGAAGATTTTTTCACTACTCCATAATATTAAAATAACCTCAAAAACTTATTGTTAGAATGGGCAATTCCAATATTTTTAATTTATTCTATTTATATTTTTATTTTGTTCTATTTATATATTTTTATTTTATTCTATTTATATTTTTATTTTGTTCTATTTATATATTTTTATTTTATTCTATCTATATTTTTAATTTATTCTATTTATATTTTTATTTTGTTCTATTTATATATTTTTATTTTATTCTATTTATATTTTTAATTTATTCTATTTATATTTTTATTTTGTTCTATTTATATTTTTATTTTATTCGTTGGTTGGTTGCTTGAGACCTTTGCTTGCATAACGTTGGCCGCTTTGTCTTCTTTTTCCTTGTATTTTATTCTATTTATATTTTTAATTTATTCTATTTATATTTTTATTTTATTCTATTTATATTTTTATTTTATTCTATTTATATTTTTATTTTATTCTATTTATATTTTTATTTTATTCTATTTATATTTTTATTTCATTCTATTTTTATTGTATTCTATTTATATTTTTATTTTATTCTACTTATATTTATATTTATTCTATTTTTAATTTTATTTTATTCTACTAGGAAGCTACCGCCCCCTGCTCGCTATCGCTCGCCAACCCCCGTTAACTGCTGACGCAGACACGTTTGAACCGCTTCGCAATTCCTCACAAAACCCTGCTCACTGCACTTACTCACTTTATAAAACATTCTTAAAACAGGGTTAGTACTTCTCCGGGGTATTCTTTCGAAAATGGTGGATATCCATTCAGTAGCGGAAATTTAACAGTTCCTTTATGGTAACATTAGTTGGCGGGTCGCCTTATAATTCCAAGAAAATTAACAACAGAGCAATGTAACATTCCTTTACCATTTCCCGAAGGTAATGTTTTTTTTCACAGATCCATTAAGAAGCACTGAAACATCTCAGGAATAAATTTAACGTTCTTAAAATCTGTAACTATTTTCATCGATTGGCTGTGAAAAATGTAGTAATTACCGTAAACATCACGAAAATTTAGAATTTTATCTTCATGAGAACAAACAAACTTCGAAGTTGTGTCAGTTTCATAGCAATGACACGAATGTTTAGACTTCAAACATTTTCGATTTTTATCTTAATTTCTAAAACAGTCCCTCGTGTTATCTCGTTGTTTGCGTTTTGGCATTATGAAATAAGGTGTCACATTTTACTACCTTAAAAAACATACTTGCAAAAGAATATAAAAATAATAATAATTGTAAAAAATAAATGCAAAAGTTCAAAATTTCCGAAAGCGAGTTTATATTTTGTTGTAAATATGGTAATGATTAGGTTTCCACAACGACAAAGATAAATGTAAAAATATTAATTTGTTATTTAAAAAATAAAAGATAAATTATTTATACATAAGTTTTAAATATAATTAAAACCGTTTAAACAACAGAAATATAAATATTGTTAAAAATAACCCAAAATATATTTTTTAAATTCGTGTTATAAATAGAAAGATGATTATTTAATTTATTTGAATATTAAAAACCAGTGAAATATGTTGTCAATTTTTTTTGAAATTCATAGTTTCTTGCTTTATAACTGCAACCTTATCCGTAATCTAAAAAAATGGAAATATTTTAAAATTGAGATTTTTTTTTAGAAATTCTAAAGGCACTTTGCACATCCTCAAAAGAATCCGGACAGTTTGATACCAAATATGTGTTATACGGATCAGTAATTAAAAAGCCTTTCCCTGGAAACCGTTCACCAAAAACTTTTTTTTAGAATAGAGAGATTGATATTTCATTTCTTTCGATCGAGGTACCCAAGAGGGGAATATACGCTCAAAAATTTTTTTAATTACGGTACTTATTTATTTTTTAATATAGTTTCAAAGTTTGGCTTTAAAAAAGGGCGCGAAAACAGCACGTGAAGTCAGTTTCAATCCGAATCCGAAACATTTGTAATAACGTCCCCGAAAAAGAGGTGCAAAGGGATTTACGATTTTTATTTTAAAATGTTGAAAAAACTTCTTTTTTCTTCATCTTTTTGTAAACTTTTCATGTCGATTTTTAAACTTAGAACCATTTGTTTTTCTGGAAAAATGCATTTTTTTCAGTTTTCAAAACATGCTGGTAATGCCCATTCCTTCCGTCGTCGATGCATCAAACGTTCTTGTTTGTGTTCGAAGAGCGTTCTAAAGGCGTTTGCTTCCGATGCATAATGGAATGCACGTTCCATGCTTTTGAGGAAGAAGGGCGTATGTCACGGATGGGGTTACGAGGGCGTGAAGCTGCCTCTGTTGGTGTGTGAAGGAGATATTAGTGGGTGGGTTTATCCTTTCAAATCGTGTTGGTGCCCGCATTGCCGGTGCTCCTTGTGGCGTGAATTAACCCAAGAATATCCGTGTCTATTACAGCTTAGCTAACTTGGGGAGTGAGTGAAAGTGTCTATTGCTTCCTTGAGAACCATTTACTTTGTAGTAATAATCATCACAACTGTTGTATTAAAGCGTAAACAATCAGGTTTTAGTTATTAATTATCTTTAGTTCCTTTTACTGGTCTTAATCGTATTTGAATAATGAGGTTAGGGTGAATGTTTAGTTAAAGGATGGTGAATGTTAGATTGTACTGTAAAACGGTTTTTAAGACTTATATTTCACATGATGTCAAACAATAAGAAACATTATCTATATTTATCGCGATGTTGTTTTCAAGGGTCAAAACTATTTTAAAGGAAATTAAAAATGGAATAAAAATAAAAAGACGTTTCTAAAGCTTTTTTTAAGTAAAAGGAAATATTTGTACATTAAAAATTGTTTGACTTGAATTATAATCAATATTTCATGATACATATTAAAACCTATTATTGAAGATATTTTAAAATATTCTATCTTAAAGTAAATCGATAAGAAAGTACGAAATCTAGACAAACATAAACTGAATGGGACTGAAACGTATGTGACGGTTGCTTCAGACATAAAAATAGTTATAAAATATTATAGTTTGTTTGGATGAATAATCCCAATTAAACCTAAAGAAAAATTTGCCATTAATTTTGTTTGGTAAAAATTTTTGCATATGTTTTGTAAATTAAGATAATTAGACTTAAATATCGTCGGCTTACAAGCGAAAGGCACTAAGTCACTATTGGTGAATCTTTTGAAAGTGTAGGTAGAATATCACCAACAAATTAGCGGAGCTTTTAACCATTCCCCAAATCTCGCAACCTGTAAGGTGATCAATTGGCAAGGCACAAAGAAAAGCAATTTTCTGATTCCAAATTTAGCAAAACCTCGCGAAAGAATATGATCCAGAAGTGACTTCGTTCCTTTCGCCTGTAAGCCGACGATATATTAACTCTTTCCACATCCATGATTTTTTCAACACTTTTTAAAACAGAGCTATTTTTTAAATGAAGCTAAGTTAAAATGAATTGCTAACTATTAAATAACAAACACAACCTATTGCTGACTTTTTTTCAAATTAGAAAATGGTGGGGGGTTTTTTGTCATTTTTATCCATATTTGATATTTGTCTTAACAAATTTATTAGAGAAACCAATCAAAAGACTTAAAATTTTCTTCCATATTTTCCGCTTGATTTTTTTGTGTAATTTTCATCCAGATTAATTATGCAACTTTCAATATGTTAAAAATATGAGCATGTTTTGGAAGTTTTAATTTTAGCATTAAAAACTTGTTCTAATAATAAAACCTTACAACTTAAACTTGTAGATCATATGCAAATTTTTAACATTTTTAAACTTTTCTTTTTCTCTTTTAGGTATGGACATTTATTTATTTGTGCCTGAATCTTCACATGTAAGAGCTTTTCTATTCTTTAAATGTGCATGTGTTCTATTCACTTATATATGTTATGGTCAAAGTGATTATTTGGGCATTATGAATAATGCCCATAGTGGAGACGGGCAAAGTGATAAATTTCAATGAATTTATCACATTGTCCTCTTCCACTTTGGGCATTATAATGCCCGATACTTTCCCCGTAATATATATATACTTAAATAGAATCTTCTCTCTCCTAATATTCACAGAAATTAACGTAAATACCTTTCACTTTAATTAAAAGATTCCAAACTTCTCAATAATTCTCAATGCTTTTATATAATTAAAATAGATTTCCGCTCTCTATAACCCCACACATAACCTCCTACTAAAACACGAAAGATATAACGATCAACTACCCTTGAAATTCTCTAATTGATTTAGGTTCCATTGATTCATTAAGATAATACCATGAATCGAGAAGCTAACTCAATGAATGATCTTTCCTGACAACAATAAGTGAATCAATTCTGCAAAAGAATTATGCGGTCCAGGAACAATGGATATAAGTGAACCGGAGCAATGAATCCATTGAAAAATCTATTACGAAACTCAAACGAATGACCGGAATCGATTTAAATGATGAATTAGAACGGATGATCTTGTCCATTTCTATTATTTTTAGTTGAGATGTTGGATTTCTAAGAAGTACTTAGGCAAAATGGAGGTGAATTTTGATTTTCTTTTAGTGACGTCATTTAATAATGGAATTTAGCATTACTTTTCGTTTATACTAATCCTTGGACTTATTTAAAGTCTTAATAAGTCATTTAAAACTTTTTTCTTCCTTTTAATAAGATATATCTTATTCTAAGAAATCGCTTTCGACCACAAGCATTTCTAATACAAAATAATCTTAAAACTACTGGACCATATACACACTTTTTGGTATCTAATAGTTAAGTGTCTTTTAAGGATTTGTAAAATCTCTTAATGCATGTTTTTTTTAAATTTGTATTACTTGTTTTTTATTTAAATAACGGATATCGTTTCAGTGAAACCTGATGTTTTAATTACAAGGTTTAAATTAAAATCAGTTTTTCTTACCGTTTATATAGCAAAAATATTACAAGTTCCTTAATTTTAGTTGCCTAGTTTTCTATACATTTTTAAATTTAAATATCTTTCTCAGTTTTCTTCGATTTTGTTTTAAATTTCAGAGATCGTTCTTTTATCATGCTAAAGCATTAAAAACAAAAAACATAATCGTAATGTATTTCCCATTTAAACCTGAATTTCTTTTTCAAATACATTCTTCGATATGTTTTTATTTCTATTCTTAGGTCATAAACTATGGTTTTCAAATAGTACTACAGAATGTAGTAATAGAGATACATAGATTAAAAATAATAAATGAATCAAAGTTCACACATCAACAGGATATTATATATCGTGACACATATAATTGCACAACTAACTGACATACTCAGCTGCAACAAAATCCTTTTAGAGTCCATTTCACTCCTCAACAGCATGTTGGATTATGCAAAATAAAGGTATAAATTTTAGAAAAATATAATTTTATGAAAGAAGTCATAAGTTGCTTCTTTAAGTTTGAGGGATCCTAGATTGAATAAAATTAAAGGAGATAAAATTGTTAAGTAGTAAATAATGTTCTGACAACTTCAAAATAACTCTAGTAATAACTAAAAGCAGTTACAGACCTTGTTACAACAGAATGGTAATAAAATGATAACTGTCACAGCCGATGTCTTCAGATAAAGTTATTCTTTTCTCTCCCCCCAAAGACTTCCTTCTCTTCACTTCTCCGCTTCCATGACAGTACCCTCAAAATCGAATTCCCAGCTGATTCGCATTCAGCCTGTCCCTCAACCGGCAACCCCAGGCTCACCCCTTCGTCGATATTCATGGCATCTCCAACCATTAATCAGATCGGGATTCTTCACGAACAGACTTCAAATAACCGAAAAAAGGGGGCAAATCCCTCCCCTTTCAAAAGGGGGAAAGGAGTTCGTAAGAAACTTTAGAAGATGGGGGGGGGCTGGTAGGATGGAGTTGCGTACATAGAAATTTATTTCCGGAGAGGCACAAATATCCTGTAAAAAATTAGTCATTATCACGTCCAAGAGTAAATATTTTCACCGAGAACCCAAAAGACTTATCATGCATAACTCATAGGTTAACTGTAGCTTCTTAATTTATTTTTAGGTTGGATTTTCATTTTTATGAACTTTCTATAAAATATGTAATAATAGAGTTCCAAGCACAAGGGAGAGGTTCTGGCGGGGGAGGGTTCTACACCAGGAAATGTTTGGAAATTTGACCTTAAGACATGGTTTTAACTTGTATTGGGGCACCTAGTCCTAATTTCGTGAAAGAATGTACACCTCGTTCCCCTTTTATTCGCCCCTGGTTAGATAAATTAAAGAAGTGAGAATGAACCAACAGGAAATAATAGGGATTATTCGTGTTTTTCTACTTCAAGTTTTACTTCTTTGTTGGAGAAGGATTTAAGTTTGAGTAAGAAAGATTGAAATTGGAGAAATATAAAATTAGTAGCGCAAACAACATAATTTTAAGTCTCATTTTATGTCAAATAGGGTAATACGAATATCACTATACGTAATAAGGTATTGTGAATATTGTGATAAATAAGCAATAAACGCGTTTGTTACTTACTCGTCATTTTCCATTCGTCCAAAAAAAATCTTTTTAATCAAGCGCTCAGTATAAATTTAACCAACTCAGGATTAATCACATCATGATCGGACACAAAAATTCACAATTAATTGCATTTATGTGGGATATTTGCTTCCTAACCAAACCTTGGTCTTTTGAATATACTCCCACAAATCCCTGAGTCTTAAGGGGGCATTTTTCTGCCTTTGTTACTACTCACAACCCTTATCCTCTGGCAGCAAATGCCTTCGAATGAGGCAGATCTTAAGTCTCGCCGCATTGTTATTATTTCTTCACCGATCTTTTTTTCAATGATTAATTCTTTCGTTACACTGTTGATTGCTACTAAAGGCTGTGTCTTTTGTAAGTGCTAATGAATAGGTGCTGCGACTGAGTCTTATCCATTGTTGTGGCGGGACTCCCGGCACGGTAAATTATGAGCTTTCAACGACAGGATAATCTTTGAGACGCTTTTTTTTCTCCTGTCGAAATAAGAGGTTTGCTTTCTCTGTGACTAATGAGTGGTTTTGCGGTCATTGTTATTGTTATTTCGCGAGGTTTCCCTGCTTAATTACTCATCAGAACTGCATCGGACTGGAGTCTTAAGGGCTTTAGGTATGAATTCTTTGTGGAGATGAATCGCCTTTTGATGAAGTGAGGTTTTTTGAAGGTGTAGTTGAGTTTTCGTATTGTGTCTTTGGTAAACAAAGTATCTAATGATATTCTGAAGAAGTGAGGGTTGCGTTTCGTTATCAGAGACGTGTTAAGCAAGCTAATTATTTGGATTTGATAAATCGTTTAGAGTTTCAATGCGTTATCTCCTGATAAGTTCTTACATTTTGAAAAGGGCTTCAAAGTGCTGTGTTATTGTTACTTCTTTTTAGTTATGTATAACCCCCCATATCATAGGCTTAGCCGTTTAATAATGAGAATAAGCAGTACGTAGTTTGTATCTGAACTCAGCTCTGCTTTTTTAAGAATATTAAAACTATCATTCGAAGTTAATTTATACTGCACTAAATAGTAATTAGTAAACTAAAAATGCAAAAGTTTTTTTTCTATTATTTTTCATGAAGAGGTAATTTAGGCTTTTCTCTCAACATTCACACATTTGCAAACTATATGATAAATATTACTAAATTATCCTTTTAAAAGTTTTAAATTTTTGTTTATTTCAGACACGTTATTTTGCTTTAGAAGGAAACATTTCGATGGTTAAAGTATTTTTCAAAAAATTGTGACTTATACTAATAATGAATAATAATTTTTATATTTATTGGTACTCTTGCTCTAAAACTAAATTTTAGCTTCATTGATATCGATAGGAGGTTATAATGCTTCTTTTATTCCTCAATAGTAACCATATATTTTCGTTTCTGTAACTATTTTACAGTTTAATGGAATGGAAAATTATTTAAACGTTGTTTTTTTAGCCAAAATTAGATAAAGAACACAAAACGCTCTTATTCAATGTTGAGCAATAAGTTGTAAACGAAGGTGAATATTATTATAGACATTCAGATTTGTTTCTATATTAGTATTTTATTAATTATGTGGTTCTATAAGAACCCTCCAAAACTGTTGCCTAGAATTTAAAGTAGGCGTGTTTTCTTCTATGATATTTAAACTCTTTCAAGTACATTACGCCTAATCTTAAAAATAACAAACACAACCTTATCAATACCTGACAAAAAGTTATCGCCCCTCTTTAACAGCTCAAGTAAAGTTTACTATCACCTTACTAATCAATACGTCATTAATTATTCTTATCAAGTGTACAAAGATCGATAAACTTCGTATAGAATTTCTTGACTCCTAATGCCCTTAATTCATTTAACGCCTGTCCGATTATATAGCTGGTATCTGTTATAAGTATCTTGCAAAGATAATTCTTTCTGGTGAGAATAACCATCTAACGAGTTTCTCTCAAAATTATCGACTTTTCATCAACTTCTGTATTTAGACGAGGGTCGTGTAACTTAACTCGGTAAAAGGAGGTGATAGTAAAACTAAGATTGTTGCATGAGGATATTCAAGTTTATAAACTTCCCAGAAGCTGTAATTTAATAGAAATCTGATGCTTATTAATATGGCCTTAGTAAAAGTTTTCATCTACAATCTTTATTGGATATCTTAGTCAGTGATTTACTGAACATATAGTTTAGCCCTTAGAGATAATTTAATTAATTTAATTAGGTAATCTGTGTGTGTGTGGAAAATTATTTTAATTAGTTAATTTAAAATTCCCTCTTTTAACTGAGTGTGTAAAGCTATACTTAAGTAAATTAATAAACTAATGTAACTGTTTTTGGTGTTGTTGTAGTTACTAAACATACTATATGTAAATTATATTTAAGGTTAAGTTTTTAACGTAATACACGCATGCGTAAAATAAAGCATCATTTGCTGAATATTGTAAGATTTCAACATTTACTTAAAGCAGTAGGTAATTTAATAACTTATAAAGGAACTATACTTCTATAAAACTATAAGAATTCTTTCTATAAAAGAACTCGAAAATTTCCGTATTGCCGTCAAAAATTGCCTTCCTTTTGAGCTATTGAAAAGCACTTTTAGAACTTCAACGGCTTATTTATAAAAGTCAGTCTGGCTTGAAAAGGAATTAAAAATACATTAAGTGTAACTTTCGGAATTTAATCTGTCTGACTATCCTTTTGTGTTAGTAAGATATTGATTTCCTTTCATCAAGAGCAATTGAGAAGACGTGCTTTTCCACCAAAGAAAACTAATGATCTTTAAATTTGTTTATATATTAACTGAAACTGTTGACTTGAACACTTTTCTCTTTTACATTTTAAATAGCTAATGGTGGTTGTGTGATATAAGTAGCATAAATGAAAGATTGAAGTAAAATTAATTAAGTACAATTGAAGTAAGAGTTCCAAAAATTGTTTTATTGACCCTCAGGTGTAGCATTTTTTGTTAGTTGAATGTTTCCTACTTTCTGTAAAATATATGAAGTAACAGAAAATAATTTATTTAGCAAAAGTCATAAGTAAACGTTTTACAACAACGAAAAAACTAAAAGGTTGTTTCAACTTAAGTGGGTCTACGAACATTATAACTCAATGCTCGTGAAATTACCCTTCAAAATATTTATTGATTACATTTTCAAACAAACAGTTTAAGAACATGCCATTCAGTTTTATTCACAATCATTCATTCTCTTTTCCAAACATTAAAACATAACTGGATTGGCACTTCCCAATATTCCTCTACACATCTATCACACCAATATCTACATCACTTCATGGGATCAGGAAACGTTATTACATAGCAATGTATCATTCGATATTGACACACCAGAGAAGAAAGAATTTGAGTTGCCTTTCATATTAGCTTGTACCAGGGGAATTGTTTGATGAGGGAAATTATGTTTTTCCTTTTACTTGAGCTAAAAGATGAGGAAAACTACATAACTGTTTTTTAACTTATTAAACGATGGACATTTAAATTTACTGCGTTCAATTGTGAAAGTAAACCCGAAAAATGCATATGGATATGATAAGTTAAGTACTATTTAAAATTTGGAAACAACACACTTCTTTTATCTACATTCTTAAAATACCTATTGATAGATACCACTGTACTTCGTGCAGAGAAATACTATTAGGTTGCTGTAGACTCTGAAGTCAGACTACAGAGACAATCCGTATTGGGGTTAAAAGGATTCCTTAAAATACAATCTGGTTGCATGCATTGAAGGTTTGTATAAAGGTAACAGGAATACACTGCAAAAATTACAGAGGTTATCTGGTATCATACATTTGACTGGTGTTCATAGTTAAATCAACAGGTTTTTTTAGAATGTGGTGTTTTAGGATGGATGATATAAAAGATATATTAGATTGTATATGATATTTTTATTTTTGTGGATACTAATTGAATTATGCTGTAGTAAAACCTACAAGGTAAGATAAAGTTGTCTAAAGATTATGTGCAATATGTCAAATGTTTCTGGCATTCACATCCTCAATATCATTAGGTACTATTATCATGATTATATGCAATAGTCTTTATTCTTTTTCATATAATTTCAACTGTAACTCTTTTATCTTTGACCTTAAATGTTTTGAAAAGTTATAAGTCTAGTCTGTGTCAAGAATCACTGATTTCTTAATTTCACCAATTTGTATTTAAGTAAACAGAAAGAAACTGGTGAGTATATTTGATTTGATATATTGATATTTCGTATAATTATCAATTGTCACGGATTTAAATTAAGGATTTTAGTAAATTGAACTCAAACCTTACTTTCCTCGGTTTTACTTTGTCTTAGTGATCTTCGATACAGTTTTGATCAAGTGTTTCATAACTTCTAAGAGGGGTAAGGACACACCTAGACTACTCAGAAACACACTGGAATGGGGGGTAGGAAATTCACCCCTAACGAACTATGGGTTTTTATAAGCGGGCATGGGAAATTGTAAAATTCCCTGTGGAAATTGACACGCAACCTTTTATGATTGAATTAAAACCAGCAAAATCGCTTGATTCCGGCATTTGTTACCTAAAAATTAATTTAGGAGAGGAAATTTCAACTCTTTAATTGATAAAATTGAAAAACGACGTTTCATTTGCACATAATTTATTAAAAGATGTTAAAATCAGACATGTTTCGAGGGTATATTGAACCCTCTTCGTCAGTGAAATGACGATGTAAGAAAAAATGTACCCATGGCTATCAGTAACGAAGAGGGTTTTTCACTGACAAAGAGGGTTCAATATACCCTCGAAACATGTCTGATTTTAACATCTTTTAATAAATTATGTGCAAATGAAACGTCGTTTTTCAATTTTATCCTATTTTGCACAGTTTGCCATCTATATTTGATCTTTAATTGATTTTATGGAATCAATACCTGAATCCATGGTTTTCATCCAATCATAAAAGGTTACGTGTCAATTTCCAAGGGGAATTTTATAACTTCCCATGCCCGCTTATAAAAACCCCTAGCTCGTTAGGGGTAAATTTCAGACCCCCATTCCTATGTGTTTCTGAGTCGTCTAGGTGTACCTTACCCTTCCTAGAAGTTAGGAAACACCATCTGAAACACCCTGTATAAAAGAGACAACGTCACCTTCTTAAATCATAACCCTCATGTCAATAATCCTAAAAAAATCCTTATTCTTAAACGGAGCATCCCTCAATACTCAAGCATCCAGTGCACTTTTGCTAATCTCCTCGCTAAGAACCATCCTCCAAAGATCCAAAAAACTAATTAGGAAAAAAAGGAAGGAATCTTCGCGGGAAAAAGAGGATCAGGAAGTAATTAATTAAACTTCGGGAGCGGCTTCCTGAGGAGTGAGAATCGTTAGGTTCTCGAGAAGTCGCAGGGAAGGCTACAAGTGACTGAAAGATTAATTGCTTTCGCCAGAAGAGGGAAGAATCGGTCTTTTTGGGGGGCACTTATGGGATGGTGATTAATCGGTTTTTTGAAGTACTACTTGGGGAAGAATCGTCTTTCTGGGACAGCTATATGACTTTGCCAGAGTCATATTTGCTTTCCTTAGTATATGGAGTAGTCTTGTAAACTGAGTTTTTTAGTTTAGCTGCTGGGCTGATTCAATATGTGACTTACATTGCAAGAAAACGATATTTGAAGCCCTAATACGATTGTCAAAAATCTTGTTTAACTGTTTTATTTAAGTGCGGATGTATTGATAAATCAAGTATCTCCTCTTGCTTTTTTTATAATTAATGTCATATCGTTACCAACATGCCAAAAACACGAATATTTTATTAATTACGGGCTCAAGTCTAGAAGTGAGTTCAGCCGCTAAACGTAGTAGTGCCGCCAAATTAGTAGTGCCAATGTGCGCCTAAGTATCAAAGTTAAGTTGGCGACAAAAAATTCGGCAAGAGGGGCCAACACGAACCCACTTCTAGGAGTTTACCTAATTACGAATGCAGATTGGTGTTTTTCGCGTGGTGGAAACGATACATCAGAAAAACTTTATCTTCTAGAGTTGTATCTTTGTAAAGAAATTAAATTAATTAATACATTTATGGTTCAAGTCTTTTTGACTGGGGTGTACTTCCTTCATTATATCTTAACAGATAACATATTGGATTAGTTATTTTTGTTATTGTTTACCTTTTAAAGTCATATGCAGCATTTAAGGGGGCATTGGAATAAATTTATCTTCACTCATTTTATTTAAGAGTAATTAATTCAAAGCTTAATAGTATTTCACTACCTAAAGAACAATATTTGTAGTTGTCATTTTTAATATTAATACATAATACCTATTCGTAAAAGGAAATACATTCACTCCCACTTTGTATAATTTAAGCGTTTCTCAGTAAAATTATAACCCAAGGAAGAAATTTTTTTTCAAATATCATGAAAAACGTTTACAAGAGTTGTGGCAAAACAACATATAATTTTCTTGAAAATTTCAAAACAAATGAAAAGCTGTTTTGAACTTTTGCTTAGCTAAGACTAGAAGCACTCAAAGCACAAATTAGGTCTGCCCAATCAACAACAAAATCAACAAAGTGAAGACAAGAAAAAGTAATCATAAAGCCACGTATGAGGTTAAGAGGATTCGACACTTGTCCTTTTCATTGTTTGAAGTTAAATGGAAGGCAATTCCCTCCCAGTTGCTTTTTTTCTTTTACCTCAAACAAACCTTTGATGTGAAACAAGTGGTGACATTTTTTTACAAAGAAAATATTCTTTGATCATCGAATTCTTGAAAACCACGTTTTAAAGCGTTAAAGTTTAGATTTTAAGCTCCTATATATATTTTTTTAATTTATGGGTCATGAATTCGTCTGACTTATTCCAAACTTGGTGGATTTATCTTTGAAATGAATAAATGCGGGCATTTTTCCTCAAATTCTACCGATTTAACTGTTTATAAGTTGTTTTATAAAGATTCATTCCGCCAAACTACACAACAGCATATAACTAAATAGGTAATTAAGATTATGGGTGCTTTTAATATTTTTCATTCTAAAATTTGGTTAGTACTTTCTTGATAAATTTCTTTTTATGTTGAACCTATAGACGCTAAGAAAATTTGTAGGTCGACATAGAAATGTTGACTACCCCTGCTTCAACAGTATTGAAATGATATATATCTGTGTATTTATAAAGTTTTTACTTACATTCGAAAACATTCACCCTCTAAAAACACATTTTCCTACTTTTAAAGAGAAAATACATAAAATATTCACCATCGTAAATCAAGACACGCATCCGAAAAGGGTAATATCCTGATTTACACCTATAAAACCTACCCATAAAACAGCTTCTTTTATTTCTTTTTAAACCTACTTACTTATCGTCACATTACCTTTCAGCCTATATACGATAACCTCATAATTCAATATCCCGCTATCCGAGTACGTTACGGCTTAAATCAAAAATGTCCGTATGACGTCACGTTATAAATCTGTATTAATATCAGGTTTGAAGATAAACAAGAGAGTAGAAAAAGAGGAGTGTGTATAAGACAGGCTAAAAGTTCGAATGCAAAATGATGAAAAATTACTCTTTTTAGATCCAAGAAGTTTTGAATCCTTAAGCTTTACGCCTGTATTTATTGAGAATAAAAATTCTGTAGTTATCTCCTTTTGTAGATGGCCCCTAAGGATAAAATCTTCTCACAGTTTTCAAAATAAGCTTAAGAAAAATTTTCACATTTCCTACATTTAGCCTTGTTACCTATAATTTATTTCATTGTTCTTGGCAATTTTTGTCCTCTTTTGTGATTCTGAATCGATTTTGGATAGTTTATGCCCCCTCAATACCCATGTTCCAAGTTTGTTATTAAATTCTATTTGTGGATACAAAGGATTGAACTCATAATATGCTAAAATTTTGGAAAATTGCATATTTTTACTATACCAAGGTTTCTAGATATACAATGTTACTAAAAATGTTACAGAAAGAGACAAAAAGTTATTGGTATCATAATTATAACAATGCACATTGTGAAGATCACTGTGTAACCCATGTGCTAAACTATTTTCGTTATTACAATTGTTTTTATATCTATGTTAATAAGAACATTAATTGAAAGTCATGCTGGCTGATTGGAAGGTTTGCTTATAGAAAAATGACAAAAAAGTAGTCGCCTTAATAATATAAAAGGTTAAACAAAAGCGAGTTTTACAGAGACTACCTCCTAATTACACGAAAATTTTATTTCAAGCTGTTATTCTGAAAGTTCAAGTTACAATTTAAGATTTTCTCTAGAGCTGAAATTTAACCTCATATTTCAAAAATTTAAACGTGAATAATAAATGTTCTCTAACCATCACAGTTGAAAACTCGTTAGACAAATAAAAGAATCTCCGTTCCCTCAATTACGGAAATGTGTTGACAGACCCTCATCAAAACTACTTCTAGTGTGAGTTCCAGACAAACACTAGTTTCTCTCAGTTCAAACAGAAATTGGAACTGCCTTATGGGAAATTACAGCGAAAGAACGGCAGTTGTCAGGGCCATGTTTCATAGCGGTAGCATCAGCAGATTTAGAATCGGCCTCTAGCAGCCAGATTGCAATCTAATATCCTGGGATGCCGGCAGGGATTATAAATTATGCAATGTGAGGATGGTAGTGCTTTTCACGCTGATTGAAAGGGATTTTTGTTTGATTGAAGTGATTGAGTATGGAGCGTAGTTGAGAAATGGGAAGATGGAATCTACTTTTGCCTTGGGACTTAAAGTTACTTTCCTAGGGGGGAAATATGATGCTGTATGTTTTTACTTTTAATTAGTTATGAAGGTCACCAAAATTCAATGTATTTTACTAATTGTATAATAACAGTCAAATAACTAATTGTATGTCAAATAACTAATTCAATGTCAAATAACTAATTGTATGTCAAATAACTAATTCAATGTCAAATAACTAATTGTAGAGTACGATTCTTGAATGTTGATGCAATTTGCACACGTTCTCCTACATGTTCGAGATAAGCCTGTGATTCTGGGAGCCCGTAAAATATAAAATAGTTACTGTCGATGCATACACAATATAAAGGAGGAATATTACAAGTTTTTAATGAAATTTAAGTTAATATCTAGTAGTATAATGGATTTTTTAATCCTATATATCCATCAGAATAAGTAAGATAATTCGAATTTCGTTGGTCCTCTTTGTTCCCCGTCTGATCTTTAATAGCTAACGATTCGATATCAAAGGAGGAGACACATAAATGTTATTGGATACGTGGAGCTTAAAAAAGTTATGCTGTGGGAAAATTGATGAAGTTTTTTTCCCTATTAGGTTTTCTTCGAAGTTTTAATCGTATTTCCTCATAGGGTTCCTTAATTTTTTCCCTTCAGATACAAATAAGTTATACGCATTATAACCGAGTAAAAAGTACTATAATCTTAGTATGGTCCGACTGTCAAAAACTTTTGACGTCGAGCATTATTATGACGGTTGTTATGGAAACGGGATATTCCACTCAATTTTAGGGGTAATGGTAACTCATAAACGCCGAAAAAAAGTTTCGTGTCCAAATTTATGCTACTACCGTTTTTTTATTATTTATTTATACGATGGTTGTTTTTTTTAGTAAACTTCTGTTTTTCTCCTGAAAAAAAGTAGTAAAAATTTCGAAATAATTTTGGTACTGATAGTTAGATACATCCTTCAGGTTCAATTTGCCACATTACTGAAAAAAATAGGACATTTTTTCTATTTTTTATCGATTTTACAAGCGCGCTCCTCGAATTATTTTCCCGCCAACCCATAGAGAATTTCGCTTTCCCCCTCTCCCTTCGCTCCATCCACGATCACCTGCCCACCCATTGGTTAATGTTAATGCCTGGCCAGCTGATCGCGGACGGAGCGAGCGGAGAAAAAAAAAGGCGAAATTATCTATGGGTTGGCGGGAAAAATAGTTCGAGTAGGGCGCTTGTAAAATCGATAAAAAATAGAAAAAATTTCCAATTTTTTCAGTAAAGAGGCAAATTGAACCTGAAGGATATATCTAACTACCAGTACCAAACTTGTTTCGAAATTCTTACTACTTTTTTTTCAGGAGAAAAACGGAAGTTAATTAAAAAACAACCCTCGTATTTTATAATCAACAAACAAAGTTAAGAAAATATCATATCACCTGGGATCGAAAAACGATCCATGTAGGTGAACAAACAGTTAGTTACAATTGTTATACAAAGAATTACAAAAAAATATAAACATTAATATTATAAATAAAAGTGAACATTACATGAAAACAAAATGAAAAAAATATAAATACAATATCAATCAGGAAATTAGTAGTGGCAAACAGGGTGTCGTAAATTATGGGTTTACTGTTTGTCGTAAGGTAGGTAGTAGTGCAAAAAAATAAGAATGAATTATAATTACACTAATAATGCAAGATCAAACAAAAAAGTTACATTTACATTTTAAATTCTTTTCAAAGTTTTGTTTCTCTGTCAAAGTTTGTCAAATTGGTTACGAAATAAATTATATGAAATTTTAAACATGGATTTATTCATTTCTAAAAAAACTTATAGGAACTCGAAAATAAGCTCTTTTTGTGCCATATATAATTGCTAAAAATGATGCAATTGGTGCTTATTTTAAAGAGAACATGACAGTTATAAACACAAGTGAGTGGGACGAGTGTCACTGTGACTATTCTATTTGTTCGAGTGTAAAGTCGCAATAAAGTGACCCATACTACCAATAACATAAGTAGAGGTATTTCTTATTGATTCTTAAATTTCCAATTTTCAAACATCATATAAAAATTAAGTGTAATTTGAGTGGTGACTATTAAATGGTTTGAAACTGGAATTTCTGGTATTTAAAATTTGAAAGCATTAGATCTTCATTTTTGAAAGTTTCAAAAAGTAAAATTTCTCTCAGTGAAGGAGATAAATCTCCACATTAAGGTCAACAACACAACAAAGTAAAGACAAAACACTGATTACACATTTCAAAATCTTCAGACAAAAGAAAAATAAATTAAATATCAAATAAGAAAATTTATATTACTATTGAATTCAATTTCTAATACGCAATTAATATATTAATTAAGAATTTTAGTTACTTAAGGGGGTTCAGTACCCCAACATTTTGAAAAAGTCGATTTTGAGATTTTGATAAATTATAAAAGAACAAACATTTAGCTTTCCAACGGTATATTACTTATGCCTGTAATCGGTTTTAAAGCATACTAAAAATTGCTTTAAAAGTGAAAATAAACCAAAATTCTCTATGCCGCTCCAACTTCGAATGCAAATATCTCAAAACTGTGTTTTTAAACCTTCGATGTAAAGCAATCTAACTGTTGAAACATCATAATTTTTGGCATACATTCCTGTTATGATGTAGTTGTTATACTGAAATGAGCTTTAAGTAATAGATTAATTAGAACCCATTTTATTGAACTTTTTACATTGCATCTCTAAAATTTTTGAAATATAGCATTTTTTTCTGATAAAAGTGATATTTTAAAAAAAATTACAGATATTTTTTAAAAAGCTCATTTCAGTATAACAACTACATCATAACAGACATGTGTGCAAAAAATAATGATGTTTCAACTGTTAGTTTGCTAGAAAAGGTACATCGAAGGTTTAAAAACACAGTTTTGAGATACTTGCATTCGAAGTTGGCGCAGCATAGAGAATTTCGGTTTCTTTACATTTTTAAAGCAATTTTTAGTATGCTTTAAAACCGATTACAGGCATAAGTAATACATCGTTGGAAAGCTAAATGTAAGCTCTTTTATAATTTATCAAAATCTCAAATCGATCTTTTTAAGGTGTTGGGGTACTGAACCCCCTTAAGAGTATTTTCTCTTATTATGTTGAATACGTCATCATTGAATTGAGTAACCTTTCTCCAAAATATGTCTTGGTACCGATAGTCCTTAGCCAGTACCAAAATATTGTAGCTACAAAACGATCGGAGAGAAAAGTGGAAGAACTAGAAATAAATTGCTTTGGTTTACGTTCACCACTTTTCCTTTGGTACCTCTAAGTTCTTCGAGATTGCCATGAGGATAAATGTATCTTCCCCACTGTACAATTGAAATATAGACACAAATGTTTTGTTTTCGAGAACTCGAGGCTTCCAGTTATCAATTTCTCTCAGAGGATAAATCTACTCCAACCCAAAAGGTTATTTGTTTTTTATACTTTTTCTTCTCTTTTTACTTAACTTTGAAGCTTGAGGGAGTATATCTTCTTTATAAGATCAACATGTGTCCTTATAAGAAATGACAAAAATTTAGTTAAAATAAGTATTGCTTTATAATTTAGCTAGTATTCAAATTAAAAGCAATCCTAAAGCGGGTATCAATCCTTATCATAGTAATAAAAAAGGGATTTTCTCCGTTCCCAAATGCTTTCAATAGCATGTCAGCATTCCCGTAGAGCTTTCACCTGTAAATGTCGTTTTGTTACATAGATCGTGTATATGCAGGAAAGCAAATACTTTTAGTTCAACACCTCAAGAGATAAAAAATCTTTTTCATAACTTTATTTTCAGTTAAGTTGACCTAATGCAATCCATCCTAAACGGTTTTACCAATTTAAGACATATTTTATTTTAATATTTATGCATAAAATGAGGTACTATAAGCTCGAATTCTATAATTTTAAAGTAAAAAATAATTTAATATTGTAAAAATAAGGATATTTGTGACTATGATCGAAGGAACAAGCTCTATATAATTTTAACTCAAAATCTGGGATGCAATATGAAATTTGAAATGTAATTAATTTCCTTCAAAAGATAAATTTTGATGTTTTATCTGAGTTTCTTTTAAAGATGGTGAAAGGGGATAAAAATAAGCATTTGAAGCATATCTCGTTATATACAGTGTGAATTATATTTTCAAATTCACATTTACTAAAAGTACTCCAAAAAACATTACTGGTTTACATTTCTAGAATTTTTAAGTAAAATATTTCTGAATATTATCGTCAAAAATTCTAGTAAATACTAAATAAAAAGTCAATATCTTTCAAGTAGACTTTAGAAACATCATATATTTTATAACGTCCAGCTTTATAATTTTTTTATTCAGGGATCTGAGGAAGTTCAAGAAAGAGTTCTCTTACTTCTTCTGATGCTATATATCTATTGAAAATCTAAGGGAATAAGTTTTAGAAAGATATACTTCTACAGGCAGAGATATATCGAAAGGAACGTTTCTTCTAGATGTAGAATGATCTCTATACAAGAGAGAAAAAGGTTTGAAATGGAATAAAAGTCTATCTTACCGATAGTAAAATATGAGAAAAGCTGTTTTTAACTGAGGGCCTAAAAAATATTCCGTTAAAGTATCCAGTTTCTTTTAAATTCAAATATATCTTCTTTTGAAATTGAAATTTGAATGACTCATATTTTAATACTTTTCTAAGTTTTCCTACACGAATACAGTTTGTGTAGACATTTATTTTTTCCTTTTGTATCCAAACATATATTTTCTTTGCACTTTCAAAAAAGTAATTGTGAATTACTTTTTAAATTAAAAATGTCAATGTACTTTTTGGGAGTTTTGATGTTTTTATTTAAATGTAAATGTAGATCCTATTACATTTAATTTTTGTATATCGTTAGTTTTATAAAAAAAAGCGTTTTTATGTTCTAAAACACATGGTAAATGCCTATTTAATAAGGTTCAATGTTATTTAAAAACTTTTCTAAAAAAGGATTTTGAAAATTTAGTTAATATTAAAGCTACATTAAAATTAGAGGAACCTTATCCTATCATGTTTTTATTCTGAAAACGGATCGTGTTTACTCCCTTTCTGTCTGAATTTTCTATCCTGCAAATCATAATTACGACGCATCAAAAGTTGTTTAACTTTTTTAGTCCTAGCCGCTTCAAATTCCTTATAGGATTCAATGACAATTTTAGGCAGTCTAGAATTGAAAGAGTTAAGTTGAGTATTGTTTATTTTTATTTCCATGTAAAACGATTCATTATTAAGGCAAAAAAACTGCGAATACGACCTATTATAAAAGTTTCGATCATACTACAGATATTAAATTTTTTGCTCATCAAAATTAATTAAGTTTAATCTGATTAAATTATGCTTTTTTTACAATTAGCAAATGATAAACCTGGGTTCGTTTAACGATTCATGTAGGTGTATTTTTAAATTTCTTTTTAATACATGCGTGGATGAACTATTTTGGAACAAAAAAAATAATAATGATGATGATAATGATAATGATAATAATGATAATAATAATAACAATAACAATAATAATTTATTTTCCATAATGTACAAAGCAAAATAACATAGATAACATTTATATTTAAACAAATAAAGAGTACATTATGGATAAACCACCACTTTAGCAATCTGCTGTGTTGTGGTGGTGGTGGCAACTGGAACTTCTACAGGTAGTAAGTTAAAGAACTTTAGATCCTAAAAGAAATTTCTACAAAAAAGTTTTTTTCATGTTTAGGTACAATGTAAAAAACTATAGGTATTAGGTCTTCGAGGATTAATTAAAAGTTATCCTTGTAAAACATCTGAATTTAAGTAGATAGATAGTTGTTTCATAATAAAAGAGGTAGCGAATAGGTAAGATATTCATTAGTTAATATTATTCGTTATAATCAACCAAATTTGAGAAGCGAATTAAGGCAGTTATTATTTCAATAAATATTTTATTCTTTTTCTCGTATCTCTTCTTCTCTAGTACATCTAAAGTTATAGAACGTACAAAATTCCTCCCAGCTAAACGAACTTTTTCATCAGAATTCAAGAGAGGGGAAGCGAATCGAATTTTGTTTGCACCCAAACAACAACAACAGCATATTCGTGCGTTATCGAAAAGATGGCGGACCACCATAAAGAAAGGGGAAACCTTTACCGTAGGGAAAATCCTCATCCCTGTAATCTACCACCAGGCATAACCCTTGGGATGAAAACTTCTTGGGGAAGCAACAGCCACTTATGGAAATTTACGGTTCACAAAGGAAAGCGAATCGGTTCTACTGTCGCCATTTTCTGGCGGTCGAGTATAAAAGTTGGACGCTGGAACCCTTTTTCCAATACACGGAACCGTTTCCACGTTCTTTGTTTTCATCGGAACTCTTTCTTGTCTGAGTAATAAGTGAGACTGGCTGAAAAAGGGAAACAGAGCTCTTAGAGACGGTTCGGTTAGGCCTAAGGGTGATTTTGTTCGAATTCTTCCTATGTCTTCGGAACATCGGTTGTTTCAGGTATTGGATTGGAAGTGGGAGTAAAAGAGGGCTTTCGTATGGTAATTATAGAGCACGAAAGGGGCTTGGGGTTAGAGTATTTGAGGAAGTTGTTGGGTGTTTCGGTGTGGAAAAAAGTGTTCTTAAGAAAAGTTTCGTTTGATCTGCAGAGGTGGATAGTTTGCTCATAGAAAAAAGCAAACTAAAATAGTTTCTGGGATAAGCAACTCTAATCAAAAGTTTATTAATTTAAAAAAGGGGTCATTATTTTGAATTTATTACATAATGATCAAGGAAAATACTGTTTAAATTGTGGCACAAAATACACTGAAGATAAAAAAAAACCCTGGCTCACCATCAGTCGGATATTGTGTAGGGACCCTGTCAGCACAGTGCAACAAAATGATATAAAATATATTCGTGTAAATGAAGTCCATGCTTTTTGTTCATCCATCACTTGCTACCATCTTTATTTCATTTACAGTTTTTAAGAAGAAAAACTGCTTAATCAGAGTACGTAACTGAATTGGGTTACTAAAAAAGCATACAATCTTTAAAAGAAAAAAAAAGATGTCTTAAATCATAACATAAAAGTTCAGCATCCTTTTTTCCTAGCTTGAAAAATATTTTGCGGGTCAAACGGATGTCATTTTTTATATCTGACGTGACATAATAGTCACCAATTTTAAAATTAGGAAAAAATTATTATGTTCATCCTTTTTTTTGTAACGATACCTAAACTGTAACATAGTGTAGTTCGACCCACGGCCCTCGAAGATATTTTCATGACATTTAGCTACAAGAGAACTAATTCAAATTAGTTGAAATATATTCCACCTCTTAGTATATATTACAGATGTGCTTAAAACCTGTTTTTACACGTCTAATAATTTCCCCCAATAGAAATCAAGAGAAAACCCCTGAACACCATAGAAATGTTTTTGCTTAAAATTAAAAAGATACATTAAAATTGCATCAAGTAAAAACTCTAGTTGGTTACAACAGTTTTATACATTTTAAATTACATCGCCACTTAACGCTTTATCATTTCAGAAACCTAATAGTTTTGCTTAAAAAATATATAAAACACCTGAAAGACCTATCAAATCAGAAGATGCTGGGAGTTTTAATTAACATTTCTTTTAAAATTTTAATTTTAGAACTGTTCAGTATAAAGGGCAGCATTTTTTGTCTAGGTATTAGCAACTCCTTTTTGTAAATTTTTTAAGAAAAGAAACCAATAACCTCTTCTTTAGATATGGACTAATTTAAATTTAACAACATTTTTTTTACCTGTTAACTTATACACTTCCCGCATTTTCATTTTAAAAACTTTGTGAATTACACAATTTTTAAGAAAAGTTTAACATTTTACTGTGAATTAATATTCTTTCTTCAATATGATTAAACAAGAAATCGTTATTTATCATCAAGTAAAACAGTGTTTAAATTGCGGCACAAAATACAGAGAAGATTAAAAAAACCTGGCCAACCGGTCGGATTTTGTGTAGGCACCCTATGCAGCACAGTGCAAAAAAACGACATAAAATATATTCAGTTGGTGTCTGACGGTAGAGATGTCTGACAGAGGAGATCCAAATATCCATAGAGAAGATGGAATGCACGAGAGATAGAAAAAAAGCATTTCCTAAATAGCGATTGAATTAGAATTTTCTAGCATGGCCGATCCATTAGAATACATGAATACGGTAAAAAGACAATTTCAGAGTTAGTACACGACAGGGAAAACCTGGAAAACAGGGGAAATTCAGGGAATTTGAAAATCACCTAAAAAAACAGGGAGAATACAGTGAAATCGATGATACTATGTTACGAAAACTGGGAAAACTCATGGAAAAGGGAAATCGCCAGATATTCTATAAAATAATCTTTTTATAGAATAAGGGCCCACATGTCACCTTTTTGAAAGAGGATCCTTCCTAACTTTTGATGAACCTTTTCCCTTAATCCATTTTCAGCTGCATTTGTAGATCCTTTTGACCGGTTTGTGATTTATTCGCTTGTACCATAGAGCTAACAAGGAAACATTCTTAGGGTGAACTCACAGAAATACACGAAAATTTTACAGGCATAAGAAGATGACTCAAAACACTTACTGTGAAAAAATTAGCTGCTGAATTTCAATAGGAGAGGAGTTATTTAAATTTGAAATTTGGGTTCTGAGTTGCCAAACACATTCATTTAGCACCACTTGGCGACTTTCCAATCGGATGGAATGAGAAATTTGATTCGAAGTGTCTAAATCCACAAAAGTTGGCCCGTGCTAAAGTATTAGCGAAATTTGTTAGAGTTGAGTTGTTACTTTCGTGGATTTAGACAGTGCCATAAAATATATAGTTTCCAATGCATTTTTAAAAAATATGCGGCAAACAGATAACTCCTAAAAATTAAATGCTAAATAGATGTTGGATTCTTTTTAATTTGCATATAATTTTGTATTGCTTCATGCGTTATTTATTTTAATTTTCCTTCTTTCATTAATTTTTATTCCTGTTTTGCATTTGATGAACTTTTTTTATTCGCTCATTTATAAGTGGCAACAGAGAAAACGCGGCCAGTTCATTCTACCATTTGGCGTTCTCTCTGCGTTTCTCGCCTTGTAGGGTTACATTTGGCGTTAAATATGACAATTTTCAATAATTTTTTACAGCTTTTCTACTGTAATTCAGCAGCTAATTTTTTTACAGAAGGTGTTTTAAGTCATATACTAACCCCTGTAAAATGTTCGTCCAATTCTGTGAGTTCATCCTGAGAATGTTTCCTTGTAAGAGTATGTGGAGGGAACATGGTCTGAAATCACTGAAGCCAAAAAAAAGTTACTAACTTAACTTGCATTGAAGATTTATCAAACTTACCAACTTTTATCATAAACTATAACTGGTGACTAACTTCGTGTTCCATGAAACTTTTGCATGTTTATTACGCACTCTTCAAAAGATCTATTACCTCTGAATAAAACACAAATAAGCAAGATGGATTCTAGGAAAATAATTTGAAAGGGATGCAAATATTTTATTTAAAAACTTAGTTTAGTAATTTTATATGTTAATCTTAAGTAAAAAGTTTCATGGAACATAGTAATAAAAGTATTTTTTCTTCTTAAAATATTGGATAGTTACAAAATGCATTACTCAAAATGGCGAGAAAGAATGAAAAGTATATGTCAAGATGATTCTTGAGAAAAAGTTTGAAGTGTATGTTTTAAGATAACTCGTAGTTATTCAATTTTTTCGAAAATAGCGATTTTTCGAAAAAAAATAGTATTATTAAATAATTGTGGATTTGTATTTTGTACTAGAAAATGAGGAGTGTGAGCCTTAATTTGGCACCGGAATCACCTCATTTGCTGGAAAATTAGTTAAGAAACAGCACTTTTTGTAACTCATCAATCAAAAAATTGCGGGAAATGTCCATTTTCAAAAATTTTTCCTGGGGTCCCTTTTTGAGTAAAAATTCTGAAAACATTTGTGGTGATATGTCTCACATATAGAAAATTTTTGAAAAAAATCCAAGACCTAAAGGCACGCCGATTGTTTTTATTTGGTCGATTTGGCATGGAATGAGCCAAAATTGAATTTGCTTATTTCAGTTTAATATTATGTATGAAAGTAATAAGTTCAGCATTCTTCCCTTACATATATCATGTCGAAGACACTCTGCGAGTGGACAGGCGCTGTTATTAGATTAATCTCTAAAAACTGTTTATTCTATACTCTATTCATTTAGAATTGGAGCTTGAGAAATTGTATTTCCCCCACGCTAGAGGCGTAATTATAGTTACGCTCTTGGAGCAGCCAATAGTAAGCCTTCTTCGTCACTTTGACGAGGATAGTTGCTATGGTTACCGATCGGTGGTGGGGAAGGAAATATTTTCAAGCGCCAGTTCAAAATGAATAGACTATAATTTGCGGAATTGACTTAAATGAAATTTTTGAGCAATGCGATACTTCAGTCACCACTTTGGAAAAAAATCAAGGAAGAACATATGAAATACAAAAAAACATGTCAAAAAGAATGCTATTTTTTTAAGAATTATCATTTACATGGTTAAAGTAAACTTAAAAAACAGACGTTAAGTTACTCTTAGATCAAAGCTGGAATTAAATTCATTAATTTAGATTATTCAATTTAAAAAAATGCTAATAAAAATGTTTGTCACAATGCTGTACTTGGTCAGTCACCATTCAAAGGATTCTAAACTGGAGCACCTTTCTATTAGACCAGTGTTTCCCAACGTGGGGCGCACGCCCCACCGGGGGCAATATCATTTTCTAGGGGGACAATTTGAAAATTTTCAACAAAATTGCCCCCCAGGTGGGGCCAATCCAGGGGGAAAATTAAAAAAAAACTTTTTAAAAAGAAGTTTATCACAATCTGGTCCTATTATCCTATCTGAGAATGCATGTCTGAAATCTGGACCAGGATGTATCAAAACCAAGTGGAAACCCTGTTTTTAGAGTCTAATTTCCAAACCTTTTCTGGCGGATGACCCAAGATATCTTTGTTTTTAGAACGATTATATTTGAATTTTTTTACATTAGGTTCATCAAAATGCAAATCTTACCTAAAAATTTATATCCAAAATTTCCCAACTAGAGGTACCAAACTACTAGTTAAAAACCTGCTTCCTATAGAGTCATTACTAAATATACATAGGAGGGAGGGGCTAAGAAATATATTTGAGAAATATAATAATTTTATTATAAGAAAAATATATTTCTATATATTGAAACCGGGGGGGCATGGAAAATTCAGAAAGGCTTTTGTAGGGCATAGACCGAAAAAGGTTGGGAAACACTGTATTAGACCTAATCGTTGAAAGATGTTTAAAACAAGGTTAGCACAGAAATAAGAACTCAACGACATGTTTTTAAAAGAATATTCTGATCACCTATTTTAAGTCCATTAAAGTATTAGTCTAAGCAAGGTTATCAACCAGACCCTGTGTGGACTTGCTTTTACCTTCATAAATGTTTCCTAATTTTTTGAGAGGTCACTAAAAAACAGGTGCCGTAAGATAAAATTGAATTTGCTTGCCTGCCTTTTTAATCAAAATCAAAAGTCAAGCAAGCTAATTTCAATTTCATGTTTTCAGTCACCTCTCAAAGAATTATGAAAAATTTATGAAAGGAAAAGCGAGGCCAGGGGATGGTCGGTCGGGGTTTGGGACGGTAACTTATTTTATATTTCTTATTATTCATATTTTATTATGTTTCTAAGATTTTTAAGTTTATTTAGTGTCCGTCGAAGACAGAATGGTAAAGGCTTGAATTTTTCACAAAATAAATAGAAAAGTTTTCAAAAATAGCATTATTTTTGAAGAATTTGACTAAAATTCTTCAAAAATAATGTTATTTTTGAAGACCACGGTTGCAGTTAACTTTGGAACCTAGAAAAATTAAGACCCCCCCCTTTAGAAACGCAGGAATAAATTTATAAATGCCCAACTGCATTTATGTCCGAGTGCTATACCCGGGGAGAGGCTCAGACTCGAACCGAGGGAGTTTCGATCTGAGGGCCTTATGAATCCGGCATACTGGTGCATTAACACACCAAGCCATCCGTTCCTGCAACCACTCTGTTCTTCTAATTAATTTGAAGTTGATATTTCTCCATGTAAAAAAATAATTGGTTAACCTAATACGTTTTAAGAAATTGAGATACTTAAACAATATTTTAACACGGTAGAAGCCGGGGTTCGATCCTGGGAACTTCGGACTCGATGCAACACGCTCCCGAACACTAGGCCAAACGGTCGCATGCTGCTGTATATTTTAAAAATTACTCAAGACTAAATATTTGACTTAGTAATCAAAAGTTAAGACACGTGTACTGGGGGGTAACATGATGTTTTTTCTCACATATCTTTTCGATTTAATGTTTTATATAGGTAATTAACTACAAGCTCCTATACCCAAGTGGTCTGTTTTAGCAGTCTGCTGATTGTTTGTTTAAAATTTCTCTTAGAAAATGTTTATTTATAAAATCAAAACCGGGGATAGAACCTAGGAACTGCCGCATTCTACCACTGCTCCAGGGGAGATTCAGCAAATTTAAAACTTATAATATCTTGCTTATTGTGTTAACTTTAGACGCAGTGTTGCTGATTGCGAAAACTAACCGCCTAAGGCCTGATCTCACCAACCTTCAGTTAGAGGTAAACGCCAGTTTAGTCATGTTTCGCCACCTTTTCCTCGCTTAAAATTAAAGGGGTCTGTAATTGAAACATTACAGATCAGAATAGTTTCCCTAGCATGTGAAATATTTTGCTTTAAAGCTTATGCAGATTGACCGGTTGAATTTAAATTTGTTTTTCAATTTAGGTATTCTAAAATAGTTATTTTTAAAATGTTGGTTGCAGCTTCTATTAGAGTTTCACTCAGCAGTTGTTGGTACAGACCCAAAGTTATTTTTTAATTAGTTGTTCAAAAATTTATCCATACAAGGACCGTCTACCATGTTTAATTTAATGCATAGGTGCCTGTTTTTCTAAAATGTTTCACACTGTCCAACTCAACAATAAGGTTCATATAATGTCAACAACAAATAAGGTTCTAAATAACCTTGTGTAAATATCTTGTATCTATAAAACCTTGTGTATCATTAAAAGAATTCAAAACTCATAATAAAAAATGTTTTAATCAAAGTTACTGATACACTCATTTAGAACATTGAATTTTACATTTTGCATAGATACTGCAAATGCTGGGGGACCAACCCCCAGTGTATTAAAAAATATGTCTTGAGATTAGTAGCAACTTTTACACCCTGTAAAAATAGAGAATGATATAAGTAGAGAACAAACATTTTTCTTGTTTCAGAAATATTACATTAAGCAAAGATTTTGTTCAGTCTATAGGCAGCTGGCACATTTATTTATTAATACCCAATTTTATCATATAGCTTCTCTGGAGGAATAAAGACAAAATAGCAGCTAGATAATTTCCATATAAATGGGAGTTGGTAACAAAATTTGTGGTTTACTTTTTAAATAATGAATGAAATAGTATTTTTCAATGAAAACTTTCCATGATGTTAGATTTTATTTATGATTATTAGAATAAATACATTAAATAACTGGGGTTTTTTTTTTTAATTTGACTGAATATATCATACCTTAAATAAGAAAAGGAGACTACTCCTACAAGTGGAGTTATATAGAAACATTTTTGTTGAGAGGTTTTGTTTATTTCTTTTTAAATGTTTCAGTTGAGATCTCAAAGCTTTAATTGAAATGACACCTCTGAAATGTACTCTCTGGTGTATGTTACATCTCTGGCACAGCCATGTCATAGTTTATCCGTATTGGCAATGTGCTAAAACTAGGTTCTTTGATGAAAACAATTAAGACGGATAACACTGAAAAATGTAGGGATACTTACAGGTTTACATTCACAAGTAAAAGAGTAGGGTGGGTTGGTTGGGGTAAAGTGGGTCATGGGGTAAAATGGGTCAGTTTTAATTAACTCGATATAAATCAAATTCAAAGTGAATTTTTTTCACTAATTTTTAAAATGATATTCTTTAATCTGTTGGCAACCTTTTTCGACTGTCAAAAATTAAGATTTATGAATTTGAGGACTGAAAAAATATTTAATTTGAACCGTAAATGATGTCATTGAAAAAACAGGGTTTACCAACTTCGAAATAACTATATATTGTAATAAATTACAGCAGACTTTTGTGATAGTTTTTCATAAAAGAAAGTCAGAGACATTTCAAGCCAATCAGCTTAGAAAAATATAAAATATTTTATCTTTTATAACGATATTTTGTACTTGAGGTAAAATGGGTCATAGTTAGGAAGCCTTCTGTATTAAGTAAAAACAATGTTTTTAACTTATTTCCTTCAAATATACATTAAACTGTCAAACAAGTTTATTTTTTCAGCAAATGAAGTATTTTAATTGCTACATTTGAACAATGTTCATTAACTTCGGACTTTTACAATTTCATTAAAGTACAACTTAAAACAAATTTTTTCAGATAAAAACAGCTTAGCCGATTGCCTTTTTTCTTGTTTTCATGTTATATTTAGTAATAAATATATTTTTGACATATTTTTGTAATTAGACCCATTTTACCCCAAGTTGGGGTAAAATAGGTCATTACTTTTGATGCTAAGTTTAACCAACTTATAACTAAAAAATATTTGATAAAATTAGATGAAAATGTTCTGAAGGATTGTAGTGTCAAGATCCAATTGAAAGAAATCATTAAAAAGTAATAGTTTTGATGAAATAAAACTTAGAATGTGAAAGTACCTTTAAATGACCCATTTTACTCCAACCCACCCTATTACGTTGAAGGATTAAAATGTAAAGAGGGAAATAATAAAATCTAGGTAATTAGATAAGTAAATTTATAATTCCAAAGTATTTTAGTCCAGTAACTTTGTCGCCTGAAAGCATGGGGTCGTATGCGTCAAATCCGGTAGTTCTGATTTTTTGCAGACTTGTTTATGATGTTGGCCTAATGAATAGTCCAAGTTTTCGACCTCGGGCGCCGAACGCAACTTTGTCAAAAATCGAAAAAACCGCCGAAAAATCGAGTTTTTTTGAAATTTTTGTAATTATAACCCTAAAGAACTAGTTTTTGAAAAAACTTTCTAATTACAAAGTTAAAGAAAACAAAATTTCCTACAAAATGCACTATTCAACTTTGATTTTCTGAAGAGTGGTTTTGAAGCTAGAGCGCGCTGAAAAACATCGATTTTTTTGCCTTTCCGCAAAAAAAAGGAAAACGCGCACTTCTACCCTCTACAAAATGAAAACTATTTATGTTATCAACAAAAATTTTATACCACGTGAAAGAGCATTTAATTTTCTATAAATAACGTGCTTTCCATTGTTATTTTTTTAGAAGGGGGGAGGGAGGGAAGCAAAGATCGATAATAAAACTCTCGCGCCTCGCAGACCAAACGGACTTACGCGGTTGTTAATCTGCAATCTGCGCTTTATTTCCGGTATATTACCAATCAAATGATTTGTTTTGGATTCATTGATGACTAAGCATGCTTAAAATAATAAATTTTTAATTTTATTTATGAAGTATTGGGTGTTTTAGGCGGAATTTCGATCAATATTTTAAATTCATATTTTAAATTATGAGGGTGTTTTAAGGAACTATTTTATATGTTTTTTGCATCGCTAAATCCAAATTTTAAGTTTATTTTCATTTTCAAAGTCATCTTCACATCAAAAATTGCAAAAAATCTAAAATTTTTGGTCTTTTGTTAGGGTTTTCATCGATTTTCAAAAAAAATATTCATTTTATGAAACATACCATGCAACCAAATTAAAGTACGTAAAATTTCCTATCAGATGCACTGGTTTATTTTTATCTTTCGAGGAGTGGTGTACGTTTTATAGCGTTTTGAATGGTAGAGATTTTTTGTTTTTCTACAAAAAAGTGGTGAACCCTCGATTTACCCCACTACAGCTCTACATAAATACAAGTAACCGACAAATAGTTTATACCACATGAAATTACATTAAATTTCCTACAAAATGCACTATTTAACTTTGATTTTATGATGAAAGGTACTGATGCTAGAGCGCGCTAAATTATTGCTGTTTCCTGACTTCACACAAAAACAGGAAACTTGCTTTTTTCAAAACGCTATAAAACGTACAACCGCTCATTGCAAGATAAAAATAAACCAGTGCATCTGATAGGAAATTTTACGTACTTTAATTTTGTTCATGGTATGTTTCATAAAATGAATATTTGTTTTCGAAAATCGATGAAAAACCTAACAAAAGAGCAAAAATTTGAGATTTTTTGCAATTTTTGATGTGAAGATGACTTTGAAAATGAAAATAAACTTAAAATTCGGATTTAGCGATGCAAAAAACACAAAAAATCGTTCCTTAAAACACCCTCATAATTTAAAATATGAATTTAAAATATTGATCGAAATTCCGCCTAAAACACCCAATATTTCATAAATAAAATAAAATTTTATTTTTTTAAGCATGCTTGGTCATCAATGAATCCAAAACAAACCATTTGATTGGTAATATACCGGAAATAAATCGCAGATTGCAGATTAACAACCGCGTAAGTCCGTTTGGTCTGCGAGGCGCGAGAGTTTTATTATCGATCTTTGCTTCCCTCTCTCCCCCCTTCTAAAAAAATAACAATGGAAAGCACGTTATTTATAGAAAATTAAATGCTCTTTCATGTGGTATAAAATTTTTGTTGATAACATAAATAGTTTTCATTTTGTAGAGGGTAGAAGTGCGCGTTTTCCTTTTTTTTGCGGAAAGGCAAAAAAATCGATGTTTTTCAGCGCGCTCTAGCTTCAAAACCACTCTTCAGAAAATCAAAGTTGAATAGTGCATTTTGTAGGAAATTTTGTTTTCTTTAACTTTGTAACTAGAAAGTTTTTTCAAAAACTAGTTCTTTAGGGTTATAATTACAAAAATTTCAAAAAAACTCGATTTTTCGGCGGTTTTTTCGATTTTTGACAAAGTTGCGTTCGGCGCTCGAGGTCGAAAACTTGGACTATTCATTAGGCCAACATCATAAACAAGTCTGCAAAAAATCAGAACTACCGGATTTGACGCATACGGTGATGTATAAAGTTACTGGACTAATTTTTGACGTTGTTTTAGTTTTTGTGTCAATTTTTTTTTCATTCAAACTTGAGGACTGTGTTTAACAATGCACATGTTGAGCAGACTTTAGAATTTACAACTTGATTCATCTGCTGATCTAAAGATTCTAATGACAATGTTAAGGAAATTTAAATACGCATCACAGACACCTGAAAAAACTTGAAATAAATTATATAAAAGGAGGATATAAAAAAGACAAAACAAAAATGAAATAAGTAGGATGAGAACATGATTTAATTACCACATCATTGAAAACAAATAATGATCATGCTAGTATCATTTTATACTTTTGCAAAAATCAATCGCAGGCCTCGTACAGACCCTCAAAAAATTTCAGGACACATTTTTATAAAAAATTCAGGACAAAATTTCAGGACATTTTGGGTATTATAATGTAGCGTTTACTTTTTCCTTAACCAGAATGTTATCCATCATGTGTGTAAAATTAAAAACTACCTAAACTCTCTTAATTTTAAAAGTAATATTTAGAGTGAGTTCAAAGTACACTCCAGACTTACTTTGGAAGCTGGTAAGTTTTATGGCAAGCATGACAAACAAAGCAAGCAGGGTCTTAAGATGAGGAAACCCACTGAAACCCCAACCCTTTTGAGAATGTATTAATTTCAACCCTAAGGACCTGTCAGCTCAACTGAGCTTGCCATAAATTCGCCCAGGCCTCTAAACAAAATTATTAAAAAGAACTACATAACTAACAAAATTATAGAATTCTTTTTTTGCACAAATTATTTCAATCTTGATTATAAAATCAACATAAAACTTGAGTACTTTTCCTTCAAAACAAATATTAATAAACTTAAGTTTTTTTCTGCCAGTTACTTACTAAGCATTAGGTTATGCACTCCATAATGTGTTTAAAATATCACATAAAAATTCCTGATAAACATATAGATTTTGCACAATTAACTCTACGCATGAAAAAAGTAAAGTTCTTTCAATCCAATGTTAAGGTTCTTAGAAATGATGTGATCATTAATATCTTCCCATTATATCAAAACACATGGAAGAAAAAAAATGAAAATCTCTTGGTTATATATCCCAACTGCACAATATTATCACAAAACAATAGCTTACAATAGATATTGCACTCTAAGCATTCAGATTAATTCTAGTCTTAATTAAAATAAATGAAATTCCTCATCACTAATGAAAAAATTAGGTTAAAAAATCAAAATGTTTAAAATATCCCAATAAAAATACCTGGTGAACATACAGTTCTTACACAATAAAATCTTCTCGCACAGAAGCAAGCTTATCTGATGTTGATTTTAGCCGCGCTCCAAATACGTGATTTCTCTTTTAAGGAACACATGCTTTTTTTCGTTACAGTCGGTTAACCGAAAGAAAATCGAAATTAAGTCTCGGTATACAATTGATATTTAGACTTTCGAAAAAATATCAGGAAAATTGGGGTAAATTACGTTTTTTCAGGACTTTTCAGGACGCTTTTTGAGATTTCAGGAAATTAAGGAATATCAGGACATGTACGAGCCCTGCAATCGTTAAGTAATAAACAAAGCTAAATGGTTTCCATCATGGAAAGTGTTAAAAACGTTTTCATTACATTTGTCATATTATTATTGAATAGCTACTAGCTTGTCGATTCTTTAAAAACAATAATCACTTATTAAATTGAATTTATTAAGTATATTTGATTTATCTAGTCATAAATAAGACATTTTCTAGTAAAAAAACTATCTGTGTTTAAAAAAATAGATTTTAATACTGGGTTTTGATAAATTTTCCTAAATTGCATCAACATTTGTACAGGCCTATAAATACAAGTGTCAAAAACATTTCCTCACACTAATGCAAAGTTATAGTACTACTTAAATTAACACCATATTTTTATATATAAAACAACTATTCAGCTTGTGAATTAAATTAATTTTGTACTTATAAGCACATACAAATTAAAATATTATAACAACCTAATAAACACTATATCAGATTATGCATTGTTATGTGCAGTTACTATGGTAAAACAAATGGCTTAGCTGTAAATGAAAACATATTAGTCTATATATGTGATTACAAAACTTTTTAAAGTATATATTTTGCCTTTCTGCCAATTCTGCCCTCATAAGTACATAAAAAGTTAAATTATTATTACACAACCTAATACAAACTAAATTAGATTACGTAATATTTAGGTACAGTTACTTTGGTAAAACAAATGGCTTGGCTGTAAATGAAAACATATTAGTCTATTAGTGATTACAAAACTTTTTAGAGTAAAGGGTATATTTTTGCCCATTTTTGCCAGTAAAAACTAAATTAGATTACGTAATGTTTAGGTACAGTTATTTTGGTAAAACAAATGGCTTGGCTGTAAATGAAAACATATTAGTCTATTAGTGATTACAAAGCTTTTTAGAGTAAAGGGTATATTTTTGCCCTTTTTTGCCAATTTTGTTAGATTATGTAATGTTAAGGTTCAGTTACTTTGGTAAAACAAATGGTTTGGCTGTAAATGAAAACATATTAGTCTGTATTAGTGATTACAAAACTTTTTAGAGTAAAGGGTATATTTTTGCCCATTTTTGCCAGTAAAAATTAATTTAGATTACGTAATGTTTAGGTACAGTTATTTTGGTAAAACAAATGGCTTGGCTGTAAATGAAAACATATTAGTCTATTAGTGATTACAAAACTTTTTAGAGTAAAGGGTATATTTTTTCCCTTTTTTGCCAATTTTGTTAGATTATGTAATGTTAAGGTTCAGTTACTTTGGTAAAACAAATGGTTTGGCTGTAAATGAAAACATATTAGTCTGTATTAGTGATAACAAAACTTTTTTGAGTAAAGGGTATATTTTTGCCAATTTTGCACTCATAAGCACATAAAAAAATTAAAATATTATTACAACCTAATACACACTAAATAAGATTATGTAATGTTAAGGTACAGTTAGTTACTTTGGTAAAACAAATGGCTTGGCTGTAAATGAAAACATATTAGTCTGTATTAGTGATTACAAAACTTTTTTGAGTAAAGGGTAAATTTTTGTCCCTATTGTAACGTTCAGTTCAACCAGTTGGTCACATAATGAGTATCATCACTTTCTATGTGATTTTATGATATCTAAAACAAATATTCAAAACAAAGCAAGAAAATCAATGCATGATGGACATTTTAAAAATTTTTTATGGATATGTTCATCACTGTTCCAGATCTAACTGCCCACTGCAGTATCTTCATATAAGGCTTTACTATGAATAAACTATTAATCATAGGTGATTATGAGTCAAGAAAACAAAAATTAACAATACTGGCAAAACCAGATAAACCGCAGTGAATATACGACAAATTCCGAACAGAGTATATCAAACATGGTGAAGTTGGAAAAACCAACCCAATTTTCAGTAGCAAGCATTTGAAAAAAATATTAAGATTATTACTTAAAATCAAATGATAATCTAATATTTTTCTGAAAATAAAACAGCAAAATGTTATATATATATATATATATATATATATATATATATATATATATATATATATATATATATATATATATATATATATATATATATATATATATATATATATATATATATATACAACTTACAGGGGAAAACCAACCATAATTAAGGTCGTCAAACCATACACTCAAAACGCAATCATCCATGATTAAAGCTGCATTTAGAAGGACTGAAACTAATACAAATAATTAGCAAACAAATTTACTCTCTGAATCTGATTCACACAGGTAGGATTACAAAAAATAAACTTTTCAACATTAAATTCCAGAATCTATATAAGATGCTTTCCCCTGTTAGCAATTGGTGCTGGAGTAAGAAAAGTTTCCGAAATCCCCACTAAGTTAATCTCCAGCACCTTGGTTTTTGGGACAGAAAGGAAGGTGATCGTATACGAGTTTGCCTTCAGGAAAGAGTTTGAGACACAACCAGCAAAAGTGGCCGTGGCAATTGAGGCACTCCATGTGATTGCATCCTTGCGTTTTTTCAATCACAGCATTGCATTTTGGACAGGGATTTACAAAGGATGAGTTTTCCTGCATCCAAATCTAAAAGAAAAAAGTTATCAGTTAAGAATAATTTGGGGAAGAATATCTCTCCTTTAAATTATTTATTATTGCAAAAGTATACAATGAACATACATTGGACATTACTGTATTACACAGTATTCATTATTAAATTTTTTTACCTAACCTAAATTGAGAAGTCATATTAATAAAATTGTTCAGTAAATTGTTAGAATATCAATTTTATTAACTTATAGTACAGTATATTTTCAATTTCAAAAATGGAAATGTGAAAAATCCCACATAACTTAACAGAAATATCTTACTTTCAAGGAATAATCTTCATCTTCAGCAAAATTTTTGAACACTTCACAAGACATCCCGTAATGATAAAGAGTTTGACACCTATAAAAAATCAATAAGTATCTTATCTACACAAAAATACTATACTAAATACCATACATAAAGTGGGAAGCTTTATCTCCTTGGAAGACACCATTCTAATATTCTTCATGGAAAATTTAATTTTTATCTACTTTAATTTTTATAAGAAAATAAATACAGTTTAGCTGTGAAAGAGAGAATGAGAATATATGTTCAATATTGTTATGGTTTTAAATAAGAGTTTTCATGTTGAGGATTGGTTTCTTTAAGAGTTAATGGGTCTGATAAATATTTTATCTTAGTCACTTTTTTATATACTTATGTGAGTATGAATGTCTTAGTGGGATTTTATAATGAGAACTTGTATTAAAATTGAATGAAAGTAACTAAAATCAGTGTTAATTTTAACGCCTCTGGGAGCGTATTTCACGCATTGAAAATAGGAGATACGCTTTTAAAAACTAGCCAGGCGTATTTTCACGCTATGATTTTTTAACAAACGTTTTGCTTAAAAAATGCATGGCACCCCATCGAAATAAAAAAAAATTCTACTCTAATTTGTAATATTAAATAAACATTTCATTCATTATGTTTAATGTAAAATAAATTATTTTTTTACAATGTTTAATATTTTCTACTTATAATAACAGATGCTATACTTGTTAAAAACCAAAATGCCATCCTCATTTTTTCCATTTCAGTTTGTCCATTAAAAAAACGTTTTAAAAAAATTGTCTCCACATATAGTTTATGCTATTTCCGTATTTCACTCCTCATAAATGAATTTCACGCCATTTAAAAAAGTCAAGGAGTATTTTTACTCCTCCAAAAAAATCCTAAGAATAACACTGACTAAAAAATGCAAAAGACACTTACTGTGTACAAATATCTGAATCGCATTCAGGACAGTGAAACTCGGGTGAGTTAGTTGAGACTCTGCAGATCATATTGCAACCAGGAGAAGGGCAGTAGGTGATTTTTCCAATGTTTGTATTTACAAAGTGCTGCAAAGCCGAATTGTAAAAGCTCTTTTTCATGTGATCATCTCCAAGTGCCATGATTCTTTTGATATCTACCAAAAATATCTCCTTCCCACAGTCCTGCAAAAGAAAAAAAATTCTTTCATAAGAACACTTAAAGCAAGAACATATGGGGGGATCCGTGCCAGAAAAGGGTGAACCTATGTTCATCATATCATATGAGTTCGCCCTTTTGGCACGGACTACCTCCTATGAACTTTCTTTTAAAAACTTAGCAACTCCCTTTTTTCATCCAATAAAATTTAGTAACCAAACTTACACACATTTCCCATTAAACTTTGATTATTATTAACATCAGTATAGGTTATTTCTTTTGGAGCAGGAAGAATTTTTATCCCTCCATAGTTAAGATTCACATAACCTTATAACTCAAAAAAATATTTAAGTAAAGTGAAAATGTGGTTCTAAGTAACGAAAGAAAAAATACATTCTGAGATTATATCTTTAAAAAAATAATGACTTTCAGTTGAAAAATATGTTTTTTAATGAACAAAACCTTTTCAACAGGGATTTTAAATTTAAGTTAAAATAGTTTGCAACTAACCAACAGGTTTTGCAACACTTGGAGGTACGATACTCCTGTTTAATGACAGTCTAAAGTGAAAAGGGACTATGATATTTAAAGTACTTGTTAACTCTAAATCAAGGAAATTCTATTTAACTACACTCTAATGAACAGCTTTTAAAGGATAGCAGATTTAAAGACAAATGTTTTAACAAAATCTCCCATTTTTCAGCAGTAAAAGTGTAAAACAATCAAAGGAATCATTACCCTAATTTATGAGCTATTGAGTTAAAATTATCCTCAAGTGTTAATTTTCTCACTATAAAAATGAACTCCTTGGTAAAACTAGAACACAAAAGATCCAGGGAAAATTGATATTAATAGTTAATTTTTTAAATAACTACTAACCTCATGTACACAGACCACAGGAACTGGACTAGATTTCACTTGCAGTAAAAGACAGGATTTGCAGAAAGCATGCCCACAATTTTCAAGGCGATAATAGTCAAATGGAACAGTGCTTAAACAAATTGCACATGTATCTTTATCATCTTCCGCTTTTGACGCTTTTTGTGCTTCAAACAACGAACAGCATATTTTCTCCAAACAATCTTCAACCTTAAAATGTAAAAAAAATATTAGAGATTTTGTTGTTCTTACTGTCTTTTCTTGGTATAACTTTAAGACTAGCAGTACCCAATCCCTGGTAAAAATAAGGTTAAGAAAGATGCCATATATAAACCCACCAGCTTTTCAGTCAAAAATAAAAAAAGCAAAGTGCTGTTTAAAGTAATTTTAGATTATCTATAAAATAAACCAATTTTAGTATCTCACAAGGAACAAAGCCTGATAATATCAACATAGTTTGGAAAGAAAAAATATTTTTGCAAGCCCAATTTTTTTTAAGTTCAGTTATTTCTTTGAGGATATAAAAACCATAAGGTTTCTTCCACTATGATAATTTGCAATCCCAAGGCTTCAGTGCAGAAGCTTTTGTTGATGCCCCCTTCGAACCTGCCTTTTGCAGTAGTATATGGGCTAGAATGCCATAGGATACCACTTATATAGACAAATCTAAAACTGAAAATAAAAAATTAAACTTAAAATTCATCTAAAATTTCACCAAGTGTAACTATGCCATATGCACATCAAGAAACTAGATGACTATTTATATCTGCATTAATAAAACTTCCTTAAATAAAACATGCCATTAGAAAATTATTTCGATATAAATTAATGATACAAAAATAGTAAATATATAAGAAAATAACTCACCGATTTAAGTTGCTTCTTGCCACCATAAAGAATTAAGGAGCCCTTCTGGAGATTTAGAACTACATCATCTAATTTGTATTCTTTAACTAAATTTTGTAGATTTAATCCATATTTTTCATAGAGACACTTGAGAAAACCAGAAGGAAGATCTGAGTTCTTAAGGTCAAACGTTTTCTTCCCAGAAGTATTGGGCTTCTGACTACTGATTCTAGAATAAATCAGCTCTTCGGCTTTGGAGCAATTTTCAGATGAACCATAAATATTGACAGTCATCTTATAAGAGTCCAAATTTATATATGTTTGAGTTTCCTCAGAAATGCCACTTATAAAGCGTTCACCACCGAGAGTATTAAATAAGAAAGATAATTTCTTTTGTCTAAAACACTCAATAGTTCTTCCCATCAAAACTTTAATTAGTCTGGTACGTAGAGTTTCAAGATCTCTGGTAGATTTACATGAAATCTTTAAGTTAACTAAAGAGTCATCCGGGAGTGTTTCGACATTGAGCTTGGATCCTTTTATCCTTTTGAGTTCCTTATGAATATGGCTCTGCAAAGCCTCGTACAAGTCTTTTTTGTAAGACACGCAAAATTCTGCCACTTCTTGGATCACAGCAGGAAAAGAATTAATGAAGATGTTATTCTCAAGTTTGCTCAAGGATTCCTCTAACTCCCTACGGTTTTTGAAGTAAACCATGGCACTCCAAACGTTGCTTTTGGGATCAGGATAAGTCACATCAACTACCAGTTCATTGCTTGGAGTGAATGGGCTGAACTTTGCATTGAGCTGTTTTTTAACATCCTCTAGGTCCTTCTCAGAAACTGTAGGGGATTTTCTACGCCTAATATTAATATTTTTCACTTTTACGTACTCTCGAATAACATCTGTTATCTCCTCGAGTATCATTTCTTCGTCAACCACTGCTGGCAGGTTGGTCATTTCAAGTTCTTTATCGCTCAGCGTGGAAGGTTTGAAGCCAATGGCGTGGTCCTTGATGCAAACGGGAGTGTTTGTCAATCGTCCAGAGGCGATGACCTTATCGGCTTCCGAGTCGAATTCTATAAAACCAGAACCTGTAGACAAAGAACGGCACCAAGACACTCGCAAACGAAATAGAGGAGATTTCACAGTCTCTTCTACAAACACATGCGGCTTGACAGAAAACGCTTTCTGTCCTGCCAGCTCACGCATCGCCGACTGAGCATCGAGAACTCTTTTAAAGGTTGCACTGATTCGTGAAAAGGAATTCTTTAGCTCTGTCGTTTGAAAAGACAACAGATCCCCATGTTTCCTCAATGATTCTTCCACTCTGTTAAGATTGGACTTGTGCACACTTTCGAAAACGAGCTCTCTGTATTCTCCAGGCATTATGACCTCACTGATTCTTCCAGCTGAACCAATGCAAACGTTTGTAAAAGGAGAAATTTTAACTATGTCCTCCATCTTAGCCATTTTGGTGTAAATATCGTCCACCATATCATGGATAAGTTTGGACACGGCATCATGAAATCGAGTATCGACGTAAATCACAATTATTCCTTTCTTGTCGAAAACCTCGATTTCGAACCTTCTTGTCAATTTTTCAACAGCGAGTTTAAGATGTTTCTTGGATCCGCCTTTTCCCAAGATACGCACTAAAATAGAATTTCCAAACGGTCCCAGAACTTTTGGAGTAGTCTGCAAACCCTTCACCATGTCAACTGGAAACTTGATTGTCCCTTTTTTTAATGCTTGGTCCAAGGTAGCCTTTTTTATGGGAGTCACATCCACAATGAAGTTTCTGGTAGTCTGCATCAAAGTACTGTACACTAGGAACTCGGGAAAATCTTTCTTCATGTACTTCAAAGCTGAAGAAGGATGCAAATATAAGCTCTCTGTAAAATATGGCGAAGAGTATCCCAACTTCGGATGCCCAGAATATATACAAATGTTTTCGGAAAAACATGTGAACAAAATACTCTCGAAATGGGTATTGAATGCGGCATTATTATACTTTCTGCTGACAGTAACTTTAAGATCTTGGTGGAGGCAAGTAAAAATTTCATTTATGGTTTTAAGAGCTGAGTTCAAAGCTCTTGAATTTATATAATTACCCACGCACCATTTATATCTATCAGGCCTTTTCACTTCCATCCACCTCTTATAAACTTCCAAGAACGTGCACAAATCCCCAGTCTTTTGACAAAATTCCAACTTCTTTTTATCTGCTTCGACTTTGTTGTCTTCAAATCTCAAGAACAACCGTCCAGCCTCGGACACCAAGGCAGAAATTATAGCCATTTCAAAGCCAATCCCAGTTTTCACTCCAAGCAGAACAAGTTTAGAGAGCCGGGGATCTATGGGAAGCTTAACAACCTGTTTTCCCAGACTAGTTAATTCCTCACCTTTTATCAAACCCAACTGTTCCAGAGAGTCCAGAGCCCTCGCAATGGATTCCTCAGAAGGAGTCTCGATGAACTGAAACCTCTCGGGTTTGATACCAAACTCATAAATCTTGAGCAACGCTTTAGAAAGATTCGTTTTCAATATTTCTGGAGTAGATCTTTTAGGCATATCGTGGTAATTTTGCTTGCTGTACATGCGATAGCAGACTCCTGGTTGCGTTCTGCCCGCTCTTCCTTTCCGCTGCTCTGCAGAGCTTTTATTGATGAATGTGACCATCAGGCAACTTTTGTTTTTCTCAGGGTAGTACATCAGTTCTTTCGCCATTCCACTGTCAACCACGTACTTCACTCCGGGGATAGTCAGCGACGTTTCCGCAGCATTAGTGGCGAAAATTACCTTACGCTCTGAAGTAGACTTGGTATCGAATATGAGCAACTGTTCTTGCAAGTCAGTTTTTCCATGCAAGCTCAACAGGATCGGTGTTCGGTTCTCCGGACAAAGATCTTTGAACATTATAATTGACTCATCAATCTCACTGGGAGATGTTAGAAACACCAAGATATCCCCTTTGCTCTCCTGGGTATGGATTTTTACAGCTGTCTTAACACATGCCTCGACATAGTCAAATCCAATGTCAATAGGCTTTTCTAACCAGATTTCTTTGACTGGATAAGTCCTCCCAGGGACTTCTATTAGAGCTTTATCAGATAAGTTGAAAAACTGAACAAACACAGCAGGATCAATAGTTGCAGACGTGATGATCACTCGCAACCTGGGGTCTTTATCCACACACTCTTTAAGCAAACCAATTAACAGATCGGTGTACAGAGTCCTCTCATGAGCTTCATCAATTATGACATGAGACACCCCTCTCAGCCTACGATCGCGTAAGATTCTTTTTAACAGAGCGTAATCCGTCATGTACATTATTTTTGTATCATCACCATACTTTTTCTCAATGCCAACATCGTAGCCAACAAGTTTGCCGACACCACACCCTAGCTGTCCGCAAACGTAGTTCGTGATACTAATGGCTGCTATTTTACGGGGCTGGGTACAGATGATGGTTCCGTTTTCATAACGAGGTCCCAAAAAGTATTCGGCGAGTTGCGTGCTCTTGCCAGAACCAGTGTCAGCTATGACTATGGATACTGAGTGGAATCTAACAGCCTGGAGTATATTGAGCTTTTCTGAATAAATGGGAAGCCCTCTTTGAAAAGAATTGCACTCTTGGCTAAATCTTTTTTTAAGCAAGCGTACTTCTTGAATGCTAGACGATCTCAACTTAGAAGACTCCACTTCCTCCTTCAGGGCACGGCACTGCTTCCTAAAAACGGATAACATCGATTCCAAAGTATCCAGAGATTCCTTAAGAGTTCTAACGTGATCACCCGAGTTCCTTTGCTTTGAAATTCTTTTCAATTCATCTCTCACATCTTTTATCTTTTCTATATGTTCTTCGGCATACTTATTGCTGAAATCTTGAAAATATTCCAAGCAACCAGATACAATGGTTTTCTCACAATTGCACGGACGAACAAGTCTGGTTTTCAGTTTTGCAACGCATATTAAGTGGGGTTCTCTTAAATCTTTAGTCTTCCGTTTTAGTTTTTTTAGATGAATAACAGCTTTTAGTGCAGCTTCTTTCCTTTCGAAGTTCAGTATCAGAGATTCTGTAAACTTGCAACAGTAATCAAGAGTAAAGGCACTCGTATTTAATGCATCACTAAAAAATTTATTCCAAAACTCTAAGGAGGTAGAGTTTTCAGACACATTGACATTAACGAAGAAACCTCGATCTTCCCACCTCTTGATTTCGTTTTCTGGGTCTATTCTCTCATCTTTCATTTCGTTCAGTTCACTCTCGACCGCACTCATCACATGTTGAAGAACAGCCGGGTCAGAGGAACCCAAGACTGTATTACGAGTTCTTTTAGCTTCATTTGTCACTGTATTGTGGTCGCTGAAAGCTGAATCTTCAGAGTCTATTGAGCTTCTACGATTTGAATTGCGAGAATTTTTTCTATTTTCTGAGAATTTTTTACTTTGAAATGACCCAGTTTGACGTTTATTTATTCTATCATTTGAGTGTTTAGAAAGATTAGTATTTTGAAAAAATGATTGTGGTTGGATATCCTCGTCAAATTCTTTATGTCTAAATGTATCTCTGCTTTTCTTGGAAGGAGAAGAGGAACTTTTTTGGAAGTTTCCGGCATTTCCATTACTGGAGTCAGAAACTTTATCAGTCCTTGAACCTAATGACTCTAAAGAAGCACTTGGACAAAAATTTGATCTGCTACTTTTGCCCTTGCTAAGTTCATTAGACGAAGTGTCTTCAGATCTCCCTTCCCACTTCTTGGTATTTCTATTTTGTCTTCCACCTCTTGCCTGCGGTCTGCTACTTATTTCAGAGCTATTATGAACATTCCCATTTTCTTTTGATGTCGACTCATAAATTTTGGAGTCAGAAATTGTATTACCCCTTGAACCTAACGACTCTAAAGAAGCACTTGGACTAAAATTTGATCTGCTATTTTTGCCCTTGCTAAGTTCATTAGATGAAGTGTCTTCAGAAATACCTTCAGACCTCTCTTCCCACTTCTTGTTACTTCGATTTTGTCTTCCACCTCTTGTCTGCGGTCTGCTACTTATCCCAGAACTATTATGAACATTACCATTTTGCTTTGGTGTCGACTCGTTCCTTTTACTGTGGAAATTATCGTTATCGATTTCATCTTTGAACATTGAACGTTTCCTAGAATCATTTCTATTTTTATTTTCAAAATTAGTCCCAGGTTTAGATCTTGATTCATTATTCAATTTTCCAGAGGTTTTTGAATTAAGAGATTCATAAGAGTCGACATCATGAAGATTAGACTTAAAGTTTTTGCCTCCTTTTGGTCCTTGGGACTTATTGGAGGAAACATTGTTCTTGTTTTCAGGTGTCGAAGAGTTATTGTAATGTTTTTCACTTTCAAGCTCTGCCCTGGAAACAAATTCTGAACTGTTAAGATGGTGCCTATCTTTCTTAAAAGGTTGTTTTTGATGTCGGGGTAAAGGATGAGACTTATCAATTATACTGTCAGAAGATGAATACTTTCTGATATTTCTTTCATCCTCTAGCTCTTTTTCAGGTTTCATCTCTTGATATTTTGGGTTTTTGGAGGAGGATGAATTAAACGATTCTAAAGAATCTTCTCTCCTTTCACAAAAGTTTGACCTCTGGTTTTTTCCCCTACCACGATAATTGCCTTCATTTTTGCGGGGACCATTTTGTTTTTTAGACCCTTCTTCCTTTGATTTACTACCCTCAGAGTTCCATTTATCGTCCGTTTCTAAATCTTCTAGTTTTTTACAATGATCCTGTTTTTGAGCAAAATATTCGGCTTCCATTCTTATATTCTTGTTAGGATTCTTTTGTCTATTAGACGAACTTCCATTACTAGGCCCAGGACGATTCGGTTCATCTGATGATTTTTTTGAAGCTAATGAATTTAAAGATTCTGATGAACCTCTGCTATGAAAGTTATGGCTACCATTTTGACCCTTTTTACTAGATTTATCAAATTTGTTCTTTTCAGAAGAATTTACGACCTCGAGTGACTTAACTTCCTTATTTTTATAGTTAGATCTCCTTTCATTTTTAGCAGTTTGAGAGATCTCACTGGGCTTTTCCTTATGCACATCTTTCCTTGAAGGGTTATCAAACTTATCACAGGCATCTGAGGAATGCTTCTCGGCATTTTTCTTTTCAAACACTGGCCTTCCACCAGAATTAGAGCTTTCTTTCTTGTGCTTTGAATTAGTATATTTCGAGGAGTCTTTGGAATTAAAGTCAGATGAACTACTCGGGTACTTTTTAGAGTCATCATTTAAATCCTTTTCAGAAAAAATTTCTTCATTAGAAGACTCCTCCTTTTGATGGTTACTTTTATAATTAGTATTATGAAAGACTTTGGGTTCATAATACCTCTCATCACGCTCATTTTTCTTAGATGAGGAATTATTTTTATTTACACTCTTGTCCTCATTTCTATGATTGTTTCTTTTAAAATCCGAACTGCCTCCCCCATTCAGGTTTTGCCTTGACCTTTGATTCGATTTTTTTGAAGTAGTTGAATTTAAAGATTCTATAGAACCACCTCTGCTTAATCGAGCACTTCTGCTACCACTTGGCTCATTAGAATCATCAGCATAAGATGTTTTTTCAGCCGAGCGATTTCTAGTTCTTGCAGAACCTGGAACATCTCTAAAAGGGTCATCACTCTTATGTGAACTGGTTCTGCTTCTACTAAAACTCGAGCTATTCCCAGCCACAGACTGATTTATAATTCTTACAGAACCTGGAACATCTCTAAAAGGGTCATCACTCCTATGTGAACTATTTCTGCTTCTACTAAAACTTGGGCTATTCCCAGCTACAGACTGATTTATAATTCTTGCAGAACCTGGAACATCTCTAAAAGGGTCATCACTCCCATGTGAACTGGTTCTGCTTCTACAAAAACTTGAGCTATTCCCAGCCACAGACTGATTTGTAATTCTCGCAGAACCTGGAACATCTCTAAAAGGGTCATCACTCCTATGTGAACTGCTTCTGCTGAAACTACGGCTACTACCTGCCTCAGAATCATTTCTGCTTCTCGCAGTTCTCGGTACTTCAAGATTGAGCAAATCGGTCACTTGAAGCGGTCCCCCATGAGAAGTTTTCAGGGCATCGGGAGGTAGAACGACAGTCGCAAAATCGACAATTTTCTTGTACACTTTCTTCACTTTCTCCCTATGACGTGGAGGCAGATCGTCGATCTCGTCAGTATTGAACAAGCCGATGCCAATGGAATGAGCCCTCTGATTGAGGTGGTCTTCTAAATCGTTGTACTGTAAAGTGGTTTTGAAGTCCCGAGGGGCAGTAGGCCTGGCTGGCCGCTTAAAGAACTTGTCGCCGTCATCAGTTTGAAGGGAGTCTGCAGAGTTGCCTTCCATTGGTATCACAGAAACAGTATTGGACGATTTGGCACTTGCACTGGAAGTTGCAGATTCCCTTTCTGAAGGACGTTCCATGTTATCACAGTCTCCGTTAATTTCCATTTTGTTCTGAAAGTACTTAGCATGAGGAACGGTGTAAAATTTAAAAAAAAAATAAGGCCATCCAGAAAGTAAATTTCCCCAAGCTACAAAAAATAAGCAAAACAATATGGATGATTGCAGTCAAATTTTTTAAATCTTAATGTATTCAAAATGGCTTAAAACCTCCAAAAAACATTTTAATTTAAACCCTAAATTTTAAGGGTTTTTTCAATTAAAAATATCTTCTTTTCTGTCTGAGCTGAAACAGCTTGTGGAGTCAAATGTGCCTTGTTTACTATCATTTCGCTTTGAAATACTGAGCTCTAGATTTTATAGCCTAAGTCAGGGGTTCATCTAGAAGAAAAATGGGTGCCCGTTTTAGGACCCTTCACAACATTCTGATATTCAAAAAGGGACGCTTCACAAAATTCCAATTCCCCAAAAAAAAACTCTTGACAAGTGTTTTTCAAATGGAATCCTATTATTTTAAAATGGAATTTGCCACTTTTTAGTCTTAAAACCCTTCATTTTCTCAAAATTACTTTCACTTTTCACAAAATTCCTAATAAAACAGGACCCTGACAGAAAAACCTGGATGAACCCCTGCTAGTGTTTCGATGAAAACGGTGTTTCCCACATTTCAAAGAGCACATGTGACGTCACACTGTTAGGCGCTTTCTGTGGTAAAATATAATTAATAACTGAGAAAAAAATTTGTGGGAAAAGACCAGCCTATTTTTGGAATCAGGAGATAATCTTTAATAATTTGAAATTGAACATTCAGAATTTTAAGAGTTGCTGCAATTCTCCATTTTCAATTTCAAAAATACATCAACTATTCACTATTTTCGACAAACAATCATCCCTGGAATGGAAACACTAGTCACACATTGGGATGGATTTGTGCATCCTAAAATGTCATAAAAGAGTACATAAAGTGTCATAAAAGAAAAATGAAGAAGTATTGCTGAGCTGTTTAACCATCCACACTAAAGGAAGTTCAGTACGTTCATGATAAAGACAACTACTGCCACACCCCAGCAGCTTCCTTCTTTGGTTGAACTAAGGATCAAATCAAAACCTGATCCCACAGCATGACAAGTGTTTCCATATTGGTAGCTATTATGTTAAAATTAGCTGGCATGCAGTTGTATATATTAGGCAATAAATATCTTAGTAATTATGTTCTGTTTGTTTTCCTTGAAAAATTTACTTTCTGGGAGGACCTTGAACATAGATAATTTTGTTCTATTTTTATTTGAAATTAAGGATGCATCCCTAAGCTTGTCATTTAAGTGTTTTACGCTGCATCATTGAAAGAAAATTTATTATTGAAAAAAATTGAAACGGGTATTTTGAATTAATTAGCAACTTGGGTAGCTAATTAAAATGGATATACAGAAATAAAGAATACTTAAGCTTTTTTACAGAGCTGTTTCGATTTTTTTAGTTTAAATTTGTCCCAAAAATATATAATTTTTAAAATTTTGTCTTTAGAAATGGCAAACCATAATAAATACAGAGAAATTGGATTCCCCCAAATTTAGACAAATTATATGAACTTAAGTGTTTAATCTCTATATAACTAAAAACGTTTGTGGGTATATATGTATGTAACGCATCTCCTCCTATGCCACGCCGCAGGCGTGGCCAAAACTCGGTATATAGGCGTATCTCGGGGCGAGAACGATTACTGTCAAGTTTTCCAAGCTCGAAAATCGAATAATTACGAGTAATTAGCGAATTTATAGCCGAAAACGCTTATTTCTCCATTTCTCTACTAGAGTAGATCTGCTCGACTCACTATTGTTAACGAGATGAAAACCTTAAAAAATTAAATATTTTAACAAGAAAAACTTGATAATTGTCCATTTAAAAGCTTTATCAGTGGTGAAACTACCAAAATAAATTCAAATAATTCATTATCAAACGTTATTTTCCTTTATTTAAAGATTTTTTTCCTTTAAAATTTAAATATTTATGGAAAATTGTAAATTATTTTTTCATGGAAAACGAGTTGAAAATCAAACATTGTTGTTTCAAATGAGACGGTTCACTAGACATTTCAACTTACTAGATATTTTATTACAGTTTTAAATTTGTTAGTTCACACTAGACTTATTTACTAGACTTTTTATTATAGTTTCAAATTTGTTACTTTATTAAGAGGAAAAAGACACCGGGATAGGAAAAATTACCGAGAACACCGGGATCGGAAAAAATTACCGAGAACAACGGGATAAGAAAAATTACCGGGAATACCGGGAAATGATAAATTACCGGGACCACCGGGATGAGGCGCCTGGGATATCGGGAAAATTGGTAATTGCTGATTTACAAAATTATAAATGTATTTTGAGAAAATTTAATTTAAAAAAATTTAAAAAAAAATTACCGGGAGCACAAGAGTATGAAAAAGGTGCCTATGATACCGGGATGATTGTGGTAATTGCTGATGTACAAAACTAGAAATATATTATCAGAAAACTTAAAAAAATAAATTTATACTCTCCACCCGTGCAAGGCCGGGCATATCCGCTAGTCTATCTGATATATAACTAAAAACGTTTGTGGCTATGTATGTATGTATGTAACGCATCTCCTCCCAAACCACGCCGAAGGCGTGGACAAAATTCGGTATATAGGCATATCTCGAGGCGAGGACGATCACTGTCAAGTTTTCCAAGCTCGAAAATCGAATAATTACGAGTAATTAGCGAATTTATAGCCGAAAACGCTTATTTCTCCATTTCTCTACTAGAATAGATCTGCTCGACTCACTATTGTAAACGATATAAAAACCTCAAAAATTAAATATTTTAACTGGAAAAACTCGATAATTGTCCATTTAAAAACTATATCAGTTGTAAAAACACCAAAATAAATTCAAATAATTAATTTTGAAAAGTTAGTTTTCCCTATTTTAAGATATTTTCCTTTAAAATTTAAATATTTATGGAAAAGTATAAATTTTCTTCATGGAAAACGACTTAAAAATAAAACATTGTTTCAAATGAAGCGGTTCACTAGACTTTTCAATTTACTAGATCTTTTATTATTGTTTCAAATTTGTTATTTTTGTTCACTAGACTCATTAATTTACTAGGAAACATTGCCGAGAACACCGGGAAAAGGAAAATTACCGGGAACATCGGGATAGGAAAAAAAAGTACCGGGATTACCGGGACATAAAAATTACCTCGATCAGCGGGATAGGAAAATTATCGGGAACATCGGGATAGGAAAAGTATCGGGAACATCGGGATAGAAAAATTACCGGGAACACCGGGATAGGGAAAAGACGTCTGGGATACCGGGATGATTGGTAATTGCTGATTTAAAAATTATAAATATATTTAAAAAAAATTTAACTTAAAAAAAATATACACTTCACCCGTGCAAGGCCGGGCATATCCGCTAGTAAATATATAAAAACGTTTGTGGCTATGTGTGTGGGTATGTATGTATGTAACGCATCTCCTCCTATGCCACGCCGCAGGCGTGGCCAAAACTCGGTATATAGGCGTATCTCGAGGCGAGGACGATCACTGTCAAGTTTTCCAAGCTCGAAAATCGAATAATTACGAGCAATTAGCGAATTTATAGCCGAAAACGCTTATTTCTCCATTTCTCTACCAGAGTAGATCTGCTCGACTCACTACTGTTAACGAGGAGATTAAAACCTCAAAAATTAAATATTTTAACATGAAAAACTCGATAATTGTCCATTTAAAATCTATATCAGTTGTAAAAACACCAAAATAAATTCAAATAATTAATTTTGAAACGTTAGTTTCCCTTATTTTAGGATATATTCCTTAAAAATTTAAATATTTATGGAAAAGTGTAAATTTTTTTTCATGGAAAACGACTTCAAAGTAAAACATTGTTTCAAATGAAGCGGTTCACTAGACTTTATGTTTACTAGATCTTTTATTATAGTTTCAAATTTGTTATTTTTGTTCACTAGACTCATTAATTTACTAGGAAACATTGCCGAGAATACCGGGAAAAGAAAAATTACTGGGAACATCGGGATAAGAAAAAAGTACCTGGATTACCGGGACATAAAAATTATCTCGATCATCGGGAAAGGAAAATTAACGGGAACATCGGGATAGGAAAATTATTGGGAACATCAAACATCGGGATAGGAAAATTATCGGGAACATCGGGATAGGAAAATTATTGGGAACATCAAACATCGGGATAGGAAAATTATCGGGAACATCAAACATCGGGATAGGAAAATTATCGGGAACATCGGGATATGAAAAATTACCGGGAACACCGTTATATGAAAAATTACCGGGATCACCAGGATAGGAAAAAGGCGTCTGGGATACCGGGATGATTGGTATTGCTGATTTAAAAATAATAAATATATTTTGAGAAAATTTAATTAAAAAAAAATTATACACTCCACCCGTGCAAGGCCGGGCATATCCGCTAGTATATAACTAAAAACGTTTGTGGCTATGTGTGTGGGTATGTATGTAACGCATCTCCTCCTATGCCACGCCGCAGGCGTGGCCAAAACTCGGTATATAGGCGTATCTCGAGGCGAGGACGATCACTGTCAAGTTTTCCAAGCTCGAAAATCGAATAATTACGAGTAATTAGCGAATTTATAGCCGAAAACGCTTATTTCTCCATTTCTCTACCAGAGTAGATCTGCTCGACTCACTATTGTTAACAAGATTAAAACCTCAAAAATTAAATATTTTAACATGAAAAACTCAATAATTGTCCATTTAAAAACTATATAAGTTGTAAAAACACGAAAATAAATTCAAATAATTAATTTTGAAGTGTTACTTTCCCCTATTTTAAGATATTTTCCTTCAAAATTTAAATATTTATGGAAAAGTGTAAATTTTCTTCATGGAAAACGACTTAAAAATAAAACATTGTTTCAAATGAAGCCGTTCACTAGACTTTTCAATTTACTAGATCTTTTATTATTGTTTCAAATTTGTTATTTTTGTTCACTAGAGTCATTAATTTACTAGGAAACATTGCCGAGAACACCGGGAAAAGAAAAATTACCGGAAACATCGGGATAGGAAAAAAGTACCTGGATTACCGGGACATAAAAATTATCTCGATCATCGGGAAAGGAAAATTATCGGGAACATCGGGATAGGAAAATTATTGGGAACATCAAACATCGGGATAGGAAAATTATTGGGAACATCAAACATCGGGATAGGAAAATTATTGGGAACATCAAATATCGGGATAGGAAAATTATCGGGAACATCGGGATAGGAAAATTATCGGGAAATGAAAAATTACCGGGAACACCGTTTTATGAAAAATTACCGAGAACACCGTTATATGAAAAATTACCGGGAATACCGGGATAGGAAAAAGGCGTCTGGGATACCGGGGTGATTGGTAATTGCTGATTTAAAAATTATAAATATATATTTTGAGAAAATTTAATTAAAAAAAATTATACACTCCACCCGTGCAAGGCCGGGCATATCCGCTAGTATTATATAAAAAATAAGAGAAATCAATTCAGGGAGGTTTGACTCAGGTTTTAACATTTTTAGTTCAGTTTGAATCTAACGTAAACCTGTAACAACATATAATTTATTTTGAATATATACTTAAAATATTTTTCTTACAATAACTGAAATATAATGTTTTTTTTAATTATATTAATATTTTATGTTGGATAATGAATGGATATTAGGTTGGCCCTTATAACAGTAAGGGGATTTTAAAGAGTTAAAAATATGCTGCTCCCACCCCCCTAACTTTGTTCCAATAGACATAAAATGACAATTTCAGACATGATATTTGATAAAAATGTATATTTTAGACAGTAAAATGCAATAAAATTTTTTGTTTCAAAAATGTTTTTAAATTATCATTTTTATTTAATTTTTCCCCTTTTTTTCAAATTTTTAAAACTTTTTGGAAAGGAAGTTGTTCTTAATGCCCATCACATTAAAGAGAATAAAATTACGAACAACATGAGCCCAATTTCATGTGTTTAAGGTAAGGGGTTGTAGAGTAATAGCTATTTTCAAAATGGAGAAAAAACAACTTTACAATAATTGAAATTGGGTAATTAAAAAATTTAGTACTCCCGAATGTATTAAACTAAAAATAACATTTAAATAGTAAATAATCAAATCAAATTGCCCCAAAAAATCCAAATATTTAATGCAAACTGCGTATTTACTTAATTAAAAAAAATACTAAAAAATTGTTTTTAACAAATTCAGCACAATTTCAAACCAATAAATAAATTTTCACAAATATTAGAGCAATATGACTAAAATCAGAGTAAAAAGTTACTTTAAAAAACAATGCAACCTTTACAATTTTTAATACTTTTTTCATTTAATGTGGTGAAAGAAAAATGAAGTCATGGCAAAATCTAGTTAATTACCATCTAAATATTATATCAGGTTTTATTTTATTTTCTTACCTTCCTGCAAAAACCTTAAACTTTTGAGTTATTCATTACATCGACCTTAGAACACTATGAATGATTCATAAGCAAGATTAGCAAGATAAAACATCGACATTTTGTCCATGATTCTATTTTTATTTAATATTTCTCATGATGGAGTGTTATAGTTTTATCAGGGTAACTATTTTTTGCAGCTTTTAAAACAAACTGACCAAAAACTCTAAACTTAAATGCTTTTGTAACAAGCAACATGGTAGAAAGAAATAAAAAAATTATCTGTGCATATGCAACTGTTGCCACCCAGATTTTTGATTGGACTACATGTTTGCTTTTTTCCATTCTATTTAATTATACTCAAACAATCTACTCCCTTCCCTATGTCCTTCCTCTCCTTCAGCCATAAGCCTTCGGGCATTCCAATAAAATTTAGCCTTTTGAGAGTGGTGAAAAGTAAAACACAAAAAAGAAAGGGCCTTGCATTTATTGCCCAACTGTAATTTGCTTATTAGCAAGGTAATTAGGACTTCTGAGTTATTAACACTGAAAAAACCCACCAACGAGGCCAAGTGGTTAGTGTATCTAACTATGAAGCCCGACTCACATGGTTTGAATCTACAGTTGTTCATGAATGAATGTGTGTGGAGATGGAGAAATGCCCCCCCCTGTACAACAGGATTGTGCATGCAAATGTATGTGGCTTCAGTCTACAGGTGCCTGCTGGGTAATGTAAAGTAAGTGCTATACTCTGTTCATTTAGAATTGGCGCCTGAGACGAAATGTATTAGAAGCAGTTACTATTGTAATTATCATCGAAAAACTTTTCTTGTGCAATGACAAGGCAGCCTAAACAGAAGTAGTTAAAATACTGTAAAAAAATCGGTCACTGAAGTTGTGTGATGAGCGTTATTAGGCGTTATTGAGCGTTAATTCTAAATGAACAGACTATAATGTCTGCATGTTATGGATCAAAGACTCCAAAAATCCACTATGGGAATAAAAAAAATTTTGGGAAAAACAAGAATATCAATAACTACTATCAATCCAAAAAACCTTTTATCCAGATTCCCAAATTCTGGAATGCTGCAAAATCTAGAACAGGGTTTCCCAAAGTGGTCAGTACTGACCCCCTAGGGGTCGATGAAGATTTAAGGGGGTTGCTTTTTTCACAAAATTCCTTAAAACGGCCCCTAGCAAAAAATCCTGGATGCATCCCTGCCTGGGCAAAATACTACCAAGGGGTCGATGCATGAAAAAGTTTGGGAAACCCTGATCTATAACAAGTAGATTTCACAAATGTTTCATTGTTCTGAAGGTATTTTTTCCTCATAACTTACGGCACACCCTATAAACCAGGGCTTTCTAACTGGAGGGCCGCATGCGACCAACCCGGTCATTTTGTGCGGCCCGCAAAGCTCCCTGAAAACCTACCAAAAGCAGGGTTCAGAACACTTTTTAGAAAACTAAAATTCAAACCTTTTCAGGGGAGACCCCTAAACCCACCTATTTACCTCTTAGATTATGGAGTAGCTTTAGTTAACTATGGTGAAAAAATTAAAGGTTTGAGGTTTCAAGAGGGAAGTTATATACCCTGAAATTCCCCTGAGAGTAGCACACAGTTATGGAAGGCTAAGGTCAAAATTTTCACGAGAATGGACAAAATGGAGTATCCCAAAATTAGTTGAAACACTATTTTTAGGGAAATTCACAAACATTTTCTGGAGACCATCTTTTTAAGTAATATTTTATAAAAAGATGCAAAGGGTGAAAGATTAATACATCTTCTGAAATTTTTGAAAATTTATCAATAATATGTTAAATAACCTTTGTCACTCTGTGATTTGCCGGAAAAAATACATTTTTAATACTCTTCCCCTGAAAAATATATCATGGATAAAAAGGAGCCAGATTACTCTGTGGCCCGCCACTTGGCTTGTGATTTCGATTGCGGCCCTCAAGTACTTGGGAAGTTGGAAACCCTTGCTATAAACCTAAAAGACAACCATGGTCAAGAATGTTTTAACTATATTCCTATGTATTCCTTGATGATATTTGCTACAATGGCAAAAATTTCTTTCAGATTGTTGTAACTATTTCTTATTAATTGTGCATAAAACCAATTGTATTCTTCCAGGGGTTCATCTAGAATGAAAATGGGTCTGTTTTAGGACCCTTCAGAAAATTCCAATTCCCAAAAAAGGACCCTTCACAAAATTATAATCTTCAAAAAGGGACCCTTCACAAAATTGTATTGATCAAAAGTGGTTTGAAAATTGTTTTTAAAATGAGTTTCCTTCATTTTGGAATGCAATTTGCCAAATTGTGGGCCAATTTCAAAAGTTATGGCTGCCGTGGTTGTACTACAAGCCCTCATTTTCACAAAATTCCTTTGATTTTTCACAAAATTCCATTTAACTTTTCACAAAATTCTTAAAACTGGACTGTGACAGAAAAACCTGGATGAACCCCTGTCTTCATAAAACTGGTTGTTAATGCAAAAAGAAATTTTAACCCATAATACTGGGATTCATGCTGTTAAAAATGGATTTTCAGGGCTTCCCCAGAAAAGCAGCACTTTTATAACGAATGTATCCAGTGTTCTGGAAAATGTATCCAGTGTAATGGTGTTATGGGAAATGTAATAAATCTGGGCATTATTAATAATCAGGGTTGCTGATTTTTTTTATTTTTTTTTTAAATCAAAAAAATCGGATTTATTTGATTTAAATCAGATTTTTTTTATTTAAATGAATAACTAGCTCTGAACTTCTGGAAACTGGTTAATAATATACTAATATTGTAATTTCAATGTGGTATAATAATTTAGGATGACTTACTATCCCAATTTTGATCTATTTTATACATTAATTAATTGAATTAATTAAGGGGAGTGGTTTACTGCCATTTCATAGTGAAATGCCCAAGCCCATCCTAAAATGGTGAATAAACCTAAATACTATCAGTTACTAAAATTTTTATCCTTAAACTATTTAAACTATCTTTAAACTATTTTTGCCCAATTGTGCAATCAATAATAGCTTTAAAAGAAATTGTGACAATGATTACAAAAAAATTTATGCCTTATTTTTGTGTAAAAATTTTAATCAATCTTTGAATTATAACAATTCAGTTCAATTAATTTTACTAAAAGTATTATGTATACTTATTTCTTTAAAATATAATTAGTAATAAAAATAAAATAAAATAAACAACTTATTGACAGTCATGTACAGAGAATAGAGCTCTATTTGCTGTAGTTATGTAAAAGAAAACAATAGTTTGGAAAACATGACTAACTATAAAAGCAAGCTTACGATAAACATGCTTGTATTTTAAAAAGTTGATGTACCAGATAAAAAAATTTAAATATTTTAATTCTTATTTAGTTTATCACAATTATTGATTCCAAACCCTGCTACTTACCCCTTTTTGTCATAAATATGTTTGTTATTGGTAGAAAATTTGCACTCTTGAAATTGCAGGGAATTTTATGTTGAGTAACCTACCCAAATAATGTATTATTTATCTCTCCCAGTTACATATCTAGCAGAATTTTAAAAAAAATTGTAAAATGCAAATAATCCTGCAAACCATTTTAAGCATCCACAACTAATTTTTTATTTAAATTGTGGAAGTTGAACATTTTTGATTTAAATCAATGATTTTTTTTTTAAATCAAGTGATTTAAATCAAGTTGATTTAAATCAGTGGTGCCCAACCTACGGCCCGCGGGCCAAATGTGGCCCGCGAGGCTGATTCATGTGGCCCGCGGACTCATTAAATCTTAAAAACAAAAACCACTTTCAGAAATCTTCCAAGAAAATCACGACATTATGGACCTTATATCTAAAAAAAGATGATAACGGAATTCTTCAACATCCGGTAGTAATTTTTTTAACTTCTCCGTTTTTTCTATATACAGGGAATTTGCCATTCGATAAATATTTTTTAGTATCAGTTAGCCATTTGAATTCAGTTTATAAGGATATTTTTAGAACCAAACTTTGAAAAGATGTCCGATCGTAAAAAAGTGAAGATTCAATCGAAATGCCGAAACTTTCAAGAAAAGTGGACAAATTCATATTTCTTCATTCAGTGAGACAATAAATAGTATGTAAGGAGACTGTGGAAGTGTTTAAAGAACTCAATATCAAGAGATATTACGAAACGAAATAGATAATCATCTTAATTCAGTTTTAAATAAGTGTTTCAAATTTGGAGCCGAATTTACAAGAACTAGTATATCCTCCAAACAGATGCAAACTTCTCATTGAAAACGGGTATGTAATTTTTCTTCATGTTTAGAAAAATCATTAAAAGTGTTTTTTATGTGATGGCCCGCGAGATAAATCTTCAAAAGCAAATTGGCCCTCGTGAAAAAAAAGGTTGGGCACCACTGTTTTAAATCAAGCAACCCTGTTAATAATACCCCCTTATTTTGAGCAAAGTTGATAAAATGACATTGCAATTATCACATTACCCACCTCATTTTCGATCAATATTGCCTGGCTTTTCACTTTGCCTGTAACAATAATCTGTTTAACACTGTTAAAAACATTTCTGTGTAGCCCTAACTGAAAAATAGAGTGTGAAAAAGTTCAATGTCAAAAAGCTTATTGGACACAAACGGTGCGGGTTAAATGCAACTCTTATGACAGTCAACAAGTTAAACAGGGATATTTCCATATTCCTAAAATTGTATTTTTAAGTGATTTTCACTAAAATGTTGATATTTTCTAAACAAAAATCATTTTTTTGAGGATTTCTTGACTTTTCAGGAAGTTTATAATTTATGGAGGTTAAAAAAACCATTTACGAATCTTCCTCGTTAATCGAGAGTTGGAATGCAAAATAATTGTTTTTTAATGAGTTCTTTAAAATTTTGTCACTTTAAATTACATAAAAGAGTATTCAGCTGATTCTATTAATAACATCCTATACTTCACTATTTTTCAATTTGTTAACATACTGATAAAATACCAGTACATGTATCAAATTTAATAAATCTGAACTACTCTTAAATTTTTGTTTAAAATATTTAGATTAGATTTTTAAGTACATTCTATAGAATCCTTCATATTTCGGTAGATACCACCATGCTCTTCTGGACAGCAAAACGTATAAATACTGCTATATAATTTAAAACTCATAGATTAAAATGTTAAGTTAGAGCAATAACTGTTAAGTTTATCAATAAAAATACAAAAAAAATTGTGGATATTTGAATTTATGGCGTTCCAAAAACAAGTTATGGGATATTTAGAGGGAACATTAACGGAATTGAACCGAATTCCTATTTTATATAATCTTTTGAAAACAATAGGTATTTTTGCATTGCTAAAAAATACATATTAAAATAAATTGAGAGGTACTGACCTACAACTAAAATAACCTTGATTATGTAAGGAGTTGTGAATGAAATTAGGTTTTAGACAACCGGAAAACACAAAATCAAATCTAATTAGATAACCGTGTTAGTCATGATATGGATATATGATCTCACCTAATTCCCTATAAGCACTTTATATTTACGAACAAAACTAGTTAAATTCAACTTTATACGTAAATCTAAGTATTATTCTATGAATATAAAATTTCATTATCATAAATAAATTACCGTTTCGACCACATTGTGCAATTTTGAAATTTGGGTTTTGAGTTCGCACTTCCATAAAATTTGTTTTCGTTTCAAAAATGGGAGAAACTCTCGTTAGGGATACAGTTAAGCAAAATGTAAACATAGAATTAAAGTTATGGCATGCCCTGTAAACTCAAATTATTATTTCAAAATTAATATCAAAACCAAATCTTAAGCTCATCAAATAATGTAATATAACTTACTATTTTTAAAGATTTCCAAATTGTTTAGAGGAAACATATTGGAGCGTTTACTGGTTCGAAGACGAGAAAGGCATTTACCAAGGAATCTCCAGTAGGTTCAATTCCAGTTTTCAATAAAGCGCCATCTATTGAAAGTCTTGGGTATTAACCGAGAGTGGTAGAACGTTTCGGAAAAGATCGGGTAACTAATTAAATTTTAAAACTTTCCGCAACCTCTCTTTCTAAGTTTTTAAAAAAAAAATTCAATGAGGTTCAGAACTTTTTGCTTCAAATTTTATTTAAGGATTGACTTCTACAATTTTATTTTCAAACCAAAACTATATTATTTTTAAAAGATCAAATTCTTCAGCTTGGGAAACTTTCCATATCGCCCATTTCATATATTTTTAAAAAAGTAAAACTAAAAAAAGGGGAAATGTATTATAAATTCAAAAATAAGCTATTTCTAACCAAATTCAACTTAAGAAAATTTTTCGGAATTTTGAATCTTTATTTTTCAACACACACTCTCATTCATTTTTCGCGCTTAATTTGCATTTTGGCCCTATTGTAATAAAGAAAAACTACTAACTATTTTTATCAAATAATGACACAATTTCAAATTAATAGAATTTCCGAATCTTCCATGACGAAAAAATATTTTACTGTAATCTTATGTTATGATAAATCAGACGGGAAATTATTTTGAAAAAAAAACTATAAGCCACACATAAACAGCGTAAAAATCCAAACCCAGGATTTTAAAAATAATTTTTTTAAAGAGAGATAGCCTTTTAGATCTATAAAAGTGCAATTTGAACAAAATGAAATTAGTGTTAATCCAAATAAATGAAACTTAAGTTTCTGTGCAAAATGTTATAGAAATTACAAAAATTTTCTAAAAATTAAAATTAAAGCTAAATTAAATTTTTTCTGTATTGAGATTTTTTATCTTAATTACCTATTAGTTATTTACATTGATGAAAACGTCGAGGAATCCTGAGAATTTGTTTGATTTTTCAGAACGTTTTTAATTTTGAATACCTTTAAAAAATAAATTTAAATAAACCGTTTCTGTTTTTCATGTATGTAAAACTAACTATTAGTTTAATTTATTTATTTTTCTAATAAAATTGAGGTAACATTTTTTGTGGACGAACATCAGAAATTTGTTTTACAATCAATAAGCTTCACCCTTCAAAAAGATAAGCCTATATATTATGTTTCTTCTTTTAAAAAATTAGTTGTCTTTACGACTCTATTGCTTTTCGTAAAAGTATGACTTTCAAGTACATAAGAAAAAATTGGGCCATTACATGGCCAAATACATTGTTTCAATAAATAAACAACTTTGCAGTGAAAACAACAACTACCTGTAAATACTGTTTAACCTTGCTAGTCATATTACTGCAGTTAAAAAAACTTGCATGCGTCAAATCTGTAAAAGTTGTTTTGCCTTTCTAGGACATTTAATGCAGTGAAAACAATATTAGTAGTCGGGAGTTTTAAGCTCTCTCCTTCCTCGTGTCACAAAACACATGCAAACCCCTCCCTCATTGTGATATCATCATTTTTAAAACTTAATCAACTTGAAAAATTTAAATTTTTATTTCGCTATTTTCATTACTTGGAAATTAAATACCTTTTACTGCTAAATCAAATCAAATAGTGGAATATATTGAAGCGGCTTGTGTGGCCGTGCATCGTTATAGACAAATTGTCTCCTACTCTAGACAGCAACTTAAGTTGAACCTACTACGTCACTACACCTATCCGGAATATCATTGTAACATCACCAGAAAACATATTATTAGACAATAGCTAAATAAAGATTCGGCTCTTTAAAACTAAATGATCACTTGAAATTTTTACCTGTACAATGTACTTGTTTTTAAAATTCATTCTTTTATCGTTGATTTTATTCAATCTAAATTTTCTTTGTGGGAAAATTCACGGAAAAGGCACGTTTACTAGGGGCGTACGGGAAATTGTCTCTCTCATAAAAAACAATAGAAAACTTATGTAAAAAGACGAACTTTTTTTACAGTGTGTTTTAGGTACTTTTAGTCTCCCTCTTGCTACACCGCAACCAAACGCAAAACTGAAAACGCTCCCTTATGAAAGAAGAGTTTTAAATCCCACCCTTTTCTATAGAAGTTCTTTTGTAGCCCCTGATCTAACAACTCCTCCCTCTGCAGGTGTAGGCATGCGGCCGCTGCCCTGATGCCGACGACGACGGGATGGTGCTGAAAGGGGCCAAGGACCCCTCAGACAACCTGCCGGAGTACGAGATGCTGGCCAACGGCAACCCGCGGAAGGCGGTGGTCCGCATCCAGGAGAACCCGCTGGCCGAGGTGACCGTGGAGAAGCCCCCGGCCACCGACCAGGCCGCCGTCAGGGTCCGCATCGAGAAGGGCCGCAAGCCCCGGCACCGGTACCGGACCACGTTCGAGCTGGTGCTCGGAGCGGCCACCGTCGTGCTGGGCCTGCTGTGTTGCGCGCTCTTCTACATGATCTTCATGAAGACAGACAGAACAAGTGAGGAAGGGAATTTTGTTATACTTTTTGAGTGGGTTAGAAGCTGAAGAGTGGTCATGAAAGAAAAAAAAACGTTACAGGGCTGGGGTATAGAAGGACACTTTAAACGCATATGTTCATGATTTAGCGTTATAATAGAAAATTATAGTTGACCATTTTTCTCTAAAATACACTGAGAGAAATGATAGTTTTAAATTTGAATAAATCGATGTTCTCATTTTGGTATGGAATTTTTTGATTCAAATATGACGACCCAATGCTTTCAATTTTGAAACACCAGGCATACTCAGTTTCAAACAGTTTAATAGTCACCACTCAAATTATGCTTATTTTTAGTTTATATTTGAAAATTGAAATAGTTGTAATATATTGAAAGTAACATTAAGTTGATGAGTGTGATAACTTGTAACACAACATTGTGACGTCCCCACTACATAGTAGAGAGCTTAACAGAGTGTTCATCTCCATAGACGCTAATGGCAACTTTTTTAACAGGGCTTTTCCCATTGAAAAATTTTAGGCCAAACGGACCCGCCTCCTTTAATACCACGCTATTCCTGCTAATTCTGTCACTCAAATCCAAATTGCCTATAATCAGTGTTAAAATCAAATCAAATACATTTCGCGTTCTCTGATTGGCTGCTAGTGAACTGAATTATAATATGCGTTCTGGAATTAAATTAATGACCTAAAGAGGAAAACGGCGGTTTGGTATCTCTGTTAAGCTCTCTACTCTGCGGTCGCCACCAACTTACTGGTCTAATTCCTACGTCATAATAACGTGGCTATATGGTCATCATAAAGGTCATCATTGCACTCTTTTTAAAAGAATGTACGGTCATGAACGAATTAAAAAAAAGAGTACTTGATGCTTTATTTTTTGAGTGCGCGACATACTCAGATTTGAGTAATTTTTACTCATATTTGAGACTGTCGTTTTAAGAGTATGCCATCTTCATTTGAAACGCAATGCAACATGTTTATTTTCTAAAGCAGACCCCAATTTGTATTCCATATTCTGAAAGAGCACACCAAAAAAATCCCTAGACACCGAGTGAAATTTTCATAGACTATCATAAAAAATTATGAGTCGTAGAAATTCGAAATACTTTTTTTTACTTTCTATGATAAATTTTATTAAAGAGTATTAATAAGTTAAATTAATTGTTTCATTATTGTAAGGAGAGCGCTTGTTCTTTGATTCAGTAGAGACCCAAATTAATGAATGGTATTGTTTATCGTATTTAGTAATTATATAAAAGTGCTTAAAAAAAAGTGAATTTCTAAGGCTCATAATTTCTTTTTATTATACCCTATGTAAATGTCTCTTTGTGTCCATGTTTTTTCAGAGAAGGGAAGAGTATGGAATAAAAATTGGGGGTTGCCTTAGGAAAAATTTTTTTAGCTGAGTTTCATATGAAGATGGTCTTTTAGAGAAAAATGGTCAACTATAATTTTCAAAAATATGTTAAATCATGAACATAGGCATGTATATAAAGTAGGTTTGCTTTATTCCAGCCGTTCGTCAAAATTTCACTGTAACTTTTTCAAGGACAGTACCTGCTATTCATTTTACCCAGATAAATGAAACAAAACATATCAAATTTAGCAGACGCTCCCTAACACCCTTTATTATTTGTCTGTGCTCGCTTGGCACGAATGGTAAACCCAAACGGGGAAGGCCATTCTCTCCCTGGGGTTGGATAGGTAGGGAGAGAGCGCGCCAAAAACTAGTTACTTCTCTCGCCAAGAACTACTCCACCTCCCTTCCCTCTCCTTTGCCAATGGGGTGCAAAAGTAGCCAAGCCAGCAACCCTGATTTCCCGCACCCCTGCTCGAACTTGGATCTCCCCGCTTCCCTCCGCCAAGCTAGCGCAGACAAATAATACCTGTCACTTTCTTTTTCTTTCGTAATTGCTCTCCCTCTATAGCGATTACTTGCGGGCACAGCAGGATGATTATCAGGAATACATGATCCGGACGCCTCGTGTCCGGCCATTCTCCCGGATTCATCAACCTCTTTCGATTAGTCTGGGAAGAATTTATCCGGGATATTGACCGGACGGCTGATGGCCATGTGTGAATGGAGGTTGCTATAGAACGATGGACCTCGTTTATTTGGATGGACTAAGGAAAGAAAAGCGATTCACTAATTGTCGTGTGGCAATTGTGATTTCTTGCCTATAACAGGGAAGAGAATTCAAACAAAATTATTAAAAGAAGTCAATTTCTTAATCATTGAAATCAGGAGCGCTCGCGTTCTGTGATTGAGAAGAAATCCAAATTAATGATAGGTATTGTTTATATTAAATTTAATTTAATGTAATAAATTAACTTTAGAGTACTTGAAAGTCTACCTCACCTTTGCAATAGAATTAACTCTCAAATTTCACCAACATAGAGGCTCATGTAAAAAAGAGAAAAATAATAGTCCATAAAAGAAGTCAAGAAATCAAGTCAAGACGATCAATGTGAAACTATAAATATACTCGGGTTTAATGAAATAAAAAATAATACGAGATGAAATCCAAATTATAGTTTTTTACGAATGATTAAGATAACCAATATTGTATCCCCTTAACTTGAATAATGGATAATCCAATATCATCAAGGAACAAGCTGCATGTAAACATAGAAAAATTTCAAAGAAACTGTAATAATGTCAAATAAACTGTAACGAAAACAAAAACTGAATTGACTTATTTTTCTAGGTTTAAAGATTTGCCTCACAGAAGAATGTGTTAAAACAGGTACGTCCGTTTATGTGTGTGTATTTCATTTTTCTTGTATTTTTCTTGTTATAACCTGTTGATTATAACTACGTAGTGTTCAACCAGTAGTGGAACCAGGAGAACGGGGGCTCGTGCCCCCAGAAGGGTAAAAGCGTTTTGGGTAAAACGACATTGGAAGATAATTTCTTTTTAAAAATTTAATTTTTAAGCTTTTAAATGCTTTAATGTGTAGCGTTATAGCCAAAAAAGCATATTTTCCTTCAATATTTTCAAAAAACATCGCAGTTTTTGTTGCTGGAGGTGTTTTAAAAATCCTGGTTTTCCCTCAGAAGTCAAACTTGGATCCGCCCCTGTATTCAACTAAAGCTTAAGCAACTCAGATGGTTGAAATTGTCAACTATATTAAGAGCAAGGGGTATAAGCATGAGTAATGCATCTACATAAATGTTTTATAATTTTTTGTAATGTGATAAAGCTCCGTCATGTGTGACACATAAAATACTCCAAAATTTGGATTTTTTACAGATAATTTACTCTGACGTTAAATACTTAAAGACAAAAACTTTAAATAAAATTAAAAAATCATAAAAGCGAAGAGCACACACAAATATTAATTATATTTTTTATAAATTAAAAGTTTAAAGTTAAATGCAATCTATTTAATCTATACTACAAAAGGAATTATCTTATAGGTTTTTGGGAAAAAATATGTTGACGTTTGTAGTTCCAATTAAAGCGTTAATTTAGTCGTATTCAGACTTAAATGGACCAGTTATAAAATTACATGAATAAAGTCAACACAGAAAGCTATCAAACTCTAAAATTCATTTATTAATTTCCATCATTAATAGTGCTTCGTTTTTTTAGCTGCTTCCCTACTTAACGCCATGGACCAAACGTCAGATCCATGCGACAATTTCTTCCAATTCGCTTGTGGAACGTGGAATAAACTGCACATGATTCCTCAGGACAGGAGTAGTATTAGTACATTTGAAGTCATGGCAGACGATCTGCAAGTTATTCTTAAAGGTAAAAAACCATCATGGAACGCATTCAATTGCTCTTTGTATTAATGATAATGGTTTAAAATAGAAATATGAAGCAGATTGTAAAAATAACTCGAAAGAATTTCAGGATTTCTTTTAAAGAACAGATTAATTATATTCTTTTAACTAAAGTTTGCATATTAAACATCTTAAAATGCCGGAAACTCTTACTCTACCACTTATCTAATTAGTTTTTTATTCTATAAAAATTAGTCAGTCCATAAATGTCATAATGATGTACAATACTGGAAAAAAAATCGACTCAGACCCTATATCTCCAGAACGACTTGTGATATAAAGACAAATACGGTATCATTTTTCATGATTTGAAATATTCTATATATAGAAAAATTTTCAAGTTCTTAGGGGGTCGTCTTCATATTAAACGAAGCACCAACTTTCGTTTTTTCTATGGGCGACACCAAAGATTATTCCCGATTCTGAAAGAGCACCCCCTAATACCCCCAAAAACCAATTTTAATGTCATTTGGTCCCGAAATAAAGCCAGGAGTGGGGATTGAAGATCGTCGAATTTACGTTGAAATCTCGTTCTTTACGTTGAATTCTTGATTTTGATCCTTACAACCATCAACCCCGCAGGATAAAAATCGAGAATTCAACGTAAAAAACGAGATTTCAACGTAAATTCGACGAACTTCAACCCCCACTCCTGGCTTTATTTGGGGACCAAATGACATGAAAATTGGTTTTGGGGGTTTTAGAGGGTGCTCTTTCAGAATCGAAAATAATCTTTGATGTCGCCCATAGGAAAAACGAAAGTTGGTGCTTCGTTTACTATGAAGACGACCCCGTAAGAACTTAAAAATTTTTCTGTATATAGAATACTGCAAATCATGAAAAATGATACCTTATTTGTCTTTTTATCACAAGTCGTACACTACTTTTATAAGCATTCAATTTTCAAGGCAATTCTTAATGAATGTTTTTATCCAAAATATAGAGTGTGTAATAATGGTTTCTAAAATTGTACTAATCGTTACGTTTTTAATATTTTCTTAAGTAATAAATCTTATAAATGTTTGTTTTAGGTTTGTTAGAAGAACCTGCGAACAATTATGATAACAGTGCCACGATAAAGTCAAAAACATTTTACAAATCATGCATATCAACAGGTAAATATGCTAAAATTTTCTACAAAACATCAATTAGCAATACACACTTTGATTAGTTTTAAAAATGTAAGCCTAGGACACCAGAAAGGTCCTTTAAGGACTCGGTTTTCCGATTACCACGCTTTTTGAATTCTTTGCAACAATTTCAAGATTAAAAAGTTTTTCAATTCCTCTTAGGTGCAGGTGGTCTCTTATCAGGATTATTTCTCACAAAAAGCGCCCATAAGTCTGAAATCTAATAAAAAAATGCTGCAAAGAGCATTTTAAGAGCATTAAAGGTCTAACAGCTTTGTGTGAAGGTGCTCACCGCAAAAAAAAGCTCACGAACCTTCTCGAATTTTCTATTACTCCCCCTCTCTTCCAAAAGAAAACCCTAAAAGAATTTTCTTTTCTTCGGCAGTTACAAAGTACTCCGAAGTATTCTCCAACGATTTGAATTCGATTTGTGAAGTAAGTGCTTTCGCGGTGACCAGAATTTTCATCTTCCTTCCCAAAACTCAAATCGATCTCTTATCTTTCAAAATGGATAAGAGAGGCCACTCGGTGGTGGTGGGTCTCCATGAATTTCAATAGGAAGGTCTCTAATACATAAATCTCTCCGGGAAAGAATCGATTAATGGTTCTGTAATCGATGTGGCACTTCCATTCATCGTAATCGATTCAGTCTTTGTTTTCACTTAAGGACACGGATGGCTTTTGAAGCCATTGATTCCTGAGGTCATGAATGAGGTTGGCTTAGGAGAGTCGAACTTTGGCAAACTATATAACGGGAGATTTATAGTCAAGAGACGTGACAGCTTTAAACTATTACCTGTGGTTGGGGGTTTTATGGAGGAATACGAGGATGGAAAGTGTATTAGTTGAAGAAAAGTGGAGAGGAGAGATAAATTAAAGTATTTTATGGTCTATTAACTTGAAATTCTTTTGAGAATGAAATATAGCTATAGGTATTTGCAGTATATTTAATTGATTCTGACTGCAACCATTCACAAATTCAATTTGCTCTCTTTCTATTTACATTTTCTTTTAACTCTTTTATAAAACCATTGACTAAAAAACATAAAAACTCCTTTTTTTCAATCTAGTAATATTAAAAATAATATTAAAGATTTAAAATTTTAAATAATTTCGAGTATTCCCCCAAGGAGATTCATCTCCTCGTTTTTAGCTAAAAAAAATCTGTGTATTTTCAATGATTCAAGTAAACCCCTAACGATTCATTCCCCTAACGAGCTAGGGGTTTTTATAAGCTGACATGGGAAATTGTAAAACTCCCATGCCCGCTCATAAACCTCTCTAGGTCACTAGGGGTGCATTTCCGACCCCCCATTCCTAGGTGTCTCCTTCCCCTCCTAGAAGTTATGAAACACTTATCTGAAACACCCTGTATAATATGGATTTTTCATCTCTCCCCCTCAAAGTTTAATAAATATTAAATCATTGTTTTGTTCGTTTCAGTTCAGATAGAGGCGATCGGCGACAAACCCCTCCGAGACGTGGTCAAGGAGCTCGGGGGGTGGCCGGTCAGCGAGAGGGAGTGGATCGAACCCGAGTGGCCCCTGGAGCACCTGCTTGGGAAACTCAGGGGAGAGTACAACCAGGGCATCATCATAGAGCAGTGGGTAGGGCCGGACGACAAGAACTCATCCGTCAACGTCATACAAGTACGAGTCATCTTCATTACTTGTAGCTATTAAGTGCTTGTTGATTGTGATTGTACTGATACAGTGAACCAATGAGATATTTTTAGATTGAAACTTTACTTTAATGCATCCTCAAAATTTACCCCAATATCTCTGGTAGTGGATGATATTAACCCTTTAACAGTGTCGCCCGAACTGAGCTCGGGCAACTACTACGTGCAGAATTTGTGATGCCCAAACTGGGTTCGGGGTTCGGGTTGGAGAAAAATTAACGTGTCCGTTTTGTGAAGCCCAAACTGAGTTCATTTCGATGATGATGGTGATTTTTCTTCGTCTAGAGATTGGGAGACATTATGTTTGGATAATCTTCCTCCTAATTGAATAAGATGTGTGTGTAATCCAATACTTTTTATGTGTATGTTAAAATAATTAATACACTTGTAATTTCATTTAAATTTTGATTTTTGTTATAAAAAAACTATTTTCTAACACTAATAATATAAAGAACAAAATTAAACAGTCAAAAAAAATTCCATACTACTTGGTCATTTTTCTGAAATAAATGTCACTGTTAAGGGGTTAATTGATAATTACATGATATCAGATCAAAATTAGACTATAAACTTACATTATATTAAAGTACCCTATTTTCGTGTCATAAGAAGAGGTTAATCAGTGTCCGAATTAATAAGAATTCCTCTCCAAATAGAGTAGATTCTTAGCTTAATTATCCTTCAATCAAATAGGGGTAATCAATCATATTACAAAATGTAACCAACCATCGATCGTGGTAAATATACAATAGTGAAGTAAATTTTTAACAACACAACAATTATTTTTAACTATACTTTGCAGCGACGTTTCCTGAACCCCAGTACGTCACTACGCGGAAGGAGAAAGTGAGTAAACACAAAGCCTGTTGGGTTGATAGGAGGAATTTCGATACGCGAATTGTGATAAAAAGACACTATTTATACATGGGTTTAACGAAAAAATCATATTTTAAAATTGACGTTCTTTGTTTCACTCGAAATTCAGACACCGCGATAAGAACTACTTTGTTTGTTTAGTGACGTAGTAGGTTCAACTTAACCTTTTACCTGCCGATGTTCCCAAATGGGAACATCATTTTAAGGAATTTTTACACCACTTAATTTTTCATGCAGGAATTTGATACTTGGTAGAAAGTAACTCAAAGATATGAAGTTATTTTACATGCAAAAGTTTTTCACGTGGAATTTCATCCTTTTTGTAGAATTCATATCAAAATTAGAGATTTTTGGCTCTTCCAAAAGTTGCACAAGTTTCAACTTGTGAAAAATTTAAATAAATTTAGTTTTAAATAATTTTGCTGTATTTAGGTAGCTTAAGTACACATCTTCCCATTTGGCTTGACAGAATAGCTTCATATTTTAATTTTGGAGAGTAATTACCAATACAACGTATATGTTCCCAAATGGGAACATCGGCGTTTGGGGTATAGTATTTGAGGGGATTTTTATAACATGCAAAAATTCAAGTTATTTCCAATTTTCTTTAATTTTTTGAACATTTCTTGTCTCAAAGGATCTAAACAGGTTAAGAATTATGTTTTAAATTCAAAAATATGTAATTTTTAATTTTTCACCTGATTTATGGAGAAATAAATTCTAAAGTTTTATAGCAAATTCTTACACTCTTATATTTTTCTAACTCCCCGATCGATTAATATTCAGTAATTATCAATGGGGGTTATACAAAGAGCATATTTGGAGTGTTTCCGAGGATTTGCGTATATATTTTTGTTCAAATACTTTTTTTAATAAAAATTTTAGAAATAAAATTGAAAAATTTTGAAAATAAGGAAAAGTGCGTACATCTAAAAACACTCTTCTAACGTAAGTTGGATGTAAGATTTTTGTGGTTCACTTCGGAATCTTCCATGAGAAACACAGCTTTAATAAATCAATGGAGATAATTATAATTATTAATTTTGAAAGCTAATTAGATTTTAATGCAATTAGTGGATTTTATGCTAGATATCCGTATAGGACCGTAATTAAAACTAATTTTTCTCACAGAAACGTAATTGTTTAGCTTTGACGAGCATGGGAACACTCTTTTGTATTTTTTACACCAAAATATTACCCATAGTGCAAGAAAAATTTACGGAAAAGCTTCGCGTACGCAATAAACATGTCAATTTTTTCTTATGAAAATTTATAAAATGTTACTCAATCGTTCAAGTATGGATAATAAAATTGAAAAAACCGTCCACAATCAGTAGCGGATTTCTAAATAGGCTAGCTAGGCTATAGCCTACGGCGGCAAATTTTAGCAGGCGGCAAATAAATTTTTTAAGGCAGAATTTTTTTCAAAAATTTATTTCCCGCCTACTAAAATTGAAATTTCCTACTGAAAAAAAGGAGAGGAGAAATAAAACACTAAACATAAGCTCAGACTGGAACATCCTTTCAAAAAAGCAATTCTGTGGTTTACAAGGAACTGTTCTCTTTGTTACCTAAACGTTCTCAAAATGAGCTAAATCACTACTTTAAAGGGCAATTTTTAAAAACATGTCTGGGGGAGAACCCCTACACTCCCCTCTCAAATTTCGATACTTGTTATACAGTGTTTTCCCCTTAGAAATTATGCTGCCTACAAGAAGCTTTTCCCTTTTGGTGCTCTCTCCTCTCCATAGAGTTTAAAAGTAGATAAACACAAGTTTGGGGGAAATTTTCAAAAATATTTTCTGGGGGAGGACTTCTGGCCCCGTTTGACGTTATTTAAAACTTTTCCCCCCAGAAAATTCTGTGGTTTTCAAGGAAATGTAAGGGAGGGGCCGTATCCAAGGGGGGTTGGGGGTTCAAACCCTCCCTCCAAAATTTTGACATAAATTTTTTATACTTACTGCTTTTCCTTAAAAATTAGCCTTAAAATGCATAAAACCCCTATTTTTAAGGTTCAAAATTCGGAATTTTTCTTGGGGAGAACCCCAAATCCCCCTTGAAATTTTGAAATCTGTTATAAAAGTTGTTCCTTGAAAATATTGGGACTTACAAGGAGTGGTTCTCTTCGGGTTAGTCTAAAAATGAGTGAAATCATAAAGAGGCCGTGGGGAACTCAGAGGGGTGTAAAAAAAGGGAAAAGCAACTCTAAAACGAGTTAAAATCCTGGTTTTTAGGGTCGAATTTCCAGAAATTTTCTGGGGGAGGACCCCCAGACCCCCCTTTCGAATTTCGAACCCAATTAACCACCACTTTTCTGTGAAAAGTTCGTCGAAATGCAAAAATCCTACCAAAATGTACACGTTCAGCTGTCAGTTAGACCGCAATAAAAGAAAAGAATAAGAACAAAATAGGAATTCAAAAGTCAAGTCACGTAGTGTACCAAATCCACTTTAAATCTACGTATACCCCCCTATCGGAAAATTTTTTCTGTTGTTCCATAAACCAGTATAAATGATACTGGAACCAGTATACATGATACTGGATCCAGTTCCAGTATAATTTGATACTGGTTTATGGAACACCAGAAAAAATTTTCCACCCCCAACCAAAAACTAAAATGACACCCCTGTTTTAGTTTTGTAAAATGTATAGCATATCGGCGGCAAATTTTGGTTCAGCCTATAGGCGGCACATTTGGAAATCCGCCACTGTCCACAATCATAAAAATGTTCATAATTATTGAGTAGAAACCTATTTCAATCATTTTATTTGAATTAATTGTAAAATATGTCCCTTTTGGAAATCCCCCTAAAAACTTCACCCCAAACGCCGATGTTCCCAAATGGGAACATCCTCAAAATCATACTTAGGATTTTTTTTCCGCCAAAAAATGACTAGAATGGTTTTAGTAATGATGAAACTAGCCATTTAAGCCAAAAATCAGAACCATTAATTCGAAATTTGAATTGCGGCGTTTAAAAGGTTAAGTTACTGTTTAGTATAGTAGGGATTTTACTACACTGTTCTTTATAAAACTTTTTAATATAAAATTCATGACTTCCGTTTCGATTCAAACTGGTTTAGTCACCGAAGACTTGAGTCTTATATCAGCAGAACGGTGCGGTTGAGACAAATCCATTCCTCGTAACTGTTTTTTGAGTCCTTTCACCCTTGCTATAATGATGCGAACCATTTCAAACATAGACCTTGATTTCAAACGATAGTACTGATTGAAGGTGGACCCGAGGGAAAATATGTGTGGTTTATGGTTTTTGACGAAGGAAAACTAATTAAAAGGTGAAAAAAACAAAGAGGAGTCCGCTATGAGTGACTTCGCCATTTGAGAATGTAGTAGGTAGACCCTGTGCCTGTATTCACTATAATCTTATGCCTATCATTTGTCTAAATGCCTATCCTTTGTCTAAATGCCTATCCTTTGTCTAAATGCCTATCCTTTGTCTAAATACCTATCATTTGTCTGAATGCCTATCCTTTGTCTAAATGCCTATCCTTTGATCGTGCAGCTGGACCAGATGTCGTTCGGCCTGCCGAGCCGCGAGTACTTCCTGAAAGAGAGCAGCGAGCGCGAGCGGAAGGCCTACCTCAAGCTCATGGTGGAGGTGGCCGTTCTGTTCGGCGCCGACAGGGAGATGGCCGAGGTCGACATGAACGACGTCCTTGACCTCGAGATACGCTTCGCTAACGTGAGTTTCTCTCTCTGTTGCGATATATCAGTGATTCTAAAAGTGGGTGGTATCGCCCCTCCCCCCCCGGTGATAAGTAGATTGGGAGGCGTTATTAGAGTAAAAGTGGGCGTTTACTACTTTTAAACTAATACTTTATGTCATTTTTATGCAAAACTTCCCTAAAAGTTGCTTAAAATCACTTTTTCATCTGTTAAAATTCAAAAACTTTACGGGGGATTCGACGGTATTACGCCTTAGGTAACTCTAAAATTGAGTTTAACAAAGGATTTCAGTGTATTCGCGGAATAAAGTAAAAAATTATTTTTGAATCAAATTTTACAAAGGTAAGCTTTGAAGATGAAGTATTATCTTAATCGGTTCAAATTAAATTTTTAAGGTGCAAAGAAAACATAACTTTTAAATATTGTTCATGTACTATCTAGTCTTTTTTTACTGCAAAACATTTGTATAAAGTTCTATAAAGTATATGCAAACTCGGGGCAAAATTATTAAGGGGGCGGTGGTTCCTAAAACGTTTGGGGACCTATGCGACATATTGATAGGTAGTTGCTGATACGCCAAGCCGATAACGCATTTTGGAGCAGAAATAGTCCTTTTAACATGCTCAGGGATATTATAAACATGCTGAAACGACGCCAAATAATTTTATATCAATTTTATATAGTCAAGTAACTCGGATAATAGAATATAATGAAAGCTTCATACGACCTATGTACGTATTTGTATATAAAAACTGAAATAAGATAAAACTATTTGACATTTTTTAAACATTTTTTCAGGCCTCTACCCCAGAAGCGGACCGTCATGACACAGGTGCCATTTACAATAAAATGTCGTTACAAGAATTATCAGAAATAGTTCCCGAAGTAAGTTTAACACTTCAATTAAAAGATTTTCCACCATCGTTTTAATGAGATTGTATTGTTGTTTTTACTTTTCTTGTGATTTTATTTAGATGAGTATAATGAGTATATGCAAGATATGAATTGTTTTGAATAGCTCCGAGTTACATGTTGTTTCCTATTTTATTGTATTAAAAAACGTACTCAGACATAATGTATTTTACAAAACCTAGATTTAAAAGATTTGTTTGATTTGAACTATAGTTTCTTGTTCTGTTCCACTTTGAACTATTTAGGTACTACACTACTACTACGATGAAACAAACTAAAGTTTTTCCTTTTGAGAAAAAAACCTTTAAATTTAATATTAGACATTTGGATATATCGTCCGATCCCTTTTGTCAAGTTTCTTCTTTATTTTTAACATAATCAATTTTGTGTAGAAAATTTTAATTGGATGGCCTAGTTTTCAAATATATTTATATATTTTCCGGTTATGGGACTATACGGCGGACATTTAAAAACTACTTGTGTAACTTGTGTAATAATGACAAAAGACAAATTTTATTGAAAACTTTGCTTCATTTGTTCAACATCTCTTCATAGAAGTTTTTACTTTCATTTAAGATAATACCACGCAAAGGAGGTATTATCTACTTTCAAATTGAGCTGCTCAAAAAGATTTAAAAACAAAATTTCAATGAAGACTTCCAAATGTTTTAACTTCAAAGAAAACGCAATCATCTTCCTCTCGTTGATAATTTGCAATCCAGCACACCAAACACTATCAACTTAACTCGGAAAATTCGTGCTAACAATTTTCACCACGGGTTAAACTACATCGAGAAAATATCCCTCGATATCCACCAACATCTCCGGCATCATTTCTTCCAAAAGACAAGCTCATTAAAAGTACCAAACTCTTATCTCCTAATTAGGCAATTTGTTGGCAATCTCTTTTTTTTCTCCACTGCAATTTTTGAAAGTTATGAACAATGACGGTCCGTTTTACGGGGCAACAGGAGTAGAGTTAGGGGTCGATCATTAGCATACGTTCGACCGGCAACGTTTTAATGAGAATCATAGAGATAAGGGGGATCAAAGGATTCTGGAGCATAATCACTCCAGTGCTCATCAAGAATGTCATTAACGACTTGTGTAGTAAAGCGGTGAGTATGAGAAGGCTTAAGGGGTTTTTTAGTAGTGAAAAAAGAAAGAATGGCTTGTGTGGTTAAGTTAAGAGGAATCATCAAACTTGAGAGTTAATTTTTAATCAAGAATACATTAACCTTTAGCAGCGTATAATATCTGTTTGAGGTTGGCTTAAGTACTTTGTCAGTGCCGCAATCTTCTGGGCGGTTATTTATATTGGCTGGTTTATTGTTGATTTTTATCAGGCTTGTCGATCCAGTTAAGATAGGCTTACTTCGCATTACTTCGCATGTGAAATTCGAATTTTTAAACCGTCCTAACAACGTAATTTTTCTGCAACGCGCATCAACGCTATGGTAAGGGAATGTCTGTAAATTACGCGAGGTGTTTTTCTCAAATTCCCCTCCCCCTCCCTTCCCCTTGGTGAGATTTAGTGAGATTTTGCCGGACCCCCACCTACAGATATATGAGTGAAATTCTCTATAACCTTTAAATAATTATATTTATTTGATACCTTCATAGAAAATTGTTCGAGTTTTTAATGTCATGGATCTGGTCTAACTCTGCTAGACGCTGGAGATTAGCAACAACAACAACATAGAAAATTGTGTTTCTTGTTGGCATAATGCGTGATGAAAGTTTTGATACAAATCCATGTTGAAATAAAAAACATGGTCTTATACTTGTAATCATCCCAACTAAATTCCTTATAATATATTTAATAAGCTATTTTGAGTAATGTGCGTATTTTTCCTAAACTAGTGCTAAAAAGATTTTTTTAAATATCATTTAAATTAAAAGCTGACGTGATATTTTAATTGACTTCTCCCTGGTGAGGTTTTGCTGGACCCCCCTTTTTGACCGAACGTAATTTTGATCTAACGTCCCCTAACTCATAAAACACACTGCTTGTTAATATTTCATATTTTTGATAACCTTTATCATTACAATTATATTACGTATATAATATTTTTCAAACATAAAATAAATATTCCAAACCAGTAGCTTCACATTACGCGACTCTATTTTCATACTTAATTTTTTTTCTGAGATTTACAGCCTTATCAGGGGGAGTCTTATGGAAGGTTATTGTGCGACTTTTCTATGACTATGCTTTTTCAGTTTGACTGGGTATTTTACCTCAACACTTTCCTGCCCGCTAAAGTGGACGACCAAGAGCCAGTCGTCGTTTATGCTCTCCCTTATCTACAAGAAATGGGACAAATCATATCACAAGCCAACAGACGGTAAGCCTTATTTCACGGAATCATAGAAAAACAAATTTAGCAAATTTGTTAATACCTTTGAAATGTTAGAAAATAGAGATAATTGACGTCTTTCAATATATTGTTGCGATTATTTTATGGGAACACATTTTTCCCCTCAATTTCAAGAGTGATGGGTAACTCATAAACGTTGAAAAAAAAACCTTTTGTGCGAAATCTGCCTGGTCATTTGGCTTTGTATACACTGTACTTCTCAGAGTTTTGGTTTTTCAGTGACAGAGTTTTTCTCCTGGCGGTATGACTAAGACTATAAGCTTGTGTGAAATAGTTTAAGTTTTTTTTTCTTTCACCTTTTTAAATCATTTTTTCACAATATATTTTCAATCCGCATTGGGTACGATTAATTTTGCTCAAATTAGAGTTAAGTGATTTCCAATGGGTTATTTTGAAGGTTCTACATTGTTAAAAGTTCGTAATTTTTGAATTTTACATATTCAGTGCTGCAGCTGGAATATTTGAACTACAATTTATTCTGTGTCTTGTCACAATACACAGCAGATAGTGGACCTTCCTTCTCCCTAAACGTGAAGGCTAATTTGAGAGGAATCCCTTAAGTCAAGCATTTAAATCGTTAATTTTTGAGTGATGAGTAATCACTAAGGCAAAGCGCGCACTAGAGACTTCTGTCACGGCTACAATAAACACTAGGTCAGTCGAAAGCAATGCATTTCTATGGAGATGACTCTTGGCAACCGGCCAAGTGTCTTGTCGCCTGTGCGCGCTCTCTAGCTTCTTGCAATAGCCAGGGTGATAATTTTGTCTCTGTCGCCGTGACAAAAGTCTCTAGTGCGCGCTTAGCCTAACTGTAAAGGCTGAGATATACTAACTGTAAAGGCTCACTCAGACTTATCCCTTTTAATGTCTAAATTTTTAAGGAATCATCGAAAGTGTGAATTAGCGTTTCACTCTTTAGTCCTCTATGCAAATTACCGGTTCCCAGGAGTAAATCCCTCAGGATGAACAGTGAAAGTAGAACAATGTAAATGAGCCTTTATTTGGCGAAGTCATAAACCAGACATTATTAACAATGCAACACCAGGGTTAATATCAAACATTGCCCAATCATCATCGGGCATTATTAACAATAACCGGATTTTTCACATTGCAGTCGTACCATCCACAACTACGCCATCTGGCGGCTGATCAAGCACATGCTTCCCTTCCTGGACGGCGAGTACAGCCAGAAGAGGACCGAGTTCAAGAAGGTGCTGCTGGGCATCTCGGCCGAGAGGGAGCGATGGAACCAATGCGTCGACCTCGTCAACAAGAAGATGGGCATGGCCGTGGGCGCACTCTTCATCAGAAACAACTTCGACCCCAAGAGCAAGGAAACGGTGAGAGACTCATCAAGATCTTTTGGCTATGTATTGTTTTATTCTGTGGAGTTAAAGTCAAATAGCATTTTCTGTTGGAAGAGCTTGGTGTGTTTTATAAACTGAGATACTTCATTTCAAGCCCCTAGACTCCACATCAGCCACCAAACCAATCCCCCACAGAAACTTGGACTGTTAAGTTCTGGGTACCCCCAAATTATTTTGTGACATATTGAGTTAATCCAAATATTGAATTTCCTTTTGAAAGAGCCTGGACTGACAAGTTCATGGTACACCAAACTATTTTTAGGGAGATTTTACTATACGCCAAATTATCTTTCTTATCTTTTCCTTTGAAAAAGCTAGACTGTCTAAGGTTACCTCCAAACTGTGTTTTGGGAACGTTTATAAACCCTTTCATCCCTGAACCACCAACCACCAAAGATTGGTATTGAATCCTGGGATAAATTTGGAGCGGCCAGGTCTGAAACGGATAAACCTAAAATTACTTTTCCTTTAAGAACCTGGACTTTTCTTATTCAGTGCACGTTTAAGCTATTTTGTAAGATTCTATTAAGTGAATTCAAAAGTAACCGTTCCCCATTCCTTTGAGATAAGCCTGGACATGTTCAGGGCAGTGTTTTCACCGACCCAAAAGGTGGGATTTTGATTGTTCTGGATTGTTATGAAGTTCATTATACATAAAGTCGAGTACATACATAAAATCATCATACATATATTGTCGAGGGGTACAAGTTCGGCAAAAGTTGAAAGTACAAGGTTGGTTGGCAAACTTGATGAAACTCTTGTAGATTACGATACCACAATCCAATTAAGGACCTAAGTCGTAGATAGGCCATTTAACAATTCCAGAACTATAAAACCAATGGAAAAATTATATGCATGCTTATATTTGAAGCATCCTATAGTTAAGCTATTTATCCTATGGGATGACTATTTAAAGTAGTCGCATCAAACCTTGTAAATAAGAAGAGTTGTTCTAAGAAGACTTGTTCTAAGAGTCAGTATAATCTCTGGTTTTTGTAATTGATGATCGAGTAAGTAATTTATGTGTGTTTCAGGCTCAAGAAATGATATTGAACATCAGGGAAGCATTTAATGAGCTTTTAGAAGAGAATGTATGGATGGATATGGAGACGAGAAAAGTAGCAAAAGACAAGGTAAGGAAGAATCAAGGTAACTCACAAAACGTGATAATTTCATAAACTGGAATCATCAGAATTATTTATTACAATTTGTATTGTAATTGCCTGTACAAATGTTTATTTTCCTGTCAAATATACAACCTTTCTTGCGATGACAATGCTGATTTCTTACAGGCAAACGCCATGAACGAAAGAATCGGGTACCCAGACCTTCTAACGAATTCTGTAGAGCTGTCAAAAGAATACGAGGGAGTAAGCAAATTCTATGTATATTTTCAATGATATTTTCAGAGAAAAAAGTTTCCTTAAAAAAGTTATCTTAGAGGTCTTTCATAATTTTATCTTTATAAAAGCTAAAAAGGTGTTAAATAATCAAACCTGTACTTAATGCAAAGTTTTGAGCTTAATATTTTGCTTATTTTTCAATGTTGGCGGTACAAAACCGAAATCAAGGTTGATGGTAAATTGAAGAAATTTCTAATAAAAATTATTATAAAAATTTTTTATTATAGGTTTCGTGGTCAATTAAAAGGGATTTGATACTAAAGGAAACAATCTTTGGGGGCATAGTTTGTGAACTCATACTTTTTAGTAGCATTAGTACTACTGGTGAAACATAATTATTAGGTTAGCATTTTGTTTTCATTAAAAATGTGCATGCACAAACCGTATTATGACTGCCCCAATATAACAAACCGGTACACAAATTTTCCCCAACATCAAAACTCCTTTTCAAAAACTATACAAATTAAAATGTCTGTCGTTGAGCAATTCAAGATATCCGTGCACATATTAATTCTTCGGAGTTCTCTATAGAGAATACAACTCTAGAAACTTCTTAACGAATAGAGTTGAAAATCGTCCATCAGCAAATATCCAGAGAAACTTCCCAGTTAATTTCCCTACATCAATTACGAACCACCAGACAGAGTCCAAATGGAAGACCTGAAGCACTCAGCATTAATTTCCTGAAACCTACACCCAAATCATCAGCCTGGTGTGGTCCCGTTCATATTTCACAAAACGATGTCATTTCAATCCCGATGAGCAGTCTATTTACTATTTCCACTGATTACAACCCGAGTTAGAAATCCTCATGAACTTCATCATGCATAAACATGACCATCATCATCATTTGCATAGAGACCTCAAATGTAGTTCTTCGCAAAAGACGTTGAGATTTATTAAATTCTCATTTGTAGCTGAAGAGTCCGTCCGGCTGGGAGAAAACTGCGGAATTAAATTTTCATGTTTCAAATGAAGGAGAGACTGAGAATTATAAAGTCATTACTAAGTGAGGGCAAGGTCTATGCAATTATAATACTTCTGATGGATATTAATGCATCCATGGGATAGAGATATCTGATCACTGCGAAAAATTTGAGATTAATTTTGCTGTTGCATGTTCGTGTCCAATCATGTAGAGAAAGCAGACATTTAAAAGATATTTCTAAGGATTTCATATGGACATTAAAGGCAGTAATTAGAAATAGGCGAATAATACCGAAATGTACTGAAAATTTGTTCCTAACGAACAAAGTCCCCCAACAAAAATTTTTTAATTTTGTTATGTTAGTAATTATTTATGAATACTGAAAAGGGTTTTTTCTTTTTAAAACCAATTTCTATCTTAAAGACCTTAGAGCTAATTACCAGGCAGTAATAAACGTATTTTTTTCAGCTAACAATTCATGATGACCTGTTCCTTGTAAACATTCTAAATGTTTTTGAGTTTGAGGCAGCCAAGAATCTCAAGAAGTTAAGGCAGCCGGTTAATAAAGACAGGTAAATGTTCCTGTATCCTCTTTATAGATCCTTATCTTGATGATAAAACGATTCATAAAATAGTCCAAATTCAGAAAACTTCTTTTATTTCACAGGTGGACTACCGAACCTGCCGTGGTAAATGCTTTCTACAACCCCAACAAGAACGATATTGTTTTCCCAGCAGGAATACTACAGCCTCTTTTTTACAGTCACTACTTCCCAAAGTAAGTGGCTTTGATAGTAGTTGAATGTAAAAGCGTTTGTTCAGGTTGACATTGTATTATTTTCCGTTTTTTTTATTTGTTGGTGATAAGCTATCTTAATGTTTGTGTCAAAGCTTTGTGTTATTAGCAGATAACATAGAGCTCTGAAAAAAGTATATTTTGGAGAAACTATTTCCCCTTTTTAAATTCAACCATATTATGCAATATAAAAGTTCTTTGCTAACGCCATATTTAGTGATAAAATTAATGTTCAATTTTGGCTCAACGGGTTTTCATAAAAATGCCAAAGGCAAAAAAGAAGTTTCCCGGTGTTATTTCAAAAACTGAAGCAGTTTTGAAGCTTTATAAACAAAAGATTTCATAAGAGAAACCTTCTATGATGAGAGCAGTATTATGTAAAACTATATTGAAAAAACAGGGATGCAAGTTTGGTAATACTATAGAGAGAACTTATTGGTGTCCTTGCGTAGGAATCAATTTTCAGAACAGGTATATTTCAAAACAACAGAAGATTGAATTCTGGATAATTTCTTATTTTAGCTTATTGTTTAATCTAAAAAATTAGAAAGCTTTTAAAGACTATCACTCATGAAATATAGAGCAAGATCGTATAAACTTCTAAAATCTTAGCAAATACTATTGAATTTAAAAATATAGGAAATTGTGCGAAAAATACAATTTTTCGATATAATTCACAATGAGGAAGTACTTTTTAATAGAATATTTTGACAAATTTACTAAGCTGCCAATTTTTCGAATTAATATGTCGTTTGTTGTTGTTGTCTTATGCCACTTGAAATATCCAAACTACAATATCAGTGAAATACCTAATCGTTTTGTATTTTTTACGACTGCACTTTTTTTACGCCTTTTTCAAGACAAAATATTTTATAATTTTAAAATTCGTACAAATTACTTCTCAAAATTATTACTTTCTTTCTGTTTCTACATTTTGTAAATGGGATATTATCCGTAACATTTTACTACAATCATTACTTTATGAGACCCTTTAAAAATTTTCCATCTGCTAAAATGACACTAAGTTTTTTAACGAAATAACTTACCCGAAATTTGGGACTTTTCTAGTGTAGCTAACTTGTCAAACGGCTCTTTTCCTAATAATGAACTAAACACAGAATTAAATTTTCGAGGTGATAAGAAAAACTTATCTTTCAGTCCTCCATTCTCATCGATAAAAGTATATCCTGTGCAGTCTTTTCAGTTTCGAATTCAACATAGCACACATAGGTAAAACGCGTCAAAATCCACATATTTGCAATTCATAAAAAACGTAGCACACGGAACGTACGATATCAGGTAGCAGCAGGTTCGATATGTATTTTAAAATTCGTACAAAATTGATAAAAAATAAAATATTCTAAATTCAGAGTCCGTTCAAATCGACTAATAGAAATAAGAGTAATCGTTCGAAATTGATTTACACTCATCGTTCGAGTTTTTCCGGCATCAGATCTTTTTCTGAACCAACGATTGAGTTTCAGTTCGAGATTAGATGATGTTTGTCGTTCGAATGTAAAAGAAGCAAAAGGAGTGTTTCCGCAGCTGCCCACTTCCTCACTTCCCATTTGACTAGAACGTTTGTGTTGTCATGTGACAGCAGGTTCGCCCTTTTTCTCATACCGTGTATATTTGCATCAAAACTGTCAGACATCGCAGGTTGTCTCTGATAAGATAATTCGAATACTGCAGATTGAAAGTGGGATAAAAATGTTTTTTGAATGTGTTTAAGTTTTTGAAACAAAATATTTTTCCGAAAGGATTTCTTTTTTTTGCGGTTTACATAAGGTTAATTAATCCCTTGACTTTTTAATTATACATGGTGTCCCATAAATGTTTGGTCACACTTCTAGGGGGGATATAGTAGGCACCTACACGAGTCAGAATCTCATAGGATTTGGGGGTTCCAGACCAAATCCCAGGGAATTAAAAATGGAGCGACAGCCCAAAAAAGTTATTGAAAAATTCAAGAACTACTATTGGTAGAAGAACTACCAATAGTAGTTCTTGATAACTGTTGTAGAAGAACTACTATTGGTAAAAACCTCATTATGGTCTCAAAAATTTTGGTTTAATATGATCTTTAAAATTATCTTAAAAGTTTTCACTTTAAAATTTGTTTTATTTCGAAAAAAAGTTAAAAAACCACAAAAAATGTAAAAATTCTGCCAAAACTTAATTTTGTATTTCGAAATAATCTCTTTTGATTTGATAATCTGAAAGATCTTAGTTGAAAATTTTCACGTAAATACAATCAATATTAAACGCTTGAGATCTAGTTAAAGTTTGTTTTTTGCGTGCGAAAACAGCTGTTAAGGAAACAGCTATGGAAAACTGTTTGCGCATGCAAAAAAAAGTTTAACTAATTAACTGACTTATAAATATGCTCAATAATTATATTCCTTCTTCTAAAACTTCAAATGCCTACTTGTACTTTAATAATTAAGGGGGTAGGTGCACAAAAAACACATTTTTCAATTTTTGCATTTTCGTTTAGTATTACATTTTACGCTTCAAACGACACCAAAATTATTGCTCTACGTGGATTAGAAGTATTTTTAATTATTTTTTACGGAAATAATTAATGCACTACTACTATGCAAGATTCTTACTAAATTTCCATTTTTCTCAAAAGTGAATTTTTACCATAAAAGGAACATTTTCTCAAAATCTATTATACCAAACAACTTATAACTTGGTAACCTTATTAATGAGGCTATGTTACATACTTTAACACAGGGGTTTCTCAAAAAAGTCCTTCAAACTGAAGTTATAGCATAAAAAATCATGAAATTTCAGTCTTTTTGAGAAAAAACCTAAGTTCATTCATATAATATTTTTTAAAAAAATAACCAGACATAATAGCCCTAAAAGCTCATGTTAAAGTATGTAACATAGCGTAATTAATAAGGTTACCAAGTTATAAGTTGTTTGCTATAATAGATTTTGAGAAAATGTTCCTTTTATAGTAAAAATTCACTTTTGAGAAAAATGGAAATTTAGTAAGAATCTTGCATAGTAGTAGTGCATTAATTATTTCCGTAAAAAATAATTAAAAATACTTCTAATCCACGTAGAGCAATAATTTTGGTGTCGTTTGAAGCGTAAAATGTAATACTAAACGAAAATGCAAAAATTTAAAAATGTGTTTTTTGTGCACCTACCCCCTTAATTTACTTTTTACCACAACCCAAAACTAGAAAGAATGGTTAGAAAGTCGTTAATCTTTCTAAACATTACTATATTAATGGAATATTAGCACTAATTTCTATGGTATTTTAGGTCTCTCAATTATGGTGGAATAGGCGTTGTGATTGGTCATGAAATGACGCATGGTTTTGATGACAAAGGTAAGTTCTGATGTAAAATTTAAAGTATAATTATATTAGTTATTAATTATTTTGAGACTGGCAGAGATAATATGATAAGTACAATTTTTAAAAAAATAGATACAATAGGTTTGATATAAACGCATTTTTGAAACATGAAAGGTTTCTATAGTTATTAGGTATATAGAAAGAGATTTAAAGTTTTGAAAGGGAAAGAGAATGATTTCAACATGAAAAAATAACAAAGGGTGGATGATGTATATTCTCTGAAGGAGTATTTCAGACGTATAAAGGAGTATTGCAGAAGTATGAAGGAGTAATAGCAAATACTTTTTTTCAGGTCGTCAATTTGATAAAGAAGGCAATCTAAAACAATGGTGGAATGAAGAGACAGTTCGTCGATTTCGTGAAAGGGCCCAATGTATCATAGACCAGTACTCCAGTTATGTGCTTGAAGATATTGGTCTCAATGTGAGTATGTAAGATTAAAAAATAGTGGGATAGGGATTAAATTATGAATTACTGAATGAACACTATTTACAGATCAATGGGAAAATGACGCAAGGTGAAAATATAGCCGACAATGGCGGTTTAAAGCAAGCTTATCGAGTAAGTTAAATACTTTTATGCATGAAATAGACAGCAAATTACATAAAACTTTTTTTAAAGTTTTTTAAAAAGTGTAAAAAAGTTAAACGGAAATTCCTATCTTCCAATTACATATCCCACAATCAGGTTTTTAATTATTTTAAAATTTTTAGTAATGGTGATTATTAATTAACTAGTTATGATAGTATACAATGTTACATGAAACAAAATTTTATTAATGAAATCAGATATTAAATAAAGTCCTTAAAATTACAATGGTGGTTCGAGTAAATTGTTAAAAACCTGTCTATTAATTCTTATATAAAAATGAGGTAAACTAACTCTGTGGATATAAACTTGTGTACAGGATGATTATCGAAGTATACAGGGTGATTCAGAAATAATCATCAATAATTGGGGGGAAGGTAGAAGGGCTCTAGAGAAGCATATTTCGAATGGGGATGGTGGGGCGCAGCCTTAAGGCGGCTTTAGACCACGCGGTTCCCGACAGCGATTCTGCGACATCCGGTTCGCGACAAAAAATTGACCCTCTTCCCTCAATTGAACAGCGCCATCTTTTGAGAGGTCGCCGAGTTACTGCGGCTGTCGAAATTCCCGAAAACCGCGGAATCGCTGTCGCAAACCGGTTGGTCTAAAGTCGCCTTTACCCTTAAAGAGCTAGGACCTAATATAGTGCGAGCACGTTTCAAAAGGCCGTTTTTAGAAGGCCCGTGTGACGAAACAAAACATAATAAAATGAAAAAAATCTATTGCATGAGGTAAGGAAGTATCCCTTCTACTTACACCATGAATTCGATAGAATTTGAACCACTTTCTAAACCGTGGAGTGAGTTTCAAAAGTGCAATATTAATCTTCTAGTCAAAGAATGGAGTTCCCTTAATTGTATTTAGAAAAATGATGATCGGGGAAGGAATTTTCATTGATCGTAACATTGATAATTGAAACTGCTTAATCATTGAAAATTCCTTCCCCGATCATCATTTTTCTAAATACCATTAAGGGACCTCCATTGTTTGACTAAGAGATTAATATTGCACGTTTTAAAACTCACCCCACGGTTTAGCAAGTGATCCAATTTCTATCACATTGAGGATTTAAGTAGTACGGATACTCCTGTACCTCATGCAATAATGTTTTTCATTTTATTATGTTTGGTTTCGTTACGCGGACCTTCTAAAAACGGCCTTTTGAAACGCGCTCGCACTACATTAGGTCCTAGCTCTTTAATGGTAAGGCTGCGCCCCACCATCCCTATTCGAAATATGCTTGTCTAGGGCCCCTCTACCTTCCCCCCAATTATTGATGATTATTTCTGAATCACCCTGTAGATAAAAGTTGTTGCTTTAATTTTCAATGTTTTTTCAAGGCGTACAAAAAATGGGTAAAGAGGCATGGCGAAGAGCCTCTACTTCCAGGACTCAACCTTACCCATGACCAGCTGTTCTTCCTAAACTACGCTCAGGTAATAGTAAATTTTTATTACTCATATCTTCACAATAAGGGATCAAAATTTTTAAAACGTACCTTTGTAATTTAATGGCCAAGTTCAATTAAAATGTAATATTACAGAAGTATTATTATATTATATGTGGAAGCACATCAAAAGCAACAGATAAGTTTTTAAAAACTAGAGTAAGTTCTATCATCCTTCTAAATTCTAAAGGCTAGTTACAAATCCCAGGGATTTTGCCCTTTTCCCCAGTGCAGCGGTGTAAAGTATGACTAAAGTATCAGAATATATAAATTTTCTTTTGGTGATAAAAAAAAAAGACCAAAAGTGTCCAGACCAAAAGACCATATCATATTTGAAACTTTTTAATTGTGCTTCAGTCATCGTTTTAACTAACAAGGCTGTCTTAAACATTTAAGAACGCTACAAAATCAAAAGACCTTCTTGTCTTCGAAAAATTTACACGTTATTTTAAGCATTTTTCTTTAAGCTACACGGGATGTTTATCCAAAAAAGGCACTTTTATATTACTGAAGGCAGGACAATACTCCGAATGCATTATCTTTATGACGCGTCTAGGTAACACGAATTTATTTTAGAGAAGGTTAAGAAACTCACTATAAAGAGCGTTCCTCATAATAAGAGTCACGTCGTGAATTTTACGATGTAGAATCTTAAAGCAGATGTTGTGATTTAGCTCCACAGTTTCAGATAAAAATCTGAAAGTTTCCCTAATTGGTGACTGCTCTACTGCTCACTGCAAACGAACCTTTCACATAAATACTCTCGTCTCAAAATACAAACCCAAGTTCAGGAAATTAACTAATAATTTTCTTTTTTTTTAAATGCAAATTAGTCCGAGTACCGAATGACTGCCTCTGAAGGTTCGGGTCAGGTCCTGGCTTTAGAAAAAAATGTCATCCCAATACACTTTTTTTCGATATCTTACAAGCGAAGTACGTCATATATTTATTTACATATCTCTCTATAGATTTGGTGTGGTTCCATGCGACCAGAAGATGCTCTGAGCAAAGTCAGGACATCAGTTCACAGTCCAGGTCCTATAAGGTAAGATCACTTTTGATATCAAGAGCATAACTACAAACACTCCCCTATATATGGAAACAAATTTTTTCGATATAGCTTCTCACAGAAATGATCCTCATCGATGAAAATCAACCATAATGTTCCTCAATAAGTGGGGATGTAAGGTATGTGATAAAACTTGCCCAGATAAATATTTAAAAGTTGCAGGGGAGATTCGTGTTCCTCGGATGACCATACTTTTTAATAATATTTAGTTGCACTAGCGGATCCAGGGGGATAGGGGGCTTTAGCCCCCTATCCCCCTGGATTCCCTCTGTTATTTTAAGGTCAAATTTTCAAAAATTTAATGGGGAAGGACCCCCAGACCCCCTTTTAGTAGTTGGAGTAGGATAATTCATTCTCTTTTCATATTAATATCATCAAGAAAATTCTATTGGATTATGAAAATTCATAGCCCGCCCCCCCAAAACCAAATACTGGATCCGCCCCTGTTTAGTTCTGAAGAGACTCGATCAGAGTCAATGAGTGCTGCAATTTAAAAGAGATGTGAAATTGAGAGTTCTCATTGGATCTGAGATCGAAAAGTAGTTGGGGAATTCCTATTTATGTTATTCTAATTGAGAATGGCTATTTATGTATGCGTTCTGTACAGTATACTCGAATGCAACTTTAGTTGAGCCTGACGTCATCATCTGAGTAAACAGAAAGCCTGCTGGGTTGCTAGAAGCTTATTGGCTGGCGAGTTTGAGAGCTAGTTGTACTACTACGCGTAACGCCACTTGAAAAAATAATAATACTGAACATTTTATGCATATTAGGTCATCCCGAAAGTTTTGTCGCTCTTGGGAGCATCTGTATACAATGTATTTTTTGGTACCTTACCATTTCGGTAAACCAGTAAAGTACTTCTACTTCTATCTAAAGCCAATTTGGCGAATTTTGGCTCTTTTTTTGTTGGCTCACTTTTCCAGCTTTCCTAGTTTCTACGATTAATAAGATTTTGTTTACTTCAAGTTGCCATTAATTGGAAACTTTCAAAATTAAAAGGAATTTAACTTAAATTTAAGTCATATTATGATTGTAAGGAAGATCTTTTTTATTAAATAAATTGAAACTCATTTTAAACTACTTTTATAGAGCGGCGGAAGAATTTCCAGCGATCTAGATTCCTACAAATGATCATCCGGATCTTTCTTAATAGATGGTTAGGAGTAGCAATCCAGCTATTTAATGTGGATGATTGTGATAAACTCCCCGGATGCCTCAGAAAAAATTTAAATCTAAGTTAAATTTTCCCACACTTGTTAAAAATACTTCAAACTTTAATTGTTTTGGGGAAGTAGCCAGTTAATTTTAATTTAAAAATCTTAACTTTAGGAAAAAGGCAAAATTTTGAGGAGAAAAGAAATGAAGTAACATGTTATCATAGATTTAAGGAAAGCCCAGTTGTCGATCAGTCCCCAAAATCAAGCCAAGATGCCAAGTTGACGGTAGGTAAAGTTACAGTTTATATTGGTATCACATAATGGAAAAGTGTCAAAAATATCTTATAAACAGATGGTCCCAAGAGCAACAAAACTTTCGGGATGACCTAATATAGGGATGAAAAGATGCTTAATATACGTAGATTTAAAAAAACTAATCATTATTCAAAGTTTAAGCTCTAAATTTCACTCAAAATTCAGACACCTCGCGGGGAACTACTTTCTTTGGTTGCTCTCAGCATATTTCTTCAGGCTCAAGTTAAGTTGTAACTGAATATAGTATAAATCGGTGAAACTGGCATAATTGATGTTGATGCTAGACCAAGACCATCATAGCACTCACCAAACGGATTCCGAATGTACCTCCTTTTCTCTTTTTTTTAGGGTTCTGGGGCCACTCTCGAATTCTTACGACTTTGCGCGGACGTACAACTGTCCGAAAGGCAGTCGAATGAACCCAACCAAGAAGTGTTCGGTCTGGTGAAAAAGCATGCAAGACGCCTTAAGGAATGAAAGATACTGTTTCAGAAATAACTGTTTTGAGATTTCGCGGTTGAACTTATATAAGGAATATCGTTGTTGAATTACAAAGGGATATATTGAATCCTTTTTAAATCGCTTAGTATTAAAAGAGTGACTAAATTCTGCACGTTAGATTCATCATTATGTGTGATTTTTGTTCTGCTTTTAAAAATACCTCAGCTCTTTCATTTGAACGTTTGAGGCGTGTGGTTTAGACTGTTAAGAAAACATTTTCCGAACATTGTGAACTAAAAAAATGCACTTGTACTTTTCTCATTTGTTTCATTTTCATGAATTGTTTTATTTGTACAGCTTCATCAATGCCATAATTTACTTACTCCTTTATGATTTTCTTTCACCATCAACATTTCTTTGATTCTTGTATTTCTACCAGCTGATATATTTTTATCGTTATATTTGGAATAAGCGGGTTTTGAGAACTTTAATAGTTTTCACAATTATTATATTTAAAAAACTTATTATTTTATGCATAATAGGTTGAATGGAGAAAAGTAAAAAAACATTTTAAAGTAACCTCCATCATATTAAGTTGAGTTAATAAAACTCAGGTTGTTTTCTATGCATATTTTGTAAATGGTGTCATTAATTTTCAAATGAATCAAAAGTAAAATTTCTATATAATTTATTAATGGTAAGATCTTAAACTTCCAAAAGATTCCTTTAAAAAACATATTTAATCTTTTTCATTTTCATTCAAAAGTTGTTATTATTGCCTCCTTGATTTTTTTATTTTACTTTAACAGTTTTAGCAGTTACATTAAGGATAAAATATAAACACCAAATACTTTTTTCTACATTTTTACATAAAAATTACACTGTTCTACACTGAAAAAATTTCCTTGATGAAAATAGTCATTTCTTATAGATTTTGGGTCGCTGAATACGAAAATCACCATTAAAATTCTCAATTGACTCAGGATTTTCGGGGAACAGCCCCTCCCCCTTTTCACGTTTTTTAACGACTTTATAACTTTGAACTCGATTTACGGGTCAAAAAGCATTGCTTTAATCTTCAAATTGCCCCCCAGGGGACAAGAAATGTTCAAATTAATAAAATATGATAAATTTTTAACAAATGGATAGGTTTAAGGGGTAGTTAACCCCCTAAGAATGCAAAAAAATAGCTAAAAATTATAGAGGTTTTTATACGCTATTTTTTCCTCCTATTTTTTACGCAATTCCCGTTTGAAGGGTCCTAACCCTTCCCCAAGGACCCAAATTTGATGGCAATATGCAGCAATGATTTTTGATAAAAGCGGTTGAGGTGAGAGCGCCCCCAGAGCACCCACGGAAGGGTTCAATGCCGCACTTAGAGTTTAATTGTGCTGTACAAAAAAAAATTTGAAGCCACTTACTGAATTTCAGCTGATTCTTGTGTAAAATGATCTGCTGAATTCAAATATGACACCCATTTTCCTCCATCACCCTCAGTTTTTAAGGGGATGCCCCCTAATTGTTATCCACAGCCGTGCATCTGTTAACATCTTGAAACATGGAATCCTCACTCTAGAAAACCGGTCAGTTTTTAAAGAACTGAAGAGTTTCTGCTTAGGATACACCCAAAATACAAGAAAAACATCATTTGTAATCTTTTCAAAATCATCGATATTAATTCCTGAACTCGCGAGCGCCTTCGCGATTCTGGAAGTCTTCCGAACTCTTCCGCGGGGACGTCTGGGAGGCTAACACCTCAACCGCTTTTAGTAAAAATTATTGCTGCATATTGTCATCAAATTTGGGTCCTTGGGGAAGGGTTAGGACCCTTCAAACGGGATTTGCGTAAAAAATAAGAGGAAAAAATAGCGTATAGAAACCTCTATAATTTTTAGCTATTTTTTTGTATTTTTAGGGGGGTAATTACCACTTAACCCTATCCATTTTATATAAATTTATCATATTTTATTAATCTGAACATTTCTTGTTAACTGGGGAGCAATTTGAAGACTAAAATAATGCTTTTTGACCCTGAAAATCGAGTTTAAAGTTATAAGGTCGTCGAAAAACGTAAAAAGGGGGAGGGGCTGTTCCCCAAAAATCCTGAGTCAATTGAGAATTTTAATGGTGATTTTCGTATTCAGCGACCCAAAATCTATAAGAATTGACTATTTTCATCAAGGAAAAAATTTTGAAGGTCAAATTTGTAGAACAGTGTTATTCATAGCATTAACATAAATGAACTATTTTTCAATCATTATTTTTATTTTTCCCCGGAATTTAAAAGTAATTAATTTACCACTAAATTTTTCAAATTCTAAAATTTTAAACGCTCTTAAATGTTCTTCCGTATAACTTTATAATTTTAAGTTATATTTCACGACACCACTTTTACCTTGCCCGCCTTTAACTAATCTGCATTAAAACTTCTAAAACCAGAATTTCTTCGCTCTTCAAATACATATGAAGCTATATTTCAACTTATCTCCATGTACAGATATATATGTATATTAATATGGTTATATTCATTACATTTCCCCTGTTCAAAACAATCTTGTATTTACAGAATCATAATTTAACATCAAGAAACATACACATTATTCTCTTTTGATTTAGTATTTACATGTTGTGTGAAGTGTCTTCAGTTCTATGAAATAGGTATATGCAAAATCTCAGTAACTGTTGAGTACATTTCAATTATTTAAAATGCACTCAATGCTATCTCACCAATCTTGCATATTTTTATGTTTACTTTATGAAAATGTTTGTTTCCTGAAATTAATTCCTTTGTAAAATAAAATACTTTTCTTAGAATATTTTTAAGATCTTTTCTCTTTCTCTATTACAAAAACAGGGTGTTTTTCCTTTATCTTTCCCCTTAAAAAACCGCCAAGCTGTTTTAACGCCAAAATTTAGAAACAAAATAACCGGCAAAGTTCGCCGGTTATTTGGTCACTGAAATTTTTTTGGTTGCATGCGGTTTGTTTAAGAACGAAGAAGTCAAGTCACGGTAAATTATATTATTTGTTTTTAAATATTCATTACCTACATTAATGACCTTTTAAAAAGTTCAAAAAATAGAAAATTTAAATTTTTTCTGGGGAAAATGTTTGAATAAAAAGTACTCCGAGTGACCAACGTTCCACAAGTGGAACGTAGCGGAATTGTAGTCTGACAATTTAAAAACTGGAATTATTGAATATTGAACTCAAACAACAAGATAGTAATCTTATAGATATATTTCAGGAACATTTGCTGCTTATTTATGATTGGGAAAAAATCGATAAAAATTGTAAAAGCAAATTTTTTGTTAGAAAAAATAATTTGAAAAAAAAACAACAATAATATATCGTCGGTATAAAAATGACCATATCTATATGAGTAAAACACATGCAATGGAACATAAATATGATGAAATAATTTGTTTTCTGAAATGTGTGTGGAAGCATAAAAGGATAGTAAAATCTGTGTTCATCTTGCGTTGTGTGGCGTTGGTTGGCCAATAAAAGACATATTGAGAAGGCTCAATTTCTCAACAGTTTATAGATTCTTACAATAAATCAAAGAACTAAACCTTTCACCTGCAAATGTCCCCAATTAGGAATACCAATTTGGGGTCTCCTTCTCTTTCTAACTCTTAATTTTTTATGCAGGAAATATTGATGCTTACTAGAAAGCAACACTAAAGGAAGATATTTTATATGCAACTATATTTTTCACATTAATCCATTTTGTTGAATTTATGTAATTTTACTGATTATCGTCTTTAGTTTCTACTAATTTTAAATAAACTGTCTTTTAATAATGGAGAATTGCAGCATCTCCTAAAATTCTAAATATTCAATTTTAATTTATTAAAAATTATCTTCTGATACCAAAAATACGCTTGTCTTTTCCCACAAAATTTTTTTTCAGTTAATTACGAGATATTTTATTACTGAAAGCGCCTAACAGGGGCTCCTTAATATGGTTTTTTATGTGGTGAAAGATCTGAAATAGGTGATATTTTCTAAATCAAAAAGTGGCGGGGAAAAAACGGCCCTTATTCCGGTTGACAACCATCCGTTTGTTTGGCCATCTGCATTTTTTATATTTTTGGATTAAAAGGGGACATCCATAAATTGTGTGAGGTCAAAAAGGGGGGGAGGGGTTTGGAAAAATCTCACCAAGAGGGGGGTCAATTAAAATCTCACGTCAACTTTTTAAGTTAGAAATTATACAATTTTCTTTTTTTAAAGTATGGCGGCCGTTTGTCTGTTCACTTTTCTAGTACTATTCGATTCCTCCTCTCTGTCGCCTGACTATAGTCATAACTTTTCTGTCCACAAATATTTTAATCGCCAATATTTTAAATTAATTATGCAGATAAAAATATCTTGTTGTAACCCATTTAAAATTCAGTAGATCATTTCTTTACTTCATTGGCAGTTGTTCTTGCGTAAATGAATGTCTATGGAATAAGTAAATATGTATCATTTTAAGCTAGATATTTTAAAATTTTGAATAGTTTTGTGTGATTTTTATAATAAAGAAAACCTGATGATAACATAATGTCCCAACATCATTAATAATTTAAAAGTTTTAGGTGCTATGAAGCACCAAATACAAACAAATAGGATAGACAATTATTTTAAAGGTTGTAGGTAAAACTCACGTGGAGGGAGGGGGGTCCAGTAAAATCTCACTAACGCCCGTATTCTACTCCATTGAGTTTACGATGTTGTAACCATACCGCATGATTCCGTGTTACGACGTGTAGTATAAAAATTGATATTCTACTCCATCTGTTTTGCATCTGGTAAACTTACTCGTGTTGTAAGTTGGCGGCCGCATGTCGTAAAATTGGCGATAAAAATAAGAAGCTGTGATTATTAACTAATCTGACTATTATAAGGTAGTTTCAATAATTATAACATATTTCATGAACTTAAAAACTCTTCAAACAATAAAAAAACTGATTTTGGTACAGAGAATATTGGTTAAAAATTAAAACATTATTTATTTCAATCAGCAGTCGTGCTGCCATCTGTAAATCAGAAAGCTAAATGAAATCCCTTCTGATATTGGAACTCCAGCAGACTATTTTAAATACATTAATATAACCTTTAATCTTCTAAAAACACTTTTTTACAATGAAAAAAAAAACTACTTTCAACTGTTGCTTTATTGAAGCGATATCTGCTTCGGAAGTTGAATTCGTCCATTACATCCAGATCCTGTATTCTAGATGAATGAACAAGCCGAGACCGCCGATCGACGTAATCTAATAATTGTAAAAGAAAAAATGTCATCAATGCCATCTTCGATGTCAAACACGGAACTCCTAAAACGACTGAAATCCATTTAATTTTAATTTTAGACTCCGATAAGTTTAAAGATATTTTCAATTCCATTGCGAGCGCCTCCATTGAAGTTTACGGCTTCAACCAATGAGCGTCATTCTCGCCAAATATCGTCTTTATCACGCATGCCCGAGAACGTCGTAATTCAACTTATCGCCCGAATTTACGAGATTACATTTACCACCATGATATGTGGTTTTATGGAGTTTTATGAGAGGAGTAGAATACGAAAAAGTCCTAAAACTAGGTGAAACCACATGATATTGAGTTACGACGTTTGTGTAGAATACGGCCGTAAATCTCACCAAGGGGGGAGGGGGTCCAGATTTTAGAAAAACCCCTCACGTAATTTATGGATGTCCCCAAATGAGTTAACCCTCCGGTCGCAATACAAAACTGAAGCGTTCGGTCGCAATGTGCCAAAACACACAATCGAAAGATTCGCAATTTTCTACCTTTAATTTCAAGGATAGTCTTAAAAACAGTAAGAGATATTCATAGTATTATTCAGACAGCAAAAATCTTATATTTGTTTTTAATAATTCAGAAACAAAATTAAAAATAACATAAATTTAACTTACATCATCAGGATAAGTAATTCAATATATTAGTCAAAGATAATACTGAATGATGTGACACCTGGGGGATATTAAAAGATAAAAAGACGACGATAAAAAGACACAAATACGAAAAAGTAAAAGACTTTAGAGCTGTTTCAATGGCCAAAATGGCCTACTCCCTCATCAGAGGAAAAAAAACCTCTTTGTCTTTTACTTTTTCGTATTAGTGTCTTTTTAACGGCGTCTTTTTGATCTTTTATATTACTAGGGAGCTACCGCCCCCTGCTCGCTATCGCTCGCCAACCCCCGTTAACTGCTGACGCAGACACGTTTGAACCGCTTCGCAATTCCTCACAAAACCCTGCTCACTGCACTTATTCACTTTATAAAACATTCTTAAAACAGGGTTAGTACTTCTCCTGGGTATTCTTTCGAAAATGGTGGATATACATTCAGTAGCGGAAATTTAACAGTTCCTTTATGGTAACATTAATTGGCGGGTCGCCTTATAATTCCAAGAAAATTAACAACAGAGCAATGTAGCATTCCTTTACCATTTCCCCAAGGTAATGTTTTTTTCACAGATCCATTAAGAAGCACTGAAACATCTCAGGAATAAATTTAACGTTCTCAAAATTTGTAACTATTTTCATCGATTGGCTGTGAAAAATGTAGTAATTACCGTAAACATCACGAAAATTTAGAATTTTATCTTCATGAGAACAAACAAACGTCGAAGTTGTGTCAGTTTCATAGCAATGACACGAATGTTTAGACTTCAAACATTTTTCGATTTTTATCTTAATTTCTAAAACAGTCTCCCGTGTTATCTAGTTGTTTGCGTTTTGGCATTATGAAATAAGGTGTCACATTTTACTACCTTAAAAAACATACTTGCAAAAGAATATAAAAATAATAATAATTGTAAAAAATAAATGCAAAAGTTCAAAATTTCCGAAAGCGAGTTTATATTTTGTTGTAAATATGGTAATGATTAGGTTGCCACAACGACAAAGATAAATGTAAAAATATTAATTTGTTATTTAAAAAATAAGAGATAAATTATTTATACATAAGTTTTAAATATAATTAAAACCGTTTAAACAACAGAAATATGAATATTGTTAAAAATAACCCAAAATATATTTTTTAAATTCGTGTTATTAATAGAAAGATGATTATTTAATTTATTTGAATATTAAAAACCAGTGAAATATGTTTTCAATTTTTTTTGAAATTCATAGTTTCTTGCTTTATAACTGCAACCTTATCCGTAATCTAAAAAAATGGAAATATTTTAAAATTGAGATTTTTTTTAGAAATTCTAAAGGCACTTTGCACATCCTCAAAAGAATCCGGACAGTTTGATACCAAATATGTGTTATACGGATCAGTAATTAAAAAGCCTTTCCCTGGAAACCGTTCACCAAAAACTTTTTTTTAGAATAGAGAGATACCTTTAAAACAAAGGGAATTTTATCTAACTGAGGGATATTGATTCTAAATTCCTGTTTTTGAAAACTCATGTCCAGATAATAACCATTCACAACCACAAATATCACAGGTAATACTTGCAGGTCCTAGGGTAGGCATATTGACCGCTGACAGCCCCTGTAGCTATTGTAAAATAACTCCAAAATATATTATTTTTAGCTATCAACTATGAACCTACAGGTAGTAGCCGTAGATTTGCATATTGCACAAGTTTTAGTACGGGAGCTGGCGTTAAAATGAAAAATTCATCTGCTCGTACACGATTTTAATATGTCAGGATAGTGTTAGTGGTGCTGATCACGGAATCGAGCGTCAGCTGGTCAGGTAGCAGTGGGTTGAGCGTGGGGAGGGGTTCAAAGTTGCAAAAAAAGTGAAAAATAAATTCATCAGCTCGTGTATGAATTTTCACGGAGATGGTAGTTTAGGCCTTCCGGATTACAAAAGTGACAGTCAGCTGGCTGGGTGGCGGTGGAATGACCGTCAGCTGGTCACGTGAACTTGCAAACAAAAAATTTATCTGACAATGCATGCAACTTGGTTGGGTTTTTTTAATCTCTGTTACATGAAGTAATAACGAGTTACTAGTCTTCAACTTACACGATAGCAACTCATGAATTTATACAGGGTGTATCTGAAATGGTGCAACAGACTTTCAGGGATGATAGTACTCATCAAGACGAACAAGAATCGGTATAGAAAGGGGGTCCAAGACCAAATCCCAGGGAGTTAAAAATGGAGCGACACCCCAAAAAATCATTGAAAAATTCAATTTGTAGAAGAACTACTATTGTTAAAAACTTAATTATGGTCTCAAAAATTGTGGTTTAATATGATCTTTAAAATAACCTCAAAAGTATTCACTTTAAAATTTGTTTTATTATGAAAAAAGTTAAAAACACAAAAAATGTGAAAACTCTGCCAAAACCTTATTTTGTATTTCGAAATCCTTTCTTTTGATTTAATAATCTGAAAGATCATAGTTAAAAACCCTTTAGTCCAAAGTTTCACGTAAATACAATCAATATTAAACGCTTGAGATCCTTTTAAAGTTTGTTTTTTGGGTGCGCAAGCAGTTTTTTAGAGCTGTTTCCAGAACAGCTGTTAGCGCACGCAAAAACAAACTTTAACAGGATCTCAAGCGTTTAATATTGATTGTATTTACGTGAAACTTTGGACTTAAGGGTTTTCTACAAATTGAATTTTTCAATGATTTTTTTGGGGTGTCGCTCCATTTTTAACTCCCTGGGATTTGGTCTGGGACCCCCCTTTCTATGCCAATCTTGTTCGTCTTGATGAGTACTATCATCCCTGAAAGTTTGTTGCACCATTTCAGATACACCCTGTATCTGTTGTCACCCTGTATCTGTATTTCTGTAACAGAGATTGACTTCCTATCAAGTTTCTTGCTTTGTCAGATCACGGCTAAACTGGATTTAACTGTACTTATATTAGTCCAGTCAATCCGTGCTCAAAAGTGACGTTTTCAAAACATTTGTATAGAAGTTTTTTTTTCGACGGTTTTATATGTTTTCGAGGGCGCTGATTACGAATATGAAGTTTGCTGCCACGTGAGAGGTCGGCTTCATATCGAAAATCGCAAAAAATCGTAAAATTTTCAAGTTTTTTTTAGATTTTTGCCTATATTTCTAAAACTATAAGTTTCACGAAGAAAACCTCAATTACAAAATTAAAGGTGATAAAATTTACTATAAAAAACACTATTCAACTTTGATTTTGTGATGAGTGGTTCTACCGCTAGAGCGCGCTGAAAAACATATATTTTTTCGCTTTTATGCAAAAAAGTGAAAAACGCGCGCTTCAAACGTCTGTAAAATAAAAAGTATGCATTTTATTGGAAAAAAGCTTATATCAAGTGAAAGATAATTTAATTTTGCATAAAATGCACTAAAAAGTTTTGATTTTCTGTCAAAAACTGTTTACTCTAGAGCGCGCTGAAAAAAAAAGCGATTTTTGCCATTCTGGAAAAATGTGAGAAGTGTCCACTTCAGCCCTTTATAAAATGGAAAAATAAGCATGTTAACTAAAAAAAATTGCATAACATGAAAGAGCATTTAATTCTCTACCTAAAACAATTCTTAACATTTAGTTTCCTTAAAAGGGGGAGAGAGCGAGGCGAAAAATTTAAGAATGCCTACTGGCCCGCTGAATCGATCCCTCGGAGATTCGATCTCTCTCCTCCGTACTCCAAGGAACCCACCTTACCGGTTAGTTCAGTGTCCCGGGCAGCTCAAAAACAGAGATCGATTCAGCTTATGGATCGATTCAGCGAGCAACGTCTGGAGTAGTGATGGGCGATTTTTTGAGGAGTTAACTCAGTGAACTAACTCCTTAAACTGAGGGAAGGATCAAGGAGTGGGGAAAAAAGAGGGGTAGCTCAGTTGTACTTTTTAAAATGCATCTTTTTAAGATTTAATTTGCGATATTAACTTGAAATCCTTGTGATGTTACCTCCAAAAAACACTAGATGGCAGCACATCATCATGTATGAGCGAGCCCTTTACGTAATCCGTTGCCATAACAACCCACTTTGATCCGAAAAACTACACGAGGAGTTACGTCTTCCTTAAAGGAGTTGAAAGGAGCTGACAGAGTTATCAGAGTTGCTTGCTTCTGGTCTCCCCTCTTTGGGAGTTATCTGCTGTGTGCTCTCAACTCCTTCGATCCCGGGGAGTTGGGATGGGGAGCAAGTGACTTCAGATCGGTCTTCCCGCTCCCACGATCCCACTCCCGGGGATCAGAGAGTTTATAGAGTTATTCCTTACTCCCACTCCCAGGGATCAGAGACTTAACGAGTTAGTTCCTCCCTCCCAACGGTTTCTTAAGTTCGATGGAGGCCATGGTTGTTTATTATACACATCTTCTGTACGGCACTGAACGAGATTCTACATTGTCTTAATCACTATGTTTAGGATGATTATTAACAACATTTACTGCGCGCAATTAAAAAAATAATTATGGTTTTATGTTTTCCCTATTCTCAGTTTCTAATAATCATTTAATATTAAGATACTTCATTAAAAATGTCTACGATTAAAAAAGATTGCGAGAAGAAGAATTTCGTGAAACGAAAGCTGCCATTATGGAAAAGCATGCATTTATTTCTGACGGAGCATTATCATTATTTGAATACTTGTTGATAATAAAAAATACTTGATCTTGAGCAAAATGCTTGCTGTATAGATTAATATTTTAATGGTTGAGCAATGTTTTAGTTGATTAATGAGGCGATTGATTTGGATTTAAAAATTAAATTTTCAACTGATTTTTGAGAATTGAAACACGAGCTATGCTTGTCTACCTCTACCAGCTATGATGGTGGCTCCAAAGGGCGGGAAGCGAGAACGTTGGCGTCTTGCCAAAACATTTTGCTCTTACAAGGAAACATTCTCAGGATGAACTCACAGAATTGGACGAAAATTTTACAGGGGTTAGTATATGACTTAAAACACCTTCTGTAAAAAAATTAGCTGCTGAATTACAGTAGAAAAGCTGTAAAAAATTATTGAAAATTGTCATATTTAACGCCAAATGTAACCCTACAAGGCGAGAAACGCAGAGAGAACGCCAAATGGTAGAATGAACTGGCCGCGTTTTCTCTGTTGCCACTTATAAATGAGAGAATAAAAAAAAGTTCATCAAATGCAAAACAGGAATAAAAATTAATTAAAGAAGGAAAATTAAAATAAATAACGCATGAAGCAATACAAAATTATATGCAAATTAAAAAGAATCCAACATCTATTTAGCATTTAATTTTTAGGAGTTATCTGTTTGCCGCATATTTTTTAAAAATGCATTGGAAACTATATATTTTATGGCACTGTCTAAATCCACGAAAGTAACAACTCAACTCTAACAAATTTCGCTAATACTTTAGCACGGGCCAACTTTCGTGGATTTAGACACTTCGAATCAAATTTCTCATTCCATCCGATTGGAAAGTCGCCAAGTGGTGCTAAATGAATGTGTTTGGCAACTCAGAACCCAAATTTCAAATTTAAATAACTCCTTTCCTATTGAAATTCAGCAGCTAATTTTTTCACAGTAAGTGTTTTGAGTCATCTTCTTATGCCTGTAAAATTTTCGTGCATTTCTGTGAGTTCACCCTAAGAATGTTTCCTTGTTAGTAGCGTGTTTTTTGTTTCAAACCCGCCATTTTTTAGATGAATGAGTGATTAAAACTAGATTACTTATTAGAAAAATTGTATTGATTTTTCATTCTGGTGACCATTACTTTCCAGTAAATTTAGAATACTTAAAGTTTGCAGTAGAATGGTCGCGGATTAAATTGGATTGGATGCCTGAATTGTAAGATATGTGGTTATTTTTGAAGTGAGTATTTTTTCTTTTGAAATATACCTAGTACTGCTGATTAATATATTAAAAAAATACTGAAATATGCCCCAATGTGCAGAGATTAATATTTTAATGGCTGTTTTGTTATTGCTTGATGTGTTAGTGTCTGAATATTTGGTTCTACGGTCGTTCCCCTACTGGGGATTTTCCTTTCCCCCTTTCTTCTTTTTTTGTAGGTAGGTTTTTGTTAGCAAATTGTTAAAAAATTTTCCAGTAGGCGAAATATTGAAGGTTTATTTCAGTTTTCGTTTACAGCAGCGGTTCTCAAACTGTGGTCCGCGGACCCCTGGGGGTCCGCGGCGCCTTCCTAGGGGGTCCGCGAGTTACCTTGGGGAATTCCTCAAGTTACTTTTAGAATTCCTCAAAGAGTTTCAAAATGAAATGAAACACTAGTTTTAAGAGGCAAATTTCAAAAATTTTCTAGGGGAGAACCCCCAGCCCCTTCGAAATTTTGACTTCAATGCATAATTTTTTCCTTGAAATTTGGTTTACAAGGAACTGTTCTCTTCAAGTGTAAAAAACATGCCTCAAAATGAACATAGTAACACATCTTTTTGAGGCCAATTTTCAAAATTTTTTGGATCAAATGTCCGAAAATTTTCTGAGGTAGGACCCCCAAACCCCATCTAGTACTTGGTATTTTATTATTAAAAACCTTTTTAAAATAAGTTCATCAAAATCGAAATCCTACCTAGGAATATAGTCTGAAATTTGGAAGTGTATCAGCACCAAGTTAAAACCATGTGTGTTTTTATGGTCAAATTTCTAAACCTTTTTGTTCTTAAAACTATCTTGTTATAAACTTTTTTTACATTAAGTTTATCAAAATGCAAATCTTACAAAAAAAACTTATATTCAAAAAATTCTAGCTAGGGGTATCAAAACTAATTAAAAACCTGTTTTTTTTCGTGTCGAATTTCCAAAAGTTTTCTGGGGGAGGACCCCCTTTTGTAGCTTAAACATAATTGCTCATAACTTTTTTATATTTAAGTTCCTTAAGACGCAAATTCTACTTAAAAATGTACTAAAAAGCTACTTGGACCAATGAAATATACATGGGGGCTGAGGAATAATTTTTGTCCCCTCCCGAAATAAACATCTATATACGACTCTTGAGTAAAAATTGTAAAATTTTATTATGATTTATATAAACTAATTTTAATTAATCTAAAACCCAAAACAAAAGTCTGGTTACGGCTTTCGGTGTTTAAAGTGTTGGGGGTCCGCGACGTCCGACTGCTACATAAAGGGGTCCGTGACGATAGAAAGTTTGAGAACCGCTGGTTTACAGTTCAATATAAAAACTTTTTATCGTTTGAATGACTTTTCCGGCATACTTTTTAGTTGATGTATGTAGGTAGTTAAGATTAAGAAGTTATATAATACTAGCGCTGACGCGCTAGACACCGGCTTCGCCAGTCCAAATGTAAAAAAGAGCATTTTTTATGTTTATACTACAACAATCGATGTTATACCTTCAACAATTAATATTATATATTACCTTTAATTACAACAATTGGTGGTTTTGCCATGATGTCATGGTTTTAGGAATGAAATACGGGTTTTTTTAGCCGAAAATAGACCAAAAAAGTTATTGGGATGCTTCAATTTTAAATTATTATTCTTCAGGAGCCTTTCTGAGAGCGAGTAGGGCAACTTGGTATAGTTTAAAAGTGAATGTAGGTTCGAAAAGTTTAAAACTATAACGGACATACATTCAGACGAACATTCATTTATGTATATAGATTTTGGGAGTTACTGAGTTACATTAAAGAGTTAACTCCTTAAGGTGAGTGAGTTACTCAGATCTGATCTTGTAAAAGAGTTGAATCGCCCATCACTAGTCTGGAGAGTAGAGCGAAAAGGGGGATTTCTCGACATTTTCGCTTCGCATCCTCCCTTTTTACGAAAACAAAAATATGTAAAGAACCAGCTTTGGTAGGAAATTTAACGCTCTTTCATGTGGTATAAATTTTTTTTGATAAAAGGGTTATTCCTTGTGTTTTTTAAGAGGTAAGCGTGGGCACTTTTTACTTTTTTGCAGAATGACAAAGTTTCACTTTTTTTTAACGCGCTCTAACGAATCTTGTTTTTGTCAGAAAACCAAAGTCAACTAGTGAATTTTGTAGAAAATTTAATGAACTTTTAGGTGATATAAACCTTTAGTAAGTTATAAGCGTCTGTTAAGTTTTATTTGAGGTGGAAGAGCACGTTTTCCGGTTTTCCGCAGCAAGTACGAATAATTGCTGGTTTTCAGAGCGCTCTAGCAGCAGAACCTCTCGTCCGAAAAACAAAATGAGACAATGCATCTTATAGGAAATTTTATGTACTTTAATTTGGTGTAGTGTGCACTTTCGAAAAATTAATTTTTTTTTAGGTACAGTTAAAATAACAGCAGAAAGTATACAATTTTTCAGGTTTTTTGCAGTTTTTGATGGGGAGATGATCTTTTACGGAAATGAAAACTTGAAATTCGGATTCAGCACTTCAAAATACACATAAAAACGATCATTAAAATTTTTTTACAATTTAATACACGAATTTCATATTTTGCTTGATTTTCCGTGAAATGTACCAATAAAATTGTAAAATAATATTTTTTTTACTTTATTTATCATTCTTAATCATCAATTCATTATAAAATATTATAAAATTCCTTTTTCATTGGTAATATACCAAAGATAAAGCGCTGATCGGAGTTAGACTTGTAAGATGGTTCAATTTCGCACACGGCATTACTCCCCGTTTTCGTTTCCCGCCCTTTTCCCTCACGACAAAATTTGAAAGTTATAGACGTTTTCTGTACAAAATAAAATTATCTTTCACGAGGTATAATTTTTTTTCCTATTAAATTCGTACTTTTTGTTTTATAGAAGCTTGAAGCGAGCGTTTTTAAATTTTTTGTAGAACGCCCAAAAAATAGCTGTTTTTCAGCGTGCTCTAGCGGTAGAACCACTCATCGCAAAATCAAAGTTGATTAGTGCTTTTTATAGGAAATTTTATCAACTTTAATTTTGTAATTGAGGTTTTCTTCGTGAAACCTATAATTTTTGAAATATAAGCAAAAATCTGAAAAAAACTAGAAAATTTTACGATTTTTTGCGATTTTCGATATGAAGCCGACCTCTCACATGGCAGCAAACTTCATATTCGTAATCAGCGACCTCGAAAACATATAAAACCGTCGAAAAAAAAACTTCTATACAAATGTTTTGAAAAAACCACGGATTGACTGGACTATATACGGCTTGCGCAATTACGCGAAAAGGTAGGTTCCTGAAACTGGGATACGATGTTAGCGCCATCTGTCTGTCATTCATGGCATTTCTTTTGACTGGAAACTACAGTAGAACCTCGATTATCCGCGAGCGGATGATCCGCGGTGCGGATTATCCGCGAGGGCCAAGAAAAAAATTTTTCAATGATGAGAGCAAATTTTAGATGAGATTAGAGAGATTTTAGATGTAGAGCAAAAGTTTCTGCTGTACTGTACATATTTTATAAGTTTTACATATCATGTTTTTTGTATAATAGAACATAGTTTTTATGCTGAAATATTTTTTTCGTGTTTTCACCTCATTTTTAGTCTTTTTCGGATTATCCGCGATTTTCACTATCCGCGGTACCCTTGCCACCCAATTCCGCGGATAATCGGGGCTCTACTGTAATTATTGGTTGGTTGATTTCATACGATTCAAAGATATGCTTAAAAGGAGCCACAGACGAGCAACTTGGTCATCAACCGGGTTGATTTTATTTTTCCACGGATGGTGAACCTGGTTGAATGTGACCTGCTCGTCTGTGGGCCGCTTTACTATTTATTTTTTTTATTTTAAAGATAACATTTTCATTCAATTAAGAAAGTAAAATTTTTTTTGAACTCAAAATATAACAGAATTATCCTAAAGTCATTAATATTTTGATGATGATGTCGAGTCCGCGACGAGTTGGCCATGGGCGAAGATGACAGCCCTTGCAATTAATACTATTTTATTATTATATTTAATTTAGATAGCAATTTAAAAAATTAAATTGGTAAAATATTAAATTTAGTTTCAGGTACAGGTTTAGTTAGAGGTACAATAAGGTACACAACAATTCACCATTGTCACTATAATGTTGAAAAATCTAGGCGAGACAGATCGTTATTTAGAAAACAACTGCAGACTAAAATGAATTTTAAGACTTATCAATTTTAAAATGCGATGCCAAAATTTTTAACAGTAATTTGGATATTATAAACAGTAGTAATCAACAAAACTGCCTGACCCTCTGGGACCTGGATGGTCGTGGCTAGTTCACAAGGGTTAGTAGTATGGTGAAGAATAAAAAAAATCATAAATTTCGTGATCACGATAATGAATCACAATCATGAAAAATCATAAATTTGTATTTTTATGACTTAGGTAAAGGACTAAAAGTGTTCTTAGAACGTGAAAACAAAAATTTAAAACCTTAAAAAACCTATTACCGACCCTGTGAACTAGCCACGACCATTCTGTCAATCATAGTTCCTCGTAACGCCCCCCAACCCTTCCATAATTTGAAAATATCGTTCTGGAACCTGTGTTAGGATTTTTCTGTATGCTGCGTATTTTGAAGAGCCGAAGCAAACCAACCAACCAACCCTAACGAGCGCGGTACCCCCTCAAGCGGTAAAAACGGGAAACTTCCAGCGCCGTCGGCTCTTTTGATCTTTTGGATAGTGGATAAGCCGTATAACCTACGGTCGCGATCAAGTTTAGCCGTGGTCAGATAAATTTTTTGTTTGCAAGTTCACGTGACCAGCTGACGGTCACGTCCACAGCCACCCACCCGGCTGACGGTCATTTTTGTAATCAGGAAGGTCTAAACTACCATCTTCATCAAGTTTCATCCACGGGCAGATGAATGCATTTTTCTTTTTTTGTACCTTTTGTTATCGCCAGACGCCAGATTATAACAGTGATGTTGGCAACAGTAAGAAAATAATATCACGATTTTTGTAAAAATAATAATTTGAAGTGATACGTTAAAATTTGAATAAAGGCAGCGGTGATATTTTTAACGATGGTGTTTTTATTGAGTAAATTAAGCTAGATGATAACAAATCAGAAGTGGGATTTGAGAATGCTGCACCAGTTAGCCTATAGACGACGATTGTATGAAACGGATTTTCTTTTGGAGAAAAACGGATGGTAATCGCACATAGCGTCAACGAACAACGCCACAACGAATAACGAAGTCAACGTCAAGGATAAACGTGAAATATCCATATAACGAAGCAAACGATTCAACGAAGTCAACGATTTGACGAAGCCTACGATTTAACGATTTCAACGAAGTCAACGATTTAACGAAACCAACGATTCAACGATTTAACGAAGTCAACGGGTACGTGCTCTTGTTTGAATAACGTATATTTGAGTTTGAATATTAAGTTTACGGTACACTACGTGAAAAAAAATGTCTTATTTTGGAAAATCCAAGAAGGTGGATTTATTGGAGTTAGCATGCGAATTAGGCGAGGAAGTTAATGATGGAATGAAAGTTGTAGAATTAAAAGATTCGATTTTGAAATCTTCACGTTATGAGGAAGAGTTTGCTAAATTATTATTGGAGAGGATAAGTAATGAACGTCAAGCAAAAGAAGAACGGGCGGAACGCCAAGCAAAAGAAGAACGGGCGGAACGTTTAGCACTAGCAAAAGAAGAACGGGCGGAACGTCTAGCACTAGCAAAAGAAGAACGCGCAGAACGCCAAGCAAAAGAAGAACGGGCGGAACGCGAAGCAAAAGAAGAACGGGCCTTCGAGTTAGAAAAATTGAAGTTAGCCAGGGAAAATGCGTTTAACGATACGGAATTTGGGTATCAGTTCAATCACGATATGATTGCTAATAAGCCAAAGACCGACTTGCAAAAATTAATTCGTAAATTTGATCTTAAAGAGTCAGAAATTAGCCTTTACTTAGTATTATTTGAACGGCAAGCACGTAGGGCCGAAGTGGATAAAGAAGATTGGGTATCACACTTGTTAGGTTTACTTCCTTACGAAATAACGCAAATAATTGCTAGAGAACCCGAAGAAACTGCAAATGACTACGAATATATTAAGACATTGTTACTAAAACGTTTCAAACTAAGCCCGGAAAAATTTCGCCAAAAGTTTTTCCAACTTCAAAATTCAAACACTACATGGAGCGATTTTGCTTTTGAATTACAAAACTATTTCGAAGAATGGATCTCAGGATTAAACATCACAGATTTCCAAGGGTTGAAAGATTTGATTATAACGGATCAGATGAAACGTAAAGTGCCAGGTGAACTCAAGGATCATTTCATCGATGAATGGGCAAAATTTGTGACGCCAAGGGGTCTTGCCGATAAGTTAGATGAATACGAAGCAGTGAGGGGACAGAGATCAATGAATCAAGCATATACGAACGTAGACAGGCAAGTAAATTTAATAATTATTCAGTTAACAATCGTTTCCAACGTTCCGAGAGCATTAATAAATTGAAAGTACGGGCTCCACCAACGGAATCAATCCCAAATCGTAATTCTGCAAGTTACCGAAAACCTTTACGTAATGATAAAGGTGAGCCAAAGTGTTTCAATTGTAATGACTACGGGCATTTTTCTAAGGATTGTCCAGTGAGGTCTCGCACTACTGGAAATAACGTGACCAACCTTACCACGAAAACTATGAGTAGTTCAAATTCTCTTGTCTATCTAAAAAAGGCAAAGATTAACAATGAAACCTGGGTAGATGCCTTGATTGACACCGGAAGCTCTAGCTGTCTGATGAAACAATCAGTCTTTAACAAACTGAACCTCAAGGTTATTCCTGAAAAACACGAAATTTACGCCTTTGGAAGCCAAAGTATACCAGCCGGTAAAACCTACGGAAAAGCAGTGGTTGACTTAGAGATTGATGATGTTTTAGGAAAGGAAATAACAGTGCTCATTGTAGATGACGAAGCTCAACCAGTAGACTTGTTAGTTGGAAGAACATGGTTAGATATGCCTCACATAGCTTATGCAAGAGTGGGAAACGAATTGTATATTGACGAAGCACCATTCAATAAGCTACAAATAAATTTAGATAGCACACGAATTAAGCTAAAAGCAGTTCAAACTACTGTGCTTGAAAGAAATACAGTTAATTTAGTTGATTGTAAAGTTGAAGACCATGAAGGATTAGTTATAATTAAGGACAGTAGAAATATCAACTATCTATTTGAGGTGGCCAACGGAAAAACAAAAGTGCCTTTCGCAAATGCTCAAAATGAAGACATTATACTGAAGAAAAACCAGTGTGTTGCAAGAGGCGAAGAAATAGCAAGCAATGAATATTTGGAAACTGCTCATTGTACACCTTCAATCCCCATTGATGTCGCTTCAAGTTCTGAAAGTTTTGAAACGTTGAATAGTCAAGTTATGACAACTTCGCATCAGTTATCTGATATAAAACAGCCACTAAAATATGAAGATATAAAAACTGATAATGACGTTACTGACGACCAGAAACACCAGTTAATTCAGCTTTTAAACGAATATAGAGATTGTGTTGCTCTAAATTTAAGGGAACTTGGATGTACAGATTTAGTAACGATGGAAATTAAAGAAGTAGAAGGCAGTAAACCAGTTTCGATGCGACCCTACAGAACGAACGCTGAAGAACGAGCAATAATAAAGCAAATCGTGAGTGAATGGAAGAATAACGGTATTGTTACAGAAACAAGATCCCCTTACGCAAGTCCAGTAATGATTGTAAAGAAGAAAACTGGAGAACATTGGTTAGTTGTCGATTACAGGAAGTTGAACCAACAGACAGTTAAGGAAAAGTATCCGTTACCGAGAATAGACGACCTGTTAGAATCCTTGACGAACTGCAAAATATTTACAACGTTAGATCTCGCACATGGATATCTACAGATTCCATTAAGTGAAGAGGCTAAACAGAAGACGGCTTTTATAACTCCAGACGATACAGGACAGTTCGAACGAATGATATTTGGACTTACCAACGCTCCCTCAGAATTTCAGCGTATGATGCATTTAGCACTGGGATCCTTGTTTAACAAAACAGTAATGTGTTACTTGGACGACATTCTAATACCTGCCAAATCTTGGACGGAAATGATGGATAAATTGAACCAAGTTTTGGAATGTCTAAAATCTGCTAATTTAACGCTAAAGTTATCAAAATGTGAATTTGGCAAGAAAGAAATTGAATTTTTAGGTTTTGTAATCAATGAACGCGGAATTCAGCCAGGACGAGGAAAAGTTAAGGTAATTTCTGAATTTCCAACACCGAAGAATGTACACGAAATTCGAAGGTTTCTAGGTCTTACTAGTTTCTTCAGACGCTTCATACCGAAATATGCAACGCATGCTGAACCACTGACGCGACTCACACGTAAAGATGTAAAGTTTCAATGGGATAAGGAGCAACAAGAGGCATTTGACAAATTAAGAGGTGATCTGACCGAAAAACCAATTCTAGCATTATACCACCCTGATGCAAAAACTGAGGTTCATACGGATGCAAGCTCCGTAGGAATTGCTGGTATGTTACTTCAATATGGGGAGGATGAAAAACTTGTATTATTAACTTGTATTGTATTAACTTGTATTGTATTAACTTGTATTGAGGTATATTGCGTTAGTAAGAAAACAACAGCAGCTGAAGCGAAATATCATTCCAGCAAATTGGAACTGATGGCCATAGTGTGGACTCTAGACAGACTACGCCAGTTCCTTATCGGTATCAATTTCACTGTTGTAACCGATTGCCAAGCTTTAGTCTACCTGAACACTAAGAAAACACAGAATCAGCAAATTGCAAGATGGAGTAATTTAATACAGGAATATAACTTTGAGGTGAAATTCAGACCTGGAACAAGGATGGCTCATGTGGACGCATTGAGCGGATCCCCTGTCCTACAAGAAGAGGATACTTTAGGCGCAGTAGTTGAAAACAACTTAGATGTTTATCAAACATTTACAGAGGATGAAAAGGTATTGATAATGCAGCACGCAGATAAAGAACTGAAAGGACTCATAGACATTTTTGAAAAGTACCCTCAGGACAGAACGAGAGAAGAGAAACGGAAAATCAAGGATTTTGACTATAAGTATAAGAGATTATATCGAGTCGTTCAAGATGAAAATGAAAAGAAGTTACTATACGTGGTTCCTCAAAGTATGAGGAAAAGTATGGTGGTAAGATTTCACGACTTAATGGGACATTTTGCAGTTGATAAAACGATAGCCAAGATCAAGGAGCTTTACTGGTTTCCTTCGATGAAAAGGTATATTAGACGACACATATCACAGTGCTTTGAGTGCTTAGTAAATAAGATACCCAGTGGAAAACAACAGGGACTATTGCACCCCATCAACCCAGGAAAACGGCCATTTTGTGTGGTGCATCTTGACCATTTAGGACCATTTGTGAAAAGTTCCAAGGGAAATACTCATCTACTTATTCTAATTGATAATTTTACGCGATTCGTGAGACTCTTCCCAACTCGGAGTACTGCAACCAAACACGTACTCAGATACTTGGAAGAATTTGTTGATGAGTTTGGACTCCCTGAAAGGATAATTAGTGACAGAGGCTCATGCTTCACGTCCCATGCATTCGAAGAATTTTGGAAGGTAAATGGAATAAAACATACATTGAATTCAACCCAACGACCACAAGGAAATGGAATGGTTGAAAGAGTTAACAGAACTGTACTACCTGTTATCATGACGAGCATGACACATCCGGAACACAAAGATTGGGATAAGAGGATAAAACAATGCGAACGAAATTTGAATAATATGGTAAACAATACAACTGACAAAACACCATTCGAGATGTTGCACGGTTATTCCCCAAGATTTTATGATGGCGTGTTAAGAATGCTTGCCGATGGGGATGCCGTCGCTTGGAGCGATCCAACTATAATTCAGGATAAGGCGAGGGAAATAATCAGAGAAAAACAAGAAAATATGAAGAAGTACTATGATCAAAAAAGATGTAAGACAATGAAGTTCGACAAGGGCGAAATAGTCGTTGTTAGACGATTACCCTCATCTTCAGGAGAACCGACAAAAACACAACGGAAGTATCGCGGACCATTAGTTGTGACAGAAGTCCTGCCTAACGACACGTATAGAGTGTCCCAACTTGAACCAAAAGAGAAGGGACGATTCTATACAACGAACGCTCATGTTAGTCAATTAAAGTCATGGAGATGTGAAAACGAAGATGGTGACGTCGATGAAGAAATCGAAGACGGCGACATCGACGAAGAAATGGAAGACGGTAACGTCGACGAAGAAGATGCATCCTGTTCATCGAGGACGATTGTTCATCAGGATGGACGAATGTTATCGCCAGACGCCAGATTATAACAGTGATGTTGGCAACAGTAAGAAAATAATATCACGATTTTTGTAAAAATAATAATTTGAAGTGATACGTTAAAATTTGAATAAAGGCAGCGGTGATATTTTTAACGATGGTGTTTTTATTGAGTAAATTAAGCTAGATGATAACACTTTGACCCCCTGCCCAAGCTCAACCCACCGCTACCTGACCAGCTGACGCTCGATTCCATGATCAGCACCACTAACACCACAGAGAAAAATCCTAACAGAGGGTCCAAAACGATATATTCAAAAGTTGGATGGATATGAGGGCGCCACGAGGAACTAAATGATTGACAGAGAGATCAAACCTGTGATTGGCTGTCACTCAATCTTCTTTTTTCGAAGGAGAAGGAAAAAGTTTTTCTCAACCAATCAGGCTTTTCCCCCCGCCTCTCGTGACGTAGATGCGATCGCAGCGCCAAAATAGCCCCACATCTATCCAACTTTTCGATTTCCATTAGCGCCTATGGCGACGAGCTCTCTGTTCTAGTACTCTGTGACTAACACTATCCTGTAAAATTAAAATCGTGTACGAGCAGATGAATTCTTGAAATTTAACGCCAGCTCCAGTACTATTTGTCTTTTGTGAGGTAAGTGTATAAGGTGCGATTTTGTAGGTGTATGATCAATCGCAATAAACCAAAAATAAATAGAAAAATTACATGTATATATACATACTAAGGGAAATTTAATAATATTGATGTGTAAGAACTCATAAAATAAATTAATAAGTATCAAGGATTACAAAAAATGTTACGTACCTCAAAGAAGTAAACGCGATCGGGCGCAATGTGTCGCAAATGGGCAATAGTCAATACCCGTATTTTTTAAATATGAATAATATCGTTATCAGTGGCGGCTCGTCCATAGGGGCTGCAGCACCCCCAATCAAAATTTCCCGAAATTCCAATTTTTATTTGCTTTACAATATTTAAAAAATTATATATTTCACCCTTTAATCTTTGTCCTTTATAATCCTTTTTCAATTAATAATTCTCTGCTATGACGTCTCGCCAACATATTTCTTTCTGGGTCGATCAGCCCCCTCAGATGTACCTATTGTGGTATAAAACTCTATCTCTATCATATCAAATGAAAATATCAAGAATTTAGCATGCGAATCTGTTAGGGGAAAAGGGGCTGCTTTTCAGCAGCCCCGACCAAAAGAATGATATATTTTTCTCTTGAGAGAGCTGTAAAAAAAATTGAGGGAAGAAGAAAAATATACGGTTTCTTCTACTAATAAATCACATTGGCTTTTTAGCTTATTTCTCACTCCAACACTGGTTTAATATTTATTCATAGCTTCTTTTTTTCTTTTCAACAGAGGGAAAAAATCTTTTCTGATGTTTCAGCAAGTCAATAAAGATTTATGTTTACTTTTTTGTGGACGCGTTTTTATTTCTTTTTATAATGAACAAATTGAATTCGAAATGTGGATTTTAGTTCATATTCTCTTGATAACCTGATCTTCGTAATAATCAACTATACAGGGTGTCCCATAAATAGTGGGTCACACTTCTAGGGGGGATAGTAGACACCTAGACGAGTCAGAATCACATAGGATTCGGGGGTCCCAGACCAAATCCCAGGGAGTTAAAAATGGAGCGACACCCCAAAAAAATTATTGAAAAATTCAATTTGTAGAAGAACTGCTATTGGTAAAAATTTAATTATGGTCTCAAAAATTGTGATTTAATATGATCTTTAAAATTATTTGAAAAGTCTTCACCTTAAAATTTTTTTTTATTATGAAAAAAGTTAAAAAACCACAAAAAAATGTGAAAATTCTGCCCAAACCTCATTTTGTATTTCGAAATCCTTTCTTTTGATTTTATAATCTGAAAGATCATAGTTGTAAACCCTTAAGTCCAAAGTGTCACGTAAAAACCATCAATATTCAATGAGCTCTGAACTTGCGCCGTTCAGAGTTGCGTATGCTTGGCGAATTTTGGCTGTTTAGCGGCACATTTAGAAACCAAATCATTCACTTATAACATTAGTTAGGGTTACCATATTAGTCATCTTTACCGCTAAAAACTTGGCGCATACGCAAGTCGGCGCCGATTAGGTGACACGTGACAGCCCCATAGAGCAAGGTAGTAGTGACAGCCAGCCAATCAGGTCACCAAAATGTACTGCCGCTGGCATTTTCGCCGATCCCAACCGTTTCGTCCATCGAAGACTCAGGCGCATGCGTCGAAGTCTGAGGTTGTTCTAGTTGTTACATTTTGCTTGGCGGTAAAATTGGGCTTGTTCTGATTGGCGATAAAATTACTTGGATATATTTTGTTTTTTTTTTTCGTTAACAAGTTTATACATTTTTAGCGGAATTGGGGGATGGGATATTTTAGATGTCAGCCAATTTTTGTAAAGCCATAGTACTTATCTTACTTGTTGAAGTAAAATATCATATAAAAGTTTTAAATAATAATTTAACAGTTTTAATCTACTTTTGTTCGTAATTGACAGTTAGGTACATAATACATTTTTTGATCTGGTCCACTTATCTAACCTTTGGTATGTAATAAAAAACTATTCTAATGAGACTGTATTAAATATACAGTAATAAAGTCATTTTTACTTGAAAATGTGTGAAATTTATAAATATGGATATTTTCTAATATTATTGATTCTTTAATAAATATTATGTTTTGTAAGCATTTTTACTAATATAATATAATTATGTTTTAATTATGCTTATGTAATATAATGTTTTAAAAGTATGTTAATCCAAAGTTTAAAAGAATTATAACTGAAGGGTTTTTTGTGAACAGAAATTTAACTTTTACAGAAATGAATTCTCTGAATTCAGACTTACTCCCCAATTGTGTGTAAGTTTTTTTATGAAACGAAATCAGAGTATATAGACCAAAAATTTAAAAGGGTTAAGTAAAAATATACTGGTGTTTCAAAAGTCAGTTTCACTGCTTTTATTTGGAATCAACGCCTCCTATAGGCTCATGGAAATATGGTCTACCCCTATGTAAGTGACCCTAAAAATCCACTGAGAAGACTTACAGTGCCTCTAAAGGCAAAATAAAAAAGTTTAAAAAATTAATTAAAAATGGAGGAGATAGACCCAAAACCATAATGAGAGTATTTTTGTCATTGGAATTAAAAACGCACTGAAAAAATTAATGAAAATGTCGTGATTATTCGTGGAGATAAATATGTGGCATGTAAAAACAACACTTTTCAGTTTTTTTAAATGTTTGATTAAATTGTGTCTTTATTTAACTAAAAAAACACAAAACTACATAAGGACACTGGAAACTTGTGTAGTTGCTAACTTTTTCATTTTTGAGGGCTGAAAAAGAGCTATTTTCACATGCTAATATATCCAAGTATATTTTGATAACATTTGAAACCCCCCTTGTCTGCAAAGATAAGCAAACCACAAACCTTCCTCATTATTACGTAAGAAAACTGCCCGATCCCCTTTTTTGTGTAAACAAATTTTAAAGTAAAATTTATTTTTGGTTGAAATTTGAATTTATGCAGTAAACGAGAGATTTTCAAAAATGCAGTGTTAGTAAGATTTTATGTAAGCGTCACTGACTTCCCATGTTGTCTGGAAAAATAAGCAAAGAGCAAACTCGTCCCCCCATAGGTGCTTACATAATATTTGAACGGCCCCTGTAGAAATAATTTTTTATTTAAAAAATCCACATATTTTGTAGATCTAAATAAAAATAAACTGATTGTTGCAAACCAAGGATAAGAAATACAGCCAAATTTGAGCAACATGTAACAGAAATATATCTATTGATGATTAAAAGAAAGGTTTAAACAAACCTTTGCTTAAACTTTGCTAAACTGTGAAAAAAATGCTTACGTTAGGAAAATTCATGAAAGTAAAAATTGTAAAACAGAACATTCAGAACTCTTAAGTATTCCTAAACATATTCTCAAAACTCTCCAAAAACGCGAATTATGCCAAAATTTGGCAACCCTATTCAAGACCACGGAGAATTGTGGAAATTTCAAAGTCCGAACGCATGCGCCTGAGTCTTCATTGGACGAAACGGTTGGGATCGGCGAAAATGCCTGCCGCTGCCGACCTCTGTGGAGTTCAGTGGCATTGCGTCCATTGCGTCAAAGCACAATGCCTAAATACCCAGATTCCCAGTTTCTAAGAGCCAATGAGAAGTCACAATTCCAGATCTCTTGTAAATTAGCGCAATCTCATTGGTTCTGAGGAGTTGGGAACTCGGATAAATAACGACGCGTGCATCAACGAGAGCTGTTCTCTAGCTTACAGAGAAATCCACCTCGAGTGATTTGCTTATATTTTTTCACAATTAATTTTTCAAAGATATTTTGCCATTGCTTTGAATAATATTAAACAATGTTTATTTTCTCTTTTCTAAAGCTGCATTATTTGTTCTTTATCTTTTTGCAAATTTTGATTGGTTGGTTTAGTTAGTTCGGAAGTAGAAGTGTTTGTTTATCACTGCTTGTCTTGTTCATGCGTGCTTCTTTTGTTATAATACCCAGTTTTTGTTTTGTCAACCTCAGTGGAGCGGTACAAATAAAAATGTTGTCCTCACATGGTATTTGTTTTATTATGATTTTAAAGTATTTAAGTACAATTCGATATACTTAATTTTCTCATGAAACCACTTAAACTCAGAGAAAAACTAGCATAATTACAACGTACAACGTAAACCAGTGTTCGCGGGGAACTGTTGTCCACCTGAGTTCCAGGGACATTGATTTAATCTTACAAATTTTATCTCTTTTGACAATTTTTTTGTTTGCACTATAGTATTTTCATCTTTTGAATATGACCCTTGCAAAGATGTCATCATTAAATTACTAATCTTAGTTTCCCCCAATTATTTCTAATGCATCTCTTTTCATTCAGCTAGAGTAGAGCTTACTGAAATAACTAAAAGTTACTTAAGCCAGTTTTGCGAATTGGGGGAAATTCTCACTGTAATTAAGGGATTCTCAACATTTGGCCTTTGGTCCAAATGCAGCCCGCAAACAATCAATTTGTGTGGTCCACAAACTAATTATATTTTTTTCAAATAATCCCTTCTTTTTTAATTCCAAGAAAAAACGCAAGTTATTGTATTAAAACTCATAAAATCGCGACTTCTCGCGTTAGTTTTGTTTTGCTCGCGGAGTGTTCTGTTTCTCCTGCAACTGCTTTAGTAAACGGCAGCAGGCATCTCGTGTTATTGTGATGCAGTAAAAACAACTTAACTGTGGTCAGAAGCCAACAGGTCCGATTTGCTTCCGGAAATTGTGTTCCTTGTCAGATATCGTATTTTTTCGCGTCTTTTCTTTTGAAGTTTTCTGGGTCCCGCAGACCCGATATTTGCCAAATTTCCGTTTCAAACCTGCTACAGCGCATTAACGCGAACCCTGGTAAACCCATTTTGATCTTCATCATAAATAAATAAAATGAAAAGAATAAAAGATAAATCAAAGAATCCGGGTTGAGTGACATTTTTGGCAAAATTTGGTGTTACCAATGGCGTTAATTGGCAAGTAAGCAAAGAGTTTGAATACCTCCTGAAATTTGTTTTATTTTCTAAAGGCCCTTATTACCTACTCCTGAAAGTCATGTTTTTTCTCCTGATTTTACCCTCCGACTTCTGAAAAACATCTGGACAAAGAATAAAACCAAGTTTTATCAATTTGTGGGAAATATTTTTTTAATTGAAAAAATTCCATTGGAATGTGGAATTCTAACCACTTTTGTAATTCTTTGCTCTCCATATTTCATTCTGAACTTATTCTACTCGTAACATGCTAAGTTGTTTGAGGTTAGTAATTATTCACATTACCTCCTGGTGGACCTGGAAAAAGTTGTAACCTTCCCCCGAACCTAATAAATTTGCCCAAACCTTATGTATTGCTCCTTTGGAGCTGGCAGGGGCTTCCCCCAAACCAGGTTCAGGTACTTTTTCCAGGTCTGCCTCCTGATTTTGTAATATAACTTACTCCTGAAAAACTCCTTAAAGACCCCTGACTTTCACTATATTATATAGAGTGTGAACCCTGTAAAGCAATTCAACTTCTACAGAACTGGGTTGCCAGAGTCCAGTATTTTATCACCATTTTTTGGTCCGTTAACGTTTCCGCTTAAACTTGCCATGCTCTTTTGGACAGCAAAAAAATAGAAATAATTGCTAAATAATCTCAAACTCATAGGTTAAAATGTTTATATCGATCAATAACTGCTCAGTTTATCTCTAACTGTCGATATCTGAATGTATGGCGTTCAAAAGACTTAGGCGATATTTAGTGGGAACGTTAACGTAATTGAACCAATTTTCTCAGTTTTTCATATTTAAAGTTATTATAAATTGTTTTTAGATATGTCTCAAGAAAGAGACTACCAAGGTCTAGAATGCTCCCAAGGTCTAGAAAAGAGCTCCCAAGAAAGTCTCCCCCTGAGCCAGGAGACTTTCGAAACTCTTGTGAACGGGCTGTAAGTGGTATTTTTCTCTATTTGATTTGGGTACAATTTTTATAGTACTTGTGCTAACGTGTAGATTTTTTGACTCAGTAGGAGTTCTTATTTCTCTTGCCTTAATTATGCAAGGCTTGAAAGTTAAAACTAATGATGTTCATTAAAGGATACTATAAAATTTTAATTCACTTAAAGCTTTTATTGTATTTGTAATCTAGACAGACAATGGGTCCGTTAAAGGATCCTTCCCAAAAACCAATTCCCTCACTCTTTGCAGAAATCCAAAGATCAAAAGTGGTTTGAAAATTGTTTTCAAAATGTGTTCCTATCATTACTTATAGAATGGAATTTTACTGAATTTGGTTGGGCCCATTTTAAAAGTTGAACGCTGAGGTTGTACTACCAGCACTTCGTTTTTTCACAAAATTCCATTTACCTTTTCATAAGATTCCTAAAACAGGACCCTGGCAGAAAAAACTGGATGAACCTGAACGTCTTGGTCACCACTGAGATGGTGCTCTGGATTACTGCTTATAAGATTTTAGTGCTACACCATCTACTTGATAAATTAAACTAAGGCTAATTGCTTTTTATGAACTATTTATTAAAAACATAACAATAACGCGCGTGGCGTTTAGGCTTAGCCGCGATACGAGGACGAGAGAAATAACAGAGCGTGCAGAGTGTTCGTCGTTCGTTGAGGAATGTCGTTCTGCCCGGCGAGAGCTGCCCGGGCAAGGTTGCTTCGCGGCGCTGGTGTTGCGCTCGCCAAAAGTCTTTCTTCTGGCGCTTGAGCGCTCTTTTGGCGGTGTCGCCTCACACTCCCTCCCCAGTGTCAACGGAATGTGACATATCTTCTGGGAAAGGTAATCTTTCGACCCGAGCGTGTTGTCACCGGTCGCTCAGTCGGCGACGTATCTTGTACAGTCTTTGAATTGTCACTATCACACTTGCTTGGAGGTGGCGTAGATACGCGCTGAGTAACCAAATAGTCCTTGTCTACAGTTTGGAACACTGGTTTAAGACGGTCGAGGGACACCGTTGTTCGGCGTCCGTTCACAACGATGTCGAAGTTTTTCTCTCGGCGAGAAACTACCTCGAACGGGCCGTCGTAAGGCGGTTGTAACGGTGTGCGTACACCGTCATGTCGTAGCAGGACATGTGTGCACTTTTCCAAGTGTGGGTGCACGAAAACACTGCGTTGGCCGTGACTGGAAGTGGGGGTTGGGCGGACGTCGGCGAAGGAGCTCCTCAGGTCCTCCAGGAACTGCTTGGGTGACGACGTGGTCTCGTCAGTTGACGGGCAAAAGAACTCGCCTGGTAGACGCAAGCTCTGCCCATACACGAGGTCTGCGGTGGTCGCTTGTAGGTCTTCCCAGAAGACGGAACGGAAGCCCAACAGGATGGTCGGGAGGGCAGAGGTCCACTGCTCCGTGCTGTGGGCCTTCAATGCCGCCTTGAAGGGACGGTGGAACTGCTCCACGAGTCCATTGGCTTGCGGATGGTAAGGAGAGGAACGGATCCTCTTGACGCCCAGAAGACTGCAGAGGGATCGGAACAGCTGGCTTTCGAACTGCCTGCCCTGGTCCGTCGTCAGGTACGCTGGAACGCCGAATCTTGACACCCAGGTGGTGTAGAACGCTTGTGCCACTGTCTCGGCAGTGATATCCTGGATAGGCACGGCTTCCGGCCATCGTGTAAAGCGGTCGATCATGGTGAGGACGTAGCTATATCCTCTGGATGGCGGCAGGGGTCCAACCAAGTCTATGTGTACGTGGTCAAATCGCCTCGTTTGGTCAGGAAAGGAACCGAGGGGGGTCTTAGTGTGTCTATACACTTTACATTTTTGGCATGCTAAACATTCCCTCGCCCAAGTGGTGCAATCCTTATTAATTGAGGGCCAAACGAATCTAGATTTGACCAGTTTAGTTGAGGCTCTAGTGCCGGGGTGGGACAAGTTATGCAAGTTTAAGAAAACCTGTTTGCGAAATTGTTCGGGAATGAATGGTCTGGCTGCTCCCGTTGAGATATCGCAGTACACTGGGGTTTGGGATTCTGAGAGGGTAACTGTTTTTAACTGCAAACCCCGAGGATTTCTTAGTAGCTCCCCTAGCTCTGTGTCCCTCAGCTGAGCCTGTGCAATTTCATTAAAGTCGATCGCGCTTGGAATGGTTATCGTGGCTATCCTAGACAATGTGTCAGCAGTTATGTTTTCGGCTCCTTTGATATGCTGTATATCTGTTGTGAATTGGGAAATGAAGTCAAGTTGCCTACTCTGACGCGGCGATCCTTTATCCGCTTTTTGTCGAAAAGCGTAAGTAAGGGGTTTGTGGTCCGTGACTAGGGTGAAATTTCTGCCCTCGAGCATATGTCGGAAATGTTTTATTGCTGCGTACGCGGCCAGCAGTTCTCTATCGTACGCGCTATATTTCTGCTCAGTTTCTGATAACTTTCTAGAGAAAAACGAGAGAGGTTGCAACTCGATATCAATTGATTGGAACAAGGCACCTCCTATAGCCAAATCAGAGGCGTCTACTTGCAGCACTAATTTTGCATCCGGTTTAGGGTGGGATAATAGTGTAGAATTACAAAGGAGCTCTTTACAAATTTGGAATTCTTTTTCTGCCTGTTCGGTCCAGTCGATTTTAGTATTTTTATTTTGCCTAACACCCTTGAGGTACCCATTTAATGTGGTTTGATTGCTGGCAATTTTTGGCAAAAACCTCCGAAAAAAATTAATAAATCCCAGAAACCGTCGTAGTTCCTTAATGGTGGTAGGTCGGGGGAAATCTAGTATAGGTTGCACTTTTTCCGGTAAGGGTTTTGTACCGTCTTTAGAAATTAGGTGTCCTAAAAATGAGATTTCTTTGACATTAAACACGCATTTTGAAGCGTTTATAGTGAGTCCGTATTCGTTTAATTTTTTCAAAACACTGCGCACATGATTCTCGTGCTCCGTCTCGTTATCACTAAAAATCAAAATGTCGTCTAAGTAGACGTAACAAAAAGAGAATTCTCCAAGTACCTCGTTCATGAACCTTTGGAAAGTTTGAGCAGCTCCACAAAGGCCAAAATTTAGAAAAGGAAATTCGAAAAGTCCGAATGGTGTACACACGGCTGTTTTTTGTACGTGGTCTGGGTGTACAGGGATGTGAAAATATGCGCGGACGATATCGATTTTTGAGAAGATACTTTTGCCAAAGAGAGCATTGGAGAAATCCTGTATGTGAGGAATGGGATAGCGGTCCGGAATGGTAGAGGAGTTTAATTTTCGGTAATCTCCTACCGGCCTAATGCTACCTGAACTTTTAGTGACAACATGGAGAGGGGACGACCAAGGAGATTTAGAGGGTCGACATATCCCTTGCTGCATCATGTGTTGGAATTCGTTTTTTACTTCGTTATGCAATTTAGGATTTAGTCGTCTGGGTTTGCTATAGACTGGGGGTCCGGACGTTTCAATATAATGCACCGTGTTGTGCTTTATGTTTGTTACATTAGGGTTAACTTTCAACAAATCTGGAAATTCTCCGAGCATTTTATGGAACGGGGAATCTCCAGAGATTACCTTGACCGAAAAGTTATCTACTGATGCTATTATCCCCTGTCGTTTGAATTTTGTGGTGCTATCGATTATACGTTTATTTTTTAAGTCTATGAGTAAGCCAAAATGCTGAAGAAAATCTGCACCAATAATAGGGGTTGGTACGGAGGCAATTAAAAATTTGAATTCAAAATTTCTCCTGAAACCTAAATCTAAGCTGAGTAATTTGGTACCGTAGGTGAAAATTTTTGAGTTATTTGCTGCATATAGCTCTAAAGAATCAGGTTTTAAGGATTTGCTGTTTTTAGGGACCGGAATACACGAAACGTCGGAGCCAGAGTCAATTAGGAATTTAAAATGGGTTTTTCTATCGTAAACATGCAGGCGGCTAGATTTAGCGGCTGTCGGCAGATTTGCTGCCGATACGTTTACCCCGACAGCCGAATTTAGTTTTCCTGGAGGTTTACGAAACGGGGGCAGCCAGGTTTACATTTACGGGCCTCGTCCCCAAAACGGTCATGGTAATAGCATAGCTCGCCGTTTGTGTGTGCCGGCGGGGACCTATGCCGTCTACTATGGGGAGAGTGCGAGTACCTTGAGCTAGAATTACGTCTATCCCTGCCCATTTCGGCTATCTGCTGTATTAGTGCAGCTGTTTCCCTCTTTAGCTTGGCTATTTCTAGCGTAAGCTTATCAGTATTACCCATATTTAGTTTTAATTCAGATAAATTACAACAAAATAAGTAGTTAAAAGAAAGAGGGCTGACCAAACGAGACGAAAAAAATCACGCACTTACTTAGAACATGGCATGTCGTTGCGGCTCCATACTTCGCACGTGGTGCTTGACTCCATTAGAAGAAGAAAAATCCAAAGTCCTGGAACGTCCGTATCACCACTGAACGTCTTGGTCACCACTGAGATGGTGCTCTGGATTACTGCTTATAAGATTTTAGTGCTACACCATCTACTTGATAAATTAAACTAAGGCTAATTGCTTTTTATGAACTATTTATTAAAAACATAACAATAACGCGCGTGGCGTTTAGGCTTAGCCGCGATACGAGGACGAGAGAAATAACAGAGCGTGCAGAGTGTCCGTCGTTCGTTGAGGAATGTCAGGGCTCCCATAGGCGACTAAAAAGGCGACTATTGCTACTATTTTCAAGGTTGGGCGACTATGGCGACTATTTTAAGCAAAAAAGGGCCAAAAGCGACTATTTTCAATGATTTTCAAAGATTTTGGCTACTTTTTTTTAGTTTGGGCGACTATTTCCGTTTTTTTATCATCAATCGGAATGTGCCGAACTGCGCCAATCACGGAATTGTGCGCCATCCTGCTCAAAATGGCAGTTTTGAGCCGGAATTTTTCGGACGAATTTTGCTAAATTGGCTTCTGACCACGGTAAAGTTGTTTTTTCTACAACGCATAGAAAAAGCCAACTTCAACTTGGCGCCCGCGGCCGTTCACGAAGGCAATAGTGAGAGGTACGGAACAATCCGCAAGCAAAGCGAAACTCGCGAGAAGTTTAGATCTTACGATCATTTTAACTTGTGATTTTTCTAGAAAATAGTCTAGGAAGTAAAAAAGTAGGGATTATCTAAAAAAGATTAAAATTAGTTCATGGGCTGCTGCAGCTGAAAGAGGCAAAAGAGTAAAGACAAGTCTAAGAAATGGATTTAGGGAAAGTAAGATAACTAATTTAATTATATGATATCTTTTCAAGTTCCAGATTCGAAAGATGCAAAGAAAATACTATAGTGTATAGTGATGCACAACCTGCAGCCCGCGAACTTATTAGGATTTTTCCAGTATATCCCTAGCCTTTTTCACTTTTCATATTATTTCAGAGAATAATGACGATTTATAGCGGGAAAAATCGCGATTTTCCGCGCAAGTTTCGATTTGCTTGCGGAGTGTTCCGTTCCTCCCGCGACCTCTTTCTTCGACCGCGGGGGGTAGTTGAAGTCGGCTTTTTCTTGTATTGTAAGCATGATGTGGAGAAAACAACTTTAAAAGGGTTAGAAGCCATCAAGTTCAGAGTTTAGGATTACAATTTGCGGAAAAGTAAAAAATAACGATTTTTCGCGAAAGTAGTACCGTTTTTCGGCGCCTAGTTGCACTTGGCTTCTTTTCTTATTGTAATTCTATGCAGAAGAAACTTTAGCATGGTCAGAGGAGCCTATAATGAGTCTAGTGATACCTCTCAGATTGTGTTATTGATTTTAGTCAGTATTTTCAACTAATATTTCTTAAGGACTTCCTAAGTTGTAAATTTTTACTGAAAGATCTTTTTGAATCAAGATTAAGATAATAATGCAGTCCTTTTTAAAAATCTTGTTAAATTATAACCTGTTTCAGATATGATATCAAGGGGACAAGGGATACCTGCCCCCCTCAAAAAAATCAGGCTGATGGGTGTTTAAATCAAGCTAAAACCCTGTTTATAGGGACTAATTCTCAAAATTTTTCTGGGGGAGGTCCCCCAGCCCCCCCTTTGCACTTGGATCTCTATAATTTAAATTTTTTAAAATAATTTTATCAATATGCAAGTTCTAAAAGGGTGTCTATGTAACTTTTAAGGATTTCAAAAAGTTAATATGTTAGGCTTATAAAATAGCTTCTGAACTAAAAATGTATAAAGTAAATACTGTATTTCTCCATCTTATTTTTGACCACTAAAATAAAGCTGCTCTAAAAGTTCAGTTTGCTGCTCCGAAATTTAATTTTGCTGCTCCAAAACTTGGTTTTGCTGCTCCAAAATGGTATTTTTCCCTGTGCTCCAAAGGTGCTTCAAAACTCCTTTTAGGCCCCTTTTAATTTTGCTGCAAATTTTTCTGAGTATTTTCAGCTTATATCTATTTTATTTGAAAAATATACTGCTATTTTTTATGCAATGGGAGAATTTTATTTATGAAGGCTATTTAAGGGGACTATTTTTCGTAATTTAGGAGACTATTTTTCATATTTGAGGAGACTATTGCTACTATTTCTGAAAGTGTAACTCAATGGGAGCCCTGGAATGTCGTTCTGCCCGGCGAGAGCTGCCCGGGCAAGGTTGCTTCGCGGCGCTGGTGTTGCGCTCGCCAAAAGTCTTTCTTCTGGCGCTTGAGCGCTCTTTTGGCGGTGTCGCCTCAAACCTCTGGTAATTACCTACCCAAGTGCAGTGGTTCTCAACTTTTTTAGAGCTACCGTTCCATAAACATGGGCGGATTTAAGGGGGTGCAACGCACCCCCAACTTTTTGAGAAAATTCCATTTTTACAGGGGAAAATCATGTTTTCAAAGTCATCAGGGGCAGCTTGCACCCCCAAGTTTTCCAGTACGCACCCCCAGGGTTCACCATCTAAATCCGCCCATGTCCCTAAAGTTGCAGAAAATATTTCTACGTCCCACACTAAGAGAATTTTGTAATTTTGGATCTGTGGAAAGAGATTACTTAATATTAAAATGCTACTCTTCCCAAATACGGGTGCAAATCTCGCCAAGGAGATTTTTTGGCAACAGCTCACACATGACCTTCCGGAACAGAAGCATCATTATTGGCGACTTTATCGCTTGCCCCGGGATTTTGAAAGAGTACCATTAAAACTAATTTTAATAAAATCCTATCTTGTTGACCATCAGTTTCAGTGACACTGTTAATGGCCTATTGATACAGATTTTCGTTTTTAGTAGCAGTTTAATGAGATAATATGGTACCCAATATTTTAACTAATATTTCTTATTTGTTAAAATCAGGTTCTTAGATCTTTAGAGATTCTATTACTGTCTCATTTATCTAAATGGTAATTAATAAATTTTGCTCTGCATTGAATGTTTGAAATTAATATGATTTGTTTATACTTTAGATTGGGAATGGGAAATGGAACAGAATCATTGAAAAATGTAAGTATGCACATGCAGTTTAGTATAAGCTGTTATATGAAATGTTTACTTTTTTAACCATATCTGTTTAGCATAAATAATTATCTTCTACTATGCTTTAAAATTAATTAGTCATCTTACTGATACAATAGAATACAATATTGTATGAACCCTGTTTAAAAACGGACCCTTCAGAAAGTATTTTTCACAATACTGCAAATTTGTAAGCTTATTTTCACAAAAAAAAGCTCCTGGCTGAAAAGAACTAATTTAACACTAACTAAACTTCACAAAATTATAAGTAGATTTTTACAAAAACCGGACCCTTCACAAAAAGTCTGGACAGACCCACTAGACTAGACTGGACAGACCCTGACTAGTGAACCCAGTATATGCAAAACCAACATTTCCCATCCTTTTCACCCTCATCAGGGGTGCATCTAGAAAGAAATTCCGACCCTCGAAAACGGCCCCTTCACAAAATTCTGGTTCCCAAAAACGGACTTTAATCAAGCTATATGCACTCGCTAAGTGTAATTTTATTAAAAAATATAAATATATTTACAGAAATAGGACCTTATTTTAGAATGAAATATTATTTTCACAAAATTCAATGCCGTTTTTCACAAAATTCCCAAAAACGGCCCCTGGCAAAAAATCCTGGATGCACCCCTGCTCATGGAACCCTGTGACAATGTTCTAGTTTTATGGAAGAACCCCTAATATTATAAAATTAAATATTTTTATAACAACAGGAAATAGCTATCATAAGTCATTCATTTTAAAACAAATGCAATCAGTATACCATAAAGGGCAGGGCCCCTCTGCCTCCCCCCTCCCGTATTCATTAGGGTGGCCCTTATTATAATGGCAGGGGTCGGAGTTGTCCTAAAATTCCTAATCCTAAAATTTTTAAATTGTCCTAAATTTTACACTTTTGCCCTAATTTTCCTAAAATTTCCCAATTACTTCTAACATACTAGCTCTCCAACTTATAATTTTTGCTATTTCGTTAAATTTTCGCTGTTGAAAGAGTTTTTTTCGGCTTCTAATGCGCTGTTTGTTTGGCTGCTCTTGCTCTGACGTTGTAGAAAGAAAGAAAAGGCAAGCCAATCATGTTGTTCAATGTTCAGCTAAGAACTTGGTGGGGATAGATTGTTTGGTTGAGTTGGTGCTCTTTTGCTTCTCGTTTTGAAGTGAACTAATGAAATGTGGAGCGTGTTCGTCTTTAAGCCTGCACCTTGTGTTGTTTGTTTTCTGATGATTCTGCGTTCTTCATAAGAAAAACGGAATGACTGGACTGGATAAAATTTATATAACTTTGAAAAACTAGATGACTTAATTCCACAAAATGCAGCGTATAGCTAAGTTTTCCACTGGCTTGACAATAGACAATATGCATGATTTTCAAATTCATTTTAAAAAGAAAGAGCATGAAAAATTACGTTGAAAATGCTAATTAAACTGCAATTCGATCAAATAAATTCGATTTAAAACACATTTAAAGTTGCTCTGACATCACTATCAACAAAAACTTCAGTGCTTGACGATTCTGACTTGTGACGTCATACTTCAAGTTCAAATTACGCACGAAAGGCATCCATTGAAAAGCAATGGTGTTTGCATTTATGTTGGGGTTTTTTGGTAGCCTGTAGTTTCTTATTTCGGCAGCTATGGACGGCCCTAAACAAGTAAAAAAGTACTATAAAGGATGTTTAGTACCTATGTGCAAAAATACAAGTGTTAGAACACCGGATGAATTGTTTTTCTCAGTACCAAAAAATGAAAGAATCCGCCATTAGAGACACAAAGAAACAAACAAAAACGTGATGCCAGCTGCATAAAATGTAATAATTCATAGCAAAAGAAAACTAGAATTTTTGTGATACTAGTACATTGACATTGCTATAAATGGAATGCTTGATTATCATCAGTTTAAATTAATAAACGAAAGAATTTAATGAAGTCAAATAAATTATTTACTGTTGCAACAGTTCAAAAATTCAAAGATTTTTTGGTTTTTAAATGTGTTTTACATTTTTATTTTACTAGTGATATTTTAAATATTTTATACTGACTATAATTAAACTTAATATTGTGAGAAAAAGCCTACAAGACATTCATTATTTATTTACAAAATTTCCAAAGTTAGTCCAAATGCTAAGAAACTGAATGAAAATACAAGAAATCTGTACAAAAGGAATAAAATTTTAATTCTAAAAAGAACATTTTTGAGTTTCAAGAAAAGTGTTATCCAGTCTTAAACAGATGCATAACGGGAGAATTCAAAAAACCAAGTTTTTATACTCCATGTGCTCAAAACAGTATTGCCTGAAACAAATCTCTTGAAGTATGACGTCACACAAGGCACAAGGTTACGCCCCGTTTTGAGTCAGGTGACTTAAGGGCTTTTTTTAAACACTTTGGCACTGTATATTTGCACGGCCATTTTTCAACTAAACTCTACTCTAACTTCCACGGCTAGGCGTACCATTGGTTCCATCACTAAGCGCCGAGACTGCTACGTCATCACGAGACCTACAGCGCATGCGCCACTGGCCATTTTGGCCGTCCAAATATACACTTCGAAACACTTTTTGCGCTTAAATTAAAACTTTTTGTGATTTTTAAAGCTGATTTTTGGGTTTTTCATGATCGAATTAGTAAATTGGGTAAGTTTTAGGATGTTTCGTGACATAGTGCATATTGTCTATTAGGATCAAAACGTCAATTCGATCAAAAAATGGTGCATCGGTACATATAAAGATTATGAAGCAAAATATCCTTGTAATTTTGTAATGGAGATTGGAAATCAAGTTTTTTCCCAAATCTTGTCACAGTTTTCAAAATAAATGCTTCTAGAGTCATAATATAATGTCCTAAAAAGGTCCTAAAATTTTTGAAAAGTTATGTCCTAAAATTGTAAAATTTTCACTCCTACCCCTGTAATGGAGAAAAAAAAATTTCAATATTTTTTTGGTTACCCCCCCTAAATTTTTTCCTTTTACCATAAAATGAAAGTATGCAAAAGGATTTTCCGATATTTTAATATTAACCCGTGCCGCACAGAGGTTGAAGTTTCTCGTGTTAAAGTATAGGGAAAATACTGAAAATATCGTCATTTTTGGTTCTTTTCAATTTTATAAGCTTGAACGCACTCAATACCTAATTAAAACCTATATATCATCTTTGGGATATCCTATGATCAAGATCCTATCCAAAAACACTCAGTGGCACCTCTGGGAGGAAGTTCCACGAGGGTTAAAAGCACATTTTCACCGAGAAAAGAGGAGGTTCGCGGGCAAACTCCAATGGATGCAGGGGTGGATCCAGCACGGTTCCAAGGGGGGGGCACTTTTCTAGACAAGATCCCCTTGTGGTACCATTGGGGGTATGGAGGTCCTCCCCCAGAAAAAAAAATTAAATTTGACATGATGTAAAGTAGGATTTTAACTCATTTTTAGAAACGTTTTAAGTCTAAGGGGTCACTTTTCACCACCTTTACTTTTTCACCCAAAATGTCAAAAGTTTGGGGATTTCCTAAAAATAAACACTGAATACCCCATTTTGATCCTAATGGGGGGTATGGGGGTCCTCCCCCCAAAAAAATTTTGAAATTAGACCTGTAAAAGTTGGGTTTTTACTCATTGGGAGAACCTTTTTGGGTCTCCAAGGGGGGCACTTTCCAGAGTGCCACCCCCCTGGTTCGGCCACTGGATGGATGGTTGATGATTGGTGAGTATGGCTCTCTCACACTGATACTTCCCAAAGCTGAGATACAAGTTTATCAGATGATGCCAGCTAAAGTAAAGTTGGAAAATATTCTATAAAACCCCCCTTCCTCCAGCTCCAATCGTAAGATCCCGCAAGCCGCGTTTTGGTGCATGAATCTCTTTCTTTTTCTTCAAGAGATGACTGACCTTAACCTGTTGATGCAAATGGTTGATTACACTGTTCAACAATGAAAAAATTTCCTTGATGAAAATAGTCATTTCTTATAGATTTTGGGTCGCTGAATACGAAAATCACCATTAAATTTCTCATTTGACTCAGAATTTTTGGGGAACAGCCCCTCCCCCTTTTTACGTTTTTCGACGACTTTATAACTTTAAACTCGATTTTCAGGGTCAAAAAGCATTGCTTTAGTCTTCAAATCGCCCCCCCAGGGGACAAGAAAGGTTCAAATTAATAAAATATGATATATTTATAACAAATGGATAGGTTTAAGGGGTAATTACCCCCCTAAAAATGCAAAAATATAGCTAAAAATTATAGAAGTTTTTATACACCATTTCCCCCCTTATTTTTCACGCAATTCACGTTTGAAGGGTCCTAACCCTTTCCCAAGGACCCAAATTTGATGGCAATATGCAGCAATGATTTTTACTAAAAGCGGTTGAGGTGAGAGCGCCCCCAAAGCACCCACGGAAGTGTTCAATGCGGCACTTAAGAGTTAAACAGTGCTGTACAAAAAAATTTGAAGCCACTAATTGAATTTAAGCTGATTCTTGTGTAAAATGATCTGCTGAATTCAAATATTACACCCATTTTTCTCCATCACCCTCAGTTTTTAAGGGGATGCCCCCTAATTGTAATCCACTGCAGTGCATCTATTAACATCTTGAAACATGGAATCCTCACTCCCTAAAACCGGACAGTTTTTAAAGAACTGAAGAGTTTCTACTTAGGATAGACCCAAATTATAAGAAAAACGTCATTTGTAATCTTTTCAAAATCATCAATATTAATTCCTGAGCTCGCGTGCGCCTTCGCGATTCTGGATGTCTTCCGAACTCTTCCGCGGGGGCTTCTGGGAGGCTAACACCTCAGCCGCTTTTAGTAAAAATTATTGCTGCATATTGCCATCAAATTTGGGTCCTTGGGGAAGGGTTAGGACCCTTCAAATGGGAATTGGGTAAAAAATAAGAGGAAAAAATAGCGTATAGAAACCACTATAATTTTTAGCTATTTGTTTGTATTTTTCGGGGGGTAATTACCCCTTAAACCTATTCATTTGTTATAAATTTATCCTATTTTATTAATTTGAACATTTCTTGTTACCTGGGGGGCAATTTGAAGGCTAAAACAATTCTTTTTGACCCTGAAAATCGAGTTTAAAATTATATAGTCATCGAAAAACGTAAAAAGGGGGAGGGGCTGTTCCCCGAAAATCCTGAGTCAATTGAAAATTTTAATGGGGATTTTCGTATTCAGCAACCCAAAATCTATAAGATATGACTATTTTCATCAAGGAAAAAATTTTGAAGGTCATATTTGTTGAACAGTGTTATCAGACATCATTACTTCATCTTCAGCACTAGACACTTCTTCAAATGAGTCTCGATCATCTGGAACCATCTCGGAACTACTGTGATCCTTAGCCTGTCTCCTCTTCTTTTCTTAATCTTAATGAGCCTTTTTCTTCACGCTTAGCCAACTTTTCATCAACTCCACCTAGACATCCAACTCGACCCGGCTTCTTTTGATTCAGTAAAAAATTTCTGTCCTCTTTAATTTTCATTACATTTAATGCATTTTCTGATGTAATGTCAAACAGATTGTTCAAATTATTCATAAACGAAAGTTCTGATTTTTTGTTAATGTTCGATGAACGACAAGCACTTTTTTACAAACTACGCCAAGTTGAATATAATTTCATTACTTTATCTATACATTTGTAAAGGTTTCTTGTAGGGATTCTCGCTTTTTCCCAAAAAATGAGGCATTTTCACACTGCTAAATTGGCACTTTCCGAAACAGTCAATTTCACTTCCTGTAAATTGTACAACAGAAGTGGGACAATTAAATATTAGTGAGGTGAGGTGAATGACACCTTAAAAACATCGTAGCATCGCTCCCTCAGATTATCTTTTTAGTGTACATTTTCTTCTTCCTTTCTATAAATGATGCTATAATTATCAAATTTTACCAAGTTTCCATGTATTTTAAAAATCTATCTTCACCTCACATACTCTTTCCATGTCTAGTATTACCTCTTTTCGTCATTCTGATCCAGAGGAAGCGAGTGAAGCTATTCCCCTAGTAAGATATAGTTACTATGGCGCGCCATGGGATTCAAACTTCAACCGCTGTGTGGCACGGGTTAATATTAAAATATCGGAAAATCCTTTTGCACACTTTCATTTCATGGCAAAAGGAAAAAAATTAGGGGGGGGTAACCAAAAAAATTACGACTTTGAAAAATAAGGGCCACCCTAGTATTCATAGTAGAGTGATTGCCAGTTGGATAATAAGATTCATGACGTAATGGGAGTGGTTGTAATGCACTTGGTTTTTGATCGTCATCATAGTAACTTAGCGGCTGTCTACTATTTTTTTAATATAGATTTAAGAAAGATATAATGGTGTTTAATATATTCACATTTTCCTCGTAAAGTTTACAATCGACCACCAAAGTTATTTCAGGGGTTATCCCCTGAAATTTTTTTTGAAAATTAGACCAGTAAAGGTGGTTTTAAACCCATTTCTTTAATAATATCTAACACTGGACTATATTCTATGTACTTTGAATAAGCGTTTAATTTTGAGGCCGAGTGCCAAGGAAATCTCTTCAAGGGCCACATGCGGGCAGTGGGTTGGACCACAGTTCATTAAAATATATTAATTTATATCTGTTTTACGTATAATTTTAACTGTCCTTTATTTTTATTAATTTGTCCTTTATTTTTTCACACCCTTGCTTAGGGTGGTCCAAAAAAATTTTTTTTGAAAAGTTGAACTCTCACCCTCCAGTTTGGTGACATTATGTGAGTTAATGCCCCTGTCAAAATATTAGATAATTTAAAGGTTTTTTAGAGGTAGCTCAAAGGCTTTGAAGTTTTAGCCATTGAAAAATGCATGTTTTCGGTAAAGGAATTTATATTTCAACTGATAAAGCAATAATATGTGTTTATAAAATGTATATTTGTTTTAGTCATAACAAGGTATGTATAATTTAAGTTTTTAACAAAGATTATTCCTTGTCTGGAACTTGCATAACTGCTTCTCGAACTCTGAATAACAATTTTTCATTAAACTCTAAATACTAACGTCTACTTCCACTCAAAGACATTAACATCAGCTAGCTAAACTGCTAGAGCATGTAAAAAATGCTATTTACTTTGCCTTCTTGACTTTGTGATTTGAGGAGCAATCACACAAAAACTCAAGATAATTTCTCGAATAAGCATTGATCTATATTTGTGTGAAAATCCTTCTCAGGTATTTACTTCAGAGCTCCAGGTGCTTTCCATCATATAAAGTGGATAATAAAGATTATTTACTGTTCAAATATTCAGCTGTTTCATCCACAGTTTAAAGTTTAAACTAAAACCAAGAGAGAAGGCTTTAAAAGAGTTTAACCTGTTTGTAGCACTTTGATACAAATGAAGCACTGGTTCATTGCTACTATCTCAACAGAAGCTCCTGTTCATGCTCATATAAAATTGCATTAATTTAATTAATTATAAATTGCATTGAGAGGTGACAGACTTCACCGTTACAGGTGGATATCTTTTGTTTTGACATAAAGTAGTTTTAATAGCTTTTGTATCATTCCTTTTTTAAACATTGATAGTTATAGTTTAAACTTTAAACTGTTGATGAAACAGCCATATCTTTAAACAGTAAATAATCTTCATTATCTACTTTACATGATGGAAGGCACCTAGAGCTCTGAAGTAAACACCTTTAGTTAGAAGGAATTTCGCACAAAAAGATCAATGCTTATTCGAGAAATTACCTTGTCTCAGTTCACAAAGTCAAGAAGGCAAAGTAAATAGTATTTTTTACCAGCTCTAGCAGTTTAGCTAGCAAGTGTTTATGTTTTTGAGTCGAAGTAGACGTTTAATTTAGAGTTGGATGAAAAGTTGTTTTTTAGAGTTGAAGAAGTTGTTATGTGAGTTCCAGACAAGGAATAATCTTTGTCAAAAACTTAAATTATAATTACCTTGTTATGACTAAAACAAATATACATTTTATAAACACATACTAATGCTATATCAATTGAAATGTAAATACCTTTGCCGAAAACATGCGTTTTTCCATAGAGGTTAATAGCTAAAACTTCAAAGCCTTTGAGCTACCTCTAAATAACCTTCAAATGATCTAATATTTTAACAGGGGCATTAACTCACATAATGTCACCAAACTGGAGGGTGAGAGTTCAACTTTTCGAAAAAAAAATTTTCTCCATAGACAAATGGACCACCCTACCCTTGCTGCAACTACTGATTAGCCAGTCATTTATGATAATTACAAGTTTTAGACCATGTGTTTTTGATTTCAACATGAATTTGTATCAAAACTTAGGTAATGTGATGTGTACAGTTAAGCTTTATGTTAACAAGATGAAACAAACATGGCTAGATTATATCAAAGAAATTAAATTATTTAAAAGTTATAGAAAGTTTCATGTGGGAATTTGAGGTTAAGAGCAGTGTCGGTGTCCAACAAAATCTCTCAACCTCACCAAGGATGGAAGGGTTCCAAATTATGAAAAAACACCTTATGTAATTTATGGACGTCACCTGAGAGTATCACACTCCTCTTCACCCATTTTAGTTTTTGAGTTGCTCCTCACTTCTATTAGGGTGGGAATCAAACTAGTGAAATTATGAAGGGTTCTATTTATGATTAATTTGATTGGATATCATGTTTGGTGTTATAATGGATATCAATTTTTTTCAAATTATAGGCAACAGATCTGTCGAGAAGGTTGGAAGACAACTTGTTTTCTTCTGAAAAGCTGGAATTGCTTGTAAGAAATGTTTATAATATATAATTACCCTCTTCCCTCCTCAGCACAGCTCTCACGTGCAGAGTGTTTGCTTTCTATTTCTAGCTCAGGTGTGAGAGCTGTGCTGGAAATATTCCTTTCTTTTGCCCGGAACTATTTTTATGTCTGTTTACTCACTAGATCGCAGCTCAGAATTATTATTTTTATACTTAGTTTAGGTTATTTTGACTATACAGCTCGATTAATGTAATTCATTATCTTTGCTTTGCTTTGTAAGACTTTTTAGATCACATGGTTTGTAGTCAGTGACGAAATATTTTCTTAATACGTGCTTACCTTATGAATTCAGATTCGGATAGTTATTTGGACAAATACCTCTGAATGAAAAGAAAGAGAAACCCTCTAAAGAAAGTAGAATTTGTTGTTAAAGAAGAGATAAAAACAATAGGGTGTATCGAAAAAACTTTTTCTTGGTTTTGATGATGCATTAGTGCGGAAAAGTTGTCTAAGGTGGCAGAGTTTTTTTCAGAATTTTCGGATAATATCTTTAAGGTGCCACATTGACCCTGAAGGTTCCCCATGTTATCCTATAGAGCGTGCAAGACAAAAAAGCCGTAAATTGGTTTTTCGACCCTCATTCCGATTCTAATCACAAGACGAATGTCTTTACTCGAGAGTTATGGGTCCTATATGGTGTGGGCTACCCAACAAAACTTGAAAAACAGCATAAATCTCTATATCAGGTTGATTGTGGGCTCAAATTTGAACAAGGAAAGACGCGATTTTCTACCAAATTGGAGCCCACAAAAAAACGTAGTATAGAGATTTAGATTGTTATTCAAGTTTCAATTATCTCATAATTATTTCATTTTGTATGAGGTATAAGCCAAAAACAGAAAAAAGCGAAAATTGTTGTGGTTTTTGAGGATTGCACAGTTAGCACATGGCTTTCAAGGTTGCAAAATTGGTTACTAACTCCTGGTATGGGACCTAACAACATAAGACAAAAAACACGATTGTTTGCAATTTTCGATGTGGTTAGTGACTGGCCTAGTTGTTCAGGCACTTATAATTTCTCAAATTAAAAAAATTGGCACTTTTATGATCATTTATTCGAGAGGTAAGGGGTTAATAATGCTGTCTAAAGCTCATTATTTTCTTCAAAACTCCTATAATGTTTAATATTAGATGCCATTGTTATATAATTTTCAGATAGCAATTGAAGTTAGTGATGAGACAATCAATATGTTAATTTTTTTATTTAAATTACTTATTTTTAACTACAACTAGGTTTCTGGATAAGTTTTCTTTGAAGTTTCCCTGTACTTCTAATACTTAGCTTCCAGCTCTTATGATTCTTTCTGGAAACTTCAAAATTGTAGTGCCTTCTCTTGAACTTCCAAACTAAAAATTTATCTTCTAATTTTTCTCTAAAAGTCAACAAATGGTCTCAAAATGAATTTTTAGGGAAAATAAAGATGTTAATGTCTTCTTATTACACATATATCTTCAGGGGTCGATCCAGGCGAAAATTGGGGCCGTTTTGCGGCCCCTTCACAAAAATTAGCTTCGATAAAACGGCCCCTTCACAAAAATAAACTTCGGAAGAACGGCCCCTTCACAAAAATAAACTTCGGAAGAACGGCCCCTTCACAAAAATAAACTTCATAAAATCGGCCCTTTCAAAAAATTTCTAGTGACAAAAAATTACCACTTCCAAATTTCAAAGGAAACCCTTCAAATTCTCCGAAACGAACGCGATTCTCGGTTGAGAAAGAACCATACAATCCATAGATCGACGAAAACAGCAGTTTGCGTTTTCAATCCGGCAACCCTATGCTCTCGGATTGTCTGTAAAATTTGCGGATTTCAGCTAAGTTTTACGGATCAATTCTAAATTTTTACGGAATCCACGTTTTTTCCCATTTATCCTTCTCAGAAACGTTTACAAATCTAAAAAATCGTGATTTTTTGCGAAAGTTTCCATTTTTTTTTCGCGGAATGTTCTGTTTTTTCCGCAACCCATTCCTTGTAGAACCACGGGCGTCAAGAGATGTCGGCTTTTCTAGTGTCCGTATTGTAATGAAAGAAAAACCCCAACGTTAACATAGTCAAAAGCCAACATGTCCGATGTTCAGAATCTCTATCTTGAAAGCTAAAAAGTTGCGATTCTTCATGGAAGTCCCGTTTTTTCCGTGACTGCTTCCATCGGGCCTCGGCGCCTAATTCGCGATGTAATTGGAACTAATCACATGCGTTATAGCGATATTAGTCGGTATTTCAACTTATGAGGATTTTCTAGAGTTAAGTACTATAGACCTATACTGCCGTCCTAAGCGAAATGTACGTTAACGAGTTTTCTTAAAACTTCATTTCCTTTCTCTCTTGGCGCGTTTTTAAATTGGCGAGAATATATCTCGCTACTTCTATTAGAATGGTTGGGAAATTCACGCAGCTTAGTCGTTCATTCTGCTCGTTTTGTTGGTGGTTTTGGCGTTGTTAAAGGGTTGCTGCTATCCATTGTTAAACTTAAAAAGGGAAAAATTAAATCTTTAAATCTTAATAATTCTAAAACTAATTCAATTTTTTAAAAAAACGAAACGACAATATTTTTGTAAAAAATAATTCTATATGTGTTTAAAATACTGTACTTCTACCATGATTAGTTTTTCTTTTATAACGAAAAAAGTGCTCTAATTTTTCGTTGGCTGCTGTGAAACGAGCTAGTTTCAATGCTAATCTTGGCGGTCTGATATCGTAAGCAGGTTGCCGCATAGAATTGAAAATCCGCCAAATGCTCTTTTGGCGAGATTTTTCTCAAAGTAAATCTGTGAGAAATTGCGTTAGTGTACACTTTCGCTTAGGACGGCAGTATAGAGTACTAGAGTAGAGTACTAAAAATTTTTCTGGTATTATATCATATCGATTTAAAGAATGTAAAGATAAAATAGTGAATCAAAAATTCTAGGTTTTACGTAAAAAATATATTTTTCACAAAAATAATTTCATTTTCACAGAGATGCCAACCATTCCGGATTTTGCGGAATCATTCCGCATTTCGGCCCAGAATTCCGCAATTACGGATAAAGCTAGAAAAATTACGGAAACTACGCTAATTATATTTTAACGACAAGGTATTCAATTTTTCTTCTCAATTCTCTGTTTTTAGCTTCAATCCTTACAATAATATTTTTTTTACTTAGAATTGCCAATAAAAACGATAACTCTAGTCGGCTAGTAACTGGTGAGATGGGCAATAAGAAGGGGGAATCAATTGGAATTCGGAATATTCTAATCTGCGATTGATTCATGGGAGAAAAAAAGGCCTTCTGTTCTCACATATTTGGGTTTTCAGGACTTTTCTGAAACTTATCAAAAGATTGGGTCATTTTTCTATGCGCGGAAAACGCGGTGTAGGTCGGCAAGCCGCTCGCCACGCCACTGAGCGCCACGCCTGGGTTTTTTTTGCGGACGGGGGGCGATTACGGATGAGCGTTGTCTCAGGTTGGCAACCCTGTTTTCACAAAAAATAATTTCATTTTCACAAAAATTAAAAAAACAGGCCCCTAAAATTAAAACCTGGATCGACCCCTGATCTTCTATCTCAACCCTTTCAGATATTTTTATGAAATTTTTTCATTCCTTACAATACTATCCTCATTCCTCAGTTTATATTTTGAAATCTAAAAGGTTTTTATTACGAAAAAAGTATGATCATTTAGATTTTTAGTCATAGAATCTATTCGAACATGTCTTAAAAAATTATTTTTTTAATGTTGGCAGTTATGCATATATTTTAGTTATTTTTCAAAACTGTTTTTAATCGGTAAATTTTTTCATATAACTTTTTCAGCAATTTGGATCAAGCCAAGTTTCTTATGCTCCACAGCTCCCGCTCCCTGTTAGGCAATCATCAGTTCCAGCTCTGTATGTATTTTTTTATGCTGATTATGTTTTTTATGCATAAAGGCCAAATTTTTGTTCCCTTTGTAGGCTCATAAATATATTAAGGTGAAACCTTTTCTAGGTAACCCTGAAAATCTAAATATTGCAACTGCACAAATTCTGTCTTCAAATTGTGCTAAATGCACTTTTATATTTTGTTTGTAATGGGTCAGTGGTTTTTCAAGCTCTACTTGTGTTCTCTGTAAGCAATATCAACATGGATAGATGAAAATGCATTTCAAAATTGTGATTTTATTAACCTACATTAATTGATACAGCAAGTGATATTTTAATTAACTCACTGGAACTTTTATTTAAATTAGACTTTCATAATTGATTTGTGAAATCTTTTATAATTTTCCTGGCTCTTAATTCAGTAAAATCCTGTTATAAGTGGAACGTCACGGGACCATAAAATTTCTTTGTTGTCTGGGAAATTTCATTGTAATGGTATTTTGATAACTCAAATAAAAACGAACGGGGATGAATGGGACAAATTTCACATTTTTGCTAAAATTGAAAAAAATAAAAAATTTCAATCCTGTAACAAGTTTAAAACCAATAATTGAACTCTTGGTTACATTATAAATGCGTGTATTCAATCAATTACCCATTATTTAAACTCCAAGAAAAGTTTTTATGAGCGCATGTATTTTGTCCCATTCATCCCCGTGGTGGGGATGGATGGGACACCGAGTGGGGATGAATGGGACAGTTAAAAAAAGTTTAAAAATTTATAAAATAACAAAGTTATTTTAAATATTGCACAATGTTTAGCTTTTTAAAGGAACAACGCACTTCTAATTTCCAAAGAAAAAAATTAAAAAAGCATTTAAAGGGCAAAAAACAGCCTACATTTATTTGACATTATGACGAGTAAAATTAACACATAAACTGAAACAAATGCTTTTGTTCTTTCAGCTCAGTGGTTGAAGCTGGTGTTATTTCTATTAATGCTACTCGCTTTTTATGGGTTTGTACTTTTAGGAGTGCAAATAGATAATTTTTGATGCCTGGACCTAACCCCCAAAGCCATTCCTCTCCTGCAGTAACAGTCTCCCTGCCATTTTGAAGGAAGTTTTCATAAAAATAGAGCATAAAAACCTAACTTGTTTGAATAATTGTTAAACCATAGCATATTTGAGATGGCAGTTGCAACTATTTGCTAATTAGGACTTTGAATATTTACACATGAGTTTGGAACATAAAACACAAGTTTAAACATAAATTTTTGCCCACTATTTTAGTAAAATTTATCAGAAATTACTTAAATGAGTTGAATATAGCAAGCTATTGATGGAAAGTTTTGGAAACGGGAAATAAAGTGATGATGGAACTGTCCCATTCATCCCCCACAACTCTTGTCCCATTCATCCCCGTACCCACTTATTTTTGAAAAACTAAAATTAGACTAGGAAAAAATCCATGGATTTTCTTCATTTAAATTGGAAACTATACTAATATAAGTACTCTTTCAAAACGCAGTAAAATTTAAAGCTTTAGTTAAATTATTTTTTAATAAATAATTATAGAAGTAAAACAATAAAAGTTACTTTAGGTATGGGAAAACACATTTAGTTGTCCTATTTATACAAAAATGGAAGCTGATGTCAATGAACACAATTTTTTGAATAGGCTAGGTATTACTATCTTATGGCTGAAATAACAAAAATTTAAAGTGAAGTTAAGGTATAAAAAATTGAGCTGTCCCGTTCATCCCCTGTCCCATTCATCCCCGTTCTCCCCTACATAATATTTGTATCGGTATTCATTGTTACAGGATTTCACTGTATTTCTTATTTCATTAGTTAGAATATCATTTGACAATGCCAAAAAGCTTTTTAAGTCAGCTTAAACAAATAGTTATGATAGTGTATCTATTTCCTTAATTCAGTGGCAAATCTATTAACAAAAATGTTTCCCTTCAGTTCAGATTGGCCTGGTGATTTTGACTTTAAAGTTTTTTTTGATGATAAAGAACCTTTATCAAAAAAGGTGAATTGGACGGTAAGTAAAATTTTCAATTGAAAATAGATGGTATTTTTTGCCTGCTATAGTTTTGTTTTTATAAAATGGTATAATTAAATATTACATTTGTCATATAAAGTTTAGGAAATGTTAAAATTCACACCTTGCATACTTCTCATAGAATTTTAATATTATCTTAACCAGTGTTATTCTTAGGATTTTTTTGGAGGAGTAAAAATACTCCTTGACTTTTTTAGGAGGCGTGAAATTCATTTATGAGGAGTGAAATACGGAAATAGCATAAACTAAATGTAGAGACAAATTTTTTATAAAAACGTTTTTTTTAATGGACAAACTGAAATGGAAAAAATGAGGATGCTATTTTGGTTTTTAACAAGTATAGCATCTGTTAATATAAGTAGAAAATATTAAACATTGTAAATAAAGTAATTTATTTTACATTAAACATTACGAAAGAAATGTTTATTTAATATCACAAATTAGAGTAGAATTTTTTTATTTCGGTGGGGTGCCATGCATTTTTTAACCAAAACGTTTGTTAAAAATTCATAGCGTGAAAATACGCCTGGCTAGGTTTTAAAAGCGTATTTCCTATTTTCAATGCGTGAAATACGCTCCCAGAGGCGTTAAAATTAACACTGATCTTAACTTTCTTATTCCTCTATGTTATATTTGTTAATAGCTTTTATTTATTTTTGCTAGTACTCTGCAACTCATAACAGGTTGTATATAAAGAAGAATCAAGTTTGTCCTATTAATTTTGCGACAAACCGCCCCATGGGTGGAGGTTATTACATAAGAGCGATGCTGGTATACCCAGATCCACAATATTGCACTGAAGTAGTCAAAAGATGTGTTTATCATTCCAAGCAAGAAGTTGCAGCAGGTAACTAAATCTTTTTAACAGGTTTCTTCTGAAAGTAAAGAAAGTGAAAACTTTACTAGGTAAATAATTAAATTTGACAATTTGTTTGTTTCAGGATTATTTGAAGCTGAGCATTTAATGCGTTCTGCTAGTTCTGAAGCAAGTTACACCGAAGATAAATTTACTCAACGGCATAGCGTGTGTGTTCCATTTGAGGATCCCACAGGTATTTAAAAATATTCAGCTGGCACCACACAATTGCAGAGATCCTTTGGCAAAACCTAACTGTAATCAAGCTCCATGTTTTCAACATTTTTATCCTTTATTATCTAATACACATATGGGCAACCTCCGGCCTGCGAAACATTTATAAAATTGTACTAGAAAAATCACTGGGGAAAAAATTTTAGGTTATTGTATCTATGGGGAAAATCAAATGCGCTCTTGAAAGCTGCAATCATTTTACAACTCTATTCAGTCATGAAAATATTCACTACAGTGAATATGCTAGGAGTACAAATTCAACCTAAAAATTACTGAAAAGCTACAATGAACACGGATGGAAGGGAGCTGCTTAAATTTTTTGGGCCTCTCCCGAAAATAAGTTCTATATACGCCACTGTCTAGTAACTCGGGTTAAAACTCAAGTTTCTCATTAGCACTAGTATCTCCTGATTGTGTTTTATCACAAGAGACAATCTGTCCTAAAATTTTTTTTTCGGAACTACAAGCCCTCTGAATATTGTTTTAGTCCAGTTAATGTAACTTTAACATTATACTTATATATGTAATCAAGATAATATTTTTACAGTCCAGATTAATGTTTAACTTTGGTATTAAACTTTATAAATGTATATAATAAAATTGACTCATTTTTTCTCAATGAGGAATTTGCCCCATTTTTATTTTTAAAATCGATACTCCATGCAAAAATAGGCCTATGCGGGGAATTCCGGCTTGATTTGACTAACGAAAACGAGCTGTGACGTCACAGGTCATGATCTTCGTTTTCCACATGAGAGTATAGCCTTTAATTAAACTATTTTAATGATGATTGATAAAATAAGGGACCACGATTAGAAAAAAAAAGAAAAAAGTAAAAGCTGTTACACGCACGCGATGAAATCAGTTTGAGTGAAAATATAAAACCTCAACTTCACATGACCTGTGACGTAGATCACATTTTAAGTTCCATGTATTTTTATCAATTTTTAAATAAAAAAATATATAATTTTCTGTAAGCAATTGGAAAATTTCGACAAATTCAGCCCTCGAAAATCCTTTAGAAAATTCACAATTTAAATTCAAATTAAATTTATTCAAATTTAAAGGCAAATTCCTTATTACCTTTTATCTACTCTACGGCCCTTCACGTCCTTATAATCTTCGAGTTAGGCCCGCAAATTCAAAAAGATTTCCAGTGGCAGATCTATGGTCCCCCAGGGGACTTACGTTCACACTAGATAAAATAGAAATTAAAAAAATTTTTTTTTGAAAAATTCAGAAGCTTTTCAAAATTTTTTGTAGCTGTTTTACTTTTCAAACGACCCAAAGAGCTTTATTTCATAATCATTAGCCCCTTCTAAGATCTTTAGCCCCTGAAAATTTCTAGAATCAATGCACAAATAGGGGAAAGTGGGTTTTTCTCCATTTTTGTAGACTGTTAATTCACTAATATTTAAGGAGTTCAAGAGTTTTAGCCGAGCCCCTACAAAGCATTTAATCCCCTACATGTTAGTAGAATTAATTTGCAATTTAAAGGATTCAGTGAGCTTTAGCCCCCTACAAAACATCCCATTTCATGATCTTTAGCCGCCTTTGAAATATTAGCCCATTTCATGATCTTGGCATCTCTTCAACATTGGCCTATTTCATGATCTTTAGCCCCTGAAAAACTTTTAGCACCTGTGTATTTGTATATCAGGCATGAGATTCTTCCGATTTTTGTCGGATTTTCTGACTTTTTAACGAGTTTTCTGAGAATTTTCAGATTTTTTCCTCAAACCTCCCACTGCAAAAAAAAATTCGGACAAGATGTTAAAAATAACCTTGAATTTTAGGATCAAGTTTCCAAAAGTTTTCTGGGGGAGAACCCCCCTTTTAGTACTTGGAACTCTAATTTTCAAAACTTTTTTTATTATTGACATGCAAATTCTACCTAAAAATGTATTGGAAAACAATATTGAAAATGTCGTTTACGCAGTTTTTCAGAATTTTTGTTTTTGTCAATCTCATCCCTGGTATAGCCCATACAAAGCATTAGTCCCCTTGCATTTTTATAGATTTGGTTCACATCAACTTGATGAGCTTTTAAGCCCCCTCCAAGATAGATGAGCTTTAGCCCTCTCTGCTCTTTTATATATAAAGCCCCCATTTAGATTCATAGCCCCCTACTTTAGTTTTTGCAAATTCGATTCACAATTTAATGAGCTTTATCCTAAACTCAGCATTAGCCCCCTCCACTAGCAGATCCAGGGGGGGCTAGGGGGCTCAAGCCCCCCCCCCAAAAAAAAAATTAAAAATTTTACTCTATATAATGTGACATTTTATGCACCAAAATGAGTTGAAACCCTGTTATTTTAGGGTCAAATTTTAAAAAAATTTATTGGGGAGGAGCCCCTTTGCACTTGTAACTCAGTTATTACAACTATATTTTAATAAGTTTGTGTCAAAACACAAAAATCTATATCCAAAATTTGGATGAGGCATACCGAAACGAGTTGAAAAAGTGGGTTTTTTTACTTAAATTTCCAAAACTTTTCTCTGGGAGGACCCCCAGACACTCCTTTTGGTAGTTCGAGCAGGATAATTCTCTGCCTTTTCCATAAAGAAGATTCAATTAGATTATGAAAATTCTTAGCCCCCTCCAAAACCAAATCCTAGATTCGCCACTGAAGGTTGCCCATACCTTATCTAATACAATAGAAGCATTTTAGATGCTGTTTTTCTTGCTGTCATTGCATTTAATATTCTATATATGTATTTTATACCTTGTGTTATTTGTATAGGAATATGACCATTGCTTTCTGTTTGAAATATAGAAATATGATAGGTCCTGTATGATAGTCATTAATAATTTTTCCATGTTAAATCTTAGCAGTAAGAATTTGAAGATGCTTTTAAAAGCTTAATTAGATATTTTCTTCCTTTCTAAAAAGGGGTTCCCTTTTAAAGCCACTGTTTAGAGCTTTTTTATATATTAAAAAGGAAATCCCTCTCCTCTCTCAGCAAGGTTGTCACTTAATACTAAAAACTCGCTGCTGAAATATAGTGGTGACAGGCCGGTGTCATTTATTTAGTTTAGAATATGCATTTTTTATAAGTTGCAACCAGTGTGTTTCTAATAGTTATCGAAGCAAAAATATAGGTTTTTTAAAGTTTACAGTTATTGCATTTATTTGTTTTCTATCAATTATTAACATTATATGTTTGATTTTTTTAGCTGGACAGAATTTTTCTTCCTATCTCTTTCAATTTTTATGTTTCAATTCTTGCGCTGGAGGACCAAATCGAAGACAGATGACTATTGTCTTCACTCTTGAGAAAATGTGAGCATGTTTATTTTAATTACCTATAATAGACATTTATTTTTATGACAAAATTTTCATGTATTTCACAAAGAGATTTGTTGACACATTAATAATATACTTCACAAAATGGGCCTGTGGGCGCCATACTCCCTACCTTAAACATACTATCTCAGCTTAACAAATCAATTGTAAAAGCTTTCTTCTGTGTTTTGACTATTATTATAAAAAAACTCTTAGTTAACTGATAGGGAAGATACAGATTCACTATAACTGAATTGGGCAATATTTAAACTCCAATTGTCACAGCATCAGTGTTTTTCAGCAGCTAAAGAAAGAAAAATTAGCCTTTTGCTGTCTCCAGTGGGATCCTTTTTTACTAAGGATTTAACACTGATGGATGTGAATAAGTCTGTAAGGTTAGAATTGAAACTGAACACCATCAGGTCTGATTTCAGGGTTCTTACACATTGATTTTCATCATACAGCGTTTGTATCTTATTACCAAGGTTGTTAAAGTTACTTTGAAATAGTATTTGAGTACAAATACAAGTATTTCAGAAAAAGTAACTAAGTACAAATACCCCAAAAAAGTAACTAAATAGAGTACAAATAGAGTATAAGAAAAGTATTTAAGACTATCTTCAGTTACTTTACCCGCAAATTTTAAATTTAAAAAATTAAAAATAAAAATTATTTAAAAATAAAATTTAATCGAATAATTTAAAAAATTAATAAATAATTAAATTTAATTAAATTTTAAATTAAAAATTTTAATCATTTTAAAATGAATTTTAATTATTTTTTTAAAAAATTGAAAGATAATTTTAATAAATAAAATTTTAATAGTATTTGAATTAAAACTTAAGTGAGAGAACGATGTCTTCTCAACTGGAAGAAGGTGGAAGCAATCGATACTCCAAATTTTTGAATTTTCGACTACATAAAAAGTTACTTTAAACCATAATATTAAAATAAAAGGAAATTTAATTATAAATTGCTAATGTAAGTTAAAGTTTTTTAAAAAGAAGTTACATTTAACTCAAAATTTAAGGTTACTTTTACTTTACTTTAAAAATAAAAAAGTTTGTAAAGACTAAAGATAATGGTCTCTCCTTTCATTATTATTCAATTTTTAATAAAATAATTATTTTCATTAGCTTGTGAAAGTATTTCATTTTCTTTCCTCACTCTTTCTTTGGAAATTTAACTTACTATTGTCAAAATATTTTCATATATAAGTTCATTTTAATAAATTAATTAACTACTTAGGGGCCATTCATTAATTACGTAAGGGTCCCGAGGGGGAGGGGGGTTTGGAAAAATCTCTACATACCCTTACTTGGGGGGTGGGGGGGTCAAACCAATTCTTACGTAAGATTTTCCTAGTTAATATAAACAAATTCCAATTATTCTAATCAAGAGATAATAATATAATAGTAATATGTAGTTGACAGCAAGAATATTACTTATCTGTTGAAAAATAAAAATCTTTGATTTACGTCAAACGGACTGGGCAGGACCTACGTAGCGTCCGCCGAATGTCGCCTTAAAGGCGACGGGTCGGTTCGCCAAGTAAAATCCTTACGTCAAACGGAGAGTTTTCTAACATTTTATTGTTTTGAAAAACATAATGGAATCTTACGTAAGAATAGGGGGGGAGGGGTTTGAAAAATCTTACGTACCCTTACATGGGGGGAGGGGGGGTCAAAAATTGCCAAAATCATCCTTACGTAATTAATGAATGGCCCCTTAATGACTTAATCACCAATAATTGGTGATTAATAAAAAACACAATAATTGAGGAAGAATGGCCTCGACAAATGCCTCAAAAGTTTTTAACAGGAGTTTTAAAAAAAAGTCGATTTTTAAGCCAAAAAAATTTTTAAATTTAATATTTTTACTTATCCCGTTTTTGTCAATTTTAGTGTCATTATTTAGGTCATTTATTAGGAAAAAACTGGTGAATTACTTCTTTTGCAGTTATTTTGTAGTTTTGAGCGATGTTTTAATTTCTTTGATTATAAATTTTTTGAAATTTATCTTTTAATTTATATTTTGCCTTTTTTTCAATTCAAATGGAATATTCATATTTAACAGAAACTTATTTCAGTCATTTTTAAAAAATTAAAAAAAGTTAAATATAAGTCTGTAACTCTTTTATTACTTTTAGTTAGTTTTTGTTCAAAAAAGTGTGGAAGAAAGAATGTTATAATAAACTTTTAAGTGAATTTTTTATAGAATCTTGTAAGAATATACTACATAAAGGCTTAAATGAAAAGCTTTTCAAAGGATTGAATGAAAGGCTTTTAACCCTTTTGGGGCAAAAGTGGGAGAAGTTGCTACATGCCTACAAATATCAAAACATAAAAATCAATTGTAATTATTTAGATAAAAATATAAAGAAAAAATAAATCCTCAATTCCCTCACTACTTTTTTAAAAAAATTATGAAAAAATCCTACCTCTTTTTAGGACATACTTCTAACAAACAATGTTAATCCAGGAACGGAATGGGGCGATTCGGCGCGAGACAAAGAAGATATTTGTCTAGTTTTTTAGAATAATTTTGAAAAGTTTCTATTTAATTTCATTTCTCATGCCGAATCGTCCCCACACCGAAACGCCTATCGCCGAGCGAATGGTCCACATGCCAAAACGTCCGCGTCGAATAGTAGTAGACTGAGCAGCCTTTCGGAGAGCACAACAAAAAAGCGACTGAAAGACGTCTTCTCGTAAAAATGTCCCCCCTCCTTTGGAAGTGAAAACAAGAAACTACTAACAATTAGTGGCCCTAAAACGGTGTCATATCGGCTATTCAATCTCCTGCGAGACCACCCAGAGAAATGACGGTGCGGGGCCGAGCAACGCGCAGTGGAAGAAAAAAATCTCCAGTGGCGAAAAGCATAAGACAGGGACTACACAGAGCTTAACACTAACACATTTATTACGGACAAGACATCGTGAGAGTATGAGAGAGAGCTACATAAGAACATGAAACACAAGTATATATAGTGGGGGTTGCTATACTATACATTAGATACATTTGGCATGGTATTGCCCATTTGGTGAATATGAGAATTGTGCGAAATATCTCACATATGCCCCCCATTCGCAAAATTCTCAAAAATACATTTCACAAATTTCAGCAAATTTACTTTAACCAGGGCTTTTGTAAAAAGATCAGCTATATTCAATTTTGTGGGCACATACTTAATAATCACTAAATTTCTCTTTATCAAATCTCTAATATAAAAATATCTAACATCAATATGTTTAGTACGATTATTTACAATGGTATTCTTAGAAAATGCAATGGCAGCTTGATTATCACATAAAATAGTCGGAATCCTATCTGAAAAATTAAACCCTTTACATTCATTCATAATGTTTGATAAATAATAAACTTCTGTTACTGCCAAATCAAGAGCTATAAACTCTGCTTCCATCGTACTCTTTGCAATACACTTTTGTGTAGTTGACCTCCAACCTAAATAAACATCACCAATGCCCCAAATATATCCAGATATTGATCTTCTACAATCTACTGATGAAGCCCATGATGCGTCTGAATAAATTTTCAACTCACAAGAATTAGCTTTAGATAAATTAATTGAATAACTCTTTGTGGAACCAACATATTTCAAAATTCTTAAAAGTAAACCATAATGAAAAATATTTGGTTTTGAAGAAAATTGTGCAACAAATATAACAGAAAATAAAATATCTGGTCTTGTACGATTAGCCAGAAATAATAAAGATCCCAGTAATTCTCTAAATGGATTATTATTTTCACATTCATCTACTTCACAATCATAATTAATATTAGAGTCCATAGGTGTATAAACTTTCACATTAGTATCTACATTAAATTTCTTCAGTAACTTTTCAATATACCTTGTTTGATGTATATGCACATTACCATCAATAATATCAAATTGTACACCTAATAAATTACTCACATTTCCTAAATCAGTAATATCATAATTCATAGATAATGATGAAAGAACACTTTTTAAAATTTGATTATCCTTTGCAAAAATAACAAAATCATCAACATATAACAAAATAACACACTTATTATCTAGAAAAAATATGCAAGGATTATACTGTGATTGATAAAAATTCAAATCCTTTAAAGTGTTTGCTAAATGCTCATACCAACTACGACCGCTTTGTTTAAGACCATACAAAGCTTTCTTTAATTTCAAAACACAATCACTTTTTTTAACATCATATCCATCAGGAATTTCTAAAAATATATCCTCCTTTAATTCTCCATACAAATATGCACACTGTACATCTACATGACTATTTAGCCAACCATTTAAAATTACCAGTAATACATAAAATAATTTAATTAGTTCAAATTCAATAACTGGTGAAAAAGTTAATTCATAATCTTCTCCATATCTCTGTTTAAAACCGTGTGCAACCAATCTAGCTTTAAACTTTTTAATTGTTCCATCCTGATTATGTTTTATAGTAAATACCCATCTAGAAGTTATAATTTTATTATCGTCATTACGAGGTATTATTTCCCATACATCCCGTTTATTTATTGTATCCAACTCTTCCTTAATTGCCTTTTCCCAGTATTCACTATATGAAGATTCCATAGCTTCGCGATAAGAATGTGGAATAGGGATTTCAGCACTCATAGCCATTAATTCTGATTCATCACTTTCCCCATCGTCTGTTTCACTATTTATTACCTTCCCAAGTGGCCTAAAGTTGAAAAGATCATAATCCAGATCCAGGTTTTGCCTTTCTGCTAACCTCTTAACGTCATTTAAAGATCTGCACTTCGTTTCATCCGGGCTATAATAATATACATCTGTTCTGTTCCCGGTCTTTCTCTTTACCTCAACTCTCCTCCATCCCTGAATCCTATCACTCACAAGTGGGTCGTTAATCCCCGTACTGCCCACGCTTTGACTGTTCCCAGATTCCTCAAGTGGGGTTCGCGCCTTTGATTCTTCCCGCCGAGTTTCGGTTTCGATTGACTCTGACTCATCCTCCGAAGTTTCGCCAAGATCGCCAAAATCCGAATTAGATAAAGATCTCTCTAAAAAATTATCTTCCATTCCGTCAATTCCAATAATTGATTCATCAAACTTAACATGTTTTAATTCCGTTATAGTTTTCTTTTCAGGATCATAAATTCGATATCCCTTAGTTCTCAATGCGTAACCAACAAAAATACCTTTTCTCGCTACGGGCTCTAGTTTATTACGATACGTTTTCGGCAAATGAAAGAAACATAAACTTCCAAATATTCTAAAATATGAGATATTCGGTTTCCTCCCGTACCATTTCTCATAAGGGGTCGCGTCTTTATCAGTTGAATGGGGTAACCTGTTTCTAGTATGAACATAACTTAACAAAGCCTCCACCCAAAATTTAGGACTTAATTTCGATGAATAAAGTAAAGTTCTTACAGCATCCATAGAATCCCCGTTAATTTTCTCTGCTATCCCGTTCATTTCAGGAGATGCAACATTCGTTCTCTGATGATTGATTCCTAATTCAGCAAAATATGAACTGAGTTCTGAATTACAAAATTCGAGACCATTATCGGATCTTACAGCTTTTACTTTACAATTTAGTTGACGTTCGGAATTTACAATAAATTCTTTTAGGCTTTTAACGGCGTCATTTTTATGTTTTAATGGATAAATCGCTAACCATCTCGAATAATCATCAACAATTCCTAAATAATATCTATTACCTCCCATACTAGCTGTGGGAGCTGGTCCCCAAAGATCTACATGCAATAATTCAAGAGGTTTCCTAGTAGTTATTCCTTTTAATCTCTTAAACGGACCTCTGCGAAGTTTGCCGATCGCGCAATCATGACAGTTAATCTCCTCATTTTTAAATTCATCTACTCCTAAAACAGTTTTCCTTTTAGCCATCCTGTATATCACCCCTACATTTATATGAGCACATCTCTTATGCCATAATCTCAGGGATTTCTCATTAACTGAACTCACATTAACATTAGCCTCTAAATTCGCTTTCGCTACTTGAATAGGATAAATGGAATTCCTTTTCTTTACTCTCAAAAATAACTCTCCGTTCGGATAATAAATATTCAAATATCCCTTTTTGCCTACGAAAGTTCCTCCGGCATTCTCTACTAATCCCAAACTTATCAAATTCGTACTTATCTCCGGAATATAATATACATTATTCAACCTTATTTGAACAGTTCCATTATCACCCTTTAACAATATATCCATATCTCCAATCCCTTTAGCAGTTAAATATCCATTACCCTGCTTAACTTTCTTGTCTACTCTTTTTATATTTAAAAATAAACTCTTATCGTGACAAAAATGATGAGTTGCACCAGAATCAAATATAAACTTTTTACTATCTCTGAATTCATCCTCAAATATTTCCATGCAACTACTTTGAAATCTATTAAAGTTTGACTTACCTCCTCTCGTCGACATCCCTCTCCCCCGCGTCGGATAACCCTTTCCTCGATTAAATTGCTTTTTCAGTGCACAAAATCTCGCGATGTGTCCCGGTTGATCACAAATATAGCACTTCACTAATTTAGGATTAGAATTAACACGTTGATTATCCAGTGAGCACATTTGACGGGAATTAGCGGATGATGAAAAAGCACCTGATACACATTCACTTGCACTATTCACATTTTGTAGCCGTCCATCCTCTGCTAAAAGAGCCTGGCTAACTCTTTCTGATGTGAATTCCTCATCGGGAAGCTGGTAAAGTTGTTGGACGATGAAGTCGAAATTTGTAGGCAAGTTCGATATCATCTTATAGGCAAGGTGTTTGTCGTCGATCTTGCAATCCACGTTACTTAGTCTTCTCACAAGGTCTTGGAGTCGCGCTAAGTAGATGGTGATGGTCTCTTCTTTTTCCATCCGTGATGAAAAGAATTCGGTGAAGAGCCGACCGATTAATGCCTTCGATGAGGGCTCGAAGTTATCCTTTAGGATTTTCCACGCCTGGCCGGGGTCTCGCTCCGTAGCAATTAATCTCTTAATTGAGGGATCCAAAGCTCTGTAGATAGTGGAGATCGCTTTATCCTTACGTCTATTGAAATCATTCTTTTCTTTCGATGTGGCCGTTGGTTCGGGTTCGGTTTCCGTTGCCGATATGAAACCGTAAAGTCCGCGGTCTCGCAGCAACATCTCGACATCTGTTTTCCATTCGTGGAAGTTCTGCGATCCTTTCAATTTTGGGAAGTCCAACACCGATGATTCTTCCATAGTGGCAATTTTAAAAAAACACTTAGCCAACTATCTATCGCGCATTTCGAATCTACCGCGCGCGTCCCTGTGCTTCGCCGAGAGCGGTGCGTCGGAGTCCAGTCTGCTTAGCTTGATGCATGCCTGGGCCCATAACCATGCGGGGCCGAGCAACGCGCAGTGGAAGAAAAAAATCTCCAGTGGCGAAAAGCATAAGACAGGGACTACACCATGAAACACAAGTATATATAGTGGGGGTTGCTATACTATACATTAGATACATTTGGCATGGTATTGCCCATTTGGTGAATATGAGAATTGTGCGAAATATCTCACAGACGGCACTTTCAATTATCATCGTCAATACAAGGGGGCTATAAATATTCCTATATAGAGGACTGTCAGCGCGGCGAGCCCCTGTCACCGACTCGCCATCTGTGAGAGCCAGGGTTGGCCGGTTTAAACCATGGTTTTTTTATGGTGGTTTTTTTACCAAAAAAACCACTTGGTTATTTTAGAAATTATAAAATATTTTCAGGATTTTTTAAAGAAAGTGTTAAGTATAATCTTTTGCACAAAATTAAAAGGTCAGATTTATCAAAAAATTGACATTTTAAGGTGATTAAAAATCAGAAATCTTTTAATTTAATGGTTTTAATTATTGAATTCTCTCTAATCTTAACCTTAAATGCTTAAGTTAAACTTATTATATGTTGCAAGAGATAGTTCATTTATTAATTTCCTTTAAAATGAAGCATTATTTCAAAGAGTAACTAAAGATACACAAAAGTTATCTGTTTTTCACTGATAAAATATGGCTTGGATTTTAATTAATTGATAAAACCAATTTGTCTTATTTGTCAGTCATAAAAACCAGTTGGTTTTTTACTAAATTAATAAAAACCGTTGATTACTTTAATGATAAAAACTAAAAACCAGTTGGTATGTTTATAAACAGATAAAAACCAGTTGGTTTTTTTTACTAAATTAATAAAAACTGTTAATTTCCTTAATCGGATTAATTATCTCAATCATTTATCCAATTTCAATTAACATTAGTTGCTTACATTACCCTTTTATTTATTAAAAAAGTTAAATTTTCTCTTTCTAAAGAAATTTCTTAAGTTCAAATTAATCCATATATAATTAAGATAAATAATTTGATTATTTCAGTCATTTATCCAAGATAAATTAACACTGATTTTTATTCACTACAATAATATTAGATATTCAAATTGGAATATTTAAAAAAAAATTATTTTTAAAACAAATTAATTTAATTTTTATTAATTAATTGAAATATACAAATCATTTATTAACAACCCCTGAAATAAATGTCTCATTTACAACTCAATTTCAAACATCACTGCTAAAATAACTTATTCTGAAAAAAAATTCTAAAAAAACTTGGTTTAAACCAAAAAAACCAAATAAACCCGGTTTTTTTGGTTTTTTTAAAAAAACCCGGTTTTTTGCCAACCCTGGTGAGAGCGAGGGGGCAAGGGGTTGAATTCGAACCGCTCGCCGACGTCGCTTTTTCCCCTCCGGCTTTGCGGAAAGCAGGAAAATGTGTTTGTTTTCCCCTCCAATGTTTGGATTGAGATTTTTTAATTCTGGGCTTACAAAGTAACTGAAGTACAGCATAGGTACTTAAGTACCAAAGATTTAAGTTACTTTTAAATTATTGTAGTTAAATACCACTTCGATACTGAAAAAGTAACAAATGTAACTAAATACATTTAAAGTATTTAAAAAGTATTTCCGTTACTAAGTATTTAAATACTTAACAACCTTGCTTATTACAGCGTACAGTTTATCTTATTAAATTATAAAAATACCTTCAAAAATACCGATTTCTTACTTTTTTTTCATTACTTAGCTGATAGTCGTTCTTTACTTTGCTGAAATATCATTTTTGCAATTTAATCATTACTTAAATATTTAGTTATTCTATTAACTAATTTTCTTTATTTTTTATTTGCTTTTAGTTACATTTTGATTTGATTCTTGAAGTGATTTTAAAACCTACTTAATGAATGTAATTGAAAAAGTTTGTTTGAAGCTGTGTAAAAAATTTTTCTTTCTTAAATTATGTGAATAGGTACTCCTTGAATTTAAAAAAAACTACTTCAAAACTCCTTGATTTTGATTATTAAAAATTTGTACGAACCCTGTGATTGTCATGAAACAATTTTTTTTGCTTTTGAGTATTTTTTTAGACCCTCAACACAGGAATGCTAAAAACACATAATTTTTAAAGAATTAGATTCGAGTTGTACAATTTAAATTTGTAAACATTCTAAATACAGTTTAAACAGTCTGTCCTTTCAAATAATTTCCATAAGTTTTCTTCACAGAATCATGCTCTTTATTAAGCAATGTATCATCTATGTCATGTCGATTTGGGGGTTTGTCCCCTGGCCTTATACTTCAAACCATGTTTTTACTCTGGGTGATCCCCATGTGAGAATGGCCATTTCATTGCTTAAATAAAGCGAGAAACTTGCAAAAAATGCACGTTTTTTAATAATCAATGTTTTTTTTTGCTTTGTTTTAAACATAACCCTGCAATGGACTGAAGGAAATGAACTTGTACCTAATGCTTATTTTCTCTCCTAGAAGTTGTATAAACACTCTAGAAGTGGTTGGTCGCAAATGTTTTGGATTGAAGGTTTGTGCTTGCCCGGGGAGGGACAGGGGTGCTGACGAAGGAGATGTTTTGAATAGTGAGCAATTGGAGGCTCCTTCTGGACCCCCTACAAAGAAGAAATTCAAAGAAAATCATGGTTTGTTGAGTTTATCTATGAATGTTTGCTTGAATCTGCTTTTTAAATGTCAAAATATCTAGATCTGCTTACTGCTTATTTACTTAAGAATGGCAGTAAAGTTTTACATCTTTATTGTTCTTCGAAGAAGGGGAGAGACTAGGGAGGATCGGACCTTCTTGTCTTTTTCATAATTCCACCTTTTTTATCCCTATTGAGCATTGCATTGTAGCTTGGCATCCAGTTAATGCCCTGCATAATAGCCATATTCTTGAAAAACTAAGAAGTGCTGTAAATAGCTTTTTTACCTAAAAAGTAATTTCTTTCATCGGTTGGTTGCAGCCAATTATTATTAAGGATATTGATTTATTTTGTAGGTTTAAATAAGTCTATTCAATAGTTTTTGTGAATATTGATAAAGCTTAAATATCTTTATTTCTTGATGTTTGTGAAATTCCCTTGTAACATTGAATAATATTTCTCATTTTTAGTGGTTCCTTATCCTTCTAATGTTTTGAGTGCCAAGTCGAATTCAAGTCGCAAAAAGCCAAGAGAATATATCATAAAGGTCAGTTTGTTTTTTGTTCTAACAAGCCTATATTTCTTTAAAAAATTTTGCATGTTCGTAGTAGTATTTATTTCTTAACATTTTCCCTATTATACTTTTGTTTTTAATTATATAATCAGGCATGTTGTTTTTCTGCTAATTAGCGGAAATCCACTGATTTTAGAGGTATTGATTATCAGAATTCCTATTTTTTTAAAATTTTATATTCCACTCAATTGTTTGTGTGATTAAACAGAATATTTAGCTTCCGTTTAAAAATTTCCATTTGAAGCAAGTAACGTCATATGAAGGTAGGGGAGGGTGGGGACGATTGTAACAAAATGTTTTATTTGACCTCAAACTAGCCATTTTTTATGTTAGAGTTATGAAAATAGGTTGATATATCCCAATTACAATTTTGTTATGAAAACCGTCCGGCAGACATGCATTGCAATTTAGTAAATAAAACATCGAAAAACGTTACAATCGTCCCCACTTGAAGGGTCAATTGTAACACATATAAGGGTAAATTGTAACACAAGACAAATTCACAAAAATAGATAAAAAATCATTCAAATTTATGAACAATTTATATTTTCTCGTTAAATAATAATTAAACACATAGACTAGAATGGAAATAATGAACTTTTCACTCAAATAATGAGTTTTGAATAATAATGAATGTTGATGAGTAAATAATAGTAAGTAATTATTCACAAGGGCAATTAGGGTATTCATAACTTAATTCCCCTGTAGTACAACGAACGTGGGACCATTTTTTGCACGAAAAATGGTTCCTCTAACAGCCCATGATCGAAAACTTTATTGTGTTGATTATAACCCACTTCAGGGTTTTCATTTTTTATTTTCTTCTGACAAAATCTGTATAATGTTACATAAAAATTTCGTGCTCACGAGCAACACTTCTAATATACTCTTTAGACACAGAAACCTCAACAGCCTCTCCCTCCATTTTTTCTAGACTAATCAGCCCCCTTTTACATGATCTCGGCATCCTAAAACCGTAAAAATTCATAATTATAAGACAATATTATTTGTAAGTATGAATTATAAATCAATGCATCGAAAATACTTTTGAAACATGTTATTTTCTACATTGGGGTCGGTTGTAACATGTTACAACCGTCCCCGGCTGAAGTGTTACAATCGACCCCACGTTGCCATTTTTAGTTCAACCCTCGTTTCCCGTTAAACTAACAACTGTATCATCTTGAAACTAAGCAGAATAAAACTAGGATACATGTACATACAACACATAAAACCAGTGTTGTTGTGCTTCATACCTGCATTGCAGGAGAAGGAAAGTTACACAAAAGTAGAAATTTACTTTGATGCTCGAAAAACACTCTTTTCTTAACTACACAGCCACAACTCAAATGCCAGCCTTGGCAATCTCTGATATTCTTTCATTCACCTGCCTTTTACGTACTGTCATCTCCTTTTCGCCCAGGCTGCCTCTCATTTTGAGGAAATCAAAGTGTTACAATTGCCCCGTGTTACAATCGTCCCCACTCTCCCCTACTATTGAATCAGTTCTGTTTTCGTAAAATGATGAGAGGCGGAGTGTGCGGGTAAAATAAAACTGTTGTCATTTGCAATATTTTATTTTTCTCACACTGAAAATTCGTGGTTGGTCCGGGGCGGATATAATGTGTGCCAAAACGAGTTAAAACCCTCTTTGTGTTTTTAGGGTCAAATTTCTGGGGGTATTTGTAACTCGAGTATTCACAACTCTTTTTAGATTGAGTTTAGTAAGATGAGAATCTTATCTAAAAGTATATTAAAAAGCTAAATTGAACCTATTGTGTGCAGGGTTTGTACGCCTCCTGAAATTCCTAAAAAACTGAATCTGTTATATTTCTGAAAAATCTGTTAAATATTTTCTGTGAAAGTGAAATTCTAGTTGAAGGAGTTGTTACATGAATTAAATTTTCTTTTGAAGGTTAAAGATGAAAACTCCTACAAATTTCTAATGGAGATGAAAAAGGTGTCTGATATTGGTACTCAAGGTTTTCTAGTGCACATGAAGAATATTCGGGAACTGTTCAGAATAAGCAAAGAACAGCAGCATTTTGTTCCCATATTGAATGCTTATGTAAACTAGTAAGTATTTGTAGTCATTCTTATACATGGTTCGTACGGTGCTTAAAAACCTTAAAAAGTGCTTATTTTTTGTATTTATTTATAAGGCCCTTATAAAGGTACTTAATTTTTTACTCTGGTTCTTCGTTTTTTATCTCAAAACACGAGTCATTAAAAAGTGCTTATTTGTAGGCAGAAAAAATTTCTAGTGCTGCCATCAAATGTGTGATGGTGTGATGTTATAAATTTTTCCTCACCAATTTCAATTTCAACTAGTGCATTTCACTCAAGGAACTGAACTCGAGTAAATGTTCTTTCAATCCTTTTTGGATTGAAAAAGAAGGTTACAAAAATTGGGTTGCCGAAAATGCCAAAATAAAGAAAAATAAATGTGTGTAACACTTAGTCATCTTTAACCATTTAAAAAAAATTTTGCAGTCATTAATTATACAATGTTATTTTATATCTAATATGTAAGCTCATCAATGTTATTCCTATTTGAGAGACAAAAATATACTCAATTATTCTTGAAAACTCATTGAAGACATTTTATAGGCAGTTTTAAATGTGTTTAAGTAGGTCCTTAAAACTTCTCAAAAATCCTTAGAAAGTCCTTAAAAAATGCTTAATTTTACTCTTAAAACTTCTGTACGAACCATGTCTGTTTTCAATGCAATTTACACTTTCATTTTTTGTAATGATGCTTTTTGTTTTCAGCGTCAGCAGTAACAGTGATGAAAGAAGTGAAGATGATAGAATGTAGGACATTCTTTTATTTCTTATCATTTTCTTCCTTCATCATTTTCTTCCATTATATGCTCTTGTACCTGCTCATATTATGTGTTGTTGGTGAATTCCTACCTCATGTGATGTTTAAGTTGTAGTTATTTGTTACTTATGTAGCTAAGGCTGTTTTTATTTGAAATATGCACTTTTCACTGATTAGTCACTCCACGACGAACCTGGACTTTAAATTGCTCAATCAGGGTTACCAGATTTCTTGGAATCATTCCATAAACCCACTGGTTGTTAAATGTGGGTATTTTCTGTTTTATAATTAAGCAATTTTAAACTTTCTGTACTTATTAATATGATTATCATTTTTCGAAAGTTTACAAATTCTTAGTACTGGATTTTTATTGTTTTCAAAGGTTATATTTTTAAGTCTTATTCGTTCCATAGAACTTTTAAGAAGAACAATTTTAGTTCTAGAAGGAGGCATTTGTTTTTTTACTCTTGAAACACTCATGGATAACACTGATCAACACTCCTTTTGGTGCCTGGAATGTTAGAGCTGTTTTTGTATATATTTGACCTGATTCAGAATATGGCATCCATTTTTGCACAGCAGCTCTAGTTTTTAAGATATTCTAAAATTATGTTTTTATGACTTTTGCTCTATTTTCATACAATATGGTGATATAAAGATGTCTTAAAAAATAAAAACCTTACCCTCTAATGATTTTCCTATTCATTTGGGTCCCAATAGATGGTGCATTAAGTTTCAACACCCTAAGTTAATTCTAAGGGGTACAATAGGGCCCTAAAGTTGGAAAAATGTATCTTTTTTTTCAGAATTTGTTTTTAATTTTGAGTTTGCTATTGTGATAAAACTGGCTAATATATGTTTTTTAGTACTTATTTAGACAAAATAAACTATTTATACTTAGAAAATTGACCTCATAAAACCTATTTTCTAATTTTAAGGCAAAAAGTAGGGCCATTTCGCTCTAAAATGCCAAATACCTAAAATGGTGGTTAAAACGAATAAGTTTCGAATTTTTCAGAAGTAAGTTCCTCAAAAAAGATGTCCTTTGATGTAAAACTGATAAAGATCACTGAAATAGCAATAGAATCTTCTCCCGAGCTTTCAAGCCCTAAAGTTTGAAAATGTAGAAAAAAACTCCATTTTTACTGATCTTTATCGTATGAAATTTCAGTTTTACATCAAAGGACATCTTTTTTCTGAAAAATTCGAAATTTATTCGTTTCCCCACCCTTTAAGGTATTTGGTGTTTTTGAGCAAAATTATCCTACTTTTCACCTTAAAATTAGAAAATAGGTCTTATGAGGTCAATTTATAAGTATAAATAATTTATTCTGTTTAAATAAGTACAAAAAATATATATATTAGCCAGTTTTATCACAATAGCAAACTCAAAAATATATTTTTTAAATTCTGAAAAAAAGAAAGAATTTTTCCAACTTTAGGGCCCTATAGGTACCCCTTAGAACTAACTCAGGGTGCTGAAACTTCATACACCATCTATTGGGACCCAAATGAATAGGAACATACTTGGAGGGTAAGGTTTTTATTTTTTAAGACAGCTTTATATCACCATATTGTATGAAAATAGATCAAAAATCTTAAACACTTAATTTTAGAATATCTTAAAAACTAGAGCTGATGTGTAAAAATGGATGCAATATTCTGAATCAGGAGGTCAAATATATACAAAAACAGCTTTAATATTCCCGGCTACAGAAAAAAAGGTTTTTTTTGTAGACCAGTGTAATCTGCTTTTCCTTCATCATTTTCTTTAAGAAATTACTCTTAAGCCATGTCGATCAAGTCAAAAAATTTCGTAACTCTTCATTTCTCTCTTCTGGAGAAAAGAAATTTGTAGTGATTCAAAAAGCTGTTGCAACTTAACAGCTGAAGAAACTTTAAATCTGAATCTCAGGAATTACTTATTTTAAATAATTTGGAAATTGTCCATGAATAAAGGAGGATTAATATTAGGGGGAAATATGATAAAGTTACTGTACATGATAATTGTGATACTACTTGTGAACATGCATTTAATATTGTCTGCATTTATATAGTTTTCCCTCTATTACTCAATAAGTTTTATTTGGTCAGGTGCAGATGCTCAAGAGAGTATGGATTTTAATTGTCACTCTTAGAAATTATATTTAATTACTAGGTTTTTTAAATTTTGATTACATATGATGATTAAATATATTGAAGGTAATCTAGTGTTTATTCTTATAATTTGGTAACCCATGAAAAATTTCATATAGTCATTTGAGTTCCTCACATAAAGTGCTAATTTTTTATGCCATATACAAGCCAAAATACTGAGATTGGTGCTACCCTTTAAAAGTCAGGTATATCTGATTGTTATTTGGAACAAAGATAAGCATGGAAAGATACTTCCTGTTGAATTGGTGTTAAGGATCTGTGATGACTAACCATTTGGTGTTTAATGTTGTGCTGATGAAAGAATCGTGATATCACTTGTTAATGAAAGGAGTTCTGATAACTATATTTTATATAACATTCACCTGCATTATACGTTTTAAAAAAGCTTATAAATGTAACTATTTTCATATTGTGTACACTACAACTGCCAATAATAGTTACGTTATAGTATTATTGAAAGTGCCTTACTAGAAAGTGCCAAAATATTAAAACTGAATTGTTACTCTAAGCCACCTGCAACTCTTGTTACAAAAAATAAAGGGTGTATAATATTGTGGCATATGGTTTTTAACATATTAATGAGTTTTCTCTTTAATTTGATGTCATTTGGAAATTTTTTAAAATCACATAGGTGCCAATTTACAATTGCAAGTTATTATCAATATACTATGCATTTCAAAACGATTTTGTGAAGAACTAAATTTTTGCCAATTTAATCAATTTTCCTATTTTATCCAAGAAACAACCTTGGAAAAAAAATTTTCTTGCCATATTCTTGTAGTTTGAGGCCAGATGAAGTAAAAATGCAAAATAATAATATGGAATTTAGTGTTTTTTGTTTTAAAAATTCTTTGAAACTGAGGGCTGAACCTAAACTTAATTATTTTTAGCATTTGCATAAATGGCTTGGAGTTTCAGTTCTATGTTAAGTTATGAAAAATACCGGTCTGTTAATTTTTAGATCCTTGATTCCATAAGATAGCTTTATTTCTGATTTCGATTGTTCCCTTGTTTCTAACAATTAGAATTTTACAGATAAATAGTGAGAAATTGTTTTCTGTGATTAACATGATTCTGGAGTTGAGTTAAAGAAACTATCTTAAGCTGGTTCTTATGTTTTTGTTTTATTTTGAATGGCATTGTTCAAGTTTTGGTGAAAACGTTGTTATGTTGAAAACTTGGCACAGTTAGTGCAAGTTGCTGTGATTGGTGTGAATGATCTTGACCCTTTCAGACCTAGCCGCCCCAAATTTCTCATTGCATTCAATAGTAATCTCGGGCTGCTTAGGATTGAAAGAGTTAATGTTTAAATAACATTTCCTACTAACAAATTTTCATTCTCAAGAGGCAAGTTAGTTCCTCTTGTTTATATTTTTGATTTATCTTTGCACTTGTCAAAGTAAATACTGACTATTTTTATTAAGATTTTTTTAGAGGCTTGTAGTGGTTTGAACTTAGATCAGTATCTTTATTGCTATCAAGTTAAAAATATTGGTTTGTGTTTTTTACATAAATTTTTCTTGTAATCCATTTTATTTTCTCTGTATTTTCAAATTTGCAACATTGTGAGAGGCAAATCTTATTATTTTTTATAAGAGCTATTTTCAAAGTAAATACAGGCTAAACCAATTAAGTTTTTTGAACTAGAAGCTGGTTTCAACTTATATATTTGTATTAGTGTATCTTACTAAACTAGTGTACAATAATTTTTTTATTAGTGTTTTTGAATTGAATTTTATTTTCAGTCAATTTTGTGTTATTAGTAAATAATTAAATGTTGTACTTATGAATCATTTTAAATTTCTTGTGTATATTTCATTTTAACACTCTTGTCTATACTTCATTTAACTTTGTTTTTTAGTATCATTATGTAACTAAAAAAATAGTATTTTTTCTACTCTGTATGATTGAGTTTTGTAAGAAAGAAAGCTAATAAAAACTGAACTGAAAAAAATGTTCTCTTTGCCTAGATATAAGGTGTCTCAGAAATCCTGTCTCCGATTCAGTCTGTAAAGGCAATAATTTAATTTTCATGCGAAAGTAACAGGAGGCTACTTTTCTGGGGTACCTCTGGAAATCTATTATCTCTATTAGTTGAGCAAACTGGGTTTCTAAATTGTAATTTGTCAGTAATTTCAAAAAGGATAAAGGTACAAATTAAAACTTTATTTACATCATTCTTATTACAAAAAGTTGACATTAAATATTAATATCAAGTTTCAAAATTTTTAGTTCAGTCACTTCATAGGCATTGATAAATTATTAGACATAGACCCAAGCCTTGTTGCAGGATTAACTGTGCCCTACCTAATCATTTTATTAAAACACACGAAAAAAATATTGATTTTCATATTAATTAACCCTACAATGCATGATTTTTTAAATTCACTTGAAAATCATTTGTGACTTCTATTATGGTGTAAATTAGTAAAAAAATTAATTTAATTTTTTTCTACTTTCTATTGGCCTAAAACTTTCTAAAAACTTTGTCCTTGTGAAATTAATTTGTGTCTCTTGTGAAATTAATTGTGAAGTGAAATAAAACCAAATGCTCTAAAAATATAAAAAACAACTTATCTTTTCAAAACATTTTTTTTCAAGCTGAAATTTTTTTTTATTTCAATTTATATGGTCCTTTTATTTTGGCGTTTTATGTGTCTTGACTTTCGTCTCACTAGCTACTAACAAATGTCTCAAAATAGTACCCCTGCTGTGATCTACTGGCAGTCTAAACTAAAGTGCTAATACAATGAAATGTTATATCTATTGTACTTATTGCATGGTGTTGCCGTTTGGAAATGAAAGTTCGAGTAGGAAATGGTGAAAAATGTCGTGTTGCCAAATGGCAACAGTATGTACTGTAGGGTTAAACTATTTTTAATAATTTTTCACTTAACAAGTTAAAGCACGAAAGATTAAGATCACTCTGTGCAAAAATTATTGGTCAAAAAAGAACGTGAGTCTGCACATGATTAAAATTTATTTAAAAGACATACGCCGTTTCGGGGATGCCTGGATCCCCTTCGTCAGTGTTAACGCCGTTTCGGGGATGTCACACTGACGAAGGGGATCCAGCATCCCCGAAACGGCGTATGTCTTTTAAATAAATTTTAATCAAGTGCAAACTCACTTGCGTTTTTCTTTTTTTTACCAAAGTTTAAGCACATTTCTGTTAATTAGTAAACAAATAATTCTTTATCTTCATTCTATTGAAACTTCAGCATTTATTATGTCAGAAATAGTCCTTTCAGTGACATCCTGCCTTTCTTCCTCTTCCTTCAATCAAATGAAACACGTTTATAAACAAATATGTTTGTCTCCTTTGATTCCCTTCCTTCTGTCACCTTCTACCTGTGATGACACCTTTACTTCAATTTCACAAATCAAAAATTCATTTGCTTTTCTTTTACTTCGTTGTTGTTGTTGGTAACCTTTTTAATTTTGGACACTTCTGGAGGCGGGGCAGTGCAGTAACCTAGCAACAGCCGCATCAGAGACTCCACCGGGCCATCGAACAGGAAAAAGCAAGCTGCAGCTAATGCATATGAGGTCATTATGTGTCCGAAAAAGAAATATGCCTAGAAAAAAAAAACAAGCTATGTATTGCATCATCATAAAATATACTTAAACAAACGTTAATCGTTACACAAAATGTTTGTCAAAAATAGCACTTTTAGTTAATTTGTCATTTATTTTAAATTAGTTAAGTTTATTCTCTATTTGTGCAAGAGTCGTTAATTGAAAATTTATTTATTTAAAATCATAAAATTAATTTCCAGTCCTACCATTTAAGTTTGGTATAATTTAAGTCTTTAAAGGTCTTAGTAACGCTATAAATTTAAAAACTCTTACAATGTTTTTTTTAGCCATTGAAAAATCAGTTTATTCACAGAGTATGGAAGTATATTCTTTAAATTCAAGTGTTGAACAATGACATTTTCTAAACTTTCCATAGATATTAATTTATATTAAATCTGATGAAAAAAAGGTACAAAGAGAGTCGGTCAACTTTTGAGTAAACTTACCAGAATGATATGATTAGTTTGCAGGCGTTCTCTTATGTATCCAGTCAGTATGTACTGTATGAGCGGATGTATGAGGTACACCATGCAGGTGAGTCTACTCAAAGGAATGAATACCTTCCATGAAAGTATGCTGTTTATCAGTCCTGAAAAGTGTTAAAGTTTTAGCTCAGAATTCTAATTTTTGACTACTAAATAAAATTTAATGCACTAATTACAATTTAGTAAGATTATAAGGCAAAGACTAAAAATTTTGGGGGGAAGAATAGAATACAATCAGATATCTTTTCAAAGATAAATTGAAGATGTTTCCAGATTTTACCAATTTTGAACAAATCTCCAATTAAGTTTTCAAAGTAGTAAAAACTACTTTTAATTCACGTACAATGCATGTTAGCTATCAGAAAAACTGAAAATGTCTCTTGATTTTTTTATGCCGATGTAAATGATATTATATGGAATTAAATATTCCACATAAAAGCATGGTAAATGAATAAAAAGAATAGCAAAGCATAATAATTGACTAGCATAAAATATGATTGGATTTTTATAAACCCTACTCTAAATCGAATTATTTGTGTAGTGAAATTCGTTTCCAAAATACAAATTTTTAAGTCAATTGATTTATACCACAGTTTGACAAACATTGGTCGTGAGTACAAGGACTACAAAAATCGCCAATCCTACTTTAGAAGCAAAGAGAATATGACTCTTGAATTTTTACATCTTTTTGCTGTAACAATGGTAAAGAAACACTGAATTTTGATATAAACTTTACCCATTACACCCACAGAGTATATAGAGCTTAAAAGAGGATTCATCTCCATAGACGCTAATGGCAACTTTTTTTACATGGGTTTTCCCATCGACACTTTCAAGTACTTCGGACCGCCTCCTATAGTTCCACGTCACTCCTGCTACGTCTCTATCATTCGCCCACTGATCAAATCGGAAGTGGAGGGAAAAGAGCAGCACCGAAGAAATTAAAATGCCACTTGATGGAAGTTTCATATCCAATCAGAAATCATTTTCGCATTTCACCTTCTCTGATTGGCTGCTAGTGAAGTTAATTATAATCTGGGAGCTTGAATTAAATTAAGTACCTAAAGAGGAAAACTGCTGTTTGGATTATCTGCTAGCTCTTTACTCTGTGATTACACCCATTACCAGTATACTTCCATCATACACCAAAAAACTGAGTGATCCCAATCAAGAGTATTGATTTTACCTCCATAGCCAGCTACGCATATAATGGTAATCCAGGACAGACCGAGAGCCCAAGCCGTTCTGTGCGTCGCAGCATACGCCAAGGCAGCCGCTGTTGATGGCAAGTTTCCCTTGTTCCACTCCAGAACGCCGTACACCACTGCTGCTGTTATGGACACGGAACTCCCCCAGCCAATGATGTGGTGGTACTACGGACAGAGAAAAGTTATTGGGTAGTATAAGACAAATAGAGATGATACAGACTGAAAGAAGTTTACTCTGTCATCAATGTTTCATCTGACTGGTGAACTTAGGTCATGATAACTCCAGTCATTCCTTTAATGTCGGTTTTATTTTTAAAAAGGGAATAATAATAAAGGTACTTAAAAGCTTGCCTATATAATAAGTATAAATAGCATTAACTATACAGTGGTGTTAGTGGTTGAAACAAAATGTTATTTCTGGAGTTGGCTAAAATATTTCGGAGGACTGTAATCAAGATCGAGTTTATTAAGCTTTTATAGAATAGTTGCTTATTTGGAGATGTTAAAGTGATTATACTTAAATGTTAAAGGGATACACTAAAAACTTACGGCTTTAAGCTTGATTTCTGTTCCCTTATAGAAGAAATATCCTGTTGCAAGACCGACACAATAAGGTCCCAAATGACAGAATGGTTTGCTCAGAATGACGTGATTCAGGAACTTTCTCTCCCTAAATAAAAAAATAACAGTCAAAGTAAATATGATTTTATTCATGGCATAGTTGCACTTTTTGTATCTTTTATGATGTTCGTAAAGATTCACTTAATTTACGCATTTCAAAACGCGATGGAGTTTTAAATAATTTTAAACCAGTTCTACAAACTTTTTTTATATTAAGATGTGTTCCCCCCATATTTGCAGCGTTTCTTTATTTCCAAACATGGAAATTATATGCAATGATATTTTACCTTACTATTATGTGGCATTATAGGAACCTGCTCAACTTCAATGAAAATTTCCGATCATTCGAGCAGGTCTTTTAATATTTATTAATTTGGTTATATCCGACTAACTTCATTTTGAATTTGATTCTTGGCTTTTCTAGAGTTTGGCTTTTGCCTATTTATCCCAATCATTTCAAATTGTTACTTTTTTCAAATGAAAAGCAGAGGTTGAAAAAAAAACCATGCTTTGAACATATAAAATTTTACCTTAATAAAATTTTCATAAATATACCTTAATAAATTGATTTCTCTCTCGAAATTGTTATCAAGTACGGAATCTCATTCTTTTTTGCTTAAAAATATCAACTGTATTTTTATTTCCAATATTGCATGATGTTTTTTTTATCTATAATCATTTTCTAATATGACTTACTCTGGATCGGGGAAACTAGCCAGAAGAGTCGGTGGCACTCTGTAATAGTAGGTGAGGAATCCCGTCATTACCATGGAAACGATTATCATCATTATATTCAGCACGATACCAACAACTGGACTCCTAAAGAAGAAGCAAGTGGAAGGTAAGGATTTTAAAAAGTTTTATGTAATTGATATTTAAATTCTCTTTTATGAATAAATCTTTACTTACTTTATCAAAGCAAACAAAACAAATAGCGCAATCACAAATAGTTGAAAATCACAGGAAATATACCACGAATGTTCTAGACACTGAAATACATTTAGTTTTCATAAATTTTTCAATGAAAGGAAGCAAAGAAATTATTTTTAAAGAAAGTAACTAAAAACAGTAAAGTTGCTTCCAAAAATAAAAATTACAGTTCAGTATGTCATTAACTCCCGTATTCATACGACCTTATAGTTCAGGATGTGTTCGCGATAAACACTTTAATTCTTAAGATAGTGTATTATGATGTAAAATATTTTAAAATAGCGCTAAAATGGTGTATCCGCAACATTGTAACAAAAAATAAATAAGATCTAAATCTATGAAATGAACAGCTGCCATACATTACAAACGGTGCTAAACCAATTTTGTTTAATCATTGCTTAGTGATGAACCTTAAAATATTTCTGTCAAGGAGATACGGCAATCTTTTTTTAGAAGGTGTCAGTGTCAGAAAGGCTACCTTGGTCAATGGCCATATGAACTAAAAGGACCCCCTGATGATAGTCTGGTTTTTGGCCGATTGGATTTTTGATCTGCTTATTAAAAATGTTTTTAAAATTTCACATTAATTACTAGCAATCAGACAATTCACAAATGAGTGCACAGGAGCAAATAACAATTAAAATAAACTCGTTTTGGCTTCACTAAACGGAAGAAACATTGAACAAGTAACGTATGTCTTCATTATTAAATTTTGAAACCTTTTGGTGCTTTTAGGCAGAGTTCGAAATTCCACTGGATCACTGGTCTAGGAGGGATTGTTAAATTTCACACACAAGAGGGAAGATATTGAAGAAACAAGTGTGAGAACTTTCAGTAGAAACTCCGTGACAATTTGATAACCTACAATTATCTAGAGACTAGTTTGTCTTGCACTTTACATTACTTGCTTTTCATATTATATAGAATATGAAATGAGCTGAGAAAATGTACTGAGGAAACTAGCAATGAAATCACTCATATAAACTCTAGCTTAACTTTTAGCTTTACGCTGGGCGTATGATATGTAACAGCAACCTCGAGCAATAGAAACTTGTCCTTTTTAATTTGGCGACTAGTCATTTTGTTTGAGGACCAGTGGAATTTTTTCCCAATTTCTAACGCTGTTTTAAGGCTAGGAGCGTACTAAAGACTTTTGTAGCGGCGACTGTTGTAAATGTCGCTCGGGCTATGGCAAGAAGCTTAGAGCGCGCGAATTGGGTGACGAGACTCTTGGCCGATTGCTAAAAGTCTCGTCATAGAGAGCCATAATTCTCGAGTGACGGTTATGTTCCACTCGCTGCGACGAAAGTCTCAGTGCGCGCCTCGTCTTACTCTAAAACACATACACAAGGACTATTAAAGGCGATTAAATTAGTTTTTTTTTTAAATATTACTCTATTAAATATCATTTCAAATCAAACAAGACTGATATGTAATGGAGATAAAACCTTACCCTTTGTCCAGGGGTTGTGATAAAGTTATTGATGAACAGAATATTGGTCCACCAATTCTGTTTGCAGGTGTCCACCACGGGGTCAACTGTCTCGTTCCAAAACGGACCCGAACCCAAGTGGGGTAGGAGAAGGGTTGCACCAATCACCATCATGTAAGGTGGGAGTATCCTTTACCCAAAATAAATGTATAATTTTATCAGACGACTTTGGTACTCAATTATATTTGAGTTTTGAATGCACTCTTTATTTGGGGGTAATAACTGGGTGATGTGAGGTAAAAAGGAAATGTAAATAAGGGTTAAAAATTAAAAGAACGCGTGGAACTTTTCTAAAAGGTGGTTCAACAAACAAATTTGTATTTTCAGAAGAAAGAAGTTAGTATTTATTTGTACAAAACAGTAGGAGAGTAATTATACTCAGTTGCAACTTAACTTGAGCCTGTAGAAATATTCTGAGAGCAACCAAAGAAAGTAGTTCCCCGCGAGGTGTCTGAATTTTGAGTGAAATTTAGAGCTTCAATTTTGAATAATGATTAGTTTTTTAAATCCACGTATATTAAGCATCTTTTCATCCCGATATTCATAAAATGTTCAGTATTATTATTTTTTAAAGTGGCGTAACGCGTAGTAGTACAACTAGCTCTCAAACTCACCAGCCAATAAGAGCTTCTAGCAACCCAGAAGGCTTTCTGTTTACTCAGATTTTCTTCCGTGTGGCCATGACGTCAGGCTCAACTTAAGTTGCATTCGAGTATAGAAATTTTGCACCATAAAAAGTCTTAATACTCACTCCTCCTAATGAATATTTAAATCTTGATGCAACAAAGGCTATAAAATAATAATCGATATTATCTGAATATAGTAGTTAAGATAAATTAATGCAGAAGCAAAGTAAAAGGCGAATGTTTTAAATAGTGTAGTACTTTTTTTTAATTCTAGAGGCTTACTTGGGATTCTCAAAAGAATCGGGATATTTTCTACCAAAAACATTCTTTTTATACCATTTATTTAAAAGCCGTTTATTGAAATCCGTCGCCAAAAATATTTTTTAAAATGGAGAAATACAGGATTTATAAATTAACAACGATATAATGAGGAAGTTGCGTGATTTTTAAAATTTTTTAATCGATTCTTCTTGCAAAAATAAGCAACTACTCAAAATGTGAGGCCGATCGAGAAATTTTTTGATTGCCAAAAAAATTAACAAAATTCCACTTTTTAAAAGCGCTCGAAAACGCCAAGAGTTTGGGATCATCGTATGTTGACGTTATCATACGATAAACATTGTTGGAAAGCAATGTAGTTGATGGTATGATTGTTGACATCTTTAAACAATAAGCGTTTTCAGTCACGTGTTTTTTCTCGACTTTTAAGTTAAAATATTTAATTACCTGTACATTTTTTTGAAAAATTGACTAGATATTTCATTTTACCATACAAAAAACGATACGGAACACTTGTTTGTTCTTGAAAATCTGACACATGCAACTTCCTTATTGTAGTTATTGAAAGAAAATGTGCATATTTTTAAGGTTAATTTACGAAAAAGAATAATTGACATTAGAAGTTAAGGTTTTTGTAAAAACTGCTTTTGGAAAATACCTTTTGAATCGTTAAAATTGTAGGATTTTAGTTTACATATCCGATTATATATGAAACAAAATAAAATTCTTCATTATATTTCTTTTTACCTGACAACTCTTCTGACAAAAAGTCTAGGTATACTGTAATAGCCTTGATCATTCACGCTCTGTAATGTTAAATATGCCAACAGGACTCCACTGAAATAAATGAAAATAATCTCTTACGTATGTTTTCGTATGTATTCAATAACTTTAAGGGAGAAAAACGTATAAATAATTAAAATATGTTATTTTTTAGTACATGGTAAACAATTCTCTAAAATCCATGCAAATACATATGTAGTACGTTTAGAAGACTTACATTATATAGATTTATTTAATAAGAGATAGGAAAAAATTTGAGAATTCCTTTAGGATACAAACTTTAAAAAAGCCTGGACTATCTCTTACGTATTACTATTTTCAGTAATTCCAATAATAACTGAAAAACAATCTTATTTGTTTAAATTAAATGAAATACTATAAAATACGAATTTTTCCAATTACCTAATGAAGAAGAATGTATCAATAGATACCGTTGAATTAACAATGATTTGGAATAGGAACCCTTCTGCAAAAGAACTAGCTTCTGATAGGTTTCCTGAAAAACAAATGATGGCTAAATAATTACAATCTCTTAAAATTAAATGAATAATTTACACTTTAACTTAAATAAAAGTGCTATCAACAAGTGCTTAACTTGTAAAAAGTTTTCATCAAAGTTTATAATTAATATTTTAGACACATTTTTGGTATTCACTGACTCTTTTTTAATCACTTTTTATTTTAACGAGTTCTTAATATATGTTAATTAAAATTTTTTTACGATTGCCGGTTCAAAAGCTCGTTATTCTTAAAAGATAATTCACTAAATGCATGTTTGGATAAGGGTGCATAATCATTTTATAAATCCTTATTTGACTTCCCAAGGTTTGTCTTTAAACTCCAAATAAAAAGTTAATTTACAACCGATTTCAAAACCTTCCCAGAAATTTTTATACTTGCGATTCCCTTATGAAACCTGAAAAAAATAGGCAAACCGCTTGAGAAAAAGTTAATAATGTTTTCGATTTTCTTTTCAAATTAAAAACTAGGCAGCAAAATTTTACATGTGCAAATTCATAATTATTTCATTTATTTATACAACTTTTAAAAGTCGCCATTGCAATAGTATTTTAGCAAACCCCCGGTTGGGAAACCATTCAATAGATTGACACTCACCGTACATTTGAACGTTACTGTTGAAATACGTATGTCCTAGTACCAGCCACCCCATACCAAAGAATCGCATGCCATGGACAGTGTCCAGTCCATTTTGAGCTGAGTCTGTGTTCAGCAATAGTTTGGCATTCGTTTTTAGGGAGAAAGACATTAGAAGTTTGGACAGAACACCTAAAAAGTAAAGTACAATGGGACTATAGACTTCTGAGGAATTTGAGAGTTCAGTTAGATATTGATTGTTTTACTATGACTTATTCAAACGGTTTAGTTAATTAAAGGAAAATCATTTACCATTCAGGCACTTCACAACTAGTTTGGTCTTATGAAATATTTCTCCTATGATATCTAAGGCTGTTCCAAAAACAACAAATAATAACAAAACTCCAACGATGCACCTAGGAACATAAAAATCCAATTATAAATAGGTATCAGTGTAAAATTGAAGCCTTTTTTCCCTTTTCATAATCGCAATTTTCCACTACTATATAAGATTCTTCTCAACGTTCTTTTAAGAATAAAATGCATATCAACGTGTAGATTATAAAAGATCTAATTTGAAACATTTTATTGAAATTTAAAGGAATTCTGCTCTTATTATCTTTTTAAGATTAAAAGTTCTCAAACTTGTGGAAATACAAATAAAATTACTAAAAATTTCAAGAGGCACCGATTTAATTTCTTCTGATATGAACCAACTGTCTTATTTTTTATTAAAATTTATTTTTTCATTATTTTAAGGACTTAAATATTTACGTATCAATCCAATGAAAAAAATTAACTTTAAAAGTGAAATATAGGTGCAGTTTTGTATAGATTAATATTGAGTTAAAAGTGTTATTTGATAGTTTAAAAAAGTACTATAACATTTTAAATTTTATAAAACAAAAACTCATAAACTATATTTTCTTACAAAAATATAACTTGGATCTTATCAAACTCTAAATTTTCTTTGACGCTACATCTAGGAACTGCGACTTCTATGTCGATGTATTTTGCAGCTAAAATAAAATAAGATTTATTTTTAAAATGTAGCAGAAGTACAAGCAGAAACAGCATTTTATAAAACTTTCAAGCTATCAAAAAATTAAATTTTTTATACTAAGAGGAGGGATTTCTTTAAAGATAGTTACCGACAGGAAAATTAAAAAAACCATGTTTTAAATATGCTTTCATGTATGAAATAAAAGTTTATTTTAAAAAGCCAAGGATTTATTGCACTATGCAGAATAAAAAGTCCTGCGATGCATCTAAGTCAAGAAATTATCATGATCATAATCATACTCATGAGTTATAACTAAAATACAAGAATGTTTAAAGAATTTAAAATTAGTTTTATAAGTTAAACATTGCATTTTTTGATAATCATTACATTCATCAGTAATCAATTACAATAAAAGTCATGTAAATATAAAATTAAATTTATGCTTTAAAGCGAGAAAAAAATATCAACGGAACATTACACAAAACATTAACGTTATAAAAAAGAATATATAAATATATGCAAATCTAGTACTTAAATAAGTTTTATTTCTACTACTTTTCAAAATAAATGGCTTCAAATTTTTAAGGTATTCCTTTCATCAGAAAAAAAATGCACCAACCAAACTGTGCCATGCTATCCACATCTTCTTGAGTGCATGTTGAAGGTACGCACACGTCCATGCGGTATGTCAAAAAGTAGAAAGCATGAGCTTGCCGAGCAGCTTGTCTTATCACCTAAGCATACAATAATATCATCAACATATATCATACAATCCAACATCATTGCGTTTTGTGTAGTATTGTTTTAGACTAATAGTTTTTTTTGAATGAGTTAAATTTTAAAAGGTTAGATTAAGCCTGTTCAATTTTGACGGTAATGCAAAACTTAGCTTGTCACAAGCAGGCGCGGATCCAGCACGGCTCCAAGGGGGGGCACTTTTCCAGACAAGATCCCCTTGTGGTACCATTTGGGGTATGGGGGTCCTCCCCCAATTGGAATTTGACGTGTGAAAGTAGGGTTTTAACTCATTTTTAGAAACGTTTTGAGTCTAAGGGGGGCACTTTTCAACACTATTACCTTTACTTTTTAACCCAAAATGTAAAAATTTTGGGGATTTCCTAAAAATAAACACTGAATACCCCATTTTGATACTAATGGGAGGGTATGGGGGTCCTCCCCCAGAAAAAATTTTGAAATTAGACCTGTAAAAGTTGGGGTTTTACTCATTTTGAGAACCTTTTTGGGTCTCCAAGGGGAGGCACTTTCCAGAGTGCCACCCCCTGGATCCGCCACTGGTCACTAGCTACACCAAACATACAGCGAAAATCAAACGAAGTTCATTCTAGACTCGAAAGAAATTATGAGTAAGTGAATTATAAAAAACTTCGACGTTATTATATCAGTTAAATATATTTCAAATTTGCGAGTCATAAGTTCGGTAAAATTTACGATTTAAGATTTCTGTAATTTTTATTTAAATTTACATTCTAATTATTTGCATTTTAATCGATGAACTAAACATTTAAGGAGTTGTTTTTTCAAAGGAGAATTCTTTTGCAAACCTCCCAAAATGCATCTTATTAAAATTAATTTTCTTCAGTCACTAAATTTAAAAATTATTCAAAACTTATCAGGCCATGAAGATTAATTTAGTATCTAAGATCTACACACCATATTGCACTTTGTTAAGTTACTGTTAACTTTAAATATTTTATTAAACTTCAAACATTAGAAATTTAATTAGTATTATGGATAGTCACTCAAACGTAACTCATAAAACATTAACTCACAAACAATTAGATTCATGGAAATTTTATACCTTTACAAAATTTTTATTGATTCTTTTTCCACAAAATACCCTCATTTATTTCAAAGAAATTCAGACATTTTTTTAAAAAAAGACGAAGTCTGCATGTGCATATCATTTCCCTATCAAAACAAGTAACTGGCACGGACAAAGAAAAGGTTTGTAACCACTGAACCTTATGCCCTCACTCTCAGTTAACACCAATATCCCAACAGAGAAGAAAAAAACGTGTTGTGTAGTATAGAAACGGGCACCAGAACATTCCAACAAAAGCAATTTATTTACAAATTCACTCTACTAACACTGTGTTAGTAATTGTAAATGCATGCCTCCAGCCTCCATTCGAAAACGCATTGCACCACGACTGAAACAGGTATCACGAGCCGAAGTCAGGGATTCATTCCTCAGGTGTCATTAAGCAGAAGAGAAACAAGCACAAAAACGTGCCGAAATGAGAATGTTCCTCGGGGGTGTTGAGTGATCTAGAAAAACTCTCGTGGTTGAAAACGTGAGTCGGGGAAGACGGAAGGGAAAGGTGTGTTCATCCCTCTTGAGTTATTATGCTTTGACATCTCTTGCAAGAAGATATGTAGGAAGAAAGAGGAATTAATAAAGAAGCCGTCTTGTCTCGTTGTGAGGTTCATCAGTTAAAATATGAACACATGAAAATTTTTTTCATGTAGTGAAGTGTAGTGTTGTAGTTTTTGTAGTGTTTATTGTAGTTTGTTTGTGTAGATTGTATTGTTTCATGTAGTGTTGTAGTTCCCTTATTCTGTTTAATTTTACAATTTTGAGCTAATTATTGATTTTACATTTAAATGAATTTGAGCGTTATAATACTGACTCTAAATATTTTTTTCATATCATAGCCACGCGATATCACCTGGATCTCCGGAGGACTCATAAGTTAAATTTAATTTGTCACTGTAAATTGTATCCTTCATAAAATATACGCTGTTATTTGTGTAGGGCCTCTAATGTGTTTGTGATTATCATCCTATTTTTATGACAAGACATTCAGTTTTATCCAGTTCCGAAAATCGGCAACACTTTTTACGACGTATAAAAAGGTAATTCCACTGGTAACTGACTGACATTTTCAAAGAAAAACAATAAGTATTTTGTAATTTACTTCCCAAAAATAAATTTAAAAAAATATTTCCCACTCAGTTTATTCCTTTCTTGTTGGCTAAATCTAATGGCACATCTAAATTTTCAAAATATATTTTTATTTATTTTTGAAAATTTTTTAAACAACATGGTAACTGACATAAATTTTTCATAAATGTCAGTCAGTTACCATGTTGCTTAAAATTTTTCAAAAATAAATAAAAATATATTTTGAAAATTTAATATTGCCATTAGATATTAGCTGGGAAGTAAATTACAAAATACTTATTGTTTTTCTTTGAAAATGTCAGTCAGTTACCCGTGGAATTATCCAAAAGCGTCTTCAATAGAAATTTCTCTATCAGCAGTTGTCTGATTAGTAGTAAGAGGAAGAAACTTTCTTAAATAGCTGATAGTTAAGGCGGGTCCATGCTGTTTGGAAGCAGTTTAAATTGCGGAAGCGATCCGAGATTATTAATGATATAACGGTTTTAAGATTACGGGATTTTATGCAAAGATTTAGAATTAATAGTATCATCTGTTGCGGAGAAGGAAAGTAATATTATTTCCTTCTAATCCAAATGGCTAGATAGGAGGGGAGTTGCTTGTTTGGCATGTATTAGATATTAGAGGCAAAATTATTTATAATAATTGGGAATTATTCATAATTAGGATTTTAATTTGAAGAATTACAGAAATACAATGTTGTTAAAGCAATAGGTCGCAACAAATTTGACCGAAAACGTCAGAAAAATTTTAATCTTTATGCCATTCTTAAACTTTTATATTATATCGTCACTTCTTTTTCGGTGTTTTCAAATTTCCAAACCTTTTAAAAAGTATTTTCTTCTGGTATAATTTTGTAAATAAAGTATGTTCATTAATTCATTATGAATAGCACATAATTTTCTTCCGATAACAGCTTTCGGTTTAAATTAACTACGCTCTAAAAAAACTGTTAAATTACCAAAGAATTCAGCAATTAGAAAACCCTTGTAATTTGTGCTTAAAGTATATTATCATTTTATTGTACCACACACAAGGAAAACCTATCTATTTTTAAAAAAAGTAAAATAATGTATAAAATTTACGGAAAAGAACTGAACCAAACAAAACCCCATCTTACATTGTCATCCCCATTCGAAAAGTTGGCTAAGATGCTGACAGGCTGGTACATGGTGTAGTACTGTGGCTTCGGTGGTAACGGAGGCTTTATCTCCACAGTACAGTACTTGCCTCGGAAGTACTGTTGGGGAGGCTGTCCTTTGCGCTTGGTGTCAGATGCGGCGACAATGTTGACGCATTCGTCGTAGGCCCCGAATGACGTCACTGTGCCTTGCAACATGCCGGCCGGGGGTTTACCAAAAGCGTCGATCACTGAAATAAAATGGTAGATATGTTTCAGAAGCATATTTCTATGTATGAAGTTATCTTCCTTTTTAAGTATAGTGTCATCTTTATTGAATGGTTTAGTACCAGTATATCTACAGAGATAGAACACTTAAATAAAACATTTAAAATCATATTTGAAATTGATACTAGAATTAAAATCAAAAGTATACAGGAAGACCATCTCATCAAGGGGAACAGATCTCCCAGCACACAGAGGACTTTTCTGAGAGGACCCACATGGGTCCCCACCCCTAAGTCCTCCAACCCGAGTATTACCCATAAAGTATCCCTAATAAAGTACCCATAACGTCTCTTAATGGGATGTTGCTGATATTTTAATAATGAATAAACCCTTTAATAATGAATAAAAAACAATAATATTCATTCCAAATTTAATTTATCAATTGTGATTATGATCCATGATCATTAATAATGTAATATTTTAAGGTCACGACAGAGCAAATACCATGATTGTCTTTATTAAAGAACATTTTTATAGTTAATTTTTAAGTTTTGAGGAGTTAACCATTTAAAGATTTTTTGCTTCTAAGATTCTAATAAATGATATTTTTTATGACTTCTTATTACTCTTATGTAGAGAAAAAATAGACCTTGAACGGTATAAATTTTATGAAGCCTACCTTTAACATCCCTGTTCGAATTGTACTAAATTAATAACAATAATCCAAAAATAATGATCTAAAGCTGTTAACAGAAAACAAGTGTAACTGTTTACAAATATTGGCATTTTAAAGATCATTGGCTCATATCATACCTCCCAAATGAGGCTTTGCCTAGATAAAAAACAGATCCAGTTTCTTTATACAAACAAAGATGGTGAAAAGTAAACTGGTTTCAGCTCTTTTACTGCAAATGAAAGAAAGTATCTTAACGGAGATTCATGACATTATTTTGTTTTCTTTTCTAAACCAGCGTTTGTTGTGAGGTGGAAAATATTTGAAACCAGCTCACGTTTGAAAGGAATAAATGCCTTGACCCCGTATCCGTAGCCATTGTTTAGTTTAAGCATTCTGAACTGAATTCAATGAAACGGATTCTTACATAGTCTGTTTATTGTGTGATGCATGCGAATTAAATGATTTAATGGGTTTGAATTATTACATTATTTCTTAGTGATTTTATAGTGAGTCATTTAAGCATCAGTGATAAAATTTGAGACTTTTTATTCCCTCCATTTTTCACACATCATAGGAAGCATTTTAGCAGTTAAAATTGTGAAAATTCTTATGAAGATGTGTCGCAATTTATAGCTATGTTGCTTTGCTTCAAAACAAATAAAGTTTTAAAGGTTCCTGGAATTAATTGATCTCAGATCTCCATCGTAATTTTTTTCAAGCGAACCCAACGGTTGGTGTAATCCCTCTTCTATTCTGACCCTGTTATACAAAACATGAGAAAAAATATCCACCAAAATGTTAGTTAAAATTCAAATTTCTATAAGAAATCATAAACATGTTGATTTTCACGGCTTTATTTCTTACTAAGACTTATACATCACACTTATAACGTTTCTTCTTTTCATAAGCAATCAGAAAAGATAAGTTTTCATTATTTGTGTAATTTGTGGTCCCACACCAACTTCTTACATTCATATATAACCTTCTTCAGGATAAAAAAAAGTTTTACAGTTGAAGGGGCGACTAGTAGTAAGAGATATGGTGACATATTGTAGGTGGTGGAGAGGATTTTACTTGTCTTTTATTACGGACACTATCTCTATTGGGTCATTATTAACACATACATATTAATACACAATATAATATACCAATGTTTCATTTCCGTAATCTGCCCATCTACATATCGCCAAGCTGTTTTATACGCTAAATATTATAAATATGCGATATTTAACGAGACAGTTAACAGAATTGAATTATACCAATAGGATAGAAAACTCACTTTGGAAAGCCCAGGGCCTGAGCCTGCGCAGCCCTAGCAGCAGCTGGAAGAAGCTGGTGTAGCAGGGGTTGCTGAGCTGCATCTCTGAGGATGCCCGCACCAACAAGGGGAGGGCCTGCCGTACCACCGCGTCCACCGACTCCCGGAACGACTCCTCCATGTGCACCCACTGCTGCAGCACTTGCTCAGAGTCCTCGACTCCCACCAGGCTCTCCAGACCTAAGCAACGAATATCGTATCAGTAGTGTTCGGTAAATAGTGTTTACAACTAGTAGTTAACTATTTCCCCAAATAATTAACTACTAGTTAACTAGTCTATTTAATTTCATATAACCTGCTTTTTGCTCAAATCTTAATACATCTTTTCTTATCTATATCACTAAAAACGTTTCACGCAAAAAAGCCCTTTATGAAGAGTGTAAAAATCTACCATTTGAGTACACTATCATCTTAATTAAATTTTGTTAAATTTTAACAAAGCTGTTATTTTACAATTGAATATTTTTTAGAAGTAGTTGAAAGTTTGATAGTAGTTTTATCTATTAGTTATTAAAAAAGTAGTTCAACTTAAAGCCCTGGATACTCTACCTTAAGTAGCGACATCACGCTCAATCGGCCGCCATTGTGGGGAGAACTCACTACTAGTCTGGATAGTCTTGCTTATCGTCACTAGTAGTGAGTTCTCCCTACAATGGCGGCCAATTGAGCGTGATGTCGCTACTTAAGGTAGAGGATCTAGGGCTTTAGTTCAACTAACAGTTGAGCTAGTATAAACCAAAAGTTGAACTACTAGTTGCAACTACCTTTAGTTAAGTAGTGCCGAACACTACGTATTAGTTATGATGACTTAAATTAAATTTACAGAAAATAATTATCATATATCCGAAAATAAGTATCCTTAGTTTTTGGACACGAATGTAAATATTCAACGGACTCGTGCAACAAGTGTCATTCGGAGCACAGGGCAGCTAATAATTATTAATTAGGTACTTTTCCGTTAGCCGGATGCAAGTGTCGCCATTGCTAGTAAAAAATGAGAAATTTGCATTTTTAAACCTCCCAAACTCTGCAAGCCCAGATTAATTCTGAGTTCATAAAATGGCGAAAAAACTGTACACCTCTACGACCCATATAGCTTTTGAAAAAATTGTGGGTTGATATCAGTTGTAACCCTCAAAAAGTTATGGAAAATAAAATCATAGTTTAGTTTTTTTTCTATGATTTTTTAAAGTTAGGGGTCTTTTTTGAAACACCCTGTATTTAATTTGCATGCATGTGCTTGCCGTGTAACGAAATACTCAAGTTTTGTTTTTGGATACATCACATTTTTCTCAAAAAAGTATAAGTAAGTTATAAAGGTACATTTCTTTATGAATTTTTAAAAGGAATCTGGTTGTGCAGAGTTTTGGCGGACGTGCTAAAATAGCTGAAACAGCTAGCATAAAAATTCAGTTTAATACTTTTTATTCTCAAGACGATGTTAAATCTTACACACTAGTCTTCCTTTCGAAAGGAAATAATTTTACGTATCCAGTACTCAAGTCGAACGAATTGGGGATAAAAAACGAGAAAAACATGGGGAGATAAACGATTTCTATTATTTTATTATATCAATTCACTCAAATTTATCGATAAAGTTATTCTATTTTTGGTTCAACACAAAAACCAGAGTTCAATTTTGTGGCTTTGTATAAATAAATATAGTAGATTATTTTGTGAATTATTTTGGTAAATTTTCAATTAAATAATTTTAATTTATTTAATAAAATTTAATAAATTAAATTTTATTTAATAAATAAAGATTAGTGAAACGCATATTAAAATATTATTAATCCAGTTTTAAAGCTTTCAAACGATTTCTAAAAAAAGTATAAATTAATTGAATACAATAGATTGATGGTTGGCAAGTTTTTTTTATTGCGGACGATTATCATTTAAAGATCAATATTATCTCTGAAATGTTATACTACATTTTATTTTACTCACATTTTACTTCTTATAGTTTCATTAGTGTTTTATCAGTAAACATTTAATTTTAGAAAAAAATATCATATGAATGGAACATAACCTTATCTACTAACTTCCAGTCTATTTCATGAAGAAAATATTTCCAAAACCCAAATGGTTATGAAAATATTTGTCAATGTGGTAAATATTATTTAATTTCTATGCAGTACGTATAGGCTATTCTAAACTTTACTCTACTTAACGACTTTCGACACCTAAAATCTATATTTTGTTTTTACAAAAACATTTCAAAGTAATTTTTGCTTCCTTTACCAAAAATTTAATCTAGATTTTATGCGTGATGTGAAATTACCTTTCTGCAAAGAGATCTGCAGTAAATCTTATCATCTGTAGTGTGATGAAACATTATTTTTACCCATTAGTAATGACCTGTGCTTTTATGTGATGAAACATTATTTAAAGTTTAAAGGCAACGAAAATTTCACCCTTTAGTATTGACCTGCGTTTTTATGTGACAAAATTTCATTATAATGATATTAAAATAATTCGTCATATATTTTTCGATTATGTGCTTTAAGATGTTTCATTTTGATCGTTAACGATGTAACAGTTGAAATACCTCAATAGTTTTTTGGGTATAAAACGCTAAAAGCTAATTTCGAATCAAACGAAAACGGTAGGAATTTTTAACTGCTATGCTTGGTTAAGTTTAGACCGACTAAAATTCAATATTTATTCAAAGTTTTCAAACAATTCATGTTTCCTTTCGATAGTGGAATTTGAAAAATCAAATCAACTTTTATTATCCATGACATATTTTCATCAAGAAACATATGTGTTCAGTGCTGCAATCCTTGACTCTTGAGTAGGCGGGCCGAGCGGCGCCGCATGCCTCATAAACCTATCACTAATGTTTAATGTTTAACCAATGCTTTTATATATGTAATTATGCTTTCGTCTGTGCTTGTTACTACGCATCTCGTTCACTTTGAAATTAGATTTTGATTGTATCGCACGCGCTTCTAATCTCTTATTAAATTTATTGTTAATTTTAAACTGTGTAGTCATTCTTTGAAGTTGAATTTTTGTCTTTTGGACACCACTGAACCACCAATGAACATTTTGGTGCATCGCGGCTCGGAAAATTATTGATTTTATTCGTGTAATGAAGAATTTGAATGAATAATCTTCGAAGGAATGTCGACGATGCTGTTTCGAAACAAAGGCCGTGAAGCTTTGCGATTCGGATTGGACTTCGATTCCCTTACAAGGTAAGGAGAACATTATATTAGATGCTCCAACAAATAGTTATATAACTTTTGAAGAATATTATTGAAGATTAGAAAATTTGTTGATTAGTTGATATAATTGAAGAAACTTTGCTTAATTTTGAATATAGAATTCCTAACTTTAGAGAAGTGTTGAATGTATTCTATATGTGTGTGGATATAGATATAGAGATATAGTAGAATTTAGATTCATAGAGTTGAACTTAGATTTATTGATTATTGTTGGAGCATCACTAAACTTGAGAGATGGATGAATTGTCGAAACAAAAAAAGATTAGAGGCGTTATTCGTGCTTCAGTAACTAGATTTTTGGGCCAACTTGAAAGCGAATTTGATCAGTTAAATACTGAAGCCCAATTAGAACAAAATATAACACATCTTTTGGATTTATCCAAACAAATTAAAGAATTGGATAATTTGATTCAGTCTCTTATAAAAGTCGAAGGAGAATTCGATTCAGAGATTAATTCTGCTTTTGAATATAATAACAAAATAACATTTTGGAATGCCAAGCTTTCCGCACATTTGAAAATTATTCGTCGTAATGTCGTTCTCAATACTTCACATGAAGATAGTGTTAGATCTGAAGAAAACAATACTAGTAGTAGATCTCACGAAAATATCACTCAAGTTTCATCAATCTCTCAAAATCATTTGAAAACTGTTAAATTACCCAAGTTGAATATTGATAAATATTTTGGAGATCCATGCAATTGGTTGGAGTTCTGGAATAAATTTCAGAACGCTATAGATAAAAATGAAAGTTTATCTCTTATCGATAAATTTAGTTATTTGAAGTCTTTGTTAGGTGGTGTAGCCGCTAATGTAGTCAATGGATTTGCACTAACTGAAACTAATTATAAAGAAGCGCTCCGTTTGTTACAAGAAAGGTTCGGTAGAAATGATCTTGTCATAAATGCTCATATGAATAAGTTGCTCAATTTGTATCCTATAAAAGATTCTAATAACATAACTGGATTACGTAAACTTTATGACACCTGTGAGGTGCAAATTAGAAGTTTGGATTCTCTCAATGTAACCTCTGGAATGTATGGTCATTTATTATATCCTATATTAATAAAATTGATTCCAGAAAATTTATCCTTAGACTTTAATAGAAAACATTTGGATAAACAAATAGACCAATTTGATGTTTCGGAATTATTAAAATTTCTCAAAATTGAAATAGAATGTAGGGAATCATCTATATTATTTCAAAATTCAAAAAGTGAGAGGAAAAAACCCAACTATCAACATTCGAGTCCTAAATATCAGCCTAATAATAATTACGGTTCCCGTGACGCATCACGGAATCAAGGTCGTCCTTTCATTCCATCAGGCAGAACTGTAGAGTACTTATGTCCGATATCGGAAACGGCATGTATCTACTGTGAAGCGAAAGATCACAATTCCGAACACTGCAATAAATTGACTGTTGATGAAAAGAGAGAACTTTTGAAAAAACAAGCGCGTTGCTTTCTGTGCTTACAACCAAAACACAGAATAAAAGATTGCAGGAGAAGGGAAATGTGTAATATTTGTAATCATAAGCATAATAGATCAATTTGTTTTCAATTTGACAAACCAATTGACGAGAAAGTCGTTACTGCTGTTTCGCACTGTCAAAATAATATTAAAAATAATTCGGCATCGAAAACTTCGTCTGGAGTTTTGTTACAAACCTGCACTGCGGTGATAAAGTCCCCCGCAAATGATAAGAAAGAAAACATTAGAATTCTCTTAGATAACGGATCAATGAGAAGCTTTATTAATCGTACTGTTTCTCAAAAATTAAAACTTCCAGTAATAAGAACCGAAAAGCTTTCTGTTTATGCATTTGGGGCCAAGGAAGCTACGCAAAAAATGTATGATGTTGTAAAAGTTCATTTAGAAAATAGAGATGAACCTTCTTTGAACATTGAAATTGAAGCACTAGTTACCGACCAAATTTCTTCCGCTAACATACCCACCCCTGACCCAAACGTATCTAAAAGATATAAACACTTAAAAAATCTACAGTTGGCTGATTCTTATAATTATAGAGATAACGAAATAGTTGTTTTGGTTGGATCAGATTTCTACTTTGACATAGTGGTCGAATCAAACGATTAGAGGGGAAACTTGTAGCCTCAGAAACACTATTCGGTTGGTGTATAATGGGAAGAGGAGATGTTAACCAAGAGTTGGTTAGTTTGAAAGTTGCAGTAGAAGAGAAGACCATTTGCGATCAGTTGAAAGAGTTTTTTGAACTCGAAAGCCTCGGAATCAGTGCAGAAGCTGATGCCAAGGATGAAGTTGAAGAAGAAATAATGAAAAGTTTTAATGAAAGTATTTCTTTTCAGAACAACCGCTACAAAGTCAAGTTACCCTGGAAACCTCAAATGAAGCAGATGTTGGGTGATAACAAAGAAGTTGCCATCAGAAGATTCAAAAATCTTGAAAAATCATTCATTAATGATCCTTTGTTTTTTACAGAATACCAGGCAGTTATAGAGGAATATAGAAGGGAACAAATTATAGAACCCGTTGACGCTGGAGTGAAGGAAGGGAACTCTTTTTATCTTCCTCACAGAGCTGTTATAAGAAACGACAAAAGTACCAGTCGTCTACGCATCGTTTTTGACGCCTCATCCCATGGAAAAGGACAATTTTCTTTGAACAATTGCTTATATTCCGGTTTGAACCTCTTACCTGATCTTTTCCTTCTCTTATTGAAATTTAGGTCAAACAGAATTGCTGTCACCTCCGACATCAAAGCAGCGTTTCTACAGATTGAAATCCATGAAGAAGATCGGGACTTTACTAGATTCTTCTGGAGCGAACGTCCAACGACGGAGGAAAATCTTCAGGTGTTCAGACTAACAAGAGTTCTGTTTGGAGTAACATCTAGCCCATTTCTGCTAAACGCAACAATTAAGTACCATCTGAAGAGGTATGTAGAAACCTTTCCTCATACTTGTCAATTGTTGCAAGATTGCCTGTACGTCGATGATTATATTTTTGGTGAAGATACTGTTGACTTAGCACTAAATACATGTGTAGAAAGTCGGAATATTTTTAAAGAAGCTAGCATGTGTTTGAGGAAATGGAGGACTAATTCTCCAGAATTATTGGCTAAATTAAAAGAACTTGGATTTGAAGTAGAGGACTTTGAGGACTCTTTTGACAAACCGTTAGTTCCTTCAAAGGTTCTTGGAGTTAGTTGGAATTCCAAAACCGATGAATTTCATTTTGATACTCGCGGTATTGAGAACTGCTTATTTAAAGGCCACGAAACTAAAAGATATATACTGCAAGTTGCCGGTCGATTATTTGATCCCATCGGCATTTTAGGTCCCTTTACGATTCGTATCAAATGCTTACTACAAGAGATATGGAGTTTAGGGCTAGACTGGGATGAAAGCATACCAGAACAAACTGCCATCAATTTTAGAGAATGGTGCGATGATATTAAAGGGTTAAGTAATATTCGTGTACCCCGTCATTACTTTGCATGTGCCCTAAATCAAGACATTGACGATATTCAGTTGCATCTTTTTGCAGATGCCTCTCCTAAAGCATACGGGACAGTTGCTTATTTACGGATAAAACTGAAAGACAATACCGTTATGGTTAGTTTTGTTGCATCTAAAGGAAGGGTAGCCCCTTTGAAAACTCTGTCTTTACCGAGACTCGAGTTAATGGGAGCCCTGTTATCAGCACGGTTAAGCGATAAAATCGTTAAAGGCTTAGAATTTCCGGTTACTAAAGTATTTTGGACGGATTCATCCATTACTTACTTTTGGATTAAGGGTTCACCTGAAAGATTTAAAGTGTTCGTAAAAAATAGGGTGAAAGAAATACACAAATACACCAATCCAACTCAATGGGCTCATTGCCCAGGAAAAGAAAATCCGGCGGATTTGATCTCTCGTGGACTCGCCGTGACTGAATTGAAAATCAGCGATTTGTGGTGGCAAGGACCACCTTGGTTAAAACAGGATGAATCCACCTGGCCCAAGAACTTAGTGTCATCAAAACACTTAGAATGTGAAAATCAAGAGACACTTGAAATTAAAGCAATTGCATCGCTTAATACAAATGTCTTGGATGAAAATCAGGACTTTGATAGTTTTGTAGCTAAATACTCCTCTTTTTCTAAATTGGTTAGAATAACTGCTTACCTGATGAGATTTATCAATAATTGTAGAAAAGTTGATAGGAAAGGGAGTAACTTAACCGCAATAGAGATACGAAATGCTACAGATGTTTTAATTAAGAAAATACAAGCTTCTGAATTTAAGACAGAAATCAAGTGCCTAAAGAACAAACAACCTCTTCCGAGAAACAGCAAAATTTTGTCATTGAACGTTTTTCTAGACAAAAATGGGTTTTTAAGGGTTGGTGGACGATTAAGGTTATCAGAGCTACAGGAATCACAAAAACATCAAAAACTTCTACCTAAATCCCATCACTTTACTCAACTTCTGATTAACTACTATCACATAAAATCATTGCACTCTGGAACACAAACTACCCTATATTTAATTCGACAACAATATTGGATACCCTCTGGGCAAGATAGAGTACGGAGAATCATCAATAAATGTTTGACATGCTTCAGAAATAAAACTAAAACAATTAATCAGATAATGGGTGATCTGCCTAGAGACAGGATAACCCCTTCTAGACCATTCGAAAAAACCGGAATTGACTTTGCCGGACCTATATTAACTAAACCAAATCTAAAAAGATCAAAAGTTGTTATTAAGTCTTACATAGCTATTTTTATTTGCTTTTGTACAAAAGCTGTACACTTTGAAGTCGTTTCAGACTTAACAACTGAAGCATTCCTAGCAGCATTGCGAAGATTTGTTGCTGGACGTTCAAAACCATCGATCATTTGGAGTGACAATGCCACAAATTTTAAAGGAGCAAAAAATATTTTGAATTCATTTTTTGAAGTTTGCAAGTCAAACCCAGTTCAGAACTACAGCACTGAAGAAGGGATCCAATGGGCTTTTACGCCACCTGCCTCACCTCATTTTGGAGGCTTGTGGGAAGCCAACATAAAATCAATGAAGAAAATACTTTCGAAAATTGTCAAAACTACCATCCTAAATTTCGAAGAGTTGAACACTTTGGTTGTACAGATAGAGAGCATTCTTAATTCTCGGCCCCTGTGTCCACTGTCTGCGGACCCCAACGATTTACAACCCTTAACACCAGGGCACTTCTTAGTTGGTGGCCCTATTACGTCTTTTCCCGAACCACATACTGCTCCAGATTTCTTTTCTCCCTCCTCTAGGTGGAGCTTGATTCAGCAGATGAGAAAGAAATTCTGGGACAGATGGTCTGTTGAATACCTAACCCATTTGCAGAGCAGACCTAAGTGGACTAAGAGAAACCCAGATCTGGAGGTGGATCAACTTGTCCTGTTGAAGGAGCCGAACAAGACCCCCCTCGAATGGGCCCTCGCCAGAGTCACGAGGGTTCATCCTGGACCTGACGGAGCAGTGAGGGTGCTGGACATCAAGACCTCTCGTGGTACCTTCCGCCGGGCCATCACCTGTGTCGTACCTCTGCCCATCACGAGGAATGTTGGACAACCGTCCAACGGTGGCCGGGATGTTCAGTGCTGCAATCCTTGACTCTTGAGTAGGCGGGCCGAGCGGCGCCGCATGCCTCATAAACCTATCACTAATGTTTAATGTTTAACCAATGCTTTTATATATGTAATTATGCTTTCGTCTGTGCTTGTTACTACGCATCTCGTTCACTTTGAAATTAGATTTTGATTGTATCGCACGCGCTTCTAATCTCTTATTAAATTTATTGTTAATTTTAAACTGTGTAGTCATTCTTTGAAGTTGAATTTTTGTCTTTTGGACACCACTGAACCACCAATGAACAATATGTATACTGCTTACTTTTACTACCTTCGTCTACATATGCGTAAGTCATATGCATACTCATCTAGCATATCCGTATTTTACGCTTCAGGCGTCGTGTATACGCGACAAAATAGCGTGAAGCAAGGGTCTTAACACTTCTGACACGGACACTCAAAAGGTTAATCTCTCAATCTAAAAAAGTTCTATCCTGTATTCGAATTGTAAGTTCTGGTGCCAACAAGCGTCAAATCTCTACGGTTGGGTGTTCTTTTTCCAACGGTTCGAGAATTTTTCCTTTAAAAGTGTTAACTTAAGCTAAAAGTGATTGGGCGTGAACTTAGAAATATTTCTGGATGGTCATATCTCGTTACATTTAGGTTACTTTGTAGGTAACTTAATTTAAATGAAACTAAATAAAATAAAAAACAAACAATTGCTATCAAATTAAAATCAACTCATGGATTTTTAATGGCTTATTTTCCTACTAAATTGAATTTTTTTTAAACTTGGCACTACTTATCATTGACTTTTTTCATCAAATGATTGTATTATTATTTACTAGATGTTTTAATGATGTTTCTTTAAGATGTTTGTAATGATATAAAATATAATTTTGAATTAAGAATAAAATTTAAAAATAAACTTTATATGGTGAAATGGGCTATTTTAAAACCATTGAAATTACTATAAGTTAAAGGAATAATTGTTCACGAATGTGAAAATTGGGTTAATATAATACAAGTCACTTAAATATATTGCTAAACAAAACACTATTTTAATAAATAGCAGTGAAAATGTAACAAACTTCAAGTAGAGAAAAAAATGAATACATCTGTGTGATAAAATATTTTTGATTTCTATCCCTTGTGAATGAATTTCCCAACAATGAATTTTAGTTGAATGGGTTTTGTACTTTTACTGAATTCGAGCCAATAGATCTTAATTCAAAACCAATTTTTAAATGTAATATTTTACATCCCTTTAACTTTTTAATTCTATTCTTTTACTGTAGTTAAAAAATTTTCACACAGTCATTTTTTCCCAATTTTTCATATTTCTATGTTTTTAAGCCAATTTTTTAGCAAATATTTACCTTCTTCAAGGGTCAAATTTTTATTAGTCAAATTCTTTTTCTTTTAAAAAATATCACTTTTATTTCTTCAATAATGATAAGATTCAGTTATATTAGGATGGTCACATAATTCAAAATATCTTGTATGAATCAAATACGACTCTACAAACGTAAACAGAATTGTTCTATTTTTATTATATTTGCGATGATGAGTGTGAAACTGCGCTTTAAAAACACAATTTAAGTTCAATATCACTAGTCGACAAATTTAAACTTTTTTCCCTAACAAAAATGAGATTAGGTATTTCCGATTAATATCACGGTGTAGAATTCAGAAATATTTGTGAAAAAGCTGCAGCACGTACAGTTTTTTTGTTACAAATATGGCACTAGTACTGTAAGAAACGGACAAATGCCTTGAAACCACTCATTTTTAAACTGTTAATCTCATTATTTTAACATAAATTACTATCATATTTGAGGTTATATACATGTTTCTCAGATAATATAAAACTAAAGACCATTAAACATTCATTAAATACGATATGATTATATCACTTTTTGTCTCATAAGTGGCGTCAAATCTCCTTTTTTAATGAACCTAGTGCTGTAGCCCAAAATCGCTATTTCTCAGTGATCTATGTATCGAGTCAGTGTCCTAAGGGAATCTTTGCCTTTTTTATGATTGACAACAGTGAAATTTTCCGGAAATAAATTCGAACGTGGATGTAAAATATTAATTTTGAGTGATGTTCAACATCCTATTGCTTGGTAAGACTAAGAGAACCTTCTATTGGGATTAAAACATTTTTATCGATCCTATTTTCTAAAAATCATCTTACCACTCTCCTAAAAACCATTTCCAAGCTAATAATGCTTGTAATGCTAATAATGCTATTAAGATTTCCTTAAAAAGCAGGGTCGTGAATCTTTTTTTAGTCAAAGGTTCATACTGACTTTGAGTTTCCCTTCACTTAATAGCGAAAAAAGTCCTTTTAAATACTTTTTGAAATGTTCTTTTCTGTATTTGCCATTGATATTAAAAAACCATGATAATTTGAATGTCCTCCCCGTGTTATAGGGATAGTAATTTGCATAGAACTACTGTTGACTATTACGCACTTGAAAAGAGCTACATTCTAACTTCTGCAACACACGTGAGGAGCCCAGATTTCCTTTTAGTCACCTATTTGGACCCACATCAGTGGGAAAAAACATTTTCCCACTTTTTCTGTTAAATATTACCGTTGAATTATAATTTAAACCGTACCCAAATTTAGAAAAACGTATTGTGCAGAATCTACACTGAAAATTCGTCAATTTTCAAAATGAACTGCAGTACAAAAACATAATCACTAAAAGAATGTCTACATACTGGGATACTAAAAATAAATTGATTGGATGGGATTTCAGGGTTGCTATTGGACGAAAATGACGCTTTAAAGGCACAAATAAAAAAAAAGCAGAAAATCGAAAAATTTTGTTACACAAAAATGGAATTTGAATAAATATATGAATTAGTAACAAAAATAAAAATTTGGTTGTTGTTAGAAAACCACTGTCGACTAGTGTATTTAAAGTTATTAAACTCCATGTTGTTGAGGTTTCTGAATAATAAAAAAACCTTAAATATTTCTGATTAAACATAATGTTGAAACTAATGTTTACAAAAAATCACTTATTTTTAGCAAATCTTAACCTAAATAAACTTTGGGTCTATGCTTTTTTCCTAAGTTTCTCTCTATTCTAAAAAAAAGTTTTTGGTGAACGGTTTCCAGAGAAAGGCTTTTTAATTACTGAACCGAATGATACATATATGGTATCAAAATGTCCGGATTCTTTCCGGATTTCCGAGTAGGCCCTTCGATTTTTCAAAAAAATTCTCAATCTTAAAATATTTCCATTTTTTTAGATAACGGATAAGGTCGCAGTTACAAAACCAGTATTGTCAATCAAATTATTATGCATCCAATCACAACGACCGATTGACGCTATATTTTAAGATGAAACATTTTTTTTCACCTTTTAAAAAAGTACTTTCTTGATGAAATATCACTCAAAGACTGATAAAAACATGTTCTAAAAACTTACATGTACGCCATTTTATACTAAAATTTCACACTTTTTGTCCAATATTTATAATTTATGTCTGATTTTATCAAAATTAATTGTAAACATAGTGATGTTTTGTCACTTATTATTTTCAATTGCTTAAACGGTATTGTTTAACAAGTCTGAGTTTTAAAAAAATATGAATGATAAACACTAGGCATATTATACTAACGAGTTACTTTAAAATAATGGTTTTTGTTTGGTCCGAATATTGATAAACAATTATAGAATAAGTTATTTTTATAATCATAGATTAAAATTAATTAAGATGAATATTTTTAAAAACTTTTCGTTTAAATTTTTGATAAGTTCGAGTTTATATATATATTCAAACTTTTAAGGGAGATTTATTCATGGAGGGGATTTGGTGACGTATTTTTGGAAAGTTGGTTTACGTTTTTTCTGTAAATTGTTTAATTGTTTTATAAAGTGTATTAAGTTAAGCGAGTTGGAATTTGTTGGAATTGCGAAGCAATTCCAAAAGGTCCTGCGTCAGCAGTTTACGGGGGTTGGCGAGCGATAGCGAGCAGGGGGCGGTAGCTCCCTAGTTATTCAAATAGAAGTTTGATTATGAAAAAGAATACTTAATATTTTGAAACAATGGATTTTTGAAACATATTTCTACATGATTTACATAATAATTTTTTGTTTAGTAAGCTGTTAACTAATTCTTTTGAAAATGATTATGTAATGTTTTTTAAGATAATTTGCAAAATAGTGACAAAAATATGAAACTTTTGTATTTTTATAGTTATTTTAAAATATTATAAATTTCTCATTTCACACAGTAGGTAATAGATATCATTTCATAATACAATTATAGAACATATTAAGAAAGTGAAGTAAAAATTGGGTAAAAATTATGATGAAAGAAACATTATGTAATCTTGTGAATATGTTTCTTTAACCTTTTAAACGCCGCAATTCAAATTTCGAATTAAAGGTTCTGATTTTTGGCTTATATGGCTTGTTTCATCATTACTAAAACCATTCTAGTCATTTTTTGGCGAAAAAAAAAATCCTAAGTATGAATTTGAGGATGTTCCCATTTGGGAACATCGGCGTTTGCGGTGAAGTTTTTAGGGGGATTATTTTAGGGGGATTAGGCACATATTTTACAAAAAATTCAAATAAAATTATTGAAATAGGTTTCTACTTAATAATTAGGAACATTTTTATGATTTTGGACGGTATTTTCATTTTTATTATTCATACTTGGACGATTGAGTAACATTTATAGATTTTCATAAGAAAAAATTGACAGGTTTATTACGTACGCGAAGCTTTTCCGTAATGTTTTCTTGCACTATGGGTAATATTTTGGTGTTAAAAGTACATAAGAGTGTTCCCATGTTCTTCAAAGCTAAACAGTTACGTTTCTGTGAGAAAAATTAGTTTTAATTACAGTTCCATACGCATATCTAGCATAAAATCAACTAATTGCATTTAAATATAATTAGCTTTCAAAATTGATAATCATAATAATCTCCATTGATTCATTAAAGCTGTGTTCCTCATGGAAGATTCCGAACTGAACAACATAGTATATCTTACATAAAACTTACGTTATAAGAGTGTTTTTAGATGTACACGCTTTTCCTTATTTTCAAAATTATTCAATTTTATTCGCAAAATTTTTATATAAAAAAGTACTTGAACAAACATATATATGGAAATCCTCAGAAGCACTCAAAATATGCTCTTTGCATAACCCCTGTTGATAATTACTGAAAATTAATCGATCCGGGAGTTAGAAAAATATACAAGTGTAAAAATCTGCTATAAAGATTAGGGATTTATTTCTCCATATATCAGGGGAAAAAATAAAAATTACATATTTTTGAATTTAAAACATCATTCTCAACCTGTTAAGATCCTTTGAGACAAAAAAGGTTAAAAAATTAAAGAAAATATGAAATAACTTGAATTTTTACATGTTATAAAAATCCCCTCAAATACTATACCCCAAACGCCGATGTTCCCATTTGGGAACATATACGTTGTATTGGTAATTACTCTCCAAAATTAGAATATGAAGCTATTCTGTCAAGCCAAATGGGAATATGTGTACTTAAGCTACATAAACACAGCCAAATTATTTAAAACTAAATTTATTTAAAATTTTCACAAGTTGAAACTTGTGCAACTTTTGGAAGAGCCAAAAATCTCTAATTTTGATGTAAATTCTACAAAAAGGACTAAATTGCACGTGAAAAACTTTTGCATGTAAAATAACTTCATATCTTTAAGTGTGTTTCTACCAAGTATCAAATTCCTGCATGAAAAATTAAGTGATGAAAAAATTCCTTAAAATGATGTTCCCTTTGGGAACATCGGCAGGTAAAAGGTTCTTAATATAAAACTATAGTAATTTTTTCACATCAGTATTTTTTATTTGGTTTCAGTCTTTCCCCTACTACAATAATTTAAACTAAAACAACATAAAAAATATTCTACTCATAGAAATTCTTCACTAAATATATTTTAAAAACACAACTTTAAAAATAAAAATATCTTACCTCTTGACATCATATGATCTTGCTCTTGCAAATTATTGTTATTGGCATCCCAATACTGCTTCTGTATAAATTCCCCAACTTTGCGACTGACTTCACTTATATTGGAAGCCACTGCAGAAAATTTTCTCAACTGAACTCTTTCTGATTTCTTTTCATTGTCTTTTACTTTACTACTTGGGGTCTCTGCTGTGCTTTCTACATGACTAGTTTTCTCACTACTCACGTTTGAGTTATCCGTAGAATCAGTAAAAGAACCATTTTGGTTCATGAGACTCAAATTTGAGTTCTCTGATTTGGCAACTGGGGCTACAGATGAAGATGATGAAGATTCCGTGAAATCTGAGGTAGAAGTTCTGACTCCGTTCGAAGACGGGTCGTTTTCGAAAAGAACTTTTCTGATGCTCTTCTTAATCGTGTTGACGTTTTCTTTGAGTTTTTGAATGTTCTCGCCGAAGCTCTTAATCGACTCTTTGGCCGATTCATCACCAATCTTGGCAAAAGGTTGAGCAAGAGGAGAAGAGTTCTCAACTGATGAAACATCATCATTTGGTTCTGTATTTACAAATGGCACTTCACTGATAGGCACTTTAGATGAGGCTTCTGTTTTGTCTTGTTGTGCGTATGAGTCATTGAACGCTTCTGATAGGCTGATTGGAATACTCTCAGTTTCTGATGGATGCTCATTCTTCGGTTCTGATGTAGAAAGGGTCCAAAATGGAGCTTGTGATACCCCTAAAGTTCTGTTGTTAAGGGATGATTTTAAGGTATTGTTGGCATCCAATTGAGAAGAATGATTGTCTGTTATGAATCTTGAACTCACTCCATGGATTTTGAGAGCAACCAGTAAGAACACTGCTCCTATCTGCAGAACAATTTGCTTATGGGCCACCATATTGTCCTTCCAGTTGGAGCTTCTATTTACATTCTTTTAATAGATGATGACACAAACTAGATTATGGATTAGGTGGCGTGATCATTGTGATGCTACAAAGAAATGTGATGATGCAAAGAAATATCGAATTTTTTTATCACAGAAAGCTTGATATGGATTTCAATTAATCTCTGAAGCAAAGCTCTCAATCATCTGGATAATTTAATCAAATATAAACACTCAATGTAAAATCGTTTTTGAACGGTCAAACTTCCATCAACGATTAAAATCACCGGAACACAACAAAACCAACCGGAATAAACACAACGCACACCTTTTCACTTCCAAACCACTTCGAGAGAACACGTGCAAGAGGATGGAGGGACACGACTGCATCTGCAGACGATAAAAAACGAACACGAGATCTGTTCCGCTAGCCCTCAGGCCTCGACTTTTCACTTTCGCTTTCGAAAACGAGATCTGACTGACTGAGAGAGAGATGCTTGCAGGTGTGTTCGACTTTTCCTGCTGGGATGGTCCCACGACTCGTGGTTAGTGGAACGAGCGGCGGAGAAGGCGTTTTCTGTCCAGAAAGCCGATTCTCGTTTGAGGGGGAAACGTGTTTCACCCAGAAGAAGATATGCCTCCCTAGTTTGGGGCCAGATGCAGCTTCAGAGAAACGATTCAACCAAACTAGTCTAATTTTACAAATAAACTATCTTTCAAACGAGCATTACTTTTTTATTACACTTGACTTGAAGCAGCGCCGTAACTAGACTTTTTTTGGGGGGGGGATTTGACTCAACATTATTTCTGAAGTACCTCCTTAAGAGTTACTTAGTTTTATAGATGACTTACACAATAACTTTTAATTGTGGTGCACTAAATTTAAAATTGAGTAAACAATATGAACACTAAGAAAACTTGTTGTCTGTGTGTCTTCCCACCAGAAAAGTTTGAAAATTTATCCTTAAAAAATAGTATTTTAGCTCATTTCGAAACCCTTAAGAATACACCTTAAGAACAGTGCTTATAATTTTAAGGAGAAACAGTAGGATTATATAATAAACGGTAAAATTTCGAGTGGAGTTAGGGGTCTTACTCCAGAAAAATTTAGGAAATTCGACCTAAAAGTAGTGTAGGAGGTAAGACTAATACCACCTTGTGAAGGAAGGCCTTCACCAGGTCCAAGGCACCAAACCGCTGTAATAATTTGAAAACCCTTTCCTGCTCATCCGACAGTCAAAATTCCCCCAATGGTATTCTCATCTTGTCGTTGGTGGGTGGGTTTGCGTGCTCCAGCAACCCAGAGAGCTATGCCGGCGGTAGCTTAGCTAATGGCAGGGTCTCCGATGCCCGACAGGTATTCTTTGGGTAGGAGCCTGACAAAGAGCAACCTAGGAGAAGGAAAAATCCGATTCAAACCCGCGTCCAGCGACTGTTCTCTATGTTAATGAGCTTCCAAGAAATGGGTAAAGTATGTCGGAAGTGTATACTTCTGGTAGGACCACCCTGGGCATGAAGGCCATTCCTTTATACCAATATGCCATGCTATGGCATAACAACAAGAGGTTTAGTCAGTCCTCAGCCCTCGCGGTTCCTCACCAAATTGAAGCTGCATTTACCCCCCTTTTACCATGGACCAGCTGCTGCAAAAGTAGTGTTTCAACTCATTTTGAGACTCTTTAGGTCACACCCAAAGAGATCCACTAAAAATTGTAAGTCACAAAAATGTTCAGTGGAAAAAGTACAGAATAAATTTTAAAACTTCAATAACGGGGTTGGAGACCGTCCCCCAGAAAATATTTGAATTTTTACCCTTAAAAGTAGTGTTTTGACTCTTTTTGAGATATTTTGTGTTACGGCCAAAGAGGACCACTCTTTGTAAGTCACATAATTTTAAATTAAAAAACATAAATTTTGTTAAAATTTCTGGTGGGGGTTGAACCCTTAATCCCCCCGCCTTGGATACGGCCCTGACTTGAAGAGCGGAAAACACGTATCAACCGTTTTAAAATAAAACGTGTAACGTCAAGAACATTGGTTTTTATAACCACGGTACGGTTACTTGGTTGGCACGTTTTCCTGAAGTTTCATTTGGTATCGCTGGGCTAAGAAGAAAAAAGAACTTCATAGGTCTAATAGAAAAAAATAAGCAATCGGCATAGACGGTCATGAAAATTTTTATTTTAAAAACTCTCTTTTACATACAAAATCATCCTTCTCATTTTAAGGAAATAAAACTAAGATAATCATCTTTACGAGATTGCTAGATTTAAATTGTTCGACATTTTTTGAAGCTTTTTGAACTGCGTTGAAATAAGTACTAGTATTTTTAAAATTTTTATGCCAAATATTATTAAAATAAAATTTATTAAAATTAGAATGTTTACGGGCAATGCATTGATGACATTTATATTTATATTATATAAATTCTATCAATCAACTCTTTTAAAGGATGTTGGTTGCAAAGAAGTTTAAATTTTGGGCATGAGCATAGCTTTTTATTTAAACAAACCATACATTGACGTTTTTGCGAATTACTCCAGGTTCAATAAAAATTGTTTGAAAACCTATACATTGAATCAAAAGAATCTTACGGATTTTCCCGGCTATCAAAGAAAATGCACTATCATTTCGAAAAAAAATGTCTCCCCATACAACCAAACAAGTTTTTCTGGCACCCTCCCCCATACATATTCAATAGGTGGATGATGTATTAGATAAGACAACAACCTCCTTAGACTTCCGGGTCCTTGCGACAGTAGTTCGAAAGATCAAGAGAAAATATTTTTTCCCTTCTCAGCCACCCCTAAGTGATGCCATCACGGTGGGATGGTCTTTAGGAATGCCGAAGGTGGCCTTGGAAATATTGGGTCTTTTAATTATTTGATATCGCGTATCATTTGTGTTGTTATAGTGCTAAAAAAGTTCTATGAACCAGTAATAAGCACGTGTACGTCTCATCAGGCCCTGATTTACCATTAGGTCAGTGAAGTCTGGGCCTAAGATCCCCATAATTTAGGGGGCCCTAAAAATCTCAAAATTATCTAAAACATTTGAAAGAAAATTAACCATTCATATATTCTGGTGAACATTTTCTATACTTAATATTTTCAAAAATGTAATTTAAAAGTTTAATATATTAAAGTTTTATATAAATTACACTGGTCTACAAAAAAAAACTTTTTTTCTGATGGCTGGAATATTAAAGCTGTTTTTGTATATATTTGACCTCCTGTTTCCGAATATGGCATCCGTTTTTGCTCATCAGCTCTAGTTTTTAAGATATTCGAAAATTAAGTTTTTTTCACTTTTGACCTACCTTTTATACAATATGGTGCTATAAAAATGACTTAAAAATAAAAAACCTAACCACCCAAGGCTTTTCCTATTCCTTAGGGTCTCAATAGATAGTGTATAAAGTTTCAGCCCCCCAAGTTAATTTTAAGGGGTACCTATAGGTACCTATGATAAAGATCAGTAAAACAGTAGAAGCTCCTCTCGCGCTTTCAAGCCCTAACATTGGAAAAAATGCTTTTTTTCACTGATCTGTATCATATGAAATTTCAGTTTTATATCAAAGGACATCTTTTTTGATGACTTACTTCTAAAAAATTCGAAATTAATTCGTTTCAACCACCATTATTGGTACCAAGCGTTTTTGAGCGAAATGACCCATATTCTCGCCTAAAAACTAAAAAATCGCTCTAAAGAGGTGCAGTTTTAAAGTAAAAATATTTTTAGCGGTCTGAATAAGTTCTAAAAAACATATATTAGCCAGTTTTATCAAATTATTAAACTCAAAAATATTTTTTTAAAAATTCTGAAAAAAATACCAATTTTTCGACTTTTTTTCAACTTTAGGGCCCTATAGGTACCCCTTAAAATTAACTTGGGGAGCTGAAACTTTATACACTATCTATTGGGAGCCTAAGGAATAGGAAAAGCCTTGGGTGGTTAGGTTTTTTATTTTTAAGTCATTGTTATAGCACCATATTGTATAAAAGGTAGGTCAAAAGTGAAAAAACTTAATTTTCGAATATCTTAAAAACTAGAGCTGATGAGCAAAAACGGATGTCATATTCGGAATCAGGAGGTCGAATATATACAAAAACAGCTTTAATATTCCAGCCATCAAAATGAGTGTTGACCAGTGTTATTATTTTATATTAGAAAAGTGGAATTAAATTAAAAGTTTAAAAGACAGTTATTTGTATGTTAACTATATTTTCTGAGAATATTCATTATAATACAGTGAAATTCAGTTACAACGAATACCGATACAACGAAAAATCCCGTTATTACGAAAGTCCAGAAAGAGTCTCCAACCGTTTTTATTTGAATTAGCGATAGTACGGTTACAACGAAGAAATTTCACGGTCCCGTGAAGTTCGTTATAACGGGATTTTACGTAGTAGTTTGTGAAAGTTGAAAATAGTTTCCATTGGGAGACCCTCATTCATTATAGTCCATCGAATCCTTTGAAATGGTAAGATAAAACTTAAATGATTTCCTGCTGAGTCATTTTCTTTCTAACTTGAATCTTAAGATAACAATTAAAATATATAGTTAAGGTGATATTTTTATATTCCTCCCTGAAAAAATAAACATTATCACCATCATTACCCAGTACAGTTAAAAATCTATATCAAGAACGGGTATTCATTGTAGAAGAAATAAGAAAACAAAAAAAATTATTTAATTTTCAACACCACGTATTAGATTTGTATCATTTGCTTTATATTAGGAAGTACTTGAAAAAAGAAATCAAGGTAGGCATTTATTTTTATTTTTTCCTTAGTTAAATTCTGCATTTTTGAAAATACTTTCTAATTAAAAAAACACTTTCTGTTTTAATCCCTTTAAAGGAAAGTTACAATTTCAATTAATTCTAGCACACATACTTACGAAATTTTGCAACACATGCTTTATGACACAGTTTTGGAATACGGTAAGGAATTTAGGGTGAAAAATAAGTTGCTTAATGTTTGCATTGTTTCACTAGAAAGCAAATTACCTTTGTTATTATGATCCTTGTTTTCTTTTGTAACAAAGATTGACTTTAAAAGAAGATAATGCGTCCAAAATCTATGCAAGGATATTCTTCTGTTTTCTTCAATTACAAAACCATAAAAGATTTTCTCAAGTTTAATAAATGAAAAAAATATTTCGATGCTACTTTTTTTTCTTTCAAGTGTTTTAAATTTTATTTTGATAATTTAATCTAGCACTATATATTAAGTAATTTCAAAAATGAAATTATTTTATTTGTTTCAAAAATTAAGGAAAGTGCCTGTGAGTAGAATTAGAATTTTATTTGCTTTCAGGCCGAAGCCCGCTTACACAGAAAAAAACACAAAACACACTACAAAATACATAATACACATTAATTACAAATTACAATAATAACAAAAAGTATAAAGTGTGACAGGGCTAAAACTCCAAGGAAATGTTTTCGTTTAAAAAATGATTTAATTTCTAGGCATTTTTAATAAAGTATGCTATTGAGCGATATTCTCCATGTTTAAGGGAGAGAAAATTATTTAAGTTATTACGGAAATGAATTAAAGAGGAGAGATATTTTAACCGATAAAAATTATAAACTGGACACACGAAAAACACATGTTCCCAGGATTCTAATTCTTTTAAATCACAAAAATTGCAAACTTGCTCAGGGTGTATTTTAAATATTTTATTTTCAAAAAATAAGGATTCCTGATTAATTCTAAGTTGAAATAAATTTTTTTAACTGAAATATCGGAAAAGGAAACCCTGTAGTCTTCTATGAAAGGGTTAGATTTTATTAATTTATATTGGCGATTAATTGTATTATTAGCCAAGCTAATCATGTCTGACTGAGCGTATTGATTTATAAAACTTATGATAATTTGAGGAAGGAATTTTGTGGCAATATCAGGGTCCTGAGAAAACCAGACAAAAGAAAAACCAGAGTTGTCTATTAAAGATTTAATGTTTAATGCCCAGTTGTATTTTATTTGCTCTGAGCCGTTATAATAAAATTGTTGATATGCTATTTTCGTAAATCTATGATCAGCCATTTTCAAAATTCGTATCCAAAATTTAAGAAGCAATTTTATGATAGTAACAGCCAGACTAGTTTGGCCGAGTTCCAGTCTTAAAATGTAGCCTGGAGTATATCTCGACAGATTAAACAACTTTCTAATAAAATAATTCTGAATTTGTTCCAACGTATTAATGAACTATAAAGACCATATTGGAGAGCCGTAACTCAAAGTGGACAAAATGAGAGAATGAAAAAGTTTAAACCACTGGTTTGGAGAGGTTATTTTAGCGCCTGTAAGTATAGGCCACATCGCTTGGATCGCTGAGAAAGATTTGTTGATAAAATGTTTTTTGCAGTTAAAAACATACCTGAAGAAGTGAAAGGAACTCCAAGATATATATATTCCCTGACAATTTCAAGTTTAGAGTTTTGATAGTAAAATATATCATGTTTTGATAATTTTCCTCCCTTGCGAAAGACCATAACTTTGGTTTTTGCTATGTTGACTGAAAGTTTGAATTCCTGGCAAAATTGCTGTAAAATGCGTAATTTTTTATTTCGATTAACTGGGGAATCAGCCAATATGATAGCATCATCGGCGTACAGCAAAATATTAACTTTACATTCGTTGTAGAGGGTTATATCCGAAATACCAGATTCATTCAATCGAATGATTAGCTCGTTCAGAAAGATGGAGAAAAGAATAGGGCTCAGCACCTCACCCTGCAGAACACCCGAATTTATTTTAAACGATTCGGATAAACCTGAAGATGTACGAATTTTGGCAAATTCACTATTATAAATATTAATCAAGATTCGTAAAAATTTTGAGCTTATACATTAATTTTACGTAGTACGGCTCAGAGTATATCGTGTTCAATGTTATCAAAAGCGCCTTTAAAATCAACAAATACAGCATACAGCTTTCCTCGTTTCTTTTTCAGTTTTGTAAGAATCATACAGTTTAGCACAAAGATCTGATTTAAGCAGCTGTAATTTTCCCTAAAGCCAGCCTGTTCCTCTAGCAATAAGTCATGCTCATTCAGCCATTCTATAAGTCTGTAATTTAGAACGGACATAAAAATTTTGGTTATAATCGGAATCAAAGCAATAGGCCTGTAATTGGCAGGGTTAGATGGATCACCTTTTTTGAAAATGGGGTTTATAATTATTAAGATCCATTGGGGGTATAGTTCCAGAGGAAAAAACTTTGTTAAAAATGTTGCATATTACGTCTATTGACGCATTACCAAGACATTTAAAAAACTCTGGTTTAAGAGAATCACAGCCAGGCGCCTTACCACATTGGAGTTTTTTAATAACGCGGCGTAATTCTTCGGAAGTTATATCTGAGTCAAGAATGGGATCCGAGGGAGAGAAGTATTCAAGAGACAAGGATGAATTTGAAGACCATTCAAAGCTATTTGATTTGAAAACAGAGGAGAAATAATTAAGCCATTCATATGATTCTATAGAGTTTTGATTGAATTTTCTTATTTTAAATTTGTTAATAATACGCCAGAATGTTCCAGAATCCCTGCAGTTTGAAAACTCAAAGTTAAGTGCTTTGTGATAGCTTATTTTTTTTGAGGCACATAGTTTCTTGTATTCTCTGAGGTATGTTTTGTAGGTATTAAAATTGGTATCGCTGCTATCTTTTCTGAGATTTTTCAGCTTCTTTTTAAGTTTTGATTTTGAAGCATGGTACTCCCGATCAAACCATTCCGCTTGTGAATGAGGTAGGGAATTTATATAAATGTTTTTAGAAATAAGTAAGTTACATTTTTCAGCTTCCTTAGACATAATAGGAATTAAATTATTAGGTTCTATATTAGGGTTTGCCTCAAAGAATCTCTCCAATTGATTTACGTATTCGGACCCCGCTGGGTCTGACCAGTTGGACACTATCATTCTGGAAAATTCTTTTATTTATTTTTACAGTGACTCGCAACTGGTTTTACAAAGGTAGTCACAACTAGAAGATGATCCGAACCCAGCTTTGGGGTTACTCTGAAGTTTGCTACATAAGGGTAAATAGCGGATGATACAATTGTAAAATCTATGACGCCGGAACCATTTTTATTAAAGAAAGTAAAATTTCCCTCTTCATCACCCGAAGCAGAACCGTTCAGAAACACAAGGCCATTTTTCTCACAGAAATCGATCAGCCGCCTTCCTCTGGAATTCTTAATTTTATCTTTTGATTTATGAAGGATACTATCACTCGATGAATAAATAAAAACACTATCTAAAGAGCCTATTCTAGCATTAAAGTCGCCCATTAGAATTAGATATTCTGGGGAAATATCTGTGATGAAATTAAGGAATGCATTATATTCATGGTCATATAGATTTGATGGAGGAAAATAATAAACAATAATAGTAACATTCTTTAAAGCAAGATATTCCTGTGCCTGTGAGTAAGGATTCAGAAAGTTCTAGATTTAATGACTTTAATGCCCCAAATCTATTAAAAATATCATATAGTATAAAATTTTAGCTAATAATATAAAGATTGTAACTGTGAGATAGATATAACAGGTTTCACACAGAAACACTTTTAATTGGTACCCTCATAAAAGTAATGCCTCAGTTTAAATTGCGTAGATTTATCCTCAAACCTGAAAAATTTTTTTGCACCATCATGCTCTACATTTTGTCAGGAAATTCAGCGTTTTCCATTAATGTGTGACATTAACATTATACACTTCTTCCTTACTGTTATTGAAGGACAAATGGGTCAAACATGATTTGCTATTAAAGTGTCATCTTTCTCTCTGTCTAATAGTTACACCATACAATTCGTCAGATGGTACCAGAAGGAATGGAATCCCTTGCGCTATGAGGAATATTTTATAATTACCTGATATTTACTTTCTCAGCAGTTTAAGAATGAAAAAAAGAGCAGTAAAATGTAAGCCTATTTTTAAATTTTTTATTATGGTGCTTGATTACTTTAAAAATAGAAGAGTAAGATTATTTATCAAAATTGCTTTTGATTAAAATGGGGACTTTTTGGGTGACATCCTAGGAGACCCAAACTGGTATATTTGAGATTTGACTCATAGTAGAAAAAAATAGCATTAATACTATTGATGTTCGTACTAGGATGATGTACTAGGAATATCTACTAGTTTTATTGCTTCTATCATTAAAACAGTATAATTTTAGTAAGCTGGTTTTCAGTCGTTGGTGATACTGATACTTCTGTTACTTTAAATTATAACAGCTTGGCGGTTTTGAACGGGACATTTAACGAAATTTTTTCTAAAATTTTAACAGATAGTGAAACCTTTATCAATAGAAATGAATTTGTTATGAATGATTTGTTAAGAGTTTTCCACATAGAAAATCTATTTCTTCATTTTTTACATCATTTCCTACAACAAGCAATACAGTAAAATAGTATTCTAATTGTCTCTAGCTTATTTCTGCTGGGAACAACATCGATCTTAAAATATAAATTTTTTACTTGAAGAAATTACATAATCCTTTTTATATGATGAAATAATCCAGGCTTAGCTAATTTATGTTAATATTTCCTAGATGATCATTATTCTCCGGTTTCAATGTATGTAGGGTATTTCAAGATGCACTTTTGTGTATACAGGTTACTATGTTTTCAGTTACTTTGTCTCCGTGATTTTTCTTTATTAATGTTCTCTAATCCCAACTTCCCTAATTTACATATAATTACGCATACTTAATAACCACCGTATTTTTTGAAAGAAGAATAAAGACAAAACAGTTAATATGCCGGAAGACATTTTTTACGCAATTACATAAAAAAATGATCCACATCTTCCCCATCAAGGACACATATAATGAAAAAACTAAAAAAATCCACACAACTTCCCGTTTTTTTAACCAACTATAGTTTAATTTCTTCCACATCGACCAGTCATTTCCTATATATAAACAAACACCTTTCATCAGCCCTCAGGAGAATTACCTCAATTCCCCTTTAGCTTCCTTCTATTTTTCTCCTCCCTAATCTCCACTCTTAACCGCTTAAAAGATAGACTTCCTATTTCCCTTTCGGGACCTTACCATACCGAGAAACTGGACAAGGAATAAAGAAGCCACCAACTCTATGGCCAAAAACCGATTCTAGACCTTTCTTTGGTTGCTGTTTTTTTTGGTGGAGAAGAAACGGTTTTCATTGGCTTTTACGCAACACTTGATTGTGACTTTCCTGCGGGGGTTTATGAACGTGTCCGGTGAGTTCTAAATTAGCTTCCGTAGCCTGAGGAAGTATTAGAAGACTATCAAGATTATGATGGTTTAAGAAGTTAGCATTAAGGTTTTTCCTTCTGGTTATTTCTGTATCAGTGTGTTGATCACTACAATTATTATCGTCTTATGTAAAAGTTACTCTCATTGGAGTGGAAAAATTCTTGTGCTAATAAGTATGAATAAGGACCAATTGAAATTTTTTACGGTATTTATGGAATTGACAGAATAAGAGACAGTACTGGGATATCTATCCTTTAGTACAAGTTTATTCAACTTCTGATAAAGCTCGTCTTTATAAACAGTAAGCTAACCCCGTTCTAATTATTTACGAACAAAAGTTCGCGTTCGAAATTCAAAGTATCTCTTTTAAGAACTCGCTTTTAAAATTTTCCTTGAAAGTTAAACAGCGTTAGCACTCGTAGACTTCCATATTACGCATGGGAAACTTCATGTTCTGTATGTTTTGGAAAAAAAGAATTGAAAAATCACATTACTCATACGAGTATTTCTTTTATATTATGTACATAATTTCTTGAAAATCTACTAATAAATGCTTTTATAATTTTTAAATTATCTCTGTAAAATGCAAGAAAATTAATTCATACCTTAAATAAATATTTATTTAGTGAAAAATCATTGAAAGTTGCCTAGAGAATTGGATGTGATGGTTAAAAAGAATGTATACATAATATACTGTTTTTCCAAAGTTACGTCTAACACATAAAAACGATTGTAACTAAAATCTTGTTCACATAAATTTAAATTTACCTTTTTAACTCATCCAAGATTTATTCTTATAAAGTTTTAGATTTGGGTAGTTCACAAGGGCGTATATAAGGGGAGCCAATGGGGCCCTACCCCCTTGAAATTCGGACTAGGTATACAGAAACAAATTAAAACCCTGTTTATTAGGGTCAAATTTTCAAATATTTCCCCCAGACTCCCCCTTTATTATTAACAACTTTTTTTACATTACATAAATTCATCAAAATGTAAATCCTTCTTAAAAATGTATATCCAAAGTTTTTTCGGGCTAGGTACTAAAACTAGTTAAAAACCGGTTTTTTAGTGATATTTTTCTGAACTTTTCTGAGGGAGAACCTCCCAGACTCCACCTTTGGTACTTCGAACTTTATTATCCATAAAAGTTCTTTATGATGCAAATTCTTACCTAAAATGTATTAAAAAGCTTTTATTACACCTAATTAATATGTGTGAGAGTATGGGGATGAAGAATAATTTTAGCCCGAAATGAATTTCTATATTTAATTACTATACACTCATTGCCCGTCACGTTTGCAGCTAATAGCTAGATCCATTATTTAGGCGTGAGGGGATCTGGCTCTTCTAATCTAATGAAATATTACGTTAGATGGCAGACACCATATTAATTTTATATAAAAAAACAAAATAGTAAAGAATAGCACCACAAGAGAGCAGCACCAAATATTCTCAGCGGGTCCAAATTGCTGTCGTTGGCTTGCAAAATATTTGTGGGCTTGTCTAACTTAACTCTAATCCGTTTTCAATTTTCTTCATTAAATTTTATTATTTGCTATTCATTTTTGTTTTCATTTCTCTTCATTAAATTTATAATTTGCATTTAAGTTAACAAGAAAAGTTAAGTTGACATCAAAAATTCAATTAATTAGCTAGTTATAACTAAATTTTACAATGCAAAAGACATTTTAAATAAATTACGATTTTATGGGAAGTCCCTCAGATTAAAAATTTGTTTCTACATTATTATCATCTGGTAATTAAAAAGTACTTGAAATGAAAATAAAAGTACTGGTTCCATGAGCTGTTACCACTGCCTTTGAAAATGAACCCGCTGAAAACATGTGGTGCTGCTATCTTGTGGTTTAATGAGGAAGTTGCATGTGTCAGATTTTCAAAAACAAACAAGTGTTCCGTATGGTTTTTTGTATGGTAAAATGAAATATCTAGTCAGTTTTTCAAAAAAATGTACAGGTAATTAAATATTTTAATTTAAAAGTCGAGAAAAAAACACGTGACTGAAAACGTTTATTGTTTAAACTATAAGATGACGTCAACAATAATGCCATCAACTCCATTGCTTTACAACAATGTTTAGTATAAGATGACGTCACATCCAAACTCTTGGCGTTTTCGCGCGCTTTTAAAAACGGGATTTTTGTTAATTTTTTTGACAATCAAAAAATTTCTCGATCGGCCTCAAATTTTGGGTAGTTGCTTATTTTGGCAAGAGGAATCGATTAAAAAAATAAAAAAAAATCATGCAACTTCCTCAATTGAGGAGTGCTGAAAATCTCTGTTAACGGAACAATTATTTTTAGAAAACAGTAAGGGTATAAATTCGTTATTACGATTTAGAGGACATTAAATCTTTAAAATAATTAAAACTCAAAGCTTACTTTCGTGGTCATATTTGTCCGAGGTCTTTAATAAATTGTGTTAGTGATTAAATTTCCTGCACAATTTCAAATTTTCTTTGGATAATCCATCCTATTAGACGTAGCATCAGTTTGTAACTTACATTTATATAGTAGAGTTGACAGAACCGAATTAAACGTACAGTATAGTCGACACCTTATTTGGATTTTTCATCTATTCGTTCTCATATTTTGGACTGAGTTTGGAAAATTTATGGTGTGTGAATATTTCTGCACAAAACTACTCCTCCCTAATAATATGACGAGTATTAATACATTTGGTAAAATGTAAAAGTTTGTTAAACTTTTTTTTTCCTATAAGATGAAATTGATCCAGCAGTTGACAGTCGGAGGATACAATGATATTCAATAGTTGACTGGACTCAACTTTGCATCAGTAGCTGGCATAGGGGGAATAACTATAAATAAACTATTATTCTAACTTAATTTATTACAAGGATGAATGGGACAAGGTGTTTAAATGTCTCTCTTTTTTTCTTATGTCTTTCTCTCTTTTTACCTCTCTATTGAATTTCTTTCCCAAACTGTGGCCCAATAGTGGTGTTTTAAACTACTTTTTTGGTCAGTTTCAATAAAACTTCATATTTTGAATTTAAAGAACACAAATCCTGTCTTTTCACCCAAAATTATTATTTAATAGACTGTACTTCCACTTCAACAAGACACTCAACACTTATAGAGTATAGCTATAATAGAAAGTAGTAAAAACTTAGTTTCCAGTCCAGTTTTAGAAATGGTCAATCCTCTATGAAACTAACGCTTTGACTCAGGGATCTGTCTTTTACCACTTCGAATTCAGGTCGTAACACTTTGAAAATTTCTTAATTTCTATATTTCTCTCAAGTATTTTTACTTTTTTTCCGTATACTGTAAAAGTTTCAACGACTGGTTCATTTACCTTAGTATATATGAATTATACCTACATAGTATGTTGCAATTTTTGAAGGAGTAAATGGAAAACGATTAGAATCCCACAATTTTAAGAAACGATTCAAATTTTTATCTATTTATGTCCCCAAAAAAGTTAAAGTTCCGAAGATAGATGCAGGAGAGTAACAACAACTACCCTTGAATTTATGTATCATATTCCATAAGCTTTAAAAGATCGTTGGCCAATTCCAGATGCCCTCGCTCCATAGCAACCTGTACCAATGTTCTATACTTCTCGTTCTTAGCCTGTGACACGGCAAGGACGTTGTGTTCCGCCTCTTTCCTTATCTTGTAACGGCTGGCAGATTCAACATGATCACACTCCACAACCAGAAACAAACTATGAATGAGCGTCAGGAAATTCCAACATCCTGAGCCCTCGCCGGAGAGCTGTACCGGTGTCTTGAATGATGCGTTCATTGGGCAGTAGACCGCTCCATGGGCTAACAGGGTCTTGACCATTCCCTCATGCCCCCTTTCTGCCGCAGCGTGTAGAGGGGTGTTGCCCCCTGCACAGGTCCTGCCTTCCAGCATAGAGGTTGCCTTGTCTGGTCCCACAGCCCGAAGCAAGGCCTCTGCGATACCAATGTGGCCTTTGGAAGCAGCAATGTGAAGTGGGGAGTTGCCCTTGTCTGAGACCACAGTGGAGTAGCAGCCCAGTTCTAGAAGTAGCCTCAAAATCCCTTTGTGGTCTTGGAGGGCTGCCCAGTGAAGAGCGGTGCAACCTTGATTATCCCTAGCACCTAAGATGTAGGCTTCTTTGGAAACCAGTTCGATGACCTTTTCGCTGTTGCCTTCTTTCACAAAATCGAAGAAGGACTGGGTCGTCTTTAGCAGCGTGTCCATTTCTCTCCTCTGATGAGGGGATATTCCACAGGGGAGTTTAGAGGGGTACCTATCGCTCCCTTTTTGATGAGAGCTTTGGCGATTTCGACCCTTCCGAAAACGGAGGCATATTGTCGCGGTGTTATGAGTCATTCGAGTCCTTGGCTTCGATGTCTTCTCGGTTTGCGATCAGGGAAAGAACCTCATCCAAGTTGCCTTCTTTCGCAAACGAATGCAAGCTTCCAGTTGGAGAGTCGAACAATTCTATGTTTTTGATGAATCGGACCATTGAATGCAACCTCTTCATGTCTTCTTCCAATCCTTTAAAGTTTTCGAAATCTTCTAGCAGTTCTTTTACAACATTAAGAGCTTGTTTTGTTTGATTCAGCTCTAATAAACTTTCCACCTTAACCATTAAACATTCATAGCACCTCCAGTGAAGAAGATAATGTGTTGGAACGACTTTTTCATAGAGATCAGATGAATATTTAAGGGCTTTTTCATAATCCCGTTGCAATATGCAGATTTGTGCGATTTCATGCATAGATTTTAAATATATAAGATGTCTTTCATTATCGCTAGCCAACTCCAACTTACCAACTATGTCCTCAAATATATGCATAGATTTTTTCAGGTATCCTTCCTTTTTAGTAGCCATTCCGATTTCGTACTGTATTCTCAATCTACTCTCGTGCATATCTCCATAATTTTCCTCTCTTTCCATGTCGATTTTCCGGAGAAGATCGCAGGCTTTGCTAAACTTTGAATCAGCAGACAGTCGTTCAGCTATTGTAAACTTTACTTCCCAAATTTTATCATCGTCTGGTCCGAAAATACGTAATCTTTGTTCGATCACATCGCTTAAAATGGATATTGCAGTGTGTCCGTCAAATCAAACCTACTTATAACTTGGGCGTAATAGACCCACTTTTCCAGTTCCCAATCACTGCTAGTGTTAAAAACACTCTTTCCATTAAAAACAGTTTCTCTTAAGACAGCTTCGGCGCCCATAAGACCGAGAGGGTTGTTTTTCATTATGGCTTCTGCCAAGAGCATTATGGATCCAATGATGAAGTTTATCTCTAACTTATCAGAAGCTTTTTTGAAAACATCCAAACTGGCCTTTATGGCTTCATCTACTTTTTTCAATTCTATCAATGGAGATCCCATGGCAGTTTGTAGCGACATCACTGTTTTGTGATACTTTCCAAAAGTCCTAGCAAAGAACTCCTCGCATTCTTTACCGAATTCCAACGCGTCTTCAGTTTTCCCGCACTGGTTCATTCCCATGACGATGTTTGAGGGCAGCGTATCCAGCTGTTCCAGCAACACGGGATACATCTTGGCATGGTTGTACACGGACAGAAAGTGAGGATAATCTCCCAATGTCTGATTCAACGCTTTCATGTGTGAAACAGTGTTTTCCAAAACCACCACATCCACCTTCGTGTCTTTTAGAAACCCTCTATGCGCAGCCTGGGTAGAGTCCGAAATGAAAAAGTAGTTTTCTTTGGATCCCGTCCGCACTAGTGACGCCTGTTGCAGGATTCCGACTGCAGCTTTCCGCTGAGTTCGATCCGGTATTAACGGAGTAAATATTCCGATACGAATATCTCCCGGAGCAATGTAAGCAGACATGTTCATAATTGCCAAAGCATCACCTGCCTTTTCACCTGTCATGGCAAAAAGTTTCGTTAAGTAATCGGAATCCGCCATGGCGAAAGGGGCTTGATTTGGTGGCAGACTGAGGAAGAGTTAAAGAAATACTGTAGCAGAAAGCTAAACGGATAGTGATAGTGTAGCTACCTAATAGTTAGGAATGAGAAAGATGACTGTGACATTGAAACTATTCGTTGCCGGCGAAAAATTTGATTAGAGATAGAAATTTAAAACTGCGTTTCATCAGAGAAATTGGATTGTTCCAGTGTCTAAAAACGCTTTATCGACGTTACCGCTTATTGTCTCTCTTTCTATTCCCTTTGAAATATACCTAGAAATCTTTCCACTTTTTATTATAAATCGATACATTCCGAAAAACGTATTTATAATTGCGTTATTTTACCTGGTTTATAACAAACTTAACATTATGGACTTATAGTACACTCACTTCCAAAAGTTAAGCACGGAGCTGTTTTTCAACCTAACTCCAAGTAGAATTATTTTTCATACATGAAAATCATACCACAAGTTGTTCTACTAGTGGGAATACAGGGCCCGCGAACAAATTTTCCCTACCAATAATTTAAGGGGGTTAATGGGACCTCCATTGATAATGGAGTTCCATTACACATTTGGAGCAATGACAGAAACATCTATGTGAGAGGTATTTAACGGAAAATTTTATGTTTTTTCTGAAGAATATTGTTATTCCTAAACTCAACTCATGTTTTCAAACGTGTGTGCTAACTTTAAATGGCTTTTTTAAGGTTTTATTGGGAGATATTGGTCTAATAATCATTTTTGGCACGTTTTAGCCTCTGGGTCATTTTTGGCAAGTGGTATCAGACTGTCAACTATGTTATTTAGTAGCTCTTACATGTGCTTGAAGGTGTTTAGGTCTGAGGACCCAGAAAGTACCCTTATTCTTTCAATATCGTTACTTATAAAAATCTTTAAGGTAGGCAAATTGTGATTTTTTGCAACTTTTTCACCCTTAAAGATAAATCCTCGACCCGATATGTGTTCTAAAAAGAGAAAATGGGACATAAGAACACATGTAAACGATTTCAGACATCAGTGAAAAGCTCTGCGGCATATAGGGGGTGTTGAAATGGCAATAGTTTCAGAGAAGAAATTCGATTTCTTAAAAACTCATTTAAAAAAAAAGAATCGAGATATTTTTAGATATTTCTTTCTTTTCAAACATGTATGCGTCCATAAACACTAAAAAATGTTCATTTTTTGAACGTTAATAACAGATGCCACCCTGTAAAACTATACAATTTTTTGTGCCGTTTCAACACCCCCTATATGCTACAGAGCTTTTCACTAATGTCTACAATTGTATACATGTGTTTTCATGTCCCATTTACTCCTTTTAGAAGACATTTTGGGTCAAGGATTTATCTTTAAGAGTGAAAAAGCTGCAAAAAATCACAATTTGGCTATCTTAAAGTTTTTTTATAAGTAACGATATTGAAAGAATAAGGGTACTTTCTGGGTCCTCAGACCTAAACACCTTCAAGCACATGTAAGAGCTACTAAATACAATAGTTGACGGTCTGATACCACTTGCCAAAAATGACCCAGAGGCTAAAACGTGCCAAAAATGATGATTAGACCAATATCTCCCAATAAAACCTTAAAAAAGCCATTTAAAGTTAGCACACACGTTTAAAAACATGAGTTGAGTTTAGGAATAACAATATTCGTAAGAAAAAACATAAAATTTTCCATTAAATACCTCTCACATAGACGTTTCTGTCACTGCTCCAAATGTGTAATGGAACTCCATTTTCAATGGAGGGCCCATTAACCCCCTTAAATTATTGGTAGGGAAAATTTGTTCGCGGGCCCTGTATTCCCTCTTGTAGAACTTGTGGTATGATTTTCATGTATGAAAAATAATTCTACTTGGAGTTAGGTTGAAAAAACAGCTCCGTGGTTAACTTTTGGAAGTGAGTGTATAATAATAGAAAATGCTAACCCATAATTGAATCGTCAGTTGGAAGAAGGGAATAAGTCCAAAAACTAAGTTTTGAGAAAATCGAAAAAAACTGTATAAGTAATATCAATGGAGTGAGTTAATATAAATGGGGTCAAACATTCCCTGGATAAAAAAAAGTTTGAAAAACATTGAAATTAAGAGAAAATTTTATTTTAACTTAGTTTATAGCACAAAGAATATGAAAAGAAAGACAAACTAACTTTAATTCCAAATTAACTTAAAAATACAATGAATGGGCATAGATTTCACAACTTCACGGGGAGATATCTCCCTATAGGGGTTAGTTATTTTCCCCCTCTTTTCACCCATTTGTAGAACAAAGCTTGGAGATCGTTTTGAGCACAAAAAATCAATTTGTCATTCTTTGGACTTATTCCCTTCTTCCAACTGACGATTCAATTACGTTATCTTACCTGGTTTATAACGAACTTAACATTATAGACATAGTATAATTATGGAAAATGCCAAACGCATAATTTCCCTTGAAACTTTGAATTGGAACGGGGTCCAATAGAGGGGTAATGACTCAAGAATTATGAATTGTTTCAAGAAATTGTGTCGCAGATTTTTTTATATTTTGGACCTCTTTTGTAACTAACATTCCCTTCTTATCTTGAAAAATTTATTTTTCACTTACAATGCAGTGTCTAAAGTTAGTTTAAAATGAATCCATATTGAAATGTAAGAATTAAAATGTATAAAACTAATTTTTATAAGGTAGGTTCTTTATACTTGGAGGAAATATACAAAACATATCCAACAAAGAGAAACCGGATGAATTTAATTAAATGATGAATAAAATATAATATACATATTTCATATTTCGTTAAAATAATCTTTTAGAGTATGAATCTGATCATGGTGAATAAAATACTTTGAAAAGAAAGTAGAGAGTATTGATAATCGTTTAAGAAGTTTTTAAATTTTTTTCCTCTAAATTATTTTAAATTTTGATTTTTGAATGATTGAAATGAATGTATGATGTATTTCTCTTTTCATTTAATGCAACATTTGTTTTCAAACACATTTTTATTTGAATTTTTAATTATAAAAAACATACAGACTGTTCCAAAAGCCTCTTTTCATATCAAAGACCTTAACATATCAACAATAATTAGGAGATGTATTGTGTTGGCACAATTAACTGATATTAGCATTTAGAGCTACCAATATGAAATGCTGTTTTAAAAACATATTTCAAGGATATACAAAACAATAAATATATAAAACCATAGTTAGTAAAATATCTACATCGTTGCTAACACAGAAACACATAATCTACAAGTTAACTTAACAATTATGAAAACTAATTATTTCACAAAATGATCAACTAAATTTGAATCACGAAGACAGTAGCACTAAAAAACAAAATACGTTTTACAATAAAAACTAAATACGGCAATATTTAAACATCTTAATGATATGCATAAATGACACAATCAATATCAAATCCAACACTAAAATAGCAATTGTAAAACCTGCTAACTTACTACACTAAATGAATTTGATAACTTAAACCTTACACACTCCTAAATAGTGATTAGAAACTGTTAAACTACCATTTTTTTACTGTCACATAAAAGAAAAAACACGTAAAATCGTAACAAGTGACGAACAATATATACAAATAAATGCACTTTTCAGCATCATAGGTGAACACAACAAAATCATGATAAATGACTTTAGAAACCAAATTTCACATACTGTTTAAGAAGTTGTAATTTTACATTCGTATAAACCACTTTTTTAAGCATATTTACTTATAATCTACTAAATTTTAGAAACCATACACGAGGTTTATAAGCACATTTTTTGTGAACTAATTACTGTTGTTAATAATATTGAAATTTGATGAAAAGATCAGTTTAAAAGAATAAGTAGTAGTATCTGTAGTTGAATAATTTTTCAGTTGAATTTAATCAGCTTCAGTTTTTTGTTTCATTTTCACTCTGAACTATGGAATTTCAGTTATCTAAAAAGGGGCAGGTAATTTTAAAAATTAATAAAATAAATCCATTGGTATAGTATAAGCTAAAATTGCAGTAAAAATATTTCACTGGATGTACTTCAGCGCAAGTGTTTATTACTACTTGGCTTTTTTCACAAAAAATGTAGGAGCACGATATTTTGTCAAGACATTTAAGATTCTTAGGTTTGCATAAACTCAGTCCTAAAATGGCAATCGCACCATTATATTCAGTTTACTATTATAGCAATAAACTGTTTGGCACCTTCATTTATCTGATGGTTCAGTTATATTTTAGTTTAGCTTCTCCTTGTCATTGGGAACTGTTGTTCATAGCGGCTGCTCCAATGAGAGCAGTTCTTCAATAGAAGTGGTGATAGATTAGTAGTACAACAGCAAGAGATGACTAGGAGGTCTCTTTGAGGCTGAGGATGATGTCTCTCTCCTTTCTGATGAAGCGTTTCTGAAGAGGAGTGATGAGGAGATGAAGAGGATGAATGAAGCAGATCATCAGCGTTATGCAGTTGAAGAGGTTCAACTGGATTGGAAAAGGGAGGAAACTTGGTAAATATAATCTTAAAGCGTTTTAATAAGCTTTTTATAACGTCTAAGAAAAATAATTCCTTTGATAAAAACAGGATTTGAATGAAAGAGTGCGTGGTGTGGCATTCCTTATATTACAGGGTGTCCCAAGATAACTGGCCACACCCTTTAACTTAAAAACCCCAACATATATAGTCATGAAAATGGGGTCTAGGTATAGTAAAGTGATCATGCCTATCCGATGCAACAACTTTCAATGCCGTCTAGCGGAAACGAGTTATAAATTTTATTTTAAAAACTAGTAGTTGACAAATTTAGCAAATCTCTAATACGTTGTAGAGCACCATCGACTTATACATTATTCATTTTGAATAGGCACCTGAAAATATTTCCTTCCCCCACTACCGATCGGTAACCATAGCAGCTATCCTCGACTACCAACTATCCTCGTCAGAGTGACGAAGAAGGCTTACTGTTGTCTGCGTGAAGAGCGTAATGGGGGATTTACACCACCGCTGCAAGAGCTGCAAGTCATGCAAAAAGCGACAAATTTTAGTACCCGCTACTCACAAAAGATGGCGCTCGTCAATTGGTTTATTGGAATAACAAATTCCCGTTTCTTGCCGAAAACCGAAAATGTCGCTTTTACAGCAGTGCTGTAAATCCCCCATAACTCTGGTTACACGTCTAGCCGTGGGGGAAAGCACTATTTCTCAGGTGCCAATTCTAAATTAACAGAGTATAGTAAGAAAAGACACCTTAAATAGAAAAGTATCTTGAATTAAACCCCTAAAACGCACGCTCAAAAAGGTAGAGCGATGAAGGCTGACTCTGCCTTGCCCAACCCCAGGAACAGGACTCAAGTCTGTGGGGTACAGCGAAATTCATTACCACTACGCCACTGGGCTAACCGAATATGGGTGTGGAAAATTCTTAATTCGGAAAAGATTCATATTATACTTTCCAGTTACCGTAAAGTAAGTGTCTCTGACTAAACATTTGTTTGCATGAGTTAATCACATGTTTTAAGTTCATTTTAAGCTAAGGGGACATCCATAAATTACGTGAGGTCAAAAAGGGGGGGAGGGGTTTGGAAAAATCTCACCAAATCTCACCAAGGGGGGAGGGGGGGTCGATTAAAATCTCACGTCAACTTTTTAAATTAGAAATTATACGATTTTCTTTTTTTTAAGTATGAAAAAGTTGTAGGTAAATCTCACGTGGGGGGAGGGGGGCTCCAGCAAAATCTCACTAAATCTCACCAAGGGGGGTCCAGATTTTGGAAAAAACACCTCACGTATTTTATGGATGACCCCTAATATCCTTGTAAAATCAGAATCAGTGGTAGAAATTTTGCCCTCATTCTTCGCCTTTTTTTACTTACTTTGAAGACATCTTCGGTGGATCTTGCTTCCCAAACGTAAAGAGGAAACTGAAGGAGAGATCCGATAGCTGCCGTCGTACTCATGATTCCAAGCAGTCGGTTGAAGTGACTAGCAGGGAACCTGCAATGGAAAATAAGTAGTAGGTAAATCATTTGCTGTTATCTAAGCTTGTTATTTTTCAACCTAAAACGTGGTTTATGCTTTTGTCAAAGCTAAACCAAGTTGTTTTCTATTTATTTAAAATTTCAAAAAACCCTTCATTATAATAACCATTTTACAATAAATGACAAAAATGGTGAAATCATCAGATTTTACAGAGGAATTCAAATCGATCGATTAGAAGAAAGACAGGTAATTTGTATTTTTGCGGTATCTGAGTTGGTTTTTTCAAGAGAGTAATTACTACTCTAATGACAGCAGTTCTTATTATGTTAAAAAGTTCGATTATTTAGAACTTATTATTGAACGTATCTTCTAATATGTTGATATCAGTTATTTAGACTAAACTTATGACTTCAGGCGATAAACGACTAAATAAAGAAGTACAAAGCGAAAATGAGCAATGCATTGGTTGTAGATTCAAGCACCAAAAATCGACTGTGTTTTAGATGAACAAATTTGCATGTTTTGTGACGATGTGTAAACCGTAAATATTCATTTAGAGTTTAAATTTCGATCACAATCTCAAACCGTCTTAAAGCACTTTAACACTTATCTGGACCGGAACCATGCACCATGGCAATCCGACCAAACCAATCGGATGTTTAACAACACTGTAGACCAGTGTTTCCCAACGTGGGGCGCACGCCCCACCGGGGGGCAATATCATTTTCTAGGGGGGCAATTTGAAAATGTTCAACCAAATTGCCCCCCAGGTGGGGCCAATCCGGGGGGAAAATTTAAAAAAACTTTTTAAAAAGATGTTAATCAAAATCTAATCCTATTATCCTAGCTGAGAATTTATGTCTCAAATCTCGACCAGTATGTATCAAAACCAAGTTCAGACTTGCCAACTTCTGAAAGTCAAAATTCAGGAGATTTTCCCAAGAATTTAGAAGAAATTTTTATGGACGTACAGCCCTTTGCAAACCAATTATAAAAAGATAAAACATTCCCATGGGCTCCAAATAAAAATTTAGCTATTTAAAATTCTTTTTATTTAGTTATTATAAAAATAAAGGTGTAAAAATAATAACTTGTGGACTTCTGACCACGGTAAAGTTGTTTTTTCAACATTGCAATAATAACTCAAGAAGAAGCCATCTTGAAGCGGCACTCGCGGCAGTCCAAGAAAGTCGCGGGAAGAACATAACACTCCGAAAAAAATCCCCGAAAATTTCGAGAAAATTCGCTATTTTCCTCGATTTCCAGGACACTGAATCCTGCTTTTACCACTGAGCTATATACACTAAATATGTGTCTATAGCTCAGTGGCTTTTACTGAAACACCTTACTTTCTTCCATTGCACTAATCTTAATAGGAATATATATTGAAGTCCTTTCATTTCATTTAAAAAAACTTCTTAAGACTTGGAATGCTTTCTACTTAACTGAAGTAACTTTCGATCCCTTGCCTCTGCAGGTTGGGGCAGAATTTCGATAAACGAAGAATTCCGAAGAAAAGCGGTAGAAAACCGAGAAAGCGGAGATTTTTGGAGAAAATCTGGAGGGTGGGAGAAAGAGCGAAAATCCGGAGTCTCCCGCCAAAATCCGGAGAGTTGGCAAGTCTGCAAGTTGAAACCCTGTTTTTAGAGTATAATTTCTAAACTTTTCTGGGAGATGACCCCATATCTCTTTGTTTTAAGAACGCTTATATTTGAAACTTTTTTACATTAGGTTCATCAAAATGCAAATCTTTCCCAACTAGGGGTTCCAAACTTGTTAAAAACCTGCTTCCTAGAGTCAAATATCCGAAAATTTGCTGGGGGAGGACCCCCAGACCCCCCTTGGTACTTAGGACTTAATTACTCATAACTTGATTTAGTTCTTTAGCATGCAAATTTTACCTAAAATTGTTCTGAAAAGTTTTATTAGACTTAATAAATATACATAGGAGGGAGGGGATAAGAAATAATTTTGGCTCCCTCTCTCAAAATATATTTCTATTTATGCCACTGAGACCGGGGGGCATGGAAAATTTAAAGAGGCTGTGGTGGGGCATGGACCGAAAAAGGTTGGGAAACACTGCTGTAGACGGTTCAAAATAAACGCTGCTCTTTCTGACTTTTTCACAGATTCATCGGTCTTGGCGGATCGTCTCAACGCCCCATATCAAATAACAGATAGATACAAACGCTCACCTGATCCTGAGATAGGCAGTGGCCACGGCAACGTGGAAGGACCTGAGGATGGTGGTGAAGAAGATGGAGACGTACACGGAGACGTCGTTCTCGAAGAACTTGCAGAGCTGCACCACCCCCTGGGCGGCCGTCGTAAACAGCATCGGCCAGAAGCCCGAGCGGAGCTTGATCAGCTTGCGCTTGTCGAAGTCCGGCTCTGAATAATGGAAAGAAGGTTAGTGTCGTATTTTCTAATAAGCATGGTTTATCTCCAGATAATACTTAAGATGGGTTCTTTAAGGCATTAACTGGCATGGCTATCAAATACTAACATCCACATTCCATACTACAGCCATAAGCGTTGTGTTAACCCTTCACCTACTGACGGTACTTACAAGTCCCATCACCTTTAAATTACATAGAATAACCATCCTTACGAATATACTGACGATGCTTTGCAGGAACACTCTTTCAGTTTTATACTCTCCTAGGATAAAATACGGCATGGGTTCTGTATGGGGAGTATTTTAGTGGGAAATGCGAATAGATTGAATTGAAATTGTGTGCTTTCAGCTGCAATTTCGATCGGATTCCCAGACTGTAATTTTTGTTCCCTTAAAAGTAGATAGTCTGTCAAAAGGAAAGTGTATTATTTTTTAAGACCTAAAAATGCGATAAAAAAACATGTTTTTTTATTGTGACATTTTCCCTTTAACTCTCCCAGGGTATTGTTTTCCCTCTTGAATTCTATTATAACTGTGGTGGGCGGCGTGCAAAATCAAATTCAACATTCAATCCTGATTTTCTTTATACACTGTAAAAAATAATCCTGCAAAAAAACAGAAAATTTCTGGCAGCAAAAGTTGCCAGAAAAAATCTGTAGGTTGAAAAATCCTGTAAACAGAAAAAAGCTGTAACCTACAGGTAAATGCTGTAAAAAGGAACTTTCTGTCAAGTGGGCTACAGATTTTTCTGTTGCCTCTCAGTAATTTTCTGCTTGTGCGCATGCACTTATTTTAGTAGAGTTTTTTTAATTTTAATTAATTGATATCCGGGAATAGAACCCGCGACCTACCGCATGCTAAGCACGCACGCTACCACTGAACCAAAGAAGATTCAGTATAACGTTGCCAATAGCTGTATTGCTTTTCAATGCAGTAAGTTTCTGTTTAAGTACAGATAAGCTAAAAAACTAGGTAAAAGCTGTTATTTTACATAAAATAAATAGAAGTGCGGTGGGAATGTTACATGACAGAATATCTCTGTAAACATAAAGTCGCTGTTATTGAAATTTCTGTTTTTCTACATTTTTTTTTTACAGTGTAAGTTACCACACAGCAATAAGGTGTAATAGTTACTATATCAGCAGTTGTGAATTATGATATGAAATAAAGACCGGAAATGTTATACCATTAAACAATAATTAATCCAAACCGGAATCCTATTGAATTTCATTAGTGCACAAATAACAGATAAAATAAAAGTAGAATTATTCCTAATTTTACTTCGTGTTAGAGATTAAGTATGGTTATTTAATTCCATAAAGGGGGGAGGTAAAAATAAATACTTTACCTAGAGCAGCCGAATTCAATGTTCTGTCCATAATGATCCCTGCTATGGGAGCCAAGATGAGTGACGACACTTGACACAGTCCGTATATTTGAGTATACATGCTGACTAAACACAGAGAGAGACATTTAATTTTTTGAGAGTTCTTTTACAATTACATCAGTACCAGAAATTGGACGTGAGGGAATATTTTTTGAGGGGGAAATCTAGTCTATTTCTACTTGGAGGGGATAAGGAGAGAAAATTGTGTGAAAGACTAGAACAAAATAACAAGTGTACAAAATTATTTCTGGACAGGGAATATTTATTTGAATTGTTTTAATGTTCTTCAAAATTATTAGAAAAACTGACTTTTAGAGGAAAGTTTCTTTAAACATTAACAAAGTTACAGAAATTAATGTATCGTTCAAATTTTAAAGGAAAAAAGTTTCAAGCGGAGAAAAAATATTTAACTACACAAATATACATAATATATCATGATGTTGATAAGTAACCTTATGAAAAATTATCAGTTCATTAAATAAAAAGGGGGGAAACTACAAATTATTTTTTCTGTAGCTTTTCAATTTGTAGTTAGTTTTTTCATAGATAGGATATTCTTTACAGACAAAAATTAATTGGATTTAAACTTTTTAAATAATCTTAAATTAGTTTAAAATATTAAATTAGAGTTTACAAAGCAAAGCCTCTTTAAAAACCCTTACTAAGTTTTACGCCTTCGGAGTGGTGCCCCCAAATTAAGTTAAAATGATAACTTTCCAGTTGATATATGCAAAATGGAAAAAAATATGTGGTCAAAACAAAATATATCATCAATGTTTCTTATAACACACTCACCAATATGAACATCTGAGCTTATTCTCTCCATCCATAAATGCAGAGATCCAGAATAGTTCAGGGTGGCCAGAAGGAGCCAAGAGAACCAATATTGGTGCAGAGAAAAGGAGAAGGATGTCAAAGCTTCTCGGAATGGCAGGCGCTCCTCACTCAATACAGGAAGGGTATCTGTATCGCTAATGTTCTGTAGAACTAGCAGAGACAATTTATAACTTGTTAAACATGATCCTCAGTTCAGATTGTAAAAGGAACCAAAATATTACTTCTAGCAATTTTTTTTCGATATTACTTCAAATTCCACGGTTTTAGATAATCGTATTGTTTTTAGGCAAATTAGAATAAAAAAAGCTGGACAGAAACACATTTTTTGTTTAAAATATTTGCGCAAAGTATGAAATGATTTTTATAAGCTTTTGAAAAACTACTTACTCAAATTTATAAAAGAAGTAAATTTTTTTAAAAACTCTAATGATATTTTAAGGAAGTTTTAAAAATTAAGAAACAATGACATAAATTATCTTTGAGAAAAATATTCAACAGTATTTCTTAGATGGCAGCACCAAAATTGGTACCTCTTCTCTTAGAAGAGTTGTAATTTAAAGAAATTATAGAACTGATTGTGATAAAGATTTTTAGATGAAAAAACTGGTTTTAATTTATTGATACCTTTAATTTGTGGTATAGGCTCCAGGCCTTCGAATGTTTTCTTGGCAGTAATAGGAGACGCTAAAATCAGGAAAAAATAACTAAAATGCAACTATAACAGAGATAATTTTACATGGTTCTTTATGATTTTCAAGTACCGTTTTTATTTGATAATACAAAACCACAAATCTTTTTAAACAGCACAAAAAAATATATTGAAATGTAAGTTTAACACAACAGTGTTTACAACTGAGTATTGCCCCAACCACTTAGATGTTGATGAAAATATCTTGATTAAATGAATAATATGGATTACTTATATAACAACTTATTGGAGTATTTTCATGATTATGCAATCATATCTAAGTAACTATATTAGTAATGATCCTTGTGCAAGGAGGAATCCAGGGGGTGGAACAATGGTTGTAAAAGCAAAAGCCCCCCATAACTGAATTTCACTAACTCAATTTCATGAAAAATGTTATTTGAAATTTAGGGTGTTACTTTAAGTAAAAAAGAACTCTTTCAAGTTGAAAAGTCACAAATGTTTGGAACTTTTTCTATAGCGCTATACTAGACTGCAACGCTATACTAGACTCCTTGACCCCTGGCTATACTCTATTTCTATTCATTTTGAACTGGCTTCAGAATAGTGCTTTCTTCCTAGCTAGAAGCGTAACCATGGCTACGCTCTTCGCGCGGCCAATAGTAAGCCTTCTTCGTCGCTGTGAAGTTGATAGTTGCCATGGTTACTGATTCGGTGGTGGGGAAGGAAATATTTTCGGGTGCCAGTTCAAAATTAACAGAGTATATAAGAGCAAACAAAGAAGTTCCCAGCACAGTGTATGAATTTCAATTGAAATTAAGAGCTTGAATTTAGAAATGTGATAAGTTTGCTTAAACTATGTATTATAGAGTATTTTTTATCACGATTTGTGTACTGAAAGTCCTCCTAGCAACCCAACGGGATTTCTGCTTATTCAGTTTTTCCTTCCGCACGTAGTGACGTCATAGAGTCAAGAAACGTTGCAGTCTAGTATAGATATTGTGTATGAAGAGAACATCAGCCATAGTAAATTAAAATAAAAGCCAATCAATCCACCAAATAGGAAACAACTTATACGTAAACCACCTTCAAACTGATGCCATCATATTGCGTATTAGCAATTGTAACATAGGGATTAACTAACCTGGTATGGTGTTGAACTTGCCAACCTGCCCAGTGGTGATGACAGCGATGTCTCCCACCTTCTTGAATATGGACTGCCTCGCTTTGTCGCTGTCGTCCCTTATCCTGTCCACTGGCAGACAGAAGAACGTGATGGGGAGCATGGCGAGGCTGAATCCTACCAAGACGTAGCACACCCATTCCCAGTCCAAGCCGGCGTCGTATCCGTACTAGAGGGACAAAGGAGATTTATTAGTCAGTGGTTCCGGTATTCAGGATTTCCTCATGAGCGATAACTTTTATATAGTTTATTCTCCCTCTCTCTATTCTATTCCCTCAGTATTTTTAAAGGATCTCAGAATTATTAAATTGATTTTTTTGTATTACTTAGTATCGAATGTTGTCCAAGCTAGATCGTCTCTTCCGTACTAGGGAGACATGAGATTTAAATCGTCGGTCGGTTTGAAAAAGGAATAAGTCCAAAAAATGGTAAATTGCCATTTTTGTGCTGAAAAAAAATATTTGTAAACTTTGCTGTACACATGGGTGGGAAAACGAAAATAATAAATGTACCCTATAGGCAGAAATAGACCCTTGAATTTTTGGCAAAATCGATGACTATTCATTATGCCGTAAACTAAGCTAAAATAATTTTTTTCAATTTAAAAGTTTCTTTTTACTTTATCCCTCAGTAAATGTTGGACTCCATTGATTCAGATTCATAATACTTTGTAATTTTTTATTTGTCGTAGTTTTTATTATTTTCCTTTTTTTTTGCTGTGAACTAAACCAAAAAAAATATAACGCAATTTTTCAATTTAACTGTAGGTATAATTTTTTCAATCTGAGGATATTCAACTTTTAACAAAATTATTTGAACTGTTTGATGTTTTTTTTGTGTGTGAGTAATCTTATTTTATGTGATTGTTCTGTATTCTTAATAAGGTCCTGAATTTCCAGTAAAAATTACTTGGTGGTTATGCAATAAAAAATCATTACTCCAAAGGGTTTTTCCAACTTTCATAAAACTTGGTATTTGGACTTATTCCCTTTTTAAACTGACTATTAATATAAGTTAGTGTTTCCGACGGTAATCAGGATCTTCTCATTCGCGATTACTTTCAGTTATTTCTTCTCCCTCCTTCTATTCCCTCAGTATTTTTAAGGGCTATGAATTTTTAAATTAAAAAACATCATAATTTTCTTCATGTTATTGTACTTAGTTTCGAATGTTTGACGATAGTGTAGATTCAGTTGTCGCTATGTATTCCTTAAACTTTTTATTTTGTTCTTTGTGATTTTAAAATATTCTTGTTAATTTCTTGTGTATACTTTTGGTCTTTTAGGTAGTTTCTCTTTTTCATGTGTTTGGGGATTGTAAATATTTATTTTGGGACCTTTGAATAATATTCCATGCGATGTCTTACAATTAAAATGTCAATTTATATATTTTTTGCTTATTTTTTATGATTTTCTAAAGTTAAAATATTTATATCTTGAAATAATTTTCTAATGATTCAATTTAATTTTTGGTCATTTTGAGAGTTTTGCATAAATCTATATTAAAAATTTATGATACAGGATATTCTCAAACAGATTTGTGAAAAATGTCTTAAAACCGCTAAACTGATGTTAGTCAAAATGCTTTTGATACCTAAAGGTTTCTAAAAACCTAAAGATATATTCTTTCCTAGCGATGCGTAGTATCCATACCTAGAAAATTAGTTTTTCCTTTACTTTTGAGAAATTTCATACCTCATTTTTAATTTATACACTTAATATGGATAAAAAAAACAACGAGGTTTTTTAATGCTTTAAATTATTAAGAATTATAGAGAAGGGAGAGGAATTATATTAAGAATTAGAGAATTATTCTTTTATTAATTATTAAGAATAGCGGGGACAGGAATTCCCTCCAACAAATTTGCAATGAAACACCCCTTAAATTACTTGCCTCATTTCATTTTTTAACAATCTTGGTAGTACAGTTTGCAAAACAAGTTTGTAAACTATTTATTGACTATTTATGCTTCAGGTAAAGTCATCGCCGTTATTAGTAGACGGATAAAAACCACAACGAAGTACAAAAAATCTACAAGTCGGTTTAAAAAGCATTTCTCAACTGGGATTTCGCATTTACTCCATCACTGCTCAAGGATATGCGATTCCATTAGCAATGAATCGCTCGCGTTGAACAAAAACCAACCCAAATGCTAATCTATGTGAGAAAATAAATAAATATCCCGATTCGATCTCCTTATGAAGAATTTATCTCGGTTGCGTCAACGAATCGATCTTGATTTAATTCGCGATCCAATCGGAATTCTAATTTCTCTCCAGAGAAAAACCGATTAAATTGAAAGCACTCGATAATCCTAGATTACTCGAATTAGAATCGAAGGCACGAATTGATGTATTATTATTTATCGGGAATCTCCCACCAGGTGTAAACACAAGTCGTCCTTCGTCATAGCTTTACTCTTAACGGAGGTTTTAAATTTTGTTTACTTCCAAGGGCAGTACTGTGCAGAGCCTAAGTGACCCAGATGCATTCGTATTAGATCGAAGCAGGTGATTCAGGTTTTTTCAACTGGTATTCAATTAGGGTATTATTCTAATCAATTAATCGTCGATAATAGGTGCAATTAAGGATTCTTAATTGGAGAAGGTGAAATGCTTAAGGACACTATTTATAGAATCATTAATCATAAATTGAAGAATGAATTATAATTGGGAATAGCGAGAAATGTTGGTTGATAATTACGTCATTCTCACTATGATGCAAAAAAATATTCTTTAAAAATTTTGATTTAAAAATATTTACGAATGAGTGCTTAGAAAAGACTGATTTAAAAGTTACTTTTTTTGGCAAGTTTCCTAGATGATTAACCCTAAATGTAGGGAATTTTAGCATTATTAGCAATTTTATTGCATTCCATTGTTTATTATATTAATGATGTTCCTCTTTGCTTTTGAGTGTGTGAAATTTCGTAATACTTTTATAATCGGTAGAATTAGTAGATGGATGCAATTTCGATAGAAATGAATAACGCATCATACAATGAAATTTTCATTGTGTGATGCGTCAGTGGTTCCCAAACTTATATGTAGTATGTCAACACATCTCCCTCAAACTTTAAACAAAACCTCAATTTTATGGGTTATCCTGAATTGTCTTTCAGTATTCTAAACCTCCTTTTGAAACACCTAACATAGTATTTTTTCTACTCATAATATAAATGTAAGGGGTTTTCATGGTCAATGGGACCAGTAATGTTATTTAACCACAGTAAAATACTCTGTAAAAATAAAACTTAAACTAATTAATATCAACCCTCTAATTTCAATGAGGTATTCTCACGTTTTGAGATTAAATTTTATTAAAGTAGTAGATAAAAAACCATGAAGATTGACGTTTACATGAAGTATTTCCGTAGCCTAGTTTCTGAGATATAAATTTTTGAAATTTCGTTTTTTGTTTGGGCTCGAAAACACTTTCGACTCACAAATCATGCGCTGTGAGGTCACATCTAATAGAAGCCCGTTTTCTGATAACGTGACTTTTCTGACGTTTTGGCAAAAATAAAATTAAATTTAAATTGTTTAAAACACATTTTTGAACTTAAAAATCAGAAATTTGGGAGTTTTAGACCATAATGTATCGAAAAAGTATAAAATCAAGCAAATCCCTCACTCATGCAAATACCTCATTTATTCAAAGGATCATTTTTATTTCAAAGTACTGAAAAAAAATCTTAATAAATTCAAAATATCAATTTATTAAGCTACTGGTCCCTTGTGTCAATGACTTAATTTTCATTTCTCTTTCAAGGTGGTTCCCAAAGTGGGTTCCGGGGAACCCTGGGGTTCCACGAAAAAACTTAGGGGTTCCTCATTAAAAATAAGAATGGTGTAAAAAAATAAGTATGGACAGTGTCGCCCCCCTTGGACCCAAAAAGGTTTTCAAAATGAGTTAAAACCCTACATTTACCAGTCGAATTTCAAAACTTTTTCTGGGGGAGGGCCCCCAGACCTCCCCACGGTACCACAAGGGGATCTTGCGTGATACTTTTTGTAAAATCACCAACATTTTGACATTTTTGCCAAAAGGAGAAGGTGATTTTATGGAAAAGTGCCCCCTTGTGCTGGATTCACGCCTGGTTTCATTTAATATCAGATATTAAACTTTGGAAAGTAGCTGATTAAAAATATTCAGGGTTCCGCGATCATCGGCAACATATTTGGGGGTTCCACGACCAAAATAGTTTGGGAACCACTGCTCTATCATCATGATTATAAATCTTAATACCGAGATATTACGATATCATTCTCAAGAATAAAAACAATCAACTTACCTTTGTAAAAATAAATATAGACGCAGAAGCAGTGAAAGCTCCACTGTAGAGCGTTATCACAGTCGACCTTCTTGTAGGAAATAAATTAGCGATCTGTAAACAGAAAATATATCCATCAATGAACACGCAATATGCAGATTACATCTGAGATTTACTGGTGTCCTGTCCTCAGATTTATGAGGTGATTCAAATTAGAAGAAATCTTATCTCGAAAAAACAGTTAATTTGTCCCTGTTATCATGTCTACCTGTGAGTTAATCAGGTTGTTGTTTTAAGGCTATTGAGATTTGAGATAAGTTTGATTTGGAATGATATATTTGCATGCTGAGAGACATGACGTTAATCTAAGTAACTTAAACTTCTTTTCTCTTAAGATAAAAATCAGAGCGCTATCGATACAGAACTTTGCAGCTTTACGCCTTTTTTGTAACATTTGTTAAAGGACGTGTATGCCTTTGTGAAAAGAATATTTTAGTTATTATCTCAGAAGTGTAAAAAATTGTCACCATGTACAAATAATAATGTATAAATGAAAGATAACGACCTAATATTTTGGAATTTTCAATAAAAAATAATTAAAATTTTGACTGGAGAAAAGAATAAAATTTTTAATACTTTCTGAAATTTTTTTCTTCCCAAATATTTTTTCATACTTCGTTCTGATTTTAGTTCAAATTTTCTTTAAACTTTTGCATGCATTTTTTACTTGAAAAATAATAATAAAGAAAGAAATTTAAAAACATTCGTTATTAGTAGGGCTGTGATTTATATGTAATTAAAAATACATATAATATGGGTTTATTTTAGCAAAATATGTATTAAAAAATGCCAAATATGTAATAATAAAATGAAAATGTTAAGTAATTTTTTAAAGGGGCTCTTCAAATATTACGCAAGCACATAGTAGGAAAGGGTGGTTTTCGCTATTTGCAGACAGAGTAAGGAGTAAAGGATGCTTAGGTAAGACATTAAGTTGAGAAGTTGTGAGTAAAGAAGTTACAAGTACTAAGGGAGGGTCTGGGGGTCCTATCCCAGAAAATGTTTGGAAATTTCCCTCTAAAAAACAGGATTTTAGCTACAGTTTTGGTATACAGGGTGTATCTGAAATGATGCAACAAACTTTCAGGGATGATAGTACTCATCAAGACGAACAAGAATCGGTTTAGAAATGGGGTCCCAGACCAAATCCCAGGGAGTTAAAAATGGAGCGACACCCCAAAAAAACATTGAAAAATTCAATTTGTAGAACAACTACTATTGGTAAAAACTTAATTATGGTCTCAAAAATTGTGGTTTAATATGATCTTTAAAATAACCTCAAAAGTCTTCACTTTAAAATTTGTTTTATTATGAAAAAAGTTAAAAACACAAAAAATGTGAAAACTCAGCCAAAACCTTATTTTGTATTTCGAAATCCTTTCTTTTGATTTGATAATCTGAAAGATCATAGTTGAAAACCCTTAAGTCCAAAGTTTCACGTAAATACAATCAATATTAAACGCTTGAGATCCTGTTAAAGTTTGTTTTTTGCGTGCGCAAACAGCTGTTCTGGAAACAGCGCTAGAAAACTGCTTCCGCACCCAAAAACAAACTTTAACAGGATCTCAAGCGTTTAATATTGATTGTATTTACGTGAAACTTTGGACTTAAGGGTTTTCAACTATGATCTTTCAGATTATCAAATCAAAAGAAAGGATTTCGAAATACAAAATAAGGTTTTGGCTGAGTTTTCACATTTTTTGTGTTTTTTAACTTTTTTCATTATAAAACAAATTTTAAAGTGAAGACTTTTGAGGTAATTTTAAAGATCATATTAAACCACAATTTTTGAGACCATAATTAAGTTTTTACCAATAGTAGTTCTTCTACAAATTGAATTTTTCAATGATTTTTTGGGGTGTCGCTCCATTTTTAACTCCCTGGGATTTGGTCTGGGACCCCCCTTTCTATACCGATTCTTGTTCGTCTTGATGAGTACTATCATCCCTGAAAGTTTATTGCACCATTTCAGATACACCCTGTATACAGTCCGAATTTTCAGGTAGGATTTGCATTTTCATGGACTTAATATAAGGAAGTATATAATAGAGTTCCAAGTACTAAAGGGGATCTAAGGGTCATCTCCAAAAATATTTTGGAAATTTGTCTCTAAAGACAGGGCTTTAACTTGATTTTGGTACACTTAGTCCAAATTTCGGACATACATTTTTAGGTAGCAATTGGAAAAACTTATTGTAAAAAAATTTTTGAATAGTAAAAATTCAAACACAAAAGGGAGTTAGTGGTCCTCCTACAGAAATTGTTTTGGAAATTTAACCCCAAAAAAACATGTTTTTATCTTGTTTTGGTACAACAAGTTCGATTTTACGGGAGAGTCAGAGCTTCCTCGACCCCCTTATATACGCCCCTAGTTTTAAAAAGAAATCAGTTAATAATTTTTCAACATCTGTAATCGCAGTGGCTTGTATAGAAATTTATGTAAGGAGAGGCCCAAATATCCTCTAAGAAAGTTAAATTGTCATATAATGAACCTAATATGACAATAAATGTGAATAAGTGAGTTCAAAGCACAAAAAAGGGGTTCTGGAGGTTCTCTCCCAGAATAAAATTTTAAAATTTAACCCTAAAAACAGGGTTTTAACTCATTTTGGTACCCCCAGCCCAAATTTAGAGTAAGGTGGGTTGAGGTAAAATGGGTCAATTTTTAGGTACTTTCACATTCCAAGTTTTATTTCATCAAAACTATTACTTTTTAATGATTTCTTTCAATTAGATCTTGACATTACAATCCTTCAGAACATTTTCATCTAATTTTATCAAATATTTTTTAGCTATAAGTTGGTTAAACTTAGCATCAAAGTAATGACCTATTTTACCCAAACGTGGGGTAAAATGGGTCTCATTGCAAAAAGATCTCAAAAATATATTTATTACTAAATATACATGAAAATAAGAAACAAAGCAATCAATTAAGCCGTTTTTATCTGAAGAAATTTGTTTTAAGTTGTACTTTAATGAAATTGTAAAACTCCGAAGTTAATGAACATTGTTTAAGTATAGCAATTAAAATACTGAATTTGGAGAAAAATTAAACTTGTTTGACAGCTCAATGTATATTTGAAAGAAATAAGTTAAAAATATTGTTTTTACTTAACACAGAAGGCCGCCTAACTATGACCCATTTTACCCCAAGTACAAAATATTGTTATAAAAGATAAAATATTTTATATTTTTCTAAGCTGATTGGCTTGAAATGTCTCTCTGACTTTCGTTTATGGAAAAATATTACAAAAGTCTGCTGTAATTTTTTACAATATATAGATATTTGGAAGTAGGTAAACCCTGTTTTTTCGACAACACCATTCACCGTTCAAATAAAATATTGTTTCAGTTCTTAAATTCATGAATCTAAATTTTTGACAATCGGAAAATGTTGCCAACAGATAAAAGATTATATTACAAAAAAATGAGCGAAAATAATTCAATTCAAATTTGATTTATAACGAGTTAATTAAAACTGACCCATTTTACCCCAACCCACCCTATACCACGAATGCATTTTTTTCGTAGATAGAAAGAGTTCTACTGGCTGGATGAGATCCTCGCGGGCCGTAGTTTCGAGACCTTTGCCTTTGACCACCTTGACCCCCCATTACCAATAATATACACTAGCCATCCCCCAGGGGGGTGAAAAAAAACAGAAACAGAAGCAGGCACATTTCGTCATGGGCTCATGTTTTTTTGCTGTCATATCAAGAGAAAAAAACGAAAACCATGTGTCTACTTTCATCTAACAATCCCGAATTCGCAACCTTTTAAAAGTTAAATTCAGCATTGGGTGAACTAATTTTTGCTTCAATTTGAATACGTATTTCATTTTATGGGATACTTTAATTTGAAAATCGGTCAAACGTGTGATTATTTTGAAAAACTTGAAAATGGATAATAAAAATGGAATGTGTAATAAAAATATGTAGTTATAGGTTGAATATGTAAAAATATGTAATTAAACCTAAACATGCAAAAATATGTAAAATAAACATGGTCTTAATCGATTCAAAATCTTTTAAAACGTATGGAATCCAAGAGCACACTTTAATATCAGATTCCTGAACAAATATGTAATTACATATAAATCCTAGCCCTAGTTATTAGAATGTATAATATAACAATTTTACAGACAGACCACAAAATCTTACAAGGATATTGAAGCAAAAACTAGAGAGGATCGCTGTTGGTTTTTGATTTATTCCCTATCATACAAAAAAAAACAAATATCAACAACCTATGAACTGATTAAATTGTCTTCTGACTTTTGTGGAAAAAAACGTTACGATTTGAAAATTTAACACAAAATGTGAAAAATCGATGTTACTTATCAATTATGGTTCCTCAAAACAAGCTATTTTTTTCCTTTCCACGATAAACACAGGAGAGAAAAAACATGTATTACTATGAAGAGAGTGTTAAGGATAACTGGAGGTAGCAAACGGTTTTGGTGGCTTTTCACAAAAACTTTCAACCCATCTGGAGTCAAATTTTAAACATAAATTGATGGTTTAAAAACATTCATCGATAGAAAGTTATATAAAACATTCTTCAGACAGACCTAAAAATCTGAATAGGATAAGGGACAGAAACTGGAGAGGCTTTTTGTTGGTTTTTGATACATTCTTTACCATACAAAAAAGAAATCCATACATCAATAACCTATGTACTGATTTGACTGTCTTCTGACTTTCGTGGGGAAAAATTGTTAGTGAATTAATATTGTAAGCGAATTATATTTTTTAATTACAGCCATTTTCTCAACTTTTTCTTATGGAGAATCATATAGTTTATTTCTGAAAGAGCGCACCGAAATTCCTCAGGCACCAAGTGATCATTATCTAAAACAGGAGTGGCCAACCCAAATGATCTTGAGGGCCACTTTGGAAAACCAAAATACTCTCACGGGCCGCATATAAAATTTTAGGATATTCACTCAAAATGATATTGAAGAAAGTTGATATTTTTTGGATCCATTGCTTAGTTTAACAGTTTCCTAAATAAAATATTCATTTAAATTGACCTTTAAGAGCCACCCCAAGAATACCTTTTCAATAGGAACTAAACAGATGCCGTTGAAAACCACTGGGAATTACTCGAAACTAAGTTATGTTCCCACCTGTGGCGGGCGCATATAGATATTTATTTCACCAAGACCCAAATTTTCTTTAAAAATCAAAGCTAGATTTTTGCACTGGGAAGAGTACTCCAACATATTCTTCAGCCCCCATGCACATTTAATAGGTTGAATGCATCACTAAAAATAAATTTTTAGGTAGGATTCGCACCTGGATGAACTTAATATCATAAATTAGTTGTGAATAATAGAGTCCCTAGTACTTAAGGGTTAAGGGGGGGTCTAGGGGTCATCCTCCAGCAGATTTTTGAGTCAACTTTTCGGAGTCAAATTTTGAACACTAATTCTCATAACTATAACGATAACTCAGAATGATCAAAATTTGGGACATGAAACAAATTAATATTCATTCACAAGTGCGCAACAAAATTTTCCTACCAAACTGCTCGTTGTATAACAGCAAATATGGCTTCTGGCGACGTTTCAGGCAAGTACCGTCTTCGCCAATCGCTGCTAATTTCGTCCCCTGGCTTCCCCGAGTCTCCAAGGGCGGCCGATCCTCCTTTCCTAACAACCGCCGACCCTGACACCACTCGCCAACCACTTGGAACAAAGGCTCGTTGCGGCACACGCGACCACCAATTAGCGACAAAACGCCTATCGATAGCTTAAACCCGGGATGGGTAGCTAAAAACGAGTGTATTAGAGTTTAGCGCGTGCGAGAGTTTGTTTGTTCACGGTAGGGTTGGTTTATGATTCTTGTGTGTTTTGTGAATGAATGAATTTGAGGAAGGTGGTAGAGGGATGATGCCTTGTGGTTTTTGATGAAAAGGGGAGAGTGGTGTCCTTTTGGAGGTGTCACGAAGGTGGTTAATGCGTGGCGTTTAGGTAAAAAGGATAAATCGTTTATGAAGATAAATTAAGGTGATTTCCGGGATAGTTCACCGATTGGATGTTGAAGTTTGTTTGATAAGAAGAGTTTAAGAGTTTTGTTACTTAAGTAACCATGAATAGGGTCTTGAGAAAAGGTTATTCAAGGACCTTTACTATTGTTTTCATCATCATTGCCATTCTTTAATAAGTATCCAGCATATATATTCTTATCTTATACATCCTTTGAAATATAAAATATTAGTTTAAATTAATGATTGAGTTAATTTAATTTGAGAAAGAGAAAATATGGTGTAAAAATTAATAGTACAACTGGATAAAACTTTTTAAAATATTTGTCATGCAAGTGGAAATATATTCTAAACGCTGTAAAGGTATAATGTAATAAGTTCAATAACTATAGGTAAGAATGTTTTTGGTCAGTTTAGTTTTGGCTCTCTTCCCCTCTTGCAACAAAATAAGCATCTCAACCCTTCTCTCAAGCCAACCCCCCCCATTCGTCCTTGTTTTTGTCATACAAAACCATCATTTAAAAAATGTTCATTTAAAACAACCTTACTTTATCATTAATGTTTTTCTCTTGTGGAGAAAATTATAGTCCTCTAAGCATTAAAATTTTTTTTTCACGTTATAATAGTTTGAAAACATGTTTTAATGTCTTACGTAAATACCTTTAATTTCCCCTTCCTTCCCCCTTGCCAGAAAAAAAATGCAAATGGGAAAACCCCGTCCCACTTAGGTGTTTACGTATAACATTTAAATGGCCCCTAGTAACAATCTTGAGGATTGGAAGTGATAGAAAATTGCAGGGTTCGATTTCTAAAAAAAGAGGTACCGGAACGGTAAAATTTGGTATCACAACTGGAGAAGCGAATACTTTTTAATACCAAAACTTAGGCATTTATTTTCAAATTTAAATTTTAAAAATAAATTCAACTGTGTTGTACTAGATTAGGAACAGTGTTCTAACATAATAAATGAATAAGACGATGAACTCTTTATACACCTTTTTTTACAGTGGGTTATACTTTTGCCCCAGCAGGGTGCCTCTTGTAGGAAGCGGGACGGCTTATCATCAATGAACCAATAGTGTTGTATATTTTGCCAATTTAAGGAATATAATGCGTAGTTTAAGTCCTTAAATGGTAGAATTTAAGATGTCGCAAATTTGTACAGCGATCTGGCAAATCTGGTTCAAATAAAAAAGAATCAACACCAGGAGCGGATTGTGGGTAGTTCAAATGGGGGTTAACAATCATGTTTTAAAAGAACAATTAAGTAAAATCCTTACAATTAAATCACAAATATTATTATTTGCAAAAAAGATAAAAATGCATTAAAACATATGTTTTTTAATTTGAAATATGCCTCTTTTATATTTTTTTGGTAGGGTTCTCACTGTTATGAACTTAATCATCTGAAAATAAATCTTATAAATTGAGTTCTAAGTACAAAAAGGGGGGTCTGGGGGTTCTCCCCATCAAATATTTTGGAAATTTGACAGTAAAAACAGGGTTTTAATTCATTTTAGGACTTTTTTCCTACATTAGAAAGATATCCGCTAGCCTGATGAATGGGTCTCACGAGCCGTAGTTAGGAGACCCCTAAATATAATATAATTTTTTTCCGAAAAAGAGGTTCCGGAACGCCGTTCCGGCTGAAATCGAGCCGTGGAAAATTGTATTCAATTTCACCTTGAGTAGTAAAATATTCCTAAGTTTAAAATCTCCCAAGTCGAGGTTTTCTTAGATGAAGAAAATCTGCTCTGAATGAATGAATATTTACCTGCATATTTGCTAATCGTAAAGGAACTCCAGCTAGGCACATGAGAGTTAATGCTGGAAATATGAGATAGGAAGTACCTAAAAATAAAGAAAATAATTTAAAAACTATCTAACGCTGTATTTTACTTTTATTGTAATTTATTTGGATGTACAATAAGGTGGCTCATTTTCCTATGTCGAAAAAAAGTTTACGAATTCTATCGGGCCCAGCAAGAAAAAGTGACACGTGTGAAGTATTATTTATTCCATTACAATAACTGTACATTACAATGTGTGTGTGTGTGTGTGTGTGTGTGTGTGTGTGTGTGTGTGTGTGTGTGTGTGTGTGTGTGTGTGTGTGTGTGTGTGTGTGTGTGTGTGTGTGTGTGTGTGTGTGTGTGTGTGTGTGTGTGTGTGTGTGTGTGTGTGTGTGTGTGTGTGTGTGTGTGTGTGTGTGTGTGTGTGTGTGTGTGTGTGTGTGTGTGTGTGTGTGTGTGTGTGTGTGTGTGTGTGTGTGTGTGTGTGTGTGTGTGTGTGTGTGTGTGTGTGTGTGTGTGTGTGTGTGTGTGTGTGTGTGTGTGTGTGTGTGTGTGTGTGTGTGTGTGTGTGTGTGTGTGTGTGTGTGTGTGTGTGTGTGTGTGTGTGTGTGTAACCAAACTTGGTATACCTACGTAGAAAAACTCAAGAAAAAACATAGGCTATGTTTCGAAAACTTTAATTGACCCCTTGACCCTTTTTATGGTCATTTTACTGAAATAGCTTTATTTCTCCTCCAGAAGAGATCTGCATACCACATTGTTACAAAAACATAATGCAAAATTACAGTTTTTAAAATAAAAACTAGATATAAGTCTAATTAAAAAATATAAATACAATCTAAAAATATAATTAAAGGAAATTTAAAATTTTAAAACATGTTATTAAGTATATTTTAAAACATTTTTATTTGAAAGTTGATGGAGCTTTTAAATAAAAAGTTTCATGGAATAGCATTGTTGTTAAAATAGTCTCCATGGAAACAAAAATGTAAATCAAAAGATGATCATATTGTAGCTTTAAGAAAGTTGATTTATAAAAAGAAACCTATTGAAAATGTTAAAACCCTTTCAATAGAAAGATTGATTTTTTGTCTTAAATTGCAAATGGAATATGGATTAATTATTGAATAATTTCAGAGAAAAGTTAATTAAAATCCTGTATCACAGGTTCTAAATGGGCATATTTTAAGTAATTTTGGGACATTTTTTTCTAATTTTTCTGTTTTTTTATGGGGATCATGCGGTTAAATGTAGAAATCATTCAAAAATTGTAATTCTTGACAAGTGGATGGATTTTAATATCTTTCATCCGGTGAATAAAGTGTAGTAAAATGTGTTGAAAATTTTAAAAAGAAAGCTATAACTCCACCCGTGCAATGCCGGGCATATCAGCTAGTTATTAATACAAAAACACAACTTCCAAAGTGGCAATATAATACATTATCATATAACAAAACAGGCGTAGAGTAGGTGGATCTTTTTAGCAAACAAACAGTAGATTGCCAGTGGTAAATTTTAAGTATTTAGATCAGATACAATCTCCTTCAATTCTGGTTAGTGTAAAACGATATTTTTAAGTTTTATAAGTAGGAATAGTTGTATTTTTAATTAATGCCGCATTTCAAAATTCGGACAGTTATTTCATTTGGTGGTCTTGGGATCCAAATGTGATAACATAAAATATGTTGAAACAAGTGTGGAATTGATAGTTTGTTCTTAGGCAGTAGGAATATCATGATTAGATTCGCCTCAGTAATGATTTACCAAATTTTTTTTCTATAGCAATAGACTGAAACCCAGGCCTATAAATTATACTTCTTTAAAGGGAGGATTAACTCAAAATATCTTCTTAGCATTCTCTTATGCTTTCATAAAAGTTTAAATGTAGAAAATTTAACTTTAAAATAAACACAAGTAAGTTTTGAAAATTAATGTAGCTAAATTAAAAATTTTGAGGATAATACTGAGCTCTGAGCTGAAAAGGCTGATCTACAGCTCTTCTTAAGAAAATATTTCAACATACCACTCTTAAACTATGTTTGTAATTTATATTTGGACATAAGGGACTCGTATGGGGGTACTTGAGATGGACTATCCCCAATATGCCACTAAAATTTCAAAGAAAACCCCAACCTTTAAATATTATCCAAATCTCCTCCGGGGATTGAAACCGTATAACCCACAAAAGGTGCCCACCTTCTGACTTATCTATTTTTATTGAAATGTTTATTTCTACCATCCTACTCAACCGGGAATAAAGGTTTCGCACATTTTTACGATTCCAGTAAGAAATCTTTGATTGCCAGTTCTAACCATTGATATATTTCAAAGTATGTTGTAATACAACTCGAGTATTTTAACTCTGGTTTCACTTTTAATAATTTCATAGTCTTCAATGATGATTTTTATACCATTGTGCACATTTACATTCATGACAGATTCGTGCAATCGAGGTAAAAGCCCGATTTTGTTTCGTTCATTAACATGAAATTACTGTATTAATTGAAACTTTGACGTCAATCCGGAGGCAAAAAGAGATTGTAATGGAATAATATTTCACACAAACATGTTACTTTGAGACCATTTGGCACCTTTTTGTCGCTGTGCTCTTAGGAAAATGCAAAAAAAATTTTTTTTGACCCACCCTAATGTACAACTAGATTTCTGAGCCATTGATATGTAATTTAATCATTATTTTTGTTGAATTAAGAAGAAGAAGAAGAAATTTTATTGTTTTCAGGCCGAAGCCCTCTAACAAAAGTGGCAAATACAAATACAAATACAAATGCATATAAATCCTTTCATTTTTGTTGAATTAATATTAAAATCTAACACATAATAAGATTAAACATTTTTTAGACAAAATATCATTATCATAAATATAGAATGGTGGAAATATAATTTAATTTTGGCAGTATAATGATGCTTCTTTGATAAATAGATTATAATTACGTGGCTAAATAAAAAGTTATTAATATTATATGATTAATATTAAAATGATGCTATTTTTGAACCTTTTCCCAATTTCAAAAACTACAGACTTAAAAATAGGTATCATTAAGAGTAATTAGAATATGATAATTAATCTCTATCAACGATTCTCACCTTCGATATTTTTTCAGCAATTATACTATAAAAAATTCGTTTTAAACTATCAAATGCTACTGACATCCTTTCATCAGGTGTTCTTAGAAAGCTCTTAAGAAGCATTATACATGATGAATTATTATTTCCACACTTCTAAAGACATCATAATGATAATTGCAGGAAATGTACTGCAACTATTAAAATTCTTGGGCATCCCATGAGGAATCATTAGGTTTTATTTTGAATTTTTTTATCGAAAACTTCTGGAACAACACCCTAGCGTTTAGAATGCTAAATGCGATTTAGAAAACTGGTATTATCTTTTTGTTTGTCTGGAAATTCCCCTTATATAATAATTGTAATCTGAATATTAAACAGTATAGGAACTTAACATATAGTGTGTTCGTTGAAAAGAAAGTGTTGCGTTTATGTAACATGGAAGACAAACTAAAACATAAAACTATCAGAATTTTTTTTTATTTCTAAGAATTTATTTGACAATATGTTTTTAAATTAGACGCATAATGGACCGTTTCTGCTTTTAGAGATTATAGTATTTAGGTTTTATTAAAATTGTTATAATTTATCTTATAGAATTTTTAAATTATCATATTAAGATAATTAGTATAATTAAATGAGTAACACTGTTATTTTAATAAATTCCTCAAATCCTCTCGGACACTCCCACGATTATTTGTTGTATATTATATTAATTGAATAATAACGTTAATTTGCCCACACTATTGCTGATAAAAGAAATTGGAGTTAGGATGTAGAGGATAACTTAAAAATGAATTGCGAATGGCTATGGATTTGTATGGGATGCTACAAATTATTAACTTTCTTTCGTAGTTTCAGCTTATTTTTGGGCTGATTTTTTTGCAGTTTTTTTAAATTTAAAGTTTATTTATTAACTAATACATTATTATTTACTAGGACATTACTTTTTCGTTATCAAAATAAGATCTTTCGACTTCCATATTTAAATAATTTAGTTGTAAGAAACATTACATCTTTTATATAAAACCACGAATGAAATAAAATCTCGAAACAATACTTAAGAGTATCCCATCGTTTGTGAATTTATAACAAATAATGTATTAATAAAGAAAGCAACACAAACTTACTTTTTGTGGTTATAGAGAGGAGAATGGTCCCTACAGTAATTAGAGCACTGAAAAGAAGAGCAATTAATCACACACATTTACCTTAAAAATTGAAAAGTAAAGTCAGACTTCCCAGAAAAATAATGTTGCAGAAATTATAACGTAAAGCAATAACCTCTGATAAAAACTAAACAAAAAAATATTAAGATATTTTTTTAAAAAGTATTTTGATGACAATCAAAGCTATTAAAGCATTAAGAGGATTAAGTAAATTCATTTTTATTTGTTTTCTATCATTACGAACAAAAAAATTAAATTTTTACCCGGGAAACACATTTAAGAGGGAAAAGGATTTTGAAACTACTTAGTTTATTTTGTGTATCCCATTTTATTCACACTTTTAACATTGGAACTATCTTTGAAAGAAACTTCTTCATTATTTTTCTATATTTAAACCATTATAATGTTATCAAACGATTGCATTCCATCTAAAAGATAACCTACTCCATAGTGTGCGACTGCTAAAATACAATTACCGTGTACCATTGTATTGAAACTTACTTTTTGAAGCAGCCTTAATAATATTGCAGGAAACAATAACAATACACTATTAAAAATGTATTAGTAGTAAAACTATGTGTTTAGTTTATTAACTGAACTAAAACTGCGTTGAATAAGTTATACATTTTACTTATATAGTTTTGGAATTTTAAGGTAAAAAGCTGCGTTACCTGGATCTTTATAAAGCTAACCCAAAAGTATCACGCCTTCAGTTCTTATCATTACTTAATCTTAGTTCTTATCATTAATAAAATGTATTTTTTTGTAAAATTGTGTGATTTGATTACTTTTTAGCGTTAAAGCCATTCTCAATGCACCTCCTAAATTGTCCACTTCATGTAAGATTTAGTTTTAATCAATGTTAATCATACTATCTAATTTTAGTTCATTATTTTTGTCGAATTAGATTTAAAAGAGTTCTATTTTCCAAATATCTACGAAAAGACACATTTTCGATTCTCTTTTATATTTTTATAATGATTTTCAGTTCATATACCAGCTGGTTTTCTTTAAGTACAAATTTTAACACTTTTTTCAACAATATTGAATCGTAATAGTCAACAGAAATCAACAATCCAAGCATTAAAATCTTTAAAAAATTATCAAACGCTAAAAGCAAAGGTAAATAATGGTAAAAAATCTTTAAAAATGTTTTTGAAATAATAAAAAAAACTTTCCAAACCGAAGTAAACCATAAAAACTGGCCCATGGACATTGAAATCCCTTGAACGCTTAAGAAAATTTTCCATGATTCACTTATTCGCCATTTCTTAAATTTAAACTCTCTTGACCGCAATAAAAAAAGCAGAGGTTATATAAGAAGCAGTATCGAGTCTAGCTCGTGCCCACGTGTCTGTTCGAACTGATGGCTCGAAACAAACGAGCAAAGGTAGTGCGAAATGTTCTCAAATAAACCCTTTCGTCCGGAATGAGAGGATATAAAGCCAACAGGTCTTTCGAGCGTTACAACTAATCAGAAGTGTTAAAGTAAGCGTGGTTTGTTTAATGAATCCGGAAAACTTGAGTGATTCATTTTTAATTGCGAAAACTGTGCCGAGTTCCCACAAACCGTTAAAGGAACGTGGAGTTTGACGGAGATGAGAGTCTAACATAAATCAGAGTATTTTTACTTCATGTAAAAATGAATCGTCAGTTTGAAAATGGGAATAAGTTCAAAAACCGAGTTTTGAAAAATCGAGAGAAAAAAACTAAATAAGTATTGGAATTTTTGCTGCATAACCGCCACTAAATTTTTACTGTAAATTCAGGACCCTATTTAGAAAATAGAGCAATCATCAAAACAAATATAATTATATTGAAAAATATTTTACAGTTGAAAAAAGCTGATGGACTTATTCCCTTTTTCAACCTTATGAAATTTCAATTGATGGAAAATCTTAAAAACTACTTAAATTCACATTTAAATTATATTTCTGATTTGTTCACAGCACAAAAGTGAGAAATAGAAAGATTAAGGCAAATTTAATTCAAAATTATTAGAAAATTGAGTCATATTAAAGCAGTAAAAACGGAGTAAGTGAATACGAATGGAGTTAAACATTCCACGGATAAAAAAGTTAAAAACACTTTTAAATTAAAAGAAAACTTTATTTTGGCTTAGTTAGGAGCACAAGGAATAAGAAAAGAAAGATAAATTAACTACTCCAAATTAAGTTTAAAAATGCAATGAATAGACATCGATTTCGCAAATTCAAGGGGCTATATCTGATAATAGGGGGAAGTTATTTTTCCCTCTTTCCCCCCTCATGTGTAGAGCAAGGATTGGTGTTATTTTGGGCACAAAAAGTTAATTTGTTATTTTTTGGACTTATTCCCTTTTTCAAACTGACAATTCAAATATCCCTAACCCAAGCAGCATAAACGTTCAAGATTCGTAATATTTTCCCTCTGAGGCTAAATTTCGTTTACTTATAGTTGCAATTACGTTAAACTTGACATATATTTGGGATGAGCTGTGCTACAAGGGTATTTGTTTTATTTGAATAATATCCCATTCATTATAAATTTTTATGACTTATCCGATTTACTCACACCATTGGAATAGAAGGATATGTTTTGGGAAGGCTCCATATATATCATTTAATGGGGTCTAGGACACAAAAATCGTAAGATTTAAAAAAAAGTTCTTGCTTTTAAAAAGAAACGCTGTTTTTTCTGCTTAAAATGACGTTTGAATTATGTTTCTATCATAAATAGAACCGGAGATACAATCCTTTGTTGCCGGCTGCTTTGGTAATCTATGTTCAACATTCAAATCCGTTTTTCTCTATGATGGGTTTCTTCCCTGTTTCTCATCTTTAAATAGATATTAGTCAAGAACCGTTCAAGATAAAGAGTTGAAATTTAAACTATATAATTTTTAACATTTTACTTTAATTTAGACTCGGGAAATTTAAAAATTTTATTTACTTTTTAAAATATAAATTTTTAAAAAAAAGTTGCATAAACATTTTAAGAATTTTTACTTAATTGTTCATATTTTTTCAAAAAATTAATATTTCTTAAAATGTTGAGTCTAAAACAAAGATAATATGTTTCTGTTTGATTTAGTGAAAATTTTTTTTAAATTTATCCATAATTGAAAGGATGTCAAAATTTCGGGGGGGGGGGGTCCGGCAGTGTCTTACGTAATTATGGTGGGGGGGTTGAGGTATGCTTATCTTTGCTGACAAGGGGGGAGGGTGTTAAAAATGACCAAAAAATTGCTTACGTAATATTTGAACGGCCCCTATCGACAGATTCAAAACCCCTTAAATTTGCGAAATCGATGTCCATTCATTGTATTTCTTAATTTAATTTGGAATTAAAGTTAATTCGTATTTCTATACACAGCTAAAATAAAATTTCCTTTAAATTTTAAACTGTTTTTATTTTTTTCCATGGAATGTTCATTCATACTCCGTTAATACTGCCTTAATGATTCAGTTTCGTAACAATTTTGAGTTTTATTTATATTAGTCTTTATATTTCTCACTTTTGTGTTGTGAACTAAGCAGAATTATAATTTGAATGCGAATTAAAATAGTTTTTAATATTTTTATTCAGTTGAAATTTCATAAGGTTGAAAAAGGGAAGTCCGTCAACTTTTTTCAACTGTAAAATATTTTTGGAATGTACTTAAAATTTGTTTTTGATAATTGCTCTGTTTTCTAAATAAGGTCCTGAATTTCCAGTAAGAATTATATTTTATACAACGGAAATTCCATTACTCATCAAACTGTTTTTTTTTCGATTTGAAAAAAAAACAAGTTTCCACAAATCTTAGTTTTAGGACTGATTCCCTTTTTCAAAATGACGAACGATTCACATTTATTTGGAATTTATTTTAAAATAACTTTCTAAGAACAATGAATTTTCGTCAATTACTTTAAAGTGCATGTTTGAAAAAAGTGTACCTACTGGGATATTTTAAATGTTTATAAATAGTTCTTTAAAAAGTATGTGTATTCTTATCCCAATGAAGACATCTCAGCAATTGTATATATAAGATAATTTCTTGAAATATGATAATAAACAATTTTTTTGTTAGCATAAATTGAATTTATGGTCGCTACGATTCTCCCGTTAATTCAAGGAAAAATATCCACCACTTTTGAATCTCTGTAAATTAATATCAATTATCTATGTGCTCACTTTGCCAATAGCTTAATTACTATAAATTTAACTCAAGTTCTAATCCAATGTTTAATCTAACCCGGTAGTAGAGTAATGGATGATAGATCCTGATTATCTCATCCTTTTCATCAGCTCTTCTAGTGAACGGAATTGGGTGAAAACAGTGACCTCCTTCCAAGAGTTAATCTTGGTCAAGAAAATAAGATCGAATAACTCTTCAATTTACATTTCATCAAGGTTATCTTGAATCTGAATTTCGCGTGTTAAACTGGCTGAAATCCAAAAACACTTTGGAATGATGTGTTCAGTATATCCTGCTTTTTGATGGTGAAAAAAAAATGATTGAACGTTATTAAAGAGGGGTACTACCAGCCCAATTTACTCCAAATTGGCCAATAGGTTTATTTATATTTAGTTGTAAAAAGGATAACTTGGCCACAAATGAATAAAATACTAAATAGCTAAAATAACAAAGCAACCATTTTTGATTACTCTATAGTCTGTCTATTCATAATAGGGCACTGAGACGTAATGTATTTGAAGCAGTTACTATTGTAATTATTATCGAAAAAATTTTCTTGTGTTTCTTATAAGGCAGCCTAAACAGAAATATAGTTAAAATATTGTAAAAGACTCGGTCACTCAAGTTGCGTGATGAGCGTTATTAGGCATTATTGAGCATTTTTTTATCCTGTTTCAGTGGCCTATTTAAATTGAACACTCTATAGTATATTCCACTTCCTTTCTATGAGCTAAACTTCAATAAGATTTCCCATCTTTCATTTGCTTCTGGACACTTTTGCTGCACCTCTGTTATCCTGGATATTCTTTAAGTAGTCTCTGTTCCCTTTCAAAATTTTGCCAAATACTTTCCCTTTGTAATCTCATAATTATTATTGGAAATTTTGAAGAGTTAATTTATTTTTACGAATGTAATGAATATTTAAGGTAAATAATAAAGAAATGAGGCGTTTAAGATTATATTTTCCTTATCCATTTCACACAAAAACTATTTTGTTTTTTAGTACCTTTACATTTGTTAATTTTACAGCTATTAAAGCTGCAACCACAGTATCTTATTTAGAATATTTAATCTGAAAACAGTTGTATTTTTGTTATTAATTATTTTGTTAGTTAATTAGAAATATTATTTTTTACTTTTACCTTGTGCAGGGCCAAAAATTAATTGGGATGCAATCTGGATTGAGATCAATGGTTTGCAATGAATGGGTTGGGCACATAGTGATGAAAATAAAAAATGGGACATTTCACCCTGTAGGCGAATGGGTTATGGTAGCGGGTAAACCGTTTTTCAAGGTTTAACGTATTCTTTTTTCTTTGTCGTTCCAATGGCAGCGTTAACACACGCTATGGCCGAGGCCATTACTTCAGACACGCCGATAGCAATGGTACCCCGTTGGTACCCAGTTGGCAGCTGTGGACCGAAGCCACCACGAAGGGGAAATACTATTGCCCACGCCATACACATATTCAAAAGCATAGTCCCTTTTTACAGGAGGGGGGCACATTTATCCACACACAAACATCCATGACCAAGTGGGGATTCGAACTAAACCCCAAATAGGCGGCTTCGCAGTTCAATACTCTAACTACTAGGCTAGCACGCCGGTATTTTAATTACTGTAAAATTTTGGTCTTAGGGACGGTCTATAAAAACACAAAGAAAAAGACGAACAGAGGGTCCAAAGCACAATTTTCAAATGCCCTCTCATGGAAGAGGTCAGTTCTTTAATAACCGAGGGGTAGACTGGTCAATTTGTCGGTCACAGCTGTGGTTGGATGCCACCTGTTTAATCAGTCTGTCACTTTAAGAGGGGTATTAGAGAACTCGAGGATTGAGATTCCTTTTCTCCATCTTTCAGGACAGTCGTAAACTTCATGAGTAGTGAGCAGTATGTGATCCCATCGCCACCAGGGCCCCAATCACAAGACATACCCAATATTTTTTTTTTCAATTTGCATTATCGTCTATGATGGCCCATGAACTTTCTGTTCTGGTATTCTGCTTATTAAAGTAAATACAAAATGTGACTGAAATAACTAATCTATCCTACGAATCAATAATTCCATACACATTTCCCATAAAATACTGGGTTCGATACTTGTTGATATGAATAGAGCTTTTCTCATCACGTGATTTGGCCCTAGACACAGCCATAGAAACAGGAGTGTTGGAGGACAAGCTATGGCATCCACTCCATCACTATATATTTATGTTAAAAAAAGAAGTACTATAAGGAAAATATTTTGATTATTCGCGGAATTAAATCCATATGGAATGGATTAAGAAAGGTTGTTTTGGGGCGTAAGTAACACTATGAAAATTTCGTATGTAAATCTCTAACCCTACTTCTGATTTTTACTTAAAATTTGGGATATACAGCGGGTATTCTTTCAGAAAGCGTTTAGAAAGTTCACTGAAAAGTTGTGCTTTACTCCGCATTTTACCACATTGTAAAAAATACGGCACTTTACCCAAAAAAGTGGTGGAAAGTAGTTGCCTCAATATCATTGACGGATGTTTATACGGTGATACGGAAGGACCTTCCACAGGAATGGAACCTCCCACGGAATCTAGGTGGAGGTATCTCCTAATCGCAGAGTTAAATCACTCAATGATATTGAGACAACTTTTTTCCACCACTTCTTTGTATATAGTGCCGTATTTTTTACAGTGCATTAATTAAAAACACTGAAAAGCACTAATCGTACTTGAGCAAGAGCCTGATGATCCTGAGCCCCAGCCGGTCGATGAGGAATCCCCAGATGAAGGCGCTGAAGCCCACGCAGAAGATGCCGATGGTGTAGGCCAGGTTGAGCACCTTGTCCTGGGCCACGCAGCCCACCGCCAGCCGGATCTGCAACAAACAAACTTCAGTTGTTTGCTTTCCTTCCTCCAGGCACGGGTTAAGTGGGACGTCGGTGTTAATTGAATGGGCAATTCCAGTATTTGTATTTTAATTTTTGTATTCGATAGAGGTATCCAAGAGAGAAACATACGTGCGAATGTTTTTAATTACGATGCATTGATGCATATTTATTTTTTAATTTCATTTCAAAGTTTGACTTTATAAAAAGGGCACGAAAACAAAACAGCATGTGACGTCATTCAATACGAAACATTTGTCATAAACCTAGTAATCAGGGTTGGGCATCAGACAAGGCTACCGGTGACGTCACGAGACGTCACTGGCAGCGGAAGAGGTTGTCTGGATGCTAAGCTTCCACTAGCCAATCAGGCTAGTGGAAGCTTAGACACGTCACCTATATCTTGCCCTAACTCCGCCTTTTCCTACGCAAAGTGAAAGTGGTTGGTTGTTCAAACAGTAAGCAAGTAATGACGTCACTGGCAGACGAATAGGCCGTCTGGATGACGTGCTAAGCTTCCACTAGCCAATCAGGCTAGTGGAAGCTTAGACACGTCACCTATATCTTTCCCTTACTCCGCCTTATCCTACTCAAAGTGAAAGGTTGGTTGTTCAAACAGTAAGCAAGTAATGACGTCACTGGCATCGGAAGAGGTTGTCTGGATGACGTGCTAAGCTTCCACTAGCCAATCAGGCTAGTGGAAATTTAGACACGTCACCTATATTTTTCCCTAACTCCGCCTTATCCTACTCAAAGTGAAAGTGGTTGGTTGTTTAAACAGTAAGCAAGTAATGACGTCACTTGCAGCGGAAACTAGACGTCACGAGCTTATTGTAACAAAGGGAAGACCCAACCTTATATTCTAGAAACCTTGCTTATTAGTATTCGAAGCTATTTTAGTTCTTGGGTCTTTTATTGGTGGGTGGTAATGGTAACCATATACAGGGTGTCCCACGAAAAGTGGTACTTTTGAACCCCTTCAAATATAGTCATGAAAGGGGGGTCTAGGTATAGTAAAGTGATCGTGCCCTATCCGATGAGACAACTCTCAACTCCAGTTGTAGAGTAGCATCGATTCAGTAGGAAAAGACACCTTAAGCCAGAAAAATATCTAAAACGTACGCTCAATTAGGTTGAATTTACGAAGTTTTTACTTCTTAAAATGCTCCTCACGAGGCGAAAATTAGAAATTTTTATTCTTATGACTTAAGTAAATGACTAAAAGTATTCTTAGTTCATTAAATTAAATATTTCTAGAACAATAAATTGGTAGAAATATCGCGTGTTTTGTTGTTAAACAAACAAGTTCTAAAGAGGAGTGGCATTTAACTTTACATTCACGCATTTCAATCAATACAGTTAGAAAAACGGGATTTTATTCAGCCTGACATAAAATTTTAATCCGAAAATAAATTGATACATGAAGGTCATTGTTACAATTGATACAAAAAGTTTATAACTCAATCGATTCTACCAGACATATTGTCAATTCTGAAAAGCTGTCGCAAATTTAGTTAATCCCTTTTGCTTTCAAAACCGGTCCAATCTCATTACTATTCCAGTTCCTCTTGTTAACAATTTTACCCACAATAGAATAAATATGAAGTCATTTCTCCGTGCCTGGAGCTCTCACGGCACGGACCTTGAAAAAGTTAAAGGCTGAAATTCCCATCAATTATAAAATTATTGCAACCTTCCCCTAATCTATCTAAACCTGAAACAATTCCCAACCCCTATTATTACCACCTACACAGATTAAACTTAGTAGACAAAGCAGATTTCTCTTATGTTAACAAAAAAAATTGAGTACCCAACTTTTGCATAAAACTGAAACAGACAGAAAGATCGATTCATTGATAAAACGGGCGGAAGTTGGAACAAGGTAAAAAAGGCGAAGGGGAAACCCCTCTTATCCTTGATGAAAGAATAAACACCAAAATCAAGGCGATCCTTGAGACTAAATAATACTGTTCTGATGATTATTAAATTAATTAGAGTGCTTCATCTACCCCCGTGCAGTCTGTGCTGAGAACTACGTATATTGTTCGAACCGAGGACGAATTTTGGACCTTGCAACCAGAAATGATACAAATAGTCTATAGATGTAAGGACACACGTGTGTTTGGATATGCTCGTTTTTTGTCAAGCGTTTACGACAAAATTGACCCATTTAACTGTTTTATAAGTGTCCTCTGTATATAAAGTGAATCATTAGCTTAGCCAGTGAATGACAATTTATTAAAGAGCATATTAGGAAGTTTCAAGATTTCCTCTTGTAACGGTTGCTTTACCGTTAGAGTAGAGTTAATTGTAGAATGTTATAATAATACTCACTGTAAAAAACTTAGTTGATATACATAATGTTTAAGTTTTTTTTTAATTTTATGGTATTTATTTATTGCAAAACAAGCGAATTTCTTAAGATCACGGCTATTTATACCGGAAAAAATAAAGAAGTTAGTTGAGCACTCATCTAAAAAAGTGGGATAAAATCACATTGAAAAACCTACTTTTTTGTTAACCATTTACTACTTAATCAAGTTATAAAAGGAATAAAACTCATCTTAATAGCCCTTAAGTTAGATAAGTTTTATTTCTTTAAATACTTGAGACATATATTTTACGAACAATAATAGGTATTATATTCAAGGTGTAAAACTCTTCATATTTGGAGAAAATATTTCATTACACATCCTAATGAAACAAAACCTTCCTGCAAATTACTTAAAAGTTCAAGTTCTTTTAAACGTTTAGATCTATTAAAAGATACCAGTCACATTTTTTACAAAATTACCATGACATTGCATTTACATCAAAAGAAGGAAGGGGTCCGGTTTTAGATTAAGATTCATAACTTTTTTTTTAAATATCATTAGAATTTTAAATGCCATAATTAAGTTACTTTAAAATTAAATCGTATTAAGGTAGTCAACTGTTTTGTATTAAATCGTTAGAACGTATTTCAGATACCGATTTTCCCTCGTATATCAACTTAAAAATAACCTTTTCAATACAACCTTACTACAGCCATCGACCTAATTGAATACACAACACGTAATCTCAGCTTTCGTGTGCCCATAAACACTCAACCTTCACTCTTCCAACGCTTGATTTCAATGGCCAAAATTCGCACCGCCTCACAAAAGAATTACTTAAGCAATAAATCATTAACACTTTCGGTACGTAATCCAATGAAAACGATATTAAGAATCAGAGAAAAGCCCCTTGACCTCCATTGGTCAACGCGGGTCCTCGGACACTCGTCTAAATGGACAGAGTGTGCCTCTTGATTTTTCACTCTCCCCCGACCTTGAAAAACGTTCCATCGCGTGTTCGAAAATAACGGCGCGTGCCTCCTCCTCTGTTATAAAGGGGTTGATACAATAGCGGTTCGGATTGAAGGCAGTTCGTAGGGATTTGGCAACTTTTAACATTGTATATTGGTACTTAATATAGGCGTGATGAAGTTTTTTTTTATCAAAGTAGTGCATGGAAGGTAATACAGGGTGTCCACTTAATTCTAAGCTAAGAATTCCCTGAGTTTTCCAGGTTTTCCAGGACAATTTTTTTTTATTTTCCAGGTTCGGTCAAACTAAAGCTTTAAGGCGTTTTTTTTCTCAAAATTTGGAGACTGGATGGAACTTTTAAGATGGAACTTTTATTTACCTTCTATTCATACCATATATAAATAAACTTGATGAAAAAATATCTTCTATAGATTAGTATTAATTGGTTGAATGATACATTAATTTTAAAAATTAGACATTTAATTTACAGATGTTTTACTTATTGAGAAAAATAAACCGTTTTCTTTTTCTCTAGAAAAGCTTCAACCAATTTTGAGACTGAGCAAGAGCTCAAAAGGTAAAAGGAATACAAGATTTGATCAAATTATATTTGATCTTCAAATTAAACTAAAAAACCAAAATTGAGAAATGTTTAATTGATAATCAGGAGCCTTCAGTAAAAATTAACTTTAAAAGGCTAATGCTTCTTAAAAGCATCAAATTATTCAGAAATTTAACTGAGAAAAATTAAAACTTCAATTTTAAGTAGAGGATCCTATTTGTGTTTAAAGACTACCTTGTAAAGAAATGTCATTATATATTTTCATAAATAAGCTGAAAATCTTATCAGCTTATATTTTTTGGAGGAAAAAAACTACCTATCACTTACAACCATACCATAACTATAAAATTATTAAATTTAAATTAAGACTTAAGCAGAGTAATTCAAGTTTTCCAATAAGGTTTCTTTAAATTTTTCTACTTAAAATCATTTTAATTTGAGCACCAATAAAATAAGACTTCATAAGCAAGTCTTTGACTTAAGAATATCTCTCCATGAAAAAGCTCAAGTCCGTTTTCCACAATACACCAAATGCGAGAAGCCGACTTTACCGACCATTACGCCCCGTAAAAAAGGCTTCTCCTCATCTTTATGCTGCTGTGTGTGTGTGGGAAGAACAGCATGAACACAGCTTTCTTCCAATAAGAAGTCGTTTTTCCGTAATACAGTAAACGAACGAGGAGAAGGCGCCTTTACAGGCCGAGTCGCGCGAACGTATCGCCGTGCCGCGCGATGCGAGCTAGGATGCCGTTGATTTGACTAAATACCGGAGATTGTAACTCCACAATGTAAAAAAAACGCTGGAAAACGCTACGCATCGTACAAAATCACATTTTTCCAGAATATTTTTGGAATTCCCTGATTATTCCAGGTTTTCCAGGGCATTTTAGAATTCCCTGAGTATTCCAGGTTTTCCCGGTTTCCAGGGTTAGCGGACACCCTGTAATATTATTGAGAATAAGAAGTAAAATTCATGAAATCCTGTAAAAAAGTTTTTTTTAAACAAAAACAAAGTATATGTATAATAGGATGAATAACTAGAAAAATACTGGTTACCAACATGCCATTATTTGAAGTTCCTAATCATCTGAGAATATATAGACAGGAATTGGTAGCTTGGATTTTTGAAGGAAACAAAGACTAGAGGATTTTCCTTCTGCAATAATTTTGTGCATGATTTTCGATCGTTTTATAATTTTTCACACGTTTAAGACATTTTAAATATTTCGTTTGTGTATAAAAAAATTCATATTCATTTTAAGAGTTTACTTTAATATTGGAATTTTTTTTTCATTACACTACGAAAAAAAGGTTATTACATTACTCTGTATCTAATTTTTAATTATATTTATCAATATTTTAAAAGAAAAAATGCCCAATATTCATCCACTCTTTATATTACTGAACTGTTTTTACATTAACGTAATCAACAATGATGAATGGAGAACCTAAAGCTATCGGGGTATTTATGGATCACAGTAAAAAAACCTTTTGGTTATTAAAAAATACTTTTGATCGAAAATCCTTAAAATATCTTATGTAGAGAGGGCATGGACACTTTCCATCGGGATCAACACTGCTTTACAATTACTATATGTGTGGTATAGTTATCAGGCGCGGATCCAGCACGGCTCCAGAGGGGGCACTTTTCCAGACAAGATCCCCTTGTGGTACCATCGAGGGTATGGGGGTCCTCCCCCAGAAAAAAAATTGAAATTTACGTGTAAAAGTAGGGTTTTAACTCATTTTTAGAAATGTTTTGAGTCTAAGGGGGGCACTTTTCAACACTATTACCTTTTCTTATTGACCCAAAATGTCGAAATTTTGGGGATTTCCTAAAAATAAACACTGAATACCCCATTATGATACTAATGGGGGGTATGGGGGTCTTCCCCCACAAAATATTTTGAAATTAGACCGGTAAAAGTTGGGTTTCTACTCATTTTGAGAACCTTTTTGGTTCTCCAAGGGGGCACTTTCCAGAGTGCCACCCCCTGGATCCGCCACTGATAATTATACATTAATGACCCACAAATTATGCAAACACTCAAAAAACGCTGCTTCCTACACTTTTTGTACAAACCAGCTTGTTATTATCAACCGGATATTGTTATCATTCTGGTCTTTTACAAAATCACACTTAAATGAGTCGACTGTATCACCATCATGGAGATGATTCCTTTTGACCGCAACTGTGACGAACCGCAACTGCCGCTCCCAAACGGGGCTAATCGTTGCTGTAATCACGAGTGTAAACACTCAGCGGTAACACTCCTCGACAAAAGCCCGTTTCTGCGCCGACCCTGACCACTATTTAGCAGAAGGGAGGTGGTCAGTCGACCGTGGATTCGAAACGCGCTCACCGGCGCAGACAGTAATGAACTTGCCTAGGGAAAAGAACATTTTGAAGGTCGATGGCTTCCATTTTATCAATATGCACTCGTCGTCACTCATTATTGTTATTATTATTATGAGTTCGTGATTCTCCTCGCTTTTTTTGTTGGTTGACCACAATGGGTTTGACCTTCTTGAGGGGGTCTGGAGATTTTGCCGAGGGGGAGGGTCAAAAGGGGGAGTGAGGTGGTGAATTTGGTTCTTGACGATGGGTATGTAGGTTAATAGAGTGGTTGGTAATGAACAGAGGTATTTTCATTTTTTCTGTGGGTAATTTGAATGTTTCTGGACAGGGGCGGATCCAGGATTTTCTTTTGGGGGAGGCACCACTGAAATTTTAGTCCTACCTGGGACACGGCATATAACAAGAATTTTTCTTCAGTGGGGTTGACTCAACGTTAATTCTAAGGTACCCCAAACGAGTACAGATATGCGATAACTTTTTTTTAATCACTAAAAAGTAACACTGGTTCGGGATCACCCCAGAAATTTTATGAAAATTTGTCTCTAAAGTAGTGTTTCAACTCAATATTTTGAGAACCTTTGGGTTACATCGAAAGAGAACAGCTCCTTTTAATCCACAAAATTTTGAAGGATCTAAATTATAAATAGACGTCAAAATTGCTTGGAGGGTTGGGGGTCTTCCCCCAGAATTTTTTAAAATTTTTTTTATTAATTTGAAATTCTTTGGAAAACACCCGAAGAGGACCGCTTCTAGAAAGTGGCAGATTTTTCAAAGGAAAAACAATGTTAAAAGACGTCAAGTTTTGGAGGGGGTTTGGGGGTTTTCTCCCGAGAAATTTTTTGAAAGTTGACTCTAAAAAGTGCTGTCTTAACTCATTTTGAGACTCTTCAGGTTGCTCCTTGTAAGTTGTAGAATTCTTAAAAAATAAAACAATCTGATGTCAAAATTACGGACTTGGGGATTGAACTCCTAAAAACTTTCGGATACGGCCCTGACCTATAAAAAAAAAGCTGATACTCTCAAAAACTGTTATGTATTCTTATTTTTCACAATAAATGTTTTAAATTTTACTTCGAAAAATGATATTTACTAATAATAAATATACAACATTATTTTCACAGTATTTAAAAGACACTGGTAGAAACAAGAAAATTGGTTTATATTTTCGCACGGGACATATTGGAGGATTTTGAATAACTTAAAATAAGGTAAAAAAACATTTAAAAACACAGTATTTTGATGAAATAAACCTGAAAAGTTTAACTTATGTGTCGATTTTTGAATCTAAAACCATTCTCAAACTTTTTAAGGCTATCACCCTCTTATTGTACGTAAAACTTTCCAACGCCATTCCCCAATAAAAAAATATAGAATTTAGGGTATAGGGTAGGGCGATTAGTTAAAAGTAATTTTAAGTAGAGTAAACCCGATATGTAAAAGTAGCTGAAGTTGGCTAGTCCCTCAACTCCTTTTCAATAGACTTATGCAGCCCACTTACGGAGCTCTAAGGGATTACCTGCGGTTTGAATATGACTATCAGTTGAGAACTCTCTAGAAAGGGGGTCTGGGGGTCACCCCCAGAAAATTTTTGATTTTAAGCCCTAAAAAAGTGCCAAATATGCCTTTTTATGCAGTGTATTTTTTAGTCCTCTGGGGGGGCACGTGCCCCCGTGCCCCCCCTGGATCCGCTACTGTTTCTGGAAGATTTAAGAGAGAGTCATTATAGTTGGTATTCTGGATGGAAAGATAAATTTATGTATAGCCACATCATCATGCAATCGAGGTTCGTTTTTCAGAACCTCTTTTTTTACGAACTGAAATATTGTCCCAAACGTCAACCGATAGATACATAGTGTGATGGTTTCAGTTCTCCTTAATAAGCTAAAATTTATTTCTTTGCGAACTCATTAAAGTATATATGTTACGGGCAATTTGATTAATTGGGCATTATTAATAGTGCCCAGAGTGGAGGCGGGCAAAGTGATAAATTTCTTTGATAAGTGCCATTGAATTTATCACATTGCCCTTCTCCCCATCGGGCATTATTAATAATGCCCGATTTATCACATTGCCCGTAGCATATATGAGGCGTTGAGAGTCAGAGTGGACCAACCCACAAAAAATGAAAAAGCGTTTTTTTTTTATTTTTCAGTAGAATGTAGAGACATCTATTGATTTCAGTTAGAAAATAATGCATTTTTTTAGTTCCCACAAGATGGCATCACTTTTTCGTTTGATCTAGTAATTAAAATCGCACAAAAATTTAATGCCAGAATGGATCAAATCACTTGGTATATTCTGATTCTGACTTTCAACAGGATCCTCTAATTATTGATCACGAGAAGATCAAAACTAAACATTAAATACTAACCTCAAAAAAGAAAGTTCACGAAAAAGAAAAATCGCTGAAATTTTGTAAAGCGTTTTTCTCGAAGTAACAACTGCTGGGGTTGGTCCACTCTGCCTCTCAGCGCCTCATATATACCTTACAGGATAGTTATTTTTCCTTCTTTAGACTCATTATGTAGAGCAGTGGTTCCCAAACTATTTTGGTCGTGGAACCCCCAAATTTGTTGCCGATGATCGCGGAACCCTGAATATTTTTTAACCAACTACTTTCCAAAATTTAATATCTGATATTAAATGAAACCAGGCGTGAATCCAGCACAAGGGGGGACTTTTCCATAAAATCACCTTCACCTTTTGGAAAAAATGTCAAAATGTTGGTGATTTTCCAAAAAAGTATCACGCAAGATCCCCCCTTGTGGTACCGTGGGAAGGTCTGGGGGCCCTCCCCCAGAAAAAGTTTTGAAATTCGACTGGTAAAAGTAGGGTTTTAACTCATTTTGAAAACCTTCTTGGGTCCAAGAGGGGGAGCGACACTGTCCATACTTATTTTTTTACACCATTCTTATTTTTTAATGAAATATAGTTTGTCACATGGGAACCCCTAGGTTTTTTCGTGGAACCCCAGGGTTCCCCCGGAACCAACTTTTAGAACCACTGATGAAGAGCGAAGCTTAAAGATTTTTTTGCGCTCAAAAAGTCAATTTGCCATTTTTAGTACTTATTCTCTTTTTTAAACTGACGGACGATTCAATTGTAGCCATTGAGCAAAAGGCAAATTATTAAGAGCAGGATGGGTTTCAATATCTCTGACATAAAATGCAATATTATAAATTATTTGATAAAACTAATATTTCTAAGGATGGTAACAATGGCTAATTAACGTTATTAATAAAAGAAGTAAAATTTAACGTTCTACAAATCTTTTTAGAAAAGTTAAACTGAAAAACACCCATATTCATTATTCAAACATTTGATTCTGTTTTAGCACTTGAAGGTTTAGTTTTGATCTGTTCTTCAATCTTTGTATTGAAACTTGAATTAAAACCATTTAATATCCAATACAGGGGAATAAAAAGAATCAATTAAGACCCTAGACCTTGAGACGAGTTAGGTAAGTAGTAGCTCTACTTCATCACTCTATGATAAATATAATTTACTCCTAGTTGAAGCAATAAGGAAGTAGAATTTCGAAGTTGAATTCTAAGAAAAGGTGGAACACTAGTTGTAAAATTCCTAAAAGCTTTGCGAAATTTTCTAAGTTGGATATGCGTGTTAACGACATTGAAACTTCCATAGTTCCTTTAAAGCTTTTAGTAGTTTGAATGTCCACTTTAGAAAATTAAAGTGCACCCATGTGTCATTTTAATGTTAATATCATGAGCCTGTACAAGCTCTTTACTCTTAGTTAAGAGTTAAGTTATTCCCTTAGGCTCTCTCTCTCTCTTTATTCTTTTCTAGCCAATTTTTAAAAACGGTAGTAAACGAAAAAAAAGCCTATAGGATTTATCATAAAGAATCTTAAGTTGTGGGAATATTTTTTAGAAGAAGTTTTCAATATGAAAGAATTTATCTTCATAACACACAAGCGGACTTCATATCACTTCAACCGTGTATATTTATTACACACCTATTATCAAACACATCTGCGAACAAAGACTATCTTTCTTTCTTATTGCTCACAGAGACATAACAGAGAAAGAAATGCTAAACGCCTCCATCATAAGGGCGGGTTTACATGCAGCTATTCGAGCAACGCGACCACCGCGACTGGTCGAAACTTCCCTATGATTATCTCTTAAGTGATGACGTAACTTCTACGTCATAGCGTTAAGAACCAATGGAAGATCCAGATTCTAAATCTATCAGGAAAAGGATAAGAATTTGTCGTCCGCTTGCCCCATGCTGTCCCGGTCGTATTGCTCGAACCTCTGCATGTAAACCCAGCCTAAACGCCCATGTACTTTCTCTTTCAGAGCTAGACGCCCCAAATTTCCCATTTGATTCAATGATAATATCCGGCTGCTTAGGTTTGAAAGGGTTAAATAATCCGACTGGTTCGCGATCAGCATATCAAGTAGACATTGACACAGAGCGTTTAGCCGACAATGCTTTCGCCGTCCGTCACAATCCCAAAAGAGATCGTTAAATCATTCGACATATCGCCATTTTGCAGTTATTTATTGACATAATTCGGACTTTCATGGTTGACCGTGCAAGGAAATTGAATAGCTTCGCTATGAGATGGGGAATTGCACCGGTTTTGATTGATGGCGGTTTGCGGTCGAGACTATTTGAGCCAGAAGTATTTTTTTCTTAGGTGAGCTGTGTACGGGAATGAGTAAGATTTACTATTTGTTTGTGTTGCTAATTATAGGGGTTTTTTTTGTCGCTGAAATTATCGTTAATGATATATTTGATATATGAATGTGGTTGGAATTGTTCATACAGATAAAAAAAAAGTTGATTGATCTACAATGGGAGTAATTGAATAGTAAGCGGTTCTTTTTCTATTTGAAGGTTACCAGGGTTTTTTTTGTTACAGATTACACTTCTTAACTTTAAAGAAGGTATTTTAAAAAAATTATAATATCAGAGATGAATAGATGAAGAACACCCCCAGGGAACCAGAGAACATCAACCTTTTTTTTTAATAAAATATAATTAAATGGATTAACAAAGTAAACTACATGTAGTGTATATTCAGACTATATACTATTTTCATGTACTAAATTCAGACTATCGAAGTTTTTGCGAAGATTAAAAGCTTTTGTTGAAAAAACTATAAAGCATTTAAAAGCAATAACATTTAGAAAAATGATTTTTGTAGATAATCTCGCCCTACGCAAGAATTATTAAATCATGATAGCGAAGTCTTTAGCAAAGATCAAAAATTGTCTTTGTAATTGAATCGCTAGTTTGAAAGAAGGAATAAGTCCAAAAAATGACATATTTACTTTTTGTTCTCAAAAATATCTCCAAGCTCTGCTCTACATGTGAGAGTAAAGCAGGGGGAAATAACTACCCCCTATAGGCTGATATATCCTTTTGAATTTGTGAAATCATGTCCATTCATTGTATTTTTAAAATTAATTTGGAATAAAATTAATTTCGTCTTTCCTTTCTCGTTCTTAGTGCTGTAAACTAAGCCAAAATAAAATTTACTTTTACTTTAAAAGTGTTTTTAACTTTTTTCTATCGATGGGAAGATGGACTCCATTCATATTCGCTTACTCCATTGGCATTAACTCAGTTTCATAGTAATTTTTAATTTTATTTTCTTCAATCTTTTTATTTTCCCCTCTTGTGCTGTGAACTAAGCAGAAATTTAATTTAAATGTTAATTTAGGTAGTTTTTAGGATTTTTTTCAGTTTGAAATTTTTTAAGGTTGGAAAAGGGAATAAGTCCATCAACTTTTTTCAACTGTAAAATATTTTTGAAGGTACTTATATTTTTTTCGATGATTGCTCAGTTTTCTAAATAATGTCCTGAATTTTCAGTAAAAATTTTAGGCTATACAACGAATACAACGAAAATTCCATTATTTACAGTTTTTCCTCCAATTTTCTCAAAACTTGGTTTTTGGACTTATTCCCTTTTCAAACTGATGATTCAATTGAGACGAAGCATTTCCTAGCAAAGAAAGGCTTTAAACGTTTATACTCTATTTATTGCTCATTGTGATTAATAATAATCTGGATTTTTTACGTAAAAGTTATTAGCAAATTTTTTTAATGTAATTTTAATATTCCTGTGTAAATGCAGTGGATGTAAAATATTAATTTTGTTTGAAAATCGAAAATAAATCTGTACCTATGCCAAAAACACCCATTAGAAATTTCCATCAAAATATAAATTATTTCCCTCGTCATTACCTATAAAAAATTTAGTTCTAAACTAAATTCAAATAAAATAATAATTTACGTTCTAAAACGTCGATGTTATACTGAAATGGGGAAATAAAAATCTTCAAAAATCCCAATCTCCCAACGTTTTTAACAAACAAATCTTCCACCAGATAAAAAATACTACTTAAATTTGAAAAACTTACTACTAAAATTATTTATTTACTTTACTTTGAAAAGCTCTTTAAAGTTATTGAAACTTACCCTTAAACTATGACTACATCATTTTATTTTTATTGTAATACGCATAGAGGAAATATAATAATCCTGTTATATCTCCTCTATGGTAAGGGGACATCCATAAATTACGTGAGGTCAAAAAGGGGGGGAGGGGTTAGGAAAAATCTCACCAAATCTCACCAAGGGGGGAGGGGGGGTCGATTAAAATCTCACGTCAACTTTTTAAGTTAGAAATTATGCAATTTTCTTTATATGAAGCACAAAATGTAAACGAAATTATTTTTAAAGGTTGTAGGTAAATCTCACGTGGGGAGGAGGGGGGGTCCAGCAAAATCTCACTAAATCTCACCAAGGGGGGAGGGGGGTCCAGATTTTGGAAAAAACCCATCACGTTATTTATGGATGTCCCCTAATACGTTTAAAATGTTTGTTTTATTTTATGTTTGTTTTTCTTGTACAATGTTTTAATTATTTTTTCTAACACTAGGGGGCTCTGCCCCCTGCTCGCTATCGCTCACCAACCCCCGGAACTGCTTCGCAGTTCTTTGAAGATCGCTTCGCGATCTTAGCGAGCAGAGCTTGCTTGTTTCATCTCAACTATCCAGTACAACCTGGAACTTGTCTGCTTATAGTCTGTTTATTTAGAATAGGCGCCTGAAACAGAATCAATAACGCTCAACAATGCTTAATAACGCTCATCAGACAACTTAAGTGACCGATTGTTTCTACAGTATTTTAACTACTTCTGCTTAGGCTGACTTGTCATTGCAGAAGAAAATTTTTTCGACGATAATTAGAATTATAAATGCTTCTAATACATTACGTCTCAGGCGCTAATTCTAAAATGAACAGAGTGTAGTTGATGATCATTTAATATCGAAACTTCTTATCTCTCAAACTTTTCTATAACTTAATTCGGATCATTACCACGAAAATATCAAATAAAACTATTACTGAAATATTCCTTTTTAAATTATCAATAATTTAATGGAAAGGGGGCTACCGCCCCCTGCTCGCTTACGCTCACCAACCCCCGTAACTGCCATGCAGCTCTTTACAGATCGCGAAGCGATCTGTAAAGCAATGTATCTGCAAGTAATATCTGCAATCGATCTTTAGCAGAGAAAAACAAACTTGTCGAAAATCCTCTTCCTATCATCGGCACAAATAACACTCAAAAAAGCTAAATTATTTATTTCTATAGTAGTTCAAAAATTATCGAAGTATCTTTAAAGGATTATTAACCAAGTCTATACTATATCGCTAGCAAACTTAGAGCAATAATGTGCACCTCAAAACTTTTAAATTTAAATATCCGTGCTCGCGACAATCCAGTGAACAGGCAAATATAAAATTTAAAAACATTAAACACGTCTGATAAAGACCTACTAAAACTATAAAAAAAATGAAACTTTGATGCTTAATTACTCCAAAACTAATTAGAATTTTTGAAAGAACTAAACGCCAATCTCTTTCTAAAAAATAAGAATATCAGTGTTTAAAAAATCATATTGATACCGTGATTAGTTTTTATTTTAGATAGAAAAAAACGAAAAAGTGTCAAAAATTTCGAAAATTAAAAAATTAATTACTCTAAACCAAATTCGAAATTCGAAAAAAGGGCGACGTAGTGCACATCTTCATACTTCAGAGTATTAGGCTGCAAAAAATCATAGTTCTGCTGCTAATAGATTTCGCTGAACTGGATTACGCGGCGAAAAAAGAAAAACTTCAACTTTGAGCTTAAAAATACCCCAGTAATAATTATCACATCAGTTAGATTTTTGTTCGAGAATGTGCCCCAAATATTCCTCTACAAACATTCCAAATTTCATAAATTTCTATCAAGTAGTTTTTGCGATATGAGAGTTCAAAGAGTTCAAAAATAAAATTTTCTGAAACAGCGGCGGCGGCAGCGGCAGCGGCAGCGGCGGCAGCGGTGACAGTAACTTTTTTTTAATATAGAGAGAATCAATTATTGTCTACCAGTATGTGTTTGAGACTCCTTGAAATCCTATGACTTGATTTTTTTTAGTATGTATCTTTTTTATTTATATTTGTGAAAGAGTTGTAGTAAGAAGAGAAATCTCCAAAGGTTAAAGGAGAGTAGCTAATGGGAATTAGCTAAACTGTCTATATCTTAAGTGTTAAGTAAGTATTTCCTTCAAAGACATTTTGGAGCTATTTGTCTTCCTCTACTGATTGTACCTGTAATACTAAATAACCTTTCAAGTTTTACTTAACTTTCATTGATTCATAAATAACAATGGGCACTATCCTTTTTTTGGTCAAACTTTTGTATCACTTAATTGAAATTCCTCACTTAATTTGCTTTCCTCTAAAAGATTTGATTTTTACTAGTTTCAAAAAACTTAGCCCAAACCGCTACCTCTAGGAGGGCCGTGTTTAAACTTTGGAAAGGAACTCATTCTAATGGATGAAAATATAGATAGAAGTAGGAAAGAATACATAGGATGGAAACGCATTCTGACGAACATAAAAAAAGGTCATTCACAAATTTCCTTATTAGTTATACAATAATAATAACTATGGATATTGATTTATCGTCGTTTTAACATTATTATTCCCTGCAATATATTGACTAATATTGTCACTATAGGATACTCCAAACGATTAGGGAAGTATTCTGTTTAAGTGAAAAAAAGTGGCAGAAAACTGTGTAAACAAAATTTTAAAACTGGGAGTTTAAAAAAACTATTGCGCTTCTAAAGAAGGCTCTTACTACTCATACTTTATTTTTGATTAAAATAAAGCCAAAATCAATTCAGTGGAAGAGAAAATAGTAGTTGAAATTTGTGTTTACTAAAGATAGACCTCCGAAGCTGAGGGTGACACGTGCAGTCTTAACATCTCTTGGAACACGGCTAACACCCCGATGAACTTGTCTATAATAAATACAGACGTCGGCCGAGTAACCCTTCATCACTATAAATCAAGTTTTAAGTGGTATGTAAATTTTGGGCTTAGTGTAAAAGTTATAAAACTATGATAAAGGGAGGTCACTGAAAGTTAACAACTTGCTTAGAAGGAGGGGCATAAAATCCTTGAAATTGTAACGCAGTTTTTGAGTAGTCCGTAATCCTTATTTCTTTGAGAGAAATTAGAATATCATGCACGTGACTTCGAAACTGATTTAATTTTTTTTGCCAAAGTAAGCAGCATAAAAGTTATCCATGATTATTTGTTTCAGACGGGAGAATTGGTTTAAGAAAGTTTTTTGTATAGTCACGAGGGATATTTTGAAGGCTAACAAGAAGTCCTCACTACAGCCGTGTGTCATGCTGGATATACAAATCCGTGAAAGTTTTCACTCAACTAAAACCGGTCTAATTTTCACAACCATTTTAATCTATCTGTTTGATTAGATTTGAAGTTTGTGAAGTAAGAGAAAACTTGAAACTACTATGTTGGCTAACACGTTTATGTTTGGGGAGAGGTTTGATAACTAAATTCAAAATCACAGTTTTAAAATGGGATGAAATGGATATAGAAAAATAAGTACAGAAGAATCTTCCTTAACCGGCTTCCGTTTTTGTACAACCTTCTGCGTTAACCATCGGTAATTTATTCAACCCTGGGGCACAGAGCTCAAACCATATATGTCAAAAGTTTACGTAACTGTTACCAAAAGTAAACGAAATTTGGCCATGAATGACCAAAATGGACGATTGTTGAACATTTGTGCTGATTGTATACAAAGTATGAAAGATATTGATGTAATGTGCGGATATAAGTCATAATTTTTTAATTTAAACTAGCCAAAATAACCAATAATCAACCAACACTTTTTCAACTAATTTTATAACCAAAATCCGATTAACTAAGCCTAAGCGCGCACTAGAGACTTCTGTCGCGGCGACTTATAACACTAGTCCCTCGAGAGCAATGCATTTCTATAGAGAGATTCTTGACAATCGGCCAAGAGTCTCGTAGCTTATGCTCGCGCTCTAGCTTCTTGCAATAGCCAGGGTGATAATTTTGTCTCTGTCGCCGTGACAAAAGTATCTAGGGCGCCCTTAGCCTTACAGTTGTAGGACGCACACACTGCATCACTACCTTAAAAAATAACAAAATTATGCAAAAAAATTGTCGAATTTCGATCGCTTAGCAAAAATAAAAAAATATATAAATCATATCAAACGCCCTCTTTAAGTTTTGTAAACTTTTCAAATAAATTGAAACTTTTTCTAAAATGTATAACCTTATTAATTACACATACAAATATGTAAACTGTTGATAAAAGGGCATACTATAAAACAATTTTTTTTACTCTGTGCTTATCCTGAAGTTCTTTTAACCGACTTTTACATTTTGTTCGCTTTACTTTAGTTACTGATATTAAAATATATTCTGATTTAAATGCTTGCCTAAGAATATTAGAGACAGCGAATTTTTTAAAATGTTGACGATTATCTTGAGCATTTCATTCTAACCGCTGATACCACTAAATAAAACGCTATAGATTAATTAGTAAAAAGTCATTAATTGTGTATCATAATTTTGTAACACTTTTTTAAAACTTCTCATCATGTTTGGAACTATTCAAACCCATGCATATGCTAGTCCAATCAGAGCTAATTCTTCATATAAACAATCACACTGAAAGGTCAATGACACAAAACAATTCGACATCAATGATGAAGCATTTTACTACAGCTTTTTATGACAAAATGAACGGTAGATGATTCCATATTATCGCAGCTTGTAAGACAAGATGTACAATCGATGATTCAGTAGAAAGAATCGATAGAGATGCTTAGCAATATATCCAAATTTGATATCTTACGTTACATCATTAAATCCCTGTGTGTAACATATCTGCTAAATAGAGCATGGCCTATGAATGAAAGCTGAAACCGTCTGAGATACTAAGAATATACACACGTTTTTATAGCTTTCAGATTTGACGGAAACTCTTTTGTATACTTCTTTTCGTTTATTAAAAGATTGAAACATCGGATATTGTTGAGAATAGAAAATATTTTGAAAGTATAAAAACAGAGAATGTTATGAAACGTCTTATTCTGAGTGCATAGTTTAAGACGAAAGAAAAGATTGATCAAATTTTTTCGCACAAAACTATTTAAAAATTGTTTATCTGGTTTTTGATCTAAGGAAAAAATATTGATTTGAAGTTGTTCCGCAAACCTAAGGATTTTAAACTTTCGTTTCGATTTGTCTAGAAACAAATGGATGATAAAAGAGTATCTTAAAATATGAGACACATTTTGTGAAACTTAATTGAAATACCTAATTGTGAAATTTCATTTCATTTGAGTGTGTATTTTTTTACATTATATAACTGTTTTCTCAATACACAATTGAATTAACCATATAGGGGAGAGTGTTGTACCTATGGACAAAAATTACGTTTGGATTTTTCCAAGACAGGTAAAATCACATTTTGACCATTTAAAGTCCTCAACCTATAGTCCAAACCTTTGTGAGAAGGGGGATATTTTTTATTAGCTAAAATATTCAAAATTTGATTTTTAATTAATTTTAATAACTTGACGAAATTTGTGTCCATAGGTACAACAACGTGCTCTCCCTATGGACAGACCCAGTTGTACCTGTGGACACCCGTAAAAAGAGAAGTTTTAGCTGAAAAAACCTAAAAAAGAACATTTTTATTTATGCATTACCTTTTAATAACCTATTTCAAGCCTTTTTAAAATTGGAAATATATTTTTTAAAGTAATGTTGTTTTAGATCGTAAATGATCATTAAAACGAAGTTGAATGATAAAAGTCTTGATTTTTTACCAAAAACACATAAATCACAAGGGATTTTCAGATCAAAATTTAAGGTAATAGTTTCATCAATCATGCTGATTGATCTGATCACTTCACTGATAAAAACAATTTGATCAACACTAGTTGTGCAAGCATTTGGTGGTCATAACTTCAGCAAATCTTCTTCAGTGGAAATTTAAAGCTTTTTTAATCATCATACTTAAATGCGATAGGGTGCTTTAGATTTTACACCATATTTTACACTAAATGTCAAGTAGAATTAATTTTAAAAAGTAGATTAGATCACAAAATATTTTATTTTTCATCTAAAAATCACTTGAAAATAATCGCCGACAAATAGATAACCATTTAGAATTAATTTAACATGCATTGAAATGTATTCACTTAAATGAAACCTGATTCTAAAACGCCGATTAGCTACAGACACCCACAACAACGTTTCCTTAGGTACTTATGGTGTCCGAAGGTACAGCATCAAGTGTCTTTGCATTCAAAATTCTACAAAACATAAAAGAATTGAGGTCTGACGATTTCTAATATCAAAACTAAAAATTCAAAATCTCGAGGATTCACCCCATATATCCCATTTTATCATATAATTATAGGGGAAGAAAAAAATTAATGTAGTGATGCACTAAAAAAAACTTTGAGCATCCAAAAACAGTAAATTTATTTTATAAAATTTAAATAATATTTTAAAGAGCTGATTTCACGTTAGCATTTAGATAGCATCTGTAAGAATTTTGTATTATTTACTAGTAGAAGTGACTTGTAAACCGGGCACTACGGGCAAAAGCCAAGCTGTTGCCCGCACGCATTGTTATCTCGCACGATGTATTATTTCTATTTTTCTTTAGTTTAAAAAATTGGTTTTAAGATTGGAAGGTAGTTTTTAACTGGAAGGCCAGATTGGCATACTGTAGTTTTGATTTCGCCTGTCTCTCTCTCTCCTGATGTATTTAAGTTAACCGAAATTTTATCTTCAAGTAAATAAATTTATTTTCGTTAAAAGAACATATTATTTTTTACTGGCGCAGTCTGGTAGGATGGAGAGAGAGATGACCATGAATCAGTACCGGTGTTCACCCGAACACGTTGTTAGTTGTGCCACCCGGCACTGAGGGAAAAGCCGCCCGGCTTAAAGTATTCGTCGCCCTGACGAAGGAGAGAGGCCATCCGGCCAGAGTTTTAAGGAGTGTCCGCCACGGACAAGAGGTGTGCCATCCCGGCACTTAAAGAGAGGCTATCGAGCCTGTATTCGTCAACCGAACGAGGGAGCAGAGAGGCCATCCGGCCAGAGTTTTAAGGAGTGTCCGCCACGGACAAGAGGTGTGCCATCCCGGCACTTAAAGAGAGGCTATCGAGCCTGTATTCGTCACCCTGACGAGGGAGCAGAGAGGCCATCCGGCCAGAGTTTAAGGAGTGTCCGCCACGGACAAGAGGTGTGCCATCCCGGCACTTAAAGAGAGGCTATCGAGCCTGTATTCGTCACCCTGACGAGGGAGCAGAGAGGCCATCCGGCCAGAGTTTAAGGAGTGTCCGCCACGGACAAGAGGTGTGCCATCCCGGCACTTAAAGAGAGAATTTGATAGTTGTCTAAAGTATTTAAATTTTTTTTATTTGCTCATTTTAACTGATTATTGGGCAGTTTTATTTCTTTGTTGCATTTTGTGTGGCATCCGGAATTATATAAAGGCATCGTTTCGTCTGTTTATTTTACAAAATTTTATTTGAATTGTCATTCATGTAATGTGCCTCAAGGCATCTGTCTTTATGTATAATTTTAAGTTTTCTAGTTTGTTGTGGGTTGCAAGTCACCTTGATTAATGCTTAGGAAAATTTTGTTGTAGCCCACTGTCACTCCTGTGACGATTGTGCTTCTTTTGGGGGGACTTGTAAGAATTTTGTATTATTTACTAGTAGAAGTGACTTGTAAACCGGGCACTACGGGCAAAAGCCAAGCTGTTGCTCGCACGCATTGTTATCTCGCACGATGTATTATTTCTATTTTTCTTTAGTTTAAAAAATTGGTTTTAAGATTGGAAGGTAGTTTTTAACTGGAAGGCCAGATTGGCATACTGTAGTTTTGATTTCGCCTGTCTCTCTCTCTCCTGATGTATTTAAGTTAACCGAAATTTTATCTTCAAGTAAATAAATTTATTTTCGTTAAAAGAACATATTATTTTTTACTGGCGCAGTCTGGTAGGATGGAGAGAGAGATGACCATGAATCAGTACCGGTGTTCACCCGAACACGTTGTTAGTTGTGCCACCCGGCACTGAGGGAAAAGCCGCCCGGCTTAAAGTATTCGTCGCCCTGACGAAGGAGAGAGGCCATCCGGCCAGAGTTTTAAGGAGTGTCCGCCACGGACAAGAGGTGTGCCATCCCGGCACTTAAAGAGAGGCTATCGAGCCTGTATTCGTCAACCGGACGAGGGAGCAGAGAGGCCATCCGGCCAGAGTTTTAAGGAGTGTCCGCCACGGACAAGAGGTGTGCCATCCCGGCACTTAAAGAGAGGCTATCGAGCCTGTATTCGTCACCCTGACGAGGGAGCAGAGAGGCCATCCGGCCAGAGTTTAAGGAGTGTCCGCCACGGACAAGAGGTGTGCCATCCCGGCACTTAAAGAGAGGCTATCGAGCCTGTATTCGTCACCCTGACGAGGGAGCAGAGAGGCCATCCGGCCAGAGTTTAAGGAGTGTCCGCCACGGACAAGAGGTGTGCCATCCCGGCACTTAAAGAGAGAATTTGATAGTTGTCTAAAGTATTTAAATTTTTTTTATTTGCTCATTTTAACTGATTATTGGGCAGTTTTATTTCTTTGTTGCATTTTGTGTGGCATCCGGAATTATATAAAGGCATCGTTTCGTCTGTTTATTTTACAAAATTTTATTTGAATTGTCATTCATGTAATGTGCCTCAAGGCATCTGTCTTTATGTATAATTTTAAGTTTTCTAGTTTGTTGTGGGTTGCAAGTCACCTTGATTAATGCTTAGGAAAATTTTGTTGTAGCCCACTGTCACTCCTGTGACGATTGTGCTTCTTTTGGGGGGACTTGTAAGAATTTTGTATTATTTACTAGTAGAAGTGACTTGTAAACCGGGCACTACGGGCAAAAGCCAAGCTGTTGCTCGCACGCATTGTTATCTCGCACGATGTATTATTTCTATTTTTCTTTAGTTTAAAAAATTGGTTTTAAGATTGGAAGGTAGTTTTTAACTGGAAGGCCAGATTGGCATACTGTAGTTTTGATTTCGCCTGTCTCTCTCTCTCCTGATGTATTTAAGTTAACCGAAATTTTATCTTCAAGTAAATAAATTTATTTTCGTTAAAAGAACCTATTATTTTTTACTGCATCTATATTCAAAATCGACCCCAAATTCAATTTTACATATTTTCCCGAATTTTAAAAGGGGGTGGCTGAAGGTACAACCGTCCGTAGGTACAACACTACTCTCCCCTATACATAAATTTAACATGAGTACTTTTCTTTGATGATTCGGTTATTTTCTTATAAAATCAATTAATGTTAAATTGAACAAACTTGTTCAGATGTTCAATGTCAAAAAAAATTATAATTATTTTTTATTTTAAGAGTTTTGGAATGAAATTTCTCAAATAAATGGTATTTTTTGTTGAGTTTTAAAAATGGGTGAACAAGTGATCATGAACAATTTGTGTAAAACAACTTACACAGGATAATTTTGGGTGAGATTGCCAAGTTGCGTTATTTTCCCATTAGCTGGAATGGAATGTTGTATTTGGCTTTGTTTACTAGTTTATATAAATTTGAACGTGGGGGTAGTAAAACGATAGAATAAATAAAACAATAATTGCGTTTTTTTCTGTAAGGAATTAGCACACATTTTTTTAATTTACTTTAATTTCAATTATCGGTGACATTTAAAAACTAAATTAAAGGAAGATAGTTTTTTCTTGTATTCTGCTGTATTGAAATAACACTGATTCTTTAAAACTACTGAGGAGGATATAAAATAAACAGTTGTTTTTGTCATTAATACCGTATGTCCTTATAATTTTTTATTAATTCTTTCTAAAAGATAATGTTTTTAAATAGCCGATAAAAAATTGTTTAGCATAAATAAGGTGTCCAAGAAAAACCAAAGAAATACATTTATTAAAGATATTTAAAACTCGTTGATAAAAAGAAACCCTTTTTTCTAAAAAAAATACTAGAGCATAAAGTTATATCCGAGTTCAAACTCAATTTTGAATTTATTATTTTATAAAGGTATTTTTTAAAACTACTAGGGAGCACCGCCCCCTGCTCGCTATCGCTCACCAACCCCTGTAAACTGCTGACGCAGAACTTTTCGAATTGCTTTGCAAACCCAAATTACTGAACTCACTTTATAAAACATTCGTTAAAACAACTTGCAGAATAAACAACAACCAACTCTCCAAATATAAAAAATACAAGACCATCTCCATGAAATCAATTTTTAAATATCCAGCATAATTAGTTTTATCTGTTATTATTATATTAATTAACTATTGCTAATAATAAAAATTGGTCATCAACATTCTGAAAAAAAACAGTACTCCAATGAATATTTAATTGCACCTAGTACATCTGAATACCAGTGTTTTATCCACTGAGCTATAAAACAAAACATTTTGTTTTATAGCACAGTGGTTTTATCATTGATATTGATATTTATGTTTCAACCCAGACCTTGTAGACTTGTTTAACAATACTTTTTAATCCATTGAAAATAATAAGAGACAAAACCTACACGACACTTAATGTTTACAATCAATTTCGATTATCAGACTAAAGATTATAAATTTCAGAGAAAATGTGTGTAATTTTAGCTTTAAATATCGTAACTGTAAGTTTTTATAATACTTAAATCGGTAATTTAATGCTGGAGGAAAGTACTCTAAAGTACATTTTTTAAAAAGGTAAAAAAAAATTTTCAGGTTCATTATAAAATATGGCGTCCATTGTTCGTTGTGATTGGATGCATAAGTTGTTTGATAGTACTTGCTTTGTAACTGCGACCTTATCCGTTATCTAAAAAAATGGAAATATTTTAAAATTTATAATTTATTTAAAATTTTTTTAGAAATTCTAAGGGCTTATTGCACATTCTCAAAAGAATCCGAACAGTTTGATACCAGAAATGTGTTATACGGATCAGTAATTAAAAAGCCTTTCTCTGGAAACCCGTTCACCAAAAACTTTTTTTATAATAGAGAGATTTAAGTGTTTTAAGTAATTAGTTAAGTTGTTTCTTAGAATTTTTGAACCAAAATGCCAGAGAAGATTTAGCTTTAATGTAATCTTCTCTCTGATATAATAAGGAAGTTGCATGTGTCAGATTTTCAAAAACCAAACAAGTGTTCCGTATGGTTTTTTGTATGGTTAAATGAAATATCTGGTCAGTTTTTCAAAAAAAATGTACAGGTAATTAAATATTTTAATTTAAAAGTCGAGAAAAAAACACGTGACTGAAAACTTTTATTGTTTAAACTGTAAGATGACGTCAACAATAATACCATCAACTCCATTGCTTTTCAACAATGCCTATTGTAAGATGACGTCACATCCAAACTCTTAGCGTTTTGGCGCTCTTTTAAAAAGGGAATTTTTGTTAATTTTTTTGGCAATCAAAAAATTTCTCGATCGGCCTCAAATTTTGGGTAGTTACTTATTTTTCCAAGAAGAATCGATTAAAAAAATAAAAAAAATCATGCAACTTCCTCATTAAAGATTTGGGTATTTCAACATTGTGATGTAATTCTTCCATTGATTTCTTGAAATGTTGCTCAAAACCGAACCAAACCTCCATCCTTTGAGCTTTTTTTAATCGGATTAACTAAGCATGTCCATCACGGTGATGCTTTCTTAGTGAATTGACCTGACAAGCTAAGTTGAGTTTCCTTCTTAAATGTACCAAATTATGAAAAAAAAACGTTATATTTGTAATGTTTTTATACTTCTGCTAAAAATTAAATAGTTGTTTTTTATGCAAATTTTGGTTTTAAGGCTGAAATGATGTAAATAAATTTAAAAAATTTGAGTTTTTTAATAAAATTTTTTTCAATGAGTATACCTAACCTATAATGATTAAAAAGGGTAAACGTATTTTTCTAAGCATATTCTTTTCATTTAAAGAAAAAAACATTTCTTAAGTTTTAAGATGATACTTTCTTAGTGACCTGAGAAACAAAAGTTGATTTTCCTTCTTAAACTCCTAAAATGAACCAAGCTATGAAAAAAATTATATCCTTAATGTAATGTTTTGTATACTTCTGCTAAAAACTAACGAATTTTTTTAGAATTTCAATGTGCAATGAAACTGATTTTTTAAAAATTGAGTTTTTTAATATTAATTTTTCTTTGTTTTTTCAATGAGGATACCTAATGATTAAAAATGGTAAACATTGTATTTTTAAACGTGTATATTTTACCTCTTTTATAAAATCCTTCCTTCAGTTGTTCTGAACTTCCATGCATTATTTTCTCAATTCAATTATATTCTCTCCGGGTTATTAACTTAAGAAACAAAAAGAACTACTAGACAATTTTTAGAAAATTACCTCGACTATTCTGATTGGAAAACCGTCAAACTTTTGCCATCTCAAAACGAGACAATGCTTTCTAGAATACCCAATCAATTTGATCAGCTTCGACTATTTCAAGGTCGCAATAATAGCTCCAATTACCGCGGCTGTCACAGTAAAACTTTCTGTCGAATTCTTCACTTGACATTCACCCCAATATCGGAGGCAACAGGACAATAAGTGGAGTATGAAATCCCCCGCGTCAAATGTAACAGATTCGAGCGAACAGCTTTGCAACCACCCACCATTTTACGTAACATCGAGGTTAATTTTAAAAAAGAATCTTTAGAAAAAATGTTGGAGAGAAATTGTTGAGGAGTTTTGCTGTGTTATATTGAGACCGAAGAGCTTGAAATCGTTTGCAGTTAGAATTGATGTTTATGGAAGGAGGATTCTTAGCGCTAAAATCTTCTGCAGTCGTTGTAGCGTGTCAGTTTTCAACATGGATTCTAGAGGGAAAATGAGGTCAGTTCTGCAAGTGAAATTATCGATGGTTTCTCACGCAAGCCGGGTGATTAAAATGGCGCTTTTTAACAAACTCGGTTTGTTAATGGTCTTCGACTGACATTTGTTTTCTGTTGTTTGTTGACCGAGAAGCAGCCTGGGGACTGGAAAAGGTTTTTAGTGTCTTCGTTGTTGACATCCTCACCGCGATTTTATGTTACCAATGAAAACTATGATTAGAACTTTAAAAGAAAGGCAGGCCCTCCAACTCTGAATTGTCAAAATATATTTGACTGTTTGACTTTTAAGCGAATAAATATCAGTAGAACCTCGATATAGCAACCCGTTATGTGACCAAGACCAATAACATAAGGAATTTATAAATAAAATAAATTATGATGAATGATTAAGTTATTAGTGAAATTATATTAGTTAATTTAAATTAATACTAATGATCAAATGATTTAACCATCAAATGATTTTAAGTATTTCAAAAAAGTTAGAAACTATTGGTTAAAAGTAAGAATGAAATGAAAATAAAGGGCGATGAGCTTAAATGAAAAATTAAAACAGGGGTTCCCATAAAAACACTCAATCATTGGAGCATTAAGACATCAACTCCCATGCTCGTGAACATCTTAGAAATAAACTTTGATGATAAAGAGATACAGTAACTAAAATTTCACAGACCGTCTTATAAAAAACAGAGTTTAATTCCATAAAAATTTCCGAAGTTTAAAAACAGGTAACTATTCCTTATTCAATCATATGGACAGTTTTTATCAACGATAAATTTATTCACGCTGATAAATTCTGATTTGGAGATTAAGAATAACTTGTTAACTACCCCATATAAAATCAAATATTATTAATATTTAACAACATTCTCTAAAGACAATATTTAATAACGTGTAAATGCGTCTTAAGCATCAATGCTACATCAATGACCTACCATAAAAGAACACAATACCTCATAATCATTAATTACACCATATAAATAAGATCCCTACCCTACTCAATATAAAGTCAACTAAGTATAGTTTAATTAGAAACATGTGAAAACAATTTGCTCAATAAGTCCTTCATGAGTTATATAGGGAGATATTGAGACAACTCTTTGTTACTCATTCAAAGAACATCCGATGGAGCACACAGAGCAGCTCAGTAAATCAAGGACGTGAACAATTAACGTTGAAAACGACGTTTTACCGTTACTTATTACGAAAGTGCGTTTGCTTTGTAGCAGTAGCAAAGTTATAACTTCCTTGAGCGAATGCTGATATTTATTTGTTAATGACCAAGAGTTTAGTGGTAGCGTTGATGTTCTCCAGTGTTTTGGGTTCATAGAACAATAGTAAGTGTGGACTGTATGTCAATTAGAGTGCATGAGGTATACGAGTTTTTCAGGTGACGGTTGTGTGTTTGGTGAAATGACAAATGGAAGTTCAGAAGGACCCGTTGTTTTAAAGGCCATTACTATACTTGTTGACCCCTACCCAGCAATCTGGGGCACGTGTATACTCAAAAGGGTCAATCACACCATCATCATTTTAAAAATCCCCTCTGTCCAATCGTATCATCAATGAGATTAAGAAAATTTTTAATGCGGAAATAAATTAATAGTGGAAATGCGGTACAATAGTGAAAATAAATTAGAAAGCTGATTTTTACAGGGTGCTTCTATTAGGTTTTATTAAATTTGGATAAAATGTATTTGCTTATTACTCCTGAATTTTCTTTATATATATAGACTAGCGCTGACGCCGTAGACCCGGGCTTCGCCCGGGTTTCACTTTTTTTAATAAATATCATCTGGTGCGTTTCAGATGGGCTTCTCCAGTCCATTTTTTTAAAATTTTTTCTGGTCTGTTATAGATGGGCTTCGCCAATCCATTTTTTAAAAAAAAATTCTGGTGAGTTACAGATGGGCTTCGCCAGTCCAAATGTGGAAATAGTTAAACAAAGGACCCATTTTTATGTTTACGTTATAACAAAGGATTTTAAACTACAACAATCGATTTCAATCTGCAACAATCGATAATATGCCTACAACAATTAAAGTTACATCTTCTCTTGTTATATTTACAATAATGTGATTTTGCCATGAAGTTAGGCACGAAATATGGGTTTTTCAGCATACAATTGACCAAAAAAGTTATTAGGACGCTTCGATTTTAAATTATTTTTATTCAGAAACCTTCCCTGGAGCGAGTAGATCAACGTGGTATAGTTTAAATGTTAATGTAGGTTTGAAAAGTATAAAACTATAAAGGACATTCATACATACAGACAAACATTCATTTTTATATAGATAGATAGACGACCCGGGTTTCGGTTTTTTTATAAATATCATCTGGTGCGTTACAGATGGGCTTCGCCCAGTCCATTTTTAAAGAAGATTATTCTGGTGTGTTATGGATGGGCTTCACCAGTCCAAATGTGGAAATAGTTAAATAAAGGAGCCACTTTTATGTTTAAGCTACAACAATGGATTTTAAACTGCAACAATATAGAATAAGCCTACAACAATTAATGTTACATCTTCCCCTGTTATATTTACAACAATGTGGTTTTCCCTGAAGTTAGGTATGAAATATGGGTTTTTAAGCATAAAATTGGCCAAAAAAGTTGTTGGAACGCTTCCATTTTAAATTATTTTTATTCAGAAACCTTTCTTGGAGCGAGTAGATCAACGTGGTATAGTTTAATAGTTAATGTAGGTTCGAAAAGTTTAAAACTATAAAGGACATACAGACATACATACAAACAGACATTCATTTTTATATATATAGACTAGCGCTGACGCGCTAGACCCGGGCTTCGCCCGGGTTTCCGTTTTTTAATAAATATCATCAGGTGCGTTACAGATGGGCTTCGCCAGTCCATTTTTAAAGAAAATTATTCTGGTGTGTTACAGAGGGGCTTCGCCAGTCCATTAAAAAAACTATTCTGGTGTGTTACAGATGGGCTTCGCCAGTCCAAATGCGGAAATAGTTAAATAAAGGATCTATTTTAATGTTTATGTTACAACAATGGATTTTAAACTACAACAATCTATTTCAATCTGCAACAATCGAGAATATGCCTGCAACAATTTAAGTTACATCTTCTGTACAACAATGTGGTTTTGCCCTGAAGTTAGGCATGAAATATGGGTTTTTAAGCATAAAATCGACCAAATAAGTTATTAAGACGCTTCGATTTTAAATTATTTTTATTCAGAAACCTTCCTTGGAGCGAGTAGATCAACGTGTTATAGTTTAATAGTTAATGTAGGTTCGAAAAGTTTAAAACTATAAAGGACATACAGACAGACAGACAGACAGACATTGATTTTTATATATATAGACTAGCGCTGACGCGCTAGACCCGGGCTTCGCGCCCGGGTTTCAGTTTTTTATAAATATCATCTGGCGCGTAACAGATGGGCTTCGCCAGTCCATTTAAAAAACAAATTCTTCTGGTGTGTTACAAAGGGGCTTCGCCAGTCCAAATGTGGAAATAGTTAAATAAAGGAGCCACTTTTATGTTTATGCTACAACAATAGATTTCAATCCACAACAATCGATAATATGCCTACAACAATTAAAGTTACAACTTCTCTTTTTATATTTACAACAATGTGGTTTTGCCCTGAAGTTAGGTATGAAATATTGGTTTTTAAACATAAAATTGACCAAAAAAGTTATTAAGATGCTTCGATTTTAATTTTTTTTTATTCAGAAACCTTCCCTGGAGCGAGTAGATCAACGTGGTATAGTTTAATAGTTAATGTAGGTTCGAAAAGTTTAAAACTATAAAGGACATACATACATACAGACAAACAAACAAACATTGATTTTTATATATATAGATTTCAGCCCCTGAAGTATTATTTTGCATAGTATAAAGAGTAAACTGAGTTGATAGTCAGATGTGCGCATTTAAACTCAAAACTCGCATTTTCAGTGACACGCATGCTTTAAAAAGAACTGTTTTTTAATAATTCCTCTTAAAATTTACTTAAATAAGAAAAGATGAACTTTTGAAGATGAGGAATAGATATATTACTTTGAAGTGTGCTAACAAAATGTAAAGGCTACTTATAAATTAAAGAGGAATTGTGTTTATTGCAACAAAATATGTTTTATGTTTCCTAATTACAAAAATAGTTATATTGAATTCTTAAAGTTTGTATAGTACTACTCATTGATTGATACTTTTAAGTAAACTATGCGCATAAAATAACGCTGAGATTTATTTCTGATGGTTCGACTCTACATACTATTTAAAATGGATTTTAACTATTATATGATATAAATATTTCTTCATTTTAATGTAAGTTTGGTTGTACATTGTAAAGTGAGTCAGTTTCTTAACCCTCAAAAGCTTATGTTGCATTTTTCTAAAGCATGTTTCGAAATATTTTGAACATAAAAAATTATAGCTAACGTAGTAATGGATTTTAACTATATTTTAACAACTTATTGAGATTTACATGTTTAAAGGTAATATATTCGAATTATCTTTAAAAAATATGTATCGCATATTCTTATTTAGAGAATGATTATATAATCATAAAGAAATAAATCACATCGCTCTACTCCTAAAGAACACTTTTCTAATTTAGCCACAAGAACTAAATATAAATTACACTGGGCAACAGTGAAAATGTAAAAATGATAAAAATGTCAAATTCTAATAGATTTCGACATGCTGAACACGAATATGGCAATAAAAATTGGAAATTGGTTCGGGTTTTTCTGTAATGTTAAGATATTGCTCTAAATAATACCTAAAACGCACTAAATTGCACTTAAAGTTTTTCACTGAATAATTTATAAATAAATTAAAATAACAGAATATAGTATTACCAAATCATGATTGACGAGTTCTCTTTCTCTTTTGGCTGTATTCCATACCTAGATCATCTCTTTAAAAGCGTCCATCAGTAGTCCCCAAGCATAGAGGCAGACCACTTTTCCGTTATAACGTAGCTCTATTTCAGACATATCTTAGTGTAAACGTTCACCATGCTCATCGCTGAATTTTCCACAGTTAGAAGGGAAGAAATCAAGTTGAGAATCCAAAAAAATGCAGCTTTAAGGACATTCGACAACCGAATTTCTGGTATAAGGCTAACATGTCCTGAACAAGATCTTTACTATAATGCTCCGATCTTGCGTTGCCTAGAAAGTTAACACAAACTTGACAGAATGCATCCCACTCTTGTTTTTCATCACAGTCTTCAAATTTTGAATCTTTAAAAATATCTCTAATCTGAGGACCTATAAGAATTCCTTCTAATTTTTGCCTCACTCAGACGGTGAAATTTTTCGCGCAAGTTAATGAAAGCTGGCTTATTCTTATCCATCGCTTATATCAATTGCTTTACCATGCCCAATTTAATGTGTAAAGCAAGTAAGATTACACTTTCTCTTGAGAAATAAGAGGAGAGTTCTTGACATTCATTATTCCTTGTTTCAAACATATCCTAGGAGGCCAGTCTTTTTGGATGTAGTGTAATTCTGTTGCACGACTGTTCCATTAAGTAAAAATGCAAAACTGATGAGTAATCAGCAACTGGTCATTTTTATCTTCAAACATCTGGCTTTTTTATTTCTGGACCTTCTTCTTGAAATGTTTATGTATTATTAGTTTTATTATTTCATGAATGCTTGGTAATATTTCTTACGAAAACATCTCTTAACTTTTTCGACCACCTGGCGACTCTTATCGACAAATTCTTTACCAAATGTTATTTTTATTATTATTTTATGAATGTGTATATGTCAGAGAACATCTCAGATAAAATATTGCGCAGTTAAATGGGTAATAGAGTATTGTATATTAAAATATTCTTTAAAAACAGTGGCATTTCAGCATTAATTACGCTAAATCAGACCCCCATTGTATCTCCAAAACTCGAACCAAACATGATTTTTTAAGGTGATATTCGGGTTCAGAAGATCAAATTCAGTAGGAAATGGCTATTTTCATCATTTTTACACGAACTTTGTCAAAAATTATTGCCCAGTGTTATTTAAAATGCTGCTCTACCATTTTATGATAAAAAAATTATGTTTGGAAGGTGGGACCTCGATGCCACATTTAGAGAAAAAAGTGCCTTAACAACCACTGATGCAGTCCAAAAAAATTTTCAACTTGTTTAAAAATCTAATTTTGTTTGATTTTAAGATTATAAATTGATTTTTGAGATAGTAATTTCAGTTACCTATTGTTCTCTTTCATTATAAAATAAGATGTTACTTCAAAATGGTTCCCTTTTCAGTACCTAATTTTAAGATGTTGGATAAATTAATTTCTAAAGAAAGATATAAGTTGACTAAAGATAATTTTTAAGTTCGGAAGAATTTATGTAATATTTTTAATTCGTTAATTATGCTTATCCGAATAAGCAACCAAAATATTGATCATGGTTAATATCTTTAGTATATGTAAGATTTATTATTTACTAGCGCTGACGCGCTAGACCCGGGCTTCGCCCGGGTTTCAATTTTTCAATAAATATAATCTGGTGCGTTACAGATGGGCTTCACCAGTCCATTTTTAAAGAAAATTATTCTGGTGTGTTACAGATGGGCTTCGCCAGTTCGAATGGGGAAGTAGTTAAATATAGGATCCATTTTTATGTTTATGCTACAACAATGGATTTTAAACTACAACAATAGATTTCAATCTGCAACAATCGAGAATATGCCTACAACAATCAAAGTTACATCGTTTCTTATGATATTTACAACAATGGGTTTGCCATGAAGTTAGGCATGAAATCTGAGTTTTTAAACATAAAATTGGCCAAAAAAGTTATCAGGACGCTTCGATTTTAAATTATTTTTATACAGAAACCTTCCCTGGAGCGAGTAGATCAACGTGGTATAGTTTAATAGTTAATGTAGGTTCGAAAAGTTTAAAACTATAAAGGACATACATACATACACACATACATTCATTTTTATACACAGGGTGTTTCAAAATTGCGTTGCACGGCTTTTATTCGGAACCAACACCTCCTAGGGTCATGGAAGTAAGGTCTACCCCTAGGTAAGTGACCCTGGAAAATCCATTGAGATGACTTACAGCGCCCCTAGGGGCGAAATTAAAAAGTTAAGAAAATTAATTTAAAAACTAAAGGAGATAGAGCAAAAACCTCAGTGAGAGTATTGTTGCCAACGTCAAGAAGAACTCACTGAAAAAAATTTGAACAAAATATCTTGAATATTCGCGGAGATATTATCATGTGAAATAGCACTTTTTTAGGGGTCAAAAAATAAAAAGTTCGCACATTTCCAAATTTTTCAGTGTTATTGTGTAGTTTTGAGTTTTTTTAGTTGAAAGAACACAAAATTTAATCAAGAAATCAAAAAAATTTGCAAATATGCGAACTTTTTTTTTTGACCCTTGAAAAAGTGCTATTTTCACATGCTAATATCTCCGCGAATATTCAAGATATTTTGATCAAATTTTTTTCAGTGAGTTTTTCTTGACGTTGGCAACAATACTCTTACTGAAGTTTTTGATCTATCTCCTTTAGTTTTTAAATTAATTTTTTTAGCTTCTTAATTTCGCCGCTAGGGGCGCTGTAAGTCATTTCAATGCATTCTCCAGGCTCACTTACCTAGGAGTAGACCTTACTTCCATGACCCTAGGAGGCGTTGGTTCCGAATAAAAGCCGTACAACGCAATTTTGAAACACCCTGTATATAGATTTCCTTACGAGTATTTTTTATAAAACTGTGATGGTAAAAAATATGATATATTGAAAAATCTATATTTTAGTGCTATGTATTTTATGTTTCAGTGTAACATAATTTTTCTAAAACCTACATTTTGTATTCGTGAACTAAAACTGTTTAATAATTTTACAACATAGATTTATTATTATTTATCATGAAGTATTTTGTCAGTTTTCACTTTTTTTAAAGAAACTTTTTAAATTTAAATTTAAATTTCAGATAACAGTAACTAAAATGATTCGTTTACTCAGTCTAAATTATAAACGTTTAAAACACTTTTTATAACAGGTACTTAGAAAAAAATGTACTTATAAGCTCCAAATAATCTCTATACTTTAAGGTTAATATTAAAACTTTGATCTCCAAGTATCACTATACCTTTATATAATTCATATTTAGATAAGGATACTTTATGCTTTAAATTCATAAAAATGATTAATATTTTCTCTAAACAATAATTTGTATAGTTTGAAATAGTTAAAATTCTTGAAAAAAACAAAGAAAGTTAAGAGCCGAAAGATTCTGGTTCAAGAAATTCCTTAGTTTAAACTTAAGTAATTGAATTTGTTCTTTCTCAATTAAATTTGTCTTTACGAAGCTTTTTACTTTATTTCTCTCTATTGTGGAGTAAGTAACATGTTTCTCTTTATTCTAAAAAAAAAATTTGGGTAAACAGAGAAAGGCTACGCCATATTTTATGATGAAACAAATTTTTCCACGTTTTGAAAATGTAATTTAGAGTACTTTCCAAATTAAATATCATTCAAAGATTGACAAAAGTAATCAAAAACTTACAGGTATGATATTTCAGGCTAAAATTTGACACATTTTGTCTAAAATTTTATAATTTTTAGTCTGATAATCGAAATTAATAGTAAACATTGAGTGTTATGTAGCTTTTGTCTCCTTCTCTCTATTCTAAAAAAGTTTTTGGTGAACGGTTTCCAGAGAAAGGCTTTTTAATTACTGATCTGTATAACACATTTTGGGTTATCAAACTGTTCGGATTCTTTTGAGGATGTGCAAAATGCAATTAAAGTTTCTAAAAAAATTCTTAATTTAAAATTTTTTCCATTTTTATGGATATTGGTTAAGGTCGCAGTTATAAAGGCAGTTATCAAACAACGTATTATGCATTCAATCCCCAATGACCAATTGACGCCATATTTTATGATGAAACACATTTTTTCACGTTTAAAGAATGTAATTTAGAGTATTTTCCAAATTAAATGTCATAGTTATAAATATTTTTTTCATGGAATAAGGTTTGATTAAATATTAAATTTCTAAAAGGTTTGATTGTAAATTAAATAAGCATTATAATAATTTTTGTATCGTAAGATTTGGAATGAAAACCAAGAAAAAGAAAAAAATTACGTGTTTCAATGTTTAAATAATTTTTACATTCCCAGGTGAAAACTGTTTATTTTTAAGTAAAAAAATATATTTATTTTAAAACTTTTACCCTATAGAAAAGGGTTATCCTTTTTCCTTTAAAATATAACAAAGTTAAACAATGAAAAAATAACCAAAATCGCAGATGAATTTAAAAACTTTGAAACTTTTTGCCTTGCTTCATCAACAGATCACTGTGCAAATAGAGAAGCTGTCAAAAATATTTTATTTAGTGAGTTTTAAGTATAAAATTAAATTTGTATGTAACTGGCATCTTTTATTACTACTATTCTCACTGTTTATTGCTAAAAATAAAGCAAAAATATTATCATATGCATTTGGAAAAGATTTTGAAAGTTGAAATATTTTAAATTTAATCATAATCCGAAAATAAATTAAAGAAGCATAACTTGTTTTAAAATATCTCCCGTTATTAAGGTGCACTTAAAGTTTAGAAACTTAATGTTATTTAATTACTATATTTAAATTTATTAAGAATTTGTGCATTCTTTTCCACCTTTCACTAAAATGATATTGTTTAATTAAACAAACTGTAAACTTTAAAAAAACTATTCAATTCCTTGAATTTTCAATATATTCTTATGAATTTGACTTGGTAAAAGTGTTAAAAAAGAAGACAAGGGTAAAAAAAACAGCGATAAAAAATCTCAAATTAATTACAGTATCTTAAGAACGGCTCTGCAGAGGTGAACTTGCAGATAATAATGTGTACAGAATAAAATGGTATACATTTTATAGTATACAAAATCGAAATTGAGAATAAAATATTTTATCAACGCAATTAATTTAAACCATACAAACTAGATATTTGCAAAATGTTAGAAGTAATAAAATATATTTAAAAATATATTAAATAAGCGCTTTAAAAAGATAAATTGATGGAATTTAAAGAAACTGTTACGTATGGGTCACTTAAATGGAAACGCCGAATAGATCTAAAAATAAAAACTAGAGAGCTGGGGCATCTCTAAAGAAAAACCATACCGTTGTGTATTTAAACGAAATTTGACAGAATGAACTCTTTTATAGGATATCATCAAAAAAATTTTAAATTAAGAATAAAAGTAAATTATTTTCATTAATATTATAAAATGTAATTATGTATTAAAAAGCGTTAGATTTTTATGCAGCAAAATGATTATTTACGCATTAGAATAATAAATTACACTAATTAGAGTAAATGTAAGCATCAGATGATAGTAAAATTGTCTATTTTTAAATGTTAAGTTTAAAATTGAAATATTATTACATAATATTATTATACATTATTTTTATATAATACAGTATTATGTATTTTACAATACATTTCTCCGCTGAAAACAATGTACCTATAATAATATTTTTTGGAAAACAATTAAAAGTAATTGGATACAATTATGTGTTTTAATTAATATCACCCAATCAACAGCATTATATTTTCCTGAAGTTTTATATTGAAGTCTTAAATTCAAACATTGTAAAAATTTCTTAAATTATTTCAGAAAATCGGACTTAATCATACGTGATGGTTGTAATGTCTGTTCCATAAAATATTAAATTGTCCATTTTGTTCTATTATTATCAACACGAATTCCTCCCATTATTTTATTGCTCGGTTTTATTTCTTTCTTTTATTGGGGGGTGTAAGGTTTAGTTTGAATATAATTTCGAATAAATATGAAAATAATGTACAGGATACCATGGTGAGGAGTAATTTAATTAGGTTATAGTACACACAATAAATCATACATGAAACAAGCCCGTAAAAATATTTTACCTCATAAAAGAACAATTTAATAGTTGTGAGAAAAATAACGTGCAAGAAGTTTACATCAATGGAAGTTATGTAGCTATGGCAAATCAATCCTATGAATTTCGAAATTCAATCAGAGGAACATTTCTTGAGCTACATATTTTAATAGTAAATTGGTAATAAATTAATTATTAATTAAATCACACGTATCTAATGCTTGTCTAAATTTTCATGCAATGTGTAAGGTATAATAAATATCCTTAAATAAGGTTAACATTTTAAACTTAAATGCATATAAAATGTGTATCATACAAGTGAACGATACATAAAAAATTAAATAAAATGGACGAAAATATTAGTAATAGTTTTTCCCATCAAAATTTATATTCATTTCAGATTATGAACAAACACTACAGAAAATCAAACATACCTCGACCGAAGGCATAATCTCCTCTTCAAAAACATCACTGTTATCAACCAAGGGGGCCGCGACAGGTAGTGAAGAATTCGTGGGGGCCACTTCCACGGGGTCGCACAAGTATCCGTAAACCCCCTCCTTCTTCAGCATGTAGTGGAGGGCGGACCACCCTAGGATGCTACCGCTGAACACCCAAGTCTCCAGAAGCCCCCAAAACAACAGAAAGTATTTCTTGGACCGCGGCATGTCTTCTCTGGTGTCAGACTGATGCAAAATTCGGATGTTTGCGTTAGAAATCAGCAGAATGTGAAGAGGAAGTGACGTAGTTGGGGGGAGAGACGAGTGGGTGGTTTTGTTCGGTTTATTATTATTTTTTTCCCTTTCGTTCGATCGCTTTGCCGAAGTCTTGGGGATTCGGAAATAGCGCGTTTTGGAAGTCACGGTCGCCGGCAGAGAGGGTTTGCTGGGTTTGGCGCGTTTTCGCTCATTTGGTGAAATAGTATTTTGTATTTTCTTTTATGTCTGTGCTTCAATTGAAGTAACTTTCCATTAAAAAGCCGGTTAAACACAACGTCGTTTATTAACACAATAAATTTAAAAGGCAGCATACAATTGTTTCTTGGATCCCCTTCGTTAGTGCTAAAAGTACAATACAAACATCAAATCGGTATTTATAAACAAAATATGAAGGCAAAGAGAGTTACAGTTAGAGTGAAATTGACAAAAGTTAAGGGTTAAATTACAACACAGAATCAATCATTGGTATCCAAATAGGTGAAAAATAAGGAATGCTACCTTCTTCGTTTACAAGAAAATCAAGAAATTTGTTGACATAATAAGATTCATAAAACTATGGCATTACTATGACAACTATTATGGCTTATGATTATTATGATTATTATGGCAACTATGACATTAGAAGAGGTTTTTTAATTTGTTATTATAAATATATACTCTAATAGATATAATTGGTCGAAATTTTTTATTAGATGCTCAAAGGACTATATTTAGTATATTAGCTGTGTTTGAATAAATAAATAAAATATTTGTATGAAAAATCTAAAAAAAAATTTAATAAAAAGTGTTCCAAGGTGCCCTACTCTCACTTATATTATCACCACCTACTCTCACTACTCACTAATTATTTATATTTATTAACAGTTTGCTGGGTTTTAGTAATTTGATTGTTTTTTTAAGTCTTACGCATAATATGATATATAAGGTATGGCAAACACCTCTATCTCACGCAACACAAGATATTTTGATTGTTAGGGTGGTTTAAAACTGGAGTGAGGTAGAAGAGACATAGTAACACAGCAAAGGGTTTTAAGTAAACAGTGGTAAAAATTTCATCAACATCCAAGAACATCCAAAAAAGGTAATCTTTGTTCACGCTCAACCTCGTAAGTAAACTGTATATAAGGATCGATTGAATAAGGAACTTGCAAGTGTCAGATTTTCATAAACTTTCAAGTGTTCCGTATGGTTTTTTGTAAAATAAAATGAAATATTTTGTCAATTTTTCAAAAAAGTGTACAAGTAATTAAATATTTTAATTTAAAAGTCGAGAAAAAAACACGTGACTGAAAACGCGAAGTGTGTTTGCATGCACAGTGAAGTAGAATTCCATTAGTTAAAATTGCAATCAAAATTGAATTTCTTTGTTTTAGTTGATGATTTCTTTTTTCTGAAGTGTCCGATATGAGTGTTTTAATAAATATTTACCTTCTAGACACTTCTGGTGACGGTCAGAAATCCAAGGCAAACATTTTAGGCAAAGTCAATATATTGTGACGTCACTGTGCATGCAATTAAGCGTTTTCAGGTGCTTAGGAAAAGACGATTTTTAATAATTTTTTTTGCAATCAAAAAATTTCTCAATCGGCCTCAAATTTTGTGTAGTGGCTAATTTTTGCGTGAAGAATAGTTTAAAAATATAAAAAAAATCATGCAAGTTCCTCATGGCTCCATTACTTTTCTTTTTTCACAAAAAAATGACTACTTAATAATTTTCATTAATAATTCAGTTATTTATATCACACGGACAATATTTTCATTTTTCATTTGGTTGATTTCTTCCTTTTTGTTATATAAATTTATTTATTTTTTTTTACCTTTTTAAAAAACTAAATTGTTAGTTATTTTGTATTTTGTACATGGTATTTTTCTTTTCTTTTTATGTTCTTTTTAAGAGTGTGTTGAGTTAAGAAATTTAAAAATTTGAATTTGAATTTCATTCATTAATTTTTTCAATGCATAATCTTGGAGAAAAAATTGTACAAAAAGAATAAATCTGTTTTTAAAAATAGAAGCTATATGGTTGCTTGAGATATTTTTTTGTGTTTTCTTAATAAAAAAAGAAATAGTAACATAATACTGGAATATATCTTAGGCTTTTAGTTTAATCTCCTTTACAACTTCTTCCACGTTATGTGATCATTTTACAAATTGATTTTGAAGGTAAAATATTAAAAATGATTTATTTTTAATGATATTTTACTTTGAAATAATCGATACATAGGAGTAAATAAAAGTTTTGTAAATAAGTTTAAAAATAAACAAAAAATTTATTGAAAAATGTGCAAATATTTTGCTTATGAATTGCTTAGTTCATTATGTGAAATTTAAAATATTCGATTGGTTAAAACATTATGCAATATTTCTTTTAAATATAAATTCCTTAGCGAAAAGAATCTTGTGCAAATGTTAATATCGATTGAAAAACAACGTTTATTTTTACACAATTTATAAAAATTTTTAAAATTGTAGACAATTGTTTCGGGGATCAATGGATCCCCTTCTTCAGTACAAAAAGACGAAAATAAACATCAAATCAATAATTTAAACATAACATGAAGGCAAAAAGTTACAGTTTAAGTGAAAATACAATAGAGGGAAAACGATTTGAGTTAAAAATACAAAAGCAATGGTTATATATAAATTACAGAATCAATACAAAGGTAACCAGATGGGTGAGAAATAAGGAATACTATTTAAATCATTAACAAGGAAATCTGAAAATTTATTTATATAAAACGATTCAAAAAAATCAAGGTCACTAGGTATATTACAATTTTTAATAATGGTAGCAGATGAAAATTCAAAGTTATGATTGAGGTTCCAAACATGTTTAGCTATGGATGATTTGTCGAATTCTTGCTTTCTTACATAACCCTCATGCTCTTTAACTCTAAATTTTAACGCACGTTTTGTTTGACCTATATAAGATAAACCGCAGTTGCAATAAATTCTATAAATACCAGATTTATTAAGTGTTTCTATAGGATCTTTAAGATTAGAAAACATAATTTTATTGTGTGGGGAAAAAACGGTATTAAAGCCAAACTTTTTTAGAACATTAGAAATACGGGAACTTGTTTTAGAGTAAAAGGGTAACACAATTAAATTATTAACAGTTAGTTTAGTTTTAGCATTATGATGGTTTTTTAAAGTTTTATGCATAATATGGTCAATGAGGGTATGACAAAAGCCTCTATCAATTCCCCTCGTTCCCCTCTATTTCGTTTTCCCTCTATTGTATTTTCACTTAAACTGTAACTTTTTGCCTTCATGTTATGTTTAAATTATTGATTTGATGTTTATTTTCGTCTTTTTGTACTGAAGAAGGGGATCCATTGATCCCCGAAACAATTGTCTACAATTTTAAAAAATTTTATAAATTGTGTAAAAATAAACGTTGTTTTTCAATCGATATAAATTCCTTGTTAAATTATTTTTAATCTGTATTGCTACAATACTTAGGACAAAAGTATTTTTAATAATTTCTATCTAACCCTTGATAAAGACCTTAAAACGAATATTCAAGTAGGAGTACTAAATCAGGTACTAAATATTTTTAGAATGTTCCGTATTTATTTTTTAAGCACTAGTTTTAATATTTAGTTTTAAGTATTAAATGAATCCTTTTATATACATTTTTTCTTTTATAATCCAAATTTAAAATATCAAACTAACTTTTACTTCAAGAAATTTTTTCTTAATAGGGAAAACTGAAGTTCGTTATTTAGTTTTTTTTATCTTGGAATTTATGCTAAGAACTGTAATTTTCAGAATGAGTTAAGTTGCATAAAAAATGATGCCTTCGATAACAAAACTTATTATAATGAATAAGGAAATCATTTCATCAATCCTAGAAATCATTTTTTATTCCAAAACCTACTTGAAAAACTTGAAAAGTTTCGAACACAAGGTTGCATTTTAACATTATATTACCCTCAAATATACTCCCCCTACAACCCATTTCATTTTCTTCACTAAATTCATTTCATTACATAAAAACTAAAAGTTACAAAAAAACCCACAAGGAAATCATTTTACTCATCCCATCCCCCTAACATAAGTTTGAAAATCCGAGATGATTCAGACGTATTCACCAACAAAGTGAAAGTCATCCATTTGATGCTTTATCGTACGTGAAACCTACTTTCCCACCGAAAGAATAACCCCTTCTTTTGTTCGTTCATCAGCTAATTTACATTGTTTGCATACTCCCATCCTGCCACCAGTAGCTAAAACACGGAAGTGCAAAGACCACAGAGAAGAGAAAAAAAGACTACTGTCTCAACATAGCTTTATGGTCGAACGAAGGGGATTTCTGCGCATGCTCGAGCACTTCGCCATCCAGAGAAGTTTTTCTCGCGGAACTGGGGACTGTGTAGCTATTGCAAAATGACATCTCTCTCTATAGTTTTTTTACACTTCGTTTTATTTTACGCAAAAGTTTTTTTACGATATATACACTTCGGCTATTGTCTTGAGGCCATTTCTTTTTAAAAACCTGTTAATGACGGTGTGTGAGTTTTCTTAAGGATAATTTATTTTAATTTAATTTTCGCAGTCTTATGCTACTTACAAGGAAGTGCTTGATGAGGATTAGTATGTTCTATTTATTTGCTTTTATTTCTTAAGTTAAAATAACTTTTTAATTTTCTATTAATTAAGATGTAATACTATGGAACATATTTGAACATTGCACGCACGTGGTTCTTTATATATGTTACCGTTAAAGTATATAATGCAGTTATTTCATAGAATACCTAGTTATTCCATGAAATAACTGATTGTGTCCGTTAAAGTGTGTAATATGTTATTAATTTTACACTTTAACTAGTTATTCTATGAAATAACTAGGTATTCTATAAAATAACTAATGATTGACAGTTAAAGTGTAAAATAAGCAATTTATTTAAAATGAAATTAAACTAATGATATAGTAGACAATTAAAATGAAAAAAGAAGGAATTTATCTACTTTATGCAGCGTATAAATGGTATTTATGGAAACGTACCATAAAATCCTTTTTTACAACGAGGATTAATAAAATGACACTTGGAATTACAATTAATTAATTCCCTGTGGCCTGGAATAGTTCATAAATGCAGTAGGTAAATGGAAGGTAAATGTATTAGTCGTGCGAGATATATGATATAGATTATTTTGATTCTACCCCTAAATCCCGGCACCCCAAAATCCCGACAGTGTCGAAATACCGACAGGTCAAAATCCTGACAATCAATTGCCCGGCATGTAAGTTGCCAGATAACTCATATTGGTCTCTAATTTTAAGTAAGGGCATTCCATTTAAGTTTTATGTTGCTTGACCACAGGTCAAGATTTCTCTTTTTGGCTAAAAATCAGTGTAAAATAATGATGAAGTTGGTAACTAATATTTTGTATTTCCTATATTTATATAGCATGTCTTTTTGGTTCGGGCTGACCATTGGTCAATCCAGTTAGCTTTTTGGTACTGCTATTCTTTGGCAGTGAAGTAGGTCATGTGCGGGCTCAAACCAAATGCCTTGAGACGAGTAACATTTTGATCTTGACCACTGGTCAATATATCTTGACCAGAGGTCAATCCAGTTTTTATCGCTGTTTTCAGCTTTTCCAACCTTCTCTTTTTGTCTCGCTGTTATTTTTTTAGGGGGGGGGTACCTATCCTTGTGTTACTCCCATTTAACCATTGGTAATTTCTGAATTTTCCGGCTTAATAACTATTATTTATCTGGGAGCCTCTCTAACGGCATAATTAGCTGGTCAATATTCATAGGAACATTTTTCGCTTAAACACAAATTAAAAATTTGGTGTCCTATTATATTGTCAGTTTTGGTTAAAATATAAAGTCAAAAAAATTCAACAGTTACCAACGGTCCAATGGGAAAAACACAAGGTCTGGGACCCCCCCTAAAAAAACAGCGAGACAGAAAGAGAAGGTAAGAAAAGCTGATAACAGCGAGAAAAACTGGATTGACCACTGGTCAAGATATATTGACCAGTGGTCAAGACCAAAATGTTACTCGTCTAAAGGCATTTGGTTTGAACCCCTACATGACCTACTTCACTGCTAAAGCATAGCAGTACCAAAAAGTTAACTGGATTGACCAATGGTCAGCCCGAACCAAAAAGACACGCTATATAAATATAGGAAATACAAAATATTAGTTACCAACTTCATCATTATTTTAAACTGATTTTTAGCCAAAAAGAGCAATCTTGATCTGTGGTCAAGCAACATAAAACTTAAATAGAATGCCCTTACTTAAAATTAGAGACCAATATGAGTTATCTGGCAACTTACATGCCGGGCAATTGATTGTCAGGATTTTGACCTGTTGGGCAAGTGGCTTGTCGGGATTTCAACCCTGTCGGGATTTTGGGTTGTCGGGATTTCAACCCTGTCGGGATTTTGGGTTGTCGAGATTTCGGGGTGTCGGGATTTTGACCGGATACCGATTATTTTACACTTTAACGGGCTGCAAATCGTTATTCTATGAAATAACTAGTTAAACCATGAAATACAAGAGAATTATACGCTTTAACGGACACGATCAGTTATTTTATGAAATAACTAGGTATTCTATGAAATAACGGATTTCATACTTTAACGGTAACATATACATTAAATGAAAAAAGTCAGAAGTGCTATAATTTTTTACTTTCATTTTTAAGTTACATAAAACTCATCAATTTTATCTGTACTGCTCATGTAAAACATTAATATTTACCTATTTTGTAGATTTTTGGATTAGTTAAAAAAGCTAATTAAAACTTTTAACAACCTAAACTTTGTAGAGTTTTTTTTTACTTCAAATAACAGCATTCAGGCATGCGCCGACTTTCGACGAAGACTTTTCGCCGACGAAGTGCTTTCGAGCTGAAATCGTAGATAATTATGGAGACGGTCCCTCGAGAATTCAGAAAGTAAGTTCGATAAGGCGAAGTGCACGAGCATGCGCAGAAATCCCCTCCGCCCGACCATAAAGCTATGTTGAGACAGTAGTGAAAAAAAGTGCACCTTGGCGTTCATTTGGCTGCCAAAGTAACCCTCAGCGGCTTGTCCAATGAGCGGGATCTCTCGGTAGTGACGTCACTATCTGCCTCCAATAATCCTTTGATAAGACATTTCCGTTCAGCATCTCGGAGAGATCAGATCGTTCTGGCGGATGTTTGGATGATGGTGATAGGAGACGCACCTTTTGAGGGAGGGGGTGAGGTGTGGAATTATAATTATCTACATTGGTGAATAGCATCTTGTTTAGTTAGATTACTCTTCCAACTAATTAAAATAAGTTTATTTACTAACTTGTTAGAGCAGATGTTTTCAAGCTGTGGGTCGCCAGTCAGTTTTTTGTGGGTCGGATGGTTTTTTGGGATTTGGGGTTTTATGGCGCAAGATACAATTTGGTGGGTCACGACAAGAAATTGAATTCGTCCGAATTATTTTATATAAAATCATTGTGTCATTGGATTTTGAAATTTGTCAAACTACCATACAGTAAACAGAATAAAAAGATCCATAAGAAAAACTACCAAACTTGGTGTCGAACGCAAAGGAGAGTTAAAGTAAAATACACATGTGTGCCACTTTAATGTAAAGCAAAATTAGTCAGTTATTCAAAAAGGAATTTGGAGGAAACTCAGCGTTTCTAAACGTAGGAATCCATCCCTATAATATTACATTACAAATTTTAAGAAATTTCTGAGGAAATGATGTTTTTTAAAGCGAGTTGAAACCCTGTTTTGAAGAGTCGAATTTCAAAAATCTCTGCGGGGGAGGAACCCCATAATTTCATTGTTGCTCACAGAATTAAATAATTCTAAATCCTCAAATTTAAGAGTTTTCGCCTTTATAATTTTTCTAAAAATTTAATTTAACCTCTTATAAATGCATGCAATTTATTATTGTAAGGTGACCAAACCACACTCGTACGAAGCTTAAGTCTTGCCGGGGGGCATTAAAAAATTAATTGATGGTGAGACGATGGGCTAAGATTTTGTTTACAAAAAGTTAGTTGCAATGTTTAAAAGCTTGAGAACTCCTGTGTAAGAGTGAAAAAAACACAAAATTTAAATGAGAAAAAAATTAAGTTGTTACTAAAAGGGTCAAACGGATAACGAGGGAAATGCACACTTTTTTCAGAGGAGTCATAAATATAAATTTATCTTTAATCCAATCTTTTACACTTTTTTTATTCATTACTTTTTTAAAAGTTTTTGAAACAAAAATTTGGATGTTTTAAATCAATTTAGTTTCTTCTTCATTTTTACACTCTGATACAGAGTACCCGTTTCCTTGTTATAAGTGATTCACAATATATCATACATTTGGATATGTTTAACCAATGACTATTTTAAAGAGATTATATCTGTTTAACTTTCCTTCCCTTATAAATCCTTATACATTCAGATATTTCAAAATTAGTTCTTTGATACAAGAATGAATTGGGGAAATATTTAAAATATCCAATTATTAAAATTGTATTTACCATAAAAATTTCCCTTTCCTTATTTAAAAAGAATAAATTTGCAAAACTTAAACACGACATAATTTTCTAATTGTTAAACTCTACAAACCATAAATTTTCTCATAAATTCTGAAAGTATTAGAATTTGGACTCGTAATACAAATTACGTGCTGTTAATTTTTGTTTACAAATCCATTCAAGGGTTTGCATGTTTCTGTTTTTTTAACGCATAAACTTAAAAAGGGGGTCTTTTAACAAGTTAAAACCAGATAGGGATGGTTTATCCTTAATAGGTTTTATTCAAATTTATCCTGTTTTCCCCCTTTTTAGCAAGAGCAAGGAAATCATAAACAGCTCTCTTAAAATTTATTACATGAGTTATCTTAGCACCCTACCCCCATCATTCTGCTATTTGTACAAAACGTTTCATAGTAACAATCTAATTATTTAAATTTAGGAATTACTTTATAACTAAATTCTAAACACTGCTGTTAAAAAACACTGCTGAATATTTTTTTAAAAATTTAATTTCTTTTTGTCAAATTTAACTTTTTTAACTCGAATAATATTTGAAACTTAAAACGATTTTTTAAAAATAAATATTTTTAAATTTTTAATTTCCTTTACTTGTAAATAATTCCTTTCCTTGTAACATGCAGCTTTTTTATGCAAAATTATTTGAAAAGTTCATGTAAATTTAATTGAATCAACCAAAAATTGTTTCATAAATTTTTAAGAGAAAAAAATTAACACAAAATCTTCAAGTTGGACTTTGATTTGAACATTAGTATTTTCATATCGTTTTAAAATTGAGGTGGATCCATTATTTTCTAAATTATAACAAACGATATTATAGGAAGACTTGCCATAGAATTGAAAAAGAAACGAACAGTCATTTTTGCCCCAATTACTCAACCCCTAGTAATTCCCGTAATTCCTAGAACCGGAGCTCACAGATCTTTATTACGTTCTCTTTCTCAGTATAATAAACCAATCAAGATGACAGCGTTTGAAATTGTAGTCCCTCGTTATAGGAAATCTTTATTTGAATAAGCAAATTGGGCCCTTCTTATTTCAAAACAATGAGAAGATGAATAAATTTTGAAGGAACGACTTAGTACGACAAAATATAATTGTAATATTTTTGACGAACATTTTGAAAATTAATTAAATCAATACCAGGGATTCCCAAAAAAGACTGACACATTTTAAAAATCAATGACAAATAACTCGAAAATTAAAAAAGATAAAAATACGCGGTTTGTTACATCCTATTTCTTGGAGTAATCTTAGGTGTAAACTGCAACAAACCGCGTATTTTTATATCTTTTTTAGTTTTTAAGTTATTAGTTAGTAATTTTTAAAATATGTCAGTCTTTTTTGGGACACCCTGTATCTCAGTTACCTACATAGCGGGTGAAAGAGGGGCGAGGAGAGACTATGGGGCTTTGAATAGAACAGTTTATTTCGTTTGGTAATTTTGTCATCTGGAGCAATTATTTAATGATGATCTTGTTATATTGGACTTCTTAAAAAAATATTTCAAGTGTTTCAATGATTAGAAAAAAGATCGTTTGGTTAAATTTTACGTTCAAAACAGTTTTTTACAATCTAAATAAATGAAACGGGGATGTTACTTGCCTATATGTGTATAATTCAGCATTCAGCTAATTTTACAGTTGAAGGAATAAATATTCAAATCAAAATCATTAAAACAAATGCTTACATTTCAACATTTAGCACCCAAGAATTACTTGAACTTATTATTTGTATTAAACTATTATTGAAATTCTTTTTAAGGTTTTTACCCAATTTAACAAAAAATCTGACTTCATCGAGACTCTTTCAACGTTTGACTATATCACTAAAAATTTTTCGTAATATTTTGTTGCTTCTTTTTCCAATTAACAATCACTAAAAACCTGACATGCCTTTTCATAGACACTTGCAAACAACAAGACATTTTACACAATTTGATTAAGAAGTCATCAATCCACTTCTTTCTCAATAATAATCGAAGGAAACTCAAGGGCAAATCCGCCATAAATCCCAACCTTTGTACAAAAAAAAGGAACAACCAAAGCGGAATCGACAGAGGCGGCCTAAGATGAAGGGAATTATCCATGAATTATCCGAAAAATTACAGATAAAGGACGTCCTTCGAGTCAATCTGCTACATGCGAGTTTTGTGTGCGATTATCCCGTTTGCAAGTCTTTCATTTAGCCTTTCGCGATGCTGAGATACCTGATCAGATAGCACTTTGGCGATGTGTGAGCATTCATTGAAAAGCGAAAGAAGTGGAGACAATGAGGGATTATGTGTCGATTTTGTTCGCCCTTGGTGCTGTCAGACTTTATTCTTTAAATAATGAAAATATTGTTTTTATGTTTCAAATTCGTGCACAAGTTATTATTGTCTCACTTTGCAACTAATTATAAGCTATTATAATTTTCCGCGTTTGAAGAAAAAAGTTTACTTTGATTTAAACTACGTGTTTTAAATTGGTGGTAAAGATGAATTACAAACTTTTCTTATCAAGGTTATTCAAAAATTGCGTGCTTATTAATTGTAAAAGTTTATCTATGAGTCATTGCATTTCAAGTTTCTAGTATATTCTATTTTAACGGATAAAACGGCAATAACTCTTATTTTTTAATGTTTAAAGCACTAGAAGTGCCTTAATGATACTATGTTACTAGAAGTTAGATAATGTTACTATGATAATGATGATAATAATAATTATAATGATAATTATAATTAATGATAATAATAATTAATATAATAGTTAATGATAATGTTATTAGAAGATCCCTTAATGATAAAATTTCAACTAGTTAAAAACTACTGTTCGAAATTAAAAGAGTTAGCCATTTTTTTACATAATATTAAAAATGAATATTATTCCTCGATTGGTATCAGTATCAAATCCATAGCTTTACATCATAAATGATAAATAGTTTTTTAATTATTAAATAACATCTTCTTAAAAGAGCTTGGAAAGAAGCTAATTTTCATTTAATTACACTACGGAAGCTACCGCCCTTCTCTTCTCTCTATCATTCACCCACCCCAGTAAAAATTGCTTTAAATAAAAATTAAACACTGATATAATTTATCTGGAAAAATTTCATCGTTCATAGTTTCATCGTTCTTAGGATGCCCTCAACTGATGTTCACCTTTTTCTATATCGTTTAAGGCTAAATCAAATCAAACCAAAATTTATTTAGACTGAAATATAAATATATATTTTACAAGGTCAAATAAAACAGAGAAAACTACAAAAATATATGTTAGATATCAAGGAGTCAATTTGACTCGCACAGATGGACGGTTGTTATACAGGATATTAGTTTTCAAGGAAACAAAGAGAAAGAAAGAAAATAATTATTATAATTAAATTAATAAATACATGAATATATTTTATCCCAAAAATATAAATCAAGAAGTGATTATAAATGATTGTGATGGTGAGGTGCTGTAGGGCAGCGGTTCTCAAACTGTGCTCCGCGGAGCCCTTAGGGCTCCGCGAAGAAATTTGAAATAAATACGTTGATAATTTCTAATTTGCGTTGCTCTGAAATGTTATATAAATAACTTACTTCTACTTACTGTTTCTTGTTAAAAACTTATTTTTGCTCCTTCCTACCCAAGTTTTTAGAGCTGTAAAATCACCCTTACATTTAAGTGGATTTGGTGTGGAGCCTCAATGAAGTGAGCGCTGTTGATTATAGTTTTTTTTTCTGGTTTTTGTCTTTTTCAGGGCTTTTTTGGTTTACCAAAACATGTTAAAATCCTGTTTAGGGTCAAATTTCCAAAACTTTTCTGGGGGAGGAACCCCCGGGATGGGACGATTCGGCCCTGGCCGGTTGGGCGCCGGCCCGTTTCGGAGTAGATGTACCAAAACCAAGTGAAAACCTGTTTTTAGTAGTCAAATTTCCAACCTCCCCCTTTATAGCATTTGGAACTTAATTACTCAATACGTTTTTTTAAGTTCTTTAAGATGCAAAATTCTGCCAAAAAATGCATAAAAAGCTACATTGATCCCATGGCATGGGAGGGGATAAGGAATGATTTCGGGCTCCCGTGTAAATAAATTTCGATATATACCTCTGACGTATGGTCTAGCAGCCCCCTCCCAAAAATGCTCTCGATTTCAAAAGATGAAGTAACTTTTAAGAAAACAAAATTTACAGATGTAAAGATTTCTGTATGGGGGGGAATCTTTGTGGCCATCTCTGGCATAATGATTAAAAAGTGATAGCTTTAATATTCAGAAATTTAAAACAAAGATTTACATTGTATCCAATGATAAAATATAATTGGTTAACAAAATATTCCATATATCTCGGGGTGTATATTAGGAGGGGCGAGGGGGCCCTGCTTCCTCCCTTAAATTCGGACTACGTTTAACAAAGCAAGTTAAAACCATGTTTTTTAGGGTCAAATTTCCGAAATTCTTCTGGGGGATGACCCCCAAACCCCCCTATTGTACTTGAAACTTTATTATTGTTAATTTTTATAATAAGTTCGTTAAAATTAAAATCCTACCTAAAAATGTATGTCCAAAATTTGGACAATGATGTACCTAAAACGAGTTTAAAAAAAACTGTTTTAAGGATCACATTTCACAAAATCTTCTGGGAAGGAAGGACCGCCAGACCCTTCTATTGTACTTGGATCTTAATTCGTCACAATTTTTCTTACAAATAAATTATCTTTGATGCAAATTATACCTAATAATGTTTTTAAAAGCTACGTTAAACTGTTAAATTTGCATGGGAGGGACTGAGGAATAATTTTGGACCCCTCCCGAAATAAATATCTATATACACTACTGCATTTATGCTTTTATTTCTAGATGTAATGGGTTTTATGTAATTTGCATTTTATACTTTAAAAATTTATTTCGGAAAAGGGCTCCGGCGAAGAATTTGTCTCTTGAAAAGGGCTCCGCGACATAAAAAGTTTGGGAACCCCTGCTCTGTAGGGTGAGCATCATGTTATTTTAATACTTTTGTGATCATCTGTTTAAAAATATTCTTCAATCTCAACTATTGAGAGTATAAATAATTTTTAAAGTTGTTTAAATTTTAAAGGGGATTTTTTTATATGATTAGGTCAGGTAAGCTATTAAATAATTTTGGTAAATTATTTAAACTACAAAATAATTTTTTAGAAGAGCAGTATTACAAATCACCTTATATATAAAAGGTAGATTGCCTTGTTTAAAGATTCAAAACTTTGCAAACATGGAAGTTGTTCGTGAAAAACAATTCAAGTTCTTCTCTTTAAAAGGAAATGAGTAAATAAATACAGTACTCTGAAATCTTAACCTTTTACCTGCCGATGTTCCCAAATGGGAACATCACTTTTGGGAATTTTTTCACCACTCAATTTTTCATGCAGGAATTTGATACTTGGTATTAAGCAACTCAAAGATATGAAGTTATTTTACATGCAAAAGTTTTTCATGTACAATTTAATCCTTTTTGTAGAATTTATATCAAAATTACAGATTTTTCGCTCTTCAAAAAGTTGCACAAGTTTTTATTTATGAAAATTTTAAATAAATTTAGTTTCAAATAATTTTGCTGTGTTTAGATAGTTTAAGTACATATCTTCTCTTTTGGCTTGACAGTAGCTTCATATTCCAATTTTGGAGAGAAATAACCAATTCTATGTACCGTAATTTCGAGCATATAGTCCGCACCATCGTATAGTCCGCAGACACGATTTTATGAAAAAAAAATTTTCAAAAATCGTCAGATAGTCCGCACCACCGGATAGTCCGCGGGCTATACGTCCGAAATTACGTTATTTATAATACGGCAATATTAATGTATTTTAGAAACAAAGAACTAAGTATAAATAGAAAAAAGTACTTACTTACTGTGGTGATGTTTCACACCACCCCATATTTTTGTGTACTTTTTACATTTTAATTTCAAAATTCCCACTGGATTATTTTAGGCCTAAACCCTTCTTTCTTATTTCCCATGGTAACCGTCGGTTTTATGCATCACGCGCATCTCATAAATTATTATCAATCGAAATTATACCGTTTCTTCTGCCGTTAGTTAATTATTCTCTCAACACTCCCATGCTTTCCTCCTCTCTGTCGCCGGTCAAGACATAACTTTTCCATCCCAACGTAATCTTACTATCGCCAATATTCAAAATTAATTCTGGAGATAATTTCATTATTCGGTAACCTCTCCTGCCTTTTCTTTAATTAACCTTTGGCTAATTGTGGTTTTTATGGCGCTCGCCATCATAGGTTTGTAATAGTAGTACTTAACCCGATGCACACTATTTTTCCTGACCCTCTCCGCTCTCTTCAATTTCTCTCGAACCTATGCTGCTCCGGTCCCCATCATGTAATCCTCTGCTGATATTTCTCGGAGACCCAGGCGGGTCTGCCGAGGCGTCCCATGCGAGGTGCTCGTGCGGTCCAGTCCGCGGCCTCAATCATCATACAATGCTACTGGTATCATTTATCATTATTATTTCATCTCCCGTACTTGATTTTCCTGGCTTGTGAACCTCACCGATATTAGACTAACATATGTGTCTTCAATTATAATTTCGTTATTGGTTGGTGAACTGAATATGTCCTCCTATATATAGTGTTTATTCGCAAAGCATTTGTGACAATTTATGATGAACCTCAAACCACGAAATGTGACAAACTTTTAGTGAATTTCTATCACAGTTTTTTACCATACGAGTGCCTTCATATTAAATAAAGGAAACGTTATTTAAGCGAACTGGCCTGGACTTCTTTGACTTCAATATAGTCAATCCCATTTCATTTTAAAGGTATGGACTTTTCCAATACTTTCTTCAACTCTACTACTTCACCCACAATCAGAAGAGTCATCAGCGAACCTGGGCTATCGAACTGAACTTAACAAATATTCTCCTCATCATCCTCAGCACCGTACATACAACAATCATTTTCACTATATTAAGTGTAAATATTTTTCATAATTCGTTGCATATTATAGTATTTTGATATTGAATTATTATTTTTAGTTATATTTTTTTAAATGTGCTCTCAAGTGCGTTTTGATTTTATGCCCTTAGTTGCCCGTTAAAATTGTTGTTTCGTGTTGGCAAAGTGACAAATATTTAATTTTTTTGGATGAAAAGTGACCTAAGGGAAATTTTATGAATAAGTGACGTAGTTTTTTCATAAGTGATGTTTACAAGGTACCAAATATAGTTTACGGCTGGTCTTTTAGCTTCTCTTCGTGTAGTTGTTTGACTCACAAGCCCTTGATGGTGCAACTTCTATGAACACATCCACACGATTAAGTGGAAGATCTGGGTGTAGAATCCCAGTCAAGGGTGTCAACACTACTGTTGAGTCTATTAGACTGCAATAAAATAGTAAATGCATATAAAAAAATTTTGAGAAATGATATTTTGATTATTACTCCAGAGATATGTGCACATTTTGTTGATTTTTGAGATAATGTTGAATGAAATGAGAAATAATGAGTCACTTGATTTTTATGTTTTGAGTCGTTGAAGTTTTTAGGAGTCACTGTTGTTTTAAGTCACTTTAATTGGTCACTTGTGTTTTTTTCCCTCGATAGACGTATTGATGGTTCTTGTATTTTTGTGTTTAATGTTTCGTGTTATTATGGGCGATACTTATAGCACTCTAGTATGTTATGTTTTTTCAGAGCACTGAGCACTTATTTACTGCAAATTTTATGTTTTTTGATCATAGAGTTTCACTGATTACCCATACTCACATTTTTTTTTCTTGATTTTGTTTTTCTTGGAAGTTCAACGAATTTTGTTTGTGCTTAACAGTAGGAAAAACTACTACAATATTCATTTTCTCAAATGTGCCAAATAGTACAATATTTTTCATACTGCAGTTTGTATGTGAACTTGGTTTGTTTTTTTATTTTTTCTTTATTTCATCAAAGGTACCATTCTTCAAATATAATTTTTTGTTGTTATTCAATAGTGCATGCATGCAATTTTTTTCTTACTGTCACTCAAAATTTGACATCTTGAATATGTCTTTCATTATTTTTGGCTATCCCAGTGACAAACTTCTAGTTACCATTAAGATGGCAAAATTTAAACGTTCTATTTTTGGGTATTCTAGAGTTTTAGAGATTCATATTTAGGACCGGCCCCCTTTTTGTATGTTTCTCACCAGGAATAGAATTGTTTTGGTATTTTATAATTATGAATTTTTTTTCACTGACCATTTTGTTATGAATATTATTCAATCACGTGTTTTTACTTTACAATAGGTGGGTTAACCTTCCCATTAAAAAGGGCATCATATTCATTTTTGGGGTTATAGTGTATGTTTCTCAAATGAAATGTTAAAACCTTAGAAAGGTCCCCAAACAAACCACCCTTGATTTTACACTTGTTATTAAGTTCGATTTTTAGCACATTCTTTTTCAACTGTAATTTTACTTCCAAGACGTTTTGTTTTCATGGTACTTATATATTTCAATAGTTACTTCATCAAGCAGCATATTATGTGCAGTGAAACAGTTTTTTATTTGTATTTGATATAGTATCTTCATGTATATTCACACATTTTATTAGTTAGCTTTCATGTGCATATTTTTTACTTTTTCAATGAGTTAGATTTTGAACTCCTCAAATACCGAATTCATTTTTTTCTTGTTAAATCAAAAGGGCTGTACTGAATGTTTTAAGCGCATCAAGGAACCTGAACTATGGAACTCTCAAACAGAGAAAAGTGAACCTTGATTTTTGAATGCCATCACTGATTAAATGAATATTAATCGCGAAAGAACTTTTATTAAAGTATGTACGATATTGAATGCTAATTGTGCAACTCAAGTAATACGGTTTATTTCTTCAGTGATAGGAATGATTTAATGAGCCCTTATCCCAAACCAGGCTTTTCATTCATGTATATATTATCATAAAAACTTTTTCTAATATTGTATTTAATTATTCTCGAGATATATATTGTGTTTGATGTATTTTTATCTACGTATTTCTTTCCAAGGGTCTACATCAAATGGCATAAATTGCATTGCTAGCATTTATTATTCATTGTTGTTAATTTACGAATCGAACTATCTCATCTAAAAACTTAAACAATGTGGTACATACTTTCACATTTGTTACTATTGATGAAAGTATTTGGTGTTATAATTTTAAGCTGGTCTTGATTGTTTCACCCTGATCTGATCGTTTGTACTTGAAAGGTGTATAAAATTGGAAACCCATAATTGCCATAATCAAAAGTAAAAATGTATCAATATCTAAGTGTGACCCACCATGTGAATGCTGTATATAACTTTTTTATTTTATGTTTTTTGTAAACACATTCTGCCCTGCCTGTGCTTTACTTCTTTTCAAACTTATTGAAACTTTTTGGCCTACCACTAAATTTTTTTTTGCTGTGTCTTCGGGGAGAATATGTGGTGATGTTTCACACCACCCCATATTTTTGTGTACTTTTTACATTTTAATTTCAAAATTCCCACTGGATTATTTTAGGCCTAAACCCTTCTTTCTTATTTCCCATGGTAACCGTCGGTTTTATGCATCACGCGCATCTCATAAATTATTATCAATCGAAATTATACCGTTTCTTCTGCCGTTAGTTAATTATTCTCTCAACACTCCCATGCTTTCCTCCTCTCTGTCGCCGGTCAAGACATAACTTTTCCATCCCAACGTAATCTTACTATCGCCAATATTCAAAATTAATTCTGGAGATAATTTCATTATTCGGTAACCTCTCCTGCCTTTTCTTTAATTAACCTTTGGCTAATTGTGGTTTTTATGGCGCTCGCCATCATAGGTTTGTAATAGTAGTACTTAACCCGATGCACACTATTTTTCCTGACCCTCTCCGCTCTCTTCAATTTCTCTCGAACCTATGCTGCTCCGGTCCCCATCATGTAATCCTCTGCTGATATTTCTCGGAGACCCAGGCGGGTCTGCCGAGGCGTCCCATGCGAGGTGCTCGTGCGGTCCAGTCCGCGGCCTCAATCATCATACAATGCTACTGGTATCATTTATCATTATTATTTCATCTCCCGTACTTGATTTTCCTGGCTTGTGAACCTCACCGATATTAGACTAACATATGTGTCTTCAATTATAATTTCGTTATTGGTTGGTGAACTGAATATGTCCTCCTATATATAGTGTTTATTCGCAAAGCATTTGTGACAATTTATGATGAACCTCAAACCACGAAATGTGACAAACTTTTAGTGAATTTCTATCACAGTTTTTTACCATACGAGTGCCTTCATATTAAATAAAGGAAACGTTATTTAAGCGAACTGGCCTGGACTTCTTTGACTTCAATATAGTCAATCCCATTTCATTTTAAAGGTATGGACTTTTCCAATACTTTCTTCAACTCTACTACTTCACCCACAATCAGAAGAGTCTTCGTCGAACCTGGGTTATCAACAACAAAAACTTAACAAACTTCTCTTCGATACCCATTCATCCATACTTCCATACAACTACAATTTCAATTTTCACCATACTTACTAATATACCTTCAGAAATAAAACGCAAAATACAAATAAAAAAACAAATTTCTAATTACAAATATGATTAAGAGCGGCTTCAATTTTGTGCTGTCAGCACAACAGGCGAGTATCTCTGTGAAATGGGTTTTTTCTTGACCAGCTGTTGTTATTGATACTGTTTTCAACGATTCTAACCGTGAAAAATCAGCGTATTATCCGCACTGGTAGATAGTCCGCAGCTTCAAAAATTTGACTTTTAAACACAGATAGTCCGCGGACTATATACTCGAAATTACGGTATATGTTCCCAAATGGGAACATCGGCGTTTGGGGTATAGTATTTGAGGGGATTTTTATAACACAAAAAAATTCAAGTTATTTCCTATTTTCTTTAATTTTTTGAACCTTTTTTGTCTCAAAGGATCTAAACAGGTTAAGAATGATGTTTTAAATTTAAAAATAAGTAATTTTTATTTTTTCTCTTAATTTATGGATAAATAAATGTCAAATCTTTATAGCAGATTCTCACACTTGCATATTTTTCTAACTCCCCGATCGATTAATTTTCAGTAATTATCATTAGGGGTTATGCAAAGAGCATATTTGAAGTGTTTCTGAGGACTTGCATAAACTGTAAAAAAAACTGTAGGAAAACAGAAATTTTCAATAACAGTGACTTTATGTTTACAGAGATATTCTGTCATGTAACATTCCCACCTCACTTCTATTTATTTTATGTAAAATAACAGCTTTTACCTAGTTTTTTAGCTTATCTGTACTTAAACAGAAACTTACTGCATCGAAAACGAATACAGCTATTGGCAACGTTATACTGAATCTTCTTTGGTTCAGTGGTAGCGTGCGTGCTTAGCATGCGGTAGGTCGCAGGTTCTATCCCCGGATATCAATTAATTAAAATTAAAAAAATTCTACTGAAATAAGTGCATGCGCACAAGCAGAAAATTACTGAGAGGCAACAGAAAAATCTGTAGCCCACTTGACAGAAAGTTCCTTTTTACAGCATTTACCTGTAGGTTACAGCTTTTTTCTGTTTACAGGATTTTTCAACCTACAGATTTTTTCTGGCAACTTTTGCTGCCAGAAATTTTCTGTTTTTTTGCAGGATTATTTTTTACAGTGTACATATTTTGTTCAAGTACTTTTTTTTACATAAAAATTTTAGGAATAAAATAGAAGAATTTTGAAAATAAGGAAAAGTGCGTACATCTTAAAAACTTCTAACGTAAGTTTGATGTAAGAGATATGTGATTTGGTTCGGAATCGTCCATGAGTAACACAGCAACACAGCTTTAATGAATCAATGGAGATAATTATGATTATCACTTTTAAAAGCTAATTAGATTTGAATGTAATTAGTGGATATTATGCTAAATAACCGTATAGAACCGTAATTAAAACTATTTTTTCACTCAGAAACGTAACTGTTTAGCTTTGAAGCGCATCGGAACACTCTTATGTATTTTTTATACCAAAATATTACCCATAGTGCAAGAAAAATGTACGGAAAAGCTTCGCGTACGAAATAAACATGTCAATTTTTTCTTATGAAAATCTTTAAAATGTTACCCAATCTTCCAAGTATGGGTAATAAAAATGAAAAAACCGTCCAATATCATAAATATGTTCCTAATTATTGAGTAGAAACCTATTTCAATCATTTTATTTGAATTGATTGTAAAATATGAACCTTTTGGAAATCCCCCTAAAAACTTCACCCCAAACGCCGATGTTCCCAAATGGGAACATCCTAAAATCGTACTTAGGATTTTTTTTCAGCCAAAAAATGACCAGAATGGTTTTAGTAATGATGAAACAAGCCATTTAAGCCAAAAATCAGAACCTTTAATTTGAAATTTGAATTGCGGCGTTTAAAAGGTTAATCTATAAGATGCCTCTTTCTTTAAGCTGATCTCATATTGAATGTAGCCCTGATTTTTTGACGATCCTAAGACATCAGAAATCACGTGAGATTTGGATGCATTAATTAGAATTTTATTCTTCTAGAAGGTCATTCAAGAAGTAATCTATCAGGCACAAATCGTGGTTTATTGCACGAGAATGTCATGTTTCCTCGTATCTGGTCATTAGTCTTCGTTTTATCAGATGAGAGAACTTAATATTGCTTACTGCAAAATCCTTTACTTAAAGTGCACGTGATTTTTAACCCTTAAACCAAAGAACCCATTGGAATAAACCTTAGAGTATACATAGAATGATATCTGATAACATTCAAATTGGTTCATTTTAATAATAGCTACATTGAAGTTTAAATACTAGTACTAATGTCCATATAATGTTCGTATGCTAAGTTGACATTAGGATATTGATTTAAGAGAGAAAGAAACGTTTTAAGAATTTATCACATGCTCTTAATTAACTGGTATGTAAAAACTTGAATGTTTTTGGTACTGTTTAATATAATTTGGTACTATTAAAAAATCGATCCCGACTGGAGATAAATTTTTATTTTTTTATAAAAGAGACATAACAAAAGAAACAATTTGGGAACATCAATTAGAAAGACAAAAACAAACGATGTCATTGATTAGAATAAACATTTTTACGTAATACATAATTGTTAGCAATATTTTAATAAATTAACTAAATTAGGATTGAGAACGCAATAGATATACCAATGAAATGCAAAATGTATGAATAAAATTCTTTTATCATGTGAAATTCCAATAGATTGAGAAACACACTATTATGCTATTAACTCGACTAGACACTATTACACCATGAGAAAGTTGATACAACGAGAAGGTTTGATGCCCTCCTGAATAAATATTCTTGATAAGTACATTTATTTTATACTTATAAATATTATAAATTCTATGGCGATTGTTAGTTCATGATTATTGTCCTTAAGTGTATTGTAACTTGTTTTGTCTGTCCAATTGTATTTAGGTTTTTACTCTATACTTCTTAGGTTAGAGCAATCTTGTTTTTGTCAACATCAGAACATATTTTAAATATTTCTTGAATTTAAAAAGTTTGTTAAGTAAGATTGTCTGAAAAAAAACAACAACATTAAAATAGATATACTACTGCATTAAAATAATGTTTATAAATAGGTAATATTGAATTTTTTTCTAATGTTTCTAAATAGGTAATATTGAATTTTTCTTTGACAAGTTAACTTCCAAATTGTTACAAAAATTATATTTCATAGAGTAATATAAAAAAATGAAGAAATTTAAAGAAACGTTATTTGATTCGAAAGTGTTCATTTTCACAACAACTTTAACCGAAGAAAATTTAGGTATGTTCCATAAAATGTAAAATAAGTTAATGAGATGTTCAAACAATTTTTTTAGAATTCGTCATTGTTTAGATTATTAGTGCCAATAGTTTATTTTTTTACCCACCTTAAAATGAATTTCGTATTTTGACATAAATTTTAATTATCTAATTATTTTCGGGAAAGAAATTTGAGAAGTAAAGTAAAACAGAAATTCCTCAAGCTTAATTTTTAAAACTTAGATATGATACTTCTTTTAGTATTGAAAACTTTGATAAATTTTAACTTGACTAATACTTTTTCCAAATTTCATTGCTTTATTGCTGTCAAAAAGAAGTTATTCCTCAACTAATTCCTCCTTATACTGTTTTGAAATATAACAACACAGGCAAACATATCAGATCATTCCCAGGTACTCGAAGGTCCGTTGCTCTTCCTTCCGTATTGAAAGATATAGAGCTCTTTTTCTTGGATTAGGAAGTGAAACGTAAATGTTTTCAAGGCTATATAACGCAAAAAAAAATATTTTTATTTATTGACCGATCTGATAAAGGTTTTTCGAGAGGACCAATCTCTTCTAGGGTGATGGCAGATGAGTAACCTTTTTATTATCATCTATAGCTAGACGTCAACTGCAACGTTTGGTCTGTTACGAGTTTCCGAAGCTTGTCATTTCTGCTTCTTCTATGAACGCATTTTATTTAAATTCATACAATGGGAAGAGAGGTTGTTCCTGTCACGGCCGTAACGCCTTAAATCCGTCTATTTAACCCCTTATATTCCATAATCCTTAGATATTAATCTGAACTACAGATTAATTTTATATACTAAAATAATTTACCTAAAGATACACTAATTTTATGGAGAAACTAAGAATACATTAGGAATTTTATGAAAAACACAAAAAAATCCAAATGTACAAAAGGAGATATCCACGCTAAAAAAGTGAATAAAGAATAAAGAGAGTAAAGAATAAAAATATTAAACAACGTGCATGTAGAAAGTTTTATATATAATTTTCTTATGATTGAAAGTAGTTTTTGAGGAAATACTTTTAAAGTTTTAATATTAAGCAAATTATATATAAAACTTTCTACATGCAAGTTGTTTAATATTTTTATTCTTTATTCTCTTTCTCAGGAGCCGCACCCCCTTTTGCCTTAAATCCTGTGCGCTTTGTGGTGGAGCTTGGATATTCCAAGTGGCATAAGACAACAACAACATTCTATTTTATGTCATATTTCTGTTCAGAAAAGGAATAATTAATTTGAGTAACCTTTTTGAGCAGAAAAAATGTAATGATTTTAATGAACATTGAACCCTTTCTAGTACCCTTTTGTTGAGAAAAAACTGTCGAAAATTATGAAAATTTGCATGTGCATTGAACAATCTTTATTCATTAATTTAACACCAAAGTTTAAGTTGTGAATAGCATAGTTTTTTATGTAAATTTTTAAATGCGTACCCTTAATTTTGTCGTACGTATTCTATAGTTTACGGCGCACAGTTTTTCTTGGAAACCGTTGATCACAAATGCTTCAAATTTTGTACAGATGTTTATATGATGCTAATACTTAATTTAATGAAGCAAAGTTTTAATTACTTGAGAACTTTTCTAAATTTTGACCAAAATGTAGCAAAAAAAATTTTAAAAATACCACTTTTCCCTTTTTGAGGCTGCTATTTTTTATTTATGGCTCCAAATTGTATATTGCTTCATTAATTTTGAGATTCATCAATAATTTGCTATCAGAAAAAATTTGAAGCTATTTGTGAGCTTTTCTGAAGAGTTATGCTGTGCGCCGTAAACTAAAGAATACGTACGACAAAATTAAGGGTACGCATTTAAAAATTTACATAAAAAAAACTATGCTATTCACAACTTAAATTTTGGTGTTAAATTAATGACTAAAGATGGTTTAATGTTTAATGCACATGCAAATGCAAATTCTCATTCCAATATATCTTTAAGTTTTGGAGAGTGGTCTCTTCGAAAAAGAGCAATTTTCGACAGTTTTTTCTCAACGGAAGGGTATAGACCCCTTAAGTAATTTTTTAGAATGGATATTTAAAATTAGAAATCTGCTACCAATAATTTTCATATGGAGAATACCCACTCTTAACTTGAATGATATTGTTTTTTAAAATTTTTAATCAAAGAAATTGAAAATCGGTTTAAAAATTTACAACAAATTAGAGCATACCCATCTAAATTTTATGATGTCTCAATTTGTTTCATTTTATGCGTATAAACAGTTATATATTTTCTTCTTTAAATAGTTTTAAAACAATCTACATGTGTATCATTATTTACGAAAAATCATCAAAAGTTGTTCAAAATGAAACTCGTATTATGAAATTTCAATAATGTTTTTATTCATAATAGAATAAGTAGGATCATCCATGAGAGGTGTTACCGCTATTTTCAGGTAATATAGAAGAGTTGAAATCAAAGAGACCCGGAAAACATATCGATATAATAAGAAAAAATGGAAAAATACAATAAGGTTCAAAGTTATCAAAATTCAAGACCTCAAGGTTGTACTACATTTTAAAGAAAACATCGAGGAAAGGTTTATACCTTAAATTAGATATCGTTACCACCACTCCAAAAACACGATCTTTTATTAATTACGGACTCAAGTCTAGAAGTCGGTTCCTTTTAGAGACCAAAACACACACAAACACAGGTAGTATTTTCAACAAAAATTATTTAACCTTTTTAAAGCTACGTAGAAACTTTTTTAAAAAATCAATCTTTTTTAAGACGTTTTATTGACGTGATACCCCTATCAAAAGCAATAGTATTTATTTGTTTAAATATTATCTGAATAAAACTATGCCAAAACGGAAGTCCTACTTCACACACTCTTCTATCATCATTCAATTCATCAAACAAGTGGCATCATCATCATCATCACTCCCCTATTACTCACTCAAACCAATAAACCACTTGACTCCATTTGAGGCCAAACTTCCAAAATTGTAACATTTATCAGCATAAGATCGAACCCATTTCAAAGCAGAAGTTAAAATTGAGGTTGGACTTGATCTCAAAGCGCATTTTTTCCGTCCTATGTTTACAGGGAAGTTACGCGAAGACCTTTAGAGATGATTGGTAAACAAACTGTGGTGATGGTTTGGTACGCTTTCTTCCTGATTGCTGCCGTTTTTCAATGTCTCGAATTACGTCCGACTCGAAGTGGAACTTGAGGGGATACAGGAAGCAGTAAGCGACGACAGATAATTATTAATATCACACTATGATTGTTTTGATAAGATCGATGTTATGCTTTTGTTAGAGATCCGGTAATAGGAAAATAAAGTTACTTCTTGATAATAGTATTCATGGGCGTCATTTAGGGGGGGGGCAGGGGGGGGCAACCCCCCCCCCCCAAGGTTTCCACTGTTATGAGAAAAATAGCTGCAAGTCCCTTGAAAATTCTGTAACTTCCACAAGAAGCTTTGAGACTCAAAAAGTCTCAAAAGGAGTTAAAATACTACTTTTGAGGGTTAAATTTCAAAAAATTTTCTGGGGGAGGATCCCCAGCCCCCCTCTAAAATTTTTACGTCGGTGGTTATACAGATTTTTCCTCCTTAGAATTCTGCCATTTACAAGAAGCTTTTCCCTTTACAAGCTCTCCAAAGAGTTTGAAAGAGATAAAGCACTTGTTTCAAGGGGAAATTTCAAAAAAAATTTTAGGGCATACCCCCAGTTCCCCTCTATAATTTTTAGATCAGTTAAACAATGTTTTTCCCCTTGAAAATTCTACCGCTTACAAGAAGCTTTTCCTTTTTAGGGATCCCCAAAGCGTTTTTTAAAAAAGAGATAAAAAACGAGTTTAAAGTGGTTATTTCAAAAAAAATTTTGGGGAGGACCCCCAGCCCCCCCCCTTTAAAATTTTTACGTCGGTTACACAGTTTTTCCCTTTAGAATTTGCCACTTACAAGAAGCTTTTCCATTTAGGAGCTCCCCAAAAAGTTTGAAAAAATGATAAAACACTAGTTTAAAGGGGAATTTTTGAAAAGAAATTCTGGGGGAGGCCCCCTTGAAACTTTGACGTTTATTTACAACTCTTTCCCTAGAAAATTCTGTGGTTTACAAGAAACTATTCTCTTTGAATGAAGCCCAAAGGGTCTCAAAATGAGCTAAAACACTACTTTAAAAGGCAAATTTTCAACATTTTCCTGGGGGTGAACCCCAGACCCCCCTTTTTCCTTGACGTTCACTTGTCAAATTTTGATATTATATGTAATATCATTAAAATACTACTTTTCATTGTTCTAACACTTAACCTATAAATGTGCTCGTTAGGGGATACCTTAAAAATGAAGTTGAGGCAACCCCCCCAAAAAAAGTATAGTTACAGCGTGATTCAGACCCATTTACACAAATCCTTGCCCCCCAACCAAAAACTGAAATGACGCCCCTGATAGTACTTTTAATTTTTAAGTTCTTCCATGTGGATCTTATACGTAATTGCTAATTTGAGCAATTGATGAAAAGTGATCTAACTCTAACTCTCAGTGATGGCGAACCTAATGGCACGCGTGACACAGGGTGGCAGCGTGCTAAAACTACTCCATCACCTAAAAGGTAATGGAGTAGTTTTTGTCGTTTCCTATGTTAAAAAAAAATGAAAGTTTGAAATTCGGGGAAGGTTTTAATGTATATATTCTGGAATTTCCCCTTGGAGCAACAAGGGGTTATATATGGGGCTTAGATCAACCTTATCATTGGGGGACAGTATCCAAATGAGGTTATCTATTACAGTAGAACCCCGATTATCCGCGAGCGGATGATCCGCGATGCGGATTATCCGCGAATGCCAGGAAAGAAAATTTTTAATGATGAGAGCAAATTTGAGATGAGATTAGAGAGATTTTAGATGTAGAGCAAAGGTTTCTGCTGTACTGTACATATTTAAAAGTTGCACATATCATGTTTTTTGTACAATAAAACATAGTTTTTATGCTGGAATATTTTTTTTCGTGTTTTCACCTCATTTTTAGTCTTTTTTGGATTATCCGCGATTTTCATTATCCGCGGTACCCTTGCCACCCAATTCCGCGGATAATCGAGGCTCTACTGTATTATGTTTTAGGGAAATTTACAAAACTTTTGGTGAGGAAGACCCTTTTACGTAAAATTTACTATTAGAAGAGGTAAGGGCAAAAATCTATATATCTCTTAAATTGAAAACATTCCTGATCGCGCAGATTTTGCATGCCTGCCGGGGCTTGCCTTTTTGAGACCCATCAGCTTGCTTTTTTGTGGTCTGGATATTTTCGGCTAATAATTGGAAAATGAGTTAAGTTCTTTTTGAAAATATAATTATAATATTTTTATCTCCCTAAATTTTAATAGTAAATTCTTTTGTTTTTGGCTATGGTTTTTTAAAAATGGCGTTGAGTAAAATTACAGTTCTTGAACTGAAGCTTATGCATTTTTAACAATTGTCGCTGAATAAAAAATGAAATTAGTTATTTAAAACAAAAACAACTCTTTTAAACTTTGTCAAAGATAGTAAACGAAATTATACTTTAAAAGAGAATTTAAGAATAAGAATAATATTTATGAAAAATATAAATGGATATGCAATCTATATTGAATTTAAAAAGCACTGTGAGAGTAAAAACAGACTCAGTGCTCTTAGCTCTTTTCATGCTCTCAGTTAAAAGATATGATAGGTAATATGCCTGATTACACTGAAAGTGTAATAAATTATTTGTTTGCCTTTGTCTCAAAAAAGATAGGTGATGTGGACTTCACAAATAAAAGTTGTTTTTGATGTATTATTTGAAAGGGGTATTATAAAAATATAAGGATTCTTTTAAATTCATAACTTTTTATTTCCATTAAATGCATATTTTCAAAGAATTCTGAGAAAGATATCCAAAGAATCCTGAAATTGAGATAAATTACTATATATATTAATAATAATTATATTTATGTATTCATCCAACACCCCTTATCTTGAAAATGATAACTTTTAAGAACTTTTACAGCTTTTCTACTGAAATTCTGCAACAATTTTTTTTCACATTAAGTGTTTTGATTCATCTATTAACTCTATTAATTATTATTTTGCTTCGAGGGGAGGAGGGTTTGGTTCAAATTTAAAGAAGTTTATGTTTCACTCATGTATTGTGCGTAGTATTTTTTAACACCCTCTAATTACAGTTTTTAATCTTTTTACACTATATTATGTAGAACTCTATTTGTTCACAATATACCTAGGCGATACTAAAAAGAGGGGGGTCCGGGGGTCCTCCCCCAGAAAATTTTTGAAATTGTACTTTTAAGAGCATTTAACGCATTTGGAACACTTTTGGGCAACAACCTAATTAGGATTGTTACCCATGATTTTCATGATATGAGTAGAATTCAGGATTTCTAGATTTTTTAACTGGGGTGATGGATATGGCAATGTTTCAGTGTATGAAATTGTTGGAATCAATTTTCATATTGCTTTTGAATTAGCTTAAAATCATAATAAAGTTTTGATATAGTAGAAAATATAAAATAGAATGTTGTGCTAATTCTCCAAAACAAAATCCTCCGATGTATCACAGACGCTCCTTGGTATGTCAGGAACAAAGATCTACAACTTGACCTCAAAACCGAAGACCTTTCTAAATTCATCGAAGACACATCCAAGCATTTCTTTCACTCAGTTCAAACTCACCCCAACACCCTAATCAATGTTCAAATGATCCATTCAGATCCTAGTCCTGCAAATAAATTTCCATACTCCACCACCACGATTACCCAACGTCTGCCCCTGATGACGTCACCAATCACCTGATATTATCACCTGTTGATATTAACTAATTTCAGACTGACTTTGACTAATGACTATTTTCTACCAATCGCCTGATGATGATGAATAATCCCACTTCCACACTTCTTTTCTTTGTTATATTTATTGGTACCATGACCAACTTCAAGCAAAAATTTGTATTCATGTCCCTTTAATCTCATGTTGTTATTTCAGGCGGAGATAAAGCGCCTTCGGCGCTGTGCGCTCCTAATAAAGATGTATATGTATATAATAGAATGTTGAATAAAAAGTATTTAATTTATTATGGTTAAATGAAGACTTTACGTAATTTTTTTCGATTCCAGAGGGGGGGCCGGGCCGCCCTCTTCCCTTATGTATGGGCGTCCCTGTATTAACCCCTCTAAAATTTTCATGAATTTCTGTGAGTTTACCCTCGGAACGTTTCCTTATTAGCAAAAAATATTTTTTAACTTTTTTTCGTATTTCATTTTATATTATTAAAATAATATTAGATATAGATTCAATTTTTCTTCTTTTTCAAAAAACTACCACTTAAAACCATGCTAAAACATTTTCTATTTTAAAGGCTCCTTTTAAACTCCACTCTATAAATACCACCCTTCTTTTATGTACCTAACTCACTAACAGATAGCAGCACAATCGCAAATATAATTTTTCATGAAATTTGAATTAACTTTACTTGGTTTTATTTTAAATACAGAACCCATCATAAATATTAATGGAAAATTAATTAATTTAAGTAATAATGCTTTTTTTATCATTATGTTGGATTGTGTTTGCAAAACAAAAAAATTCATTGGGAATTAAAAAAAAATGTTTTTAAAAAGAAAAGAAGTGAAGTCAGTTTTAGCGCGAAAACTTTGTTTATTTACATTTTGTGTTACCGTAGTTGAAATCTGAAAGTTCTGTAAAATGTTTTAGTTGCTAATTCTTTTAAAAATATTAGTGTTTTACCGTAAGTTTTTGTCGTTATATGACGTATTAACTTTTTTTGGTAGTTTTTGTCCTCATACAAGTTTATTTATCGAATAGTTTAATTTTAATTTCATATTTAACTGGGCATGTCATCAGGTTCCCCCCTCTTAAACTGTGAAATATATAACTAGTACTGGATTTTGCTTAATCATTGCTACTTTACTTTTGTGAACTCCAATTATTTTTTTAATGTTTTTATTTCAGGTATACGTCAGAAGTCACTTGTGTCTGTCCGAATTAAATTCCCTGTGCTAATAATATATTAAGATCTTCATCTGGAAAAAGTGATAGTGAGTACCTGTAACTTTTGACTCATCTCAGGAGTCCAGGGGAATAATTGTGGGATTATCTCATTTATAGAAATTTGTAAAGCTGTGGAACAGTGTTTTATATTTGGTTTTGTTTCACAAGCATAATTTTTTATGGTTGGATCTTAGCAGAGCCCACACCCTTGCCAAAGTTGGCGATAATTCAGCCATCTTGGTAACCCTACTTTTATACATTAGATGGCGCTGGGCGCCATCTTGTTCTGGTTTGGCGCTTTATTTCGGTTTGTCGCCAAAGGTGTGGGCTCTCCTAGGATTTTACCTTTTTTATTTCAAGAAATTATAGTTTTTTCTTTTCCAATAAGCATTTATTTACCTTCTGTACTGTATTTTCAAATGTATTAGGTTCAAAATTTGTTCATGTTATCAAGGGTTCATCTATAGAGAAAATGGGTCCGTTTTGGGACCCTTCACAAAATTCTAATCACCAAAAAAGCACCCTTCACAAAATTCCAATTCCCAAAAAGGGACTCTTCACAACAGTCCAAAGATCAAAATTGGTTTGAAAATTAATTTTAAAATGTTTCTATTGTTTTATACAGTAACGGACCCTTTATCCGGGAACCCAAAATCCGGAAGGACCCGAAATCCGGCTCGTGTTTATAATTGTTTTTTTTATATTTTGAAGAATTTTTAGTGAGTAAATGCTGTTACGATGCGCAATGGTTGCGCCGCGCCTTTTGTGACATCGTCTCGGTGCGGAATGAGACGATTCGGCGCGGGCCGACGCGGCCGAATCGTATCGTCCCCGCGCTTCATCGGCCGTTCCAAAATCGGCTGCTGCCTCGCTATCGGTTCTTGCTGCGATGACCCACGTGCTTTGCCGGAAGTTTTTTTGCTAGATCCGTTACGATTGGATGCACCGCGCCTTTTGTGACATCGTCTCGGTGCGGAATGGGACGATTCGGTGCGGGCCGAATCGTTTTGTCCCCGCCCTTAAACGGCCGTTCCAAAATCGGCTGCTGCCTAGCTATCGGTTCTTACCGCGACAATCCACATGCTTTGCCAGAAGTTTTTTTTGCTAGATCCGTTACGATTGGAACGGACTATGTCGTTTCATCGGGTATTTTGGTTTTACTAAAGCAGCTGCGTCTTTAATGGCGTTTTTTCCGGAACGGACCCAAAATCCGGAAAATTCCGAAGTCCGGGTTGATGTCGGCCCCGAGCTTGCCGGATAAAGGGTCCGTTACTGTAATAGAATTTTCCAGATTTTGGGCCCATTTTAAAAGTTGTGAATGCTGTGATTGTACAAGCCCTTCGTTTTCACAAAATTGCATTTGATTTTTCACAAAATTCCATTTAACTTTTCACAAAATTCCTAAAACAGGACCCTGGCAAAAAAATCTGGATAAACCCCTGGTTATATTATATGAAAATTACATAGGGTTTAAAAGTGTTTGTTGGTTTTTATGGGTTCTCTGGTGTGCTCTTCCAGCCAAAGGTTTATTCATACTTTTTACTTTTGATTTTCATTTTGGACAAATCATCTCAAAGTGAAAAGAGTGAATTGGCTTTTCATTCTTCACTCCTTTACTTATACAGTAAAACCTCTCTGAGCGACCACCCCTATATAGCGACCACCCCTTCTAACGACCGGATTTTGAAGGCACCGATTTTTTTCCCTATTCTCCTTATGTTAAAATACCCCAATTAGTGACCATTAAAACCCCTCCCAGCGACCAGTTTTTTTTCATTCAGAATAATTTTTTTTGTTTTTTTAAGGCTAGGAAAGGAAAAAAACTTGAACCGGGTCATCATTCTAAATTATTATTTAACGTAAAAATAATCAAAACAAGAACGCACGTTACATTTTTGTATTCTTATCTTTTTCTTAAATTCTTATTTTTTTACCAATAAACCAGAGTTTTTGCATTAAAATTCAAAGTTATGGACGAAGAACAATTCTTTTGTCTTTTTTTGTTCTGATACTTTTTTTCAATCTAATACGAATGTGATTGAAAATAAGGATGATTTTGTCACATTAAAAGGCTAAAAATTAAGATTTAAATTTAATTTTTTACTGTGGATCAAGTTAGATCAATTCTAAAAATTCATTCATTTAATAAGTCAATTCCATATTAAATATGTACACCATTTGAGTAGATTGAGATAATTCAGAACAGTTTTTTAAAATCACATTTGTTCTAACAAGAAATTATTAAAGATCTCTCAAGATTGGAAAATGAGAATACCATTGCTTTTAGCTAGCTTTGAATATATTCAACGTGGATAAGACGGCAATGTTTTTTTTTAAAGGTTTGCTTAATAAGTGCAAAATGATTAAATCGGCCGACTTCAGTGAAATCAGTAGAGGTACATACTAATAGGCTATTTAAGTTTTTTTATCACTCATTGTTTGAAAAATATTTTTTGAGTAAGTTCTAAAGTAATCTATCTATTTTTAAGATGACCCCTTTTGAGCGACCACCCCTCTTAACGACCGATTTTTCGTGGAACAGAGGGTGGTCGCTCAAGAGAGGTTTTACTGTATATGCAAACTAGCAATTCATAGGAGTGAATCACTCATGACAAACAGTGGAAGTGTGATTAAGCCTTAATGAAATACAAATTAAGGGGGTCACATTTGGAAACAACTTATTGTTTTAGGTTTTATATGATAATGGCTTGTCAGTAAGGTGACCAATTTTTTCTCAATAAAATGGAGGACAAAATAATTTAAGAAAAAAGAACGACGTTAATAAATGAAACATTTCATTTTATTAATTCAAACAAAAATACACTAATTATGCTTACATATCTTTTAATTAAGTGATTAGTTTTCCATTAAATGAATATTTTTGTCTATGTATAATTTTCTAACAATATATTGGAAATTTCAAAACAAGGAGTATTCTAAATTATAATTCCTTCAAACAGGCAAGTGTCATTGATTTTAATATCAGGCATTTCTTTTGATAATAATTCAACACAATTTTTAATATCTGCCCAATTAACTTAAGATGAAGTAAAAAATATTAAAACAAAACTGCTTACCTTTCTTGTTATCACAAAGAAAAAACTACTTCCGTTTTCATAGAATGCAAAAGGGATTAATAAGAAAAAGACCCACTGAAGAAATGAAAATAAAAACAAACTTCTTCCTCTAGTTCTCCAGTGCCTTGCAAACCAATCAATGGATTAGTTTTAAAATATTGAAAAGGAGGACACTTTTCGAGAGGACAGAACCTAGAAAAGAAGGACTGTCCTCCCTAAAGGAGGACGTTTGGTCACCTTTTTGTTAGTAGTGGTCAGTTACCTGTAATTTGTGATTATACATTAATTTAAGAAAAATTGGTGTTTAAAAAGTATCCATCTTAGCCATAGCTTTGTTCCACAATATGTGCTATAATTTTTTTTACTTATAGGTACTATATTTGCATTCTTCAAATGTGTCACAATCATGAATTTATAATGTGAAGTTTTGTTTTGAGAAAATGGTTTTAGTGATACAGTTAATACTAAATTGTAAAATTAAGATGCTGTGTAATTTTTTCACAAAAAAGGGGTTAAGTTTAAAATCCTGGATTAGTCCGGTCAAATTTAAAGAATGCAAATATTTAAAATAGTTTGTAACCTAATAGAGGTGCACTGCCTTTTAAAAAGCTTGTTTTTACTTCCTGCCATATGTATTTTAAAATGTTAAAATCCCCTATTTAACCCCTTCCCTCCTCACAAGCTTTTGAGTGTTGCTTTTATTTCTCGCTCAGGTCTGAAAGCCATTCTGCAGGTATTCAATGTTCCCAAAATATTTTTAAAAATCCATTTCTGAAGTCATATATTGTCTACATACTCTGATTTTGTACCAATTTCTAGAATAAAAAATAAGGCACTTTTATGACCATTTTCTTGAAATTTATTCGAGAGTTAAGGGGTTAAATATACAAGTATTAAATAAGTTATTAAATTTTGTTCATTATTATTTCTTTTTTTTCAAATTTATTTATTATTATTACTGATAATAATAACTTCCAGATTATTATCAATGGATGATGAAGAGTTTCCATTCCCCTTCCCACCTTATGAAGTGCAAAAAGATTTCATGAAAAAGTTGTACTCTGTTTTGGAAAACAGTGAAATTGGAATATTTGAGAGTCCAACAGGTACAGGTAAATCACTCAGCCTTATTTGCGGGTCTCTGAAGTGGTTGAAAGATTTTCAAAGGAAGTCCAAAGAGGAACTGCAGAAAACCATATCTGAGGAAAGCAACAATGCTGAAGATGATTGGTTTGGCTCATTTCTCCAGAAGCAAGAAAAGTCTTACAAAGTGATAGACGCCAAGAAGGAGTATGAATCTATTGTGGAATATGAAAGCAGAATAAAGAAGTTGAGAGATCTGTGTAAGGGCAAAAGCGTGACTGTTCCTAAAATTACACAGTCGAGTGCTAAACGTGTTAAGGTAGCTGATGAGGATGAAGCATTATCCGATAATGACTTCATGGTTGGTGAGAATGAGGAAGAAGAAGAAGATGAAACTGAAAAAGAAGAAAAGAAGCATGTTTTGAAAATCTACTATGCCAGCCGTACCCACTCGCAGCTTGCGCAGTTTCTCGGAGAGGTTCAGCGCAGTCCTTATCGAGAACAAATTACAGTCACTACTTTGGGATCCAGAGCGAACTATTGTGTCAATCCAGCTGTTTCTAAATTGAGGAATTTGAGTTTGATAAATGAGCAGTGCACAGACCTTCAGAGGAAAAAGGGAAGCAAGAAGTGCAAGTTTATCAAAAACGTATCGGAGTTGGAAGATAATATTTTATCAGCTGTGAGGGACATTGAAGACCTGGTTCAAATTGGTAAGCAATTGCACTCGTGTCCTTATTACGCTACACGTCGAGTTATTCCTGATGCAGAACTGGTTCTTCTACCATACAATATTTTGCTTCATAAGTCTACTAGAGATGCCTATGGCATAAATCTAAAAGACAATGTTTTGATTATTGATGAGGCTCACAACTTGGTTGAAGCTGTGAACGGTATGTACAGTGCTGAAATTTCTGGGATGCTCATACAGCAAACCTTCTGGCAGGTTGATGCATATTTCAACTGCTACAAAACTAGATTTTCTCGAGAGAATGTCAGGTTCATTAAGATATTGCTATCTGTATCCGAAAGCATCATTAATTACCTTAAAAACCCTTCCACTACATCCTCAAAAATGATGTCTGTTTATGATTTCATCAGTGATGCAAATGTAGGAAACATAAATATGTTTGAACTTGTGAATTATTTAGAACATAGCTTGATTGGACAGAAGCTGCATGGATTTACTGCATCCAGGGTAGCCAAGGGTTTGACACCATTCGATGACCAATGTAAGAAGGCCGAACCTGCTAAGAAATCAGGAACTTCCAATTTCCTCGCACAAATTAAAGAAAGAAATACCAATATTTCGAAAACAATCCCTGAAGAATCCAAAGAAAAAAATGCCCAGTATAAACCATCTGCAATTTTCAGTTTCACTGAATTTTTGAAAACTCTCACGTTTCCCACTAAGGATGGCCGCATCCTGGTCAATAAAACCGGTTCCATGGACAAATCCTCCCTAAAGTTCCTTCATCTAAATCCTGTATCCCACTTCCAGGATGTTGTCAAAGAAGCTAGATCGATTGTGTTAGCTGGCGGCACTATGCAACCCATCTCTGAGTTCACCGAGCAGTTATTCTTGCCTGCTGGGGTTCCATCTGAAAAAATATCTTTGTTTTCCTGTGGGCATGTAATACCTCCAGAAAACCTCCTAGCATTAGGGCTGGCCTCCGGCCCCTGTGGGAATAAGTTAGACTTCACTTTCAAAAGCCGTCAACTTCCGGAAACTGTCAAAGAGCTGGGGAGTATCTTGGTAAACATGTCAACTGCTGTTCGCGGGGGTGTAGTCTGCTTTTTTCCATCTTATGACTACGAGGAATTTATGTTCTCCGAACTATCCAAATCTAAAGTAATTCAATCTATAGAGAAGAGATATAGAGTGTTCAGGGAGCCCAAGCTCAGTAGCGATGTCGATCGGGTATTGAGTGACTATGCCAAATGCATCAATTCTGCCTGTTCTTCCAATGGTCCGTTGCAGAAAAATGGAGCGTTATTGTTCAGCATTGTTGGGGGGAAAATGAGTGAAGGAATCAACTTTTCTGATAACCTTGGGAGGTGTGTGATAATGGTGGGACTGCCGTATCCAAATAAGTTTTCTATCGAGCTCCAGGAAAAAATGGCACATCTCAATAAACAAAACTTTTCATCTGGAAACAAAAAAGCTGGAGATGTTTATTACAACAATTTGTGTATGAAGGCTGTAAATCAATCCATTGGACGAGCTATCAGACATAAAAATGATTATGCTTGCATCTTGCTGGTTGATTATAGGTACAACAATGATTCAGTGAAAAAATTATTGCCTGGATGGATATCAAGAAGTCTATCTTATCATGCAAAATTTGGAACAGCATACGCAGCTCTTAGAAAATTCTTCTCTATGAAAAATAACGGACAAATCCAAAATAGTCTTTAGTCTTAAATTAGTCCTGCTCATGTAGTATTTGCAGTAATTCCATTTCTTTATTTTAAAAGGTTTTTACTTGTTTTTTTCCAAATTTATCTTTTTCTTTTGATCTCATTATCAATTATATTGATGAAATCAAAATTTATATTAATCTAGGTATATTTTGAAAAGATTACAGTGACTAAAGTTGTTTTTTTGTAATCTAAGTAGCTTTTTAACTATTCAATACTGTTATATTTCGAGTATATTTTATCAATGTCCTAGTCAAAATTACCACTATTGAAAACTTAAATTTTGTTTGAAATGGATTTTTTAATCAATTCCTTGCTTGCTAATGTTTTTAGTTGTTAAAATATTTCTCTTTTTTAAAAATAATAATGTAATTAACTTAATTTTAAAGTATCCATGCTTAAAAATGATTCTTTTAAAGTTATAATACATTAACTTTTTCTTTTAAGAATTTGAAAAAACCCACAAAAATAAGTTTCTTCAAAACATTTTGGTAAATTAATATTTTATTTGGCTATATGCACAACTTAGTGTTTTAAAAACATTTTCTACTTTAGTTCTCAATTAAAATTTGTAGGGGGAGACCAGGGAGGGATGGGACACTTTTTCCATGAATATTTTTTAAAAATTTAGTTTTCATTGTATAAATTCAAAACTTTCAAACTAATATCTTGGAACATTTTAACATGTTTAAAAATTATAACCAAAGTGATAGCAAACAAAACTTAGGATTTATGAACGAATGAAAGTAACCTCTAAAAGTGTCCAATCCCTAGGCTTACCATATTTTTTCGCTGCCAACCCAGGACATTTTTGAAATTTCTTTATAAGTGCTATATCAAATTACCATAGTTTAAAAACTAAGAAAAACTAATCCAACTAATAAACATTAAACAAAAATAACAAATTTTATTTTTTCATTTAACATTACTTTTTCAAAAATTGTTTGATTGACTTAACTTTTATCACAAAATTCACTGAAAGTAAGTTTTCTGAAGTAATCAAGACGGAAAACGTAAAAAACGCAATTTTAAGTAGTTTGGTTACGATTTTTTAATTAAAACGTCTGGCAAATCTTAAATGTATGAAACCCCGGACATTTTAGCGACCCAGGACATTTCTCCGGACAGCTCTAAAAACCCCGGACTGTCCGGGGTAATCCCGGACGTATGGTAAGCCTACCCATCCCACCCTGGGGTGGGATGGGACATATCTTTTTAAATTAAAATTTATGATTACTTTTTAAATATATGATTAAAAACCACAAAGATGGAAGTATTTTACACATTTTAAAGATTTATTACAAAAACATCAGTTATTTTACCCTATATTTACTTCAAAAAATCTAACTTGAGTGAAAAATACAAAATAGTTAAAATTCTTCTTTAAGGAGCACACCTAGTGTGACAGCCTAAAAAAAGGCAATTCTTGGGAATTAAAAAAAAAGAAAACTAGTGAATCAATCGTTTTAAAATTTTGAGGGTATATTTATACATGTTTTGAGAATACACAGTAAAATTTTTGAAATAAAATCCTACTACTATTATAATTGTGAATGTTTGTCTGGATGTTTGTTACTCTTTCACGCAAAAACTACTGAATGGATTTTAATGAAATTCTACCATAATGTAGCTGATACATCAGAATAGGACAGCATGGGCTATAATTTATAAAGAGAAAATCAGTCCTTCATTCTTTTTTCCCGTTTTTCCTGCTTTTTTCCACTTATTTTTCCGTGTTTGAAAACCTGTTTTACCAGTCATACAACGAGTTAAAAATAAAACATTGTTTCAAATGAGACAGATCACTAGACTTTTTCATTTACTAGATCTTTTAGTTTAGTTTTAAACACTGGTTTTAAATTTGTTAATTTGTTCACTAGACTTACTACCGTATTGACCAACACGAGTTACTCTGGAGTTAGGAGTAAAACCTCGTACTCTGGAGTTAACGTTATCGACCACACCAGAATACCTTAACTCTCGAGTGAAAACAGTACTTCCGCTGACTCCTCAACTTTGGCGAGTTACTCTCGAGTTAACAACAAAAACAAAATGGACGCGGGAAATGTTTGTGATTTCAGAAATCGGACAGCTAATATCTAATTCATCAAATGGCTTTAATGGCCTGATTTTATAGTTAAATATGATGGACGAAACTATGGCCAAAGTCGGAGGAGGTAGACAATGACATGAGGTAAGTATTTAGGATTTTTAAATATCTTGTTTTTACTTCTCAGCTCTCGCAATCGTGACATCTAGATTTCTGCTATATATTTATGAAGTATTTTGAGAATAAACGGTAGTAATGTTGCATTAGCCAGGTGCAAATTTTTTCAGTAGGACTATATTTGCTTCGTCTTACCAATTACATGTATGACAAACAATTAAAAGTAAGTTCAATTCTGCTAAAATTTCCGCCTAACACCGGCAAGCTGTTTTGAACTCAAAAAAGTAGAAATATTGCTAATTAATATCAAATTCATTGATTAAAATGTTTGGTTAGATCAATAGCTATGCAGTTTATCAACAAAAATCTGAATGTTAACGGAATTGAACCAAAAGCATAATTACATTAAAACTATTGGAGTTTTCAATATGTTTTGTACTCTACTCTACTTGGCAGTTGCATCCAACTAATGCAACAGAACTACTACTAAAAAACAGCTGAGAGAAACACAAAATTTAAATCAAATAAAAAATATCACATCAAATATAAATACTTAATCACATACCCAATTTATTTTCATGCTCTGAATTATCTTTAATACCCTCCTCCTATTTTAGAAACTAGACACATTTATTTCCATAAATATGTGTAAAATGTTATATCCAATAGCCAAACTTAAAAATGTAGAAGTACACTCATACACAGTGTTGAAATGTTTCGAATTTTGCAGAAAATCTTTTTTAATTAATTGTTATTTAAGTTTTTGATATTACATTGATTTTTTTCTTACTGTATGTTTATAAATCATTATTACAGTAATAGTGAACAATATCACTGGTATAAATATCCAGGGTCACTACTAGATGGCGTGGCTATAAGCTAAAGCTTTCCTTTGGAAGGAGAAATGTGTATGTTGTTATTTTCATTCCTGCATGGGGTGTCCTCTTGTCACGTAGAACAGAACCAGGCTTGTTGTCGAGGGTAAAAATCTAGAAGTGGGTTTGGGTTGGCGCCTATTGGCGAAATTTTTAGCCTGCAACTCAACTTTGTGATACTTAGGCGCAACTACTTTGCTTGGCGTTTCAACCCACTAGTAAATTTAAGCCGCTGTCACTGCAGGTTTTTTAAGGACCAGATATCACACATTTTTTATCTTTTAAGCCTAAATTTAAACGACTAGGGGGTAATTCCATGGAAATGTTACATTAGTCACGCATATATTCTACCTTATTTCATACAAGATAACCTCCTGGGTTTGTCTAACCTGGTGGGTTAGACTAACCCACCAATTTTTAGGAAGGAGGAGGTTATCTTGTATGAAATAAGGGAGAATATATGCGTGACTAATGTAACATTTCCATGGAATTACCCTAGGACACTTAGTTTGCATAAAAATTTGAAGAAATTTTTGTGTAAAGAAAGTTTTTTGTGTTATCCAACTATGTGATCCTATGATAACTAATTGGGCATTTGCTCGCTTAAAATCCTCTGCCATTCATAGTAATACCTAATGCTTGCAGGATTTTATTCATGTGGGATACATAAATAGTAACAGTATTGCCTCTGAGATGTTCGGTGTAATATTATTGTTGGTTATGTTACTTCTGAATTCAATTCCTGCTATTCCTTAGAAACTTTGCCTTTATTATAACCAAACAATAGAGGATCTATAACTAAGCTTGCAGTTAATCGTAGCTCAGTAAATTAAGAAAAAAAAATGTGTTTAATTTCTATATATTGAAATGAACAAACCATGCTTACTTATTTTCTTCTTTTTAGGTTCAAATGTTTTATGCTCATGGTTTCTCCTCTGTATTAGAGGCCCTGACTGAAATAACCTCTCTAGGAGGCTTATGAGGAATATTGTGCCAATCAGAGAAGGTACGTACTTATGAATTACAATTAAGGTCTGTTACAGAGGCCTTGGCCTTTTTGTTAAAAATACTAATTACCTTTGTCTTTCCAATTTTTATTGTTTACCAAAGTTATCCTTTTAAATTTGGCCTTTTTACAGGTATATCTCTGCACAGATCCATGCCAGGAATGTCGTCAAGGGGTAGTATTGGGTTTGGAAGCCACAGTTTGCCTGCCTCGGGATTCCCTTGTGCTGCCGTCTGCAGAATGCCCAAAAGATTGTCCTTGCCACGCTTGTTATTCATAACACCGAGAAATGCTTTTGATGAACAAGAAATTTCCCGATGATGATGACTTCATCAATACCTCTCTGCAGATAGTGGGAATTGCCCAGAAGAATTCCATTGTGTTGAATTTTTTTTCTCCGAAATTAGTATTATAAATAGGGCTGGGATTTGCATGTAATGTATCTTTTCGGAAACCTGATATTGCATTGATTTTTCAAATTCTACACATTTCAAGGGATTTCGGATTGATTCAGACCATTTTTATTTTATAAATTTTTACATCTTTCAGTTTATTTACATGTTTTTGTACATTTAAGTTATAAATACATATTTTTCCACATATTCATATCCAATTTTGGGGGTTTTCATGAATAATCACTAATTTTTCCAACTAGTGTTTCGAAATTTTGTTCCAAGCTTGAAATTTAGCGTTTAAAATGGTTTTTTCTTTAATAATTCATTAAAAATCTTTAAAATAACAAAATTTCTTCCTATTTTTAAATACATATTTTGCACTTTTTGTTACGTATTTACCTATAATAAATACATATTTGTACTATATATTTTTAGTTACATGGAAATCACAGCCCTATTTATAAATATGCTTTCATTTTTTAGATAAATTATTTACATTCTTGAAGTTTCTAATGTCAATTATCTAAACCAAGTTTGTTGCAAAATTTTTTAATTGCTATGCATTTTTAATTATATTTCATTGTTTTACTGTGTTACACAATATTTAAAAGAGATGCCATAATTGATATTTGTATGTGAATGTATATGACGGCCAGTGGCGTAGTGGTAGTGCATCACGCTACAGGCCTAGGGTTCAATTTATGGGTCTCGGGTTGGGGCAAGGTCCATTCAGCCTTTTGTCCCTTCAATGGGTCTATAAAATGAGGAACAAGTATGCTTACGAACTAAACACTGGGGGTCTTGCGTTAGGCTGACCATCTAACTGGACATTTGCCTAGCACCCCAGGCCCCACTGTCATGAAAACGAAGATGGGTATAGTAGGCCTTGGCCCACTGGGCAATTGCGCCAATGTTTTTTTATGTGAATGTATTTCTGATTCGATAACTTCTTCATATCTGCCCAAACTGTGCTCTAGTTGAATAAATGGAGAAACTGCATTATTTCTATAGCTTGTGATTATAACTCTGACTATTTCTACCACCACCACCATCATCTCAACTGTACTTTTACTAAACTTGTACCTTTTAAGAAAGACTATATCTTTAAACTGTTGTTTCAAATGGGAAATAGTCTTTATCTTTTTTAGTATGTTGGATTAAATCTAAATCTTCATAGTCATTACATTATTTATAAGACCACTTCTGATTGGACAGCAGTAACCCATGTGAAGTACATGGAAGTAAATGTTTCAAATGTTAAAAATCATTGATAATCTTGACTATGCTACAATGCTACATCCATGAATATAATTAGCTGGTGGCTCAAAATGTTTTTCTTGAAAATATTTATTGTATTGTTTTTACTAATTTTAATTATTATGAGACATAACTAAGCTTACTTGAAGCAGTTATGATGTTTTTTTGTAACTTCTTTAGAACTTATATTCTTTTCTCTTAAAATTAAAAATGTATTATAACTTTGATCCTTCAAAGCTGAAGGGTCCACTTAAAAGCTTTGCATTAAGGAATAATATTTATTTAACTTTTATCCAGGTCCACAAATGTATTAACTTTATTTAAAAACCTTAGAGTTATCAAAGTTACAGTGTAAGTTTTATATTAACATGACATTTTGATTCAGTATTTATTGTATACTTAAATTGATGTACTTCTTTCAAATAAATTTTCATGCTTTTCTTAATCCAAAAAACTTGAAATTGTTTGTGATTCTTTTTAACTTATCAAATTAAATACAACTTCTTCCTAAATAAATTTAGCTTTATTACATTTCAATAAAAAATATTTATATTCACTACATTATTATAAAAAAAATTTATGTACATTTATAATCTTAATTTTTTAAATTTTAATCCTTTTCAATATGATTTTTTGCTAAAATTTCATTGTACAGATGTCTGGCTAATTCATCCTCAACTTCATTACACGAACAATTAAAATATTTATTAATATGTTATTGAACCAAGGAATATGAGTTAGGGATAAAATTACGAAAAACTTGATTAAATCTAGAATTACACGGTTGCTAAAAAATTCAATATGTAAGTATTCCTAATATATTCCCTTTACCAACATCAATTTTTTTCTATCATTCAGTTTTATCACATAAAAGAAAAAGCCACTGACAAATAGACATTTTCTATGATACATGTTTAGTCAAAACTACCTAAACTGAATTTGATTTACATTTTCCCCATTTTCAAACATAAAACCCCTTATCGGTCATATGCGAAGGAGTGAACATTCCCTCAAAGAACATGGCTCTTCTCTTGAAAGTAGAATGATTCATAGATTTTTGTGTTAAAGCTTATAGTATTGAAATATAAAATTAAATTATAATGATTAGATTAGTTATGCTGATATAAAAAAATAATTTGTTTAGTAGATAAAAAAGGCTTAACATAATTTGCAATAAAAACTTGGAGACTGAATTTTTCTTTGCTTAAGAACCTGTATTTCTGCGGAAAATTACTGAAAAATACTTCATTTCATTGATTATCAATGGCATAAAAAGGAAGATAAAATTGTCTAAAAAGTTTTTTTTTAAATAGTGTTTCCTAATTATCTAAATAGAAACGACGTTTTTACCAAAAATGTGGGGCATATTCAAGATTTTCCGCTACAAGGGTGAATTTTGCCTGACTTTCAGCGAGCTCTAGAAACCAAAATATTAGTCTGACAAGAAAGTTTTAAATGACAATTTTGTAGCTTGGTTCTTCATTTTGATTTTTTATATTTAACTTTTTCACGAGAAAGCCATGCTTTCCGTTCTATAAGTAAAAAGCCGAAAAATTGAGCAAAATTTTAGCGTTTTTTCGAATTTTCACAATAATACCATTCGAAATTTCGTATGAGAAGTTCAGATTCGGGTTCAGCACTATCGAAAACATTTAAAAACCGTTGAGAAAAGAAAAGCTTCTGATTTTTTTTCTTAAAATTGCCCTTTTTCGACACCTGGTTACTATCAGGTCTGTTTATTTTTAAATTAAATATCGCATTGTCTTTTTACAATCAATAATGGATCTGTTCTTATTGAAAATGGAAGTCAACACTTCCATCTCGAACGCTGTAAAGTTTGCTGTTATCTTCGTCATTTTTTTTTCAATTAAAAAGAATTGATTCTGAATTAAAAGTTAAAATAATCGGAACAAAACAAGAAAATTTGGATGTTTTCGCGCCCTATTTCCTTCTTTACATGCTTTTAGTCACGTGGGCTACTGCTGTCCAATCAGAAGTGGCCTTATAATACAGTTCTCCTTAACTCAAGAGTATCTTAATTTGATGTTGGTCGATAAGCTTAACATTTATCACTAGAGTTAGCTTAACTCTAGAGACATCCTACTCTAGAGTTAGCTTGGATTTGACTCGAGATGGTCGATACGGCTGTTACTAATTTACCAGACTTTTTACTATGGTTACAAATTGGTTATTTTATAAAGGCACCAAGATATTAAACATTATCAGGAACATCGGGATTGTAAAAAGTGACAAGAACACCGGGACTGGAAAATTAGCGAGAACATCGGGATGGAAAAATTACCGGGTTATAAAAATTACCGAGAATACTGGGATAGGAAATTTACCATAAAGACACCCAGAATACCGGAATATAAAAATTACCGTAAACACTGAGATAGGAAAATTACCGGGAACGCCGGGATTAGAAAAATTACCGTGACCACCGGGATAAGATTACCGGGAACACACTGGGATAGGAAAGAGGCGCCTGGGATACCGGGATGATTTGTAATATTGCTAATTTACAAAATTATAAATGTATTTTAAGAAATATTTAAAAAATTAATTTATTCACCCCACCCGTGCAAGGCCGGGTATAACAGCTAGTATTAAATATTTTTGAAATGACACGCGATCTCCGGCGGCGCCAAAAAAAAAGGTCCTCCACTGCTTGCGTGATTGCAGTCTTCTCCGTTGATAAAACCTAAAAAAAATTCTCGTGAAACTAAAACATATTGTCTGTACGATGACCCTCGGGCGAACAAAAAAATCAAAAATTGACAAAATGGCGGCATGTTGAAAAAAAAAGTTAAATTTTACCCAAAATTTTGGTCGTTTTTGGCCTGCCAAAATTCGATTTTTGATCAGATCAAAAAACTGGAGGGTCATCGTATGGAGAACTATACAGGGTGATTCAGAAATAATCATCAATAATTGGGGGGGAGGTAGAGGGGCCCTAGACAAGCTTATTTCGAATAGGGATGGTGGGGCGCACCCTTACCGTTAAAGAGCTAGGACCTAATGTAGTGCGAGCGCGTTTCAAAAGGCCGTTTTTAGAAGGCCCGTGTGAAGAAACAAAACATAATAAAATGAAAAACATTATTGCATGAGGTACAAGAGTATCCGTACTACTTAAATCCGTAATGTGATAGAAATTGGACCACTTGCTAAACCGTGGGGTGAGTTTTAAAACGTGCAATATTAATCCTTTAGTCAAACAATGGAGTTCCCTTAATGGTATTTAGAAAAATGATGATCGGGGAAGGAATTTTCAATGATCAAAAAGTTTCAATGATCAATGTTACGATCATTGAAAATTTCTCTCTGATCATCATTTTTCCAAATACCATTAAGGGAACTCCATTCTTTGACTAAAAGATTAATATTGCACTTTTGAAACTCACTCCACGGTTTAGAAAGTGGTTCAAATTCTAAAGAATTCCTGGTGTAAGTAGTAGGGATACTTCCTTACCTCATTCAATAGATTTTTTCATTTTATTATGTTTTTTTTCGTCACACGGGCCTTCTAAAAACGGCCTTTTGAAATGCGCTCGCACTACATTAGGTCCTAGCTCTTTAACTGTAAGGCTGCGCCCCACCATCCCTATTCGAAATATGCTTGTCTAGGGCCCCTCTACCTCCCCTCCAATTATTGATGATTATTTCTGAATCACCCTGTATAGAGAAGATGCAAAAAAAATTTGATAGCGATCGGATCATTTGTCTCCGAGTAATCACTCCAGCAAATTCGAAAAATGCTGTTTCGAGAAAAACACGTTTAAAGATAAAATGATCGTGTTCACTGCCGAGCGGCCACTCTTTTAAATGGCTGTAACTCAAAAACTATTTAAGATATCGAATTAAAATTTTAGTATGTTATTTTTAAAGGTATAACCTATCAAAATAAAAAAAATCGATTTTTTTTAAAATTTCACACTAGGTGTGCCCCTTAATCTAAAAAAATATGTTTTCAACTGCAATACTAATCAGTTTCAAAACAATGGTATCTAAAGAATTGTATGCAATAGCTTGTATTTAGGTATTGAGAGGAATTGGGCATGTCCCATCCCACCCCAAGTCATGGTGTCCCATCCCACCCTGGTAGCAACAGTTTTAAAAAATAGGTTCTTTCAAAAAAACTGTAGCTTTTAGGCTTTACTCAACTATACATTCATAAAGAATACATTATTCTGTTTAGAAAACAATATAAACCATTAAGAAAGCAAACCAGAATCAGATTGAAAATTCACTTTGAAAAGTGTAATACTTACAGGGTGTCCCAAAAAAGACTGACACATTTTAAAAATTTTTAATTAAAAAACTGAAAAAGATAAAAATACGCGGTTTATTGCATCCTACTCATAAGACCTAAGAATTTTATGACACAAATTTTCGTAAATCATTGTTCCCAAATCCCCCGACAGGGCATAAAAGTATCAATCTCCCCATAGGAGATAATGGAAAATAGTGCTCCCACCTGTAGGGGGATTTTAGAACTACGATTTACGAAAATATGTGTCATAAAATTATTTGGTCTTTAGAGTAGAATTCAAAAAACCGCTTATTTTTATCTTTTTTAGTTTTTGAGTTATTGATTTTTTAAATGTAATGTGTCAGTCTTTTTTGGGACACCCTGTAGTTACTTTAGCTATAGTGAAACCATCTTTTTCATTCAGAAACTTGTAGGAGCTTGCAACTAAAATAGCAAACAGCAACAAGTATGAAGCCATTGTGGCTTTACCTTGTGGAACACACAGAAACTAATTTTATTTATAATTTTAAGATTTATTGAAGGTGTCCCATCCTACCCAGTGTCCCATCCATCCCCGGTCTCCCCTAAGTGTTAATGAGGTTGTGAAACATATGATTATGAAATACAAATAAATCTTTAATGGAATAAATGAGGAATTTCTTATGTTTCAAAACTATTATTAATACCTCCTTTTTTTTATACAATGGTTATTTATTAAATTTCATTTTTACCTAATTTAATTCATATTGTTCTGTAAAATTTAAAAAATATTTTATCCAATAAAAAAATTTGTTTTTTTTCAACCCTGATTAATTATTTGCTGTACTTCGTAAATTGATTCCTCATAGGTTGAAAGTATATTGATGTCTTTACAGCCATAGGGGGTGTTCTTCTTGGAAGTTGATACCTACTTGAATTTGGGTTTTTACTATCTTTATGGTTTTATTTGCATCATAGAAATGCATGAAAATTAGAGAGCAAATTTTAAATTAGAAATTATCTCTTTTTACCATAGGCTAATAGCACCTATAAAGTTAACAATGAAGATGTAAGTATTTCATTTAATAAAAATTCCTGTGATAAAATAGAAATAAAACATAGTTGTTTTATATATCACCTTTTGGAATACCTATATTTCCATGAAAATCATTTGAACTATTTATTTTATTACCATTATTAGGTGTTACTTATTAGAATAAGCTGACAATATTTATAGTTAAAGCATTTTTTAGTGTTTTAATTTAACCCTATTTGAAATGATTGCATTAATTCCAGTATTTCTGTGGGTAGGTCTTTTATTTGTTTGGATATAAATTTCTATGACTCTTGGTAGAGGATGTTAACCTACTTCTATAAATAAAATATAAAGAAGTGTTTCACCACACCATACATATTACATGTTTTTGTAGATTCATAAGACACACATGTGTACTAAGAATACAATACTACAATAACTGCTTTTTACTGTCTTTAATTTACTTAAATTCTCAATTCCCCCCTCCCTTCTGTATTCCAGGATTGTTCAAAAATGTGACAATATAATTAAATTCTCCATTATTTTTTTCTCAGAAAATCAACACACTCTCTTTGAAATACTATTTTTTTATTTTATTACTCTTATTTGGAGGGTTCAGAATAGAAATGAACCAAGTCCACTTTAGCTACTTTTGAGCTACAGACGTTTAAAGTTAAAGCTTCATAGCAAAATTACATGTTAACGCAACAGAACTTGCTGCTGCCAAGCGGATATTATCAGAACTAGGACTTGGTTCACTATTGCACTGAAATTTTACATAGTTGGCATGTTATAGCGTTGCTAACTCAAAAATGACAAAAAGTGGACTTGGTCCATTTTAATTCTGAGCCCTCCATTTTATGCCAAAATTCAAAAGGAACATGAAAACGGTTTTGGAAAGAACTTCACTTTACACAAGCAGGGGCTTCCACAAAGAAAAGCCTAACAGAGGGTCCAAATTGATCTTTTCAAATAATTATAAGAAAAAAATTTAGTATTTCTTTTTAATGAATATCTATGCTGTGGTAGTTTTGTGACTTGTAAGATAAGTTATAAAACTGCCAGCTACTAAAATATGGCCCCTATAGCTGACTAGATATCTTGGGGTCTGGCAGTTCTTTATTATGATACTAGCGCATTCAAATATCTATGATTGACAAAAGGGCATAGTACAATTTGAAGGTCTCGGGTGTGATTGCCTGTGGCACGTTCATTCAATATGTCGCTTTCGAAGGGATATTCGAGATTGATATTCTATATCTCCGCCTCTTGTGATGTAACTAGGGAGCCGTGAGTTTGGTGCCCCCTATCCCAGGGGTCGGCAACCTGCGGCTCTTTTAATGCAAAGTTGCGGCTCTCCAGTTCCATACGAAAAAATTAATAATTTACTATTCAAAACTTTAAAAAAATCAAAATATATTTTTAAGTTCTCAAGATGAGTCTTTGGTCGTTATAGAAGTTCTAAAAACTAATTAAAACGCTATTTTTAGGGGAAAATTTCCAAAACTTTTCTAAAGTGGGATCCACACACCCCTCGAAAGTGTGCTGTTTATTATAAGTATACTATTTTTCCTTGAAAATTCTGCCACTTAAATAATGAGAGGTGCTCTTAGGGTGCAATCGAAAAAGGCAAAAATGAGCTAAAATGCGATTTTGAAGGGGAAATTTCCAAAAATTTTCCTGGGGAAGGACCCCCAGACCCTCTTTTTCCAGGAATTCACATCGTTTACACAAAATTTGGAAATTAAGTTCACTAAAATTAATTTACAATGTGTACGTAAGTCATCTAAAACTTGATGTATATAAAAAAGTACCCTACCCGAAAGGAGGAAATAGTGATTTTAGTTCAGGAGCATTTTTAACAAACAGAAAAAATGTTGGGTTAAAATGCTCCCCAACTAAAATTACCCTCCCAATCTAAAATGAAAAATATATTAAGCATATACTATTGCATTGAAGCAAAAAAATTAGTGGCTCTAAAAACTGAGAAATTTCGTAAACTGTTACTTTTGGCTCTTCTCTTTCAAAAGGTTGCCGACCCCTGCCCTATCCACATTCCTCGTGTTTTTCCAGTTTCCATTATCGCCAATGGCATGGACTCTGTTCTGTTCATTAAAATAAAAAATACTTTTGTGATTATAGAGGGTAATGCTCTTTCTGATTCCTAGAATAAAATCCATAAGTTAGCGTGTTTTACACATTTCATTAAATTTATACTTTTGAAAGATCCCATGCCCCCTCCCCGCAGTAGCGGATCCTGGGGTGGCCCGGGGGCACGTGCCCCAGAAGGATAATTTTAAAATTAATTGTTATTGTATTTTGAAGCTTTAATATCGTAGTTTCTGCTGCTGTATATTTTAAAAATACGGATGCCCCCAGTGTTATTCTTAGGATTTTTTTGGAGGAGTAAAAATACTCCTTGACATTTTTAGGAGGCGTGAAATTCATTTATGAGGAGTGAAATACGGAAATATTGTAAACTATATATAAATAAGAGACTATTTTTTACAAAAACGTTTTTTAATGGACAAACTGAAATAGAAAAAATGAGGATGTTATTTTGGTTTTTAACAATTATAGCATCTGCTAATATAAGTAGAAAATATTAAATATTATAAATAATATAATTTATTTGACATTAAATATTATAAATAAAATATTTATTTGATATTACAAGTTTGAGTTGAAAAATTTTTTTATTTGGGTGTGGTGCCATGCATTTTTAAGCAAAACAATTGTTAAAAATTCAAAGCGTGAAAATACGCCTGACTAGTTTTTAAAAGCGTATTTCCTATTTTCAATGCGTGAAATACGCTCTCAGAGGCGTTAAAATTATCACTGGATGCCCCCTTACAGAAGTCAAACCTGGATCCGCACCTAATGGAAAGTTCCCCCAAGCAAGCACAAACGTTTAAGATTCGTTCAATTTTGGTCATCTACGGCCAAATTTCTTTTACTTCTTGTCGCAATTACGTAAACTTGACATATTTGGTATGAGCTCTGCTACTAGGGACATAATGAACAATTTTCCTCTTACCATACAAGTGATGGGGAAATCGTTCAAGAGCTTTTCTCGAAAAATTAACTAAAACTCTACTTAATTTTATAGATCTGGAATATCAGTAAATGTTTAACGAGTTAGATGTTTAACGATGTAATGCGAGAAGTTACGAGTTAAATTTTAGCTGTAAAATTAGTTTTATATAATAAGTGCCTGAATCGAACGGTTATGCTGGTTTTGATCCAATCTTGAAAGGTTATGTGTCAATTTCCACTGTGTATTATATACAGTCTCCATTTTCACAACACACAGTATAAAAATTTCCATTTGGTATAAGCCACTGAGCTCAGTGGTTCAAGCTGTTCATCAGAAGCTTTAACCCTTTATGCCCCCAAATTATTTTCCTCATCCTCATCTAAAATATGTCAAGTTTACGTAACTGCAACTACACTGGTGTTCAAAATTAAGATAATTTGCACATTTTTTCGATTCCTCCAGATCTACCGGATAGATTTTGATGAAATTTGGTATGAACATAGGTTGATAATACCAAATAAATAATCATTCGAAAATTGTAATACACACGCATGCGCAGAAGTTATAACCGCCAGAGTTGAAAGGTATGATATAGCGGTTCCAGAATAGAGCAAAATAGTGGGTTTATAAGGGGTATGACACCCTTCCACTATCATGCATGCCTCCTTGAGTGATTTTAAATCGTGAATAAGGCAGACTATAAAATTTCCTGTTCATTAAGCCTACTTTCTCAGAAACCCCGTTTTGGGGCTCTGAAGGGTATGTGGAGGGGGTAGCAAAGATGCAATTGCCTTATATAGAGTCCCTCATACCTCCTCTAAACGGGCGAAGTCTTTGAATCGGGCTGCCCATTCCATATGGCGAATATCTTCCGTTTTAATGAAAATTGCTTACATGAGGAGCTCCATTAAGTGAAGGATTTCTATCGATTGAAAAGAAATTAAGACCGATAGAACCCCTCAAAAGGTGAACAAAGGTCTCCAAGATATCAACACATTACTTGAAACTGTCAGGGTTCCTCTTTCTAAGGCAGGGAGGGATCTGCAACTTGTCAAAAATATGCAAAAATTGTCTTAAATAAGGTGAAATTCAAAGGGTGAATATTTTCCTCTCTGTTAGGTCTCAAATCAATTAAATCATTGATTCTCGATGCAAACTCATGTGGAAAGAACCAGAATGCTATGTCAGTCCTTTAATGTAGGAGAAACTCACCATTATGGAATCGGAGATTTGGTGTTCTTTGTAGGAATGTTTTTAAGTCTATTCCAAACCCCCTACATCTTTCAAAAGGAGAAAATCATGGTTGAAGGTATTATGTTGATATCTTGGAGACCTTTATCCACCTTTTGGGGGGTTCTATCGGTCTTAATTTCTTTTCAATCGATAGAAATCCTTCACTTAATGGAGTTCATCAGGTTAGCAATTTTGATTAAAACGGAAGATATTCGCCATATGGAATAGGCAGTCAAATTCAAAGACTTCGCCCCTTTAGAGGAGGTATGAGGGACTCTATATAAGGCAATTACATCTCGCTACCCCCCTCCACATACCCTTCAGAGCCCCAAAACGGGGTTTCTGAGAAAGTAGGCTTAATGAACAGGAAATTTTATAATCTGCCTTATTCACGATTTAAAATCACTCAAGGAGGCATGCATGATAGTGGAAGGGTGTCATACCCCTTATAAACCCATTATTTTGCTCTATTCTGGAACCGCTATTTCACACCTTTCAACTCTGGTGGTTATTACTTCTGCGCATGCGTGTGTATTACAATTTTCGAATGATTATTTATTTGGTATTATATCAACCTATGTTCATACCAAATTTCATCAAAATCTATCCGGTAGATCTGGAGAAATCAAAAAAATGTGCTAATTCTCTTAATTTTGAACACCAGTGTATAAGTAAACTAAATTTGGCCTTACATGACGAAAATTTGACGAATTTGGAACATTGGGAAGTGGGACTTAACAGTCCCTTCGGGACATAAAGGGTTAAGTGGAAATGATCAAATGAAATTCATAGACTCGAACCTTTGATCTGTCTAGTCTAGTCCAAAAGCAGGGAAAATTTAAATTAATGAATAACGAAAAGTATTTTCATTTTTTTAGTGGCAATGTTTGTTAAAAGCTTGTATGTTGAATGTCGGCGTTGCTTTTTGATCAATGGAGAAATACTTTTTGGGAGCATAAAGGTGTTGTACTTTAAACAAGGTAAGTTTTCTTAATTTCTAGGAGATCATAATTCTTGAAAGTTGTAGGGCATAATTTTGTTTTAAGTTTTGAGCTTTGAGGGGGGAATAATCCTTCAGCCAACATGTTGAACCAGTTCCCACAGCAACATGATTAATGGTTGTCAGTTGTCAGCATAGTTCTAATAGTAATATATTAGATCTCTAATACGAATCTTCTATTTTAGGATCTAATAATAATAATTTTATATCTGTCAGTCATCATCGTTTGAGCTGTGCGTAAACATGGCGGTTGGAGGACTCTTTCTAAAGCTGTACCAAAGGGGAAATTAGTATTTAACTTATGTCTTCTGAAATGTTGTTATTGAAGCATGTTATAAAAATCGCAATTCAAGATTAAAATAAATAAGAGATAGAAATTCTCCATCCTCAATAATTACACCATAATTAAATTTAAAAAAAAAACGCATGCAAAGTTTAAAAAATTGATAAAACTTTATTTCTGAGGTAGTAAAAATAAACAAAGCGCAATTTTTTCCTTGTTTGAAATTCAGATTTGTATGTAATTACGCTCTCGATAGATTGAAGGGTATAAAACTATTATTAGCTACCTAACATAATAAAGCATAATCTTAATTATAATCTTACAGACAGTTTAATTAATGAACGTTATTCGATGCATAGTCTCCAGATTATCAACATGTATTTTAATCTATATATCGTCGGATTACAGGAGAAAGGTACTAAGTAGTGATGGGCAGGTATCGATACCAAATACTTAAGTACTCGATACCTATAGGTATCGAGTGTATTCGATACCCACAAAAGTATCGATACTTTATTGACATATTTCATTTTAAATTTTTCAATGAAGTAATCTTTATAATACCTACTGTAGATCAAACGCAGCCTGTTTCCGTTTTCATTTTGCAATGCTCAAACCCAAGTCGTTAATCATCCGCGAGAGAAATTTGACGCGGCTAGGTTTTTCCCCCGCCAAATCCTTCGCCTCTATCCACCTCCAGGCCCGTAGCTACGGGGCTTTTTGATGGATCGCTTTCAGTTTTTTGAATATTAGTCTGATTATGGATAGGCCCTAAAAAAATTGTCCCTTCAGGTTCATTTCCTGACATTGAAAAAAAGTACTCGATACCTAAAAGTACTCGATACCTATAAGTATTCGATACCAAAGTATTCGATACCTATATGTATTCGATACCAAAGTATTCGATACCTAAAATTATCGATTTTGCCCATCACTAGTACTAAGTCACTTTTTGCTCAACTACATCGTACGAGGTTATTGCAATTTTGGCGATCATTTTACCGTTGCCATTCTAGTCATAGTGTAGAAAAGATATTTAAAAAATTTAATTTTTAAAATTTTAGAAAGTATTTTATATATTTTAAAAACTGGTGGATTGAATTGGATTTGGTAACATATATTCCTTGCCTTGTGGGCTTGATCTCTCAAGTAATACAGACATAAACAGAATTTTTCTATCACAAGAGAACATAAGAAACTTTTAACTGTATAATATTAATGTGCACGTGTGTATCTAGTGAATCGTTGGGAAAAAAGAAATCAGACTCATAAAACTCGTCTGTTTCCCTAGTAAGAAAAAATTGAAATTTTGAATCTTAATATGTAATTCTAAAACTAATTCGATTTTTAAAAGAAATGAAACGCCAATCTTTTTACAAAAAATAATTGTATATGTGTTTAAAATATAGAACTTCTACCATGATTAGTTTTTCTTTTATGACGAAAAAACCGAAAAGTTTTTGAAAGAAAAGTTTCTGGTTGCTGCGATTTGATTTTTAAGTATAGTTATTAGATATGGCGAATAATTGCCTTGACGGAAGTATCTTCAATAATAAATCTCGCTAATGTTGTCGTTTACTACGAGGTATCACTTCTTCACCCACGATTTACTCATTGTGATGGATGTGCGCAATTTAGATATGAATTTTGATATTTTTAGAGAAAGAGGTATAGGATAGGGGTTAGTCTTATAGCAATTCTTCAGATTGTTTATCCTCGTCATGTTTATAACTTTTGCAAGCTTTTCGTGCATCTGGTGCTTCCTCTGAAAAAGCTTTCCAGTTTGGCGAGATTTTAGAGATGAAGACTCCGCTCGTTCGTTGGCGCCTTTCCATCGCTTTCAAAAGATCTGCCAAAAGTGACTTAGTACCTTTCGCCTGTAACCCGACGATATATAAATTCCAAATACCACTGACTGACTGACATACACTCATCACGAAATCTCCAAAAGGCTCCAAATCTCCAAAAGGCCGATAGGCTTGAAATTTGACAGAGACCTTCCTCTCAGCCATTAGACGCGCACTAAGAAACGATTTTAAAATCGAACGACTCCTTCCCTGCTTTTCGGCGCTTTTTCGACTCCGTTTTACCCATTGAAATAGCATTGTGCATTGTTGAAATGCATAAATTGCAGTGTTTACTTCTTTATCTTAAGGCAACGTCTTGCCTCACTTGAATAAATATAACTTCAAAACAATTTATAATTTACAACGAAATTTAAGAAGAAAAACAGTGTGAATATCTGTATTTAAATATTATAACAGTAATCAGAACACCGAAATATATTAAAATAATTAATTACTTTCTGTAAGATTTTAATTTTCTTAAATTTATGTATCAAAAATTGAAAAGTTTCCATGAAAACAGAGCTAAAATTTCAGTGTTTCACATAGCATGGTTTACTAGACTATAATCACTAGATTTTTTTATTATAACTAGCAATCTGTTTTTACTTTTTAAGTAACTTTTAAAGAAGGTTATTTTAAGAAGAAGGCAGGATTTTAATAGTTTTTTACTAGATAACTTTTTATCGAGGGATTTTTGAAATTTATTTTATTTTGAAATTGAATTTTTGAGGAATTTTGAAAGGGCAGTGGGAATACTTCATAAAAATTATGTTTAAGACTTTAAACACTAGATTTCAAATGACTGACGTGAGATGATTTCAATTAGATTGTTTTTATCACATAGAAAGGATAAACGTTTAATAGGCAAAAAATCGGGATGGAATGAGTTATCACCTTTGGAACTGTGATGAAAAAAAGGCACCGGGAATACAGGGATGAAAATTTTTGGGAACACCAGGATATGAAAATTATCGGGAACACCGGGTTAAGAAAAAGTACCGGGAACACCGGAATATGAAAATTATCGGGAAAACCGGGATATAAAAATTATCGGGAAAGCCGGGATATAAAAAGGTACAGGGAAAACCGGGATATCAAAAGGTACAGGAAACACCAGGATATGAAAAAGTACCGGGGACATCGAGATATGAAAAGGTGCCGGGAAAACCTGGGTGTCTGGTTATATGAATATAACCAGGAACACGGGGGTATGAAAAGAGTACAGGGGACACCGGGGTGATTGGTGATTCGAAAAATCGGACATAAACTTGGGAGAACTTAAAAAAAAGGAATAAATACACTCCACCCGTGCAAGGCCGGGCAAATCAGCTAGTATGAACAATAAATTCATCGCATGTGTGTTATATAATTTTCAGATCAATCAATCAATCACTTTGTATTTAATTTTTTTAAATAGCTATTTTGAGGCTTTAGTAATTTATTAACTAATGTAGTAATAACACTAGTCGACAAAATTAAACTTTTTTCCCTAACAAAAATGAAATTAGGTATTTCCGACTAATTTCAGGTTGTAGAATTCAGAAATAGTTGTGAAAAAGCTGTAGCACGTACAGTTTTTTTGTTACAAATATGGCACCAGTACTGCAAGAAACAGGCAAAAGCGTAGAAACCACTCATTTTTTAACAGCTAATCTCATTATTTTAGTAAAAAATACTATCATAATTGAGATTATATACATGTTTCAGACAATATAAAACTAAAAACCACTAAACATTCATTAAATACTTTGCGATTTTATCACTTTTTGTCTCTTAAGTGGCGTCAAATCTCCTCTTTTAATGAACCAAGAGCTGTCGCCAAAATTGCTATTTCTCAGAGACCTATGTATCGAGTCAATGTCCTAAGGGAATCTTTACCCTAGTTTATGATCGATTACAGTGAAATTTTCCAGAAATAAATTCAAACGTGGATGTAAAATATTAATTTCGAGTGATGTTCAAGATACTATGGCTTGATAAGACTAAAGATAACCTTCTATTGGGATTAAAACATTTTTATCGTTCCTATTTGCTAAAAATCATCTTAGCACTCTTATGAAAACCATTTCCAAGTTGATAATGCTTTTTTATTAAATTTTCCTTGAAAAGCAGGGTGGTGAATCCTTTTTTTCAGAATTTCATACTGACTTTGAGTACGCTTTCACTTAATGACGAAAAAAGTCTTTTTAAATACTTTATGAAATGTTTTTTTCTGTATTTGTCATTGATATTAAATAACCAAGATAATTTGAATGTTCTCCCCATACTATATGGATAGTAATTTACATAGAACTACTGTTGACTCTTACGCACTTAAAAAGAGCCACATTCTAACTTCTGCAACACACCTGAGTAGCCCATATTTCATTTTAGTCACATATTTTGACCCAAATCAGTGGCAAAAAACATTTTCCCACTTTTTCTGTTAAATATTACCGTTGAATTGTAATTTAAACTGTGCCCAAATTTAGTAAAACGTATTGAACATAAATGTGCAAAATCTACCCTGAAAACTCGTCAATTTTCAAATTGAACTGTTGTACAAAAGCATAGCCACACTTTTAAATGAATGTCTACATACTGGGATACTAGAAATAAATTAATTGGATGGGATTGCAGGGTTGCTATTGGACAAAAATGACTCTTAAAAAGCAAAAATTAAGAAAAAAAGCAGAAAATCAAAATTTTTTGTTACACAAAAATGGGACGAGATGGAACTTTTTTACTTGCAGATATTTGAATGACTATATGATTTAGTAACAAAAATAGTAATTTGGTTGTTAAAATTCGAATTTCTAGGGATCCTAGCAACGGAGATTTAAACAGGATCAAATCTTCTGTTAAAGCATCTGCTGTAATTCCTGAACATTCCAAAAAACAGTTGATTCCGTCAACGGTAAACATAGCTAGATTCTACGCCCTACCCAAGGTACATAAACAAGGGATTCCATTTCGTCCGATTGTATCTAACATAGGTACTGCCTCCTATGCCCTTTCAAAATTCTTGGTGACCAAATTCTCTGCATTACAGTCCTCCAACATCTACACTGTTAAAAATTCTATTGAATTTGTAGAAAAACTTAAGACAAAACCATCTCACTTTACTATGACTTCCTTTGACGTGAAGTCACTTTTTACCAATCAGAACTCGTTTGTTTATGACGGACAGTTCTATAAAATGAATGATGGCCTGGCCATGGGGAATCCATTGAGCCCTTTACTCAGTGACATTTATATGCACTATTATGAGGAAAAGTTATTTGAACTTGTGTCGTTTGAGTTATATGTTCGTTATGTGGACGATTGTTTTATACTTTTGGACCCCTCATGTCAACCTGATTCTATTCTATCTGTTATGAACTCAATTGACCCTTCAATTCAGTTTACCTATGAAGTGGAGGATAACGATCGTCTTCCATTTTTAGACGTTTTGGTTATACGCAACGGATCAAATTTCGACACATGTGTTTATCGTAAACCTTTTTCAGTCTCATTGCCCCCACATTTCAAGTCTTCCCATCCACATAAACAAAAAGTTGCGGCTTTTGACATATTTGTTCACCGTGCTATAAAAGTATGTTCAAGTGAGAGTTTATTAAATGATGAATTAAAATATATCAAAGCAATAGCTATCAATCGTGGGTACTCCTCCTTTATTGTAGACCAAGCAGTTATTAGATACTATAAACCCCATAATCCTGACCTACATAAACCAAAAAACTTATTAATTATCCCCTTCTATCCAAAAATCAGCTACCAAATTAGTAGAATATTCAATAAATTCAGTTTTAAGATTGTGTTTTTACCTGTAAATAAATTGAGGTTCACTATTACCAAAGATCGAGTCCCACATAATTGGGGTATATACCAGGTTTTCTGCGAATGTGGTTTGTCCTATATTGGACAAACCAAGCGTTCCTTGTTGATTCGCCTCAAAGAGCATAGGGCTTGTGTCAAGAAACAGGAAATACATCGTTCATCGATCGCCGAGCACTCTTGGAGTGCCGGCCACAGGTTTGATTTCGATTCCGCTAGCATCATCCAGAAATGTGATTCTCCTTCTGAGCTCGACTTTTATGAGACTTTCCACATAAGAAAAAACGCGGATCAACTAGTTAATGACCTATCTGTGGTTCCAGCACTTCACCCCGCCTGGTTAGACGTACTTGAGTTGCGCGGTTCTTAATAGTTTCCATTTCTCATTGTTTTCATTTCTCACTGTAACTTTGTTTGGTTTTTCGTTGACCTGGTTTGTTAGGTGTTTTTATGTTGTATTCCCTTTTTTAGCTCTGATGAAGGCGGTTGTTCTATACCGCCGAAACGGCTGTAAGCTTTTAGCTTTCAATTTCTGTTTTATTGTGTTGTTCTGCGTTGGTTTTATTTCTTCTTTTTAACCTTTCGACACAAGTTTGAACATTTTATTATATAAATTTGGTTGTTGTTAGAAAACCACTGTCGACTAGTGTAAATTAAGTATTGAAATCGATTACCTAGAATGTATTTTGCAACTATAACATTCCTAAGGAAAAATATGAGAGTGGAGTGGAACATATAACACTAATAAATTCTAATAAATTAATGTTCATTCTGTATGATTATGTATTAAAATTCGCTGGAACAGCTTTAGAAAGAGTCCTCCAAATGCCATGTTTACCCACAGTTCAAATGATGACACACAACCACATAAATATATTTATTAATATTAATAGATCTTAAAATAATAATCTACTAATTATTACTTAAGAACTAAAGGTAATAATATTAGTAATTAGATCTCTATGGGTTGTCAGTCGTAATTTGAGTTGTGGGTAAACATGGCATCTGGAGGACTCTAACTAAAGCTGTACCAAATTCACCTTCAAACAGAAAAAAGGTTTTTAGGGGATTTGGCCATATTTTGATAAATTAAACGATATATTGATCCCATAAAACTACATTTTGCGTTAAATTAAATAGGAGTGATTGGAATTGGTGAATTTTAATAACATTATCTGGATTAATAACAGCAACCGTGATAACAATAGTCGGAGTTGACTGCAAAAGTTATCACATCGCTGTATTTGCGACTCTTGTTCTTTTAACGCATATAACCCTGCTTATTATTTTCAGAATGTGAAGAGATTGCTAAATCCCAGAGATTGTTCGCCATTTGGTGTATGATGTGGTGGTCCCCCCTCAGTGCTAAGAGAATAAATGCTATGATGGAAGTAACAAGCTGAAGGTAGAGATCCTATATTGCTGTAATGTCATCTGGACTGCGTTGTTCTTCGCATTCAATGGTATGCTTAAATTCTTAGTTTTCTAATGCATTTTTGTTTCGAAATATTTTATTTAAAAATGATAATTTTTAATATTCTAAGCAAGTTGTATAAATAGTTAAGTTTAAAAAAATACTGGTATTTTCACGATATTAGATTAAGGGATTTTTTTACTTGGTAATGGTCTCCTCTGCAAATTAAAATGTTTGCACCTAGATTATATCAAGTTTAAAAGCACTGATTTGTTTGTTACTTTTTTATTAATTCTTAATTTCTTTTATTTTACTTCATAAAGAGGGCCAACAGAGGAATTTTCGCATAATTTTTTTACTACGATGCTTATTTACTTTTTAATTTCAACGTTCGAATTATAAAAAAGGCGCGAAAGCGACCCCTAACCCTCAATTAGGAAACATCCGGAAGATCATTTGCAGGAATCTAGATAGCTGGAAATTCCACAGTCTTCAAAATAAGTATAAAATGAGTTTCAATTTATTAAATAAGATCTTCAGTACAATCTTAATATTACGTAAAATTAAAGTTAAATTCCTTTGAATTTTCGTTTTGGGAAAGTTTTCAATTAATAGCAACTTGAAGTAAACATTATCTTGTTAATCATAGAAACTAGGAAAGCTCGAAAAGGGAGCCAACTAAAAAAGAACCAAATTTTGTCAAATTGGCTTTTGATAGAAGTTTAAGTACCTTTCTGGTTTCTCCGTAATGTAATGAAAATGTATCAAAAAATACATTGTGTACAGACTGTCCCTGAAGCGACAAAACTTTTCGGTTGACCTAATTGTTGCTTATAGGTTTTAGCACAGAGTAAAGATTATTCAGAGAGTCCATTTCCATAGACGCTAATGGCAACTTTTTTAACATGGGTTTTCCCATAGACGGTGGCGTTTCTATGTGATAACGGTGGAACTAACCAGAGAATATGACGTTACGTTGTTGACTCTCTACAATCGAGCTACAGCCGCATACACTCTCTCAATTAACCCCGCCCACTTTCAAATCGCTAAAGAGGGAAAAAAATTATATATTTTCCCGGTTATTAAAACAATTGCGTGTATCTTTCTTTCGAGCATGCGCTGGGGATAATTTCTTAGACATTTCAAGTCTTTCTGATGTCACTCTCTCCAGAGACTCACCCAATGTTCTGGCCAGCGGAGATTTCTCGCTGGCTTATATATATACCTATCTGCCCGTGACGTCACTATCTCGCATCTTCTTGAAAGTGACGATGGATCATAGCTACTCTGGAATCTAACTCACAACTCCAACTCCACATTTAATACAATTTAAACATATAACTTCACATTTAATGACAATTTCTGCGACCACAATCACTATAACGAGATATTAAACGACAGAACAAACGATATCAATGTTTATAATAGGGAAAGTTTGCATCCATTAGGGAAAAGCTTCATTGATCAGGGGAAAATAGCAGAGATTGAGAAATTCAAATGCAGCCTCCATACAAAGTTCTAAGTCCAATGAGAATCACTAGTTTCCTTTAGTCCCCGCCCACACCAATGATTGACAGCTGGAGGGTCGAAACGCCACTATGCGATAACTGTAGAACTATTTTAGTAAAATCGCGTTTTGGACTCTCTGAATAATCTTTACTCTGTGGGTTTTAGGTTCCTACTAAATTTATTTTCGGAGATACAAGTATTCAAAGAGGAGGTTATATGTTACGACAAAAGTTATTGACCGGGCATTATAATAATTTCCGAAGTGAGCCGGGCAATGCGATAAATTCAATGGCACTGTAAATGAGTATTTATTACTTTGAACCAGAAAATGCATTTTTTCTGTTTTCAAATGTACAGAAATTAGTCTCAGAAAATTTCTCTCATGAACTTACGATTTTTTGGTCAATGGAAAAAAACCCGATCAATATAAGATGTTCAATTAATATTTCTATTACAGTGGTCCAAAGTTATATAGACTTGATAATTTAACTGAAAAATATCGTTACATGGCAATTAATTTTATCTCTAAACTCATATACTGAAATATGTGAAAGTTTAAAATATTTACTATTTAAAAGGTGAGAAACCAGTGTCTTAAATGAAAAATGGAAACCAGTTAATTTTCAATTGGAAATCTAGTGGAAACAAGTTAATTTTTAACCCGGGAAGGACTAGCGGGACCGTATGGTACCGGCAAACATCACTACGAAAAAACGGCTTTTTTCTACCTAAATACTTTTATTTTTTCATTCTGACGGTAGATGTCACTACTACATGGACCAAACTTTAGTAAACAGCAATTTAATAACTAATTATTTAAATAAATTCTTGCTTAATGGCTTAATGAAAAACGTGTTTTTAAGACTGGCGAAAAAATGGCCCGTCTGAAAATGTAAGTGCAATTTATTCATACCTAAAATTAGTGAATGGATTAAATAATGGTGAATTATTATTTATAATTGTATTATGCAATAACAGCCCAAATTTGGAAAAGATTGAATAATTTTAAGGTAGAAAATTTTGGTATAGAAATCTTGCGGTACCGTATGGTACCGCTAGGCTTTTACGCTACCAAATAGTACTAATATTTCGAAGTAGTGTATTTTTTATTTCAAACGTTTTATATGCTGTGAAATCAATTAAATTTTAAGGTAAAACCTATAGAATAAGTTTTATGCTAATAACTTGTTGAATTTATAGTGTATTTCCCGAAATTTTAATTTTTAAGGCCAATAATTCTAAATTTAATAAGAAAAATTTCATATTATAAGTGATTGATTGGAATATCCATCTATACAAGGGTAGTATTTCATGCAAATCATCAATATAATGTTCATAGCCTTCAACTAAACTATAGACGCAAAATATAAAATATGGTTTATGAAATTTTTAAAGCCTAAAACTTATGTTTTTTAACAAAATTCCTAATTTTAACACTCATTATGAGGCGTAAATTGGAAAAACTATCAATTCCGTATCATATCAGCTTACCTCGCGGTATAAAAAGTTTGTTTATCACCTTTGGACTAGTGTGTACAAAATTTATTTCTAGAAATAAATTTGATAATAGGATTTTAAGAGCAAAATATAACTACTAATTGTTATAATGAGGGTAATATCAACTATTCAATAATTAATTTATCAATCATTATTGCCTAAATTGTAATTTTAATTGTTGTTTCAGTTAAAAATGGTAAATAAAGTGATAAAAGTGTGATAAATTTATTATTTTGACTTTGAAATCTCAAATATATAAGAATATGTATGGTGCACAAAATGGAAGTGTAAGAGCCTAGCGGTACCATATGGTACCACCCTATTCTGACTAAATTAATAAAAATTTTTTTGAAAAAATGGTTTTAGTCTACTTCAAGACATGTCATTAGCATACAGTAAAGAGGAAAATTTAATTTGAGAAAAAAAATTAATTCAGTCTTTCCCGGGTTAATTGCAACTTTTCATGTCCAACTTTTCTGCCTGCTTCCTGTTTCCACGTGATTAAGTACTTCGACGCAATAGACAATATGCACTATGTCACGAAACATCCTAAAACTTACCCAATTTACTAATTCGATCATGAAAAACCCAAAAATCAACTTTAAAAATCACAAAAAGTTTTAATTTAAGCGCAAAAAGTGTTTAAAAAAGCCCTTAAGTTACCTGACTCAAAACGGGGCGTAACCTTGTGTGACGTCATACTTCAAGAGATTTGTTTCAGGCAATACTGTTTTGAGCACATGGAGCATAAAAACTTACTTTTTTGAATTCTCCCGTTATGCATCTGTTTAAGACTGGATAACACTGTTCTTGAAACACAAAAATGTTCTTTTTAGAATAAAAATTTTGTTCCTTTTGTACAGATTTCTTGTATTTTCTTTCAGTTTCTTAGCATTTGGACCAACTTTGGAAATTTTGTAAATAAATAATGAATGTCTCGTAGGTTTTTTCTCACAATATTAAGTTTAATTATAGTCAGTATAAAATATTTAAAATATCACTAGTAAAATAAAAATGTAAAACACATTTAAAAACCAAAAAATCTTTGAATTTTTGAACTGTTGCAACAGTAAATAATTTATTTGACTTCATTAGATTCTTTCGTTTATTAATTTAAACTGATGATAATCAAGCATTCCATTTATAGCAATGTCAATGTACTAGTATCACAAAAATTCTAGTTTTCTTTTGCTATGAATTATTACATTTTATGCAGCTGGCATCACGTTTTTGTTTGTTTCTTTGTGTCTCTAAGCATATAAAGTTACACTATTTATGACGAATTCTTTCATTTTTTGGTACTGAGAAAAACAATTCATCCGGTGTTCTAACACTTGTATTTTTGCACATAGGTACTAAACATCCTTTATAGTACTTTTTTACTTGTTTAGGGCCGTCCATAGCTGCCGAAATAAGAAACTACAGGCTACCAAAAAACCCCAACATAAATGCAAACACCATTGCTTTTCAATGGATGCCTTTCGCGCGTAATTTGAACTTGAAGTATGACGTCACAAGTCAGAATCGTCAAGCACTGAAGTTTTTGTTGATAGTGACGTCAGAGCAACTTTAAATGCGCTTTAAATCGAATTTATTTGATCGAATTGCAGTTTAATTAGCATTTTTCAACGTAATTTTTCATGCTCTTTCTTTTTAAAATGAATTTGAAAATCATGCATATTGTCTATTAACCCATTAATGCCCAACTTTTTATTTTTCTTAAATATTTGGTAAAAACATAGTAAATAGCCACAAAACAACTGGAAAAATAGTGAAAAAAATTCTAGGTCAAAGTTTTAATTTCTACACCAAAATTAAAAAACGCCCCTAAAAAGGGACGTCAGGCACGAATGCCCCCGTTGTTTTTCCCTATAGTAAACGCATGGTAGAAAACTTTTTTAAAGCCTCAAAAACATCTTCTACCTTTTTAAGTGCAGCAAAAGTGATCGGAACCATACTGTAACATGAATATGAACAAAAAATATTAATTATTTATCCAATTAACTGTAAAATTAACCCTAATTAACGTAATATGAGCATTTTTATGCTCTAAAACACGTTTTTTTCCTCCCAAATCTATGTTAATTGCAAATTAATTAAGGTTTTTAATTGAAAAAGGCATTATTTGTTTATATGTTACCTAATATTAAGTATTAATTACTTTTACACACCTCAAACCCATCAGGATATCTCAATTTGTGAAGTTTAGGTCTTTCAAATGCCCATACTTTTTTCATTTTATTTAATTTAATTGTGCGGAACACGAATTTCTCCCCAAAAATCAAGCATTAGTGGGATATACATTAGCAAGCCAGATGATATAGATTGATCTGCAGTACAAAACACAATGATTAGCGACATCTAATTAGAAAACAAAACCGAAAATTTATCACAAAAGCGACTTTTTTTGGCAATTTTAATGACAAAAGGTCATTATAACTAATAATTATTAAACTTTTAATTAAAATATAACCGGAATATATTTGCATAAGTAATAAATATATAAAAATAATTAATTTATTCCTTTTAATTAATACAAATTAATTAATTCCTTATAATTTAAGACTTTTTATTCCATTAATTTAGCAGAAATAACAGTATTTTACAAAAAAAATAAACAAAAATAATAAATTTATGAGCTAAAATTAAATTAATTTTATAAATATCATTTATTTAATTCATTTTATAAGAATCTAACGCGTTTTATAAAAAAAAATTAAGGAAACACTAGCATTTCACTATGGGGAAAACCACGGGGGCATTCGTGCCTGACGTCCCTTTTTAGGGACGCTTTTCGAGGGTCCAAAATAAGGTCAAGATAAAATATTTTGGAAAAATAAAAAAACACCCCAACTGATTTAATGTATAAACAGTAATATATATCGGCATTGAAATTTTTTTAAAATAACAACTAGGATTTTAAAGCTTTTTCTTTTAAAATTTTTAAAAAAGCACTTTTCTGAAAAATTCTATCTTCCAACTTTAAAAAAAGTGGAAATTATTTAAAATTCTGCTTTCTTTTTGTGTTCTTTATGTTCTATGAAGATCAGAGATACATCCGTGCAAATTTTGATTGAAAGGAAAATTTTTTGTAGAAATAGGAGGATTTTTAAAAAGCGTCCCTAAAAAGGGACGTCAGGCAGTAATGGGTTAAAATACGGTCATATTTTCTTTCCCCCCACTTCTCTAACTATATATTACTTAATAAAATCCTCATTTAAATGTCATTTCCGTTTCTTAAGAGTAATGAAGTAAAATATGCATATTTTCCTATCAGTCTTTAGAAAAACATTTCTTGATTAATGCGATGACTGCTGATGTCCCTAAGCTTCAAAAGAAACTACAAAAAATATTCGGCATTACCCGTTTTTGCATAGCCTCCTCATTCATATGCATTTAACTGGCGATTGTTTACAGAATTTGTTCTTGAGGGGACTTTCTTGATGTATTTTGTATTTAAAAGAATCGTATTTTTTTTGTAAGCAAACAAGTCAGGGGTATCCCATGCTCGTCTATTTTTTAGAGGTAGTTTCTTGATTACAACATATTGGTTTGATATTGACTGCCTTAACCCTTTAATGCCAACTACCAGAAATAACCGAGGAAAAAATCATTATTTTTTCTTTATTCATGAAGTTTGAGGCTAAATAAAGTTAATTCCCAAAAAAATATAATTTATTTTTTCAAAAAAAATTTTTAAACTGGGGACTAAACCTAAACTTTATTAATTACCACCTAAAGGTGCAATTATTGCTTCAATAACTTAAAAACATGCTGAAAATTAAAGCTAAATTTTTGGTATCGTATTTTTTTGCTACCATGGGAAGTAGACTATAGAGACAGTTTAACTAAGAACATTTCTTTCTTTGACTGATTGGAAATAAGGGGTCTTTCAACTAGCAGACTTTACAAAGTTTCGCTAACAAAATCGCTTTATTCTGCATTTATGCAGCATTTTATTTCTTATAGAAGCAGTTTAGAGGTTTCATGGGAAATGGTCCACCAGTTTATTCTTACTGCTTCTTTCCTTTATTAGATTGTTAGCTCAGTGCTTGGGAACCGCTGTCCAAAGGTAATAGGGGTCTGGAGGTCTTCCCCGGGAGTTGTTTTTAAAATCTAAGTGTGCTTAAAGTAACTCTAAGCTATTTTTGGAGGTTTCTCGGGGATATAACATAGCACCCCTGGACACGCCATCATTCCAGATGTAGTTATTTAACCCTTTATGTCCCAAATTATGTTTTTCAGAAAAATTGTGCTGTATGTTTTTTATGCGTTATCCCTATAAGTATATTAAGTATATAAGCTTCATATTAACCCTAGTTGCACAGCTCGTCTAAAATATGTCACGTTTACGTAACTGCAACGACGAAAATTGGACGAATTTGGAACATTGGGAAGTGGGACTTACAAGTCCCGTCGGGGCATAAAGGGTTAAGCTTTCTTTATATACTCATACCATTAGCATATATATGTTATTTAATAAAACCTATAATGTAACCAAGACCCATACCCAGATTTTTCCTTTTAATTTCCATAGATTTGCTACTTAGGTCATATTAAAGCAAACCAAGTAGATACGCCAGTTCTTTTTCACATGTATTATGTAACTAGTCTGTTAACTTAGTTTTTCCTCTTACAGAAGCTGGATTGGTTTCTCTGAACATGGAGAGTTCATCTAGCGAAAATTGGCTGCAAACAAGCTTCTCCTTCTGGTTACATCTACTCCAATGTGTAAGATTCGGACACTTGTTGTTGTAACTACGACGTACTGTAACCATCTTTATGGTAAAATAAAAACGTTGTCTTTAAACCTAGTTTTTAATTTAAATTTCCCATACATGTGCTACTTGGGTCACGCCGCTCAGACTGAGCATGCGCGTGGACTTAATGTATAGAGAGCGCGCATGTATCCTTAGAGCGCATGCGCGAACTAGCTTAAAGAGTGGAGGGAGAAAGAGAAGCCAACCAAGATGGCTAGCAAAGTTGAAGTCCATTTGATTAGCTTTGGTTGTTTGGGAACAAGTTGGATCAAGTGTTTGGTTGAAGTTGAACTTGGTTAGAAAAAAATTGAAATTGAACATTGATTTCTAAGTTCAATTGTTAAGCTAAAATTTAGAAATAATTGAAGTATGTGTACTGATTAACTTCAATTATATTTCCAAGTTTAACAATTGAACTTAGAAATCAATGTTCAATTTCAATTTTTTTTTCTAACCAAGTTCAACTTCAACCAAACACTTGATCCAACTTGTACTCTAATTCCCAAACAACCAAAGCTAACCTAATCAAATGGACTTCAACTTTCCTAGCCATCTTGGTTGGCTTCTCTTTCTCCCTCCACTCTTTAAGCTAGTTCGCGCATGCGCTCTAAGGATACATGCGCGCTCTCTATACATTAAGTCCACGCGCATGTTCAGTCTGAGCGGCGTGACCCAAGTAGCCAAATACAAGAAAAAAGACGTAAATGAAAATCACTTGTAAAATGACATCAAACTTTTATTGGAACATAAATTTACATTCAACCGGCAAATTTTCACGGACACATATTTTACCAATAAAAGTAAGCACTATACAAGAACAGTTTTAGAATCTTGACACAAATTTCTTGATCCAGACAATTCTTCACTAGTTACTAGCAGAAATCTTGTAAGCGAGTATCATAGATTTTTAACTGTACATACAATACAATCTGATTAATCGTTGCAAGTTCACTCGTGTACCTGAAAATAAAATCAATTAGTAATAGATTTTTACTTCACGTGATTTAGCCCAAGCAACACGTACACAGGTTGTGGACAAGTTATGGATTTATGTAAAAAAAAGAGGCACATGAAACGAGGTTAACGAAAATATTTCTAACGAAGTGTATATTTGGACGGCCAAAACGGCCAGTGGCGCATGCGCTGTAGGTCTAGTGATTACGTAGCAGTCTCGGCGCTTAGTGATGGAACCAATGGAACGCCGAGCCGTGGAAATAAGAGTAGAGTTTAGTTGAAAAAAGGCCGTCCAAATATACAGTGCCTATTTCTAATATTAAACGGAATAAATCCATACTGGGTATTCAAGAAAGGTAATTTAAAAGATGGTAGGCTTCTATGAAGACTTCATATGAAAATCTCTAACCCTACCATTTTCAGTACCGAGTGATTTTTACTTTAAATTAGGATTATGCGGGATTACTCTAGCAGAAAGCGTTTAGAATTTTCAATGAAATATTGTGCTTTACCTCGCATTTTACGCTCAAACGCAGTCTGACAATTTTCGAGTCAAAACAGAAACATCCATCTGCCACAGCAAATATTTGTTTCACCTCCAAGCTGTCACAACAAAAGAAAATAACTGAACTCGTGAAAAGCTATGTGGGAACATTCATAACATTTTTGCGCATTGGCGCCTCTTAGGTATTCAAATGGGGGTTCCCTATATTTTGAAACTGCAATTGAATAACTATCTGAACTGGAATACAAAATAGTGGAAGTCACAATTATATATTTTTATATTGATGGTTACGGAAATATATTTTAAAAGAATATCAATTTACAATGAAAACTAGTTAAAACGATTGTAAAAAAGTGAAATTCTTCAACATAATTTACTTTTAAACTCCTTAAAACTCACAAAACTTAAGATTTTAAGGAAAAATAATCAAAAGTATTGAAACTCGGAAAATTTGCGTGCCTGTTTCTCAATCGCAGGTGCGTTCAAATATTTGAAATGTTTTCAAAATGAATTTATAACTATCAAAGTCTTTGCTGTAAATTTTTTTGGGTGAGGTTTCGAATAGGAAGGCTAGAAGCTCTATCTATCTGAATAGGGAACAAGTTTTTATAACTTTTTTACGTTTATTTTTTAGTCTAACTGGGAGCTCATGTGCTCTTATGGACAAGCCGTCGCAATTTTTGACGATAGATGAAATTGATCTATATTTTTTGGTAAATAATCAATTATCCCATTTGAGTTAATGTATTAAAAGGTGTAACCTTACGAGAAGAGCTTAGTGATCTTTAAAAATTAATCGAAAACAATTTTGTGTAAATAACAAAACGTGTAACGGATGTAATTTGGGGAAACCTACATTTAAAACAAAAAGAATAAAAGTATTTGGTGTTCAGTCTCTGTTACTAGATTTTAGCAGAATTTGGATTTAAGAACTGAAATAGGATACATTTGCTTCATGCCCCCTCAGTCCCATAACTGGAGATTTGACCAGAAATTATTTTGTCGATCCCTTCTCATGCCTTCAAAATAGATTTTCCGTAGCTATTAAAACAAAACAACTGCGTAGCTTAGTTTGAGAGCTACTGCAGTAATGGTAAGTAATCTAAGTAAAATAATTTAGATTTTTGGTACTTACGATTAGGCCGTTGATCTTCAAGCGACCGTCAGATTCAGCTACAACGGGATTCCCAGATATACTTTTGTAATAGAATTAAAGATGAGTGGCACTAAAAATATTAAAAGTACAAATAAAGATTAATCCTTAACTCCTAAGGACAAAAATATAATCTTGCAATAATATTTTTCAGCAACTAATGATTAAAGTTACAGTAAAGATAAATTATTTTGTTTAAATTGTTTTAAGGAGACTATTTTATGATTATTTGGAAGAGTATTCCATCCTAAATGTTCAAAAAGTAATATTTTGGGGTGGTTTATTTAAAATTTTACTCTTAAAGTAAAAAAAAAACCTACATTAAATTAAATTTCGTTTTTCAATTGCATTACAAAAAAATTGCCAAAATTCTTTTGAGAACTCTGGTTTTCCTTGTGAACCAATTGACTAGTGTCAGTTCACCTCATCCAGGTAATAAGAATTTCACAAAATCTTTACGCCATCACTTTGTAGGATGAAGGTTTGCCCTTGAGTGTTTCATGAAAAAGTTTTACGATTACATACCACCAGATTCTAAACCCGAATTCTAAAGTATAGTTTAGTAAGGAGTAAAATAGAAGGAAAGAAGCATTTGTTTTCATGTACTAAATAAAATATTAATATTTTTCTCTGAAAGGGCACGAAATGTTTGCGGGTTTAACGAGTTATAAGTTCAGTTATGCCTTTTCTATACTCTGTTCACTTTGAATTGGCACCCGAAAATATTTCCTTCCCCACCACCGAATCGGTAACCATGGCAACTATCAACTTCACAGCGACGAAGAAGGCTTACTATTGGCCGAACGAAGAGCGTAACTATATGGTTTAATATGGTTACGCTTCTAGCGAAGGGGAAAGCACTACTCTTCAGGCGCAAGTTAAAAATGAATTGAGTATTATAGCGAATGCAAAGGGGGTTAAGGAATTCACCCCCTTACAAAATTTACTACATAACATTTTACATACAGTTCGTTCATACAGTTTATTCATTGAAAATCCTGCGACGTAAGGGGAGCTTTCCGCAAATCTAAATGCAAGGTCTTAAATGTAAAAAACTACGTTAAAACAATGTAACTAAAAAAGTATCCTTTATAGCAGTGGTCCCCAACCTTTTTATCACCACGGACCGGTCAACGTTTGATAATTTTACCGCGGCCCACTGGGGAGGGCGTTGATTGTTTACATTTTAGATTATTTTGATTGATTAATTTTAATTTAATTGTATTTAAACATGCTTTCAAAATAAAATACAGTTACACCAAAAAATAAATATAAAGTAATTTTTAATTTATTTCATTTATTAATTTGGAGTATAAACCTATAGGAATTTAAATTAATTTTCAATGAAATGGGCGGCTCGCGGCCCGGTACCATTTGATCCACGGACCGGCACCGGTCCGCGGACCGGGGGTTGGAGACCAGCTTTATAGGCATAAAAACTCACTCGGTGTTATACTCCAAATTGGAAATTTTATACGAAATATTTCTAATATAATCTTTACAATGCTACTTTAACCTTATCAGAGGGGGCTTAAAACTAATTAGAAGTAAACCCCCGAAAAAACTCTTATAGGCTTACTAAGAAATTTAACAGACGGTTAACCTGTAAACATAGTGGTATCCTTTCTGCCTTGAAGGTTGTTGGTTGCAACCAGTCTTTGCTCCTCTACTAAGAAAGGACGACTACGAGTTGAATTACGTGAAGGTAATCTGCATAGATTCAAAACCATTAATGGAAAAATCCTGTTAAAAATGATTCAGCAGGTAATTGTTTTTAACTTTGCGAACTTTATGTATTGTCCGACCACCACGAGAATATCTTTTTAAATATTGCAATATTTCACGATGTTATTCCACTCCATTTTGTGGTGATGGTCATTCATAAACGCTGAAAAAATATTTTTGGGAAAAACTGAACGACTATCATTTATATTTTAACTTCGTTTTAGAGTTTAGTTTTTCTGTCTAAGTTTTTCTCGTGGCAGTTGGACAGGGTGTTTCAGATAAGTGTTTCATAACTTCTAGGGGAGGTAGGGTACAACAATACGAACAAGAATTTGTATAGGTTAGGGGGTCGCAAGGGGGGTTGGTTAAAGGTGTGAAAATCAGGGGTCAAAATTAGAAAAACCTTGCATATCTGGACAGAAAGAGATAAAATTGCTCGATTCCAAAATTTATTGCATTCAACCAATTCAAAATTTTCATGTAAAATGAGATTAAAGTGTTTATTCTAATAAAAAAACAGACCGATAAATGAGACAGGCATGCGTTGTAGGTAGATAGACTGTAATAGAAAGTGTCACAACAGAAACATTTTATTACTATTAGGTCATCCCGAAAGTTTTGTCGCTCTTGGGAGCATCTGTATACAATGTATTTTTTGATACTTTTCCATTACGGTAAACCAGTAAAGTACTTCTACTTCTATATAAAGCCAATTTGGCGAATTTTGGCTCTTTTTTTGTTGGCTCACTTTTCCAGCTTTCCTAGTTTCTACGATTAATAATTTGTTTACTTCAAGTTGTCATTAATTGAAACTTTCAAAATTCAAATTCAAAGGAATTTAACTTTAATTTTCAGTCATATTAAGATTGTACGGAAGATCTAATTTATTTTATAAATTGAAACTCATTTTATACTACTTTTGAAGAGCGTTGGTAGAATTTCCAGTGCTCTAGATTCCTGCAAATGATCATCCGGATCTTTCCTAATATATGGTTAGGAGTAGCAATCCAGCAATTTAATATGAAGGATTGTAATCAAACTCTCTGTAAGCCTCAGAAAAAATTTAAATCTAAGTTAAATTTTCCACACTTGTTAAAAATACTTGAAACTTTAATTGTTTTATGGAAGTAGCCAGTTAATTTTAATTTAAAAATCTTAACTTTACGAAAAATGCAAAATTTTGAGCAGAAAAGAAATGCAAAGTAACATGTTATCAAAGCCACTTGTCGATCAGTCCCCAAAATCAAGCCAGGATGCCAAGCTGACGGTAGATAAAGTTACAGTTTATATTGGTATCACATAATAGAAAAGTGTCAAAAATGCTCTCAAGAGCGACAAAACTTTCGGGATGACCTAATAGAATCTTGATGGTTGGTTGATTTGTTTGGAGTTATATGGCGCAAGGAAATAGAGTCTGGAAAAGGGACAATCTTAACTTTAATCTACCTACAACGCATGCCTGATTCATTTATTTGTCTGTTTTTAATTAGAAAAAACACAAATATCATTTTTTCATGAAAAATTTGAATTGGTTGGAGGTAATAAATTCCGGAATCGAACAATTGCATCTCTTTTTGCCCAGATATGCGAGGTTTTTTGCTAATTTTGACCCCAGATTTTCACATATTTAACCTCACTTGCGACCATCTAACCCAGCGGTTCCCAAAGTGGTCCATATGGACCCCCAGGGGTCAACAGCGACTTCCAGGGGGTCCACAAGGACTTGTAGGGGGTCCACAGCGAAATTCAGAGATCCATGGGAAAAATTTAATTAAAATGAAAAATTTTGATGCGTTCAAAAATTTTGTCTTTTTTAAAATCAAATTTTAGTAATATGAAAAGTTGGTTATAATAGAATCCTCGCAACGCGAGCAGGGGCGATGGAATCTTTCTCTCTTATCGCTGTGGAGAGAGCACCTTTTTTTCAATTCCACAGAATTCCACGGAACATTTTATCAGATCCACATTTTTCAATTTCATAAACTAAAACTCAATTTCGGTAATGTATAATATATATTTTATTTCTATAAATAATAATATAATTCTATAAATAAATAATATATTTTATTTCTTTTCATAGTTGAACTTAATTAAATATTGTTTGTTAACATGCTATATATTTTGCAATTATTTCTGGAATTTTGTGATTTGGTGAATGAATAACTCACTCATAATCCATTAACTTTGACAAGTTTGCGATCAAAACTTTAAAAAAAGTTTTTGTGCCTTGAAATGTAATGATATTAAAAGTTTAGATTTGTTTTTAGTTTCAAACTTTTTAAATGTTTGATTTTTAGAATTTAATTAAAAATGTTGTGTAACCATTTTAATGGCAATTTGATTTCTTTTTATAGCAGAACTTAATTAATATTGTTTGTTAACATGCCATATATTAATTGTAATTATTTCTGAAATTTTATGATTTGGTGAATGAATAACTCACTCACAAGCTTGCGACCAAAACTTATTGTTAAAATTAAAAGTTTTAAGTCTTGAAATGTAGTGATATTAAAAGTTTAGGTTTGTTTTTATTTTAAACTTTTTAAATGTTTGATTGTTATAATTTCCTAAAAAATATCGTATAACCATATGAATGGCAAAATTAAAAAAACATGAAAATGTGTGAAATTAAATGCTTATCAATGCACGAAAAAACACTTGAAAAAAATTACAAAATTTATGCGTGGTTTTGAAATAACATAAACATAAGATTTTTAGCTACTTTTTGAACGGAAGGCAGGGGGTCCACGGGGTACGAAAAATATCGTCAGGGGGTCCATGGGCCAAAAAAGTTTGGGAACCCCTGATCTAACCTATACCAATTCTTGTTCGTCTTAATGTACCCTACCTCCCCTAAAAGTTATGAAACACTTATCTGAAACACCACCAATCCGTTATCTATCCCAAAGAAAAGCATCAACATATTCTGGACGCCGAAAATTCAAATATTGCACAATTCTAACTGTTGCCATCTACAACTGCCAATTTTTGGCAAGGTTTCTAATCTTTTCTGCCCGGACGCCCCGGATCAGGTGCCAGGTGGGGGAGGTAGATAACGAAAAAGTACTCAACATTTTTATCATAACTAGCAGTAATTTTACAGTCAAAGTAAGAATACTTTCAAAAGGTGGGATCACATGATTTTTATTCAAAATTACTTTAAAACCTTAAATACTATTTGCCACTACTTAAAAAATAATTTTTTAATCAATGAATTAGGGTTGTTTTCTCTTATTAGATAGTGGATTTGCAAAGGTATAGGAGGAAAGTTATACTTAGGAGTTCGAAAATGTGATAAATAACTCGCAATTACTAACAGTTAAATTGTTTCCTTTTTCGATCTACCTATAAAACTTAAAAATTATATTGTACATTACATAAACGCGCTATTTTTTATAATAGTGTAGACAGGCAAGATGAAGGTATTGGCAAAACCGAATAAAAATACGAGATAAGAATGATTAAAGCACTCAAGCTAATATTCATTTTATTTCAGTTGCCGAAGATAAATTTGTAAAAATAACTTAGGTTTTATAAAAGAATGCATCTTATATCAAATTGTTTAAAATTAAATAGTAAAATTTAAAAGTTTGTGTAATAAATTAATAGCACATAAAATAATCTTTAAAAATTTAATTTCTCTCCATCCTCCTTTTAAAAATAAATATAAAATACATTATACTTATTGTACAACTTATTGATTGACAGTATAATTCTTAAAAAACAAGGGTTCTTACGTAGTATACCGTCGACCGTGCCGCTGAATACAAAAACGTTATCAAATCCTAATGATTATAGCTGTACCGCTGAATTTAACGGCTGCTGAACGGTCGACGGTAAAATACGTAAGTACCAAAACAAGTCATTACGTGTTACCATAAGTAGAATAAGAATATTAAAATGTAGACACAAGTATGAATTGATAATTACCTTTAATTATTCTTGTGTTCGAGGGGTCCAAAAATACTTACATGAAACTTCTAAATAAAAATCTCAAAGGAAAGCTTCACACTTGTTTGGTGATGCACTACAGCTTGACTAACCCGTTGCCATCTAGCTAGAAAATGAAATTGAAAGAAATTTTTTCAGGTTGATTTATTGATTGCCATTAAGGTGAAGGCAAATGACACAGACAATAAGAGACAGACCGGTCAATGGGCGGCCCACGACACGAACGCCCTCAACCCGCGGCAACCATGGAGACGTTTTGCGAAGATAGTCCACTGAAAATAGAGTTGAACCTCAAACAAATTGCAATAAAAGGTTTCTCAACGGTTTTCACTTAGAAATTACCTCAATAATAACATACTAAAAATCGGCCAAAATCGGCCGGGCGGAAGTTTAATTTTTTTTCAAATTTTTAAAAAATGTCCAAAAAAATTTTTAAAAAACCAAAACAATAATATAGGCATGTGATACATGTTTATAGGTTATTTTTGAGTGCTGAACCGAATATTGCATTTAGTTTGGAAAAAAATTGAAATTTCAATTTTTAAAATTAATTTGAATAATTAGCAATATGAAAAAATTAAAAACCCCCTAAAAGCCTAACAAAAAAATCAAAAGAGATACGAGTAAATCCAACGGTTTTCATTTAGAAATAACCTAAATATTAGCATACTAAAATTTAAAAATTTTACGAGTTAAAGATGTTTAATTTTTTTTCAAATTTCCATTTTTTTTCAAATTCGTGCCAAAAACTTTAGAGGCACGGAGAGGCACTTTTAGAGGCTTTAAAACATTTTTCGGTGGATATTGTTCATAGATAGTCATATAATGGAAAACTAGTGGAATTGACCCTCAATGATTAAAAGGTGAAGAAAGGGTATGAAGGAAGTTAGTTCATCAATAAGAAGCGCATTTGTTGAGTTTTACATTCAATAGTGCCTTTCTTTTACAAGTGCTAAATTTTAGGTTTTTTCACTGAAATTCACCATGTTTAGGCCTCCTTTTCGGATTTCAAAAATGAAGTAAACTTTTCAGATATTTTTATTTGAATTCAGACAACTAAAAGGATATACTTACACCCAGTTTGAAGTTTATGAACACAATTTATAAAATTCGGGAATTTTTTCAACCTAAGGTTATTTTTGTCAATTTTCTCAAACTTTAGGCCCGATGCGCTCTTCAGGTATATTTTTAGGAATTTTTCGATTATTTTTCCAGTTATCAGCATGCCAAGACGCAACTTTTGAGACCTGAAGCGTTTCGATATTCGAAAATTTGTCTTTTTCGACCCAGCCTACTGCAGATGCAACAGAAAAAAAATGGTTTATGTAATTTTTAAGCCATAAAATTTAGATTTTAGAAAGAAAATATCTAATTATAACACCCAGAATGAGGTAAAATTGATGAAACTCTCAATTTCTCGTCATATCACCTTTCTTCACGACCATAAAGAGTTTATCAATAACCCTTTGATTAGTGTGTACAAATTTATTTCAAGAATTCTATTTTTACAAGCTTATTATGCATAATATGCTAGAATGTTATAATGCATGCAACATATAATGCTTTTTTCAGTATTTTTAATAAAAATTCAATTATACCAAAAAACCCCATTTTCCATGCATAGATAGCACTCCACTGGAATATCCACTTGAAAATGGGTTATTGAGAGTTAATAGTTGGGGATTAACCCATTAGGGACGGAATTATTTTATCTCTTCAACATTTTTACTTTGTTCTGAATTACCTTCATTGATGTTAATAGAGTGGGGATAAATCGATTTCAAAACTTCAGAAGTAAATTTTAGGAAAATTGGAAAGTACTCTAAAATACATATAAATTGGTTTCATCATAAAATATGGCTTCAGTTGTTTTTTTGTGATTGGATGCATAAAATGTTGTTTGACAGTTCTCCCTTTGTAACTGCGACCTTAACCGTAATCTAAAAAAATGGAAATATTTTTAAATTGATAATTTTTTTAGAAATTATAGTTAATGTCTTATTGCACATTTTTAAAAGAATTCGAAGAGTTTGATACCAAAAATGTGTTATACTGATCAGAAAGATTTTCTTTGAAAACCGTTCACCCAAAACGTTTTTTAGAATAGAGGTTTTATGTAGAAAAAAATTAAAAAGATGGTTCTTTTTAGGACAGCACGATACAACGTTACAAATCCCAATCCCAAGCAAAAAGAATTCTTGTATTCAGAATCGTTCTTCATTTATGCAGAAATGTTCTTAATATAGAGGAGAATAATTCCTTCTTTGTGTCTGTCTGTCACCCTTGAATTATACTTCATTCACAGAATCCAGAGATCAGTTTCCTTTTTTATCATCCCAATGTGCGTATACTTGACAAAGTAACGTAAATTCCACCTAAATCTGATTGAGCTGTGCTGTGCGTTTCTTTTTTAGCTCATTTTAGCTTTACTTCCTACAGCACAATCGCTCCTTTATAGTTCGGTAAGTTAATTTCTTCATCTTAGTATGTATTAATCATCGGTTTTACCCATCATGTCTGACACTTTAACAAGATTCGTGTCATATTTTTACACTGTCCAAATTTTAATTTGCATTCCTTAGGTTTTTATCTACGATGTATATATTACATCAAACAAGAGCTTTTCGACCGCTGAATTTTTAATATTCGACTTTTTTTTCTGGTCTTGTTCGGCGTAGAATGCCCTATTCGGGATCTTGCGCCATAAAACCCCAAACGACCAACCAACCTGTCACTTTTGGGAGCGTCTGTACATGCTGATTTTTTGGTACTGTTTAAAATAAGTATAAGTATATAAGTAGGTACTGTACGAAATAAGTATATGAACTATGATATACTTATGTATCAAAAGCTTTGCTAATATCTAAAAAAACAGCAGCAGACTTAATGTTATTATTTTGAGTAGATAATTTTTGCGATGGTGGTGGGACTAATCCCCGTCTGGTCTAATGAAGCTAGACCAGATCCATGAAGCCAAAAATGTCCAGAAAGTCTAAAAATAGCAGAGGATCGGCCTCAGCCAGCATCTTCACAGTACACACCCAGACATTGTAGAAGATAATTTTTGTAAACTTCATTAATGCTAATTCTGTACTTTTTCTTTTTCTAAAACCATATTGGTTATCTGATATTATGTGATGCTTAACTAAAAACTTATACAAACGGATATGCATGATTTTTTTAAATAATTTTCGAAAATATACTTAAGAGAGAAATTGGTCTATAATTATTAAGATCATTTTTGCAACCCTGCTTAAATATTGATACAACCCAAGATTTTTTTAGTTGGAAAAGAAAATACCTTGATCAAAGGAAATATTAATGAAATTGGTTAAAAAATCAGAAAAGTGGTAGAAAAGTGATAATCATATCTTTATTGATTTTGTCTAATCCAGTTGATTTTTTTATTTGGTAGTGAGTTAATAATGCTAGTTATTTCATTAAAAGTAGCAGGTTTAAAAAACATACTTTTGAGGTTGGTTTGTTCGTTTAAATTATAAGAACCAGTACTAGTCACGCTTGCCTCTTGCAAAATTATAGTAGAAATTGTCCAATTCAGATCTTGAATTGAACGGGCAGATGATATTAGGCTTGTTTTTTTTGGCATTTATTGATGGGAACCCTGTGAATATTTGCCAAGTTTTGTTTGTTTCTCGGTTCTTTTGGCGGGATTGCTCACGTGTTTTCCCTATTGTCGGCTTGTGGATTAGTATTAGTATATACAGGGTGTCCCACAAAGGGCTCCCTTATCTTTTGAACAAAAATAGATAAAAATATAAAACCAACGGTATCCTTCTAGTTATGGCTTGGAATTTCTTGTGCCAAAAGTTAAAAAAATTTAGTTACTATTATTGTTAACAGATGGCAGCACATTAAAAATGTCTGGTAGCTATTAAAAACGCTGTGTAACAAATCGATTCTTCTTAAAATCGATTCATTGATTTCAGATTAAATTTTTAAAACAAAATATTCGAAGATTGGTCCAAGTCTCGTTGTTATGGGAAGGGGTTATGTGTTTTATATTTCATTAGAAAAGTTGTGTCTTTAGGTTGATGTTTAAGTTGCTAGGAATTAGTTCTTCAAACCCCAAAAAGGTGTATTAAGCTTATATGCGTTTTAATTTTAGATTAAGGAAACAAATTGAGAAAATTCTGATAATTCTGATCTGTGTGCATATAACCAGATTGATGATCATCCAACTCATCGGATGCTAATGAAACTTTCTGAAATAGAAAATTTTAACTTTATTGGTTAAAAAACAAAAGGTTAATGAAAACTTTTAAATATTTGTATTTTTATTTGAAAATACTATATTCTAAAGAATTTGATTTATCAAAATTTTAATAACAGATGATCGAATTTCACATTTTTACTATGAATCGAGATTAATTGGATCGCAAATTCCTCACGTTGTTGCATAGCCCTTATTGGGATGGCTTGATGATCCTGAATTTTGTAGGTGTCATCTTCAATTTTAATTTTGTTTAGTATTCTTTGCTCACTGGACCGCTTAATTCCTGATTGAGCTGACACCTTGCGAACTGAATTTCTGGGATTTTCTTCTATTAGTTTCATAGAGTTAGTACTAATATAGAGACAGCTTAAACATCTTCTACGCTGTTCAAAGTGTGACCGGTTTTTCGGTTTCGTTCTGCCACTCACACTTGACCCGCCTACGAGAGCTCCCATGTTAAAATTGACTTCCGCCACTCACACAGGTCCGACTTTTTCGACATGCAAGGTTGCCTGACCGAGAAGAGTAAGCTGTCTCTATATTTGTACTAACTCTATGATTAGTTTGGACAACGTTGAAGTGTTATCGGCAGTGACAACAGTCCGACGAGGTCCGACATTTCCAACTAGTTCATCAGCAATACTACCTGTCCTTTCAAATTTCTCGAAAGGGTTTCTGATTGTTTTATTTTCAGGACTTTTCTACTTTTATAATTTTTTTGAAAACTTCGTCTTGTGGCTGTTACGCTAAAATTAAGTTTGTAATATTCGAGTACGATAAAAACACGTTGATCAGTAGAATACATGACTAGTTATGACTGGTTTCAAAATATTCAGGATATATCAATTCTCTCAAAATTTTTTCCCGTCATCGATTTTCGAAAAAAAGAATCTTAAAATTAATTTATATTGATATCGACAAACGCAAAAAATCTAACAAGCAATTTAGGAGTTAAAGACCATACTCCCTAAAAAAATAAAACAGTTAACCCCTTTCCATAACAATTGAACCAACCGTCGAAAATTTCCTTTTGAAAATTTAATCCCCAGTTGCACAGCTCATACCAAATACATCAATTTTACGTAATTCCTACTAGAAGACGAAATTTGGCCGTAAATGGCAAAAATTGGACAAATATTGAACGTACGAACTACTTGGGATCTTAAATCAATGAATCGATTTTGAGAAGAATCGATTTGTTACACAGCGTTTTTAATAGCTTCCAGACATTTTTATTGTGCTGCCATCTGTTAACAATAATAGTAACTAAATTTTTTAACTTTTGGCACAAGAAATTCCAAGCCATAACTAGAAGGATACCGTTGGTTTTATATTTTTATCTATTTTTGTTCAAAAGATATTTAATTTTAAAACCAGGGAGCTCTTAGTGGGACACCCTGTAGTTGTGTTGAAAAAAAAAAGTAAAATAGTGGTGATGATGCAAGATAGTGTAAGCCAGCGGTTCTTAAACTTTCTATCGTCACGGACCCCTTTATGTAGCAGCCAGACATCGCGGACCCAACATTTTAAGCACCAAAAGCCGTAACCAGACTTTTGTTTTGAGTGTAATATTAATAAAAATTAGTAAGGTAAATGTGGGTATAGTGGACACTTTAAGGAAAATTTTTGCTTAAATTCTTAATAAATACCAATCAATTTGCTTCGAAACGGTTATCATCCTATTTTTAGGTTAATTGGATCTTCTTCTTTCGATTTTACTATTAAAAACTTTAATTAGATTGGGCAAAGTATTATTAATTAATTTTTTAAAAGTACTTCAAATTGCATCTATAGTGGCCACATAGATGAAGCTGTTGCTTCTATGGTGGACACCTCTTGCATCAATAGTGGACACCTGTCTTTTTCTGCCTATATGAGGGGTTTATGCATGAAATTGAGTGGTTTTTCTTGGTATAGTCGTTTATTTCTAATTAAATCTTCCTTCCCAACGAAATGTATTTTAGATTCAATCAAATTAGCTTTATTTAAAAAAAAATTGATAGTTTTCGGCCCAAAGTCTACGCTGTAGCTGATTTGAGAGGAATTTAGCATGTAATTCAATGTTTTATAAACATTGGTTCCCGAAGACAGAATGAAACCAAATTTATTTAACACTCATTTTAAAGCACAGTCAACAGTTTATGAAGAAAAACTGATTCAAATTAAGTATTATTTATGTTTCTATTAGACGCCATTGCGGTGGCCACTATTGGAAAATCTAAGATTATGTGTTGGTAAAGTGGACACCCCCATAAATCCTCGTTAAGTCAGCATTTTCAAATAAATTTTATTCAGTATTATTTTATACACTCTCATTTATCTTGATATAAATTTAAAAGTCAATCAAGCGGTAATAAATACGAAAAAATCAGTTCCGACTTACTCGTTTCCTTACGCGATTCAATAAGCAAAATCAAATTTCAGTCACTCAGCCGATGTTGTTATTTTCAAATATTTAAATATCCTTCCCATGCTGATCTATGGTATCGGTGGTAATTTATCAGCTTACCTGATTGCACAATCTACTATGCCTATGAATTTTGACGCTGTTCGATGCCTCTAACTCGTTTTATTTAAAATTAATCAGCTATGTGGCCACTATTGGTACAGTGTCCACTATACCCACATTTACCTTATATAAATTGAAATATATTTTAAAATTACTCCAGAGGCGTATATAGAAATTTATTTCGGGAGGAGACAAAAATTTTCCTCGGCCCCCATTTATACATGGTGTATCTGAAATGGTGCAACAAACTTTCAGGGGAGGATAGTACTCATCAAGACGAACAAGAATTAGTATAGAAAGGGGGGTCCCAGACCAAATCCCAGGGAGTTAAAAATGGAGCGACACCCCAAAAAATCATTGAAAAATTCAATTTGTGGAAGAACTACTATTGGTAAAAACTTAATTATGGTCTCAAAAATTGTGGTTTAATATGATCTTTAAAATTATCTCAAAAGTCTTCACTTTAAAATTTGTTTTATTATGAAAAAAGTTAAAAAACACAAATAATGTGAAAACTCTGCCCAAACCTTATTTTGTATTTCGAAATCCTTTCTTTTGATTTGACAATCTGAAAGATCATAGTTGAAAACCCCTAAGTCCAAAGTTTCACGTAAATACAATCAATATTAAACGCTTGAGATCCTGTTAAGGTTTGTTTTTTGCGTGCGCAAACAGCTGTTCTGGAAACAGCTCTAGAAAACTGCTTGCGCACTCAAAAAACAAACTTTAACAGGATCTCAAGCGTTTAATATTGATTGTATTTACGTGAAACTTTGGACTTAACCCTACAGTGCATACTGTTGCCATTTGGAAACATGACATTTTCCCCCATTTTCTACTCGAACTTTCATTTTCAAACGGCAACACCATGCAATAAGTACAATAAATATAACATTTTATTGTTTTAGCACTTTAGACTGCCAGTAGATCGCAGCAGGGGTACTATTTTTAGACATTTGTTAGTAGCTAGTGAGAAGAAAGTCGCCACAGAAAATGCCAAAATAAAAAGGACCATATAAATTAAAATAAAAAAATTGTTCAGCTTGAAAAAAATTGTTTTGAAAAGATAAGTTGTTATTTTTATTTTTAGAGCATTTGGTTTTATTTCACTTCACAATTAATTTCACAACGGACACAAATTGATTTCACAAGGACAAAGTTTTTTGTCAATTCAAATTAAATAAATTTTTTTAGTACTTTTTTACTAACTTACACCATAATAGAAGTCAAATAAATGATTTTCAAGTGAATTTAAAAAATCATGCATTGTAGGATTAAGGGTTTTCAACTATGATCTTTCAGATTATCAAATCAAAAGAAAGGATTTCGAAATACAAAATAAGGTTTGGGCAGAGTTTTCACATTTTTTGTGTTTTTTAAATTTTTTCATAATAAAACAAATTTTAAAGTGAAGACTTTTGAGATAATTTTAAAGATCATACTAAACCACAATTTTTGAGACCATAATTAAGTTTTTACCAATGGTAGTTCTTCTACAAATTTAATGTTTCAATGATTTTTTGGGGTGTCGCTCCATTTTTAACTCCCTGGGATATGGTCTGGGTCCCCCCTTTCTATACCGATTCTTGTTTGTCTTGATGAGTACTATCATCACTGAAAGTTTGTTGCACCATTTCAGATACACCCTGTATTTCATATGTCCAAGTAGCTTTTTAGTACATTTTTAAGTAGAATTTTCGTCTTAGAGAACTTAATATAAAAAGGTTAGAGTAATTAAGTTCTATACCTCCGAAAGGGGGATCTGGGGATCCTCCCCCAGAAAATTTTTGGAAATTCAACTAGAAAAACAGGTTTTTAATTAGTTTTGATACCCCTACTTAGAATATTTTGAATATAAATTTTTATGTAAGATTTGCATTTTGATTACCTTTTAATGTAAAAAATAGTTTATAGTAATAGAGTTTTAAGAACAAAAAGGTATCTGGGGGGTCATCCTCAGATAAGTTTTATATAAATTTGTCCCTAAAAACACACCACAAGATTTTAACTTGGTTTTGATACACTTCGTCGAATTTCAGACTATTCTTAGGTAGGATTTTAATTTTGATGAACGCATTTTTTAAAAGTTTTAAAATTTTCGGAGATTTGATCCAAAAAACAGGGTTTTAACTTGTTTTGATACACCAAGTCCAAATTTCAGGAGGGGGCAGAGCCCCTTCACCCACCCTTATTATACGCCCCTGAATTACTCCAAGTCTCTAAGGTGATGGTCTGGAAATTTCAAGGAAAAAATTATGACATGAAATTTTATTATTTTATTTTTGAAATTTGCCTCTTAAAACTAGTGTTTCATCCAATTTTGAAACTCTTTGGGGAATTCTAAAAGTAACTCGAGGAATTCTTCAAGGTAACTCGCGGACCCCCAGGAGTCCGAGGACCACAGTTTAAGAACCGCTGGTGTAAGCGATGATTTTTCAGATATAGTGATTATGAAGAGGTGTAGATTGAAAATTGCGGAAGTGATTCTTCTGTGTGAAGCCTTATTGAAGACGATAGTTCAAGTGATTCGGATTCGGACGATTTTCCGACAGCTCGTCAATGGTGTTGTATCAAAAACTATCATACAAAGACTAATATTTAACGTTTTTTCATTTGCCCCAGATAACTCGGGATAATAAACTAAAATTAAAACTGAATGGTTTTACACCTGTAAAAAGTTTAAAAATTCAAGTTAAAACTTAGATATTTTCTTTTGTTTCATTTCCTAGTAATAATAAAATGAAAACATGTGACGATTATTTGCAATTTTTTTTACAAAAAAATTGGGGGTTAAGGGGGTTAAGAAAGCATTTGTTGTATTATTCTATCTCAGCGGTTCTTAAACTTTCTATCGTCGCGGACCCCTTTATGTAGCATTCAGACATTCGCGGACCCCCAACATTTTAAACACCAAAAGCGGTAACCAGACTCTTGTTTCGAGTTTTAGATTAATTGAAATTAGTATAAATTATAATAAATTTTACAATTACTCCAGAGGCGTATATAGAAATTTATTTCGGGAGGGAACAAAAATTATCCCTCAGACCCCCATGTATATTTCATAGGTCTTATGAGTAATGAAGTTCTAGTTACCAAAGGGGGTCTGGGGGTCCTCCCTCAGGAAACTACCCAAAATTGGAGGCCAATCGAGAAATTTTTTGATTTCCAAAAAAATTAACAAAAATCAACTTTTTAAAAGCGCGCGAAAACGCCAAGAGTTTGGGATCATCGTATGTTGACGTCATTCTACGATAAACATTGTTGGAAAGCAATGGAGTTGATGGTGTTGACATCTTTAAACAATAAGCGTTTTCAGTCACGTGTTTTTTTCTCGACTTTTAAATTAAAATATTTAATTACCTGTACACTTTTTTGAAAAATTGACTAGATATTTAATTTTACCATACAAAAAACCATACGGAACACTTGTTTGTTTTTGAAAATCTGACCCATGTAACTTCCTTCTTGGTTTTGATACCCTTAGTTAGAATTTTTGAATATAAATTTTTATGTAAGATTTGCATTTTGATAAACGTAATGTAAAAAATAGTTTATAACAATAGAGTTTTAAGAACAAAAAGGTATCTGGGGGGTCATCCTCAATAATGTTTTAGAGAAATTTGTCCCTAAAAACACAGAGGATTTTAACTAGATTTTGATACACTTCGTCCGAATTTCAGACTATTCTTAGGTAGGATTTCAATTTTGAACTTATTTTTAAAAATTTTTAGTAATAAAGTACCAAGAACTAAAGGGGGTTTGGGGGTTCTTCCCCAGACAATTTTTGAAGATTTTATCCAAAAAACAGGGTTTTAACTTGTTTTGATACACCAAGTCCAAATTTTAGGAGGGGGCAGGGCTCCTTCACACACCCTTATATACGCCGCTGGAATTTCTCCAAGTCTCTGAGTTGATGGTCTGAAAATTTCAAGGAAAAAATTATGCATTGAAGTCAAAATTTCGAGGGGGCTGGGGGTTCTCCCCCAGAAATTTTTTGAAATTTACCTTTTAAAACTAGTGTTTCATCTAATTTTGAAACTCTTTGGGGTATTCTAAAAGTAACTTGATGAATTCCTCAAGGTAACTCGCAGACCCCCAGGGGTTAGCGGACCACAGTTTAAGAACCGCTGTTCTATCTGATTCTAAAAGAAATTTTTTTCTCATTCACTTCTGTTTTTGGCCAAGGTCTTAACTTAATATACTTTATATTATAAACATCCAATGCTCTGTTATCAGAAATCACTCATTAAAAAAACTTCACATTTTTTCAGACAAGTTTTTGACCTTCACAATATTATCTCTTAATGTGGTAAGATATTTAGTTGTATTAAAGATAAAGAAGCTAACTCGGGCAGTCAAAATAGTTGTAATTATCCTGTACCCAATATGGACAGTGCTCTCAATATGGACACCCCTAATATCTTTAAAAGTGAGAAATTTGATCGAGATATGGCGCTACATGTCCGTGAAGAAAAGCAGTTGAAAGAGGATTTAACCTGCAAAAAATCGCGCTGTTCGCCATTTTGAAGGAAACTTCTCTTTTCGTGGTGTGCTGTTCGTAATTACAGGTAACTTTAAATTCTTATTAGATATGGTAAAATTACTTTGAATATTGAAAAGTGGAGTGTTTTAGAAAGCGGATAAAATATATTTTAGATTGCTATTGCGTATATTGCTTTAAATGTTTTCTTTGTTTATATTTTTACAAGATTAAGTAAAACTAGGCCCGGTTCCCATTATAGACACCTTATGTCCACATTGGAAGTACAGCAAGTGCATCTTCAGATTCACAAATTTTTAAAATAATTATATGTTTAATGTTATTTTATTTAGCTAATCTAATATAATAAAAGTCAATGTGGGTGTGTAAATATATTTGTATTCTATACAAATCCACAGTTTACTTCCGATCTGCACCAAACTTCGTATACCTACGTAAAAAAACTCAAGAAAAAACATCCCTCTTTTGACCCCTTTTATGGTCATTTTGCTGAAATAGCTTTATTTCTTCTCCCGAAGAGATCTGTTTATCCCATTGTTACAAAAACCTAATGCAAAATAACAAGTTTTTAAAAGAAAAACTAGATATAACTCTGTTTAAAAATTATAACAATAATCTAAAAATATAATTAAATGAAATTTAAAATTTTAAAACTGGTATTTAAGTATATTTTAAAATATTTTTATTTGAAAGTTGATCTAGCTTTTAAATAAAAAGTTTCATGGAATATAGCATTGTTGTTAAAATAGTCTCCATGGAAACGAAAATATAAATAAAAAACGATCATTTATTGTAGCTTCAAGAAACAAAAAAACAATTGAAAATGTGAAAGCCCTTTCAACTAAAGCCCTGGATACTCTACCTTAAGTAGCGACATCACGCTCAATCGGCCGCCATTGTGGGGAGAAATCACTACTAGTCTGGATAGTCTTGCTTATCGTCACTAGTAGTGAGTTCTCCCTACAATGGCGGCCAATTGAGCGTGATGTCGCTACTTAAGGTAGAGTATCCAGGGCTTTACTTTCAACTAGAGATAGATTTTTTCGTAAATTGAAAAATGGAATATGCTTTAGTTATTGAATAATTTCACAGAAAAAGTTAATTAAGATCCTGTAGGATTGATTATTCAAGGGATCTAAATGGGCATATTTTAAGTTATTTTGGGAAATTTGTTTCTGATTTTTTATGGGGATCATGAGGTTAAATTTAGAAATTGTTCAAATATTAAAATGCTTGACAACTGGATGGATTTTAATACCTTTCACTTGGTGAAATAAGGTATAAATATATTGAAAATTTTAAAAAAGAAATCCTAAAGCTATAACTCCACCCGTGCAAGGCCAGGCATATCAGCTAGTTCATAAAAAAATTTATGTTTTTATGTAATTTTTGAGATCGATATTCTGCTGGAATATTACGTGTGTTTGACTCTCACTCAGTAACGCTTCATTGAAACATCAGGTAAATATTCTTGTGTATATTTTCTCAGTTAATTTCATACTTTAAACAGTATACAGGGTGTCCCATAAATAGTGGGTCACACTTCTAGGGGGGATAGTAGACACCTAGACGAGTCAGAATCACATAGGATTGGGGGGTCCCAGACCAAATCCCAGGGAGTTAAAATGGAGCGACACCCCAAAAAAATTATTGAAAAATTCAATTTGTAGAAGAACTACTATTGGTAAAAACTTAATTATGGTCTCAAAAATTGTGGTTTAATATGATCTTTAAAATTATCTCAAAAGTCTTCACTTCAAAATTTGTTTTATTATGAAAAAAGTTAAAAAATCACAAAAAATGTGAAAATTCTGCCAAAACCTCATTTTGCATTTCGAAATCCTTTCTTTTGATTTTATAATCAGAAAGATCATAGTTGGAAACCCTTAAGTCCAAAGTTTCCCTCAAAAACCATGAATATTAAATGCTTGAGAGCCTGTTAAAGTATGGATTAAGGCCGTTTTTTGCGTCCGCTAACGGCCGTTTTGGAAACGGCTATAGGAAACCAGTTCGCGCACGCAAAAAACGAACTTTAACAGGATCTCAAGCTTTTAATATTGATGGTTTTTGAGTAAAACTTTGGACTTAAGGGTTTACAACTGTGATCTTTCAGATTATAAAATCAAAAGAAAGGATTTCGAAATACAAAATGAGGTTTTGGCAGATTTTTCACATTTTTTGTGGTTTTTTAACTTTTTTCATAATAAAACAAATTTTGAAGTTAAGAGTTTTGAGATAATTTTAAAGATCATATTAAACCACAATTTTTGAGACCATAATTAAGTTTTTACTAATAGTAGTTCTTTTACAAATGGAATTTTTCAATAATTTTTTTGGGGTGTCGCTCCATTTTTAACTCCCTGGGATTTGGTCTGGGACCCCCCAATCCTATGTGATTCTGACTCGTCTAGATGTCCACTATCCCCCCTAGAAGTGTGACCCATTATTTATGGGACACCCTGTATAGAAATATATCTTAATTTTCTTCTTTATGTTAGCTCTTTGATTGTAATGATTGTCTTTCATGGGGAAATGCTGTTAAAGAACCTTTTATAAAAATGTAAGGTAAATGTGGGTATAGTGGACACTTTAAGGAAAATTTTTGCTTAAGTTATTAATAAATACCAATCCATTTGCTTCGAAACGGTTATCATCCTATTTTTAGGTTAATTGGATCTTCTTCTTTCGATTTTACCATTAAAAACTTTAATTAGATAGGGCAAAGTATATTTAATTAATTTTTTTAAAGTACTCCAAATTGCATCTATAGTGGCCACATAGATGAAGCTGTTGCTTCTATGGTGGACACCTCTTGCATCAATAGTGGACACCTGTCTTTTTCTGCCTATATGAGGGGTTTATGCATGAAATTGAGGGGTTTTCCTTGGTATAGTCATCTAGTTCTAATTAAATCTTCCTTCCCAACGAAATGTATTTTAGATTCAATCAAATTAGCTTTATTTAAAAAAAATTGATAGTTTTCGGCCCAAAGTCTACGCTGTAGCTGATTTGAGAGGAATTTAGCATGTAATTCAATGTTTTAGAAACCTTGGTTCCTGAAGCCAGAATGAAACCAAATTCATACAGCACTCATTTTAAAGCCCAATTAACAGTTTATGAAAAAAACTTTTTCAAATTAAATATTATTTAAGTTTCTATAAGACGCCATTGCTGTGACCACTATTGGAAAATCTAAGATTATGTGTTGGTAAAGTGGACACCCACATAAATCCTCGTAAAGTCAACATTTTCAAATAAATTTTATTCAGTATTATTTTATACACTCTTATTTATCTTGATATAAATTTAAAAGTCAATCAAGAGGTAATAAATACGAAAAAATCAGTTCCGACTTACTCGTTTCCTTACGCGATTCAATAAGCAAAATCAAATTTCAGTCACTCGGCCGATGTTGTTATTTTCAAATATTTAAATATCCTTCCCATGCTGATCTGTGGTATCGGTGGTAATTTATCAGCTTACCTGATTGCACAATCTACTATGCCTATGAATTTTGACGCTGTTCGATGCCTCTAACTCGTTTTATTTAAAATTAATCAGCTATGTGGCCACTATTGGTACAGTGTCCACTATACCCACATTTACCTTACCTTTCAGAGCGATATTTGTTGTAGTTAGCGATATTTATGTGAAACTAGCTGATATATCCTGGGTTCTTCCTTGATGCTATACTTAAAAAGCTTTAAAATTACCACCTGTTTAGAATTAATGTGTAAAATCCTCATTTTTAGGAGTGATATTTTCAAATCAGAAAAAAGTTGGAGGGAGACTCTCTTACCCCCCTTATTTCAAGGTGTTATATCTTTGTTCTCTTCAATATACTTTGTTTAATCCATCCATTTCTCCAATTCGTAATGATGTGTTGTGGCAAATTCACTTTAAAATAAAAGCAAAGGTCTATTATTAAACAGCGATTTCTACCGACTTAATATTTAATTCCCCCTCCCCTTCATCCCAATGTTTTCATAATATTCAAAGAAAATAAAAAATAAATTATTTCCTGAAATCTAAAACAGAACCTAAAAAGCAACTTTTGGAATTAAAATGTTAATAACCGGTTTTTAAAATTGAAATATTAAAAAAGGTCAGGGGGAGACCCCCTGATTTACTCATGATATGATTAAATGGGATATACGTGATGAATCTTTGAGATTTAGACCATTTAGGTTTGATGTTTACCGACTTCAAAAAGGAGGAGGTTATCAATTCGTCAGCTATGTGTTAAATCTTTGCAACCGCACTTTTCATGTTCTAATGGATAATTCCAAAAAAAATTTCCATTTTTAGCTTTTTTGAACTAAAACTTCCCTTTTTATGGGTGTTAAAAGGTATAACTGGGTATGTCCAATAGGGAGAACAGGTTGTAGTACCTATGGATACCAATTTCATCAAGTTATGAAAACTGTTTAAAAATCCAATTTTTAAGATTTGAACTAATGAAAAATATCACCCTTCTTACTAAGGTTGGGCACTTTAACTTCGGACAAAAATCACGTTTTAATTTTTCAAAGAAATATAAAATCCCATTTTGACCATTTAAAACGTGATTTTTGTCCGAAGTTACAACAGTCTCCCCTATAGCTAATAAGCAATGTTTTTTTCAGACATGGAAGAAAGATTTCTCAATTCTAGTCGCAATTGCACAGCTTTACTGTGCACGGCTTTCCTCGGGGCTTTACTCCTTGGCACTAACAAATTAGGTGGTCAGTTGTTCATAGCCTGCATGGACTTCTTTAACGTTGGGAGAAAAGAGGCCTCGTTTCCGTTCACACTACTCCATATCTTGAGATGTATGTCAGGTAAAAAGTTCTGTTACAATTCCGTTGTCTGATTGTTTTATAAATGTTTCATAAAGAGAGTAAGCTAAGTAAGCTGGGTTTTGTCAGGATTCAGAAGCATCTTATTAATTATTCTTTTTTGTTAACATGAATTTATTCTTTGCAATTTCACATAATACCAGTAACATTACTCAAATTATGCTAGTTTGAAAAAAAACAGTAAACAACCGCATATAAGCATGAAAATGTAACTAAGAATGAAAAAATCCCTCCTGAATGAAAGTCCTTTAAACTTCGTCTTACAAACTCTAGGGCAGGGATGGAGAACCTCTATGGCACGCGTGTGCTACTGGGTGGCACGCGAACGGTATTTCGGTGGCACGCGATATTCACTAAAAATAAGTACCCTGAAAAAACTCCCCAAAAGCAACCTCAGAACACTTTTTAGCTTGCAGAAATTCAAACATTTTCCGGGGGAGGACCCCGGACCCCCATGCATGTCTTAGGTTTGGGAGTGGTTTTGGTCGTTTTCTTTAGTAATAAAAAATTGAAATTCGGGGAAGCCTTGAAATTTCCCCTTGTTCAACACTATCAAAAAGACATTATCCAAAAGTGAGATGATTAACTATCATGTTTTAGTGAAATTTACAAAAATTTTCAGGAGGAATTTTCCTTTTACGTAAAATTTACTATTAAAAGAGGTAGGTGCAAAAATCTATATATCTCCTAATTTTTTGAAACTTAGTATTTTCACACTCAAAGGGTGGTCCTCATTTATATGGTAAACTTTTTTTAGGAATTCAATGAGTGACACTCCTAGTTTTGTGTCACTATAGGAAATATTAATGTATGCAAAATTTAAGCTCATTCGAACAATAATAGCTCGTGCTGCAAAGGTCATAAAGTTTCAAAAACATACAGATTGTTTTTACTAAACTACTAAAAAACCCAAAGATTTTGCTAAAGATTTTTTTGAGGAACTATTATTTTAGATATAATGTTCCAGGTTTCATTCTTCTTTTACCCTTATTTCAGTCGTAATAATTCGGTAGTTAATAAAGGTTCGCCATCCCAGGGCATCTAATAATATACCGGTAGTTTATATGAAGCTGGGGGAAGCAAAAATTTTTATACTAAAATAATCAAAGTTTGAAAGGAAACACCATAAAAATAACTCGGCACAATGTTTCTTTTAATTTATTTGTGTGAATAATATAACTTTGCCAATATAGTCTAATTGGAGAGATTTGCTTGCGGCCAATCCTAAAGTAGGGGAGACTAGGGATACTTGATCCCCACTTTGGTTTTTAATTGTTTTCTCAGCTGCAAAGCATCACTTTTCAGAAATTTTTGGCATGAACATTGGTAACACTATTCTCTACCCAAAAGACAAAAAAATTACTAGAAAGTAAACAGATACTTTCAGTAAAATTAGTTTTTAATTTTTTTTATAAAGGGGTCAAGTATCCCAACACCTAGGGATACATGATCCCTTCGTGGGGGATACTTGATCCCACTCTGAAATTACGTTATTATTCATCATACAAGCAATTTACCTATGTATTTCGTTTACTAAATATTATTTTTAAAACTAACCATAATTTTAATTCATTTTCTTAGGTATTAAAAACAATACAAACATGAAAATTGTACACAAATAATAAGTAGTTTTATTAATGGAGCTAAAACTACAACGAATAATGCAAAATACATTGCAATAAAAATTATAAAATCTTATTTACTTTTTGAAACAATAATTGTATTTGTTGAAAATAAAAGTGGAGGTTTATACAGGTAAAAGCATTACTTGGAAAAAAAGAAATCTTAGCAAATGTTTTCAAAATCAGAAAAGTCAGACACAAACATTAGAGTTGATGCAGTTCTTAAAGTTCCACTCATCCTAACTGGAGGAGGCAACTTAACACAATCATTTTCCTCTACAACACTTTTGTCCTTTATTTCAGGAAAATAAATTGGTTGAGTGAGGTACCTTTTCTTTTTAAGAAGTTGATTTCGAATTCTGAAAATCCAACTTTACGTTCTACTTGACCAACATAATGGGAAATCCTCCTTTTTGTGGCAAATCTAACTAAAACAAAATCATTTTTATTTAAAGAAGGATCATCTACTTCATCTTGTTCAACCTCATCTTGTAAGATGTAAGAAGGACCCTCATGTATACCTCGAAGGGGATACTTGATCCTGGGATCATGTATCCCTCGAAAGAACGGGATCAAGTATCCCTAATATGCGATTCATACAAAACATACATTTTTAAAAGTAAATAATCAAAGGATGCTCACTAATGAAATTACTCAATTGTTAAAGACATCCTATACTTTGAAATTACACTTAGTTTAAGTTTTTAAGTTGCATATTACAGACAATACACAAAATAACACATTGACCTAGAAAAAAGTTTTTCATGCGAGATTTAAGCAATCACTTCTTGCGCTGAAATAAAATGACTGAAAAAGATGTAGTGTTGCCAGTTTTTGTGTACAAGTATAACTTAAAAATTGTTGCCAGATTTCAAAGATCTGACATTTTATTTTAGTGCATTTTTTGGCTAGGGATCATGTATCCCTAGGGATCAAGTATCCCTAGTCTACCCTACCGCTTAATGTAACCAGCAAGAGCAATGCAAACAACAAAAACATCTATCGCCATAATTTTTTGTTTCTTACATCAATATATTATTTTACGTAATTATAAAATTTGTTGTTTTTTTACGTTGCAATATTTGGCAATTTTATTATCTTTATCGTACAAAAAAGTTAAGCTATACCAAGAAATACATACCATTTTGCTGGTTTCATTGAATACAAGTCAAATGGATAATGCAATGCATATACAGGTCAAATGAACCAATATTGCTTTTCTTAAATCACTGATGACCCAGATCAGGGACACTGATGAAACTTCTTCCTCTAAATGTCTAAACTCACAAATTTCTTTCGATATTCTTTGAGGTGGTTCTTTATTATTTTGTGTTGCAGGACCTTTGACTGGTTATTTGGGCAGAAAATACGGAGCTATGGCCGTGACAGAATTTGGTTCTCTACTTTGCGTGGTCGGTGTCGGATCGTGTTTCTTCGCCAAAAGTATCACGACAGTTTCCATTCTATGGGGAGCAGTTTATGGTTAGTGTGAAAAATTCTTGGTACTTACGTATTATCCAGTCGACCTTTTAGAGGCCGTCTAATTCAGCGGCAAATCGATAGAACCTTTAATGGGCTTTAATAACGTTTTCGAATTCAGTGAAACGGACGGCGGGATAATACGCTAAGAACCAAATTCTTCTTCCTTTCTTCCAATCTATTATACTTCACAGCAACGTTTCCTCCTTCCTACGCGGAAGGAGAAAGTGCGTAAACACAAAGCCTGTTGGGTTGCTAGGAGGAGTTTCGGTACTTGAATAGTGATAAAAAGACATTATTTATACATGGGTGTAACGAAAAAATCATATTTTAAAATCGACGTTCTTTGTTTCACTCGAAATTCAGACACCGCGATGGGAACTACTTTGTTTGTTAGTGACGTACACTGTAAAAAATAATCCTGTAAAAAAACAGAAAATTTCTGGCAGAAAAAGTTGCCAGAAAAGTTTTGTAAGCTGAAAAATCCTGTAACCAGAAAAAAGCTGTAACCTACAGGTAAATGCTGTACAAAGAAACTTTCTGTAAAGTGAGCTACATATTTTTTCTGTTGCCTAACAGTAATTTTCTGCTTGTGCGCATGCGTGTCGACTTATTTTAGCTGGGTTTTTTTTTTAAATTTTAATGAATCAATAACCGATTATAGAACCCACGACCTACCACATGCTAAGTACGCACGCTACCGCTGCTCCAACGAGGATTCAGTAAAAGTAGAAATTATCCAAAGATGTTCTTTCTTTCTCCACGAATTGAAACTTTCTATTTAAGTACAGATAAGCTAAAAAACTAGAAAAAAGCTGTTTTTTTACATAAAATAAATAGAAGTGCGGTGGGATGTTACATGATAGAATATCCCTGTAAACGTGAAGTCATTTTTATTGAAACTTTCTGTTTTTCTACAGTTTTTTTACAGTTTGTAAGGTTCAACTTAAGTTGCTGTCTAATAATCCCAAATGACGCTATTTAATGTAAACAGATTTGAATGCATACATTTTGAGTATAAAAGGATCTTCTTGAAATATAAACTTATTCGTTTAATTTATCTCGTGGTGGTGGGATCGGGTTTTTCCTCGTAGTGTGGTCGGACTTACGTTGAGAGCGGATGTAAATAGAGTGGGGGTGAAAATTCTTCGCGATTCTAAACAAGAATGTAACGTAAAAGTGGGTGAATCTGATCACTATTCTATAACCAAGTTATAAAAGTTAAAGTGAAAATTTTTTTTTATAAGTTTACATTTTATTTTAGGTATAGGAACCGGGTTGGGAAGCCTCTTGATCCCACACATTCTTCGGGACTTCTTTGACAAACACTATGACAAAGCCCACGGATATTACGTAGCCGGAGCAGGAATTGGAGGTTTCTTGCTACCACTATTGACGGATGTGCTTTTGAACCAATACGGACTACCAGGAACATTCCTCATACTGTCTGCACTGATATTGAACTTCATCGTGGCGTCACTTGTTCTAAGGTCTTTAAAACGGGGACCACACATGTATGAGAATGCTCAGGTAGTTGTCGACTCCGTTAAGAGCAATGCGGCGGATAAAGCATCTGCCTCCAAACCAAAAGCAATTTGCCTAGAGCTTACCGATATTGAATCACTTAGAATTGACAAGGGCATATGCGAAAATGCCAAGATGGATCAAATACCGCCAAGTAAACCAGAACTCAAGGATCAGACTGAATTACTTGATGTTACCAAACCGAATACTGCGCAATCAGAAGAGTTAAGTGCACCAGGCAATAAAACGAAAGACAATAGCAGCAGGGCAGAAGAAAATAGTGATGATAATCAGGATTCTACCGAACATCCAACAAAGGAACCTAGTGGGAATATTTTTCTGGAGGTGCTTCAGATATTCATCAACCCTTCATTTGTGATCATTCTTATCACCCAAGGTACTTTCTTATTCGTCCACATCACGGTTTTCACCACAGTAATCGACTTCGCAAGGGACGTTGGAGTTCCTCCTGATCTGGAGGTTTATACCTTGGTTAATATTGGAATATCAGATGTGGTAGGTCGAATGGCTTTAGGATATGTTACTGATGGCGGTTGTATGTCCCAATTAAACTTTTACGTGATGTCTTTCGTTCTCTTAGGAATAATGTTGTCCGCCATGACTGTTATAAAAAGTACTTTGGTGCTCATGATAGTCCTTTCTGTTATAGGACTGATGTTAGGAGGGGTAGCAATGATAAGTATTGGCCTGATGTATAACTTCATTGAAAGAGATAAAATGATTATAGCCTTGCCTAGTAGATTATTCTTGTACCCTTTCCTAGGATTTACTAAACCTTTTCTAATAGGTAAGTTGAATGAAATATTTTTTGAAGTTTACTTGTTAAATTACGTTTGTGTTCGTCAAAAATCCTCAACTAATCTATATAGCATGTATCATTACGGTTTACCTTCTCTCATCATCTTCATTGGATTCGCAAAAGAAGATTTGACGAAAAATCTTTTCCTGGTTTGCATGACAAGGTTCAATACAAGTTCATTTCAATACAATTTTAATTTATAAGAAAATCAAGCAATAAAACATTTTTTCATACACAAAATGATTTCCTTTTAGAGTTAATAATAAATTTTTAAAGGAAATACACAGATGAAGAATAAACAGAATTTCAATATACTTTGTATATATTTTAATGAATTGGTTGATTTAATTGTGGAGAAAAATTAACTTTTAGATAAAAAAAACTGATATTACTTCGAGCACCATCGATTTCACAATAATGATGTCATCTTCACCATACTATATTTAAGGCTTGCTATCTTATAACTTGACTGTATTTCGTGTTTAATTTATTTCTCATGCATATTAGACCCCTGTTTCTTTAAAATCAAAGAGTATTTCACCAGATAGCATTTGCCAAAGTTACCCCAAAACGTGCGCCCAAAGTTACCCCGACGTTAAAAAAGTCAATAATTGTCGAACAACAAAGTCAAACAAAATAATGACATTCAAAACTGTTAGAGGACTTTAAAACTGACATAAAAATATTTCCTAGCTGTTTTGAATCATGTTCTTTATCGCTTTTCTATAGGAAAGTTGTAGGGTGAACAAAATTCGAGATTTTGATATTACCTAAGATGGAAGCCTCCAAGTGATCGTATTTTAAGAGTTTCAAGACACCGCTTTGTGGATGTCATGATCAATTCACATGTTGGTCTAGTCTAGCATTACTAAGTGATACATACAGATATAAAATTTGGAAACACTTTTTGATTTTTGGACCAGTCTCAAGTCTAAATCTTTGCATGTGTGTTTATTTATGTAAATATATGTTTTCATTTCCTTCACAGAAAAAAGTTTTTCTGAGAAGGTTTAAGTTTTTATAAACCGATCAGTTCAAAATCTGATCAAAATCAGTTTATTGTGTTCATCAGTTCACATTTGAAAATTTCACTTAGTAAATTTAAAAGGAAATCAATCTTTTATATGAATACATGCTTTTGTTGAAGTATGATTTCTTTTAAATTAAGTTATAAATGAACTTGGAATAGTGTACGTTATTTCTATAGATGGGTAATTTAAAAACACATGTGCATAATATAGCTTTGTCTAAAAGCTTACTTAACTTATAATACTATTGCTTATTGATATCTAGGTCGGAGTTACCCCAATTCAAAATAACTTAAGCCCGAAATTTCAAAAACATTTTTAAAATATATAAAAATCTCAGTTGAACAGAAACTAATATAAACCACTGGACATGATAATTTTTCTTTTGTTAACAACTTTTATTTCTTTTCACACACAATGGGATAAAAACACTCCCTCTGGGCCAAAGTTACTATATTTTACGGTATATGATTGTTATTACTGAATTATATTGAATCTTTCATCAAAATGTTTTTAATTTTCAGAGTACTTCAGGGAAGGCCAGGGATCCTACAATGGGATGATGTTCTTACTGACTGGAATGTGTTTCTTCTCTGCTCTATTATCATTGCTTTTACCTGCTTCCAAGCGATTCAATAAAAACCGAAAGGCGAAATGACAAATCTTAAGACTAATTTACACTTCAAAAAATCTGCCAAAGATATTATGTTGTTTGGAACACTTTTATGAAGGAAATCTAAAGAGATTATATTCTTAACATTTTCTCAAAACTGAGTTCTCCAAACAACTCAGGATATTCTGTAGATTTTTTTCTGTTTATTTTCTTTTGCAAAATCTAGTCGTTAAATAAGTTTTTCCATGCACTTTTTAACTTATGAAACATTTAAACTATTCAACATACGACTGTTGTACTCCACCCTAGGGTTAAACCTACTTGTAATTTAAATATAATTAATACCCTTGGATTGAAAAGTTCTGGAAGAATGTAATGCCAAGATCCAATTGAAAGAAATCGATAAAAAGAAATAGTTTTGATCTCTTTTTAATCGTAATATGAAAGTAGCTAAAGAGTATCCCCTTTCTTCCCCACCCTAATGTATTTTTTAGCTTATTTAAAGTCATCTTTATTTTCAAAAATGCTCTTTATTTGTATTAACCCATTAATGCCCAACTTTTTATTTTTCTTAAATATTTGGTAAAAACATAGTAAATAGCCCCAAAACAACTAGAAAAATAGTGACAAAAATTCCAGGTTAAAATTTTAATTTCTACACCAAAATTAAAAAACGTCCCTAAAAAGGGACGTCAGGCACGAATGCCCCCGTTGTTTTTCTCTATAGTAAGCGCATGGTAGAAAACTTTTTTAAAGCCTAAATAACATTTTCTACCTTATTAAGTGCAGCAAAAGTGATCCCAACGATACTGTAACATCAAAAGGAACAAAAAACATTAATTATTTATCCAATTAACCGTAAAATTAACCTTAATTAACGCAATTTGAGCATTTTTTATGCTCTAAAACACGTTTTTTCCTCCCAAATCTATGTTAATTACAAATTAATTAATATTTTTAATTGAAAAAGGCATTCATTGTTTATATGTTACCTAATATTAAGTAATAATTACTTTTACACACCTCAAATCCATCAGAATATCTCAATTTGTGAAGTTTAAGTCTTTCAAATGCTCATACTTTTTTCATTTTATTTAATTTTATTGTGCGGAACACAAATTTCTCCCCAAAAATCAAGCCTTTGTGGGATGTGCATTAGCAAGCCAGATGATACAGATTGATCTGCAGTATAGAACACAATGATTAGCCACATCTAATTAGGAAAAAAGTCGAAAATTTATCACAAAAGCGACTTTTTTGGCAATTTTAATGACAAAAAGTCATTATAACTAATAATTATTAAACTTTTAATTAAAATATAACCGGAATATATTTGCATAAGTAATAAATATAGTAAAATAATTAATTTATTCCCTTTAATTAATACAAATTAATTAATTCCTTATAATTTAAGACCTTTTATTCCATTAATTTAGCAGAAATAACAGTATTTTCCAAAAAAAAATAAACAAAAATGATAAATTTATTATCTAAAATTAAAGTAATTTGATAAATATCAGTTATTTAATTCATATCATAAGAATCGAACGCGTTTTTATGAAAAAAATAAGGAAACACTAGCATTTCACTATGGGGAAAACCACGGGGGCATTCGTGCCTGACGTCCCTTTTTAGGGACGCTTTTCGAGGGTCCGAAAAATGGTCAAGATAAAATATTTTGGAAAAATAAAAAAACACCCCAACTGATTTAATGTATAAACAGTAATATATATCAGCATTGAAATTTTTTTTAAATAACAACTAGGATTTTTAAGCTTTTTCTTTTAAAATTTTTAAAAAAGCACTTTTCTGAAAAATTCTATCTTCCAACTTTAAAAAAAGTAAAAAAAAATTTAAATTCTGCTTTCTTCTTGTGTTCTTTATGTTCTATGAAGATCAGAGAAACATCAGTGCAAATTTTGATTCAAAGGAAAAATTTTTGTAGAAATAGGAGGATTTTTAAAAAACGTCCCTAAAAAGGGACGTCAGGCAGTAATGGGTTAAGGTAACTACATTTCTTAGATGTGTAATAAATTCATATTATATCCATTCATATGAAAATTTTTACAGTTAAAAGTAGTAATTAAGAGTATGGAATCACAAAATCAGCAAAATACGGGTAAGTAAAATATAATCAATGTCATTTATATTTTAAGGTAATTTGGATAAATGTATTAGGGTAGGTGGGGGTAATTGTCCGCATGGGGTAATAGTCCGCACGGCCTTTTTTTGATGATAATATTCGATTTTATTGACTGCATCGATACAGTAGGTTCCTTTCACAACCCCCAAATGGCTGTGAAAATTTCAGAGGAGTAGCGTGTCCGTTGTCCAAAAAAATGAGGTAGGTCAGTTTTTAAACGCTTTTATTCTACTTGCTTTTGGCGGCGTTTTACAGGTGGAATTTTAAAACTCGATTTTCGGGCACTTCCCGATATGTCAGGGCCCCGAAACTTTACACATCGGTGTAACCCTCATGACACTCCAATATCCAACCATTATCTAATCAAACAACCAAAGGATTAAGTTAATTAACGAGTGTTTTTAATTAACAGAAAAACCAGAATTTGAGACCTTTCCCAAGGGGCTATTCTCCCTAAACCGTGCACAATTGTTTATAAGGCATAACTTCATCATATTCAAAAGTCAAAACGAGAATTGCCCAGTAATTACGATAATTACAGACGATTAACCACTTTTTTATTTTACAAAGTCTTGTACATAAAATTTCAGGCACTTCCAAACGATATGGCACCATGGTGTTAACCCGATGAAGATGCAATATTCAATAATCAACTAGTCAAAACCTCCGTAATTAAGGTAATTAACGAGTGTTTTTAGTTATCCTTTTAATTCAAATTTGAGACAGTTCCGTGAAGCCAATGGCTCCCAAAACCTGTAAGATAATATATTAGGTATATCACCACAATATTCAATCTTCAAAACGTGATTTCCTACCTACAATTAAGATAATTAGCGATTTAAGATAATGACTGCGAGAAATAAATCGATCGCCAGAGAAGCGAGAAATCGCCGAAAATTGGTGTCCCATCCCAAGGCATCCAGAGAGTAGAAAAATTACTACTTTTATAATTTATGGACTACTGAAAAGAGTGGATAATACTGTTTGCTCCTTGATACACTAATTCTGAGTTTTATTTTTGTCTGGGCTTACGATTGGTTATTTTTATTTTATTGAATGCATTTTCTTTTTCTTGTGAATCTTTTTGATATGGATGGATTTCATCGGTGAGCGAGTGGATGCGCGATTAATCGCTCCGCTCTGTAAATATAACGGTACCCCTTGCAATATTAAATAGATTTTAATTAACTTTGTTGTTTCTCGTGTGTCACCCCTCCCACAAAATTGGGGGATCGGTTCGGATTGAGTCGCGGGACCATCGCCAGCGCTTAACTGTTGTTCGCGAAGCCATCATATAGTAGAAAACTAAAATTATAAGATTGAACATAAGATTAAATATGGTTGAAATAAATATTTTTTTTAGTTTTTGTTTAAAAAAAATACCTTGACTAAAAAGTAAAAAATAAAACAAGTAAAAAAAGATTTTTTAAAAAACGCTTTTATTGAAGTGCTCTAAAAGGTCAAAAATAATTTATTGGGTTTGACAAATAATTTATTGGGAAATAGAAAATAACTTTTTGGTAAGTAAAAAATAACTGACTTTCTAATCACTAAAAATAAAAGCGTGGGCGCTAGTATAATTCTTCATTCACTATTTATTCCAACTTCTTTATTCTATGTTCCATGGGGTAAAATTTAAAAATTTCTCATTTGTGAGGTTTGGGTGGGATGGATTCACTTTAAATTCTCTATTAGGTATTTTTTATGTAAAATTACACATAAATACCGATGTAATGGCCTAGTGGTTAGATCATCTGACTGCAAAGCCGTACGTCTGGGGTTCGATTCCTCGTTCGGCATAGATGTTAGTGAATTTACTAGTACTTGAATTTACCTATACGGGTCCATACCGTCAGGTGAATTTGTACAAATTTTAAAAAATAAATAAAAAGTTTTAATTTAAAAAAATATATACTATATAAATTACTAGCGCCCACGCTTTTATTTTTTGTGATTAGAAAATCAGTTATTTTTTACTTACCAAAAAGTTATTTTCTATTTCCCAATAAATTATTTGTCAAACCGAATAAATTATTTTTGACCTTTTAGAGCACTTCAATAATTAGTGTCCTTGTTAGAGTATTTTCTCACTTTTTCTTCATATTATGGTAGAATAGTTATATTTATTCAATCCATCTGTTTTTTTTCCGAAAGATCCTTTATTTATCTTTGAAATTACATCACTATACTCATGTTTACTTTTGTTTTCAAAAATCAGTACCACTTTGTTGTTGTCATCATGATATGGGGTAATTGTCGGCAATTGAAAATGTGGGAATGTTCTCAGAAACTCCATCAGAAGAAGCTTTTGATGAAAAGAAAGACAGTCCTAAAACTTTCCAAACCTAATGAAATCCATAATGCAAGGTTTCATGAAATGATAAGTTTTCCTCACAATTTGGCCGATTTTACGCCGGTAAACGGATTAACTTTGCAACTTATGGAGTAACTTTGCTATATGATGTTTTATAATGTCAAATATTGTTGTGTAGTCTTCCTATTGTGAATATACCTCAATTTTGATGTTTTTGAATCGGAATATCTAATAATTCTCTTATTTTATTCTATTGGGGTAATTATACGCACTGCGGACAATTACCCCAAAAAATAGGGCAAATGTCCGCAATTTTTTTTTATTTTTAAAGTTGAATATTTCTAAAAATATTTGCAGCTCAAGGCTGGAAAAAATATGAATTGATAGGCCATATCCTAAGCTTCAGATTCCATACCAGAAACTTATTAAAATAATAAAACTGTGGGCCACAAAAATTCAAAACCAAAAACTGTGGACAATTACCCCCACCTACCCTATTAACTCAAATTTTAAAAAGGTAAAAAATAATCGAATAAAAATAATTCAGTTATTATTATGATGGAATAATCTGTTATATAATAGAGTATGTGAGCTCGTGACCTTTGAAAACACATAGTATATAAAATCCAATATAATAAAAGTAAATTTTTGTTTGTGGGTGTGTTTGTCTTTTCACAAATATATACAATTAACTTCCAATCTGCACCAATTTTTTAGAAGCGTTAAAAAATTCAAGGAAAAACATAGGATTTTTTTTTGAAATTCCAAAATGACCCTCCGTTGTCTCTTTTAATAGTCATTTTGTTGAAATAGCTTTATTTAATTATTTTAGAGAGAAATTTCCATTTGAAGTTGATTCTGCCAGTAAAATCATCTACCTAAAGTTATGTTTTTTTTAAATTTAATTTATCTTGCCTTTTCAATTAAATTATCTTTAAATTTTTATTGAACTTTTTAAGAGGTTGAGGGGACTATATAATTAACTTTTTGTTCTTCCAATTGGGGTTGTGGATTATTGGGTTCCCTGTTTCTTACTGCCCCATTTACACAAAACTATGGATTAAACCTTTCTAGGGTATAATCCTGTTGTACAAAGGCAGTCTTTGGTATTTGCTTACAAGTCGAGTTACAGGTCCTCGAAGTTGCCATAAAAACGCTCAATTTAACGGCTTGAAAAGTGCAATTTTAGTTCGAAGGCTCACCACTTTATTAATTAAAATTAGGTTTATTTGATTTTTGACGGAGAGAAATGAATTTTTGTTTTTTACAGGTTATTCTTGTAATTGAATCGCTTAATTCTGAAACGTGTGAAACACAACTTTCTTCAAAATTGAGTTTATTGGTGTCATGGGATTCTGTAGGGGTACACGCACATTTTAAAGTAAGAATTATAAAAATAACGTAATTTTATAATAGTTTTCCAGCATGTTAAATTTCAGCTTTAGTGCAGAAACAGGTCAAACGACGTCGCTTGACAGGTTTCTGCACTTACACTGCGATGAATTTTGTTCATGCTGTCTCATCAGCAGCTTGTTTGTGACTGCTGTTTTTTATTTAATCGCATACAAACACTATATGCGATTAGAAAAGTCTTTCTTTTGATGTTAGGTCCATCAAGCCATAGTAAAAACTATATTTTTAAAGTTTTTGTTCGAATCTCAAGACTAAGGACGTTTAAGCTATATTTAAAATTTCCCTGCTAGTCTCCCTTTATTACATCCATGTGATTGATATTTTGGATCTATGAATCAATTTATTAAAAGGGGACATCAAATCTGTACCCCAGATCATAATCTATCTATATATTACTAAAAACGTTTGTGGCTATGTGTGTGTGTATGTATGTAACGCATCTCCTCCTATGCCACGCCGCAGGCGTGGCCAAAACTCGGTATATAGGCGTATCTCGAGGCGAGGACGATCACTGTCAAGTTTTCCAAGCTCGAAAATCGAATATTTACGAGTAATTAGCGAATTTATAGCCGAAAACGCTTATTTCTCCATTTCTCTACTAGAGTAGATATGCTCGACTCACTATTGTAAACGAGTATTGTAAACCTCGAAAATTGAATATTTTAAGTGGAAAAACTCGAAAATTGTCCATTTAAAAACTATATCAGTTGTAAAAACACCAAAATTAATTCAAATAATTTATTTTTAAACGTTATTTTCCTTTATTTCAAGATTTTTTCCTTTAAAATTTAAATATTTATGAAAAAGTGTAAATTTTTTTACATGGAAAAAGACTTTAAAATAAAACATTGTTTCAAATGAAGCGGTTCACTAGAATTTAAATTTACTAGAGCTTTTATTGCTGTTTCAAGATTTTTGTTCACTAGACTCATTAATTTACTAGGAAACATTGCCGAGAACACCGGGAAAAGAAAAATTACCGGGAACATAGGGATAGGAAAATAGTACCGGGATTACAGGGACATAAAAATTACCTCAATCATCGGGATAGGAAAATTATCTGGAACATCGGGATGGGAAAATTATCGGGAACATCGGGATAGGAAAATTACCGAGAACATCGGGATAGGAAAATTACCGAGAACATCGGGATAGGAAAATTACCGAGAACATCGGGATAGGAAAATTACCGAGAACATCGGGATATGAAAAATTACCGGGAACACCGGGATAGGAAAAATGTGTCTGGGATACCGGGATGATTGGTAATTGCTTATTGAAAAATCATAAATAAAAATTTTGAGAAAATTTAATTTTAAAAAAAATTACACTCCACCCGTGCAAGGCCGGGCATATCCGCTAGTATTGAACTAAAATTAACTGATTTTGTAGACTTTCAAAGCAAAATCGTTTTACTGTCCACAAAGTTACATCTAAACAGCTATCTAATTGACTTTGAAGATGTCTATATTTAAATTTTGAATTAGCTGACCACTATTTTTAAGTCTAGAGTTGAAATCATTTTTTAATAAAGGTATTTATACTGATTTATACATGTACTAACCAAAAGAGAAAAAAATAAGACTTCTATAATAATTTTATGGGTTAGTATTTAATAAGGAAATGTTATCTTCAACTAATACTCCTACTTTTATTAACAAATCCTTAAATAAATTTCCTTAAAAAATAATAAAAATGAGGAGAAGATCCTTCAGCACTAGTCGATGTAGATAAATCTACATTGAACGATACTTCAATGTTTTTGCTGATTGTAGTGGTCACAATATCCATCTTTCTTCTCAAAGCACTAACACTTTTCTCTGAGTTCATTTCCTTATTTTTTAAGGGGGGAGCTCTAAAAGTGCACAAGTCAATTCAATTTGGTCTGAAGCTTCTAATTGATTCAAGAATTCATCAGTGCGATCGTCTGTTTTTGACTGTTGCTTCGGATTCTCAAATTGCTCTTTGGAAGAGCATTTTCGGCACAGCCTTACCCGGAATCAAAGAGATGTTCCCAAAGCTGTTATTTTTTGTTAAATGGTCAATAGTTATTATGTGAAGTCCTTTTTTCAAGGTTTTTTTATGTTCCTTGAAAGGATCACAACATTTCCCGGGAAAAATATGACTGTATTTATTTTTAAAAAATTTGTGGCAGAACACTGAGTTTCCATAGCAGTTTTCAATTTGCTCTAATTTTAATAACCCTTACAGAATCTTAAATCACCTCAGAAATCAAAAACTTGAAAAAGCAATGAGAAATCAAATACACCTAATTGTAATTAATTAAGTGGTAAGTATTTGACCTAAAATTGCACTTTTCAAACCGTTAAATTGAGTGTTTTTATGGCTACTTCGAAGACCTGTAACTCGACTTCTAAGCAAATACCAAAGACGACCTTTGTACAACAGGATTATACTCTAGAAAGGTTTAACGAGTAAAAATTTCAGTTTTTTTTAACTTTGTTCCAACAGAGATATTGGGGGTTAAAGTTGTGAATTTTTCGAAATGATCCGACTTTGAGAGTTAATCTTAAAGCTCGACTTTAAGGGGGATTTTTTCTATTCGGGACTCAATACCCCTTATATTTGATTCAACCATCATAAAGCCTGTATCTTTCTGAGTGAAATGACTTTTGTTTCATGAATTTAAGTTAAACCATTTAGAAATAATGCTAGTTAACGTAAACCCTTACAATCGCTGTTACGTAGAACATCGATGGCTGCTATAAAAATTTAAACAAAGATAAAAAATTAAAATTTGTGGTTTTGGACTCTCTAATGATATAAGAATCAACACACAAAAATAATTAGATTATAAAATGGTCGAGTGACCAAATATATTTTTTCTGGATCGCTTGATATGGATTGACCCTATAAGAATAGGAAAAATCGTAAGCATACTTAGAGGCTAAATTTTGCATTGCAGGGTTAAAAGTTTCTTTATAATGGGACAAAAAGTCACAAAATGGTGCTTAAGTACGCGAAATTGGGGTAAAAATACACACGCGCACTTTTGTCCCAGAAGCAATTTGAACTTCTGCCCCCATAAGTAAAATTTTAACAATACTATACAATAACTAAACAACGGAATCTGGACGAGTTTTTATTCTTAAAATTTAGACTTTCGAAGATCATTTTAATTTTAAGGCTGAAATGCGTATCAATATCCTTTTTCTTATAACGTTGAGTCAAACTTGAGAAAATATAATATCTAATCTTCGATGATCTCATCTTGTTTCCCATGTGTAAAAACGTTTGTAGTCTCTCTATTCTAAAAAAAAGTTTTTAGTGAACGGTTTCCAGAGAAAGGCTTTTTAATTACTGAACCGAATGACACATATATGGTATCAAAATGTCCGGATTTTTTCCGGATTTCCGAGTAAGCCCTTCGATTTTTCAAAAAAATTCTCAATTTTAAAATATTTCCATTTTTTTAGATAACGGATAAGGTCGCAGTTATAAAGCAAGTACTGTCAATCAAATTATTATGCATCCAATCACAACGTCCGATTGACGCTATATTTTAAGATGAAACATGTTTTTTCATCTTTTAAAAAAAGTACTTTCTTGGTGAAATATCACTCAAAGACTGATAAAAACATATTCTAAAAACTTACATGAAGGCCATTTTATACTAAAATTTCACACTTTTTGTTCAATATTTATAATTTTTATTCTGATTTTATCGAAATTAATTGTAAACATAGTGATGTTTTGTCTCTTATTGTTTTCAATTGCTTAAACGGTATTGTTTAACAAGTCTGGGTTTAAAAAAATATGAATGATAAACACTAGGCATATTATACTAACGAGTTACTCTAAAATAATATTTTTTGTTTGGTCCGGATATTGATAAACAATTAGAATTAGTTATTTTTATAATCATAGATTAAAAATAATTAAGATGAATATTTTTAAAAACATTTCGTTTAAATTTTTGATAAGTTCGAGTTAATATATACTCAAACTTTTAAGGGAGATTTATTCATGGAGGGGATTTGAAGTATTTTTAATAAGTTAGTTGACGTTTTTTTTGTAAATTGTTTAATTGTTTTATAAAGCGTGTTAAGTTCAACGAGTTGGAATTTGTGGGAATTGCGAAGCAATTCCAAAAGGTCCTGCGTCAGCAGTTTACGGGGGTTGGCGAGCGATAGCGAGCAGGGGGCGGTAGCTCCCTAGTATATATAAATAGAAACTTCTTACTAGGAATACGTATCAATAGAAAGATATACAGTTTAAATAATTTGAAAACATTCGTTCAAGTAAAAAGCAAGTTAAAATTAGCTTACCAATTTTCACCCCAAATTTATCTTCAACAATAGATTTAAACCTCTTTATATTTTTTCCATTACTCTCCTTAGGCTTATGCAACATAGGAACTTCAAATTTCTTCAGATCCATAATAAATGGTGAAACGTCGAAAAAATCCCAATCCCCTTTTAAAATCCAACCTTCTATTGAATTTGATCCAGAAAAGGGAAAAAATCCCACTACGTATATAATCACATTTGTGTTTCTTCCGTCAAAGGCTCGCAACTTAAAGTTATGTTTGCTGCCAGGGGGGCTAATCAGGCTATCAGAATTGTTACCACATCCAAGATGACGTAATTGGATGGTAGGCGTTGACGCTTTTACGTGTTAAATAAGCGGACTGACCAATCAGGGTTACTTAGGGAAATCGCGTAGCTTCTTCTTGAGTAGAAAGGGATTAAAATAATATGCGGGGAAATATAGAGCTGTAGAGTGTAGAGCAGCCACTTAAGGCAACAAATCATAAATTTAAAGCAGCAGCTTCCGGCTGCTGCGTACCCACAAATAACGCAGTCCAGTCAAATTTAAAGCAACGCTTGCGATCTCCATGAGACAATTTATTTTTAACTTATTCTTGGTGAAAACTAATACAAGTTTTACATCATATTAAATTATGAGAACTTCGTTTTTCCTTCTAATTTAACAACGAAATAGTTTCTAGCTAATAAAATAGTGTATTGAATAAAATCATGAAATTTAAGACTGATTTCAATACATAATTAGAAGAATGCATAACTTAATTAATTTTGAATATTTTTATTTATAAGGTTGCAAACATTCCTAATATTAGGTCATAAGATATTTTTGACACTTTTCCATTATGTGACACCAATATAAACTGTAACTTTATCTATCGTCAACTTGGTATCTTGGCTTGATTTTGGGGACTGATCGACAAGTAGGATTTCCATAAATCTATGATAACATGTTACTTCATTTCTTTTCTGTTCAAAATTTTGCATTTTTCCTTAAGTTAAGATTTTTAAATTAAAATTAACTGGCTACTTCCATAAAACAATTAAATTTCTAAAATTTGTGAATGGCCCCTTAGAAACCCTTTTAAAACAAATAAGTTCTAATTTTTATTGAACCAAAAATACACGAAGATATTCATTTATGAACAGTTTTCAAATCAGCTGGTAGTTGCGGACTACCAGAGAAACTATTAAAAAATATTTTACTCTTCTTACTTATATCATGAAATGCAAAACAAAAAACGCGCAGATGTCACTGTATGTCAGTAAAAATACATGAACAAAACTAATTCTATTTTATTTTTTTAATTTCAATTTTAAAAATAAGATTAATTATCAGATTTAATTATAAAGCTGTTTTTACGTGATCTTGTTAATTAAAATAAAGTTGCTCAACGCCATTAAAGATATTAAGGTAAATGTGGGTATAGTGGACACTGTACCAATAGTGGCCACATAGCTGATTAATTTTAAATAAAACGAGTTAGAGGCATCGAACAGCGTCAAAATTCATAGGCATACTAGATTTTGAAATCAGGTAAGCTGATAAATTATCACCGATACCACAGATCAGCATGGGAAGGATATTTAAATATTTGAAAATAACAACATCGGCCGAGTGACTGAAATTTGATTTTGCTTATTGAATCGCTTAAGGAAACGGGTAAGTCGGAACTGATTTTTTCGTATTTATTACCGCTTGATTGACTTTTAAATTTATATCAAGATAAATAAGAGTGTATAAAATAATACCGAATAAAATTTATTTGAAAATGCTGTCTTTACGAGGATTTATGGGGGAGTCCACTTTACCAACACATAATCTTAGATTTTCCAATAGTGGCCACCGCAATGGCGTCTAATAGAAACATAAATAATACTTAATTTGAATCAGTTTTTTCATAAACTGTTGACTGTGCTTTAAAATGAGTGTTAAATAAATTTGGTTTCATTCTGGCTTCGGGAACCAATGTTTCTAAAACATTGAATTACATGCTAAATTCCTCTCAAATCAGCTACAGCGTAGACTTTGGGCCGAAAACTATCAATTTTTTTTAAATAAAGCTAATTTAATTGAATCTAAAATACATTTCGTTGGGAAGGAAGATTTAATTAGAACTAGACGACTATACCAAGAAAACCCCCTCAATTTCATGCAAAAACCCCTCATATAGGCAGAAAAAGACAGGTGTCCACTATTGATGCAAGAGGTGTCCACCATAGAAGCAACAGCTTCATCTATGTGGCCACTATAGATGCAATTTGGAGCACTTTTAAAAAATTAATTAAAAATACTTTGCCCAATCTAATTAAAGTTTTTAATAGTAAAATCAAAAGAAGAAGATCCAATTAACCTAAAAATAGGATGATAACAGTTTCGAAGCAAATTGATTGGTATTTATTAAGAATTTAAGCAAAAATTTTCCTTAAAGTGTCCACTATACCCACATTTACCTTATTCAACCAAAAGAATTTTTAGTGGGTTGAAAGTTTAGTTTTACTTGAATATTTTATTTTCTTTATTTTCAAAATTGTATTAGGTCATCCCGAAAGTTTTGTCGCTCTTGGGAGCATCTGTGTATATAATATATTTTTGACACTTTTCTATTATGTGATACCAATATGAACTGTAACTTTATCTATCGTCAACTTGGCATCTTGGCTTGATTTTGGGGACTGACTGACAACTAGGTTTTCCTTAAATCTATGATAACATGTTACTTCATTTCCTTTCCGCTCAAAATTTTGCATTTTTCCTAAAGTTAAGATTTTTAAATTAAAATTAACATGCTACTTCCATACAACAATTAAAGTTGTAAGTATTTTTAACAAGTGTAGAAAATTTAACTTAAATTTTTTCTGAGGCATCCGGAGAGTTTGATCACAATCCTTCATATTAAATTGCTGGATTGCTACTCCTAACCCTCTATTTGAAAAGATCCGGATGATCATTTGCAAGAATCTAGATCTCTGGAAATTCTACCGCCGCTCTTTAAAAGTAGTATAAAATGAATTTCAATTTATGAAATGAATAAGATCTTCTATACAACCTTAAATTGACTTAAAATTAAAGTTAAATTCCTTTGAATTTTAATTTTGAAAGTTTTCAATTTATGGCAACTTGAAGTAAACAAAATCTTATTAATCGTAGAAACTAGGAAAGCTGGAAAAGTGAGCCAACAAAAAACGAGCCAAAATTCACCAAATTGGCTTTAGATGGAAGTAGAAGTACTTTACTGGTTTACCGAAATGGAAAAGTACCAAAAAATACATTGTATACAGATGCTCCAAAGAGCGACAAAACTTTCGGGATGACCTAATACTATGAAGGTGAACCCCTTTTTGAAACATTCACGAGGCGGCTTATGTACTAAGCTCACGAATTCTCGAACTTCTGTGTCGCAAAAAACCTTATATATAATAACTCAAAATATTAATTTTTTATTATATATTCTAAATTTACCCTTAAGCATTGGAGTATAAAATTTCCTTCACCCCCCCAAAAAAACTAAACAATAATTCTAAAAACATTTCATCTTGTGTTATGTAAACTAAAATATTTTTTAAACATAGCAAGTTGTCTTACCTTTGAGGTCTTTCTATTCCAGAAGGCTAGCTTCCTCAAACCTCAGCTGACCATTACAAACAATCCACCTGAAAATATTTTTGGAATTTTAAACAAGAACTTTTTATCGACTTTTTATGTAAAGAACACAATTATACATAATTACAATCATTTGGGAGCTAAAGGTTCATGTAGGTGAAACATATAATAAAAATCAATGTTTATGTGTTTGTATTTATACAAATCCACAGTTTTCTTCCGATCTGCATCAAACTTGGCACAAGTAAAAAATATACTGAAATGACCTTTTTTATTTATTTACAAAAATTTTTGTGAATGGCCAAAGCCACACAGGGTTGGTTTGTCATCTAATGAAGGATACCACACGTTCTAAAAGGAATTATATTTGACCTTATTTATTTACAAAAATATTGATGCATGGCCTAAAGCTAAACGACACAGGGCTGGCTTGGCATCATGCTTTTAAGAAAGTTGACCACACACAACAAACCAAAACCTATTGAATATTTTAAAACCATTTCACCTTATAGCCTGAGAGCTGGATGCAAATTTTGGGAATGATAAGGTGCACGAGATATTTCACCTGGAACAGATTCGATGGATGATGGGAAAACTTATGTCACCAACGCCAGAAGGCGGAGTGGAAGCTTTCAGTGTGAAAGGGGGGGTCGAACATGCAAACAGCGCGCGGTCCCTTGCGACAGAGATTTTGAGGAAATCGGTTGAAAATTTGCACAGTTTAAGGAGAGTGTGAATAAAAGATAATGTAGCATTCTCCAAAGTATAAGTTGTGTTTTAAGGGTCGTAGAGAACTAAACGAATTTTCGAATGTTTATATGAATGATCTGTACTGCCGACGAGGTGCAAGGCTGGAAATAGGCTTAATGTATTGAAGAATGTTAGTAAAAGTTAGGGTAACACTCCCAGAAGACTAAGTGGAAGACAAAGGGTAGCCAGAAGTCACCAAAGGTGCAGAAAAACCTTAAAACCCGAATAATTCGGAAACTTCTGGCTGTTTGCATATGTATAGCTGACATATAGAACAAACTATATGCAAACAGCCAGAAGTCTAAGTGGAAGCGTTCGGGAGATATTCAGGCGCGAAGTACAAAACCGAATAAAAGCGCGCGGTCCCTTGCGACAGAAATTTTGCAGAAATTGGTTGAAAATTTGCACAGTTTTAGGAGAGTGTGAATAAAAGATAATGTAGCATTCTCAACAGTATAAGTTGTGATTTAAGGGTTGTAGGAAACTAAGGAATTTTCCAATGTTTATATATAACAAATGACTTATAACATATAACTTTTCTCTTGCAACAATGACAAATAATACGCTAAAAACCACGCTAACAATGACTTTATATTTATTAGCGTATTATTAGTCATTGTTGCAAGAGAACTGCTTTTATTCAGTTTTTTACTTCACGCCTGAATATCTCCCGAACGCTTCCACTTAGACTTCTGGCTGTTTGCATATAGTTTGTTCTATATGTCAGCTATACATATGCAAACAGCCAGAAGTTTCCGAATTATTCGGGTTTTAAGATTTTTCTGCACCTTTGGTGACTTCTGGCCACCCTTTGTCTTCCACTTAGTCTTCTGGGAGTGTTACCCTAACTTTTACTAACATTCTTCAATACATTAAGCCTATGTCCAGCCTTGCACCTCGTCGGCAGTACAGATCATTCATATAAACATTCGAAAATTCGTTTAGTTCTCTACGACCCTTAAAACACAACAAAAACATTGGAGAATGCTACATTATCTTTTATTCACATTCTCCTTAAACTGTGCAAATTTTCAACCGATTTCCTCAAAATCTCTGTCGCAAGGGACCGCGCGCTGTTTGCATGTTCGACCCCCCCTTTCACACTGAAAGCTTCCACTCCGCCTTCTGGCGTTGGTGACATAAGTTTTCCCATCATCAATCGAATCTGTTCCAGGTGAAATATCTCGTGCACCTTATCATTCCCAAAATTTGCATCCAGCTCTTAGACCATTAAAATGATAGGCTTTTTTTTTCTTAAATTGCAGGAATATGCTTTAATTATTAAATAATTTCACAGAAAAAGTTAATTTAAATCATGAAGATAAGATTTAAGCAAATTCTTTTCCTAGAGATTATGTGGTAAATGTGTAGAAAACGTTAAAAAACTATGCTTGACAACTGGAGTGATTTTATTATTCTTTCACCCAACAAAATAAGGGATATAGAATGCATTTAAAATTTTAAAGAACAAAGCCATATAACATAACACCACTCGCGTGCACGGCTGGGCATTAGGGTGGGCCGAAAAAGCACTTTTATTTTTATTTTTGTTCTAATAGTGCGGAAAGGGTGCCATACTTAGGTCTAATAAGAATGGTGTAAAATATTTTTCGATTGGATAATATCTTCTGTCCCCTCATCGCACCTTAACTTTGATAAATTAGCTGACTTTTTTACAAAACAACTAAAAAACCAAATATTAAACCCTTATATACTGTGCATGATTTTTTTAGGAGAAGCTAATATAGTTATAGATATAATATTTCAGATTCTATTTTTTATCACCCCTCTTTCGATAGTAATAATTTTTTAATGGCAAAAGAACTCTCGTGTAAAGTTGCTTTTCTTGCATTTTCAAACTGCTCATAAGGGGCCGTTCAAATATTACGAAAGCACTTTTTGGGTCATTTTTAACCCCCCCTCCCTCCTTGTCAGCAAAGATAAGCAAACTTCAACCCCCCACCATAATTACGTAATAAACTGCCGGACCCCCACCCCCCGAAATTTTGACATCCTTTTAGTATGTACTGTTTTTTTTTCTCCTTGAAAATTAGGTAACTTATATGCAAGGAGCTGTCCTTTTTGGGTGTAACCCTAAGGGTTCAAAAATGAGTCAAAACACTACTTTTCGGGTTAAAATTTCGAAATGTTTGGGGGTCCATCCCCAGAAAAAAGTGCTTACTTCAGATTTCCTAATTCAATTTTTGTTAAATTTATTTTTAATTGAGATTTGAAATTATTTATGCAAGAAAAAAGAGATTTTCAAAAGGGCAGTATCTTACGTAAGCATCACTCATATCCCCCCTCCCCCCTTGTCAGAAAAAATAAGCAAAGAGCAAACCCCTTCTCCCCCCTTAGGTGCTTACGTAATATTTGAACGGCCCCTAACTCTAGAACTATACCACTTAAAAACCTGAAATTTATTTCATTTTGTTCGTGATATTATTCTCTTCAATTTGGTGTGCATGTGCATCATAACAACCATTTTAATTTTTTTTTAAATTGAAAACAATTTTTTTCAAAGAAAATTTAAAGCTTTTTAATACTTAAAAAAACTTTCTACGAAATTTCAAGTTGAAAATAAAATTAAATCACGTAGAAAAAAATAAAAATCTTAGAAATTTAGGCAAGTCCCTAAACATTCCCTAAAATTATGCACCAAGAGCGATCACTCATGGAGAATTTATAAAATTACTTGAGGGTGTTCCTATGACTTAAAATAAGCAAAAAATGTCACATAAATTTCAGAAAATACGACCATTAACTGATTCGATACAAAATATTACAGAGCTAACTTTAAGTTTATTCAACGTGCATGCATTGATATTCCTTAGAATTATATCTTATTGTTTATACTTTTAACATGTTAAATCAAAGTAAATTAAAGGTTTTAAAATTGGATGTAGACATATTTCTAAGGAATATGCAGGTGAAATTCTTGCATGATATTGAAAAAAACTTAGTTGAAAATTAGCTCTGTAAGGTTTGCTACGAATCTATTAATAGTCGTGTTTTCTGTAATTTATGTGAAATTTTTTCATATCTCTAATCGTATTAACACCCTCAAGCGATTTTATTTATTCTCCATGAGTGAATAATTTTGGGGAATGTTTAAGGACTTGCCTAAATTTCAAATATTTTCATTTTTTTCTAAGTGATTAAATTTTATTTTCAACTTGAAATTTGGTTGAAATGTTTATTTTAAAAGTTATTTTAAATTTAGAAAAAAATTGGAAATGGTGGTTATGATATACACCAAATTGAAGAGAATAAAATCATGAACAAAATGGGACCGATTTCCGGTTTTTAAGTGGCATAGTTCTAGAGTTATAGCAGTTTAAAAATGCAGAACGAAATGCATGTTTAAAAAAATCATGAACAATATTGAGGATTTAATCTGTGGTTTTTTAGTTGTTTTTTAAAAATTTCAGCTAATTTTTCAAAGTTTAAGTACGATGCTGGGGCAGAAGATATTATCCAATCGAAAAAATATTTTATACCATTCTTATTGGACCGCACTATCAAAACAGATATAAAAATAAAAGTGCTTCTTCAGACCACCCTTCTGGGAATATCAGCTGGTATATAAATACAAATGTAAAATTAAATCTAAAAAAATAGAGATTTGTAATGTAAAAATCTACATTGAATGGGAATACTGTAATCAAATTCAGATGAAGAGGTGTAAATCAGTTTGCAAATGTATTGCAAAACAACAGTTGTTCTAGTACCAAAAATAACATATCCTCTTTCTCATAAAAAGGCACACGAGTTCTTTTCATGGTTGGAGTCATAAAACGTAAAAGCAAACCGAAAGAAGTCAATATTATCTATGTCACGAAATCCATAGGAATGAGTACACGAAAAATCAGGAAAGGTAAGGAAATTGTTTTAATTGATTTGTGTAATCATCGAGACATATTTTAGTTTTAAAAAGTGGGTAAATTGTACCTGTTACATAGGAGCTAAATTGTAATCATTTTTGAAAATTTAGTTGGTATCAACCAGCTCAAATTTACCCAGTCAAAGAAGTAGGTCATACCAGCAAAATTTTTTATTATTTTCAGTGAAAAAATGATAATAGTTTTCCCTATTCCCCCCTGAAAATATACACACTATGTTGGAAAAATTTTGGTCAATGAAGTAACAATGTTTATTTTTAAGTTAAAGATAAAACGGTGCAAGTCTGTTAACTGCCCCGTTAGCCTTTCGCCCGGCGCAACTGAACTTTTTTGCACAGCCAGTTTCATTCGCCTTTCCCATATTAGTGGGATTAGAAGTCTGAAATTCCTTGTAGTCTTCAAACTTTAATTAGTTCTCTCATCTTTACCGGATGTATGGCGCTAACCGATTCATTAAACTAGCGCGCTTTGTCCAGGCGGGTTTTCACCGCGCCCTAACACATTTTACTTATTAAAGGCACTTATTAAAGGTACGTACTATTATTTTGTATCTTTCTTGATGCTTACTTATTTATGACTGCATTCATACATATCAATATTATTAAATTTTCATTAATTGACGTGTAGTTTTTGGCTTATTGCGGTTGAACATACACTTACAAAACCTTACCTTACACTTATTTCACAATTGAAAAATATGGACTGTATGCAAATTAGCGGAGTTTGTAAGCTCACAGTTTATAGCATCAAGAACTGTCAGCGACTAAAATGCCTAGCTTAAGACATGCAAGCTGCAAGTATTACTTAATGCTCCTAACCTTATTCATCAGGACATAACTTCAAAAAAAATTATATAGAATGAATATTTCTCAGTTTTTGAGTCAGTATGAATAATTTTGATTAAGATATATCAAAATTATATAATATCTTGCTGATGAAAATTTAACTTTATGATATTTTAATTTTTGTTTCTTAATTATATTGAAAACAAATTCCATATTTTTTATATTTGATTAATACTATTGATATATCTCACTGTTTTCAAGACACTATCATTGAACTTGACAGCTGAAAATTGTGATTATCTTAATGGTGCGTTTTGGCACATTGTGCCCGAACGCGTCCATCAAATATTGCACCCGACTGATGGTTAAATATTTCCAATACCCGCCAAGTAATTAGAAACATCTTCCGAAGTTTCAAATATAAAGTTATGTCAATGAAAAGCGTAAAACATTTGGATATATTTGAATACTTGGACGGCCAAAACAAGTTGGCGATATTTAACGGGATAGTAAACGGAATGGTCTCCATAAAACCTATAAGGAGATAAAAAAGAACACAGATACTAGCATGTTCCACATTTTCCTTAGCTTAAAATATTATTACAACGAAGAACATGAACGTTTGGTATACAAACACAAAACAGTAAGCATTTATTGAATCATTCTATCGTATGGTCAAAAGAAACCTGTTTCCCCTTTACGTCTTTTTTCCCAGGTCTTAACTTATAGTAGTATGTTCTTAGGGTACAATTTTTTTAACGTTCCCGCTAAATAGCACCATGCTCTTTTGGACACCAAAAAGTAGAAATATTGCTAAATATTTTCAAACTCATAGCTTAGTTAGATCAATAACTGTTTAGTCTCTCTATTCTAAAAAAAAGTTTTTGGTGAACGGTTTCCAGGGAAAGGCTTTTTAATTACTGATCCGTATAACACATATTTGGTATCAAACTGTCCGGATTCTTTTGAGGATGTGCAAAGTGCCTTTAGAATTTCTAAAAAAAATCTCAATTTTAAAATATTTCCATTTTTTTAGATTACGGATAAGGTTGCAGTTATAAAGCAAGAAACTATGAATTTCAAAAAAAATTGAAAACATATTTCACTGGTTTTTAATATTCAAATAAATTAAATAATCATCTTTCTATTTATAACACGAATTTAAAATATATATTTTGGGTTATTTTTAACAATATTTATATTTCTGTTGTTTAAACGGTTTTAATTATATTTAAAACTTATGTATAAATAATTTATCTTTTATTTTTTAAATAACAAATTAATATGTTTACATTTATCTTTGTCATTGTGGCAACCTAATCATTACCATATTTACAACAAAATATAAACTCGCTTTCGGAAATTTTGAACTTTTGCATTTATTTTTTACAATTATTATTATTTTTATATTCTTTTGCAAGTATGTTTTTAAGGTAGTAAAATGTGACACCTTATTTCATAATGCCAAAACGCAAACATGTAGATAACACGGGGGACTGTTTTAGAAATTAAGATAAAAATCTAAAATGTTTGAAGTCTAAACATTCGTGTCATTGCTATGAAACTGACACAACTTCGACGTTTGTTTGTTCTCATGAAGATAAAATTCTAAATTTTCGTGATGTTTACGGTAATTACTACATTTTTCACAGCCAATCGATGAAAATAGTTACAAATTTTAAGAACGTTAAATTTATTCCTGAGATGTTTCAGTGCTTCTTAATGGATCTGTGAAAAAAACATTACCTTCGGGAAATGGTAAAGGAATGTTACATTGCTCTGTTGTTAATTTTCTTGGAATTATAAGGCGACCCGCCAATTAATGTTACCATAAAGGAACTGTTAAATTTCCGCTACTGAATGTATATCCACCATTTTCTAAAGAATACCCCGGAGAAGTACTAACCCTGTTTTAAGAATGTTTTATAAAGTGAGTAAGTGCAGTGAGCAGGGTTTTGTGAGGAATTGCGAAGCGGTCCAAACGTGTCTGCGTCAGCAGTTAACGGGGGTTGGCGAGCGATAGCGAGCAGGGGGCGGTAGCTCCCTAGTTTATAAAAAAAATCAGAAAAATGTGTAGATACTTCCATATATGGCGTTCAAAAGAGTGTATTTAGCGGGAACGTTAACGGAATTGAACCATTCATTGAATAAACCTTCAATTGCTGTTATCAGGAATCACTCATTAACTGATTTTCTTTTCAGACAAGTTTGAGAACTTCACGATATTATTATCTTCTTATGTTGTAAGCATAGAGTAGTTGTAAGAGAGAGTGATTTGAACGAATGATAAAGATGCTTAGTGTGGTGGTCCAAATATTATGAATTATTTCATTTGAATATTCAAGAGATTGATATTAGGTTGGAATATATTGCCCATGTGTTTATTAATTAACGCTTCATTGAAACATCAGGTAAATATTTCTGTGTAGATTTTCTCAGTAATTTTTTATTTACCTAATAGAAATGGTTCTAAATTCAAAAATCGAGATGAAAAGTTTCAAAAAAAGTTAAGTTACAAAAAAATTGACAATCCCTTTGCCTTTGTTTAGGATTGAATGACGTCAGATCTGTTTCGGCCTTACTTTAAAGTGAAACCAACAATAGCTTTGAATATTTCATCTCTATTCTAAACAAAAATTTTTGGTGAATGGTTTCCAGCAAAAAAAATTTTAAATTCTGATCCGTATAGCACAACTTTGGTATCAAAATGTCCAGATTCTTTCCGGATTTCCGAGTAAGCTATGGTATTTTTCAAAAAAAATTCTTAATTTTAAAATAATTCCAATTTATTAAATTACGGATAGGTTACAGTTACATAGCGAGCAACTGTCGAAAAACTTATTACGACCACGACCAATTGATGCCATATTTTATGATGAAACAAATTAATTTCACGTTTTATAAATGTACTTTAAAATAATTTCCAAAATAAACACCTTCCTAAGATTGAAAGAAGTATTATATAGAAACTTCTTCTATTTTATACTAGAATTTTACATATATTTACTGAAATTTAAAAGACTGAAATTAATTGTTTGTAAACATTGAGTGTCATGTATACAGGGTGTCCCATAAATAATGGGTCACACTTCTAGGGGGATAGTAGACACCTAGACGAGTCAAAATCACTTAGGAATTGGGGGTCCCAGACCAAATCCCAGGGAGTTAAAAATGGAGCGACACCCCAAAAAATTATTGAAAAATTCATTTTGTAGAGGAACTACTATTAGTAAAAAATTAATTATGGTCTCGAAAAATGTGGTTTAATATGATCTTTTAAATTATCTTAAAAGATTTCGGTTTAAATTTTTTTTATTACAAAACAAAATTAAAAACCACAAAAATTGTGAAAACTCTGCCAAAACTTTATTTTGTATTTCGAAATCCTTTCTTTTGATTTAATAATCTAAAAGATCATAGTTGAAAACCCTTAAGTCCAAAGTTTCACGGAAAAACAATCAATATTAAATGCTTGAGAGCCTGTTAAAGCATGGTTTAAGGCAGTTTTTTGGGTCCGCAAACTGCCGTTTCGGAAACGGCTGTAGGAAACCACTTTGCGCACGAAAAAAACGAACTTTAACAGGATCTCAAGCGATGATTAAATATCAAGCGATGATTTAATATTGATGATTTTTACGTGAAACTTTGGACTTAAGGGTTTACAACTATGATCTTTTAGATTATAAAATCAAAAGAAAGGATTTCGAAATACAAAATAAAGTTTTGGCATAATTTTCACATTTTTTGTGGTTTTTTAACTTTTTTCATAATAAAACAAATTTTAAAGTGAAGACTTTTGAGATAATTTTAAAGATCATATTAAACCACAATTTTTGAGACCATAGTAAAATTTTTACCAATAGTAGTTCTTCTACAAAATGAATAGTCCACTGAAAATAGAGTTGAACCTCGGACAAATTGCAATAAAAGGTTTCTCAACGGTTTTCACTTAGGAATGACCTCAATAATAACATACTAAAAATCGGCCAAAATCGGCCGGGGGGAAGTTTAATTTTTTTTAAATTTTTAAAAAATGGCCGAAAAAAAATTAAAAAAAAACCAAAACAATAATATGGACATGTGATACATGTTTATAGGTTATTTATGAGTTTTTAAACCGAATATTGCCTTTAGTTTTGAAAAAAAATTGAAATTTCAATTTTTAAAATTAATTTGAAAAATGAGCTATATGAAAAAATTAAACCCCCCTAAAAACCTAACAAAAACATCAAAAGAGATAAATCCAACGGTTTTCATTTAGAAATGACCTAAATATTAACATACTAAAATTAAAAAATTTTACGAGTTTAAGAAGTTTAATTTTTTTTCAAATTTCCAATTTTTTTTGCGAAAAATGCATTTTTTTTCAAATTCGTGCCAAAAACTTTAGAGGCTTTTGAAAAGGTCATTTTTCGGTGGATATTGTCCACAGATAGTTATATAATGGAAATCCGGTGGAATTGACCCTCTATGAATTAGTTAATTATTTTAAATTATGATGTAAACATGCCAAAGTATTACCTTTTTTCACTTTTTACTACATTTTACCAATTTCAAAATTTTAAATAAAATAATTAACTAATTCATTGAGGGTCAATTCCACCGGTTTTCCATTATATAACTATCTGTGGACAATATCCACCGAAAAATGACCTTTTCAAAAGCCTCTAAAGTTTTTGGCACGAATTTGAAAAAAAAATGCATTTTTCGCAAAAAAAATTGGAAATTTGAAAAAAAATTAAACTTCTTGAACTCGTAAAATTTTTAAATTTTAGTATGTTAATATTTAGGTCATTTCTAAATGAAAACCGTTGGATTTATCTCTTTTGATGTTTTTGTTAGGTTTTTAGGGGGGTTTAATTTTTTCATATAGCTCATTTTTCAAATTAATTTTAAAAATTGAAATTTCAATTTTTTTTCAAAACTAAAGGCAATATTCGGTTTCAAAACTCAAAAATAACCTATAAACATGTATCACATGTCCATATTATTGTTTTGGTTTTTTTAAAATTTTTTTTCGGCCATTTTTTAAAAATTTAAAAAAATTAAACTTCCCCCCGGCCGATTTTGGCCGATTTTTAGTATGTTATTATTGAGGTCATTCCTAAGTGAAAACCGTTGAGAAACCTTTTATTGCAATTTGTCCGAGGTTCCGCCCTTTTTTTCGCTATTTTCAGTGGACTAGAATTTTTCAATAATTTTTTTGGGGTGTCGCTCCATTTTTAACTCCCTGGGATTTGGTCTGGGACCCCCAAATCCTATGTGATTCTGACTCGTCTAGGTTTCTACTATCCCCCCTAGAAGTGTGACCCATTATTTATGGGACACCATGTATAGGTTTTTTATATTATTATTTTCAATGCTTAAAAAGTAGGTTGACAAGTCTGGGTTGCAACAAAAAAATAAATATTAGAACTTATAGGTGTTAAGGGTGTTATTTAAGAATAATACATGTGACGTACTTTTGGAAAATTGGTTGAAATTTTTTCTGCTAAAATTTTAGCGGTTTAGTCGAAGGAATTTAGTCTAAAATAAGTTTCTTTTGCATATAATTATGTTTAGTATTGCATCAGTCAGATTGTATTTGCGTTGACATACAATAAATCGCAAGGCTTGATTTTGAGAAACTAGGAATTAATGTAGATCATAATTATCTGATCTTTAAACACGTGGGTAACTAACTATAAGTCTTTTTGGCAAGATGTAATAAGCTTGTCTAATTTTAAATTGAAAATCGTCAAGGCCAAAGATGTTAAAAAAAGTTCTTCAATTAGGAACTTTTTACGAATTTTTTATAAAGTGCAATGGTTTTGTTAGGCTTTGCGATGCGATCCGAAAGGTCTTGCGTAAGCAGTTTACGGTGTTTAAAATCAATATTTAGGATTAAATGACGTCACATTTTGACTTTTGACATTTTCGCACCCCTTTTTTATAAAGTCCCACTTTGAAATTAAATTAAAAAATAAATAATCATCGTAATTAAAAAAAACTTGCTCGTATATTCCTCTCTAAGATACTTCTATCAATTAAAAAAAATAAAAATAGTATTAATAATTATAATTATAATTGTAACTGTTACTGTTATTGCCATTGCTATTGTTATTGTTATTGTTACAGTCCCAGTACAGTGGGGGAGGAGGGTGAGAAAAAATGGCGAAGGTATGATGTTCGATCTGTAAGAAAGGAAGTTCTGAAATATTTGCGTTTGTTTTTTTCCGTCGATAATTTGAGATTTAAATGGAGCAAGCCAAAAATATATTATTCTAGTTTTTGGAGGAAAAATTGAAAAGCAGCAGATGGAATTTGAAAAAACTGGGACTGGTGTAAAGCGAGGTTTGGAAGATGACGAAGATAACTTTCGAGATAAAAAATTTAGGCAGGACTTTATTTTTGATAGCAAAGAATCAGAGGAGATACAAATAAGGAAGGCATTTGATAATGGAGTAAGCCAAATCAAGTTTGGATTCAGAGGTATTAAACCAGAGGAAAATATAATCAAATACTCAGAATTAAAAGCTGAGTTTAAAGGAATTTTGAACCATGAAGACGAAGTAGTTTTAACCAAGAACAAGTGTGTGCTAATAACTGCAAAGAGTTTAAATTCAGCTATTAATGTATTAAATATAAGAAATATTAACCACAAAGAAATTGAAAGAAAAATCTTCGAGAAGACTTACACAACACAATATATATTAAAAGATGTTGATCCTGAAACTCCTGTAAGCGAATTAGCGGAAGTACTTCAAGAACAGAATATTTTTGTGAAAAAAATAACCAGATTCACGAAAAAAAGGAGAAACAAAACCATCTACAACTGTTCTTATAAGAGAATTAGGATTCGTAAACAGACAAAAACTCAAGTTTGATTATGCATCACATAAAGTCTACCAATTTATTGACAAGGTAAAAATCTGCCATAGATGTTTAGACTTCGGTCACTTCAGAGCAGATTGCAACGCTCAAGATCCCAAATGCAAAAATTGTGGAGATAATCACGAAACAAGCGAATGCAGTAAAATAAATACGGAGTGTTTTAGATGTAAAAGTAAAAATCACACTGCTCTCGATATCAAATGTCCGTTTGTGAAAAAAGAATGCAAGATCGAGAATAGAGTTAAGGCAGAAAATAGATCATTTTCAGTTGCTCATAAAGAGTCGAATTCAAAAAAACTTTATTCAGAAGTAATACAGGAAAACAAGAATATACAAAGATCAATAGGAAAAGAAAAAAATCAAGATAAAGATACTGAAATGTCAAACGCGTCTTTAGACGCTAGAATAGAACGTCTGGAAAATGCTGTTGTAAATCTGACCAACATCATAACAAAGGAATTAGCTAGACAGACACCAAATCTAATCGAAGACCAAACAAACTCAAAGAAGGTCTGTGGAGACATAGAAACAAAGGTCACTGAATTAATCAAAATCAAGGTCGAAGAGCCACTGAATCGCATTACTGAAGCCACTCATCATATGGTTCAATCCTTGGAGAAGGTTCTGGGTGAAGGTGTTCATCGTGATTGGAGTGAAAGGGTAGAAGAGAGAGAATCCGAAAGAATAAGAGAGGAAAGAAAGAAAGACCTAGAGATTTTAAGCGGAGAATATGACTCATTCAAAGAAGATTTAAGCAAAAAAATAGCACAAACCTTTTCAAATTTTCATTATAAATTGGAATATTTCTTAAGACGCGCAGAAAAAGCATCTAACGACTCCGAAAGTGAAAACGACTCCGAAAGTGAAACAGAGGATCAAGATTAAAAGTGTCAATGATAAATGTATTCAAAGGAAAATCATAAATCAATTGAATATCCATTAAAAAAACTTTACCATCCGGAAGGAAAGAGACGTAATTTCTAGTAGTTGGCCGTCTCTTTCAAAACACCTGCTATGTTTTTAGCGGTTTATCAGATCAATAAATTGCCGTTGACTACATAAAATCTTAATGTGAGAAATATAGGAAATCTTGAACTCTTGCAGATTATTAAAAGGAACAATTGTGTCAAAGCCAGTCGTTTTCTGCAGCAAAAGACACAAGACTACCCAACTCAACTCAACTCAACTCAACCCAGTACAGTACCGAAAAACGGTACTCCATTATTTTTGGGTTGGTAAATAAATCCTTGGGATGGAAGAGGAATCTACTAGTAACTAAAATCATTTAATACGAAGTAATGTTTTTTTTTTCAGACATGGAGGAAAGATTTCTCAATTCTGGCCGTAACTGCACGGCTTTACTGTGCACGGCTTTCCTCGGGGTTTTAGTCCTAGGCACCAACAAGTTGGCTGCTCAGTTGTTCATAGCTTGCATGGACTTCTTTAATGTTGGGAGAAAAGAGGCTTCGTTTCCCTTCACACTAGTCCAGATCTTGAGAAGCATGTCAGGTAAAAACTTATGGTACAATTCCGTTATCAATCACTAGAATTATTGGAAAAACTTGGGTCAATTGAGTTGGTTAGAATGAACGTGGCATAAACAGTCCACTGAACGTAGTTTTTACTAACTAAAGGTTAATGTTGTTAAAAGCTATCAAAACGTTTAAGGTAGAAATCCACTCTTATTAGGTGTTTGCAATGATTTCTCCGAGGTCTGAAATGACAATTCGAAAGTTAACTTGATACAAATAATTACTTATTGCTTTATTTTGCAGGACCCATGACAGGATATTTAGGCCGAAAGTACGGAGCTATGGCCGTGACGGAATTTGGTTGTCTTCTTTGTGTGGTGGGCGTTGGAGGATGTTTCTTCGCCAAAAATATCACGGCAGTTTCCATTCTATGGGGAGTATTTTATGGTTAGTGCGAAAAAAATTCTTCTCTTTAGATTTATCTAGAGAGCCTGTATACGAGAGAGAGGCAACAACTCGCTTAAAAGCGTCTCTGTGCATCCAGTTCTGTCCAAAATTCTGTCCAAAGTGTATCATGCCGCTTGTCTCGCGTCCCATGCTAATCCTATGGAGGGAGCCGCCTGTGGCGAACAGAAAACCTGTTTACCGATCTGCGCGCGGTATACTGAGTTGTCACCTCTCTCTCGTATACAGGCTCTCTAGATTCATCTAATGCTATTTAATCGCAAATGATGATTTTTTTAAAAAACAGTTTTGAACGTGCATAAATTTTAAGAATACAAGTGCATTTTGATCAGTTTGATACATAGGATTTTGTTGATACAAGATATGTAAGTAAAATTTCTACTTAATAATTAATTCAACATCTACATAACTTATTGGAGCTCTTTCATCGAAAAGATGAGGAATGTTGTAGCCAAAATTTTATTTTAGAGGCAAGTTTTAACATACTACTCATAAATAAGAATGCATGCATGGAGTTATAAGAATAGATCATGCTCATTTAGGTTTGCAGTTAATTTTTAACTACATTAACAGAGAAAAACTTTGTGAATGAATTGAAATTTGAGCCACAGTTTGTCATTCACTTAATTTTTACTTTACCTTCCTATTATAGAACTAAGTTATATTAAAAATACTATTATAATTTTTAATAAGGCTACAATTTAATTCCAGGTTTAGGAACCGGCTTAGGAAGCCTCTTGATCCCACACATTCTGCGAGACTTTTTTGACAAAAACTACGACAAAGCTCACGGATACTACATATCCGGAGCAGGAATTGGAGGTTTCTTGCTACCATTATTGCCGGACACTCTTTTAAACCAATACGGACTACCAGGAACGTTCCTCATAATTTCTGCATTGATGTTCAACTTCATCGTGGCGTCGCTTATTCTAAGGTTTCTAAAACGTGGCCCCCACATGTTTGATAACCCTCAGGTCGAAGTTAAGAGCAATGAAGAGCTCAAGAGAGTGGAAATTGATAATGCATCTACTTCCAAACAAAAACTAACTCGGTTAGAACTTACTGTTATTAAATCAAATGAAACAGCCTGGCGCATTTGCGAAAATGCTAGGAAGGATCAGCAAGAGCCACATAAACCAGAACTCAATGCTAAGACTGAATTACTTGATGTTTCAAAACTCAATACTACGCAATCAGAAGAATTAAGTGCACCAGGCACTAAAATAAAAAACAATATCAGCATGACAGAGAAAGAGAAAAAGGATGCTGGAAATCTGGCTTTTACTGAACATCAGAGAAACGAAACCTCTGGGAATATTGTACTCGAAGTGCTTCAGATATTCATCGACCCTTCATTTGTGATCATTCTTATCACCCAATGCATTTACATATTTGTCTATAACACGGTTTATACGACAGTCATTGACTTTGCAAGGGACGTCGGAGTTCCCCCTGATCTAGAAGTTTATATCCTGATGAACATTGGCCTAACGGATGTTGTTGGTCGAATAGCTCTTGGATACGTTACCGACGGCGGTTGTATGTCCCAATTGAACTTTTACGTGTTGTCGTTTATTCTGTTAGGAATAATGTTGCCCATCATGACTGTTATTAAAAGTACTTTGATGCTCATGATCGTCCAGTCTGTTATAGGATTGGTATTGGGAGGGCTTGCAATGATAAGTGTTGGCCTGATGTTTGGCTTCATTGAAAAAGAAAATATGATAATAGCCACGCCTTGTAGATTTTTCTTGTACCCTTTCCTAGGATTTGCTAAACCTTTTCTTATAGGTAAGTGGAATAAAATATGTTTTAACGTTTTCTTGGTTAAAATATGCTTGTGTTAATTCGAAATCTACAACTATCCCAGTTAACATGTAACCTTACGGTCTACCTTATTTTTTACTGTAATTAGGGTCTCGAAAACAAGGTTTGCCAAAAAAAGGTTGTAGAAAAAGTGATAGAAAACCATAAAAAGAACCTTCTCAAAACCAATCAGTTGGGATTTATGTGTTTAAAGTTCTGGTTTACTGGCTTGTACAAATTTTGGTCGTAAACCGCTACAGTGAATGTTGCATCCCAAGCAGGGCGGCCGAGAGCCAAGCCGGGCCCGGGGACAAAGTTGAGAAGCGGGCCCCCCCAGTCCAGGCCCCTTACCTAGATCCATTTTAAATTTTTACTACCCTTATCTTTATGATCCTAAAGAACACTCAGGGTGGATGGCTCAATTAGTTAACAGATGACCCATCTAGCACGCAGCGGAGGATCCAGGATTTGGGGGGGGGCTAAGAATTTTCATAAACCAATTGAGTTTTCTTGTTAATGATAATACGTAAAAGGTAGTGAATTATCCTACTCAAACCACTAAAAGGGGGGTCTGGGGGTCCTCCCCCAGAAAATTTTTGGAAATTTAAGTCAAAAACCCCACCTTTTCAACTCGTTTTGGTACACCTCATTCGAATTTCGGATATAGATTTTTTGCGTTTTGACAAACTTAGTAAAATATTAAACGTTTGGGGGGGGCTTCAGCCCGAAAGCCCCCCCGTAGATCCGCCACTGCTAGCACGGGGTTCAAGGGGGAACCCTCAAACATATAGATTGTTGGTGTTTTTACCCAATTTGTCGTGCTTTTTTTACCCTGTAAAACTGAGCGTAGTAAAGCTCTCGGCTATATTTTAAGGTAAATTATGTTGAACACACATTATCAAAATAATTAAAGCAAAACAAATTATTATAGAATTGCAGTCTATAAAGTACTAGAGAAAAATTGTGTAAATGTCTTTCCTTAAGCCTTTAAGAGTTCAAATACGGCAACACTGACTGTCACAGTAAAACTGTTGAATTTTCTAGAACAAACTTTATTTTGCTTCTGTATAAAATTCTCCTATTTCACAAAATATAACACAAAAAAATTGTTTTAATAAGTATTATGTTATTTTAATTATATTTCAAATATACCCTCGTATGAAAACGGAGTATTTCACCAGTAACCTCTGGTTTGAGGAATATAAATATTATTACTATATTCCTCAAACTAGAGGTTACTGGTGAAATACTCCGTTTTCATACCCTGCCTTTCGGAAATTTACGTCTGTTCTAGGAATGCCAAAGCCATTCCAGCAGATGAGTGGAGGACTAATCAATGGTCACCACTTTTTCCGTTATAGTTGGCTATAGTCCGTGTAAAACTAGTAGTACTTTCCCTCCGCTCTCTTACCTTGCCTTCCTATGTCGTGCTGATGAGGAAACCGGTTCATCGCTGGAGACGACGCTTGAGAGCTGGAGTTTTCTCATACCCTCGTATGTTGTTATGATTAAAGGAATCACATATTCCAAAATAAATTTTAAATTGATTTTCATAAACGTAGTAAAATTTTTGTTTGAACATTCCTTTTAAAAATATCATTAAAAATATGATTCTATGATATATTCGGTTTCTGTAAATATTGTACTAATGTAGTTATATTATATTTATACGGGGGGGTCCCAAAATTAACTGAATTATTTCAAAAATTAATAAAAAATTAACTAAATGAGATAAAAACAAGCGCTTTTCTGCAAACTACTTTTTCAGCCTGGAAGTTTTTCAACCCAAAACTTCATAGTTCTCAGCCGTTTCTAGAAAAGCATGAACTCAATCGAAAAACAATGGCCCAAATTACTATTTTTAAAAACAGGGTTATTAAAATTTGAAATAATAATAATAAATAATTCTAGAATCAAATAAAAATTATATTGAACCCTTCTTTCCAGTTAAATTTGCGTATTTTAAAGCAATTTGGCAAATTAAGCTTAATAGATTTGTGAATAAGAAACATTTAAATTGTAACATTCCTAAACCCTTAATTTTTTAAGTCTCTGTGGAGTATGAAATTTCGTATAAAAAACTCCCAGGCTTTAAGAGTAGTCAACAAACCGTATGTTTTTATCTCCTTTATTTTTTTATTAATTTTGTAAGAGTATATTATTTAATTTTGGGACAGCCTGTTACAATGACACAGACAATATACATTACTTTTTAACAAAATTTAAAAATCCTTTATTCTTAAATTTTATTTCTATTTAATATTGTAATAAATTTTCTTGTTTTAATGATTTAAATTTTTTCATCATATTTCATTTAATAATGGAATAAATTTTCTTGTTCTCGAATTAAATTTTTTTATGGTTTACAAAACTTTTCATTATCGAAAACTTCAATTTTTTTTAAAGAAAATTAAACAAACAGCAACCCTCCAGCATATGTAAAACAAGAGACAGAAACAACTAGAAAAATACAAAGATGTATAATACTTTCAAATGTATTTGATAGCTGAAATTTCTATTATATAAAAAATGAATAGAATACTCACCTAGACGTACGGTACGGTCATCTAACGTTACCAGCTTTTTCAAGTACGGTAACTTTATCAGGAAGAAAACTTTATTGGTTTAAAAAAAATTGACTATTTTTATAAACAGAATACACGTTTAACTAACGCTTTCTACAACTACATCCAGTGGGTAAATGGCTTGAAACTAAAATTGTCTCCACTGTCCTTTGTGGTATTTTCCATTTGGTCAAGGGGAGGAAAGGGGGCCTCATTTCCTGTTTGTTCTGGCTAACGAAAGACCTTTCCGCAAATAGGGTTGGGGGGTGTCCGGGGGCCCGGGGCCCGTTCACAGGAAGAAGGGGTAGTTGGGAGAAAAATCTATGAATGGGTATTCTTGTTTCAAAACGTTTAGTAGTGTATCCCAAGATGGAGATTCTTTACGGGCCCCTATAGGGCTGGGAAAATCCCCGGGCCCGGGGAAAAGTGCCCCTTTTGCCCCCCCCTGTCGGCGGCCCTGATCCCAAGTGCCCAACAATCAGAGAGAAATTCCACGTTCTATATAACGAACTGTTAACATATATGTTAAAAAATGTGATTGTTTATACTTATTTAATGTTTGAGCAAACAGATGGATTTTGGTAGTCCTGTCATGTGCAAGGTAGAATTGACTAAAGCTCAATGCTAAAAATTTTGGTTTTTCAGATCCGGCCCAAAGTTACCCCCAAAAAAGGTAATTTTAGCCCAAAATTTCAAAAACATTTTTAAAATTTTAAAAAAATCCCTGTTGAACCCTCTAATTAGGACATTTTTTGTTTACTAATTTAATTTGCTTTAAATAGGAGAAAAACCATTTGGGAAAACTCAAATTGGGCCAAAGTTACCCCATTTTACAATATCTGACAGTTGTTACTGATTTAATATTAAATCCTGTATCAACCTGTTTCTAATTTTCAGAATACTTCAGGGAAGGCCATGGATCCTACAATGGGCTAATGTTCTTATTGGCTGGAATGTGTTTCTTCAAAGCCTTTTTATCTTTGCTTTTACCTGCTGCCAAGCGATTCAATGAAAATGGAAGACGAAATGACAAATCATAAGCATGAGGTACAAGAAGAAAAAATATTTTAAAACCTCATAAAAAGTATTTATTTCTACCTCATTAGAAGATTATTCCAAAATGAATCGTCAGTTTGAAAAGCGAATAAGTCCAAAAACCAAGTTTTGAGAAAGTCCATAACTGATAAAGGGACATCCATAAATTACGTGAGGTCAAAAAGGGAGGGGAGGGGTTTGGAAAACTCTAACCAAATCTCACCAAGGGGGGAGGGGGGTCAATTAAAATCTCACGTCAACTTTTTTTAGGTTAGAAATTAAACGATTTTTTAAGTATGAGAAAGGGATAATACCCACAGATACGATACTGTGGTGATTTTTAGGCGGAAAAATGTCCTTTTCCCCACATCATTAATGATGGAAAAGTTTTAGATGCTGTGTTGAAAGCACAAAATGCAAACGAATAGGATAGAATTTTTTTTAAAGGTTGTAGGTAAATCTCACGTGGGGGGAGGGGGGTCCAGTAAAATCTCACTAAATCTAGCCAAGGGGGGAGGGGGGTCTGTGTGTGTGTCTGTCTTTTTTTAGAATATGCGTGCATCTAGACTTTTATGATGGCCTCGGCGACGCTTATCGGGTAGTGGATATCTTCCCCCATCTCTTTGTGTGGTTAGGTAAGGTCAATTAGCGAACAAAAGAGTTCCCATCCAACCCCCTAACCATACAAAGAGATGGGGGAGATATCCACTGCCCGATAATCGTCCTCGAGGTCATCATAAAAGTCTAGATGCACGCTATAAGTCATTACTGGAAAGATCCAAACAGTCCAGGATATGTTCAGCAGAGGCCTGCTGAGCTTGCCATATTAGAGCGAACCTTAAAAATCTTTCAGCCATCATTGAGAGACTTTTTGTGGGGCCGCTTGCCAATCTGGACATCACAGTTCGAGAGGACCTGCCACAACCAAGAAAAAACGAAGATCCCGCTTAATGCCCACATACCAGTGATGGCAGGGGGATCTTCCACTCACTTGGAATTTCAGATAGTATTATAATATAGTTTTATTTTTTAGTCCTGCAAAACCGAATCTCTAATATCCATATCGGAACCATCGATGACTGAAGAGAACCTTACGGCTAAGCTCGCACTAGACTTTTGTCACGGCGACAGAGACAAAATAATCACCCTGGCTATTGCAAGAAGCATAGACGACGAGACTCTTGGCCGATTGCCTAGAATCTCATCATAGAAATGCATTGCTCTCGAGTGACCTAGTGTTTATAGTCACGGTGACAGAAGTCTCAAGTGCGTGCTTAGCCTAAAGAGTGACATATGTGCAACTATTTCTCAAATTGCTCCAAATATCGATGTTGGCACTTTGGTGTTACCCAATTTTGGATGTTTGTTGTTATGTTACCCCAATGTTGAAGTTAGGATGAATTAGAGAAAGAATCTCCAAGATGATTCGGGCCTGCGATGAAAAAAATACCAGAGAAGTAAGAGCTGTATTGTGCAACATAATATGCTGTGAATAACTGTATAAAAGTATGGAGAAATAAAATACATTGCTTTTTTTTCAAGTTTTTGGTGAACGGTTTTCAAAGAAAAACTTTTTAATTACAATTACAGATATATGATTATTAAGTGGTAAAAGTAATAATGCGTAGAGCTGGGCTGAATTACAAATAAGTGGTTAAAATAAAATGTATTTTATTTTCAGTCATCATGGCGGGTAAAGAAAGAACTAGTACAAAATTGTTTTGCTTCAGCTAATAAAACAGAGTAAAAAAAGCAGAAGTAGTTTTTAAAATATTCACCTACATCATCTCCTTCTTTCTACCAAAAACAAATAAAGTTTAACATATATGATGGTTAGAAGGGTGGTCCTTATTTTTAAAGTTTGGAAATCTTCCCTCAAATTGTTCCATCATACAAATAAATGATTTTTGCAAAATTTTAGCTCAATCAAAAATTTTAACCCGTGCCATAAAAGCTTTAAAGTTTAAAAAAAAATACAGATTTTTTTACAAAACGTAAAAAAACAAAGATTAAACCCTCCTATCTTCTTCTTGATTTTTTCATGAGAATATAATATAATTATAGTTATAATGTTCCAGATTCCATTCTTCTATCACCGCTCTTTGAAATATACTCTCAATTTAAAAGAAATTTAAAGAAAAGGGAACGAAGATATTTTTTAATATGGTTATAAAAAGAGCTACGATAAATAAGCATTCTGGTTCATCGTCATTCCTAGCTTTCCATTACTCTTGCATTTGATATTTTTCTAACGAAAAGTATAAAATTCCCAATGGGCAATACCAACATTTTTTGAAAATAAAAAAAATGCATTTTTCCAGTAAAGGAAATAGATCTAAATCCAAAAATCCACATGATAAGTTTCAAAAAAATTTAGCTAATTAAATATTTGAAATTAAAATCTCCAAGCCCTTTGTCTTTGTGTAGGGTAAAAGTACGTCACAACTGACTCATACACACTTTAACGAGAAACCCAACAATGATTTTGATTTGTTTAAACAACTAGGGGGCTACCGCCCCCTGCTCGCTATCGCTCGCCAACCCCCGTTAACTGCTGACGCAGTAACTTTTGGACCGCTTCACAATTCCCCACAAAACCTAGCTCACTGCACTTACTCACTTTATAAAACATTCTTAACACAGGGGTAGTACTTCTCCGTTGGTACTCTTTCAAAAATGGCGAATATTTATTCAGTGGTGGAATTTTATCATTTCCTTTATGGTAACATGAATTGGCGGATCGCTTTATAATTCCAAGAAAGGTTCATATATAGTTCCCGCTAAATATGAACCTTCCCTTAATGTATCTGTGAAAAACACATTACCTTAGGGAAATGGGTAAAAAAATGTTTACATTGCTCTGTTGTTAATTTTCTTGGGGTTGAATTCCGTTATAGTTCCCGCTAGATATCACTAATCTCTTTTGGACACTATAAAGTATAAATATTGCTAAATTGTTTCAAATTCATAGATTAAAGTGTTTAATTAGATCTATAACTATTCAGTTAATCATTAAAAATTAGAAAAATTGGTTTACATTTGAATATTGAGCGTTCGAAAGAGATTGGCGATATTTAGCGGGAACTATAACGGAATTGAACCCCAAGAAAATTAACAACAAAGCAATGTAAACATTCTTTTACCCATTTCCCTAAGGTAATGTTTTTTCACAGATACATTAAGGGAAGCATTGAAATATCTCAGGAATAAATTTAACTTTCTTAAAATTTGTAATGATTGACTGTTAAAAATGTAGTAATTATCTTAAACATCGCGAAAATTTAGAATTTTATATTCATGAGAAACAAACTTCGAAGTTGTGTCATTTTCATAGCAACGACACCGAATGTCAAGACTTCCAAAATTTCCATCCTTATATCTAAAACATTCACCCGTGTTATTTAGTTGTTTGCGTTTTGTCATTATGAAATAAAGAGTTACATTTTACTACCTTAAAAAACATACTTGCAAAAGGATATAAAAAATAAATGCATAATTCAAAATTTCCGAAAGCGAGTGTATTAATTTATTATTTAAAAAATAAAAAATAAATTAATTATATATAAGTTTAAAATATAATGAAAAACCGTTTGAACAACAATTAAACCCTTTGTGAACAACAAAAATATAAATATTGTTAAAAATAACACAAAATATATTTTTTAAATTCGTGTTATAAATAGAAAGATGATTATTCAATCTATTTGAATATTAAAAAACCAGTGAAATATGTTTTCAATTGTTTTAAAATTCATAGTTTCTTGCTTTGTAACTGCGACCTTATCCGAAATCTAAAAAAATGGAAATATTTTAAAATTGAGATTTTTTTTAGAAATTCTAAAGGCACTTTGCACATCCTCAAAAGAATCCGGACAGTTTGATACCAAATATGTGTTATACGGACCAGTAATTAAAAAGCCTTTCTCTGGAAACCGTTCACCAAAAACTTTTTTTAGAATAGAGAGATTAAAGCATTAATGAAATTCATTTCTTTCGGGCTTGTAGGCCGTGGTCTAAAATAAAATATAAGGTCCAGACGTTTCGTCGGAAGCTGTGTCCGACGAAACGTCTGGACCTTATATTTTATTTTAGACCACGGCCTACAAGCCCGAAAGAAATGAATTTCATTAATCAAACCGACTGAAAAAGTCTTCATGCTTAAATTAAAGCATTGTTTAAAATCAATGTAAAGGGTACGTCACATTGGGAAATTGGACGATTTAACGCCCTTTTTTAAAGTCGAACTTTGAAATTGCATAAAAAAATTAATAATAATCGTAATTAAAAAATTGTTGAGCGTATATTCCGCTCTAGGGTACCTCTATCGAATAAAAAAATAAAAAATAAATAGTGGTATTGCCCATTAAGCGCTGTTTAATTTTGAGATAGCATTTTGTTTTAGAGTATTTTCACCCCCACTTAAAAGTTGGTAGAGAAATAAGTAGATGGCAGCAGCGAAATAAATTCCGAATAAAGTGAAAAACCTTTTTCTCCTATTAAAAACCATTATGAGATACTCTTGTAACACGGACAAAATTCATATTTATTAGACCAAATTGAGGGTTTATCAGCAAAACTTGGAAATAAAGTGCGCAAAGCCAATCAAAAACATTTTGGCATTGTAAATTTATCTACATTAAACAGGTGTTAAGATAAATAAAATACAAAAGTTTTTACACAAAATTAAGGAAACATTACTACTTTAATAGGGTAATTGATATATGGAACGCGTTGCCAGAAAATATAGTAAATTCAAAGGGTGTGTATGAGTTAGAGCTAAGATTAGACAATCAGTGGGATTTAGTGAATGAATAAACAAGACCAGCCTTGTTGGGCTTCGAGCCTGTAGCTGGTCGACAATATTTGCATTTGTATAAAAATTTAATTCATCCTGGTAAGACTAAAAAAGTAACCAACTATGTAACAAATATAAATAGGAAACTATGCTTTTCAGGTAATTAGGCTTTAGAAAAGTATTTGATACATTTGTGTTCATTATATGGGCTTTATTCAAAAAATCCACCAAGGTTTACATGCGAAGTTTCTTTATTTTCCAGGAAAAAAAATTAAAAAGTAAAAGTAACATGACTAAAATATAGGCAGCATTTTAATCATATAAAATTCTGAAAAAAAAACACGTTAAAATATGAGTTAAATTATTTAAGGTTTAATAATTTCAAAAAATAAATGAATATCCATGTAAAAAAATTAATAAGTAATAACAGAATGGAATTCCGAGGATGGGGGACTTGGAATCGGCCATTTCCCACTTTTTTTACCCATTTCTATCACTGCCTATGCACACGCATATGAAGTTAGGTCTAGTTGAAAGAAGTTAAAAATGAATTTTTTGTTACTCATGGCATAACCTTTTAATGAACGATTACTCCCATGCACTAGATTGGCTATAGATTATTTAAAGTAATTTCAGTACAAATTATCATTTAAAGGAGCTTAAATTAATAGTTCATAAATATTTACATAGTTTACATACAATTTCGACTTTATTTTGACTACCAATTAAATTTCGGATCATTTTCTAATTTTAGATAAAGTTACAAGTCCTTATGTACAGCAGTCTCCCCATACCGTTTTCCATAAAATGCCAAGGAAATACATATTTTTGTCTTGAAATATAAATATATTTTGAATATTTAATAAATATTCTGAGTTATGCATCGTGGTAGCAGTATTTTATAGTTTTCGTTGCCATTTAAAGAAATTTATAATTTATGCACAAAATAAATTTCGTATTTTAATTTTCAGAGTATTTCAGAGAAAAACAAGGATCCTACAAAGGACTTCTATTTTTTATGACGGGACTGTGCGTTTTTAACGCCATACTGGCATTGCTTTTGCCTGCTTCTAAGAGATTCAGAGATAAGAGACAAGCAAGATTATAAGACTTACAAAAGGATCAAACATGAACTTCCAATTTTGTGAAAATTCCATCATTTTACAAGAAAGTTGTGTTGGAAAATGTGACTTAAAATCGTTTTTGAAGACCGAAAAAAATACTGTATACAGTGCCATATTTGTTTGGCATTTTTCGGTTATGAAGATTGTTCCTATTTTGTACTGACGACTTGAACTGTTTTGTAGAAAACTTTTTTAAAAGTTCTTAATAATAATTCTTTCAAAAATTAGTTTCATTAAGTTTTTTTTAATAATGTATGGTGTTTTCATTTTTTAATTGAACTATTAACACAAGTTAATTTATGAAAATTATGTGAGATAATATAACATTTCTTTAATAAAGAACTAAATCGCTTTTAAATATTTAGCATGTAAAAGAGAGAGAGGGAGGAAAAAATAAAAATTATATTAACACTATTGAACGTTAAAATGATAATGAAACAAAATTTAGACACGTATTAGGGAAGAGTGGGGTAATAAAGATTCAAATGGGGTAGTAAGAAACATTCAAAAATTCCACAGGATTTTCCTTTATGTTTATGAAGTTATTTTTTTACAGAATGTTTATCTCATTATCAGCTTTCTTTGAAAAAATAATGCACATACTAAGTAAAAGGGGAAGGGGGATTTTACTTGTTTCTTAATATCCCAAAGCGACTGTATCTTGTTACCCCACGAGGGGTAATAAGAAACATGCTAGTTATTTTACTAATTAAAACAATTAAAAAAGGAAGGTATTAATGTAATCTTAGGAGAGTATTTTATAACTCCATTAATTTTCAAAAAAAAAATTTAATCTTCTGATATAGGGTAGGTGGGGGCAAAGCCACGCAATTTTCAGTATTTTTAACATTGTCGTCGAAAGATGGTAGATAATCCCGAAATTTCAATTGGAGATGTTAGATTGAGATCCTACCTACAAAACCAATCCAAGTTTAAACTCTTATCGATGGTATTTTAGGAGAAATTTACAATTTAGTAGAAAAAAAATTCGCGGGGCTTTGCCTCGCAAAATGGGGCAAAGACCCGCACTTGCAAATCTTGGTGCCCAAATGAAATAAACAGTGTTAAGCAGAATTTTTCATTATAAAACCACTAAACTAATGCTCTTAATGTTGTTTTAATATTTCTAAGCCAACCAACAATATTAAATATAAATATGATCAGTTTTAATGAAAATTGTCAATCTGTTGTAGCAATTAATTTCAGATTGACCAAATATCTTTCAAAAGGGAGAAAGGATGGTTTCAGGTAGAGGGTTGGCATCTCGGACACTCTTTAGAGATCAAGTAGTCCCATTTTCCTTTTGGGACGAATTCCTGAGCTTTTTAAGCTGCGTAGATTTGCCCCAAAACACCTGCGTGGATTTGCCCCGTTTTAATTTATTTTGAAAAACAAGCATTATTATTTTTAGAGACATGTTGAGGCAATTCTTTCAAAGTGAAACTGAAGTTGAATTGCTATCTTATCATTGGGCTATTTGTTTGTATTTCTCCTCAAGCCCTATTTTATGTAATTTTTAAGTAAAAGATCAGAAAAATTACATCAAAATGATGAAAAACAAACTTACAGCATTTTTTAAACTCATGAGTGACTTAGGGGTACGAACTTTCGCAGAACAATAGGTCACAGTAAGACAAACCAACCACCTGGTTTTCAACTTTTGAATCGATCATTAACAATTAAAAATCGCGGTGCGTGGTTTTGCCTCGTGCGGGTTTTTACCCCCACCTACCCTATGCCCAGTTAAAAGTTAGTCTAAAAAAGTTACAAGTTGAAAGTTTTGTGTGTGAACAACCCTATATAACCCTATATACAACCCTTTTGTATGAAACATTTTGAAAATCATCACAAAACAGATCAAATGGGGCTTCTCTTACTTCATTTTGTGGGACTAATAAGTTTTTTCCCCAAAAAAGAAATCAATTCTTTTTAAATTGATATTTTTTGTCTCATAACCCACCGTTTTCTAGAAAATGTAGTAAAAATAAACTTAATTAAATTTAAATTTTGAACTTAATAAATGAAATAATAACAATAAAGTTATAAGATAATGTAGAGAAAAATACTATAAATTAACTTTTATGGATAAAATGCTAGTGTTTCTTATTACCCCATAGTTTTGTTTAAATGGGGTACCACAACCCTAAATTGAAGAACGAAAGGTGAATTATATAGCCCTTTGAACCTCCTCAAGAGTTCACTAATAAAATTCCATAAGAACTTTATAGCAAAAACAAGATAAATTGAAATGGTTGAAAAAGTATGACTTTAGGTGGATGATTTTTCTGGCCGCATCATTTCAAAAGGGAATTTTTCACTGAAATAATCATTCTAAAGCAATAAAATTTGTACGGGATATAAAGTATGTCATGAAGATATTTTGTGATTTTTTTTTCAGATTTATACGCCCACACACAAATCTGCAAATTAAGTGTTTCTTATTCTCCCAGTTTCTTACTACCGCACTCTCCCCTACTCGTATATTGTGTCCCTATAGGCATCTTTATCTTTATCTGTATTATTTCATTATTTTTATTATAAGCATATTAATTATTAAGTCTAAAAAGTAAAACCCCTGTAAAAAGTAAACCAGGGCATTTTTATACATAGCGGTAGATTTAAAATATAATTACAACCAAAAATGTCGTAAATTTTTATTTATTTGTTTTCTGTAAACATTTTTATTACCGTTTAGAAAATGTTGAACGAAATGATAATGTCAGTAAATGAGTGATTTATTAGTTGAAACAATATTTAATGGTTGGGCAGAATTTTTTCTGCAAGGGGACAAAGTTAAAGAAGGTAATATGATCAAAGATTTAGGGGTGATAGTAAATGAGGACTTTAAATGGGTTCATCAGCATCAGTGTTCATCTGCTAGTAAAAAGGCTAATAGGATATTGGGATACATTAAAAAAACTGCTTCTTCAAGGTCCGAGGATATTATTTTGCCACTATACAGAGGCTTGGTGAGACCTCATCTAGAGTATGCTGTTCAGTTTTGGTCTCCATACTTAAAAAAAGATATTGATTCAATTGGAAGGGTTCAGCATAGGGCTACTAAAATGGTCAAGGGTATATCCAGTTTAAGTTATGAGGGAAGATTAAAGAAGCTAAATATGTTCACTCTAGAGAAAAGAAGGATTAGAGGGGATTTGATTCAATTTTTTAAAATGGTAAAGCAAGGGGACACAGAGGGACTAGATTTCAATACGGGTAATAGAACAAGGGGTCACAATTTCAAGTTGAATAAAGTAAAATTTAAGACGGATTGTAGAAAGGCATTATTTTTTAATAGGGTAGTGGATAGATGGAATGCGTTGCCTGAAACAATTCGTCGCTTAAGGCGCAAAATGACATAACTGACATTTTGGCCATTTTGAGTTATGCATCAATCTTTATGCAAATCCCGGCCCCGGATCACCTGGCACCAACGATTTTGCGAAAAAATGACTCAAATCGCTGCAATCGTCAATTTTGTCATTTTAGCATAACTGCATTCGTAAGGCAAAATGACATAATTGCACGCCTTTCATTGATATTGTTAGGGACGCCGCCACAGAGAAGCATTTCATCTCAATCCCCGGTCAAAAAGGCCTAAAATGAAGGTTTAAAACTATAATTATATTATTTTCTTTAATTAATAGCCAAACTGTTTTTTTCATCTCCTGCAAAATAGGGAAAATGCAGTTATGTCATTTTGCGCCTTAAGCGACGAATTGTAAATTCAAGTGGGGTAAACGAGTTCAAGAGGAAAATTGACAGATACTGGGATTCCGGTAGTTTGAGTTAAAAAGACTGGACCAACCTTGCTGGGCTTACGCCTGTAGTTGGTCGACTTAATTTGTATTTGTATTAATATATTAAGTCATCAGGATGCGTAATATAATTTTGGCCAAATATCATAACCTAGTTTGAAAAACATTAAAACTATTAAAAAAACTCACAAATTTCAATATTAAAAATTCACTGTTTCCATTTAATTCATCCTAAACATCGGAGATTAAAAAACATACAAATATCTGCAACAGAAAGCATATTTTCAAAATCTCCCACATTAATTACATTAACAAGCCTTATAATAAGAAGGAAATGGCCGAGCATGGTAATCCAATGAAGCAAATCGGCTGAGAAGATTTAAAGTTTCCAAACATCGTTAATAGGCTATTTTTATCACTGTTTAATTCATCCACTTTCACAAGAATTGATAAGAAAACGTTTTTCTCATTGAAGACATCACGATTCAGTGGTGAACGGTTCAATGCACTTGAGATGTAAATTTGACGACAGTTTGGGTTGCTTCACATGTGTTAGCAGTTTCTTTTATTCGAATCAATTTAAATTTTTTTTGGTTATCTGAGATAGGAATGAAGTTCCTGTTATTGAACGTGTACAAAGAAGCATTTCGTTTAAAATACGATTTAATAAGGTATTTTATAAAAACTTTTAGAATTAGTAATAGGACATTATAGTGGGATCTTCTTTGCAATACTTTTTCCTTGGAATTAATTAACACAAAGTTATATATTATGTAGTAACAATGTTTCATAATAAATAAAGTTCTTTCAAATATAATTCACTTTTGATGTGGTACTTATGTCTGCATTTAGGACAACCAATTTTAATTCTTTAGTGATATTTGTAACAAAAAAATTACGTTACCGAACACTCTTTTCATAATAAGAGAAAATATTCCACAGCTGCACATATTTTTAAAGCACTGTTTTTTCAATTTTCACTTAGTTTTAAGTTAAATATTTAATAATTAGAAATTGAAATAATAAATAAGGTAAATGTGGGTATAGTGGACACTGTACCAATAGTGGCCACATAGCTGATTAATTTTAAATAAAACGAGTTAGAGGCATCGAACAGCGTCAAAATTCATAGGCATACTAGATTTTGAAATCAGGTAAGCTGATAAATTATCACCGATACCACAGATCAGCATGGGAAGGATATTTAAATATTTGAAAATAACAACATCGGCCGAGTGACTGAAATTTGATTTTGCTTATTGAATCGCTTAAGGAAACGGGTAAGTCGGAACTGATTTTTTCGTATTTATTACCGCTTGATTGACTTTTAAATTTATATCAAGATAAATAAGAGTGTATAAAATAATACCGAATAAAATTTATTTGAAAATGCTGTCTTTACGAGGATTTATGGGGGAGTCCACTTTACCAACACATAATCTTAGATTTTCCAATAGTGGCCACCGCAATGGCGTCTAATAGAAACATAAATAATACTTAATTTGAATCAGTTTTTTCATAAACTGTTGACTGTGCTTTAAAATGAGTGTTAAATAAATTTGGTTTCATTCTGGCTTCGGGAACCAATGTTTCTAAAACATTGAATTACATGCTAAATTCCTCTCAAATCAGCTACAGCGTAGACTTTGGGCCGAAAACTATCAATTTTTTTTAAATAAAGCTAATTTAATTGAATCTAAAATACATTTCGTTGGGAAGGAAGATTTAATTAGAACTAGACGACTATACCAAGAAAACCCCCTCAATTTCATGCAAAAACCCCTCATATAGGCAGAAAAAGACAGGTGTCCACTATTGATGCAAGAGGTGTCCACCATAGAAGCAACAGCTTCATCTATGTGGCCACTATAGATGCAATTTGGAGCACTTTTAAAAAATTAATTAAAAATACTTTGCCCAATCTAATTAAAGTTTTTAATAGTAAAATCAAAAGAAGAAGATCCAATTAACCTAAAAATAGGATGATAACAGTTTCGAAGCAAATTGATTGGTATTTATTAAGAATTTAAGCAAAAATTTTCCTTAAAGTGTCCACTATACCCACATTTACCTTATACACTGAAGATAAAAAAATCTGGTACATCTGTAAAGACATGGCATTATTTTATTTATTTGTGATGCTATATATTCTGCGTTAAAAATTTAACATTTCAGGTAGTTTTTCTCTTTTTATTAATTTTATTTTTACTGAATTATTTTTAAAAAAAATACTTAAATTTTACGCTTGTGAAGAATAAAATCCATTGATAGAAAATCATTTGTGATAAAAAATCTCAAATTTCTTAGCACAAAATAATAAACAATTCTTGCCTTAATGATCTATAAAAAGTTATGAAAGTTATGAATTTATAACATATTTCCAATACAAACTTGGTTAATCGGTACCTTTGATACCTTCAAAAAATTTGATTTTGATATTTTCGATGTTACATATTATACATTTTTGATCTTTACAACGATGCCTCATCTATGCAAAATTCAAAGTAGAAGTGTATTGAATTGTCCTTTAAAAACACGTAAACTCTATTTCATCTAAGAAGATACTAATATTAAAATGCGTTTTTCTTAAAATGAACCTTTTAACTATCTTGAACTGTTTTCTCGGCGTCCACTGTATGTATTGAGCTCATAATATCTTCGTTTTGTTTTCTTTTACGCCTTCGTTTAACAATTTTAAGGTGCTTTGAATTAACTTGAAACATATAGGAACCATATGTTTTTGATATTTTGATATATACTTTTAACATGAGCTTTTTTCAATATTTTCAGTTAAACATACTTTAGAGAAGTTTTCGCAGACAAAAATGAAGTTTTTTCTGAATTTTGAAGTGAGGCTCACTCATCATTTTTTTAATATCTAAATATTACATTGATAAAAGCTAAAGTCTGTTTGAAGACTAATGTGCATTGATTGCATATAAAAATGTGAAGCTTTTTTGTCCAATAGTTTAAGAAAATGTACATAAAATTTGTACATTTAACATCGTCGGTATACAAGGTACCGACTCCCCTTATACCTTTTTGTAATTCCTGTATTCCTGTGATGACAAATCATAAAGCCATTATTTGAAAGACATATACATTTTTGTTCAATTACTTTTAATAATCTTAAGATTTCATTTTAAATCTATATTCTGTTAGAAGTGAAACTTTCTTTAAAAATATTTTTCAGAAAAACCATCCTTTAAAAGAGCTTAAATTTAATTATTTTAAACGGTTCACCATCTGTATGAGATACACAATAAAATATGTTTTTAAGTGAATTTATATCAAAATAAAGAACATTCAAGCTTACAAGTAAAGTTTTTAAGTTTTGTGAAGATTCCATGCATTAACAGTGGATGACAACTATCTTTATACATGAAGAAACATAGTAAATTTTAAAAACACAAATCAAACAAGGTAAAAAATCAATTGTGATATCTTCGTGGTTTATAACATCCTCATCTGTTCTTAATAGAATAAAACAGAAAACTCAGGAAAAGACTTCAATCGTTAACATTTCCTTGAAAAAACCATATATCCTCAAATATCGAATCCCAAATTTTTTTCTAAACACAATCCTTTTTAAGGTCGTATTTCATAAAAGAAAAAAGATATCAAAATATAATGCGCTTTATATTTTCCTTAAGAATACTAAGGATAAATTTTTAATTCATGAAACCGATAGTACTCCATAAATGCATGTTATTTATACATTTCTTTCAAAAATATAGTTATAAATAAAAAAATATGCGACTCAAAGCGATTTCCTGACCAAACCCTAAACAATGCAGGTGAAAAACGAAGAAATAAAGACGTTATGGAAAAAAAGAGCTAGTGCTCAATGACCCTTGTAGATAGATAGAAGCTAGAGATAAGAATTCATTCTCTCTGTCGTCTTAAACTATACGATTGTCCACAACAATTTTCTGCGCTTTTTCTTCTAATCCAAGGGAGGATTTCGACTGGAGTGGCTATTGTATTTGAGGCGGAACCGAACCAAGATCTAGTGCAAGATGGAGTTATGCTAACACGCGAGTATTGGTGTGGTATCACTAAAACAATTAGTATTCTTTGTCCGGGGGAATTTGTGGAACCCCAAAGTGTGTTGTATGTGGCTTCATTCAAAATGGCCCGCTTCAGTTTCAATATCCTTAACTTTTATTATTTTACAATTACATATTTATTTAATCATGGATAATTATGTAAAATACAAAGTTATGGAGTGAAAAAAAATGAAATGTGTGGATCGGGTTAATTCAAAGTAAAGTTTTATCTAGAGCATTGGCGTCGTCGGCTCCTGAAAATTGGAGGGATGCCTCAAGGATTCGGGATTCCACCCCAAAATGTGTTTTACAAACTATTGGTTTACTCCCACAAAAAAAATTGTTTTTCTTTTACGCCCTCGTTTAACAATTTTAAGGTTGTTTTGAATCAATTTCTGAATATTTTAATCAAAAATTTTGAAATTTGACCTTTTAAATACAGGTTTAACCCTTTATGCCCCGACGGGACTTGTAAGTCCCACTTCCCAATGTTCCAAATTCGTCCAATTTTCGTCATGTAAGGCCAAATTTCGTTTACTTCTAGTTGCAGTTACGTAAACTTGACATATTTGGGACGAGCTGTGCTACTATGGTTAATATGAAGCTTACACAGGGTGTCCCACGAGAAGTGGCCCAACCCCTTTAATTTTTGAACCCCTACAGATATAGCCATGAAAGTTGGGTCTAGGTATAGTAAAAGGACCATACTCTATCCGATGAGATAACTTTCAATGCCCTCTAGCGGAAACTTTAGGAGTTAAAATTTTTATTTTGAAAACTATGTGAGATATGTGAAAAAAGTCAGTGATTAAGTTGTAGAGCAGCATCGATTCAGTAGGAAAAGACACCTTAAGCAGAAAAATATCTTGAATGAAACCCCTAAAACGCACGCTCAATTAGATTGAATTTACGTAGATTTTACGTTTTAAAACGCTCCTCACGAGGCAAAAATGAGAAATTTTTTAATAATAATAATAATAATAATAATAATAATAATAATAATAATAATAATAATAATAATAATAATAATAATAATAATAATAATAATAATAATAATAATAATAATAATAATAATAATAATAATAATAATAATAATAATAATAATAATAATAATAATAATAATAATAATAATAATAATAATAATAATAATAATAATAATAATAATAATAATAATAATAATAATAATAATAATAATAATAATAATAATAATAATAATAATAATAATAATAATAATAATAATAATAATAATAATAATAATAATAATAATAATAATAATAATAATAATAATAATAATAATAATCTTTATTAACACACACAATAGGACATAAAACACAATCAAAAAATATATTAATCGCCAAGGGGAAAGAACCCGTACAGGCGAAAGATATGTTACTAAATAAATTGAAATTAGAAATTAAATATAATGAACACAAAAAACAACAACAAAAGCCTAGGCTTTTTCAAACAAATAAATAGAATTATCCATATTTGAAGAACATAAAATAAAATGAAATGGCACAGCAAGTACATAAATAAAAACTTTGCTTCTCTTTTAAGAAATCGAGAAAAAAACATCTAAATTTTCAATTTCAATTATGAATTTAAATAAAGAGCGTTTAAAAGTGCATAAATTTGGAATGATTTGTAAATCTAAAGGTAAATTATTGTATAGTTTTGGTGCTAGATAGAAAAAGTGCTTACGAAAAATTTCCTTGCGGAAATTAGGAGTTTGATAAATAAATGTTGGTCTTCTGTCTGAAATATTTTCTTTTAAATTACATAAATCCTTTTTACGAAATAAAAAGAGTATAATACGAAAAAAAGCAATGTGGCGTATTGGTAAAAGATTTAAATTTTTAAAATTTGGTGTTAAAGGAGAACTTAATAACTTAAACATTTTGTTTTGAATTGATATTAATGGAAATAAATTTGTTTTATAATCACCACCCCAAATTATTATTCCATAATTTATTAATGAGTAAAACCATGAATAATATAAAGTGAACAAAAATGATTTATGAATTTTATTTTTAAGATGATGAAATTTTATTAAAACAAAGCGAAGTTTTCTACTCAATTCTTTAACATGAGTTTTCCATTTAAGATTAGAGTCTATAAATATTCCTAAATATTTTATGCTTTTTACTTACTGAAGTAAATGGCAGTTACAATTCAGAATTAAACCATTGCAGGACATAGAATGGAATTTGATGTTTAAGTCATTGTTTGTCTGTCTTAAATCAAAATGAATAAATTTAGTTAATGAACTAGGGAGGGTTTTAATTTAATGAAGGGTGGGGTTTTAATTTAAGAAGGGTGGGGTCTTTAGGGTTTTAATTTAATGAACTAGGGAGCTACCGTCCCCTGCTCGCTATCGCTCGCCAACCCCCGTTAACTGCTGACGCAGACACGTTTGAACCGCTTCGCAATTCCTCACAAAACCCTGCTCACTGCACTTACTCACTTTATAAAACATTCTTAAAACAGGGTTAGTACTTCTCCGGAGTATTCTTTCGAAAATGGTGGATATACATTCAGTAGCGGAAATTTAACAGTTCCTTTATAGTAACATTAATTGGCGGGTCACCTTATAACACTGTTCTACACTGAAAAAATTTCCTTGATGAAAATAGTCATTTCTTATAGATTTTGGGTCGCTGAATACGAAAATCACCATTAAAATTCTCAATTGACTCAGGATTTTCGGGGAACAGCCCCTCCCCCTTTTCACATTTTTAACGACTTTATAACTTTGAACTCGATTTTCAGGGTCAAAAAGCATTGCTTTAATCTTCAAATTGCCCCCCAGGGGACAAGAAATGTTCAAATTAATAAAATATGATAAATTTATAACAAATGGATAGGTTTAAGGGGTAGTTAACCCCCTAAGAATGCAAAAAATTAGCTAAAAATTATAGAGGTTTTTATACGCTATTTTATCCTCCTATTTTTTACGCAATTCCCGTTTGAAGGGTCCTAACCCTTCCCCAAGGACCCAAATTTGATGGCAATATGCAGCAATGATTTTTGCTAAAAGCGGTTGAGGTGAGAGCGCCCCCAGAGCACCCACGGAAGGGTTCAATGCCGCACTTAGAGTTTAACTGTGCTGTACAAAAAAAAATTTGAAGCCACTTACTGAATTTCAGCTGATTCTTGTAAAATGATCTGCTGAATTCAAATATGACACCCATTTTCCTCCATTACCCTCAGTTTTTAAGGGGATGCCCCTAATTGTTATCCACAGCCGTGCATCTGTTAACATCTTGAAACATGGAATCCTCACTCCCGAAAACCGGTCAGTTTTTAAAGAACTGAAGAGTTTCTACTTAGGATACACCCAAAATATAAGAAAAACATCATTTGTAATCTTTTCAAAATCATCGATATTAATTCCTGAACTCGCGAGCGCCTTCGCGATTCTGGAAGTCTTCCGAACACTTCCGCGGGGACTTCTGGGAGGCTAACACCTCAACCGCTTTTAGTAAAAATTATTGCTGTATATTGTCATCAAATTTGGGTCCTTGGGGAAGGGTTAGGACCCTTCAAAGAGGAATTGCGTAAAAAATATGAAAAATAAATAGGGTATAACAAATCCTACTATTTTAACGATTTTTTGCGTTTTTATAGGGGTGATTACCCCTTAAACCTATCCATTTGTTATAAATTTATCATATTTTATTAATTTGAACCTTTCTTGTCTCCTGGGGGACAATTTGAAGATTAAAGCAATGCTTTTTGACCCTGAAAATCGAGTTTAAAATTATAAAAACGTAAAAAGGGGGAGGGGCTGTTCCCCGAAAATCCTGAGTCAATTGAGAATTTTAATGGTGATTTTCGTATTCAGCGACCCAAAATCTATAAGAATTGACTATTTTCATCAAGGAAAAAATTTTGAAGGTCAAATTTGTAGAACAGTGTAATTCCAAGAGAATTAACAACAGAGCAATGTAAGATTCCTTAACCATTTCCCCAAGGTAATGTTTTTTTCACAGATCCATTAAGAAGCACTGAAACATCTCAGAAATAAATTTAACGTTCTTAAAATTTGTAACTATTTTCATCGATTGGCTGTGAAAAATGTAGTAATTACCGTAAACATAACGAAAATTTAGAATTTTATCTTCATGAGAACAAACAAACGTCGAAGTTGTGTCAGTTTCATAGCAATGACACGAATGTTTAGACTTCAAACATTTTCGATTTTTATCTTAATTTCTTAAACAGTCCCCCGTGTTATCTAGTTGTTTGCGTTTTGGCATTATGAAATAAGGTGTCACATTTTACTACCTTAAAAAACATACTTGCAAAAGAATATAAAAATAATAATAATTGTAAAAAATAAATGCAAAAGTTCAAAATTTCCGAAAGCGAGTTTATATTTTGTTGTAAATATGGTAATGATTAGGTTGCCACAACGACAAAGATAAACGTAAAAATACTAATTTGTTATTTAAAAAATAAAAGATAAATTATTTATACATAAGTTTTAAATATAATTAAAACCGTTTAAACAACAGAAATAAAAATATTGTTAAAAATAACCCAAAATATATTTTTTAAATTCGTGTTATAAATAGAAAGATGATTATTTAATTTATTTGAATATTAAAAAAACCAGTGAAATATGTTTTCAATTTTTTTTGAAATTCATAGTTTCTTGCTTGATAACTGCAACCTTATCCGTAATCTAAAAAAATGGGAATATTTTTAAATTGAGATTTTTTTTTAGAAATTCTAAAGGCACTTTGCACATCCTCAAAAGAATCCGGACAGTTTGATACCAAATATGTGTTATACGGATCAGTAATTAAAAAGCCTTTCCCTGGAAACCGTTCACCAAAAACTTTTTTTTAGAATAGAGAGACTAATAATACTCTTAGTCATTTACTTAAGTCATAAAAATAAAAATTTCTCATTTTTGCCTTGTGAGGCGAGTTTTAAGACGTAAAAACTACGTAAATTCAACCTAATTGAGTGTGCGTTTCAAGGGTTTTATTCAAAATATGTTTCTGCTTAAGGTGTCTTTTCCTACTAAATCGATGCTGTTCTACAACTTAGTCCTTGACTTTTTTCACATATCTCACATAGTTTTTAAAATAAGAATTTTAACTCCTAAATTTTCTGCTATAGACCCCACTTTCATGACTATATCTGTAGGGGTTCAAAAGTTAAAGGGGTTGGGCCACTTCTCGTGGGACACCCTGTATACTTAATATACTTATAGGGATATCGTATAAAAAATATACAGCACAATTTTTCTGAAAAACATAATTTGGGACATAAAGGGTTAAACTTATTTTAAGTGTTATAAGATCACAGTTTCAAAATCAAATTTTTTAGGCTTTAATGTTTTCCCATTCTCTCACTTGCTTCAACCTACTCTAAATAAAATCGTGTTCTAAAAATGAGGTGTCCGTCCCCCCTCTTGTATACGCCTCTTAAACTAGGTGACATTGGTATATTGGCACCATCTTTTATGATTAAAAGTCGGAGAAACACACATTCAGTAAATTTTAGGTCGCCCTCAAAAATTAAAAACCGAGTTTTTTAAACAATGTTCAATTATTGGTAATGTTCAATTAATTACAATACTCTCATTGAGGTTTTTGCTCTATCTTCTATAGTCTTAAAATTAATTTTTTAACTTTTTTATTTCGCTGCTAGGGGCGCTGTAAGTCATCTCAATGGATTCTCCAGGGTCACTTACCTAGGGTTCGACCTTACTTCCGTGACCCTACTTCCTAGGACACTTCCATGACCGTACTTCCTAGGACCTACTTCCGACCTTACTTCCTAGGACACGTTGCGTTGGTTCCAAATAAAAGCCGCGAAACGGACTTTTGAAACACCCTGTATATACGTATTTTAAATATAAATCACATTTTAAATAGGATAGGAAATATTTCTAATATTAAAAAATTCAATGACACTTGATTGAAAATCACATTGAAATTCATAGACCTGACGAGACCATTCATATACTACTTTAAGTTTATAAATTTCAAAGTCATTCCACGCCTTTCTAGTTCTTATTATTTCCAATGCTGAACTGATGTAATTTATCCACAGTTGAGTCGTGTTTAACTCACCCACCTCTACCTTTATCAATGTGAAAGTTAACAATCATGTGTCTTAATTGTAGTAGGTAATACAAGACAAGTAAAAAAATATACATTATTGAATTTAAAGAGCGATTATAACTGTATTCATATTTCATATAAAGAATAAGAATAAACAGAGCTAATCTATAAAAGTAGAAGACAAGAAAACCTTTTAATGCAAACTATTAAATTAGTAAAACTAATATTATTTTCTTAAATGTTTCATACATCAATAATTTACATTTAACTCTAAAAAATCTCATTTAAGAAAATCATGATATTTGGAGTTTTTCCATTGCACAAAACATCTGAGTTAAATGATAAAAACTAATCACACGCTCTATTACAACTGACCTTAATGGAATAGAACACAATTGAATCTAATCCAATTAACTAAATTTACATTGTTGTAATTAAACTGCCGTATTTATTCTCTTTCCAACATGCATCAAAACTAATTGTTTTTTACACTCGTATCTAAATAAGGCATTCACCAAAATTAATGAACCACTACCCTGTAAAAAATCAGTTTGCACAAAGAGAAAATTCACGCACTTGAGAAAATTATTCTCTTTAACATTGCCATAGAAGTTTATTTCGATTACTACAAAAACATGCTTTCCCGTATCATATAGTACGACCTAAAGCGGCTATAACTTCTCCCTTCACTAGTGTCAATTAATAAAAAAAGCTTCCGCCAATTCTAGCTATTTATCGATATCGCAGTATCCTCTCTTTCCTTCAAAGGAAGTAAAACCGCCCAAGCGTAACCTCTAAAACGGACATGTTTCTTCTTTGAAGAATCCGTAACGGCTAATACTAATTTCGAAGGCAAATTTTAACTCTCATATGGGAGGATAATAGTAATTTTGCTCTTAGAAAACTCCTAGCTGGTTGTCGAAATCACTCAACGTTTTAGCTCGCCACTAAGGATTTGTGACATTCGGGAAAGTGCCCACGGCGAAATTTTTCGAAAAACGAATACATCATGCTTATTATGCATCCGTGTTTGACCGTTTAGATGCACTTACGCATAGTTTCATATAAGTAATTTGTAGCGTAAAGAAGTTTGAAAAGTGTTTTGATGATTCGGTTCACTTTCGAAAATTGGCAGATTCCTGCATAGCTATGCCATGAAGCAACTCTTATTAAATAGTTAGGCTAAAAAGATTGCCGATTCTTACCGGTTCTACATATTGTGTAAAACGTGGGTAAAATTACAACTAGATATAAATGGAACATAGACTTCCTCTTTAAGAGTGTTGTTAAAACCATCAAAACACTGTAATTTATATCTAAATTCACTGGTTGAAATTTCATTCTAGAATATCCACTTAATGATAAAATGCAATTTTGAATAATAATGACCAAAGATTTATTTTTCTAAATGAAAAATCTCTCTGTCGAATTTATACAGTATTTTAACTTCTCTGTCCCCAAGTATCCCACTAATATAACTAATTTTTGCCTGCCATTTTGACTACATTTAAGTCAGTTGCTATCAGAGCAATATCGCTTAACATAGTGAACCTAATATCTTAATAAAAAAAGGGGCGAGAAAAGAAATATTTTGTATTAAGATTTCTATAAATTTTTTAACGTAGATACATTTTAAATCCTCAATAAATTTTACATATTAGTTAGATTTTATTGTTAACGACCGCGATAGAACTCCCATCTTTGGTTGCTAATTTTGAGGCCTCATTTTATTCGGGTTTTGAAAACTTTGCATGTATGTTGCAGGTTTTTATACAGACCATTTGGTTCTCATTACTTTAATTACATCTTACTAATTTAAGTCTTAACGGAAATCGTTATAATAAATATGTTATAACAATTGCTTCTTGCTATACATATTTAAAATTTGCGGATTTTCTAAAAGTATTTTATTAAAAAAAACATTTCTTGTTTTAAAAGAGGTTGACTCATGAATGGAATGAAATTTAAGGTAAAGAGAAATGTTCATGAGATCAAGGGATAATCAATCTCGTTAAGTTCATTCTTTCTACACTGTTGCATTCCTATAAAAAGACATATTACAAAAGAAGAAAAGCAGCAAACTAGTTTTTTTAGGAAGGTTAAAATCTGATTTTTTGTTGGATGTATGAAACTGGTCTTAAGATTTTTAACCACCATTAACTTTCACAACTGTGTGTCTTATTTTAATCTGAAAAGACGCAATATATGACTAGCGGTTTCATAAAAAATGGAAGTTGTTGTAACCTTGAATATTTAAGAAACAAAATTGGAGGGAATCGAAATTTTGCGGATGTTTTTTTAAGTTGTTTTAGTTTGAAAAATATATGCAAATTTGTTTATAGCTTATGCCAACAATATAACACTCAATGATTTTGCCTTGTAAGTATTTTCCTCCCCTTCAGAAGCATGGCAAAATTGTGGAGGATTGGATAGATGTGACAGCATCTATCATCTGAGACTTAAAGTTTAAATATTTACTAAAGTTTTAAGTTTTAATATTTATTTTTTACCTTTTATTTTAAAACTTTACATACAGATCTGTCAGGGCATGAAAAACAAGATTTTCATAGGAATTCATTCCCACAAATATAAACTGTTTCTGCTAGAGGACAATGTTCACCGGTAAAGGGGCGACAATTCACTTAAGTCTTATTTGTCATGGGATGATAGACTTGCATGTCAAGTGCGGCAAGGACCTTTTGAGATATCCTACAGATATGTGAAGCAAGGATCGAGTTTAATACCGAAACAGTGTTTTCCACCAAATATTATGCTTATTTTTTAAAAGAACCTTAACATTCTTGTCGACGCTCGTGCTTTTCTGTATCCATACTTGAAACAACAATCTGTATCCAGGAACAGATAGTTAACAAGGGCTGTCACTGAGACTTTGCCATGAATGGGTCTATTTACACCCCCTAAAATATTTTTCAATGGACCTCATCTTTGGTCCATTTGTAGGTCTGTTTACCCTCTACCATAATTAATTAATATTCATATACCTTCCTCAAAATCACTACCTATTTGAACTTTCAAACTCCACTATCCACACCCAAAAGTACCAAACAGCCCGCGATCCGCACGGGAAAAAAGGAATTACCTGACATCAACCCTGCCCATCGCTTTCCTCCCCGTGTCGGACAACCCTTTCCGAATCGAGAAAAGTGTCCGGAGCCGCCTCTCCTATTGTTGTTTCGTCAGCGGCAGGTTCTCTCAGGTGCTGGTTTCGGTCTAGCACGCGCGGGGGATGCCGGGACGGGAAAAAAAGAGCCTTCCGTGTTTAAAAAGGATCTTGGATGATGGGGTTGTCATCAAACGATGCTCCAGTGTTCGGAGGGGTAGCATCGAATACGCAAGAGGAGAGTTGAGTTGAGAGTATCAAGGTATGGAATTCTTTCGGACCGTATGGGTTTATTATTTTCGATGTTTCTGGTTTCGGGTCTTAGATTTAGAGTAAAGAGAAAAGCAGTGTGAAGTTTTAGGTTTCTTAAATTAAATTCTTTAAAAAAATGCTCTCTTATTAGATTTATTGTTATTTCATCTGCTCTATCCCTGAATATATTTTAATTTAAAAAGCACCACTTTTTAGTAAATGCTGATTTAAGACTTTCAGATGACACTTTTAAAACTCATTTAAAAAAATTAAACCTTGTTTTTAGCTTAGCCATAAAATGATTATCTAGAAACAGATTTCCTTTCAAAAACTTTTTATGTTACTTCTTTAAGACAAAGGACTGATTTGATAGATTTTATTATTAAATTATCATATTATGTGCATATTAATTTTTAAAATATTTGGAATAAAGAAATTTTTAGTCTTACTTCATCCTCTCTAATCTTATAAATTATTTTTAAATAAAAATGTTTTTCTACATATTTGTTGCAATATTTTATAATGTATCTTAAAATAAATCCAGAGTTTCTTTTGTTAAATTGTACGTAAATTTTACTGTTACTTATTAAATTTATAAATCTTGAAATATTTCAAAAGAAATTTTTTTAAGGAGCTCCAATTTAAAGAATATAAATAACTTATAAGTCAAATTATAGTATACGTATGTCTTTAAGTTCTTTGAACAAAAGTAAGTTTTGTTAATTAATTTGATCCATGTTTGTATTATTTTTTATTATGTGTTCTAAGTGTGTGATATTTTATAACATTCCATTTAAAAGTTTTATAAATGCAAAAAGTTTTATTTAAAAAATTATTTAACAAATAATGTTATATTTAGATGAAAATACATATTTTATTTCAGTTTTTAATTTAGTTGCATAATCTTTTAAGTTTTTTAAAAATATTTCATACGAGAGGGTGAGAAGTAAAGGGGAACAAGTGACAATGTGTGATAAGTTTTCATGCGAGATGGATAAATTTGTAAATGCTGAAAATTTTGTATTACAAATTTCTAGTTTGATATTTTATTCTGATGATATAACCTATCTTTGGAATCTTTCGTAGTAAGAATTCACTAACACACCTGATAAGGTAAAACGGGGCAATTTGATATAAGTGACTCGTTGATACACTTTCAATATCTCAAAAACTATCAATGTTATTTTGGTCGTGTTTTTACGAAAAGTTGCCTCTATATACCTAAACATTACATGTGAAACCGTTAAGCTATGTAATAAGTCCATAAATTTAAGTGAAAGAAACTAAATAATTTCCTCAAAAATTTCCAAGAGTAAATTTCTACGTAAAATGTTAAATATCTTCCTGAAGCTATTCTACTTGGAATACAGATATCTGTAAATTAAAAAAAAGTTTATCCTTGTTACTAATAGGGGGTATACTTAAATTTTAATTAACTTTTACCACTTTTTTGAATAAGGGTTTTTGTTCAAAAACAACAAATGGGGCAAATTGATATACTTTAACGTGGGGTACTTTGTTATACACGTGTAGAGCACATTGATACACATAAAAGTTCCCATATTTTGCATTGGGAGATAAACATCTCTAGGCAATTTAAAAAAAAATCATTTAAAGGTAAGATCTACAATGCTACTTTTAACAAAAGTAGCTATATTTTACTTTTTGTTGAACTTATATTTTTTCTAATTGATTTCATAAAATTGAATCATTCTTAGATATTTTTTTGGAAAAAAGAGTATCTGAATAAGTCGGTTTTATTACTTAAAAAATGGATTTTAATTTTGCTGTATCAAATTGCCCCGCTTTCCCCTACATATGATAAAATCAATTTTTCAACCCATTTCAAATACAGAAAATATCTCACATTGTCGCTTTTACCCCATTGGTTCCTTATCCACTCTTATTTAGTAAAAAATATACTACCGCACTTTATTAAACAGGTATACACCCCTTATTCTAACTGTAAAAAATTCATTAACTTTACAAGGAGTACACAGATTTGAAAATACTGACTTGGTAATTTACGAGACCGCCTTTTTATAGTGTTTGTCTACAACTCTAAAATATTTAATACAATGGTTCAATTGTCAGTATTTAAAAGGTTTGAGTTCAAAAAATGGCAAAATCTTCAATCTACATCAGTGAGAAGAGTGAAAACAAAAGCTACCTCCTATGTCTATAGGCAAATATAAACCCTTGAAATAGGCGGAACCGATATCCATTCATTGTATTTTTTTAAATTAATTGGAAAATTAAGTTTTTCTCGATTTTCTCAAAACTTGTATTTTTGAAATTTCCCCTTTTCAAACTGACGATTCAGTTAATTTAAATGTAACTACTAAATTACCCTCTAGAACTCATATCCCTACAAAAAAAAGTTTAAAGTCCCTTTTTGAAGACCACCGATCTGCGTGACGAAATTATATCACAAAAACTAATACAGAACAGAAATTCGCTTCCACTTTCTATTTCATCCACACTATCGCATCTTCACATCAATAAAAACATCGGAAGCGGTGTTATTTCACGCTCCCTTGACGACAAGGCGTTCCGTCCGAAGAGTTTCAACAATAAAGCTCGTGGGTCGGTACCTCCGCGTACTCATACCCATCCCGAGATGTACTGAAAATGAAAGTTGGAGGAAGAGCAGACGATAAAAAAATAGGAGGAACTAGCGTGGAAAGTTTCTCATAGAAGTAACGGATTAGTCGCGTTTTTTTATTGGCGAGGCTTAGAGACATTTGTCCTCAGCAAATGTTAACAAGTCTTAAATTCATGCTGGGAACTTTTAATTTGTGGGGATTAGTCCTTCTGATCAAACTTGAAGAACTTTTATAAAAATAAACTCGAATTTTTAAGTCAATGTATGCTATAGAAGAGTGAATCATACTTTAAATTCCCACATATGTAATATTTAAGCCTATTAACTAAATATAAGGAAAACACAAACCTTTTGAAGAAATTCAGTATTTGTAGATTGTAGAATGTCTCATAGTTTTCGGTTGAGAACAGTTTTAGATCTTGTTTCGACAAAAATCAGTAGGAAGACATCTGCCTGGAAAAATTTACATTTTTATAAAGATGCAATATTTTTTTATAAAACAGTTGCAAAGACTAAATAAATGTTTTCGTATATCTGCAAAGTAAAATTCATTTTATTTTTATAACGTATTAATTTATTATTACTATTTATTTTTTAGAATAGAGATATGTATAAACTATTTTAATTGAAATGAAATTAATGTATAATTATAATGAAACAATATGAAAAACATATTTTAATGAAGTTTCTTTTCATTCTTTCATCTTCTTTAAGAAATATTTAATCATTTCGCGGTTAGAATATTTGAACAAATTTCTGTCTTTAGTAAACACTACTATTCTTATTACAATAACTAAAATGTATAATTCTTTATAATAGCAAATCCTTATGCATCTCACCTCCCTTCCAATGTACCATAGTTTTAAATTACTTTATAAATACTATATCTGAATTCCCAAACTGTTCATAAACCATTCAGTAAACTATCATGATATACTTAAGTAATCATTAACTTTTAGATCTATAAATAAACACTTTATCACAAAATTCTTTAAAATGCTGCTCTGTGAAATTTTAAAATGTATATTAAACAATGATGAAAATTATTTGCCGGAAATATCTTTATACACTAAATTACCTAAGTTCCGCTTAAAAGTTGTTCAACAAGATAATGCACGCATCTTATTACACCCAAAACATCATTCCTCCCCCTTTAGGAAGTTTACAATTTCTTGGCGATTAAGATGGTTATTAACCATAATCGTAAAACGAGAATGTCGTTAAAAACGCATTTATGCCACCAAGTGTGACCAAGAACAATTACAATATACTACTAAACAACACTCCCAAGTGTCCTTCCTAGTATGACAAGTATACACGTGGAAGCAAACTTAGAAGTAGATATTAGGAAGAGTGTTTAAAACATTCGAATATGAATTCGGAAAAAGGCATGATGATGATTGTTTTTGTACAACGGAAGTGAAGACATGGTTGCAGTAAATGGTGCGTGTAAATTGCTCTGAAAATAACACTGCACGTGTGTTGTAAGGAAACCCCAATTGTTTTCCTTTTTGGTAAAACACGGAGTTGTTGTTGCTTTCATAATCAACCATGGGAATGGCGGAACTAACTAATCATGTAACTAATGAAATGCGTTGAACGTTATTGTGATCGCTTTTCATGATTTTCTAAGATGTTTTTTAAAGATTTATAAAATGAATGAAAAAGGTATATTATATTTAGGATTAGACTGTTTTTTTTATCATTTTTAATGGGTTTTCCCTTTTTATGCTTTAATTAGTCGAAACTAAGTCATATCATAGGTCACTAATAAGCTAAATATAAATTAATATGCTTTTATAAGGTTCCTTTTCCGTTTCCTCATTGGTCCATTACGATGATTCTTTTTGAAAATAATTAGCGACGGACATTTATTGCATATCAACGCATAACAGTTTATAGTCATTTGGCATTATATAGTTTTCTAACATGGTATCAGTTTGCGATAAAACATGGCTGTTGCTATTTCAAAATTTCCAAATTAATAATACTATATGCTTTTGTAAGTGATTTGTTTTGAACTATTCCAATGTTATTAAAAATTTACTATTAATCAATAAAATAATATTTATTAATTAATTATTGTTAACAAAATTTATTTTCATCAGGTTGCTAAAGGCCCATAATACTGCATTGGGTAATTTTGTTTGATAAGTTTCTTAAATAACATAAGTAATTTTACCTTCCTATAGGTTTTTATATTAAAGACAGTTTTTGGAGATAATTTTACTTAAAAGTTTGCTGGCCACGTTTTTAGTCTTAAAAACTAAAGAAACTAAGAAAAGTTAACGTTAACAATATACAACTTGTTTTACTTTAATATAAAAAATAACTATATCCTGATTAGTTAAACGGTTAGTATATAAAATTATACAAAAATAGATATATTAGATCATTGGTTCCTTGTTTAACCGAAATAGTCATAAAAAATTTAAATAAAGTTATTTTTTAAACAATTTTAAAGATATACATACATACTTTATGAATTAAATCTTTGAAGAAAACCACAATAACGCTTTCCCTTACACTGTTTCGTAAAACATCAGAAAAAATGAACAAATTTCCATTTCTATTTGGCCCAGTTCTCATTCACAATATGATGAAACCACTTTGGAAATAATAAGTAAATGCTTTAAATGGTTTTCAAAATGCTTTGCCTGACACACACAGAAGTATTGCTTACAATCAGAGCTTCGAGGATATGTACATATTTATTTCTCTTCAAGTTTTGAAATAAACTACCTGCAACAACATTTAACTTCCTCTGTTAAATTATATCGAAGTGATTTTGAGGTTCCTTATACTACAGTTTCCTATAGAAATATTATGATATATATATATTAGGATCTGATACCGATTGTCTAAAAGGAAATAAACAAAACTACTTTTCCCAAATGTTATCCAGAAATATGTGAATAAACGAATTAACGTTAATGGATTTAAAAGTGTGTTATTCACTCTTAGATTTATATATCAATCGGATAAATGAAGATTAGATGAAAAGGTGGTGAGAAAATAGGCTTTAAAAGTCATTAGGAATATTTTACTTTCATCAATAGTCTTTTCTTATTTTTCATCAGCGTAGGATCAAAGAACTTAAAACTATTTTCGTCTAAAGAGCTACCTTATTGTAAAAATAGAACTGATATGACACTTTCCAGAACTAATTAGTTTTTGTTGATGATGCAATAATTAGTTAAACCTTCAATATTTTCATTATTAAATAATAATTTATTCGCATGTGAGGAAACGATTTATTTAAAGCTATCATATTAAAAAACCCATAATTTTGTGAATCAAGCATTCCAGACGAATTTTATTCCAATTCCAATTACTTAAATTAACTGAAAATGTTAAATATGTTCTTAATTCAAAATTTAACTCTGTATCAAAAGATTTTGTACTAAAATATTTTTAAACTTGTACTTCTGTATTAGAGGGGTTTCTATAACAGAAAAATATTTTCGTTGTATTTTTTAATTTGTGTAATTCAGTGAATCAGTAGGTAGTTGGAATTAAATACAGTAAGTTTGGGGAAGGAAAAAAAGCATCCTTAGGTTCGTTCGTAGAACCTTCAAAAATTGTTTGTATTTTGTAAACTTTCTTATAATTAAAAGTAACAATTATTTTGTGGCTTATGTTGTTTTAAAATTTTTAAATTATTCTTGAGGTACAGTGAAGAAAATAATGTTTATTATTTTAATTAAGGAGAAAATTGTTTCTTGTATGGTAAATAAATTTCAAAGGTATTCCTCATTTAAAATTAATTTCCTATGTTTCTCGGTTGGTTAATTCAAACATAAGAAATTTTAAATGCATTATAAATGGGTGCACTCAACCGCTAAATTGATTCTTTTTAGCATTAAAGATCGGATTTGTAAATGTAGTCTGTGTTATTTTTATGCTATTTAATCATGAAGATGGATTAGAGTTTTCTTCAGGATACTATTTAAAATATTTTATCACGTCATGTAGGAAATCAATCAATAGACAAAAGTAAAAGTTCAAAAACTGGGAAATTGATTATTAAAATTTTTATTAATGTTTTTCTTACTTCATTTTTTAGTTTTTCTAATTCTAATTTTATCCTATTAACCAAGAGAAAAAGGGGAAACTAAATGCGCAGTGTTTGTTTATAAACCCTGAGAAATTATGAATTAAAAATATTGGGGGAAAGGAGGGTAAGAGTGTAGGGTCTGATTAAAGTACGCAGCTGTTTTTTTTCTCTGTTGAGAACAGTTTAACGGGGAGCCAGTATGATCACATGGACACGTGCAAGTGCATCATAAGCTACTTAAAATAACTGTCGTTATTATTTTCATAGTTTTTTGTATTTATTAGGGAAAAACACAGTCTTATCTAACTGAAGGAATAAACAACTTACTTTATTTCTACAAAATCATTTCTTTTTGTAAATAAAGAACTAATGGTTGCTTTTCAAAATAAATACTGATGTGAATAATACTTTCTTCTGAACAACTTAGCATCGTTATAATTTAACTGTAGTGCAGATTAGGGTTGTTTCAAGGAGGTTTTGAAGAATTAATACATCGGCGTCTAAGAGTTGGCACAGACAAGAAAACTGAAATTTTTGAAGCAAAAATAAAATAATTTATCTTACTATTTACCACATGAGAGCTAAGATTGATGAATAAATGATTAATTTAATATTAAAGAGCCCCTCTGAAGATGAAAACTATCCTATATAAATTCCTAGAAAAGTAATTTGTTATTTTTCAAGAAGTTTAGATTTTTGGAAGATTTCAACATTGTTTGATTTTATTTCAAGATAGGTGGAAAGAGGGATGAGAATCCTTCAATTACGAAGGCAGTGGTGCTGATTTTTATGCAATTTATTCCAAGTTTTCAGGGTTTGTAACTATTATAGCCTCACATCCTGTGTACTTTTAGCCACCACGTCGGGTTAATGTACGCATTCAGTTTTTTATTTTAACATATTTTATGAAAAACCAGATTTTTATTTTTTAAAGGTTGGTTTGTGAGTTTATAAACTTACGTTCAGTAAATTTTTGAGGCTCTAGCTTTTAACTTCTTGATTTTATAGCCCAAAATCTTGTTTGAGCGTTGTCTTCTTCTCTTCCCCCTTATCTTCAAAAAGTAATTGAATATGATTTCGCTTGATTAGGTTTTAAGGTCATTGAAATTGGAAGGTTTTAAATGTAAAAATAGAAGTAAATACGAAAAAAATTATTCACTTTTAGTTTCACTTCTAATTATTAGTTTTTAAAGTTTTAACCTAGATTTTTGTTACATCACATCAGCATAGATATGTAAGGATTAGGGTAGAAATGTAAAACTAGGTAGAAATAGGTTGTTATAATAAAGTTATCTGCCATAGTTGTCTATTTAAATATTTCTTGTCTACTTGAATTTCTTGTCAAAGTTGTCTATTTGAATAAGATTCGAAGTTCTGGACAGCTGTAAATAAATGACTACTTCTTCATTAAACATGTACATAGCCCATATTATAGGTGTTACTATATTTAAAAAAGACAGATGGATGATTTTGTAAATGAATTGAGACCTTAAAATATATCATTATTGATGAAACAAACATTCTTAAAACGAATAAATGTAGTTGTTGCCGGATTAAATATTTCAAAATCAATTTAAAACTTTTTCCAGTATGATTAGTAGATAACTTCTCCATTAAAACACTTTAAGTAACAAAATAATTTTTTTTCATTCCAGATGATCCACGCCAAAGTAATCTACTTCGCGGTGCTCTGCGTATTCGGAGCATCGTCGGTCGTCACCCACGGCACAGGCGAAAACGCCACGGTGGTCGTCCAGCCCATCGCCAAAGCATCCAAAGTGTCCGAGTTCTACATCGGAGACCTGCTGAGGACGCCCGAAAAGGTTGAAAACCAGGTGTCCACCACCCCGGAATATACCCACATGGGACTGGCCCACGCCAAGGCCTACGAAAGCAGGGTCATCAACTACCAAATCCAAGGCCATCCGGAGTACTCCGAGGAGGTGGAGGGCAGAGCTCCTTACGAACACCCAGGTAGACAGAGCTACCAGGATCGACCACCTGTCAACGTGTACGAGAAGTATTCCATCAAGCAAGCTGGAGTCGTTGAAAGAAACGTGATGGCCACGGAGGGAAGTCCAATCTCCCCCAGGTACCCCCACCCCAGTTCTCACCACCAGAAAGAAGACTGCAAGAAGAAGCACCCCCACCCCGTTGCCTCCAGCGAGGAGGTGTACGAACGGGCTCATGCACCTCATCACCACCACCCCTCTCACCACCCCGTGGAGGAAGACTACAGAGACTCCCCGAGCACCTACCACCAAGACTATGACCACGACGAGCCTCATCACCAGTCGTACTCGCAGGGCTCGACGACCTCCAGCCAACCCTCCAAGTCGAAGAGCTTACACTCTAACTCCAAGTCCCAGTCAGGAGAGAGCTACACCACTTCGAAGAGTTCGTCGACATCGAAGACGGTCGAGCCTGCCGACAGGAAACCCAAAGTGCACGTGTTTTCCCACACCAAGCACGGCTACCACAGCAGTCGTCCTCAGAGCGAAGAGGTCCCCTCCTACAAAGTGAAAAGTCACCCTCATCACCACTCGGACGAAAGGCCCGTGCGGTACACGAACCCTCAAGAGCAGGCTCCAGTCACCCCTTACTACGAGGAATACCAAGGCCCAAGCACGCATTCCAGAGGTCGACCTCGACCTGTGAAAAGACCGAGTTACGAGGACAGAAACATCCGATACCAGCCAAAAGAAGCGTCTTACGAGACCACAAAGGAGCCTCAATACGACTCTGACGAGAGATACGTTCCTTACTCTGCTTCTCACGGACGGGACCACCAACACCCCACCAGCCCCGCTGAGCACCCCAGCACTGTTCGAAAGTACCAAACAACCCCCAGTTACTCTGAGGACGACCGAGCCCCTTACAGTCCTCAACCCCCACCAAGGCGACCAAGGAAAAGGGTAAATCAACACCTCGCTTCAGAAGATCCACGAGAAAGACACACCCCAAGTCACCCCGTTAGGTCCCACGAACCCCAGCAAGGGTATGCCTACGATCAACCTAGACACAACGAGCGGTACCAAAGCGAAAGACCCCGGGAATCGAGGTCTTCAGCTCAATTCAAGCCTGCTCCAACAACTGGAAGAGGAGCATCGCAAGGGTTGGTGACCAAAGAAAGCAGGCCTCAGCAGTCCAACTCCGTGTCGTACTCCGAGAGCTCATACAACATGAACGAACCAGTCCGATCGAAGTCCATGTCGATAATTCCTGTTACGGAAGGACGAAACTACGAGGGACCTTTGAAGATGGTCAACCCCCTCCATCGAGAAACCGGGGAAAGCAGGGCCACAGGCCAGTCGTACCAATCCGCCTACAAACCATACAACTCCGAGTATCCTGCCTCTTACATGAACGACCAATACCGCGATGACTCTCACAGCGAGGAGGGTTCCTACGAAGAACCTCACCGTCCCTACGGCAATGAAGATGACACCAAGAGCCACACCCAGAAAGGGACCACAAAGACCAAGAGCGACATCACCGGGCACAAATATCACTACGGCCCTGAAGAGCCGCTCGAACTAGACGACGAGTTCTTCAGGAAATACGGCATCTCCAAGAAAGCCAAGATCATCGTAGCCAGCGCGAAAGAACCCAATCTCTTCGTGGCGGATGGCACCAACATCAAAGAGGGAGAAGAATCTTCCCACGAAGGAGCACCGAATGAAGGTGGATACCACCACGAAGAACCCTACAGCAAGGAAGAACCCTACCACGAAGAACCTGAAGAGCCTTACCGTCAGAGACCTGTCCATGATGACTCCTACGAAGAAAAGCCTCAAGGGTTCGGACCTAAAAACATCCCAGGATCGTTCACGGAACTGGTGGGGATCGATCCCAAGTTCTTGAGGGGTTTCCCGCTGGAACAGGACGAAAACGTAGCTGGGTATGACCCCAGCTTGGACGAATTGGTGTTCCGTAGCGGGGTGGGAGATCCCAAGAAGTTCGTTTCTTCTCGTGGCTCAAGGCAAATCGTGCAGAGCCATGGGGATGGGGTGAGTAAGATCATCTTCAACCAGCCCCATAAGAAGGCTGCGTCAGAAAACAAGGCTCAATATGAGAGTCCTGACAAGAAGATGCCTGAAGAATCTAAAGTTGTGGAGGTTAAGGTGAAAGCCGATGAAAAGCAAGAAAAGAGCTCGTCTTGAATGGGTTGTCTGTAAATACCATTGCCAGTACTTAAGATGAACAGTGCATCATCTTTGATCATGTAATATATGAGTAGATTAGCCATAGAATGAAATATGCGTTACGTCAAGTAGAGGAAAATTATACTTAATCAATTTTCCCATCAATTCAAAATGTCATCATTTAATCACTTAGATCATCATTAAAAATCTATTTTATATATAAAAAATGATAACCATCGTGAAATAAGTACATTATTAGAGACATATTTGCTGCAACCACGAGCTAACTCCAGATTTACATTGGGGTTAGCTCGATGTAGCTGCAAGTGTCTGAATCGTATCTCTAAGCTGAAAATTTTCTCTTCTTGCACTAGGACTTTTGCCAAACCTTAATCAACTGAAGAACGAAACTCTAACACAGTAGGAATTAAAAATATAGAAACAATAAATATTTGATGCTATATCTTAAATATAAATTAGTCAAAACCTATTGTATCATTTGTTAAAAAATAAAAGGTATTTTTCAACTCAAATATATGAAGTTGATTCATGCAAATAATTATGCAGAAATCTGTTCGAATTAATTAATATAAAATGTGTCAGAGCGTTGTTTATACTTGCAAGAATTTGTTTGTAAATAAACTGTACATCGATTGTAAAAATGCATTCATTCAAACATGTATATAGAAGGATCACAAGAGAAATTATATTTTTTAAGAAGTGTTTTGTTATATACATTATATATTTTTGTTTATATGTACAATTGTGTCTTTTACTTAATAAAGACTTCAATTTTTGAGTATTTTGTGTGTGATGAGTATTGTTCTAATTTTTATAAAATTACTTATTGAGACATTAATTAAAAAAAATTTCATTTCGATAAAACATTAAAATACTCACCTTTATCTGCAAAATTATAAAACATCCTGAGCTTTTGCAGTAAATTCAGGTTTATAAGTAATATTAATTATGGAGGTTAAAAAATTCAAACAATCTTAATGTGAAAACATATGAGGACATAACTTTTTTGTGCAAATAAGTAAGATATTAAACGTATACAAAAGACTTTGATTATCTACTTAAAGTATAAAACAAAGCATTAGTTTCTTATTTTAGAGTTTAATATTCAAAGATGAACACAACAAGTGATAGAAACAATCCACAAACAAGAATGATAAAGGCTCCAATAACTTCATTCAAAGATAAAGACTTCATCGAGGGGTTTTCTGCTTTATCTTAAGATGAAGACAACCACAATCTGAAGAAACACTCTTCCACTAACTTATCTAACAACCCAGCTTGTAAAAATCTCAAAACTATCCCATCCAATCTCTTCTTCAGGTGCTTCAAGCGTTTTTCCACGGCAATTCCTCAGTAGAAGACGTGGAACCCTTCGGACTGATATTTGATCAAGAACGGGGCCTTCCCGTACATTATTCTTAGGTGAAAAGAAGAACTCAATATAGCAGAATCGTCAAGAGGGGCTTTTAGACAAACTTTGCCGTCGCAATACCAGTCCTTTCGGTTAATTTCTCAGGCGATATAGCTGAGGTCCTCGTTCGGCGAGTTTTCCATAGCCTGCCTCATACTGCTAGTTCTGTACGTTCGGGCCTTGTATTCACCTTTCCGAACTGCTTTCGATAGTTGGTTGATGTCTTTTGGAGGTACAGCCATCAAAGGTATGTATAAACAGGAAAATATCATAGATGAGTAAGACAGGTAAAGAACCAATGATCCAAACCACCACACCACCATAAAAATAACCTGAGATGGTCCAGATATCTTCTGATTAACCGACTTCCCCAATAAGTTGTCAAACATATGGAGCCATTCTTTCGGGTAATCACTAGTCTTACTCAGCACTAGGGTGTATCGAAAAAAACTTTTTTTCGATTTTGATGATGCCTTAGTGCGGAAAAGTTGTCTAAGGTGACAGAGAGTACCTGTGAATTTTTTCAGAATTTTCGGATAATATCTTTAGGTGCCGCCAAGGCCCTGAAGGTCCCCATGTTAATCCAATGGAGCGCGCAAGCCAAGAAGGCCGAAAATTGGTTTTTCGCCCCTCATTTCTACCCTAATCACACGACGAATGTCTTCACTCGAGTTATGGACCCTATATGATCTAGGCTATCCGACAAAACTTGAATAATAGCCTAAATCTCTATATTACGTTTCTTTGTATGCTCCAATTTCGTCGAAAATCGCTTATTTCCTCGTTCAAATCAGAGCCCACAATCAACATAATATTGAGATTTAGGCTATTATTCAAGTTTTGTCGGATAGCCTAGATCATATAGGGTCCATAACTCGAGTGAAGACATTCGTCGTGTGATTAGGGTAGAAATGAGGGGCGAAAAACCAATTTTCGGCCTTCTTGGCTTGCGCGCTCCATTGGATTAACATGGGGACCTTCAGGGCCTTGGCGGCACCTAAAGATATTATCCGAAAATTCTGAAAAAATTCACAGGTACTCTCTGTCACCTTAGACAACTTTTCCGCACTAAGGCATCATCAAAATCGAAAAAAAGTTTTTTTCGATACACCCTACTCAGCACCCCAAAAGCAACAGGTATGACTAAAGCGACAATCACGAGTAGGGTCCATGTTGTCTTGTCAAATGGGTACAATAGGCGTGGATTCGAGGTATCATCCGAGGTAAATCAGTTGCGAAGTTGATGTTGGAATACAAGTAAGGAACTGTGAAATCGACGACATTCCAGCGATCGTAGGTTATCCCTATCGATGCCAATGCGGTATCAGCTTCTCCTCTTTGAAGTAGCCCAATCAGACCGGTCCAACTCCCGTTTATATTTGCCATTCCTGAATCTCGATCTAATAGAGCGATTAATCGATAGTTCATTCCTAAAGCTAAAGCTTCCATTATCGTGAGTAACATCAGTCCTTCGACACCTCTTGGCAGCCCCTGGTTTGGAACTTCTAAAAAGCCAGAAATGTTTCTGTAACCAATATTTAAAGTTCGAGGCATTTTGGAAGAGTAAATTAGCATCTCTCCCTTCATTGAGACACCATGATACCATCTAACTCAATGAAAGCGTACTTTACAATCAGGATTTATGATTGATAATCATGAAAACCAAAACATGCACCGAAATCCAATCTAAAATGTTATTGCTACATTTAAAAACATGTTTTTATCAACTACAAATTACCATTTTTCAATAAAATGGGGAAAACAATATCGTTTAATAATTACTTTGAATAGAGTTCACTTATCGAGAGTTACCTCGATTATTATGGAAACTACAGGGTACGGGTATTCCAAAAAAGATTGACACATTTTAAAAATCAAAAACTAATAACTCGAAAACTAAAAAAGATAAAATACGCGGTTTTTTACATCTTATTCCTGGGAGTCTTAGATGCAGGATGCAACAAACCACGTATAATTTTATCTTTTTTTATCTTTTTTTAGTTTTCAAGTTATTAGTTATTGATTTTTAAAATGTGTCAGTCTTTTATGGGACACCCTGAATGTATAGCAATACGCAACTATCCTTGAAAGCATAGATAGATAGATACGCGAAGTGAGAATCATAATGATTATCCATTTTATTTCTATTTTTTTATCAATATACTTTCATCATCTGAAAAAAAACTCATATAAATAGATCAGTTATCCTTGAATTTCAATCGAAATCATACCCATTTTTTTAGTTTTTAAATAAAATTATTCATCGACGTTAACTTTTTATAGAAAACCTGATTATCAAATTCATATCCAGGTTGTAATAATCGGTAATATACAGGGTGTATCTGAAATGGTGCAACAAACTTTCAGGGATGATAGTACAGATCAAGACGAACAAGAATCGGTATAGAAAGGAGGTCCCAGACCAAATCCCAGGGAGTTAAAAATGGAGCGACACCCCAAAAAAATCATTGAAAAATTCAATTTGTAGAAGAACTACTATTGGTAAAAACTTAATTACGGTCTCAAAAATTGTGGTTTAATATGATCTTTAAAATTACCTCAAAAGTCTTCACTTTAAAATTTGTTTTATTATGAAAAAAGTTAAAAAACACAAAAAAATGTGAAAAATCTGTCAAAACCTTATTTTATACTTCGAAATCCTTTCTTTTGATTTGATAATCTGAAAGATCATAGTTGAAAACCCTTAAGTCCAAAGTTTCACGTAAATACTATCAATATTAAACGCTTGAGATCCTGTTAAAGTTCGTTTTTTGCGTGCGCTAACAGCTGTTTTGGAAACAGCTCTAGAAAACAGCTTGCGCACCCAAAAAACAAACTTTAACAGAATCTCAAGCGTTTAATATTGATTGTATTTACGTGAAACTTTGGACTTAAGGGTTTTCAACTATGATCTTTCAGATTATCAAATCAAAAGAAAGGATTTCGAAATACAAAATAAGGTTTTGGCAGAGTTTTCACATTTTTTGTGTTTTTTAACTTTTTTCCTAATAAACAAATTTTAAAGTGAAGACTTTTGAGGTAATTTTAAAGATCATATTAAACTACAATTTTTGAGACCATAATTAAGTTTTTACCAATAGTAGTTCTTCTTGAAATTGAATTTTTCAATGATTTTTTGGGGTGTCGCTCCATTTTTAACTCCCTGGGATTTGGTCTGGAACCCCCTTTCTATACTGATTCTTGTTCGTCTTGATGAGTACTATCATCCCTGAAAGTTTGTTGCACCATTTCAGATACACCCTGTATGTATTTTTAAGGCCCAAATGTATTTTGTGTCATAAATATATCAAATTATAAAAATCCTACAAATGATTCTTTCAAGCAAATTTATAATTGATCTCTGCAGGTCTGCGCTCTGTTTTAATAAATAGCTAATGACAAAAGTTCTGGTAAATAATAGATATGGATAGAATTCGATAATTTTAATACTACTACTCTCAATTAGAAATTCTTTCCCAATAATAACTTTTTTTATTGGTGTTGAATTCGTTGTTTTTTAAGGAATGAATGAACTGAAATTCAACATAAATATGATCAGTAAATTATGTAGTGTAGAGAGTATTTCCAAAAATGGGAAATTGCAAATGAAATGTTCAGACGTAAAATGAAATCAGCTATAGTGCATATAAAAAGATTTGTGGAGCCCAGTTTTGAGTCAAAAATTATTTTTCCAGTTTTAAGTGGTTATCAAGAGAAAGAATAGCTGATCTTGCAGCCAGGATATCTAAATAGGTTAAAATCTGAAAAACATTTTAAAAATTTAGCATTAAAAATTTTTGAGAATAATCAATGTTTTCCAAATTAAACTGAGGACCTTCAAATATATAAATATAGTTCGTTAAAAATACCATTGCTTAAAAAATTAGTTCCATATACTAATTAAATTCAAGTAAATATAAAATGGTATGCATAAAAACCTAATCATATTTACCTACTTGAGTCTAATAAAATTATAGTATATTTGAGATTAATAAGTTTAAAGGGAATCAAAAAATATTCTTTAAATCTTTGTTCTAAATATTATGCTGCAGTCCAATAGAAACATACAATGATGATTTTCTCAAACTTGATGAAATGTTAATCAAACGAAAAATTTTAAGGGTGAATAAAAAAATGATATTTTTTGGCATCTTACTGAAATTTCAAGATTTATTCACACCAGAATTTGATCCTGTGTTCTTTTACAACAACACCCAAATTATTCTTTAAGGATCTACGATATTAACTGCTTGTACAATTTCGTAAATAGTATCGGTAGAGGAGAGTGTTGTACTAGGGTGTCTCAAAAAAAGCCTTTTTTCGAAAAACCCTGCTCCCCAGGGATTTTCCCATTCCTTTTGGTCCCAAAAGATAGTGTGTTAAGTTTCAGCCCCTTAAGTTAACTCTAGGGTTTGCCTGTAGAGCCCCAAAGTTTGAAAAAAGTGGAAAAAATGACCAATTTTCAGAATTTTTAAAAATTATATTTTAAGATTGATACTGCGATAAAACTGGTTCAGATGTGTCATTTAGGACTTATTTAGATGGAATATATTTATTTATGTGTATTAACTGCACCATATAGCCCCTATAATTTAAGATTGAAACGTACTACTTATAGTACGGGAGCTGGCGTTAAAATAAAAAATTCATCTGCTCGTACACGATTTTAATATGACAAGATAGTGTTAGTGGTGCTGATCACGGAATCGAGCGTCAGCTGGTCAGGTAGCGGTGGGTTGAGCGTGGGGAGGGGGTCAAAGTTGCAAAAAAGTGAAGAATAAATTCATCTGTTCGTGTATGAAACTTGGTGGAGATGGTAGTTTAGGCCTCCCTGATTACAAAAATGGACGTCAGCTGGCTGGGTGGCAGTGGAATGACCGTCAGCTGGTCACGTGAACTTGCAAACAAAAAATTTATCTGACAATGCATGAAACTTGGTAGGGTTGTCAATCACTGTTACATGAAGTAATAACTAGTTACTAGTCTTTAACTTACACTAGCAACTCATGAATTAATATCTGTCGTGCTAGTAACTCGCTATTATTTCTGTAGCAGAAATTGACTTCCTACCAAGTTTCTTGCTTTGTCAGATAATTTTTTTGTTTGCAAGTTCACGTGACCAGCTGACGGTCATTCCACTGCCACCCAGCCAGCTGACGGCCATTTTTGTAATCAGGGAGGCCTAAACTACCATCTCCACCAAGTTTCATACACGAACAGATGAACTTATTTTTCACTTTTTTGCAACTTTGACCCCCTCCCCACGCTCAACCCACCGCTACCTGACCAGCTGACGCTCGATTCCATGATCAGTACCACTAACACTATCCTGTAAAATTAAAATCGTGTACGAGCAGATGAATTCTTGAAATTTAACGCCAGCTCCCGTACTATTAGGAACGTTGCACTTGCCAAAGCTTATAATGCACTACCGGTGGACGAAATGAATTAAATTTGAGTTTCTTCAAAGGAACTCCCTCAAATGATGTCATTTGGTGCTAAATTGATATTATAAATTATAAAAACCATTGAAATAACCATAATGAGGTCTTCCACTGAGCTTTTAATGTAAAAAGTGATTTTCTTCAAAATTTCTCTTTTCCAGCTGATCAAACCCAAAATTTATATTAAACTAGCTGATATACCCGCCGTTGCTCGGGAAAAAAAAGGATTTTCAATCTAGGTGATAAAATAAATAAGAATTATTTTCTTCCCTATATTCCTTTCCTGGGCGTCATTTAGGGGCAATAGGGTCAACTGGCTTCCCGCTAGAATTCTTCTTTTATGCTTTACTTCCTTAATACATAAAAAACTTTAAAAACACCACCTGTTAAGAATTAATGTGTGAAATCCTCATTTTTAAGAGTGATATTTTCAAATTATAAAAAAGTGGAAGGAGACCCTCTTAGCCCCCTTATTTCAAGGTGCTATATCTTTATTCCCTTCACAATATCCTCCATATATTTCTCCAATTCGTAATGCATAGTTGTGGCAAAATCTTCCACCTTCGCTTCAAAATAAAGGTAGAGGTCTATTATTGAACAGCAATTTCTATTGACTTAATACTTATTTTTCCCTTCATCCCTGTTTTCATAAAATTCAAAGCAAATAAAAAATAAATACACTTCCCTAAGATGTAAATAAAACCTAAAGAAACTTCGGGAATTAAAGTGTTAATAACCGGTTTTATTTTAATTAAAATTTAAAAAGGTCAGGGGGAGACCCCCTGAACCCCCCTTTGTTGATTTATTTCCAACATATTCGCTAAAAGAAATCGCCTTCAAACATAAAATAAATGTAAGCATCATTTGAATTGACACCAACCATCTAAAATGCTTCTGATGAAATAATATTGTTATTTAAATTTTATTACTTGTAAAAAAATTTAAAAATTTTCGGTTAAATATTTTTTGATTATTGCAAAAAATTTATTTTATCACAAATTATTTCTTTATCAGATTTTTTTTTAAATTCTACTCGCTATAAAATATTTTTAAATAAATATTTACTACAATAGTGGTTTTGCGTCACTTGGATGGAGCAATAACCGTTATCAGTTTAACATTGAAGCTACGCATAAGAATTTAGAAAAGGTCCAAAAAAGACTGCTTGGAATGCTTTGATTTTAAAAATTCTTTTTTGAAAACCTTCCCGATAGTGTGAGGAACAACGTGCTAAAATTTCATACCAATCGCATTAATAATGTGGGTGCTAGAATGCAAAAACTAAAAACTGGAGTAAATATTCAAACTCCCGTGCAACCCCTCTAGAATGGAATATCGAAAATTCCAGAAATTACTTTCTTTGAAATATTATTAAGAATCTATTACTAACAGGTCGCTTCGAAATATCAAATTATTAGTATATTTTTCTTCGAAAATGTAAAACTTTGTTTATGCTCAGAAAAAACAGGTTTTTGAATTTTTTAGACCCCTTAAAATTCGAATATCGAAAATTTGAAAAATGCCTTTCTAGATATTGTATATAGGTACCTTCCTGTTAAATTACAAAGATCTGGGGTCATTTGGAACGGAGCTAGGTTCAAAAACGTAGAAATCACTCCAAGCATCCCTGTGGATCAGAAAAAAGGAATTTCGAAAAATCCCTTCTTAGTGCGCGCTTACACCGTAAGATCTTTCACCACACCAAGTTTCGAGTCTTTAGCCCCGGTAGATTTTGCTGTGCGTTGATAGGTGAATGAATCGATCGATCGATCGATCGATGAATGGTAAAGCTCTTTTATTATTATAGAAAAGAGGGTTGTTGTACTTTTTTAGATACCAAACACTGAAACCCTTGTAAGGGTTTCATTTTTAATAAGTAGAATTAAATTTTAAACCCTACAGATCAGAAATGACATGGATATTTCCTATACCAGACGTTAAAATCGATTTTCTTGTTTCATGTTTGGAAAATTACTTCCTTTTAACGTATTAGGGGAAAATTTTAATTCAAAACTTCTTTCTTTAACATTTCAACCGAGATTCACAAGCATTAAACTATTTTCCTAAAAGAAAATCGATTTTAACGTCTGGTATAGGAAATATCCATGTCATTTCTGATCTGTGGGGTTTAAAATTTAATTCTACTTATTAAAAATGAAACCCTTATAAGGGTTTCAGTGTTTGGTATCTAAAAAAGTACAACAACCCTCTTTTTTAATATAAATTTTGGGTTTGATCAGCTGGAAAAGAGAAATTTTGAAGAAAATCACTTTTTACATTAAAAGCTCAGTGGAAGACCTCATTATGGTTATTTCAATGGTTTTTATAATTTATAATATCAATTTAGCACCAAATGACATCATTTGAGGGAGTTCCTTCGAAGAAATTCAAATTTAATTCATTTCGTCCACCGGTAGTGCATTATAAGCTTTGGCAAGTGCAACGTCCCTAAGTAGTACGTTTTAATCTTAAATTATAGGGGCTATATGGTGCAGTTAATACACATAAATAAATATATTCCATCTAAATAAGTCCTAAATGACACATCTGAACCAGTTTTTCGCAGTATCAATCTTAAAATATAATTTTTTAAAATTCTGAAAATTGGTCATTTTTTCCACTTTTTCAAACTTTGGGGCTCTACAGGCAAACCCTAGAGTTAACTTAGGGGGCTGAAACTTTACACACTATCTTTTGGGAACAAAAGGAATGGGAAAAGCCCTGGGGAGCGAGGTTTTTCGAAAAAAAGTTTTTTTTGAGACACCCTAGTGTTGTACCTATGGACAAAAATCACGTTTGGATTTTTCTAAGACAGGTAAAATCATATTTTTAACATTTAAAGTGCCTAACCTATAGTCCTAACCTTTGTGAGTAGGAAGATATTTTTTATTAGCTAAAATCTTTAAAATTGGATTTTTAATTCATTTTAATAACTTGAAGAAATTTGTGTCCATAGGTACAACAACGTGCTCTCCCTATGGACAGACCCAGTTGTACCTGTGGACACCCTTAAAAAAGAAATTTTTAGTTGAAAAATGCTTAAAATGAGCATTTTTACTGGTGTATTACATTTTAATAAACTATTTCAAGCATTTTAAAAATTGGGAATAGATTTTTTAAAGTAATGTAGTTTTAGATCGTAAATGATCATTAAAACGAAAATGACTGATAAAAATCTTGATCTTTTACCAAAAATACATCAATCACATAGGATTTTCAGATCGAGGTTTGAGGTAATAGCTTCATCAATCATGCTGATAGATCTGATCACTTCACTGATCCATAAAAACAATTCGATCGACACTTAGTTGTGCAAGCATTTGGTCGTAATAACTTTCACAAATCTTCTTCTGTGGAAATTTTAAGTTTTTTGTAATCATCATACTTAAATGCGATAGGGTGCTTAAGATTTTAAACCATATTTTACATTAAATGCAATATAAAATCAAAAATTTTAAAAGGTAGTTTAGATCACAAAATATTTTATTTTTCATCTAAAAATCCCTTGAAAATAATCACCGACAAATAGATAACGATTTAAATTAATTTAATATGCATTAAAATGCATTCACTTTAATGAAACCTGATTCAAAAACGCCGGTTTGCTACAGACACCCACAAGAACGTGTCCGTAGGTACAACACGTATGGTGTCCGAAGGTACAACACCAGGTGCTTCTGAATTTAAAGTTCTATAAAAAGTAAAAGAATTGAGGTCTGGCAATTTCTAATATCAAAAATAAAAAGTCAAAATCTTGGGGATTCGCCCCTTATATCTCTTTTTATCGTATTATAATTTGAAGGGGAAGAAAAATATTAATGTAGTGATGCACTAAAAAAAACTTTGAGCACCTAAAAACAGAAAACTTATTATATTAAATATAAATATTATTTTAAAGAGCTGTGATTTCACGTTAGCAACTAGATAGCATCTGTTTACATTCAAATTCAACCACAAATTCAAATTTCCATTTTTTCCCGAATTTTAAAATGCGGTGGCTGAAGGTACAACCGTCCTTAGGTACAGCACTCTCCCCTATAGTTTTATTTGAACAGTCGGAAAGGCTTTTTTACGTCTTTCCCCCTCCACCAAAGGTCCAAATAAACTTTAGTCCAGTAACCAGGTAGTAAAAAAGGGGCGTTTCAGGAAAAAAATACAGAAGTTTTTTTCTCAACGGTTTTATATGTTTTCGAGGGTGCTGAATCCGAATATCAACTTAGTTAACAAAATTTCGCATGGGAACATTGAAAAAAATCGAAAAAATCCTAAAATTTTACCCCTTTTTTTGGTTTTTTCCTTCTAGCACGTAAAGTATAGATTTCTCAGAGAAAAGGTCAATACAAAAGTTAAAGTACTCTAAACAATCTAAAAAAAAGTCAATTACAGCATTTCTGTCAGACTAATAGTTTGGCCGCTAGAGCGCGCTGAAAGTCAGACAATTTCCGTCCCCGCGGTGGAAAATCCAAAAATTTTCACTTGCAGCTCGAAAAACCCATATATTTTAGAATATAGTACTATAAAAGCATACTTTAAAATGTTTTACACGTGTCACCTTTCAAACTAACCTAATATTAATTGATTAAATGTTTTACTATGAAGGGTTTTCTCTGAAAGATCATATTCTGTAGCAACGTACAGTAATACAATCCATATTGTTAATCACAAAGAAAAAAATGCAAAAGTTAGTATCTCATCGGTTTTATACATTTTCGAAGATGCTGAATCCGAATATCAACTTTGTTAACAAAATTTCGCATGGAAACATTGAAAAAATCCTAAAATTTTACCTCTTTTTTTTATTTTTCCTTCTATAGCACGTAAAGTATAGATTTCTCAGAGAAAAAGTCAATACAAAAGTTAAAGTACTCTAAACAAGCTAAAAAAGTCAATTACAGAATTTCTGTTAGACTAATAGTTTGACCTCTAGGGCGGGCTAAACTTAAGACTATTGCCAAAGATGAAAAATCCAGATAGAATCAACTAGGGTCTTAAAACACCTTCATGTTTTAGGTTAGGGTACTATAAAAACATACTTCATAATTTTGTACATGAAATAAAACTAAATAAAATTTAAATAAATGCTTTATTATTGAATGATTTCTGTAGAAAGGGAATTGCTTAGATAAGAGAGTATGAGTGATCTAATTACCAAACATATTTTTTACTCAATTCAAAAACTGATAAAACGAAATAGAAAATGAATAAAAAACAATAAATTGTATGAAAAGTTCATGCATTTCTAAATGATAGTAGAAAATGATGTGTTTCATGATAATTAACAATGTACAATATTTTCTTCCCTTGAAAATTTGGCAGAGCGTTTTCACCTTCTCGAATTGGAATACCCTGAGATAATTGAAGAAAATTTCATCTAGAATTGTATTTAATTAAACCAAAGTCTGTTTACACATACATATTTTTAAATATAATGAATAATTTTAGGGATTAATTAATTCTATTCTACAACTGACTATATCGGACATAGGATGATTCTTTTTCCCACTAGAGGGCGAGAAGGGTAATTAAATGGGACCCCCGTGAGTTTATAGCCTTTGAGTTTGAAGACAGCGTTCCTTTGAAATGGGATCTTTAAATAGGATTGCGAAAACAAACCCACAAACGCCTTACAGACAAAGAGGAAGCCCATTGTCCTTTATCAGTGGTGACCAAACCCGAAAACGGACACTCCAAAAGACCCCCCGCAGAGATAATGACACCGCCTCCTCGCCTGAAGTGGTGGACATGAGGGGTTGTTTTTGTTTTTAGAGATTTATTTATGTCAGACATATTTTTCCCAAAAGAATAGGACCTCCCATTAACTTGGGATTTTGAATTGGGTTTTCAAGATTTATAATATTTACGAATAATACGCATATTTAAAATTATGCAAAAAACATGAAGCTTGTTAGACTCTGAAAAAACTTTTACTCTTTCTAACTATTCACAAAACAAATTTCTCCACTCTTGGTTTCAAGAAAATGTCCAGAATTTCTTAGTATAGCATTTAATTAAGTCGTATACAACAGTTAAGTACGTTTTTACCCTATTTTTCTCCGCCAGAGCGGAAATTGTCTGATTTTCAGCGCGCTCTAGCTGCCAAACTATAAGTCTGACAAAAATTCTGTAATTGACTTTTTTTAGCTTGTTTAGAGTACTTTAACTTTTGTATTGACTTTTTCTCTGAGAAATCTATACTTTACGTGCTAGAAGGAAAAAATAAAAAAAAGGGGTAAAATTTTAGGATTTTTTCGATTTTTTTCAATGTTCCCATGCGAAATTTTGTTAAAAAAGTTGATATTCGGATTCAGCATCTTCGAAAATGTATAAAACCGATGAGATAATAACTTCTGCATTTTTTTCTTTGTGATTAACAATATGGATTGTATTACTGTACGTTGATACAGAATATGATCTTTCAGAGAAAACCCCTAATAATAACACATTTAATCAATTAATATTAGGTTAGTTTGAAAGGTTTTTACGTGTAAAACATTTTAAAATATACTTTTATAGTACTATATTCTAAAATATATGGGTTTTTCGAGCTGCAAGTGAAAATTTTTGGATTTTCCACCGCGGGGACGGAAATTGTCTGACTTTCAGCGCGCTCTAGCGGCCAAACTATTAGTCTGACAGAAATGCTGTAATTGACTTTTTTTTAGATTGTTTAGAGTACTTTAACTTTTGTATTGACCTTTTCTCTGAGAAATCTATACTTTACGTGCTAGAAGGAAAAAACCAAAAAAAGGGGTAAAATTTTAGGATTTTTTCGATTTTTTTCAATGTTCCCATGCGAAATTTTGTTAACAAAGTTGATATTCGGATTCAGCACCCTTGAAAACATATAAAACCGTTGAGAAAAAAACTTCTGTATTTTTTTCCTGAAAAAACTACCTAGTTACTGGACTACTTGTAACCGATTGAGATCCTCCATTGGCATAAGAAGGCTTCCCTGCATCACACATACACCTCTTAAGGAAAAAAACACAAATGTTTATTTCTCCACCGAAAAGCCCATCCCCAATCAGACATTTCACCCCGAAGGGATATAAAAAGACCTCTACCCCATGAACCAAAACGGCCAGTTCCTTTTCTCTCTCCCCGCCACAAAAATTTCTTGATCCCGTTCCAAGAAGACGCCTCAAGTGTCCAGATGGCGGGCCGAGACGCATCATCAGAATCATCATCCCCTGTTGTCTTCTCCCATGGCCCTGATGGTGGGATGATGATGATGCATGAGGTATCCGCTCGACCTGTATTCTGGCCCCCTGGGGAGGTGGACAATGACTACTACTACTACAACTATCCGGAGTCTGAGGAGGAGGTAAGATGGAGAGTTTGAGGAGGACGAGGGATGGTAGTGATGAGGATAAGGAGGATAGTGTGAGGATGTTGTTGAAAGATTAGTTTCTGTGCATATAGCCTCGCAACCTGATTTTTGTGACGTCGATATTTTGCCATATCTTTGACGTCATGAGTTTCGCTGTTAGAATTTTCAACATTGAATATTAATTATAATATTCGAGCTTAAAGTTCTTATGATGAATAAAATAACCTAAAGAAGTTGAGAGAATAATTTTATACGAAGTGTCTAAATCCACGAAAGTTGACCCATGCTAAAGTATTAGCGAAATTCGTTAGAGTTGAGTTGTTACTTTCGAGGAGATAGACAGTGTCATAGGTTTTAATAGCGAAATTAGTTAGAGTTGAGTTGTTACTTTCGTGACTGAAATATAGATTTGTGTTTTGAAATAATTACTACATATATTATATTAAAAATGTTTTGAAACTTTCTCAGCCATCGTTAGTGATAAGAGACAAACCTGAATGGCATTCATTGTTTTTTTTTCAAATGTTAGTTTAAGGTTATAAAAGCTAAGCAAAACTGCAATAATACTAATAAAAATTTATTAAGGTTTGAATTTATAAATAAAATATTTCAGTTTCTGAGAAACATTACTATCAGTCTAAAGATACATTTAGCCGGAGAGTTTTTGAAGTATGTTTACGAAGACTTTGCAGGTAATATTATTTGATTTTAAAACTAAATAATATTTAATGTCAGCACGGAGTAGCACCCTGGTGGTGATAAAAACAAGATTTTTCAAGCGGATTTAGCAGTTGTTTACAATTGATTCATGTGAAGTGAATAATTTATCAAGCATAAATATTCCAATTAATTTTTTATAGCATATATATCCAGTAGATATAAAATTACATCCAGTAGATATATAGTAAAAATCTAGTAGATATAAAATTTAACATACTTTTAACTATAACTCTAAAAGAAAAAAAATTAATATGTTTAAAAAATACAGAAAACTATAAAAATTTGTATATTTTATATACAATATTTAGACAGCGGTTCTTAAACTGTGGTCCGGGGACCCCTGGTTGAGATTCCCAAAGAGTTTAAAAATTAGATGAAACACTAGTTTTAAGAGGCAAATTTCAAAAAAATTTCTGGGGGAGAACCCCCGGCCCCCTCGAAATTTTGACTTCAATGCATAATTTTTTCCTTGAAATTTTCAGACCATCACCTCAGAGACTTGGAGAAATTCCAGGGGCGTATATAAGGGTGGGTGAAGGGGCCCTGCCCCCTCCTGAAATTTGGACTTGGTGTATCAAAACAAGATAAACCCTGTTTTTTGGATCAAATCTCCGAAAATTTTCTGGGGGAGGACCCCCGAACTCCCTTTAGTACTTGGGTACTTTATATTATTATTAAAAACTTTTTAAAAATAAGTTCATCAAAATTGAAATCCTACCTAAGAATATTATAGCCTGAAATTCGGACAAAGTGTATCAAAACCAAGTTAAAATCCTGTGTGTTTTTAGGGACAAATTTCTCTAAAAGATTTCTGAGGATTATCCCCCAGATACCCGTTTTTTCTATTAAAAACTATTTTTTACATAAGTTTATCAAAATGCAAATCTTACATAAAAATTTATATTCAAAAATTATAACTAAGGGTATCAAAACAAATTAAAAACATGTTTTTCTAGTTGAATCTCCAAAAATTTTCTGGGGGAGGACCCCCAGACCTCCTTTGGTAGCTAGAAATTCATTACTCAGAAGACCTATGAAACATACATGGGGGTGAGGGATAATTTTTGTCCCCTGCCGAAATAAATTTCTATACACGCCTCTGGAGTAATTGTAAAATTTATTATAGTTTATACTAATTTTAATTCATATAAAACTCAAAGCAAAAGTCTGGTTACGGCTTTTGGTGTTTAAAATGTTGGGAGTTCACGATGTCTGGCTGTTACATAAAGGGGTCCGAGACAATAGAAAGTTTAAGAACCGCTACTTTAAGAGAATTTAGAGAGAGGAATTCAAAGGTAAATTAAGCCAAACTTAATAAGGCAAATGGGAGGATATTCTATCGCAAAAAAGGAAACAAATATAACCAAATTATTTTATTTTTCTTCGCATATCCTATTTATTACCATTACTCTTCTCATTGTTATTTTACTATTAAATTATTGTGTTTACAAAAGAACATTTACGCATAGTAATCTAACTCATCTCCAAATAGATTTCAAACATTTAGGTAAAGTATTAAGAAATCATAGCATAGGTAACTATAAGTTGCAACTTTAGAGAGAGGGGATCGACTCATAAAGAAATCTCACTTTTCACTGAAACTTCTGGAAAGTTTTACATGTATCTTTTGAAACAGTTTTAACATTTACTTTTACAGAGTGTAACAACAAAACTGAATAACATACACATTGAGAGAAGTTATAAAAAGCATTCAACGTAAAGAGAAATCCGTAGAAAACTACAGGAGGTTCTGGTTCTTTCCCAAACTCTTAAATTTTGAAGTTGCACCTTAAGCACCATTTCCGAGAGCTTAGTAGAAACAGAAAGTGTGTTTTATCACTACACTTTTGGCACGTTTGAAGAAAGTTTATATTATCTAGTTTAACATGTACGCTATGCTTATTGCTTAAGATAGCATAAGGTTAATTATAGCTTACGCTAATTATAAAAGCTAGTAACTTCTGCATTATAATTGAACTTAAATTAAGAATTATTGAATTCGTTACATAATATTCCTTTTAAACTATTAAGGTTTACTCTTTATGTAGATGATTCACACGTTAGTAATTTATAAACATTTCACCGAAAAATGTCCCATTTAAAAAAAGGAACATACGTTCTGTGATTTAAAAAAAACTTTTATCAATTTATCAATGTGGTCGTTTATGAATAGAATTGAAAGTATTCTCCTTCAAAAATCATACCAAATTTGAATCAATAAAATCTAATACAAAATTAATGATGTGATTCTTCCATGTTACAACTTAAATATTATTAACTTTTTCCCCTTTTTTAAAGAAACTTAAATGTGTCTATAAGAAATGTTAAGGAAATGGCTTATTAGCTTATATTTTTTTTCAAATTCCCTTGTGTATCATCAGTAAACTCTACTTTTTTTAAACCTCCGATGAACGCTTATTCTAATCATCCCGGGATCTGTCACAATCCCCATCAAAATCTAATGGCATGATTAAGGCCATTAGATTTTGATAGTGATAGGTCAGGCACCAAAAGGGTTGAAATCACAAAGACGATATTGATTTGGAAGAAATCAATGAAACCATGGCTCTTGACCTGGAGGTAATTGATCCATCCCTTGAAAGAAAGTCTAGTTGATAATCTAAAACGGTTCATTCTATTTTTAATACTCGGCTGTTTGTTGTTTCCTGTCAAGAGATGGCACCACAACGTTATTCTTCAAGACAAGGCTGGTAATTGCGTTGAGTTGAGATAAAGCGGAGAAGAAATTTTCATCTTCTCTCCTTCCTCAAAGCAGTCTCTTGCAAAATTTAATCTCGACGTGGCTTAGTAATTTCGGCATAAATTTTAAAATTATAAATTTTACTAATTTTTGTTTTGAATAAATAATTATAATTAGTTTTTAAATTTTTTGAAAATATAACAAACCGCTGAAATATTAGATGTATAATACCCAATAATAGTGCTTTATAACAAAGGTATACCTGCTAAGGGAATAGCTAAGACACCAATGAGTAATAAACGAATAATAAATTTAAATATGGTGCAATGTGCATATATGTTTATAATTTAGAAAATAAAACTTCATAAAATTAAAGGACAAATTTAAGAAAAAATATTAGAAATTTCATTTTTTATTAGGTTATTTTTATAAGGTTTTTTATTTTCCTTATTTAGCCTTATTCATAAAATGTAAATTTACTCATACTTCATAGCAGTGGTTCCCAAACTATTTTGGTCGCGGAACCCCCAAATTTGTTACCAATGATCGCGGAACCCTGAATACTTTTTAATCAACGACTATTCAAAATTTAATCACTCAAGATCCTCTTCTGGTACCGCTGGGGGGTATGGGGGTCCTCCCCCATAAAAATTTTGAAATTTGACTCGAACTTGAACGACTCGACTTTGAATTTTAACTCATTTTAAGAAGCTTTTTGGGGCCAAGAGGAAAATTTTTCAGACCATAACCTTTATCTTTTATAAAAAAAAAGGCAAAATGTTGGGGATTTTCCAAAGAGTATCGTGCAAGATCCCTTTCTTATACTGTGGGGGGGGCTGGGGGTCCCCCCCAGAAAAAATTTGAAATTCGACTGGTAAAAGTAAGGTTTTAACTCAGTTTGAGAAAATTTTTGGATCCTAGGGGGGGGCGTTGTCCATTCTTATTTTTTTTACACCATTCTAATTTTTTTTAATGAAATAAAGTTTGTCCCATGGAACCCCTAGATTTTTTCGTGGAACCCCAGGGTTCCGCGGAACCCACTTTGGGAACCACTGCTTTATAGTTCTAAAAACAAAACCCCTGAATTTATAAAAATAAAAGTCTAATTGCATGATTAGGAATGGTTCAAAAATTAAGTAATAATCCTTAAAAAGTTTGAAGGTACTTATAATCTAAAATAAGGTTTTTCCCATCTATAAATAATAAAAATATAGAGCAAAGTAATTTATACTACTGAGAAAAAAAATTGTCGCGCTGAATCCGGCCTGGGTAATTTAAAAATCCCTACCCTATACAAAAAAATCAATAAGAAAGCTTCAAACATATTGAACATGCTTACATTGCTGTATGAGAGATTCAAAGGCGTAATTTCTTGATGGCCCCCATGGAAATCTGTTGCATATACAACGACAAGGTCTGAAACCGCTTTGTTTAAAGAATGAATGACGTGCCAAAAAAGCTCCGAGGTCTAGGACGAACTTCACCCGACTATTTTTACAGATCCGCTTTGTGTATATGACGTTGGAGAAGTTTCGACTGTTTAGAACACCCCTCGAACAACGGTAGGTGAAGATATGTTTTGCATAGTTTAGAAAATTAAATATTTAAATTTTCCATAGGTTTGGGTTTCTCTAAACTGGAACTACACTCTCATTTCATAGCTTACGTCTTTTTCAACTTAAATTGGGCTACCGACGAGATTCTTACGTATTATTCCGTCGACCGTTAGCTACAGCGGCACATGCTTTGGTTATACTTTTTGTTTTCAGCGGCACGGTCGAGGGGAGGATACGGAAGTACCACCGACTATTCACAAGATAAAAGAACAGCATTCAATCTATTGAACAAAAAAACCCTCAATTTTAGAGGTTGAAATGTTTTTATAAGAGTTACCATATTGCAAGACTTATCCTTCTGCTGTAATGAAACTATACATTATTAGAAGACAACATTTTACTAAACTGATGTACACAAATTACTCTGGCCGGCAGTAAAAGTTCACCAAAACTCATTAGTGATTGTTTCCTATGTAACCTCCTGAATTCGAATATTACCATCATTGATTGACTACCATCACCCTTGGTTCTCAGAGAATACCTACCGAGTACTATATCACTACTACTAAATAACTTTATTGATTCAGGAAGTTGAAAAATATTACTTCATCCTCTGAATTTCTCTTTTGGGGTAAGAGAGGTGATGATTTCTAAGCCATTAACATTTACAGTTTAAAAACATCATACACCTTTCAAGAAGATAATAATTTTTAGGTTAGTACCAAGTTCGTAAATTCAACAAGATTCTCACTCCATCAGTTTTATATTAAAGTTAGCTTGTTGTTGCTACCAGTGCCTTATTCTTCCTCTTCTCCTTCCTCTTCTTCCTAGTCTTCCGCAAGGCATACATCGAACATGGTCTAACCAATCTTGTCGGTATTCCTTATTTTTCTCTTCTCTAGCATCCTTATTTATTTAACTAATGCCTACACACGTTTAGTACAGTTTCACTAAGTTACGATACAAACTATTCAATTCACTCTTGTAAGTGAAGCAAGAAAATTTCTCCAAGAAACTTCCTGGAACCCACACTGACGTATACTAGACCCCACATAAATAGCTACTTTCGCTTAATGGAACAAGGTTAGAAAAATGTCTAGGAGGGCTATCGTACAATATCAGACGCCACTAAATCATACTTAATGAACCCAGTGATAAGAAGACAAACAACTGTTGCACCAATTTATATGATGAATCAACCTCTTGCTTGAAAGTTTTTAACCGAACACCTCGTTCTATGTATAACTTCAGAACTTGCTTTGTTGCCAAGTTTAATAAATGCACGCTCCACTAAGCCGGGAAGAAAAATTTGACTGAATATGCACTTCCCTCTGAAGGATGAGTGATAAATTTTCTTGCCTTGCTTACGTCCTCAGTTTTCGCTTGACTCCCGAGGCAATGGAACTGAATACACTGTTCTTGAAACCATTTACCAAACGGGTGCACTGTGTTCACATAATATAAAGCAACATCTGATCATAGAGGTTCGAGGATAATAAATGATTTATGTAAGTCATGGAACAATCTTTCGAAACTTTTATGGAGACAATGGAAAACATATGGTCTTCAGGTATCCCTTTAAATACGTATATTCAAGGAGGTCAAAAGAATTTCCAAAACTACTTCAGAGTTAACAACAGTGCTTTTAGATATGAATGATAAGGGCAATATTTAACTTTTTTTATTCTACTGAAAACTTCAATTTTCATTACATATTCGGAAAGAGCATCCCTGAAAACCGCTGTAAACCAAATTTTATTAAATTCCACAGGTAATTAGTTGAGAAATTCACCTCTTAATTTAAGGACGGTCTGCAACATATCGAAGTGAAATTGAAAGCGAAAAAGGAGGTTATTTTCTGTGCAAAATTATTACTGGCAGAATTTGATTTACAGGGGTTTACGGGGAGGGTCTCTCCAAATATGTAACAGTAACTGAAGCTTTCTGTAGAATAAAAGGTTAGTTTTCCCCTTCCCCGGCGAACATTTTCTTCTAGTGAACATGAGTTCCTGTGAAAATCTCGTTCGTCACGATATGACAGACCTGCATGTCAAGTTGGGCACCAAACTTTTGAGTCTCCCTGTATTTTAACTGTTAAATTTTTGTGGGTAATTTTTGAGATTCCCTACAGATGAGATGAAGGGCAGATTTGGATAACACCAAAAACTTTCTGCTCAAAAAAATTTTCTTCAAATATTTTCCGAAAATTAATTAATTATCCCCAGTCTTTTAAATTTTTGACTCAAGACATTATGAAAGTATCATTGTTCACCTTACTTTTACACAAGTACCTTTCCAGACACCCCCATAAGCCAAGTGTGAATCTTAATCTTTTGGAGATATCTTTCGAACCATACTCGGTTGGGCTTCTTATAAAATCGACTCCCATGGTCCCTCAGTGCAAATTGAGGGGCACGTGCCACCCCCTACTTCTACCAGTAACGAGATAGTTTCGGAACCACAAACTCTCCTCCAAACATCTCCATCCTCTGACGATCTTCTGTGAGGAAGGAAGGAGGAAGGAAGAAACCACCGCCGTTCTCTTTCTTGGCAGTGGATCCACCTGCACAAGGTTAAAAATGAACCTCGCGGAGGAGGGATCACCTTCCCGCGGCTCGGGACGAGACATTCGACGAGATGGCTTCGGGGATCATCGACGTGGTCATCAGCAGGGATGCTCCCTCCACCCCCTGGGGGTTCAGGCTGCACGGGGGCAAGGATATCGGCTTCCCTCTCATCATCCAGAGGGTGAGTCCACTGCTCTTGTATCGTTTGCGAGTGGACTTTGCTGTGTGGATATTGATACTTGAAAAGCCGAGACTTGTGTTTTGCAGTATACTGATTATTTGAATGTTAAGTGACTGTTGCTTTTAATGAGGAAGGAAGGGACGGACTTTTTTTGAGTTCTTAAATGCGTAGGATGTAGCTGAAGAAGTGTTGTTGTCTCTAGTGTTGTGAGAATTAATAAGGAAGTTGCATGTGTCAGATTTTCAAAAACAAACTAGTGTTCCGTATGGTTTTTTGTATGGTAAAATGAAATATCTAGTCAGTTTTTCAAAAAAATGTACAGGTAATTAAATATTTTAATTTAAAAGTCGAGAAAAAAACACGTGACTGAAAACGTTTATTGTTTAAACTATAAGATGACGTCAACAATAATACCATCAACTCCATTGCTTTACAACAATGTTTAGTATAAGATGACGTCACATCCAAACTTTTGGCGTTTTCGCGCGCTTTTAAAAAGGGGATTTTTGTTAATTTTTTTGACAATCAAAAAATTTCTCGATCGGCCTCAAATTTTGGGTAGTTGCTTATTTTTGCAAGAGGAATCGATTAAAAAAATAAAAAAAAATCATGCAACTTCCTCATTATTTGCACTATGAGATAATTTGTGTACCATCCCATTCAAATATCCTATAGGAATATTCGGGATGGTCTTACGAGAGAACTTATACTCTGTTAGTTTAGAATAGGCGCATTTCATTTTACTTGTAGGTGAATTAGAAAAGAAATTACAGCATTTTTAAAACAGATAGTCGTGTGCGATTGTATACAAATATAAACTTTAAAACTAATTTTCTCAGAGCTAAATTTTGCATAAACCCTCCACTATTTACATGATTACTAAAAAACTATCCAAGATATTCACTCCAAATTTTTAACAGTATATTAATCGTATTGTTATTAACCCTATGGACTACAGATTTTTATGTAAGTTTATATTTTTATTTTTATTGACGTTTTGTTTTTGTTAAATGGCTGTAGAAATTTTGAAATTTTTCACATACCTTTACATTTTATGCTGTAAAACAATTACTTTTCAAAATATGTCTTAGAAAATAGTTCATTCTGAAGATAAGTGTTAAACGATACTTGTGTCCAAAGGAAATTTATATAGGGGTAATAGTTTTTGGGCAAGAGTGAGAGGGGTTTTATAAAAATTCCCTTAAATTTTACACGAACTACCCCATATTTTAGAAAATAATATAATTAATTTTGTTTTTAGCATTAATCAATGTTTTAATGTATATTTAAACAAAAAAATTAAAAAAAATTTTGTAAATCAAGTATTTCAAAAAAAATGGTCTCAAAGGTAGGCGAATACCTTAAAAGACGATACGTCTATAATAATAAAAGAGCTTTACGGTTCATTCACCGATTCACCGATTCATCGGTTCACCTATCAACGCACAGCAAAATCTACCGGGGCTAGAAAGTCGAAACTTGGTGTGGGGGAAGACTTTACAGTGTATACGCGCACTAAGAAGGGATTTTTCGAAATTCTTTTTTTCTGACCCACAGGGGTGCTTGGAGTGATTATTACGTTTTTGAACCTAGCACCGTCCCAAATTACCCTAGATCTTCGTAACTTCGCAGGAAGGTAACTATTCACAATATCCAGAAAGGCATTTTTCCACAGGGATGCTTGGAGTGATTTCTGCGTTTTTGAGCCTAACACCGTCCCAAATGACCCTAGATCTTCGCTATTTCGCAGGAAGGTACCTAGCGACAATATCTAGAAAGGCATTTTTCAAATTTTTGATATTCGAATTTTAAGGGGTCTAAAAATTTCCAAAACCCGATTTTACTGAGCATAAACAAAGTTTTACATTTTCGAAGAAAAATATACTAATAATTTGATATTTCGAAGCGACCTGTTGGTAATAGATTCTTAAGAATATTTGAAAGAAAGTAATTTCTGGATTTTTCGATATTTCATTCTGGAGGGGGTGCACGGGGGTTTGAATATTTACTCCGGTTTTTAGTTTTTGCTTTCTATCACCCACCTCATTAATGCGATTGGTATGAAATTTTAGCATGTTGTTCTTTACATAATTGGGAAGGATTTCAAAAAAGAATTTTTAAAATCAAAGCATTCCAAGCAGTCTTTTTTGGCCCTTTTCTAAATTCCTATGCGTAGCTTCAATGTTAAATTGATAACGGTTTTTGCTCATTCCAGGTGACGCAAAACCTCTATTGTTAGAAATATTTATTTAAAAATATTTTATAGTGAGTAGAATTTAAAGAAAAAATCTGATAAAGAAATAATTTGTGATAAAATAATATTTTACAATAAATTAAAACTATTTAACCCATTCAATAAAAATTTAAAATAACAATATTTCATCAGAAGCATTTTAGATGGTTGATGTCAATATTTCAAATGATGTCTATTTTTATTTCATGTTTGAAAACGATTTCTTTAATGAATGAGTTGGTAATAAGTCAACCAAGGGGGGTTCAGGGGGTCTCCCCCTGACCTTTTTTTAAATTTCAATTTTAAAAACCGGTTATTAACACTGTAATTTGAAAAGTTTTTTTTAGGTTTTGTTTTAGATTTCAGGAAAGTATTTATTTTTATTTGCTTTGAATTTTATGAAAACAGCGGGATGAAGGGGGAATAAATATTAAGTCAGTAGAAATTAGCTGTTTAAAAATAGACCTTTACTTCCATTTTGAAGTTGGAAGATTTTGCTACAACAAGACATTACCAATTGGAGAAAAGGATGGAGTGAACAAAGAATATTGAAGAGAACAAAGATATAACACCTTTAAATAGGGGGGTTAAAAGGGGCTCCCTCCAACATTTTTAAATTTTAAAATATCACTCTTAAAATTGGGCATTTCACACATTAATTCTAAACAGGTGGTAATTTTAAAGCTTTTTACATCTTAAGGAAGTATAGCATCAAAGAAGAACCCCAGTGGGAAGGCAGTTGACCCTATTGCCCCTAAATGACACCCTGTAAGGGAATATAGGGAAGAAACTAATTCTTATTTATTTTAACACACAATTTGAAAAGCCTTTCCCCCCCGAGCAACGGCGGGTATATCAGCTAGTTATAAATAAAAGAACAGTATATTTATTTAGAATAACCATTCGTGTTGTATACCTATAAATAGCTTCTTCTCACTTCTCCACAAAATAGCTACCTTGATTTAAATATTTGCTGTTTCTGTTTATGGGCCATTCATTAATTACGTAAGGTTCCCAAGGGGGAGGGGGGGTTGAAAAATCTCCATATACCCTTACTTGGGGGGTGGGGGGGGTCAAACCCATTCTTACGTAAGATTTTCCAAGTTAATGTAGACTAATTCCAATAATTCAAATCAAATTATTATTGAATAACCTCCAGAAAAACTTAAAAATTCTGACATTCTCGGTATTTTATCGAAGCTTCATATTTTTAAAGGTATAACAGATGTATATTTTTTATTGAAGTAGCATTAAGGTAAAAAATATCTAATTTACGTCAAACTGATAGTTTTAGTGTAAATGATCATTTTCTAAAATTTTATCATTTTGAAAAACAAAATGGAATCTTACGTAAGAATAGGGGGAAGGGGTTTGAAAAATCTTACATACCCTTACATGGGGGTGGGGGGGGTCAAAAATTGCCAAAATCATCCTTACGTAATTAATGAATGGCCCCTTAGGAGCATTAGAATTTCTAATTGTCTACTTACTTTTCTTCGTCCAATTTATTAAGCCAGGTGGTTGCACAGTTTCCACATCCTTCTTCCAATTTTTACCTCTTCCAATGCTTTCTCCGCTCAGAAAGCCTCAGCTTAAAGAAAATATGTATATTTTTATACAGCTATTCATTGACCCGTGAGTCAAGGTCTTAAAATTTTCAAGATAATCTAAAAATTTAAAACAATAATAACCTTTTATATTTTCTGGAATGGGTTTTCAAAAGTTTCATTCAAAAAGTAAAATCTGTAATAAATTTACAGGGAAGTAGCGGTAACGATAATGTAACTGACGCCTATAACATTTCTAGGCGTTAATATACATATATATTAATCCGTCATCACAGTTTCCTTCACCATCACATATTATTTGTAATTTAAATAATCTCTTTTTTAGTTTCCACTCCGAATTCATCCATAAAACATTTATCACCTTATATTTTAAAAAGCACGCTGCAGGCCTTTTTTTTCACAATAACAATATGTGCTATTTATCGTATCATCTTTTGGTATGAAATCCCTCTGAAAGACGGTTGTGTTAGTTTGAGTGTAGTAAATATTATGTTACCCTTCGCTTATAAACATATTATTTTTAATGCTTGGATGGCCCTCGTATGTATAAATCGTAATATCATAACTTCGAAGTTCGTAAACTTCTTACGAACTTCGGACTTCTTCGGACTAGTTTCAATTTCTATTTTAAATTTTAATTTAATTAACTTTTTTAAATGAAACCTCAGCTTCTTAAATATGTACTTCACCAAAAATAACATGTTACTCACATTCAATTCTAATCTTACGATATTTATTAGTTTGAAGCTAAGCGACCAACATACACAATTCTTTTAACTCCCCCATAGGGGAAAAATAATAACCTTTGTTAGTTCATCAACCTTTCCTAATTTAACCCTAATCCATTTATCGTGATAATCTTAGCCGAGAATTCGGTAGATCAACAGACAGTGTCTAAAACGTCCTTCGAAGGTCAGGAACACCATCTGATGCAGAGTCTAAAAATAATTGAATTCAAGGGAAGAATTACTTAATTCTACTAACAGTAGCCAACAGAAGCCGAGATAATTGATGCCAACTGCCTGTCACTGTCAGAAAGTGCCATAGTATTCAAATTGCTAGCATCTCAACCCTTTAGTAACTAACGTATTTTTTTACAGAACCTACGTTACGACAGGTATAAAAAATTAAAATCGTAAATAATAATTTGATTATTTATTTCAGTTTGCAATTAGTATTTAAATAAACAGTTAGTATGTAAAACGGAATTGAATTACCAATATGGCTTGGCTTTTCTCAAAAAATAGGTCTAGTGAAACAAATTGAGAGGTAAAAAACAGTAGAGTTTAAAGTGTAACAAGAATTGGAATTTTATTTTAATGTTATTCTTGAATTTATTTTGAGAACTGAAAATTATAAGTTAGCTATAAATTTTGCAACCTAAAACGAACAATTTTCAGTCATAACTTCAGTAATAATTCATAACTGAATTTTCAGGAAAGGGTTAATAGAAATACACCTCATCCATAGGGTATGTTGTATTCAAAGTAGTTTAGAAGAATTTATAGATAAAAGGATTGATATTAGAAGAAGTTATGTGTGAAGGGTTCAGATTAATATTAGAATTTAAATGTTATTTTAATAAGATTTAAATACCTTACACGAACAAGAAATGTTTTTATTGTAGATGTGCTATTTCTATGAAGTTTTTATTTATATAAAAAATCAAATAACATTCAATCAACATTCTTTCATATCGACAATAGACAATATGCATGATTTTCAATAATGACAATATCAATTAACATCATCAGCAGAACTCAGTTCACCTTTTATGGATTTTTTGTTGTACTTGATTAATCTTGGGGCCAATCTATATCGAAAACATTAAATTGGAATTAAAACGTTTTCACAAAATTCCAGTTTCCAAACGTTAGTTAGTGTTTCAATACAACTATTTTGAATTTTTTTTCGTGCGTATTTGCAAGTTCTTAAGCTACAGCAGCCCATTACAGCCCTCCAGCAGCAGCCCTTTAAAACTTTGAAACTATTTTAAATGAAATTAACAACATGCATTTTTCAAAATGGAGAAGAGGAGGGTAATATGGAATACCATTTATATCTTTAAGAATGACTCTACTGGTTTTAACTAAAAACCCACAAAATAATTTTAAGCACATACTATAACTAATGGAAATGAAGTGTCAATGGTTGAATAAAACAGGATTTATTTTGTTGTTATGAAAAAGGTACTTTAAAAAAGTTACAAATGGAGGGTAATATGGAATACTTGTTTACAACTTTTGAAAAACTGATAAGACTTCAGAGTGCATAGTTACTTTTAACTATAAAAACAATATTTAAAATATTGTGTTAAAATAGTTTTGTTTTTGAACCTATTTATTTTATTTTTTAGTCTATAAGCCCATAGAGAACAGCTAATGCATTGAATTCAAATTTCTCTTCATTGATCTTTGAAGAATTTTCCGTAACAAAATATCTTTGTTTAAGATGCTTCAGCATCTTTTTTTAAGGTCCTTTAGTTGATGTCATTGAAGTGAATTTCGGATGATACATCAAAAGGACATAGTACTCCATAATACCCGAAACACCATCTTATGAACCTTTTCATTGGCGGATAAAACATTGATAGCTAAAAATCGACTAAAACATAAGAAACTATCATTCTTTTAGTGTATATTATGCTTAACAAAAAAATTAAAGTATAATTACTGGTAGGTTCAAATCTTTAAACCTTTACCGGCAAAAACTTTCGGAAATCCCAAAACACACTTTGTTTTGCTGCGACTGTAACGACGATAACCAGAAGTTAACTCTTTGTGCACTGCATCATGGGAGTCTTCTTTAAGTCTTTCATGGTATTCCCATGTGATGACAGCCCGAGAGATGGCTAAAACCTCGGTATTCCATATTACCCGACTTTTCCATAATACCCTTCTCTCCTCTATTGGCCAGGAGGGTATGAAGAGATAATTCATATATCTAATAGATGTTTCCCGCACTTATTGAAAGCGTGAATGAATATTAAGTAAATCATACTTTTTTTATGTTGGAAGATAAGTGGTTTGTTACTAACTAAAAGTGTAGGTATAGTTTTGCAAATTTAAGTCTAAAGTTTGAAACAAATTTATGAACAGTCTGGTGGTAGTATTATGGAAATATTAGTTATACCATTTAGCTATTTATTACGACATTGAGACACATTTGAAGCTTAGTTGGACTCTGCGTTTCCCTGTGATGACAATGTTAAGATAGAATTCTGTTTTGGAATAACGCCTTTACAATGGCAAGACTCCAGGATCTCAAACATTAAGCAATGTCTCTCAATCTCTCCCGAGTTTTCCGTACCTTATTTATACCAAATTTAAAACTTTACGCTTTCCATAGAATAGCTGTAAAAATTTCAATTCTAAAAAGCAGAGGCGTCATTTGGAGTGTCAGTGGGAGGAAATGAGGATATGGAATATGAATATTTTTCTTTAAATAATAGTAAAAAAATCAAAAATCAAGTATAATATGTTAAAAACCCGTTTTCGAATTTTAAAAAGTAATTTTCTTCACCTTAGAAACATTCTCCCCACTTTGATTTTTAAAGTAAGGGGAGAGTTGGTGCTTCATTCTCCATGTTTTGGAAGTGAATTAGGAGAATAAGGCCTCTTATATCTCATAGAAAAACCATTACTAACATTGATTACCCATTATTAACAACGATATATTTAAAAAAAATCAAGGGGAGAACTCTCAATTCTGCATTTGATAGAGATACAGTTTTAAAACATTTTATATGCATGGACACTAATTTTGAACACTTTGAATTATACCCTTGACAAAAAGTATCAAGACAAATTATTGTAACTTACTCTTAAATAAATGAATTCAGCATATATAAGAATGAATAATACATAAATTTCAAAACTATTGGTAAAAAATTATTTCCCATAAAGCAAAAAAACTAAAATGACGTCCATAAAAAATAACTTCAAAATAGTTCTACAACATTTTACTCGATTTTAAAACTATACTTATCTTATTGAATTTGTATTTGCATTATACCAAATGAAACTTTTAAACCTTCTATGAACCAAGAATTAATGCAATTTGCAGGTTAATAACACATAAATTTCAAAACTATAGGTGAAAAATTCTCGCCCTTCGATCAAACAACTGAAACAATAAAATAATAAAATTAACGACGACAAATTAACTAAGTACTAAATAACTAACATTATAAAGATACATTAAATAATATAGGTTAATTCCAAAATTGTAGGTAAAAATTATTCCTCATGAAGCAAAAAACTAAAATGACGTCCCTGAAAAAGAGAGATAGATAATAATCGATGTTTTTTTGCTAGAATATGCAAAAAACTATTAGTCCGGGAATACTGCCACGCCGTGTTGTTGAACATATATCTAGGGATATTTTTGTCACCTAGTCGGCTGCAATTCTGTCCTGGAGTTTAAAATAAGCCACTGCCGTCAATGTGGGGAAAAAGCGTGGTATACATGGGAAGAGTCAAAATACTGGGTTTTTCTAATGTAGTTGTGTCTGAAAATGGCTGTGGGACCGTTTTAAATAACATCGTATCGTCTTTTCAATGCAAATCCTACCGAAAAGCATATTCAGTAAACGGAATGATTTCATCATAGAGGATTGTGTTCTATTTCTATAGCATTTTTCCTAAGGAATAAAATTTAAAAATTATGCATTTCCCTTTTTTTTAAATGCAGGCTTGTGTCAAATGGGGAATACACAATACAGTAAAAGTTCTGGAGAAAAATTAAGTATTTGGTTTATTGTGCATCTTCTTATTGTTTTTAATTTTAGTTAAAATGTATTTCATACCAAAATCCACACTTTATATGTATATTTTGAATTCCGATACCAACCCTTAATTAACAGAATTATTTGTTTTCAGTTATTATTTAGTTGCTTATAAATTGTTAATTTTTAATCAATTCATTACTGAAAAAAGTACCATCTATTTTTATATTTATGGGTCATTTTCACCATACGCTTACATTTCAGAATAAAAAATTTTTTTTTCGAACTTCATAATTTCATAATAATATTAATATAGGAGTTTTTATATATGTTTCAAGTATATGGAACAGCAGTTGGTCATACACTTTTGCCCATAGTTTAGTGTTTTAAATATTATAACTCTGGTGAATTATTTATTTTAATACTACTTTTAAAATCAATGACATAATGGTAAAGGGAGTTGACATTTTTAATAAAATGACAGAATAAAACATACATGCATGGTTGGAAACTGAAATAAATATCCAACAATCCTATTTATATCAATAAATAACTATATTTCTGGGGCTAAAATTTCCAAAAAAGTTTATTTAATATTAAAAATTACTCAAAAATTACCGTAACGGGAGTTGACATTAATAAAAATACGCTACCTTGACGACAGATAATTTCTTTGAAAACACGATAGTTTTCGAGCCGAAGAATAAAAACACGGTTTAAATATATTCTAAAGTAAACAAACAATCGTTTGGAATGTGTTTCTACATTTTTAGCATAATTATTATTACATTTTTTAAAATTAATTCGCCTGTAACGGGAGTTGACATAAAGTGAGGTACAAAATATTTTATTGATTTGTAAAAATATTAAATTCAAACAATTAATTTTTACAATGATAATAACCTTTTAATAGTTCATTATTTTGATATTTATCGTTTTTTCTTTCAAAAAGTCAAATTAAATAACAATAAAACTACTTTTAATTTCGTGAAAATCGTTAGGGACAAGCGTTTTTGTCTATTTTCGTGTTTTTAAATATCTTTATTTACATAATTTTAAAGCTTTTCTTATTAATTAAAAGCTAGAAATATTTCATTTAGTCTACTTTACCTAAATCAAAGTTTAAACAGAAATTTTAATAATGATTAATTGTTTAATTTTCATGTTTTACCTTCGGGACAGCAAATGTAAGCAAATTTTGAAAATGACCCTTATACTAAATAATAACTGAAAACTTTTACAAATAATTTGGAGTTCAGTTTAAATTATAGATATGTATAAACTGTGTTATTCTGCATTTAAAAATACATGAGGTCGTTTGATATAGTAATTTTTTTACCAATTGAGGATAACATTTTTGTGTCCGTGTCAATGTAGTGTAATATCAGGAGTTCACATAGAAATTATTTACTAAGTAGGAGCAAACTTTTGTCAAGTTTTAATACAAAATTATCCAACAAATGGAGAGAGAAAATTGCTAAAATAAGAAAATCTTAAGAAAAAATATTGAAATGTACTTTAAATCTGTTAAAAAATGAAAGAATAAAAAACAATGCTTTGGCAAGAGGCTTTGGTAATTGTCTAATGACAGAGTGAGTCAGTGTTTGTTTCTATTCTTAGCATAGACCTTACCTTACAACCTTTATCTTGGGACATGACAACAATTCTGCTTTATCATCAGATCTTTTGTTGTCAAAGGCTGTCAAGTTCTTCAGAATTTTCAAGTTTACGGGTGCAATGACTTTTAGTGCATTGCTTTAAAAATTCGATGTTCTTATAAGAAGTTTTATTTTAAAGATCCGTATAAAACATAATAGTAGACTTTTTACGTTAGTAAAAGAATTAAACATATTAGTTAAATAATTGTTTTTAATTGTGTTATAATAGCATTTTACACTCTTTTATAATATGTGAAAAATATTTAATCTGTTTTTTTGTTTTGCAAATGAATATTTATTTTTAAGTAGTATACAAACAAAAAGGTTTAATGCATTTTTAAAAAATTTTCTCAAATAGTATTTATCGGATCCAATTGATAATAATAAAAACTATATAATTTCATATTTTTCTTTTAAGAAAAGTATACAATGACATTATTCAAATGATGCAAATTTTTATTAAGTTCTGATGTAATACTTCAATTTACTTGAAAAAATTATGACTCATTTTTTTAATTATGATTTTGTTCAGATGCAATAACCAAAGTATTCTATAGAAGGGCAAAAATTATTCTTAGGCAAAGTATAAAAAAGGATCATGATAAAGCTTATTCAAAAAATTAAAAACATTTTTTAAAATTTTTATTAATATTATAAGTAAATTAATAATTATTTATTATTATTATTAAAATAAATATTAAAAAATTAAATATTTAAAAAGATTATCTTTTCTCAAAAGTATAAAAGTTGTAAAAATAATTAAAGCATTTCATAAAGAATGATTCAGATCTGTTAAAAATTTGAATTCATTTCTACTGGTTTTGCATGCTTGTCTCATTTCAGTAATAATTCCCGATTAGTACCTGTCTTTTAGAAAAAGTTTTTATTTTTTAGAACTTTTTTACATCATATAGCTCTTTTTTACAAATATTGCTGCATATTGTTCTTTTAGCTTTAGAAATATATTTTCCAATAATAATATACTTTTAATCTCCTTATTAAATTAGATAACCCACTGTGAAAAGTAGCTCAAATTTAAATTTAAATTATCTCTGTGGAAACATTAACGGAAAAGACACGTTTTCTAGGGGTACGGAAAATTTTCGTCAAAACTATAGAAAATAAAAAGACGAACTTACCGTAATCATTTAGAATACGAGTATTATCATTTCGTTACATCATTAGCGAGTATTATCTTTTACCTCGGTCATTTAATGTATAAGAAGTTTAATTCTGCAGTCCGTTGGCTATAAAATAAGATCTAAAATATAGTTATGGTTCCTTTATTTTTATATAGTTGTCTCTTCCAAAAAAACTTCAAACTTATAAAACATAAACATTTTTCCGTCATAATATAATAGACAAAAGAAAAAGAAAATTGATTCTAATTTTTTATTTAAATTTCAAATGATTCCAAATGGAGGTCAGTGGAATTCGGAGATGAATATGAAACACTTCCATTCTTTCAAAGTACCAAGGCCACCCTTCTTTCAAAACCTTCTTTCAAAATCTCTGTCATTTTTAATCAAATAATACAGTAAGATAATTATTATAGACTTCCCGTCAATGCCAAGTTATTCTGAAGTGACAAAAATATTACTTAAGCAAAGTATAAAAAAAGTTCATGAATATTTTTATGAATATGTTTTCTAAAAATTGGAAATGTTGTTTTGAAAAATAATAAAAAAAAGTGTCACACATAAAAAACTTCAAGAACAAATAGTTTGTACGAAACAAAAAAATTTTGCGATTGTTATTAAAGGACACAAACTAAAATTTGAACCTAATTGTTGCACCAAGAATTTAATTTTGAATCCCCTGAATATGCTATAAGTTGAAGATTAAAACCGTGTTTTCGAAACTTAGCTGGTAAACATACTTAATAAACAAGCGATTTCTTTATAAACAGACTTAGAATATTCTGCCAAATCCTTTCCTTTACGATAGCCCAAGTTTCTTTTATTGCAACCCATGGGGCCCTTGTCTCATAAAACTAAGTTTCAAACAGTTTCTTCCCATTGCCTGCCGTCAACAAAGCCTCTCCATTGAGGAGTTATTTCCGTCTACTCCCCCGCCAGAGCATTCCGAACCGCCAAGGAAACGCGATGCGGGGACCGAAAGTGCCGCGCTCAGCGTCTTCCAGCGGCGCCCACAGGAGGGAAGGTGACAGGTGTCGATATGACATGTAGAACCCCTATCAAATTGTTAATGGATTCGTCATCACTGACTCTTTCAAACCGTTATCTCAAATGAAATTACTTGAATTTCGTTCTGTTCTTTAAAAGTTTTAAAATGACCTGATGTATGATCCCAGAGAGCGCCTAAACACCATTAAGGGCCGACGATTTTTCAAATAAGAAAATTTTAGCTTTAAGGTCAGGAAGTATTGTGAGGAACCCTTTATAACAAAATTGTTGTTTTATTTGCTAAAGTGTGAAATTATTTTACTCCAGTTAATTTTAATAAGGTTATAGTTAGTAAGAAAGCATTCAATGTGGGGTCGTTTAAATATTATGTAAGCATGTTTTTGGTCATTTTTGAGCCCCTCACCCCCTTTTTAGCTAAGATAAGCAAATCTCAAAACACCCCCTCATAATTGAAGGTCTTGGTGGATGAAGGGGCTATGTTACAAGGCCTGTCCTAAAAGTAACGAGGCTGAATTCCAGTCATAATTAGGGAATTCAGTCTCGTTACTTTCGGTGCCGGCCTTGTAACATAGCCCCTTCATCCACCAAGCCCTTCAATTACCGTAAAAAGAATTTTTTCAGTTCGTTTGTTTCAGTAAAATTTATTTTTTGGTTAAATTTTGAAATTATTTATGCCAGAAATAAGAGATTTTCTAAAATCAGTGTTAGTAACGTCACTCACACCATCTCTCCCTTTGTCAGGAAAAATAAGCAAAGAGCAGTAATATTTGATGGCCCCTGACCGTTATGTTTTTAAATAATAATGAATGATCACACCGTCGCCTTAGAATCAAAAACTACTATCTCCGTTCGGCAAACTTCGGGGACCCCGATCCTTGGCGACTTATAATCAGACGCCAATTCAAACCACTCCCCATAAAAAATCCACCAATTAAATACCACTAAATCAAAAAATAATAATAATTACTTCAGATCGTTGCAGGCGCTCATTTGATTGGTTTGGCACTTTGCCAGCTCGATGATGTCTTGCTTACGAACCAATGAAATGAGCTTTCTCGCTTGCAATTCCGAATATTTCCGAATCAGACCAGAAGGCAGTATTATTTGATTTTAAGATGAAGAAAATATTGCCCCTGATATGGCAACCTGCTTACGATATCAGACCGCCAAGATTAACATTGAATCTAGCTCGTTTCGCAGCAGCCAATGAAATAATTGGAACTCTTTTTTCGTTATAAAAGAAAAACTAATCATGGAAGAAGTACAATATTTTAAACACATATACAATTATTTTTTACAAAAATATTGTCGTTTCGTTTTTTAAAAAATTCGAATTAGTTTTAGAATTATTAAGATTCAAAGTTTCAATATTTTCCCATTCTAGGACTGAAGTGAATTAACAATGGATAGCAGCAACCCTTTAACAACGCCAAAACCGCCAACAAAACGAGTAGAATGAACAACTACTGTGAATGAAGCTGCGTGAATTTTCAGAGATAGTAGTTTTTGATTCTAAGGCGACGACACATAAAGCTATCATCCCCATTAAATAAACCTGCTTTAGAATTATATTTATTTAAATAAGGGTAAGATTTCTTCAAAATAAATAGTCTAGTCTGGAGTAATTATAAATCCATTAAGTCAATTTTAGTTTGGCCTCTCCTCTCGAGGTTTCCTCTCCTCTCGAGGTACCACACTTCCAAACTAGCTCATTTGATTAAAAAGTTGATAAAATAGATAAGATTGAATTAGATATGTCTGATCGGCTTTTGGCACGATTAGCTAGCACAGGGGTTCTCAAACTTTTTAACATCGCGACCCACTTTTGAGGAAAAAAATCTAACGCGACCCACCGACTTCAGTTATCTATAATTAACTGAACTGAGATAATTATCTCATACCCCCTCCCCACAGAATTTTAACTTCTCTGACTGGGGGGTGTTCACCAACTATTTAGTAACAAGGGTATGAAATAGTTTAATTGTGGTCTAACAATGATCCCTACAGTAAAAAGGGGGGTCTGGGGGTACTCCCCCAGAGAAAATTTTAAAATTTGACCCTTAAAAACATGGTTTTAACTTGTTTTTTAGCAATATGGGATAAATTACATCAGTTGCATCATTTCCCAAGAAAATTCTTAAAATTTGCATTGACCCCCCCAGTTTGGATGGGGAGAAACACTAAATATTTTTTCAAATCTTATTTGAATAACCGACTAGATTTGCATTATCGGCACACATTAAAGTGACACACATAGTACGTATTTACATTAAAATTGCCTTTTCTGTTCCACTCCAAGTAGTGTAGTTTTTCCTCAAATTTTTATTCTTTTTACTATACTATAGTATGGTAATTTGATAATTTCAAAAGTTCAACTAATAGTTTGATAAATTCAAAAGTCAATAACACAGTTTGTGAAAAATTAAAAATCTTCTTGCGACCCACCAAAAACTGACTGGCGACCCACCAGTGGGTCGCGACCCACAGTTTGAGAAACTCTGAGCTAGCAGTTTATGATCATTTTTGAGTGAGTCTTTTTTTGTATGAGTTTTGCTGATTTCATCTTGGAATGGAATGAGTGTTGATATAAAATCAGAAATAACTGTCAAAATATTTATAACGATTAAATCCTCAAAACACTTTATCAAATTAAACACGTTCTGAGGTTTTAAAAGGGGAAAACATTTTAAAGTATTATCTGTGAACATAAAACTAACTTAATTTCATTTATCCTTATTTATATCTTTAGATGCTTTTAATGCATTGTTTACATAGCAGAAAATTTCGATCTTTCTTAGACACTCTCAACAACAGAACAGTTTGTTAATTTTTCAAATATTAGAGTTTTAAGATTCATGAAATCTTATACCATTATTTAATTTGAAAAGTTATGCTACAGTTATGATATCAGTAATTTTGAAAATCCCCTTTTTGGATTTCAGGTGTTCATGGGAAGCCCGTCTGAAGGCAGTCTCCAGCGCGGAGACTCTCTCCTTCAGATCCAGGGGCGGGACTCGACGGACATGACGCACATGGACGCACACGACCTCATCAAGGCGGCAGGCACCAGGCTGCAGCTTCTCATCAGAAGGTAGCCTCCAAACTATGTTTAACAACTTTGTATAACATGATATAAAATAATTTAAAAACAAAATAACTTATTCTAGCTAGTTAATCGCCGGTCGGTTAGCTGTGAATGCGACGATAATTGGCAGAAAACTATTTTGCCTTCTTTAACTGCCAAATGAGAAGTTTCACTACCGGTCATGTTTTTGGTGAACCTGACTGTAACATACTCAAGGCTACTTGACCAGCTGTTAACTAGTAGTCGAAGAATTACGCCATTCAGAGTTAGCGACTCCTTTTGCTGGTTAGCTACTGCACTGGTCAGGTAGCAGATAATACGGCTTTAAATAACGTTTGGCATACCTTTTGAAAACGGTAGAACGCCGCCAGCAAACAAGTGAAGCTTTTACAAAGCTAAAAACTAGACTAACCATTTAACTAAAATGACATCACCAATAACAAAAACGCCAAATTCGAAGTAACCTCTTACTGATTAGTGTAAACTCACAACTCTCAAGCGTCACCTCCAACCGTGGACCGGTTTCATCCTTGTTAGGACTCATCAGCATGGTATAGGATGGTAACGCAAGAGAGTGGAGGACAAGTACTAGTCTAGCCGACTATAACTAAAAAAGTGGTGACCATTGATTAGTCCTCCACTCATCTGCTGGAATGACAATGGCATCCCTAGGACAGATTTAATTCCAGAAAGGCATTTCCTTTCTGAGAGTTGTGTGAGTTAACACTTATTGTCCACTTAACCAGCGATAAATGGTGAAATTCTCCTTTCTCTTACTGATTAGTTGGAACTAGTATAAACTTGGTGCATTTCTCCAGATTATTCCGTTATTATGAAACTGGAAATGAGTTTTTAGAATATATTTTTCAGTACATATTCAATGCTTGTTTTGTAGTTTATTTTTCGCAGTCAAAGGAATTGCCTTTGAAATATCAAGTAAAAAACCATTCCATCACAAAAACTTATCTTCAAATAACACTTTCATTTCCCCTTCCAGGTTGCCGGGTGCCCCACAGACCCCAACCAGCCCCCTCCCCAGTTCTGACGGCATGCACCCATACGCGAAACTCCTCCGGGAATCCGAAGCTCGACCGAAGACCAGCCCCGCGCCCTTCTTCCAGCCACTCTCCCCTCCGAGAGCGACGCCCAGGGCGACCCCCGTGCCCCCCAAGTCGCCCCTCTGCAGCTCGCCTCTGCCCACCACCCCGCTGGTGGGGCAGGGACCGCCCTTCGGGGGGCTCTACACCCCCAGGAACCAGGCGGATAGGGAGTTCCTGGAGTACAGGCAAGAGAAGTATAAGGAGAAGGATGCCATGAACAATCAGGTGAGATCGGCAGTTTGGTTTGGAGAAAAATACACCCTTTATCAATTCAAGCATCATGCAAATCATTTTTGAAATCCACAGTCCTGTTACAAGGACCCTTCGTAGTCCTGCAATGGATTGTTTTTCGCAATAACCTAGCTAGTAGCACAGCTCATACCAAATAATATGTCAAGCTTACATAACGGCTACTACACTATATAATATAGACAGAAACTATATAGACATAAACTTAGACAGAAACTTAAGTTATAGACAGAAACTTAAGTTGAACCTACTACGTCACTAACAAACAAAGTAGTTCCCATCGCGGTCTCTGAATTTCGAGTGAAACAAAGAACGTCAATTTTAAAGTATGATTATTTCGTTAAACCCATGCATAATTAGTGTATTTTTATCACAACTCGCGTATTAAAATTCCTCCTATCTACCCAACAGGCTTTGGGTTTACTCACTTTCTCCTTCCGTGTTGTGACGTACTGGGTTCGGGAAACGTTGCTGGGAAGTATAGAAATAAACGAAAGTTCGCCGCACATGACAAAAATTGGACTAATTTTGAACGTTTGTGCTGGGGTCAGGGTCCGTTTATTAGCCTTGTTGGATATCTTTGGGACGAGTATCGGAATACCGAAAAAACCTTAAACGTTCAAGTTACAGACTTGATTAGTCATTCCCAGATCGAATGGGGGAAAAATTCCGCAAGAAAATATAAAGACTGATTGAAAGTATGTTACTACTGTTTCTCCCACCACTCTTGGAGGCCCTACCAATAACTGAATTCGAAGATGTTCATTTATTTACACAATGGGGATACTTAGTCTATGATTCCAAAACTTATCTTCAGCATTTTTTTATTAATTAAATTCTACAACTCCTCATGCTCCACATGGTATAACATGAGGCTTACAGATGTAAGTAGCTAAGTACAAAATATTTTAGAATACAAGTTTCAGCATTTAAGCTCCTTAGCTTAACATTCCTATCATATCAATAAGTTGTTCAGTTAAACTAAATGAATCAGCTTTGGGTTTACAATAAATTTTATTGAATAGGTTTCATACATTGTCATTTGTACGCTTTGGCGTCTCACCAACTTAATTTGAAGTCATCATACACAATAGGAGGAGATTTAGATTAAAATACAAAGGGCGACATTTTAAACAGGAATTCCAGATAAAACAAAGACAAAAGTGATACGATACGTATATAAAAGGAAAAAATGTGTATTGTTTTACTTCTGACACTTAAACCGTCAATAAGAATATAAAAATATCATTTAATTAAAAAATTACAAATGTAAAAAAAATCTACTCCTTATCTGAAACGATACCCTCCAGATAAACTAACTGTCACTCAAGAAGACAAATCTTTAACGATTCATAAACAACACACTGTCAAATATTATGCTAAAATTTTTTAATAAATCCTAAAATTTCCGTTTTAAATTTTTGATAAACCATCCAAAAACAACACTCTTCCTAAACACCGTACATTTACCTCAAGAAATTATCCGATGTCGCCCCATCTATCATCCTACACTCCCCCTCAGAACTAGAACACGCGAGGCGGGGGTGACAGCATCAGACTCTCTTGTTCTTTCCGGTCTGACGTCGTCGTCGTCGTATCATTTCTTGAAGGTATTTCGGATCTTTGAGTAAAGAAGCGTCGGAACGATGCGTTTATTTTTGGATGGGGTCAAAAAACACAGAATTTCGCGATGCTGAGAGTTTTATGAGCTCTTAGACGGGCGGCTCTGAATGGGGTGTAAATTTTGAGGAATGGATGTGAAGATGGGAATAGATAGGGTGTTCAAATCTAGAGGTTGGGTTAAGTAGGAGTAGAGATGTCTTAAGAGACACGTAGGTCGAAGTTATTTGGTTATTTGTGTTAATTTGAATATACTTTGAATGGGGAAATTTGTCTGTAGTTTTGTGCATTTTTAATGAATGCATTTTTTAAGAGCAATGTGTACGGTATAAAGCATGAAGTTTTAATAATATTCTTAGAATGTAAAAGGTTTAAAACAGTGTTTCTCAAAGTGGGGAGGACGTCCCACCGGGGGCAATTAGATTTTCTAGAAGGACAATTTGAAAATTTTCAACCGAAATGCTCCCCATGTGGGGCATGGACCACTAGGATTTATTTACTTTCCAAGAAGGATTTTCAAAAAAACACGAGTATCTCATTAATATTTCTATGATAACTCTGTATAATTATTGATTACTAAATCTTTTTTTATGAAAAGTTATATTTTACAAAATTTCATTAAAAATATTTATTCTAAAAATATTTTACGTTTCGAATTGAGTTCTCCACACATTTTTTTGTAAAACTTAATAGTTTTTAAGCATGTCTGTAATACTTTTTTCTTAAAAATCATCCAATTAAGTTGAATAGTACATTTTGAGTTTAAAAATTCATATGTTATCTTACATGGGGGCGTAGAAAATTTGGAAAGGCGTTGGCGGGGCATGAACCGTAAAAATAAATAATATATACAATAACACATAATTTTGATGAAATAATTTTATTACCAAGGTAAAAATTGGTGGACTGACTATAATCAAAATAACTTTCTGAATAAATTAGGAGGGGAGGAGCAAAAAATTACTTTGAATCCGAAAATAAAATACTCTAATCATGTAAAAGAAATTGGACAAATTTTAAGGTGTTGAAGAAAGAAATTATGGACACTTTTATGAAGTACCCAGAATCTTCATTCATTTTTTGGATGCCTCTTATCGAGTTTTATTTGAAGTTCGGTCTGTTTCTGATAGAGAGCAGCACCACAGACTTTGTTAAATCCTCCGATTAGTAGTTCGTCTTTAAAATAGATGGCAGCACCACATTTTCTGGGTGGACCGTCTTTGAATGTTGTTGATAAAATCATCACCTGCTTTGAACTACTATAATAAATTTAAGGATACTTATATTTTTTATACGATCGCACACACGTCACATTCTTTTTATGTCCTATGTTTTTTCCCCTTTTACTACAAAGCTATTATTATCTTCAAATATTACATCAAGTTTTTAATAAAAAATAAGCGTGAAATGTAGTAAGCATCACTTCTGATCAGTGGCGGCTCGATGGTAAAATTATAAGGTGTGCTGCTCCGGCGGTACCAAGTTGGCAACGTATTTTAAGCGATATAATGCCAAATAATATTTCACAAAAACATGAAAAGATGGGAACAATATAAAATTTCGATTTCACACTTAATAAGCATTCAAGAACTGTCACTTACCAATATTTAGCTGATTATTATGAAGATGAAGAATCAAAGACATAATCAAAGATGAAGTCTATTTCATTTAGTATCTCAAAAGCAAATGAAACTAAAATCAACATTTCGAATTCAATCTGTTCATTATAAAAAGAAATAAAAACTTGGCTACAAAGAATTAAACATAAATCTTTGTTGACTTGCGAAACATCAGAAAAGATTTTGCTCTCTCTGTTGAAAAGAAAAAAATAAGCTATAAATTACAAAATTAAAACAGCGTTGGAGTAAGAAAAGCTAAAAAGCCAATGTGATTTATTAGTTGTAGAAATCGTTTACTTTTATTCTTCCCTCAGTTTGTTTTTTACAGCTCTCTCAAGAGAAAAGGCTATCATTCTTTTGGTCGGGGCTGCTGAAAAGCAGCCCCTTTTCTCCTAACAGATTCGCATGCTAAATTCTTGATATTTTCATTTGATATGATAGAGTTAGTGTTTTATACAACGATTGGTATATCTGCGGGGGCTGACCGACCCGGAAAGAAATCTGTTGTCGAGACGGCATAGCAGAGAATTATTAATTGAAAAGGGATTATAAAAGACAAAGATTAAAGGGGGAAATAGATAATTTTTTAAATATTGTAAAGCAAATAAAAATTGGAATTTCGGGAAATTTTGGTTGGGGGTGCTGCAGCCCCGCAGCCCCTATGGACGAGCCGCCACTGCTTCTGATTACGCAAAACAAAATGGTAAGTGATATTTTCCTGTTTCAGGGCTATAGGACGCTACCTCTGATTGCTCCCGGTCCCAAGACGAGACATGATATTCCTATGGGTTCCTATTTGCGACACGTTCACGGTTCGGACTGGAAAGGCAGGTCTTCGATACAACCTTCGCTCGTAAGTATATAGAAGGTCACTTGAGATGTGTATCAGGTAATTTCAATTCTAAAAAAAAATTTCCTTCAAGAGTTGAACCTGACTTTGTGTTTATGAAGTTATTCTTTAATTAATTCCTTCTATTAACAAAGTAGCAAAAAGTAAAACCAAAATCCGTTTCTACGTTAAAAGTGTCCTTTTTACACAGTTTTTTATAATAAAAAATAAGAAAATTAAGTCTCATAAATTATAGTGGACAATAACTTCAAAATTCAGTTTTTAAGGATTTTGTCAACAGCTTGTCCTTCTTCGAAAGGCGACCGAGAACTGAAGAAACACTCCTTTCACAATGCAAGATTCCGCAATTCTCGGTCGCCTTCCGAAAAAAGACAAACTATATGATAGTGATATTTACTTCTTGTCAACCTTCATAGAAAAAATGGAAAAAGTACTTTACTATTAAATGCAGTCAAATCCCATTCCAGTGATCCGTCATGGAACCAAATGAGTAATTCACTATCGGAGGTCAAATAAACCAATATTTTAAAAATGTGGGTTGAATATTGTTGACTAGAATAGAACGAAGCGCGACCGTTGACGTCGAAACGTAATGATGTAGTTACATGACTACATTGTTACGTTAATAACAATAACCAAAGGAAGAACCAAATTATCTACATCAGGGGTTCTCAAACTTTTAAACATCGCGACCCACTTTTGAGAAACAAAATCTAACACGACCCACCGACTTCAGTTATTTATAATTAACTGAACTGAGATAATTATCTGATGCCCCCTCCCCATAGAACTTTAACTTCTCTGACTGGGGGGTGTTCACCAACTATTTAGTTACAAGGGTATGAAATAGTTTAATTGTGGTCTAACAATGATCCCTACAGTAAAAAGGGGGGTCTGGGGGTACTCCCCCAGAGAAAATTTTAAAATTTGACCCTTAAAAACATGGTTTTAACTTGTTTTTTAGCAATATGGGATAAATTACATCAGTTGCATCATTTCCCAAGAAAATTCTTAAAATTTGCATTGACCCCCCCAGTGTGGATGGGGAGAAACACTTAATATTTTTTTCAAACCTTATTTGAATAACCGACTAGATTTGTATTATCGGCACATTAAAGTGACACACATAGTACGTATTTACAATAATTGCCTTTTCCGTTCCACTCCGAGTAGTGTAGTTTTTCCTCAAATTTTTATTATTTTTACTATAGTATGGTAATTTGATAGTTTCAAAAGTTCAACTAATAGTTTGATAATTCAAAAGTCAATAACACCGTTTGTGAAAAATTAAAAATCTTCTCGCGACCCACCAAAAACTGACTGGCGACCCACCAGTGGGTCGCGACCCACAGTTTGAGAAACTCTGATCTACATCAATGAGGAGAACTGAAGGAAATTTTGTAGTGTTTATTCCTTAACGTCGCGTCCCGATCGCGTCGTTGTAGGCCCTGCATATAAACTCGCCCTTAATGATGATGGCTCTCTGACTTCTTCTGTTGCAGCCCAAGTTCTACAACAACTTCCCGACGCCCACGTACTCGACGATCGGGCGCTGCAGCAACCGGGGGGCGCCCCCTGCGCCCCACCCCGGGGCACCCAATTTCGAACGCGCCATGGACGACAAGTCCCAGCTGGTGCACCACCAGTACAACTCGCCCATGTTCCTCTACTCGCAGAAGAACATCAACCAGACCATTCAGGAGCAGACTGGCGTAAACGTGACGTGAGTAATATTGGAGATCTAAAAACAGTATGACGATTTATACTAGCGCGCTTTCTCTTATCACATAAACTTTTGTGTCGTTGTTGAATTTCTAGGTTACGGTTGAACTCCAGCGTCCATAATTTTAAAATCCAAAGGGTGTTTTCCAATGGAGTCAACATTCTTGCAGATTCGTTTCCCACACCCTATATATTATACTATCAAATACTCATCTTTTATAAGTAGGATACAGGGTAATTCATACGCAAAATTGGAATGAGATGTTGCCTAACTCAGAGAGAGACATATCAAATAGAGAGATCGAGTTCAAATAGAGAGATAGTTCAATAGAGAGACGGTTGTGGATAAAGTTACCTGTAATGAAAGATAGGTTATTGTGGACAAACTGGGTAAGCTGGAGAAATAAAATTCTAGTGTCAATTACCAAAACCATTAACTTTTATTGCCTTATATTAAATACTGCTTTTTATGGAAGAAAGCTTTACCCAGTTTTTATAATTTAAATCATGATAATTCGAACTGGAATTATTTGTTCTTTCAACTGCTTTCTCTCAGCAATCCGTCTTTCATCAGGCAACGTTTGTCCACACCCTAAATCCTGATGATTGCTTTAGACACCTATTTCCACGGGATTCTGAACTGAACCACCTTTGAGTAATCTACCCCCTTTTGTTTCTACCTAAGATATTTGAATCGCCTTGTAGAAGAAGATTTGTCTCAATGTTTCCACAACTTAACAATCCATTTTCTTTTTCTACAGGAAGCCAAAACTGACAGTCGGCACCCCCACACAAGCCGCGCAGTCCGGTCCCCTGTCCCCAGGCACCCCAGGGACTCTGGCTCCCGCGCGCCCTGGCACCAAACTGGCCAACATCGTTGACATCACCCTCTCCCCGACCTTCCAGATGATCCAGGAGGCTGAGAACCGCACGGGCAGCCCCTTGCCCACCGAAGCCGCCCGCACCCCCACTCTGCCCCGGCGGGCCCCGGGCCCCAAGTCGCCCCAGATCATGGAGGAGAGGATGAACCCTTTCGGTATCCCCAAAGAGATCATTCACCAGTCCGGCAGCTTCAAGACTCTGATGTCTTCGCTCTATGCCCCCATTGAGCAGGAGGCTTGATGAGGGCTTTCACGCAAGGTGTTGTTGTTGTTGTTACGCCTGGGGTACTTCTCCGCTAGCTCTGCACCACCGGGTTGACAGGGCTCCATATTGTCGGTGACTTGTAGGCAGGTTGAGAAAGTTTGACTTCTATAATCTTGGAGAAGGTTGAGAGAGATACCGAATCATAGATGCAAAGGTGCATAAGAAGGATCGGAGGGCCGCATTTTCAATGACATCAGCCTGGAGCAGGTTGAGAGAGATACCGAATCATAGATGTAAAGGTGTATAAGAAAGATCGGAGGGCCTCTTTTTCAATAACATCAGCCTGGAGCAGGTTGAGAGAGATACCGAATCATAGATGTAAAGGTGTAAAAGAAGGATCGGAGGGCCGCATTTTCAATGACATCAGCCTGGAGCAGGTATAGAGGGACACCTTGTCATTGATGAAAACCTGAAGGAAGATATAGAAGGTCAATGTAAGCCTGGGGGGTAGTATGTTGAGAGAGATTCTGTGTCATTGATGAAAACATCTATCCAGTTTGAGAGGGCCACGTTAGTCGATGACTTTTAAGCTTTGGAACAGGTTGAAGAGACACGTATCATTGGTTATGATGTGTGAACCAAGAGCAGGTTGAAATAAACATTATGTTATTCTGGATGGCGTAATGAACGGATTGGACCTTCTTTCTGTACTAGGAAGTTACAGGCGTCTGTAGCAAAGGGATGATCAATATTGTTCAGTTCTTGAGGATAGCTTAATGTCTTATATTTGACTTGGGCCTACATGGCAATTTAAGTCGCTTTCAAAGATCTGCTGAGTTTCAGTGATCTTATCTCGATTTACTCCATTTTGGCTCCACCCGTGTTATTTATAGAAAAGGTTCTAATATGAAGGTCCCACTCCTTTTCCAGGCTTTTTAGCTGTGCGACAGCATAGGCAGGGTTTGTGGAGGAATACGATCATAAAATACTTGTATTTCTGAGGCAAGCCTGAAACTCTTTATGCAAAAACCTCTTCTCCATTTATGATCTCCTGATGAGGTTACTGAATGAGCTCTGTTCATCCCCACTGGTGCCCTGCTAACGAAGAAGTACCGTGTTTTCTCTACTACGGCTTGACAATCGATTCGCAGTTGCTAAATGACGCTGGCGGTGGGAGAGCCGTCGTGTATTGTTGTATTTCGTAACGATTATGTCGAAATGATTCTTCGAATAAATTAGTGGACTTGTTTGCTCGGAAACCGGGCAATTTTCTGTTTCTTTTCTAAGCAAGTTTTCCCATTCACATTGTGTCATGAACAAGCAAGGAGGGCGAAATAGAGGGAGGAGCAAATAGGACTTGCAGCCTTCTTTAAAATTAAACAATCCTCCCAATTTCAGTAAAACTTCCTTCACTAATTTGAAGACAAATTTTCAAAAGAAAAGGATATATGTTACAGGCAATGTAATAAATCAGGGCATTATTAATAATGCCTGTGTATTTCGGGAAAGTGATAAATACTCTTTAATAAATACCATTGAATTTATCACACTGCCCGCCTCACTTTGGGCATAAATAATAATGCCCAGTTTATCCGTTTTGCCCGTAACATATAATAACAAATTACCGATTTTATTTCAAACATTTTTAAGGTTTTAACATACGATTTTATTTAAAACGTTATAATCATATTAAAAAAATTTAAAAGTCGTGTCAATAGAAATGTGGTACCCTAAGCTCCTTTTCAAGACAAAAAAAATCCTGGATTCTTCACTTATATTAAGATCTTCAATAGGTAAATATGTTATCCTTAAAACTCAAGCATCTTAAAAATAACTTCTTTTTTAAAATACAAGAAGATTCAAGTTAAATTTCTAAAAATATACGAGAACTAATTCGTATTTCTTTAAAACCAAATTGTGTACCTTTAAACCATAAAATATTCATTACTTTGCATTCTTTATAGTCAAGATGTTTGCAAAATATGTAAATGTATGTAAATATATTCTATTTTATAACTATAACACTTTTATTAAATTAATAATTATACTACAAATCCTACCTATGATAAATCAATGCTGCAGCATCAAATAATCATAGAAATCATGTTAGGTTTTCAGGTAATCCATCTCTTTCTCCTCACCGAAAAACATGTTTTTCACATTATGTAATTAAACACGTACTTACTGATTTTTAGGTGCCAGGTGCGCTTTATTCAAGCCAGTGGTTTTAATCATCATCTGCACTTTAAGCTGACTTACTAGATGGCAGCATGCAATACTTTTTCAAACCTTTACCCACGACAAAAAGGAGAGTCTTGTATTGTTTTGGATAACAGAAACTGGAATTCATACAGAAAAACTTATAATAAGGAAATTCCCAAGTTTAGAAGAACAATTTTTGAGCAATAAAAAAATCAACGCACAAAATATTTTATAGCATGAAATTTTGCCTAAAAAGTTATAAATTGAAACTTAATTGGCCCCTAAATTTTTTCACAAAATAACTACAATTTAGCATCTTAAGTCAAAAAGCAACTTTAAACAAAGATTTTGGAAATGCGGCCCGAAAAAGAAGATTTTAACACAATTAGGTATAACTAGTTAGAATTTAGAGGGGGTTCACTCCCTCTCATATACATACGCCCCTGCCTCAGGGTTTTTGAAGTCTTCCACATAAAATTTAAAAAATTATTCAGTACCTGTTTGTTCCAAAAATGGTAGCGGGCGTGTTCACTCGTCCCGAGATCGACGCTTGTGTCGAAAATACACTGCATATTCATGCTTATTGTTCATTGACCTTAACGTTGTCATGTTCATAAATATGACCTGATGAACCATTTTTAAAACACATCAACAAAGGTCAACCAATTTCTAAAGTACTAATTCAAAAAAGTCCGAGTTCTTTTATAGACGTGAACTTCCGAATTTCTTCCCGAATCCTCCTAACCTTTCTTCTTCCGATAAGCATTATTTTTATTCGACCTCCTCTATGAGTTCATCACTTCACTTCACTCAATAGCCACGCGCAGATATTTTTCGAGAAAAAAAAATAAAAATCAAACTTCGGGAAAATTATTACTTCGAAATCTTCTCTTTTAAAATGGCCTGAACGAGGCGAACTGTCTATCTGAATAAAAAGAGTCCACCCTGACCTACAACACCTCATTAAACTAGAATTCATTAGCGATGTGTTTTCACCTTCGGAGGGCCGTTAATTATTTCAATGAATCTCGTCAACCAACCTTTGTGTTTCTTTTTCCCCTCAGGAAAACCAGGAAAGTGAAGCCTTTGAATCAGGAAGAAGAGGGATTTTACTTTAGAGTGAATACTTTTTCCATTGTGTTTGAATGAGGAGTAGATGAGTAGATGGCATTGTTTAAAACGAGGGTGTTGGCTTGGTAGGAAGGTAATGTTGTGTAGTTGTGTATGGGTTTAGAGAGATTTTTATTGAAATATTTCAAAATAGAAACGTCGTCTATTTTCAAGACTCGTGACCGCACTAAGTTTCATGGTTTATTCTTAATTTCATGCTAAACGCGTTTTCTCTTCAATGGGAAGTTACTTTAAAACAGGATAATTCTTAGTGTTTTGGAAATGTGAGTCAAATTTTTTAAATTAAAATAATATCTCACTGGACAATAATGTTTGTACTATTTTATTTTATTGAGTTGATACTATTTAAATGCTAATGTAAATGTGAATTATTTCTCACATTTGCCACTTAAAAAACGCTCATTTAGTGTCAGATAAAGAAAAGATTGAAGATAGAATGAAGCAAAGTTTTTTAGATTTATTATATTTTATAGTGTAGGAATGGAAATCAGGTTAGTTTTATTTGGAAAAAGTTTGTTTCCAAATTACTTTTAATTGTAAAATTTGAGATACGTGACATGTTAAAATAGGTAATTTTGCATGAGATTGGAATGTGACAGAGTGATTCCTTTAGATTTAAATTCAAGAAAATTCGTTTGGATTGTTTTTATGGGATTTCAAAATGCATTTAAGATTAAACTTAATTCACAAGTTATATAGTAGGTAAATATTAAGATATATTTAAAGTAAACTGCTCAGTATCCTTCTTAACACCAATAAAAAATATCTCCAAAAGTTAATCGTCATATATTTTGAAACATTCATTGTACTCTCTCAAACAAGAAAATTAAAGCCAAAAGATCAGAATTTCCTCAACTGAGATATGTTATTGAAAACCAATTACATCTTTTTAGAACACAATAAATCATTATCCTATGAAGAAGCAAACTAATGTCTCAACTCGACACTCCATCGGATCATGTGACATTCATCAACAAAGCAAAGCTCTTATGAAAGATTTCCTAGACTTACTATCTCCTTTTTTTGTATGAAATATTCTCTTTTACAGCTGTTGAAACATTTGCGATTCTAACATCTCCCGAAAACATAATTGGAAAGAGAAATCTGCATCAGACAACTTTATACCCATGAAATGGGGATCGTCCACAACATACAATGCGACTTATTGTTTGAATCGCTTAAATTTAATATATTTTATTAATTCTCTAGAATACACTGCAAAAACAAGGAATGCAGACCAAAATACTTTTAAGTTCACAAAACTATCTCTCAGAATATAATTTTGCTCTTTGTGAAGTTTTTAAAAAGGTAAAAAGTTAGTATTTAAAAAAATGGTGTCAAAATTAGGTACAGTAAAAAGGGAAAAAAAGGAAGTACTTACATAGATTTTTCCAAATTATACAGGGTGGTCCTTAATTCATGGTACAAACTTCTAGGGGTGTTAGAGTACACCTAGACGAACAAGAATTGGTATAGGAAGGGGGGTCGCAGTTACACCGTTAAAGAGCTAGGTCCTAATGTAGTGCGAGAGCGTTACAAAAGGACGTTTTGCCAAGGCCCGTTTAACGAAAAAAAAACATAATGAAATGAAAAAATTTATTGCATGAGGTACAGCAGTATCCGTATTACTTACATCATAAATTTGATAGAACTTGGACCACTTTTAAACCGTGGGGTGAGTTTTAAAACGTGCTCTTAGTCAAACAATGGAGTTCCATTAATGGTATTTAGAAAAATGATGATCGGGGAAGGAATTTTCAATGATCAAACAGTTTCAATGATCCATGTTACGATCATTGAAAATTCCTTCCCCGATCATCATTTTTCTAAATACCATTAAGGAATGTGATTCTTTGACTAAAAGATTAATATTGTACTTTTGAAACTAACTCCGCGGTTTAGAAAGTGGTTCAATTTCTATCAAATTTATGATGTAAGTAGTACGGATACTGCTGTACCTCATGCAATAAATTTTTTCATTTCATTATGTTTTTTTTTTTCGTTAAACGGGCCTTGGCAAAAGGTCCTTTTGTAACGCTCTCGCACTACATTAGGACCTAGCTCTTTAACGGTGTAACTGCGACCCCCCTTCCTATACCAATTCTTGTTCGTCTAGGTGTACTCTAACACCCCTAGAAGTTTGTACCATGAATTAAGGACCTCCCTGTATAAGCAATTTTTCAATCTGATAGTTTAAAACTCTCCTAATAATTTTAAAACAAGATATCTGATATAACTACATAGTTGAAGATGAATTTTTCTGATAGACTTTTAAAAAAGTCGGAACGGCATAGGTCACAAATTTTGAGAAAGAATTCTCAAAAATAGGGGAGGGGTGAGTGATCAATGCAAATTTTCATTTATGGCTGGTCCCGCATGAAATTTTTTTGTACCGACTAAGCTAACAAGAAAGCAATAAACTGGGGGAAAATATTTTTTATCATTTATTTTTGGGAAGAAAATAACAAAGTGTTTTTCTTTAAAATGTCAGTCAGTTACCCGTGGAATTGCCCAGCTACATTATTAGTTCAGAAGATCAGTTTATTAATGAAATTACTTTAAGGTAAATTCAATGGAAAAAAAACGTGTTAAACCGTAAAACTGAATGGATTACTAAATTTTTCTGCTTTGTGTGTTTATTATGTAAATGCACTTCAACAAAACCTACTCGATGAAAGAAACTATGTTCCATTTTAAATAAATAAAAAACAATTTATGTCCCGGATTTCATTCTCTATGATTTCATTTCCCCTTCTCATTCTCTCCATCGATAAAACCCTTCCATTTTCCATCAATTTCTGTAAAACAATTCAGTTTTAAGCTGCAAGCAAGCAGGTGGTAACCATGACAACGCACGAAACACGGCACGGAAAAAAGCAGCTGCCGTTCCACGCCGGCCGAAAAGGAAGTCGGCATGGTGAAAAAAGGCAAATGATTGTGCCTATAGCTAGATCTATCTGTCTACCTACCCGCTCTTCCCTTTACGAACAGCTGTATATTCGGTTGAATGCTTGTTATGGTAAAAAATAGGACTGATGTATACCTGATCTGTATAATGAGAGGTGGTGTCATATATTTCGGATCATTACGTTGGCAACAAGTTATATTGATGGTTACATTGAAAGTGCAAAGTAAGGTTGTGAAATAGTCGGGTTTTTAGAGATAAGCCCAGTTTTAATAAATGGAAATACACCTATAGTTAAAAAATTAACACCTCTTACAAATGTTTGGATAAGAGATTATTTCTCCCATATTCTATAACATTTTAAAAATTTAATTAGTGGTAAATAGGAAGTTTCTCTCTATTCTAAAAAAAAGATTTTGGTGAACGGTTTCCAGAGAAAGGCTTTTTAATTACTGATCCGTATAATATAACACATATTTGGTATCAAACTGTCCGGATTCTTTTGAGGATGTGCAAAGTGCCTTTAGAATTTCTAAAAAAAATCTCAATTTAAAAATATTTCCATTTTTTTAGATTTCGGATAAGGTCGCAGTTACAAAGCAAGAAACTATGAATTTTAAAACAATTGAAAACATATTTCACTGGTTTTTTAATATTCAAATAGATTAAATAATCATCTTTCTATTTATAACACGAATTTAAAAAATATATTTTGTGTTATTTTTAACAATATTTATATTTTTGTTGTTCACAAAAGGTTTAATTGTTGTTCAAACGGTTTTCATTATATTTTAAACTTATATATAATTAATTTATTTTTATTTTTTAAATAACAAATTAATATTTTTATATTTATCTTTGTAGTTGTGGCAACCTAATCATTACTATATTTACAATAAAATATACACTCGCTTTTGGAAATTTTGAATTTTGCATTTATTTTTTATATCCTTTTGCAAGTATGTTTTTTAAGGTAGTAAAATGTAACTCTTTATTTCATAATGAAAAAACGCAAACAACTAAATAACACGGGTGAATGTTTTAGAAATAAGGATGAAAATGTTGGAAGTCTTGACATTCGGTGTCGTTGCTATGAAAATGACACAACTTCGAAGTTTGTTTCTCATGAAGATAAAATTCTAAATTTTCGCGATGTTTAAGATAATTACTACATTTTTAACAGTCAACCATTACAAATTTTAAGAAAGTTAAATTTATTCCTGAGATATTTCAATGCTTCCCTTAATGTATCTGTGAAAAAACATTACCTTAGGGAAATGGGTAAAAGAATGTTTACATTGCTTTGTTGTTAATTTTCTTGGGGTTCAATTCCGTTATAGTTCCCGCTAAATATCGCCAATCTCTTTCGAACGCTCAATATTCAAATGTAAACCAATTTTTCTAATTTTTAATGATAAACTGAATAGTTATAGATCTAATTAAACACTTTAATCTATGAATTTGAAACAATTTAGCAGTATTTATACTTTATAGTGTCCAAAAGAGATTAGTGATATTTAGCGGGAACTATAACGGAATTCAACCCCAAGAAAATTAACAACAGAGCAATGTAAAAATTTTTTTACCCATTCCCCTAAGGTAATGTGTTTTTCACAGATACATTAAGGGAAGCACTGAAACATTAAGGGAAGGTTCATATTTAGCGGGAACTATATGAACCTTTCTTGGAATTATAAAGCGATCCGCCAATTCATGTTACCATAAAGGAAATGATAAAATTCCACCATTGAATAAATATTCGCCATTTTTGAAAGAGTACCAGGGAGAAGTACTACCCCTGTGTTAAGAATGTTTTATAAAGTGAGTAAGTGCAGTGAGCTGGGTTTTGTGGGGAATTGTGAAGCGGTCCAAAAGTTACTGCGTCAGCAGTTAACGGGGGTTGGCGAGCGATAGCGAGCAGGGGGCGGTAGCCCCCTAGTTATTTAAATAAAAGCAAAAACTAAGAGCTTATACAATTTTATTCATGTATCAAGTAACAATTACTACATAATACACATACTAATAAAATTTATAATTTTCTGTTAACGTGATTTAAACGGTTTCAATATCGAGAAGCAGATAATTTTAAAACACAAACAGTGTATTTAGTAAAATGGATTAGGATGCATTTCTGTTTAATTAAATTGGTAGACGTCCAAGCCAAAATTTTATGTTGAATAAAGTAAGATAGTGCACAACATACCTCTATTAACAGAAATGGTGATTAATTTTTTTACGGTTATAAATTATCAGAAAACTGAATCAGCATGAAAATAAATTTGTATCTTAATAAGCTTAATTTTAACGTTATAACTGAGCTTTCTTGATCGTTTAGTTAGACTTTAGAGAATAGATAACTTTCAATGTTTCAATATTTTTGGTTTTGCAAATTTTACACAGTTGTGTGGATTATTAACTTTTTATTCTTAAGGTAGATAAAAGATCTTAACAGATTATCGTATATTTATTTAAAAGAAATTATATAAAGTTTGAAAATTTGTTTATTGTAAAAATAACTGGTTTCCACAAAAAATCATTTTGACTGAATTAAAATTTAAAAAAGTTTGAGTGACCTTAAATTTAAAAAAAAATATGTAGTAAGATTCATGCTAAAATTATGTTAGATACTAATTAATAGATAAGAAAGTAAATAATGAATACAAAATATATAACGTATTAAAAATTGTTTACAGTAAAATTGTTCCCTTTAAAATATTTTTGACTAAATTCATGCTTTAAAAGAAGACTAGAAAGATTTAGTAAGTAATGATATGATACTAAAACTATGTTGAGTAACTAACTTTTCGTAACTTCTTTTACATTTAAATAGCTTTTTTGATAATTGTTGGAGGCTAATAATTAATTTCATTTACTTAAATTATTTATTAAGAATTATTTATTATTATTAATTTATTTATTAAGATTTGTCTTTTAAGTTTTAAAATTTTTAGCTCTGAGAAAAAAATGTATTTATTTATCAATTCTGTCAAAAAAATTTAAAAAATCAATTTATTGGGAGAAAATGTATACGTTTTATGAGAAAGATGGTTGAATTGAAAGCGTTATGGGTGGAACGATTTTACAACATAAGAAGAATATCCCGAATTAAGTTCAAACACAATGTAATAATAATTGAAAAGATTCAACAGCAAGGAAATAGGAAATCCAATAAAAATCAAATTTCTTTTCATTTAAGCCCCAAAAGAATAGCACGTCGGAATTTTAAATCCAGTCACTGATTAATTTCTTACGAATTTTTCTTCCAGAAAACCAGTAAACAATCACTATTTCTCTCACAAAATTCACATCTTTGTTCATCGAAAGTTTCTATACGCACATCAGCTGGCGCCGAGTTCCCATCAATTCTTTTTTAATATCGTTTGATGGAAAGTGCGGCATATATGCGGGCGGAAATTTGTTCCTCGATGCAATAAATGACGGTTCCTTCCTCTGTTCGGAGAGTGAGGAAGGAATAAATGGGGAGGAATAGGGGAAGGAGAGGGGATTTTTCGAACAATCGACTTGTTTCTAGGAGAAGAGGGGAGGAGGTTGAATCTGTGATGCCAGCTGATAGCAGCGCGTGGCTCAGGTAACTGTCCGTTACCTTGGCTGCAAATTGAGTAAAAAGATGGAGGGTTGCATTATTTGGCGCTTTATGATACCAAGTCAAAGGAGACTTTTAGCTACTCCGGAGAGCCGCCTCGTCATCTTTTCTCCATTTCCCTTAAATTAGTATTAGTCGACTCCTGTTAATGTCATCAATCGGATTATGTTATCGAAATTGAATGGTCCCGATCACTCCCATTTAATTTAATGTAAAATTGTTCATGTTGCAAAATAAATACTAGAAAACCGTTTAAATACTTTAATTAGGACTACAAAATCGTGATTTTATTGCAAACATTTTTGTTCCACTGGTTGACACTTTTTAGTATCGCTTATTATCAATCGAATATTGTTACCATTCTGTTCATGGACAAATGTGATCACATTAAGCGGAGTCGACTGTATCACAGAATAAGTTTAGGTTTTGAGTAGTTCAAAGTTCAATGGGGAGTTTTAAAAATAGGAAAGAGATAGCTAGGATTTTTATTTTTTTATTTTGTTTCTCTTTGGGGTCATTTCTAGAATTTCTGAAAAGTCGGTGGATGTTCAATTGATATCTTTCATAGTTAGGTTCTATAAGAGGTGTATCTCTTACATTTGAACAGTAAATGGTCATAGTAGTATTCTTTACATATTGAGCTTGATGATGAAGTTGTGTTTTTATTAGAGGTTCTATAAATGATTCTAGGAGTCACATAGTTTTAACTAATAAATTAGTTTGAATATTGACGTTAAATTATTTTTAAAATACCTTTCACATAATAATATTTTAATTTTTGTCAAATAAACTAATTGGTTTTTATACATTAAATTTCTATTATTTAACTGACGGTTAATAATAGAAATGTATTTATTTATCCAAATTATTTTAATAGTTTGGATAAATTTATTCCTTTCTTGATAATAGTTTGGATAAATAATTTACTTTTTAAATGTCTAAAAGGTCTTCTTAGAGTAATGGTTTAGAACCCCAAAAATAATAAACGAAAAAACAGTTAGTTAAGTTTTAAACGTTCTCACAGTTATCTAATCTAATTACAACGGTTTAAAAGTAAATAACATTTAAACCGTCCATGAAAGCAAAATAAATTAAAATTTAATTTTTAAAATATATTTTTCGCTTTTTAAAATAATAATATAACTTACAAAATTCCAAACATATTATTTTTAATATAATATTAACTTAAAAGTTTTAAGTATATACCTGTGAATATGCGAATAGCTGAGTGAATGTATCTATGGATAAAATGTGTCTATGGATAGTTGTATGAAATTTTGTAGTCATAACCCTCTTACATGTGACTTAATAAGCTTAATTTTTACCCCTGCCACACGCAATACACACAAAATTTATTTCCAAAAATAATTTGCAAAATTTATTTGCAAACGTATTTTTAATAATAATATTAGACTTTTCCAAATATTTTTAAAAGATAAAAGACAAATACTTATAATCTCTCTATATTAAAAAAAGTAACAGTGACCGCCGCCGCCTCCGTCACCGCCGCCGCTGATTTTGAAAATTTTATTTTTGACCACTTTGAACTATCACTACGCAAAAACTACACTAGCGGAAATAAAAATCCCAACACCAAGAAGGAAAGGAGATATCAAAGTAAAATTTATTTCTATGATTGCACATAGTATTAATGTGAATTGATTAAAAAATCAGCCTTTCTGGATGTTAGGGGGCCGAGAAAATCGGTGAGGAGTGTTGTCTCCATAGGTGTCCATTACCGCTGTCACACGTCATGGTATTGAGTGACAGGGGATCTAAACGACTTTTGAGGGATTGGAGGTTCATGTTGCCTCCTCAGGTAGTCCAAATTCATATGGTGCACCAATGGACGTTGCATACCGGGCTAGGTGATTTCTCCTCATTGACCGGACTTGTTTTGTGGGTGTTGGTTCTAGAGAACGGGAAAGACGGGGTAAAAATGCAAACAAGGGAGTTAAGAAGAAAGCTTGGACATTGCATACAATATCTGGTTGTGCATGTTTCTCTTGAAATTTGTCCCCAGGACAGGTCTGAAGGTAAGGACGGTCTACCGGCTGCAAAATCTCAATGACGCAACTCTGGTTGGAAAAAGTACTGGTGAATCATACTCAGGAGTTGCAGAAATGGAATCCAATGCATCCCCACTCCGTTACTCTGCATCAACACTCCGTGGAACGATTAGAAAATCACTAGCTGAGTGCGCTCTCTCCATTGTGTCTTCAAACTCATACCCAACCGTCGTGGTGCTCCAAACCGAATCAGGATTCTCTCATAAACACAATATCATGAAATTGGGATTTTCATTTCCTTATTTCGTGCACTATTGGAAACAGAAATGCCCATTTTCAGCCCCTTGTTTATAGACAAAGATGTAAGAAGCTATGCGGACCGAACGGACGATCCGCAGTACTGCAAACGACATCCATCCCACTGTCGCTTGTCCTCAGTATGATCTACCGGTATTTTGATCAACCAGAGCTGCTTCAGGGCTATTCCATATGAACAGGGACATGATCAAGAAAAATGAAAAAATAAAATAATAAAATTTTCTAATTATTTTAGGGAACAATTATGCAGTATTGATCTAATTGTGTTTTGCATTGCTTAAATTTTGTGTAAAATTATTTTTATCGGAATGTCAGCATTTAAAGTCAATATTTAGAAATATTTGTTTTAAAGGTTAATTTGTAAATGAAAAATTTATAGTTTATTTAGAAAATTAAAAATAAATTAATTAGTTTTTACAACTTTTTTGTTAAATATACTCATAAACTTTATAGTAAAAATGAAATAAAGTGTTTAAATCAATTTAATTATATTTATATTCATGAATAACTGAACGCTTATACACATGTAGCGTGAGTTACGAAGTACTGTAGCGTGAGTTACGAACAGCTCTCTATTTTTTATTTTATTTCTGATTTTCTTAAGCATTCCCAGTAAAACTGTTTGCTATTTTAGAATAAAGGAAGTATATTCAAACACCTGACAAGCATATAGAATTATTGAAACACTATTTAAGCAGAAAAACAAATTTGAATTTTATACTCATAAATCCATGTCTTTTTCTTGTAGCGTGAGTTACGACTCTATTTTAATTAATATTTAAAAAACTAAAATTCTTAAAAGATTCGCAATACTTATTTTAAATTATTAACATAAATTTCAATATGTATGATTTTTTTAGAAAGAAAATAATAGTTATTTCTACATTAAAAAATTATTTGAAATTGCAATTTTGAAAAAAAATGTAGCGTGAGTTACGGTGGAATTGCCCTTCATTGAGGTTTTTTAACCGGTTGTTGGTCCTTACCTTCAGACCTGTCCTAGGGACAAATTTCAAGAGACAAATTCACAAACACATGTTTCATGCAATGTCCAAGCTTTCTTCTTAACCCCCTATGTTGCATTTTTACCCTGGCCAATCCGTTCGTAAGAACCAATACTCACAAAACATGTCCGGAGAAAGAGGAGAAATCACCTAGCCCGGTATGCAACGTCCGCTGGTGCACCATATGAATTTGGACTACCTGAGGAGGCAACATGGTCCTCCAATCCCTCAAAAGTCATTTAGAGCCCCTGTCACTCAATACCATGACGTGTGACGGTGGTAATGGACACCTATGGAGACAACACTTCTCACCGATTTTCTCGGCCCCCTAATATCCAGGAAGGCTGATTTTTTACGCAACTCACATTGATACTATGTGCAATCATAGAAATAAATTTGACTTTGATATCTCCTTTCCTTCTTGGTGTTGGGATTTTTATTTCCGCTAGTGTATTTGAAGGAATATTATGAAATTTTGACCATTGGTAGACAAATGTATGAGGGTCATTTCTGTTTCCAAACCTAATTAATTTGATAATTAGTTCTGGAGTTATTTAATGTCAAAGTCGAAAATTATTTTTTTCGGCTGCGAGTTCGCCCCCAGCAAAATCTATTTACAGCAGAAACATGATTTTTTGCAGACACATACTCTTAGGTATGAAGTTTTGCACCTTGTCGCCCTTTTTTCGAATTTCGAATTATTTTTGGAGTAATTAAATTCTAAAGTTTTGAAATTTTTTACCCTTTTTCTGTTTTTTCGTTATAACAGAAAAACTATTCACAGTAAAACTATGATATTTTAAACGCACATACAAATATATTTTATAAAAAGATTGGCGTTTTGTTTTTTAAAAAATTCGAATTATTTTTAGAATTATTAAGATTCAAAGTTTCAATTTTTTCATCTCTTTCTGGTCGTTCACTAGAGAAACAGCCGATTTTTATGAGTCTGATTTCTAGATTTCTTTTACTTCCGACGATTCACTAGATACACGTGCATTTTATAAATTTAAAAGATTTTAATGGCATGCTTTTTTTTCTCTAAGATGGTTGATGATAATTAGTAGACTTGCTGGATATTTTTTAAAAACATTTCGATTAAATTATTGACATGTTAAACAAGGATTATTGACAAGGATATTTCAGTTGCAGTTTTATTTTGATATTTTTGTAGTAATGGTCCGAATTAAGTTATTGATAAGTTAGAGAGATAAAAAGTTTCGATATTAAATGATGATTAACTAAGCAGCCAAGTTCCAGGTTTAACCGGATATGTAAGATGAAACAAGCGAGCTCTGCTCGCTAAGATCGCGAAGCGATCTTCAAAGAACTGCGAAGCAGTTCCGGGGGTTGGTGAGCGATAGCGAGCAGGGGGCAGAGCCCCCTAGTAATGGAAAAAATAGAAAATTGATTTGATCAAACTATCATATAAAATTTTAACTCAATTAAAATATAAGAATCCGAAATGATGGGGAAAAACTTTTTTAATATTATAAATTGGAACATAAAGTTTTTACCCCCTTCACGAAAATTTCTAACTCAATATTATCGATATAATTTTTTAGTTAAAATTCTGTATGAAAAAAATAACATTATATTTACACACTTGAATTTGTTACTTATTGGGTATGCCTTTGTGTTAATTAAGTAGCTTAATATTCAAGTGTTTTTTTATTTTCTTTTTTGTGAAAAAAAACCGCTTTTCTTTTTTTCAATTTTTGAATATGAACCAAAAACGAATTTCAGAGGAATATAGAGGAGAGGAGGGTATTATGGAACACCCTTTATATATTTAAGAATAACTCTGTTGGTTTTTAATAAAAATCCGCTGAATCATTTTAAGTACATACTATAACTAATGACAATGAAGGGCAAATGGTCAAATAAATCAGCCTTTATTTTTTTAATCATGTACTTTAAGAAAAAGTTACAAATGGAGGGTAATATGGAACAGTCGGGTAATATGGAACAGTTGGATTTACAGCTATTGAAAACTAATTAAACCTTAGAGAACATAGTTAATCTTAACTATAAAAATATATTTAACAATTTACGTTCAAATAGTTTTGTTCATGAGTCGATTTGCAATAGTCACAAACATAATCGTCTTTTTCTACTCCAGTACAGTCAAGATGAGCCCATAGAAAACAGCTAATACATTGGATCCAAATTTCTTCTCGTTGATCTTCGGAAAATTTTTTATTACAAAAGATCTTAGTTTAATATGCTTCAGCACAGCATCTTTATTTCCCTGTCCTTTAGTCGATAGCAGGAAGTTGGACCTAGTGTTCCATAATACCCGACACACCAGCTTGTACTATGAACCCTTTTACTGACCGATAAAACATGGATAGCTAAAAAACGACTGCAGTATAAGAAACTACTGATCTTTTAGTATACATTATGCTTAACAACAAAATCAAAGTCTCATAGTTACTGGTAGGTTAAAAGGTTTGAACATTTACGGTCAAAAACTTTCGAAAATCCTAAAACACAAGACAACAACAACAAGAAGCTAAACAACAAGAAGATAAATTCTTTGCGCACTGCATCATGGGGATTTCTTTAGACTTTCGTGGCATTGCCACGTGATAACAGCACGAGGGGGAGCAGAAACTCGGGTGTTCCATATTACCCGACTATTCCATAATACCCTCCTCTCCTCAACTCGTCAAATATTCATACAAGACCCATAAGAGACCACTCATTTAAAAAATATAACACACGTTTAGAGTGAGGGGACCTATGTGTACGATACAATTTTACCAAAGGAGAGTTAATTTTACATCATGCTTCATAAGTGGTCTTTCATTGCTGCTATAACGCAATAGGGGCATTTTCCCCTCTTCTAATTTGAACCATAAAAAACTATTCACTAATATCTATACATAGCGATGAAACAATATAGAACTAAAAATTAAAATTTTGGGTTTCATTTTATGTGAATGTTTTATTTCATTAAAAAAGTGTGATATTAATGGCGGATATGGACACCGAAATAATTATGATTTGTGGCAAAAGGAGATTGTGGAGTGATGGTGATGGAGTGCGTTGTTGGTATGAGAATCCCTGAAAATTATATGACGTTATTCTTGAATGATCTTGAAGTCATTATCGTAAATAACGTTTTTTTTGTTTCCCGTGCGTTTTCTTTTCTAGGAAAATGAGCGTAGAAAAAATAAATAAAAAGATCATGATGCAAATATTGAGGTATAAAGAAACCTCAAGTCGTGCATAGGGAAAGAGGTTTATCCTGTTTAATATATCACAAAAATTAATACGACCGGACCACAAACTCGCTTTTTTTTCTAACTCTACCACCATCGCTTTACGAAACAATTCACGTGACTACTACTATCTTCATTCATGAAACCGCTTCTCCACTTTGGCGAGAAATAAGGCGACATAGAATTCGCTTCTCTTTTCTCCAACAACGCGTCTGGCAAACCTAAAAAGCCTCGTGTGTAGGATCGCGGGAGTCTGTTGTGTTCCAAAAATCGTTCGCTCCGAACGTGGCGGCTAGTTCAAAACGTTCGATCGTAACGTGGTTTTCGAAATTTTGTGCCGAGTGAACGAAAATATTTTAAAATGTCTTTGAATTTTGTGTGACGGTGTTACTTGGGATATAACGTAGTGTTCAAGTTTCTTTGGATTACCTTTCTTTGGCGAGATTTATTCGGTAAGTTTTTAAAAGAATTCTTTAAACTTCAAAGTCAAATTAAACAAGCACCCTAGAATAAAATTTTTCTCCATTATAAAAATGGAGATTTTTTTTTAAACAACAAAGGTTTTTGAATTTGAGTAGTTTAACATAACTCAGAAGAGGTTTCGTAAGTAAAAAAAGATCAATATGTAAATAGAACAATTTTATAGCGATTTGGATGGATAAAATAAATATGTCAGTACATTGGGAAATAAAAAAAACATTGAACATTGATGGTCTTATTAAATTTTTGTTAAACATTATAAAATAGTACCAAATCTTATTCAATACTCAATGGACTATAAACAAACCTTTGTTACACATTTTCCTTTAAGAATTTAAGTTTTAGCAGGAACTAAAAATATCTTTTTATAGGATTCGTTTTTCGTTTTCATATTCTACTGCTTGTATTACAATGATTATAGATTATCTACTATACCTTACTAAATTTATATAACCTTACCTTACTAAAAGACATCGTAACCTTAAATAATGGGTGTCTGTTTCAGAACTTCTACTTTTTCTTGTTATAGGTATTAACCATTTATCAATCAATTTAAATTATTATGTAACAGGCAATGAGGTATTCTCACGTTTTGAGATTAAATTTTATTAAAATAGTAGGTAAAAAAACCATGAAGAATGACGTTTACATCAAGTATTTTCTTAGCCTAGTTTCTGAGATATATAAGTTTTTTAATTTCGTTTTTTGTTTAGGCGCGAAAACACTCTCGAATCACAAATCATGCGCTGATGTGATGTCACATCCAATAGAAGCCCGTTTTCTGACGTTTGTTTGACTAAATGTCTCCATTGTTGTTAGAAAAATATGTTTGAAAACTGCAAAGAGATATGGAATTGTGATATCATACATTGTCTTCGAGTGATTGACGTTTCGATAATAATTTCAATGAATTTACTTTGAAGTATCTTGGCAAACAGATATCATTTTTTAATCTAGGATTTATAGATATTTCCTAAAGAATTTTAGGTATGATGTTTTTTACGATAAGAAGTTAAAATATTTGGACAAATTGAGCTAACCAAAAGAGCTATGAGCTAAAGTTATGAACGTTTCTGTGAGAACTTTGAAAATTTTTCCTAAGTAAGGTAATAAATCTAGTAGGTAATTTAATTAAATAGTTGGTGATTTTTAGGTCGGTGACTGATGTACAATTGGTGTTGAATTTCTATTTTTGTAGTTCATATAAAACTTATCGGTCCCTACTTATGAATTTTAAAGGATTACGAAAAATACATCTTAAAGATTAGCCTTAAAACCCACTAAAACACATTTCATTCCCATTAAACTTCTTCAAAAGTAAAAAAATATTTTGAATGTCATCCTATTGAAGAGGAAGTACATAACGGTCAGTGAAAACAGAAATTCTAAAAGTACCCATTAAAACTAAAGAACCCAAACTTTCCTCTCTACGTGCGCATATGCTTTGAAAGTCCGAGCTGTCAACTAAAAAGAGGCTTCAGGAAGATCTATGTGAACCTTCCGAATTCCTGTGCAAACATCAGACCATTAACTCTCTTGTCCTGTGGGAAGTATAGGAATGGCTTCAACACGTTCTAGTAGGGTGTCACATATCCCCCATGTAGGCGAAGATAATGGTTGAATCCACTTTCTTATGGTATCTAGGGCCGCCTACTCTAGAGAGGCATCGATTTCTGGAGGATGGGGATGTGTGGAATATTTTCTGTTCCATCTCATGTGGCTTGGGTGTCAATGATAAAAAGATTTTGGGGGAGATATCGTAGATAGATGTGGTTGCATCAAGGACCAAGGTTTAGAAAAGGCAGATATTTCCTTGGTGTTCTTACATCCGTGATATGTAATGTTTGACAGGTTGTAGATTGTATTTACTTGTTTCATTTTAACTATTTTATCACGACTTTCCTTTTCTTTACCTGTCCATTTCTATTTTTTTTATTCTCCTACCCAATCTCATTCCAAAAGGAGCATGGAGAGAAAGAAAGTGAAACCAATAGAGATAATATATTTTTCTGAAAGAGAGATCTCTTTTATCTGAATCACTGATGGTTAAATGCTTAGAAAAACACAATTTAAAGACCTTTTAAGATTGAATGTGCCGGAGTGTCCTTAGATTTAAACATTCATTCAAGACTTCAATGATTTCGAAGGTAGTTGGATGTGTAAGGCAAGCGTCTAAATTTAAAAAAATGTTTCATTCTAGTGCTTCTTAAAAGAATATTTTTCCTTGATAGATGCATGCACTAGAGCTTGACAAAATTTCAAGGTTTGGGTCGGGATTGTTAGTCTTAAAGTGAATCTCTTAGCCAAGTTTGGAAAAGAGGGAAAAGCAGGATGCTCTATTTGAATTGTGACACTTGCTAATGACTCATTTGCACTTATCATTGTTTGTGTTGATTTTGGAAGAATCATCCAAAGTGTGAAGTGGGTTTTGCTCATTACTCCCTCACTTTTCTATTAAAACTATAGCGATTCACAGGAGGGAATAACTCAGGATAAACAGTGCAAGTGAAACACAGTGAATGAGCCTTAAGACATTGAGTGAACTCCAGCAGCTTTACTACAGAGTTTACTGACTGTTTCTTACTTCAAGCGTTTAGATTTTTACTTGTAGAGCAGTAAAACTGTCGAACCCTGGGAACCATTTTCACCTCCAACATCACAAACTTTCTTTGCTTTCTTTGCCAAATACTGATTAACTACCTCCTACCTAGATTAGTCACTGGCGTAAATATTTCAATACACATACACCCTCTGTCATTTATAGCGAGGTATACGTGTGTCGAGCAACACATAATAAAACCGGAGATCTCCGGACCCATGAAAGATTTGTGCTGACTCTAAGCTCTTGGAGTCAGCCCGGGCTTTCTAATTAAGTGCATACTTCCCTTTTTTATGTGCCTGAATAAGGTCGCCAAACTCTCTGTGGTCGAGAATTTCCACTTAGGCACGATGTGAAAGGGGGAGTTTTTTGCTCTTGGAAAGGGGGGCTTATGCTTGTGTTAGGTTAGAGGAACTATATATGCGATCGTCAGAGTGGTATTGGCGGATATGTGTATTCTGTATCTAGATGAGTAGGGTTTTGTCAATGGGAATGGAGGGAAAAGGAGGACTTTCCTTTGTTGAAAAGGGAAATGGAGATACATTTATTTTGAGATATTAGAAATGGATTGGGGGTGAAACTTTAGAGTTTTACCAAAACATCGATACAAGATAGTGTTAGATTTGTCTTAGTCGGAAATTTAACTTTTCTCGAGCTGATAGTGACGGGCGGTCACAATTTTCAAATCTATTTATCATGAATTGTTGCGCCTAACATTTATAATAAATCATTTCAATACTTAACAAAGGGACCAGCTTGTAAAAGTTTTAATAATCTGTTAAATTGGTGACAAAATTGAAGTTTATGATATTTGCTTGTTCCTTAGTTACTTTTACAAGTATATTTTTTATGAACTTGTAAAAAAATTTTCTAGGTATGCAGCCTAAACTGTAGTGGTTAAATCTAGATTTAAAGTCCTTTGTGGAAGGAATGATGCAGCAACAATCTTAATTTTTTCCGATGATAGAAATATGTTTTTACAATTATAAATTGCTATTTTTCACACCTAAAACAACTAAACTCTTAAACTGAAATTGAATAGAAGCAGAGATGGGCAAAATGTAATCAGATTAATGATTAACGATTACGATTACAAATGTAATCTGATTACATTTGTAATCTGATTACTTTTGCACAAATGTAATCTGATTACATTTGTAATCTGATTACTTTTGCACAAATGTAATCTGATTACATTTGTAATCTGATTACTTTTGTACAAATGTAATCTGATTACATTTGTAATCTGATTACTTTTGTAAAAATGTAATCTGATTACAGATTACATTTTGTAATCGTTAATCTGATTACAGATTACAATTGTAATCTAATATAATATATCTTGATTACTTTTTCTGATTGATAATGGTAGGGTGCGAATAGGGTGTATTGTTGTTCCGCCACATACAGGAAGTGGTCCACAACTGACAGGAAATGGTCCAAAATTGACCGGAAGTGCTCCAAAATTGACCGGAAGTGGTCCAAAACTGACTGGAAGTGGTCAACAACTCACCGGAAGTGCTCCGAAACTTCCCGGAAGTAGTCCACAACTTGCCGGAAACGGTCCACAACTTAAAAATAGAGGTTCGTAACTTCCCGGAAGTGCTCCGAAACTTTCCGGAAATGGTTCCCAACTTACCGGAAACGGTCCGCAACTTAATAGAAGTGGTTTCGTAACTCCGCGAAAGTTGTCCGCGACTCCCCGGAAGTGGTCCACAACTTACCGGAAGTGGTCCACAACTGACCGAAAGTGGTACACAACTGACCGGATGTGGTCCACATTTTACTGGAAATGGTCCGCAACTTAAAAGAAGTGGTCCACAACTTACCGGAAGTAGTCAACAACTGACCGGAAGTGGTTCACAATTGTCCAGAAGTGGCCCGCAACTGACCGAAAAGGGTCCTCAACTGACCGGAAAGGGTTCACATCTGACCGGAAGTGGTTCACAATTGACCGGAAGTGCTCTGAAACTTACCGGAAACGGTACGCAACTTAATAGACATAGTTCTTATCTTCATAGCGGCTTACCGGAAGTGGTCCAAAACTGATCGGAAGTGGTCCGAAACTTACCGGAAGTGGCCCACAACTGACCAGAATTGGTCTGAAACTTACCGGAAGTGGTCTACAACTGACCGAAAGTGGTACACAACTGACCGGAAGTGGTCCACTTCTGGTAGGTTACGGACCACTTCCGGTTCGTAACAGATCACTTCCGGCAAGTTGTGGACCACTTCCAGTAAGTCATTGACCACTTCCGGTAGGTTACGGACCACTTCCGGTAAGTAACAGACCATTTCCGGCAAGTTGTGGACCACTTCCGGTAAGTCATGGACGACTTCCGGTAGGTTACGGACCACTTCCGGTAAGTAACAGGCTACTTCCGGCAAGTTGGGGTCTACTTCCGGTAAGTTGTGGTCCACTTCCGGTAAGTCATGGACCACTTCCGGTAAGTAACAGACCACTTCCGGCAAGTTGTGGACCACTTCCAGTAAGTCATGGACCACTTCTGGTAGGTTACGGACCACTTCCGGCAAGTTGTGGACCACTTCCGGTAAGTCATGGACAACTTCCGGTAGGTTACGGACCACTTCTGGTAGGTTACGGGCCACTTCCGGTAAGTAACAGACTACTTCTGGCAAGTCGGGGTCCACTTCCGGTAAGTCATGGACCACTTCCGGTAAGTAACAGTCCATTTCCGGTAAGTCACGTACCACTTCCGGTAAGTTGTGGACCACTTTTGATTAGTTACGGACCACTTCCGGTAAGTAACGGACCACTTCCGGCAAGTTGTGGACCACTTCCGGTAAGTTATGGACCACTTCCGTAGGTTACGGACCACTTCCGGTAAGAAACAGACCACTTCCGGCAAGTTGTAAACCATTTCCGGTAAGTTGTGGACCACTTCCTGTAAGTCATGGACCACTTCCGGCCAGTTGTGGACCACTTCTGGTAAAGGTACCAGAGTAATTGGATTGAAGATTACAAATGTATTTAGACTAAAAATGTAATCAAACTAAAAATGTAATCAAATTACAAATGTAATCAAACTACAAAAGTAATCAGATTACATTCACATTTAGATTACAAAATGTAATCTAACTTCAAATGTAATCAGATTACATTCATTCAGATTACAAATGTAGTTGGATTGAAAATTTCAAAATGTAATCAGATTACAAATGTAATGATTACAAATGTAGTTAGATTAAAAACTGCAAAAAGTAATCAGATTACAAATGTAATGATTACAAATGTAATGATTACAAATGTAATCAGATTATTAATCTGATTACAAAAGTAGTTTGATTGCGCCCATCTCTGAATAGAAGAGATCATTTCATTATCTATCTTCTGATGGAGTTAATGAACAATCTCAAACCGTCTTACCCATTCCATAACACAACCCCAATTAAGAGGTTTAATCTCATAAGGACCTTCATCACCACAAAAAAACCTTTTCCGTCAGAAAGAACGACCCCGTAGAAGCGTGACTCATGGCACCTAAACTCAAATACCTCGAAAAGATTCCTCCATAACCATCGACTCAACGAAGAAGCGGCCATCCCAAGCCGTTCAAAGCAAGGTCGGCTTAGAAATCTCCCAATAACGAAGCCACATTGAAATATAAAGCACACGCTTTTCTCCAACGAAACGCCTTCTTTAATAGGATTCAGCTCAGCTAAAAAGCCTTGGACGACCAATTAAGACCTGGGTATCGGGTATCTCTGGCAGTTTGCTGTTGCAGGAAGTAATAGGGGATGGTTTCGAAAGAGTCACTGGAGTGGAAGAAAGGAGAGTAACCTCTCTGCTGGTTGACCCCTCCAGGGTCCAATCGGTTTTGCAGTCACGTCTTGCGACAGTTTCTTTCTGGAGCACTTGCGAAAAGGGGCTTGGTGTGGTTTAGGATGTTCCTCTGTGGTTTATGAATCAAGAGATTTGTTCGGGTTTTTTTGTTGTTTTGGGAGGTGTTATATGAGGTCCATTTTTTACTTGTTAATTGTGTTGTAACATGCCAAGAGAAGGGATAGTAAAGGATTTATGAATGTGGTATGCTCTGTGTTGACACCAAACTGGTGTTTAAAACTGGTCTTACTGATTTCATGTATGAAACCAATTATGAGGTGGCAAATTTCACACTTTGAGATGTATGAATAAAAACTGTTAATGTATTTGCAATATTGTAACATATATACAACATGTTGGAGCATTAAATTTGTCTTCTTTTGGCAATATTTCCCCTCGAAAAAATAAACACCATATTTTAAGTATTTCCTGTAAAAGACACGTAAGAAAAATTTTACAGTATTTTCAAGGGTTTTTCTTTTTATGTTTTATATCAATTAACTATTTTGATGCCCAAAGAAACATTTATTCAGGAGTCACCCATCATTTATTTCTTGAGGACACTCATTTTTTAATACTAATACTGATATTTAAATAATTTCATTATTAGAACAAGGGCTAAACAACCGTTTATAATGAAACTCTTTATTCTAAAGATTTATATTATTTGCAACACAACCACATCCTTATGTTACAAACGTCTACTAGTCGTTCGACATAATCTAAACTGGGAGGGGAGTTATTGTAGGGTAGGTTTAGGGTACACCATAAGGATTAAAAATTGCATAAAACAATTCTCAATTCCTAAGCCCCAAGAAGAAGTCAGGGGCCATCACTTCCAAAATTTATATTTGAATCTGATGTAACTTACATCTCAAAATAGTTAGCCCCAATCCTTTTGATGCACCCTCTTGACACAGCATTCCTATTGACCTTCTTCTTCCTTTCACTCTCACCATCTCCTACGAACGGACTTAGTATCAACCTCCTGTGAATCCGATTATCCCACGTCATCCATTCCATCAGCCGCACTTTCACTGACTTCTTCGGGGTTGCTGGGCGCGAGCGACCTTCCTCGTTCGCCCAAGTGGCCTCCCACAGGTAGTCGGAAACGGCTACACACCCCGTCACGTGGTAGCGTGTCTTTCTGGAGGTGGGCTCATGTGGGCCATCCCCACCCCCGATATGTCCTTTCGAATGTCGTATGTGTAGAGAGGGTTCTCAGTTCTCAATATTGTCAGTTCTCTAAAGAATCGATCCCGGAATCGAATGACTTGGAACCAATAATACCAAGGAATCAAACCGCTCAAGGAATCGACGGAAAATGCAGGTTTTCTAGGCATATACGGAATAACCATTCAAAAAATTCAGTGTAAAAAAGACGAATTTTTTACAGTGTGTAATACTTAGAAACCTGATTTTGATTATATTTTTCCTTGTTGCTTTTTGTTCTTATCTTTTGTTGTGACATACCTCCTTCATGACACTGATAACTTTGATAATAATGGTCCTAAAGATATGGTGTTTGTTGTACTAATGTAGAAATATAATCATATCTTATTGTCCCACTAAAATATTTCATCTTAAAAAAATGTAACATACCTCCTTGTTCCACTCACCCTTTCCTTCATTATCAGTACCAGATTTTTTTTAAATATACAGCTGCCGGGACGGTAACTTTGGGGCGTGGGGATATTCTAAATCGTCTTGAAGTGAGACAGAGGTACCTGAACGACGTTATGGAATTTTCCGATTATTATTAGGATTGTTTTCCTATTTTAAGGGGTGCTGGCACAGTTGAATTCACCTCTCCTGATTTCGAGAACAAAACTTTTCTTTAAAAGTAAGTTCTATGGAATCTATGGCGCTATTTACAAAGGGAGTCTTTGGGCCATACTCACAGATCAAAGAGGATTCTACCGATCAGAGTTAGTGAAAAAAGCTATTTTTTCTTGATGTAGCTGCTGGTTATGAATAGGGATATTATTTCTTGGGGATATTATTCTCCTTCCACCACATCACAAAAGTCGTCACACTTTTTTAATTCTCAGGAGTTGAGGTTGAACCTATTTTGTAAAGAAATGTTTTTAAGAGCCACTATACTATAAGATGATGGATCTTGAAGCCCCTATTAACTCTTGGATAAGCGCACACTTCCTGGTACCGTTAGTTTTAGTTTGGTGTTAGTTTTCCCATAAAAACTATCCAACACTTTCTACGATAAAGAAATAGAACACCAAAGGGAGGACCTATCTGATTCACTCAAACTCAATTTTTCCCTGCCCCGACAAAAAACAATCCTGATGCAAGTGTTTTATCTCAATGGGGTTATTTATGTTTATATAACTCATTTCCAGCCATCTACAACTTTCTTTATCTTTAGGGCGACTTTAGTAATCAGAGACCGAAAAATAATGAAAAAAACCTCTCGGAACCCAGATAACCGGGTGACTTGAAATGTTCTACCTCCATTTAGCGTGGGTAATAACAGCACCTACTATCGTGTTGCAGAGCGGATAAACGCTATGTCAGAGGAGGTTTTTTTCGAGATACCAAAACCTATAAAAACAGGTTGAGGTGTCTTTATACTTGAAGTAAACAAGTTGGTAGAGTTACAATGTAATGGACGTTGGGAGGACACTTTTGACGGGGTTTTGATAGAGCAATTAGCTGCTAACCGCTTGAAGGGGAAAGTTTCGTTGTTATTATTATTATTTTCTTAAGCAAGAGGTGGGTATCGATCGAGTTGTGTATAACCTGTGGGTTTTAGTGGAGAAAACACTCGGTTAATAAGAAATATGCAAATAAATAGAATGGTTTTTTAAATTAACTGAGCTAATTAGAAAGTGATGTAAGTATGAAATGAAGGAAATTTGAGATAAGTATGGGATTAGGTTGTTTTTAGATCCTTTATAGACCCTAGTTGTGCAGCTCATACCATATATGTCAAGTTTACGGAACTGCTACCAGAAGTAAACGAAATTTGGTCATGGTCATATGACAAAAATTGGTCGAATCTTGTACATTTGAGCTGCTTGAGTAGAAATGAGATAGTAACAAATAATAACAAAACAGGTTTCGATAAGGGAATCCCTCAATTACTCAAAACTGTGTCTAATAGGAATATGTATTTACAGACAATAATAAAACTTTTTTTAAATCGTATATATTGTTTACCTTGGTTATACGCCGAAGAATTAACCACTTTTAAAATATTTAAAAGGATGCTAAGTAATACGTGTTATTTTGCATATCAGTAATTTAAAAATACTTACTAGGTGTAAAATATCATTAGAAATTGGAATGAAGACGTAACTTTTCTCTCTTGAGATCTAATTTCAAACGCTTCAATTCATATCATTCAATCCCATACATCACCATATTAAAGCACAATACATCACCACGTTCACGTTTGGCTAGTCCATCTTCAACATTTGACCCAGAACGTCGTGAACTGTCTCCAACATTTGACACTTCAACATCCCTTGAACCGTTAAAAACGATTTTCACATGCGATGCTTCTCTAAATAAACGGTTCTCGTGACAAACGGTCAGTAGGCCCGACATAATCTCTGCCCAAAGGCCAGCTTGTCCCTTGACCCCTTCCCACCACCAATACTACAAACTGATGAGGGCTGGCAGAGTCAATGAAACAATGATATCACGCAGCACTAGAGAGATGGTATCTTTCATTCACTAAACAGACGGTTAACGGAGCATGACTGAAGGTGCTCGCTGCTTACTTGGATAAAAGGATAAAAACTATAGCGATGCATGGAATCAATACCTTGAAGTATCTAATATCTAAGTTATGTCAAGCCTGATATACTTTAAGAGACCAGTAATGAATTCGATGGAAGAAAAACACCTACACCTAAAAGAGCAGGAGTTCCAAGCTGTGTTATGAAATTAGATTATTTTAAAAGTATTAATTTATGTTGCTCTGACTCAGTGGAAATATTATCCTGTAATTTTTTCAAGTTTTTCTTTTAATGAACCCTTTTTTATTGCCTTTCCCAACCCTTTAAAAACACCATAAAAACTAAGTAGCTTTGGTGATAAGAGAGTTCAATATATAGAGATAAGTGCAACATTTGTGGATTTAAAATGTCAGATAAATGTTCTTTCTGTTATTTTCTTCCTATTTTTAATTTGACTTAAAAACATAACTCTTGTTTTACATATTCACTGATTCCAAATCCCCATATTGAATAATCCCAATATTAGTGAGTGTATTTTGTAATGAAAAAGTAGAAATTTCGCGACAGTTCGAAAAGTTTTCAAAAATCGAATTTAGATTGCGAATTTACAAACAACGAACAACAAAAGTATAATTTATATTTAGATTGCCAAAAATACAACTAAAAGTGTATCTTAATTTGTTTGGATATAAAAATTTAGCCAAAGTTTCCTGAAATGGAAGACGACTCTCAATGGGTCCAAGGAATGATTTATAACAGAACTTAAATCAAAGTAGATTTACGATAAACTAAAAAACCTCCAAAACCAGTTGTAATAATAATAATAATAATAATAATAATAATAATAATAATAATAATAATAATAATAATAATAATAATAATAATAATAATAATAATATTTTATTTTCCATAATTTACAAAGTAAAATTAACACAAATATTTAAACAGATAAAGACTACATTATGGATAAACCAAACCTTTAGCTGTCTGCTGTGTTGTGGTGGTGAAATAATGAAATAATGTGGTGTGAATAATTCTACCTAAGTCTATACCGTTGATAAGAATTGTGCTTATTTATTTACACAATCTAGTATTTCACTTTCTACAATGCGATAATTTACATAACTAAATTACAAATATTAACAACATTGAACAATTGCTACAGATTAAATGTCAAAATGATAAAAAATGTCATAGTGGTTCTCACGTCCTGTCCATTGTTCCCACAATGAGCACGTAGGAAAACACTATCTCTATGAGCGTAAGGATCAAGCTCTTCTTGAGATTGATCATTTCCCACAGGGTCATGTACACCCTGCACTTGTCTATCTTCAGCAGGATATCGGGCTCGGCAATGAACAGCTCGGTTCCTGAACGCACGATCTTGTCGTGCAGCCTGTTGTACGCCTCGTGAACGATGGATCCCGAGAATGTCACCAGGAGGAAGGTGACTAGACAGTGGAGGGTCTCTGACAGCATCAGGACGTACCTAAGGGTGATGTTTTCTGTTTTAGAATTTATTATTGAAATTGCTATCATGATATGGAAAAGAGCACAGGACAAACATAAACGGAATTTCTAATTCCTCGCCATAATTTTGCAAGAATTTTATTTAAAGAAAATTTTACCCTTCTGAGCTTTAGAAAATAAAATCTCTCAAGTTAGGGTGTGAGAAGCTTTTAATAAAAGTACTGGCGATTTTAAACGTTGGAAAATAGTGTATGAAGTCTCTTGAAAACACACACATACCTAAATATAAAGAACATCCACCCAAGTCTATTGCTTATCATTTTGGACATACGGCTTACGTCACTGCTGAGCTGAGCAGTTCAATGCCCATACACTTCCCGATGGTAAACAACCTCTTCGATGAACCGCTTTAGAAAGAGTCCTCCAGTCGCTATGTTACCGAAGCACTCACAGCAACAAGCTAAAGAACGAGGTAGATATGATATAACGTTTAATACACAATGGCAAAGTAGTTCAGATGGCAGATTATTGGGAATCAACGGATCCCTTTTGGACGTGCTGAAAATCGGTATAATTTGAGTTGAGGGTAAACATGGCGGCTAGAGGACTCTTAGGTGTAAACTCACAACTCTCAAGAGTCACCTCCAACCGTGGACCGTATATGGTGAAATTATGCTTTCATTTACCTTGCCTTTCTGGAATTAGATCTGTCCTAGGAATGCCATTGTCATTCCAGCAGATGAGTGGAGGACTAATCAATGGTCACCACTTTTTCAGTTATAGTCGGCTAGACTAGTACTTGCCCTCCTCTCCCTTACGTTACCATTCTATACCGTGCTGATGAGTCCTAAAAAGTACGAAACCGGTCCACGGTTGGAGGTGGCGCTTGAGAGTTGTGAGTTTACACCTGTTGTCCGCTTAACCAGCAATAAATGGTGAAATTCTGCTTTCATTTAGTGGACTCTTGCTAAAGCTGTGTTCTCTTTGCAAACACTGTAAAGAATAAGGCACTTTACTCAAAAAAGTGGTGTGAAAGTAGTTGCCTCAATATCATTGAGGGATCTTCCACAGGAATGGGACCACGGAGTCTAGGTAGGAGGTATCTGCTCCTAATCGCGGAGTTACATCTCTTAATGATATTGAGGCAACTTGCCTTGCAAAGCCCTGGATACTCTACCTTAAGTAGCAACATCACGCTCAACCGGCCGCCATTATGGGGAGATCTCACTACTTGTCCTGGATAGTCTAGCTTTCATCGCTAGTAAAGCCCTGGATACTCTACCTTAAGTAGCGACATCACGCTCAATCGGCTGCCATTGTGGGGAGAACTCACTACTAGTCTGGATAGTCTTGCTTATCGTCACTAGTAGTGAGTTCTCCCTACAATGGCGGCCAATTGAGCGTGATGTCGCTACTTAAGGTAGAGGATCTAGGGCTTTAATCGCTAGTAGTGAGTTCTCCCCATAATGGCGGCCGGTTGCTTGATGTCGCTACTTAAGGTAGAGGATCTAGGGCTTTAATCGCTAGTAGTGAGTTCTCCCCATAATGGCGGCCGGTTGCTTGATGTCGCTACTTAAGGTAGAGTATCCAGGGCTTTAGTTTCCACCACTTCTTTATATAAAGGGCCGTAGTTTTTTTATCACAATCACAACGTACCCCGACGTGCTGTGCACCCCGAACACCAGATCGAAGATGCTGTTGAAGACGAAGGAGAAGAGCATGCTGTAGATGACGAAGATGGGCAGGCTGAGCTTGGCGTCTATCAGCCGAATGGTGGAGGTGAGCCTCTGGTGGACGAGCCACAGGTGGTGGTCCAGGCGGGTGGTCCGCCGGACGTCGTCCAGGGTGCGGCGGATGACCACGCAGGTTGCGGTGTAGTACTGCACGAAGAGGAAGACGGAGCCGTAGACCAGGATGCGCTTCAGCAGGTTGATGAAGAAGTTCCAAGTCTGCAGGAGGCGTAGAGGGGCGTTTTGGAAGATGCTCAGGACGAAGGAGGATTCAAGGTCCTGATTCAAAAGGAAAAGAGTTGGTGGTTATGCTCACAGAGTACCAGAACAGATAATCCATGGCCGTATGCGATTAGGGAAATTGAAAAAGCATGGGGGATGTCTTGTGGTAGGGTCCCTTTTGATGGCACTGGGATTGCATCAAACTAACTCCTCCCGTGTCACGTCACGAGAGGAGGAGGAATAGAATCATGATAGTTGAATCCTCTATAACACCTTCGAGAGTGACAGATTGAATGAACACGTCACAGCTATACGACCTTCAAATTGTTCTGCCTATACGCTTCTCTGTTATACTCTATTCATTTTGAATTGGCGCCTGAGTACATTTCCTTCCCCCACCACTGAATCGGTAACCATGGCAACTAATATCAGCGTCAAAGTGGCGAAGAAGGCTTACTATTGGCTGCGCAAATAGCGTAACCATGGTTACGCTTTTACCGAGGGGGAAATCACTATTTCTCAGGCGCCTATTCAAAATGAACAGATTATAATCATAGACATTTTCAGTGCTGCCCTCTATCATACGATCGCATTTGAAAAGAGCGTTTTGGACCCGCTCTTCAGCTTTTTTATGTGGTTTTACATATCATTGATTAAGAAGGCGCTTATGATTTGAGGTATGACTCAATGTTTGAACCTTTTTTAAACTCTCTGAGGAACACCCAACGCTTCTTGAAAGCGGCAACACTTTCGAGGGAAAAACACTATTATAGACATCAAAACTGTGAAAGGGGGTTTAGGGACACTACCCTAGAAAAACTTTTGAAATTTGACCCTCAAAAGTTATATTTTGACTCATTTAAAGACCCTTTGGGGATTGCTCCTTGTAATTTTGAAGGAAACGATCAACAAAACTTTCACCCCCTTTGGAATCATAAATACCCCATAGAATCATCATCCCTTTAGTCCTGGTGGTGTATATCACTATCGCATAGGTCTATCTACCTACTCACTGATAAACGATTAACTTAAAACCTACCAACCTTCTTGGAGTGGTCCGAGAAGCATATAAAGAGCGAGATGCCAGCGGAGTAGACGCAGTGGTACATGGAAGTGATGGCCATGGTGCGGAAGTCCTCCCGCTTCCACTCGGGGACCTTGGTGTTGCTGAGGCCGCTGCGCAGGCTGTCCAGTAGCACGGGGATGTCGGCGAAATTCTGTCGCATCCGCCCCAGCACCCAGCGGTAGGAGAGGGAGAAGATCAGGATGCTAACCTGCGAAGGAAACCAGGGAAAATCTTATTATGCACTCAAAGATTCAGCAATTTTATCAGTTGAGTATAAAGAGATATCTCTATGTAGAGATATCCATGTTGAGATATCTCTCCATATAGAGATATCTCCATATTACCTCTAAGTTTGCTCAAATATATAATGTAGTGTTGGGACCATAGAGTTAGTACAAATATAGAGACAGCTTACTCTTCTCGGTAAGGCAACCCTGCATGTCGAAAAGAGTCGGACCTGTGTGAGTGGCGGAAGTAAATTTTTAACATGGGAGCTGCCGTAGGCGGGTGGAATTTGAGGTATAAAAACTGTTCTTCTTCCCAGAAAAATGATGAAAAAAAGAAACCGATAATTTGAAACTCGAGAAAAAGCAATGACGAATCGTTCAGTGAAGAAAAAATTTCTCTATCTCAATTAGTTTTTTACCTGTAATTTTTTTAAATTCCGCGGTTTCGAAAAAAACAATTTTAAACTGTATTTTTATCATGTTGCGGGGGGAATTTCTTTAAAAAAAGCTTCACACTATATAATATGAACCCTCCTGATTCGATACGAGTCATTTCCGATTCGTTTAAACAAGTATTTAAGGGAGAAAATTGCTGATTTAGTGGTCGTGGTAGGAACTGGAAGTTGGCAAAGCTTGGCGCTTGGCGGGCGTTTTTGACGTAGTTTCTTTACGAGTGAAGCCACGCAAAAAACCGAAAACGCCAAAAGAGGGATTTAGTGGCCAAGTTGGTTCAAAAAGTTAAGTTAGAGTGGCAGAGCGAAACCGGGAGACCGGTCACGCTTAGAACAGCGGAGCAGATGTTTAAGCTGTCTCTATATTAGTACTAACTCTATGGTTGGGACCCATGATGATGTTATTGCTTTAATAGCAATAAGTAGTACCTTTACTATAGGGGGCCAATGGCAGGAATAGATTATCCTATTAGACATAGAGCTGGATGCATATTTACTATCGTATACCCTTTTACTATCGTTGGCTTAGCAGTACATCATGACTTTGTGTACGAAATATTTCATCTATAATAAGTTCGATTGATGCTGAAAACCGAAATCCACGAGAACCATAACGCTAAAGGGAAGTGTAGGGGCAAAAATTTCGTGAAGATAACTGACAAGGTGTAAAGCTGGAAATTGTCATCATATAAAAATAATGTGAGTGAAAATCAGGAAAATACAGTCAAAATGATGAGGGTAGGATAAAGGGCATTTTTTAGAGCTGGTAAATTATGACATCACTTAGTTGACTGTGGATTTTAAACAGGTGAATAGCTGATTTTTTCCATGTCAGACGATACTAAGAAAGTGCACTTATTTATATGTCCTTAATTCCATCTTTAAACCCGGTATTTCATCAAAAGGAAATCCTTGTTATTCTTCCTGCTTTTTGAATGATTAATTCCTTACACATTTCATAAGCATTCTCTCTATTGTGCAATGAATTGTTATCTTTAGTTCAGTGACAAATCTAACAAAGAGGCGTTTTGAGTTGCAGTCTCTTTTAACTATACAAAGAACTCTTAATTTTAAAAAGAAATATCTGATATATTTTTAAGTAACTCCATACCTCGAAGTTTTTCTCGCTTTAGTGGCAATTCCTCTCATTCCACTGCCGTAGTTAAAAAGCGTTATTTAGATAGGTGTTCCTTGTTATTTGATAGCCATCGAAAATAATAAAATGTTTATCATGTTCCCAGTAAATTCTCACAAGGATGACAAAATTTTTATGACCTCTGAACCCCCAACAAAAATTTCGGATTATCACATCTCCTGGTTAGACAATATTGTAATTGCACAAATAGAGAAATTAACTGTTGATTACTAAATTACCAGGAAAATTTCAAACACTTCTAAAAGCTGTGCTTACTTGAAAAAAGTTTGCTTTGACATTCACCGACTCCGTCCTGGTGACAAACATATAAGCGGAAAGGAAAACGTTATACACAACGAAGAGCTTTACAAGGATACTTATGACCTTGTATGAGACAATACTCTTGATACTGCGTTCCCTCATTTGTGTCTCTGATAGGACATCGATGCCGAAGTAGTAAAACATGAACTGCATTTCTCGAAACATGGTAGAAATTCGGTACTCCTTGTTAGAGTGTTTTGAGCTAGGATCTTCGGTAGATACATTGCAAATTACTGTATCAGTGTTGACTTTATTTTTCTTCATATCTGCACTGTTAGTAGATTGATTTAATTTCTAGTAAGTTCAATAGTATTTGTGAGGTTAGGTCAAGCAGGCACAGACGTTCAAGATCTGTCTAATTTTCGTTATGAAAGGCAAAATTTCGTTTACTTCTAGTTGCAGTTACGTAAAAGGGACATATTTGGAAAGATCTGTGCAACTAAAAGAGTTTTTCTTCAGTAAAAAGAAACAGATATATAAACGGAAGAAAAGCTCTGTACTACTTTTGCGTGTAGCAAATTGTCGTTTAGTTCGAGATGGTACTGATATGATCATGTTGTCTGTTTTTCAGTCACCTTGGTAACATGAAATTAAGATTCAGAGAAGACGTTATTAGCAAGTATTACTGTATGACAATAATAACATTTAAAATTTATGTATGAACCCTTCAGAGTCAGAGTCAAAGTGATCTGACTACATTTATCCATCCATGTTATAAATACTAGTTGTGGCCTGAACTGGATGAATGGGTAATGTTATGTAGTGTGCTATTTGCGTGTTCGATACGCTTTATGTTTTTGATGCAAAACTAAATACACTTTTACAGTCAAAAGTATAGAGTAAAACCAGTTATCTATAAAATGATGGATGTTTTCAAATTACTGAGATCTAATTCAGTGCACCATAAAAATACAACCAACACTTTTATAAAATAAAGTCGTACAATTTTTTTTACTTCTTATTTGAAATCATATAGGAGTCACATTCATTTTCCAAAAAATCACTTTTATTTCCAGTCTTTATCCATCAAATAAATTACAATAACACTACGGTGCATCATCAAATTTTCTCGAGGAAAACAGATGAAACTGCTAACTAATGCTCATCGATGTTACAAAACCTAACAATTGAATCCAAATCGGAAAAAGATCTATAGAGCGTGGCACGCGTTATTTACCATCAAAACCCAGAGAACTTTTTGACTTCGAATCACGGTTAATGATAGGAGCATGGGATGCCCCGGTTGCAGTTAGTATACGTGATGCCCCTTTTAGATTGTGTTAAGTTCCATCAAGTAAATTTAAGTAACCTGTACCAGATTCAAACCTTCATAAGTAACGCTTTCATTTATAACTGGGTTGATCATTACTAGCGCAATATAAATTGAAACATGATGGTTTTACGTGAGTGATTACTTCTCTTACAACAAGGGTTACCAAATTTTTATAAATTGCGGTACCCTTTGGAGAACCAGATAATCTCTCTCACGGCAACCCAGCCATAATAGCTATTGATCGAGCATGTATTATTATCTACTATTTTTATTCTAATATGCATGGTGGTATAAAAACTATTTTAGGATCTTTTTCTATATGAACTACATTTTGGAATATGTAGTTCCTTAATCCTAATATTTTTTAATTGAAAATACTACTTAAATTAAAATTGTTTCAACTTTCTGAAAAAACAACTTATGTGTAATAAGTGCTTTTAAAAAATTTATACTTTTCTGAAAGTTCCTTTTTTTATAGAAAAAGGAAAAACCACATATCAATGGGCTGATTAATGAAAAATAAAGAATATTTGCATGTCCCCCTAAACTTAGGAAACCGTTAAGTTTTACTGTTTATTTTGCTAATTAGTTTGAAAGAATAGGTAGGCATTGTCTACTAATTATTTTCAAAACCTATTTAAAATTTCAATCGTTTTCATCCTATTTTTATTTAATACATATTTTCCACTTTTATTTTATATGAAGAGTGACAAATTGAACGTGAATAACTGGATGTTCAACACTTTTACCGCACAGCAAGTTTTACAACGCGATGAATGCGTTATTAAAAATATGAAGTAACGTTATGTTGTTAAAAGAAATTTTTCTAAAAAACTTGTTTTACATAATATATGAAAAAAAGTTTTATGGATATGGCATTTTTACGTTTGTATATTTTAACATTCACACACTGAAAAATAAGACTGTACATATATGCAGAATACAGAAGCTATTTACTGAGAAGTGGCAGTAAGTGGAAATATTAACGCAAATTGCTTTGACATCCGGCTTCATCAGTGAGCAGAATAACTTAGGTTAATTTGTTTGGTATTTTTTTAGTGGAATCATAGAACTCAGTTCTATTATATTCTGAAACCTATTCTACTATCTTTCGAAATTTTCTAGTTATTTTAACTGGTGATATTTTTTATAGTATGACTCTATCATACACAATACACTTGTGAAAAAAATGTTTTAAATTGAAGTCAGGAATTTTTAAACGCTTTTATTTTCTTTAATAAATGGATATGACTATTTACTACAATGCTTGTATATGTACTCGCCTGTGAGTTTCGCTGATAAATATGACCAATAAGCAGTTTTGATTGTTTCATTCTATAATTGTTATTAATTTTGGTTATTTTGTCCACTCCATTAATGGTTTAAAACTTTCTTAGAATTATCACCTTTCCTAACGCATCACCTTTTTCCTACCGCATTTAAATTTTAACACTACTACTTAAGGATTGGCCGGGTGCAAATCTCTTCAGTCTTACTATATTTGCAATGTTTATTATTTACACATATATAGTTAACAAAAATTAAAAGAAACACAGCTAATTAAGATATTTCAATGGTTTTACACTTTGATTTTTTTAGTAGTTTTTGCGATTTAGCATAGAACCCGACGCTTGCGCCCGGTTAATCCTGAAGTGCTATATTAACTTCCAGTTGTTTTTTAAGCCATTTCAGATAATTTTGGGGAAATTTCCTTCTTTATTGTGATTCTATAATTTAAAATATCAATCAATATGCTGTTAACTGCATAGATAATTTATAAAATATTTATTCTGAACAATTAGCTGTTTAGCTCTTCAATTTAGAACAATTAGCTCTTCTGACGTAGGAATTAACGAAGGGAACCCTTTATTTGAAAACAGAAATTTCGGAGTAAAATGTTAACGAAAAAAATTAAAAATTCAAATACTATTTTTAATAATTAATTTTAATAAATCATCCGCTTCCCCTTTCTATTGGTTGCCTGTATTCTTATAATGATCAGGACACCAATAATTTTATAATAAATTTAGAAAACCAAATGAAACTTTTCCTTGTTTTCTTTTCACAAAAGTGAATGGAGGAATAAACTTTTTCAGGTGGAAATTATAAATTCTGCAGCGGGTACTTCAGGATATGGGATTCATAATTATTGTGTTGATAAAAAAAGTGACAAAATTATTTCTTTAAGCAATCACGATATAGCTCTTTTTAACAGGAAATACACCATAATCGCTTCAACCACAATAGAATTTACAAGGGCGGTGCCCATCTAAGCAAATTTAAGCTTTGAACCAAAAGAAAGGAAAACGTGATCGTGGTTTAAACTATTGTCCTACATTTTTAAACAATAGTTATTCTCTATTTTGAGTTGATTTTCACAAAGTCTCTTAAATCTTTAAAAAAAATAACTACTCTTCTTTAAATGATTAAATGTATTATTTAGCTATTTAAAACTCATATTATAGCCAGCCTGTTGGAAATAAGAGCATAAAAATATTTCCTGAAATAAATAGTTGGGATCTCAGGTATATTTGTGAATCTTAAATATTGAGCAATATCAAAGAAAACGAGATTCACGGCTAGAATAAAAGGAAATTTATTTCGTTAATGTGTGAATACATTTTTAAACAGATTTCGGAGCCAATATCAAGTTTGACTGTTTTTGAAATTGTATCACATTATGAATAATTTAGAGTTAAGAGTTGCTGAGATAAACTTTCCTAAGGTTCATCAGTAAGTTCTCCAATACTTGGAATGTTAGATATTATTGTGAAATACTCTCACACACTTTAACAGTTTTGGTGTGGAAATAATAATCAAGAATAATTTCCGCACTTAATTCTTTCTTTAAGCCCACAGTTTAAAAGTTTGAGAAACTTTGAGTTCTCAGTTTGAACTCAGTTTGAGTTTGGTTAACCACTCCAGTTAGCTTTGCAGAGCATTTCATTGGTTCGTGCTGTCACCATATTCTGTCGTTCTCAAACTTGCAAAACCGGCACGAAATAAAATATCAGACCCATAACTCTTGCTCTCGTGTTGCCTGATTCGGCGGCGTGTGTTCGACAGGAATATGTGTCATGGTCTTACGAGGCTGAACTAATAGAGTTGTGGCCGTTTGCGATTGTTCAGGCTTTCAACAGCCGATGTTTCCCTAGTGCCTATGGATCGCGAGCAGGAGACCGTGAATACGAAACATCTTGAATGAAGTATTGTAACCGGAAAAACATGGCTGATTTTCTAAATAGCTAGAGTTTTGCTTTCAAGCAATATTTTGATACGCATGGATTGGGTATCGCTGGGTGTAATGAATTGCTGGAAATAGTCCTGTGTGTGTGCGGATGTTTCCTTTTCTATCTGTGTGTAGAGAATACGTAATTTGTTGGTGGTTTAATCAAGTAGTTTTACAGTTTGATTTTTGTTGTAATCCGAAAATAGATTCAAATTGAAGTCGTTGTTTTTTAATGTTGGTATTTCCAGTGAGACTGGATAAGAACTTCCTCATTTTCATGAACTATTACATGTAAATTTAAAGGGAGAACCAAATAGTACTGTAATTGAGCATAATATGATAAATAAGTTGAGTTTTTTCTTTTATATAAATAGTTTTACATCGATCGCATCAATATGCATACCTACTCCCAGCTTTTCCAAAGTTTTTTAACCATTGAAGGCTTGTTATGTGTGTTGTCAGTTTCGTAGATAAAAACCTCTTTTTGAATTATATTAATTATGAATTATAATTTTACACATATGAAAAATCCTCTTAAATGTTCTTTCTATTTGTGTAATAGACACGCATTCAATAGCTCTTTCTTGATAAAGTAGCTATTTTATGAATGGTTCTGCATGAATAAGACAATAGGGAGTCCTTTGTTTTTTTTTAAATGGAATTAATTAATTACTACCATGAAAACTAGAAAGATGTGTTTCCACATGAATATTGCTCAATGCTAGCAACTTTTCAAAACTACAACGTATAAGACTGTCCAACTTGAATTGATGTGTCATTGCACATTTGCAATTGCATTCATTGATATCAATCAAAGATCACTCATGCTTTATCATATTCACCTTTATACCACCCACCCGTTAGTAACACAGTTGTTTAGTTAATATAACAAACATAAGTCCCATCAAACACAACAACTAACCGTTACGTAACAATAACAATCCGTTGCTTCAAATGACAATGGTGTCTTGAGGTCACAAGTTTGGGGTCAAAGTGTCTCCTCTCCCAACCCTATTCAGCAATAGTCCACGGTCCAAATTTGATGTCATTGTCCAGTCTAAGTGACGATAATACCTTGCTCAAGACAATGACTAGTAGATGAGGGAGAGACGCGACACCAACTTTCATGAAGGTGTCATTCTTTAGTTGTAAGAGAATAATAATTTTCTTAAAATTTTTCTTGATACGTACTACTTCAAAATAAAAATTATTTTATCTTAATTTATATCGTGAAAGGGAAAGGTTTATCATTTCTCTTTTTATAGTATAATTTTTTGGGCAGCTTTTTTGTTAGTTTGTTTTAATTTTAATGGAAGAGCATAACACTCACTACCTATGTGCAAAGACAACTTCAGATACGCCGATTTAACATTAATAATAGACATAGACATAGACATAGAAAAAAGTTTATTGTTTTGGGCGTTTGCCCGTTAACAAATAACACAAACCATTTTAGAGAACTTGACATTATCTTAGAATTCAGATTAAAAAAAATTTACATATTTTAAAAAGAATATACAAATCACTGTAATACAAGTTAAGACAGAACAAACCGGGTGCAGGAACAAAATAAGAACTAAAATAAATCAACTAGAATCCTCTCCAATGTCCCGGCGGAGCTTAAAAACGGAAGTCAGGGAACATAGAATATTGAAATAGTTAGCGTTAGGCTCATTCAAGACAAAGGGAAAATTTTTTGCGTTTGATAAATAATAACTCAGAACATTAATAATAACATTTATTGTATCAAACATACTATCAGCCCTTACTTCTATGTAGGTGAAGTATTGTTGCATAATCTGTTTTTTTGGTGGGCCCATACAGTGTACTCTCGATATGACGAATTTCATTAAGTCGAAAACCTCTATTTCTTGAAAATTACTCCACCCCTAGACATTAGGTGTTTCTCTAATGTTAATTACCATTCTTATGTTAAAAACTTTTCTCTAACACCCTTATTTTAGTCAGATTTCTCCAGATCTTTGGGTCTTTCTATAATGCCTTTCTGTGACACTATATAAGCAGTAATTTTATATATTGAGGCCTTCCTTTTTATGTCAAAATCTTTTTTTCTCTAAATTTTTAGGCCTTCCCTCTGACTTTGTCTTATCGCAAAAGTATAATGTATATTAACTTCCTCTCACATTTTGTTACATAATTTTCTTTTGAGACTGGTGTTAGCCAAAATTTTTCAATAAACTTTTTTTAAACCATAAAAACGAGCTCACTTTTCAATAAAATTATCTCGCTTTAACCCTTTAAACCTTCCTTTTGGACTTAAGATGCCCCATTAATTAAGCTTGCAAAAACATTTTTGTTGTTTAAACGGTCTCTTGGGTCTCTTAGACTCCTTCAGGCATACGCATAAACGATCACATAACGTCGTCTAAACTAAAGCAATGATAGACGATCCACAATTTTAATCCACAATAATAATCAAGAAATGCATACAATGGATAATTGCAGTCAAATTTTTTTTAATCTTAATGTGTTCAGAATGGCTTAAAACCTCTAAAAACCATTTTAATTTACCTTTCAAAAGCCCTAAATTTTAAGTTAGTTTCAATTAAAAATAGCTAATTTTCTGTCTGAGCTGAAACAGCTTGTGACGTTAAATGTGCCTTGCTCCCACTTTTTGTTATAATCCCGTTATGAAAGACTGGAAAGACTGAGCTCTAGTTTTTTTACATCCTAGTGTTTCGATGAAAACGTTGTTTCCCACATTTCCAAGAGCACATGTGACGTCACATTGTTAGGAGCTTTCTGCATTAAAATATGTCATAATTACCTTAAAGAATTTGTGGGAAAAGACAAGCGTATTTTTGAATCACTAGAGAAATTTAATAAATTAAAATTGAATATTTAGAAATTTAAAAGATGCTGCAATTCTCCATTGTTTCGGGGATCAGAAGATTACCTTCATAAGTGCTAAAAGTAATAATTATTTTTCTTAATTATTTTTGTGGATTAAAACCGTTGACTTTATTTTTGTCTATTTACCTTTACAACAAGGACTTTTGTCTCATACAAAATGATGTTGCAAGCTTTATTGATAGGGCATCATATGTCCAGCTGTATTGAAAGGGTTAAAACAGACAGACTCCCCCACCACAAATCTCCAGCAATTAAAAGCAATGAAGAATGGACTCTTCCTCTTCAGAACCATCTCTGTAGCAAGTGAATGAACCAGGAGGAGGAGGCACGCTTGGATTGATGAGAGGGTTCCCAGAAAAAAAAGTCGGTGCATTCAACAGGCGCACACACGAAGCAGCTTTCAGTTTCGTGTTGAGAAGAGACACTCACTCCTGTGTATATGTTTGATCAACCAGTGGCACGGATGAGCGAATGCATGTGTTTCAGTGTGTGGTCAATCCCTCAAGAGTCAGGTGGGTGGTTTGTTGGTCCCGCTTGGGTTGTTTGGTCGTTGCTGCCGACGACGGAAATGATGGCTTCCAACGGAAAAAAAATTCGAAATGAGGCGGTTGGAACCCTTTTATTACGGCTTGGTCGTCGTCTTTTTTTTATTAAGTGAACTGAGGAAGAAAACTAACTTATGGAGGAGTCTGCTCTATGAAGCTTTTAGAGTATTATTTCTGAAGTCACAGTTTGGTGTCCCCTGGTTTATATTTTCTTAATCATTCTCCAATTAATTCATAAACTCGAAAAAAATTCCTGAGAACCAAAAACAGTTTGATAAATAATATAATTATATCATTGGTAATTAAGTAGTTGAATGTAAGAAAATATGGATTTTTGATAAAAAAAAATCTAATTCTGAGGGAGACTGGGAATCTAGTACCCACGGAGCTACTAGTATACAGGGATGCAGAAAATGTTTTTACCTTCAAGATTTCCCCCAATCCATACAAAAATTACCCCAAAAATTTTAAAAAAATGATAAAAACCTTCAAAAATGTTGAATTATCGTCAGTATCAAAAATCTATAATAATAAAAGAGCTTTACGGGTAATTCACCGATACACCTATCAACGCACAGCAAAATCTACCGGGGCTAAAGACTCGAAACTTGGTGCGGTGGAAGACCTTACGGCAGGGATGGCGAACCTATGGCACGCGTGCCACTGGGTGGCACGCGACCGGTATTTCGGTGGCACGCGACATTCACTAAAATGACACAAAAACTAAACTAAAAAATGACACTAAACCAGATATTTCCTACTACATGAGAAAACTCCCCAAAACCAGATTCAGAACACTTTTTAGCTAGCTGAAATTCAAAACATTTTCGGGGGAGGACCCCCGAACCCCCCGGCCGTTCAAATATTACGCAACAACATTTTCTTGGTCATTTTGGACTCCCTCCTCCCCTTTTGTCAGCAAGGTAAACAAATCCCAACCGCCCTTATAATAATTACGTAAGGAAACTGACATTAAGCTGTTAGAAAACAAAATCATGGATGCAAAAGGAGCCTGATTACTTTATGCAAAAGGGGGCATATAAAGGGGTGCGAAGGGGCCCTGCCCCCCTCCGAAATTCGGACTAGGTATACCAAAGCAAAGTTAAAACCCAGTTTCTTCGGGTAAAATTTTCAAATATTTTTTGGGGGATTTTTTACCCCTCCTTTGCCCCTTTTCTACTTCAAACTTTTTTTTATAATACTTATAAAAATCAAAATCCTACCTAAAAATGTCCGAAATTCGGACTTAGATGCACCAAAAACTTGTTCAAAACCCTGTTTTTAGGGTCAAATTTCCAAAAATTATCTGGGGAGGACCCCCAGACCCCCTCTACTTGGAACTTAATTATTAAAATTTTTTCTGAGATTAAATTCTAGAAAATGCAAATTCTACCAAAAATGTATTCTAAATCTGCATTAAACCTTTTAAAGATGCATGGGAGGGACTGGGGAATAATTTTTGGTCCCTCCCGAAATAAATTTCTATATACACACAGACTTTACGGCCCACCACTTGAGCACTTTAAGTTAGAAACTCCTGTTCTAAACTATCGATCCTCCAAGGAGGATTTCATTTTCCACGGGTTTAAAGATAATTTATAAAAAAATAACAAGTGGCACACTTGACACCTGAAAATCCTAAATCGTAATATAAATGGCACACTGATCAAAAAAGGTTCGCCATCCCTGCCTTACTGTGTATACGCGCACTAAGAAGGGATTTTTCGAAATTCTTTTTTTCTGACCCACAGGGATGCTTGGAGTGATTTCTGCGTTTTTGAGCCTAACACCGTCCCAAATGACCTTAGATCTTCGTTATTTCGCAGGAAGGTACCTAGCGACAATATCTAGAAAGGCATTTTTCAAATTTTTAATATTCGAATTTTAAGGGGTCTAAAAAATTCCAAAACCTGTTTTTGCTGAGCATAAACAAAGTTTTACATTTTCGAAGAAAAAAATACTACTAATTTAATATTTCGAAGCGACCTGTTGGTAATATCTTCTTAAGAATATTTCAAAGAAAGTAATTTCTGGATTTTTCGATATTTCATTCTGGAGAAGGTGCACGGGCATTCTAGCACCAACATTCTAGCACCAACCTTATTAACACGATTGGTATGAATTTTTAGTATGTTGTTCCTCGTCATATGATCAGGAAGGTTTTCAAAAAAAAAATTTTTAAATCGAAGCATTCCAACCAGTCTTTTTTGGCCCTTTTCTAAATTCTTATACGTTAGCTTAATGTTAAATTGATAACGGTTATGCTCCTTCCAGGTGACGCAAAACCTCTATTGTTAAAAATGTTTATTTTGAAATATTTTATAACAAGTGGAATTTTTTAAAATCTCAGAGAGAAATATTTTTTAATGATTAAAATAATCATTTTGCGATAACCTATATTCTTTAACTGAAAAATTTAGCAATTTTTTCCTTTCAATAAAAATTTAAATAACAATATTTCATCAGAAGCATTTTAGATAGTTCATGTTCAATCCAAATTATTATTTTTATTCCATGTTTGAAGGCGATTTGTTTTAGTGAATGAGTTGGTTATAAATCAACAAAGGGGGGTTCAGGGGGTCCTCCCCCTGACCTTTTTTTAATTTAAATTTTAAAAACAGTTTATTAACACTAATTTCAAAAGTTTTTTTTAGATTTTGTTTTACATCTTAAGAAAGTGTTAATGTTTTATTTGCTTTGAATTTTATGAAAACAGCGGGATGAAGGGGAAAATGAGGATTTGACCCTATTGCCTCTAAATGACGCCCTGGAAAGGAATATAGTGAAGAAACTAATACTTATTTATTTTAACACAGTTTGAAAAGCCTTTTTTCCCCGAGCAACGGCGGGTATATCAGCTAGTCTGTTAAAAAGTACAATGTCACGAATCACCACGTAAATTTTTATTACTGTACTGAAATTCAATTCAATAGTATACTTTTCCACAAAATTTCCCCAGATGGCTAAAATTTACCCCGAACCTAAATCGCCGGATCGGACATATTCTGCATCCCTGCTAGTATACACATTATCAGTCTGTCCTACTTTATACAGATACACGTATTATTTTTCAGCAATGATTTTCCTTTAGAGTACCGTATAGTTTATAAATGTGTAAAGTCAATCTTTTGCATCAACCTCTGAATCCTGTAACAATCGTGAGCCTCAGCTTGCTGGGAAATTGGTACATGTTTCCCATCCCATCCCCGCATATATTACATATTGTTTTGCCGGTAGCTATCATCTCTTTTTCCGAGAATGTAATTTGAATAGAGTTTCGATAAAAGGCTACGCTCTTGCAACAACGTGGATTCGGTAGCCCGTGAAGAGTGTATGCTGTGCTGTTTTGCAAATGAATGGGGACGAGTAGGAGGTTGCGGTACCTTAAATGGTGTTATTGTGGTAAATGATGGTCTATCATTGTTCTCCTCTTTCTAGAAAAGATCAAAATCAAGCGATGGTATCACCGAGGTTCCCGAAATAACCCGGCTGTAAGAGATATTTAGGTTTAATTAGATAAATAATTACGAAAACTAGAGAAAACTATATTCTTGATGTTGGGTAAGAGTTAAAAAAACATGCGCAAATGAGAACAAGGATAGGTTAGTTCCTGATTTTTCCAACCCTTTCTTTGGGCAAATTTTCAAACGTAGTATTTTTAATTGCATTTTAATACCGTTTTTTTATTTTATTACTATTTTTTACTTTTGAAACATTTTTGTTTGTTTCTCCAATTAACCGTAGAGGATGATTACTACATGCTTCTACAGAGGATTTTACTACACATTAATATAGATACCCCTTTATTTTCAAGCCTAAAAACTGTTTTGTGTATGCAATCTACAGCAATCCAAAATTTTCAATGGCACAAGGATATTTGAATGACAAATACATGTTTTGAAAAACCTCTTAATAATTTATTACACCCCCTTCAAAATTTAGGAAGTTTTCTTTTTCAAAATAAAGACATGATATTCGTTGCTTAATATCATCGATAGTATCCTCATGCCACACGTAAAACAACAAAAAAATTAGTCAACAGTCTCGTAATAATAAATGTAATTTAAATCCAGCACTACTTTTTTATCAAGCCTTCTTTTAATTAAATGCATTATGATTGTGCATTTTCTAAAATTGCAATAACACAACAAATGTTATTGGTAAGATTGCCTTGAGAACTCGAAAAGGTTTTCTTCATCATTAAAACTGGTTTTTAAATTTGAATCTTTGTAAGCATGTCATAACACATTGAATATATGATATACTCGACTCATGTTTGATCATTTGTAAGTAATGTTTTGTTCATTAAATTCTCTAAAAATGAATAGATTGAGCACAATCTAAAGTTGGGTTCAATTCAAAAGAGGAAATAGTTATTAGTATAGTAGCTGCTTATCCAAGGTTATCTTTATTGTCATCAAGGTTTTCTTTAATTTTCTACAACCAGATGGAATCATACCTTCGTAGGAATAAAATAAGATTGGTTGATTAATGTGTGAGATCATTTCAATGCAGCGCACGTCGAATCTTGAATTAAACAGGATTCTATCAACTATCTATAACCTCTCCGAGGGAACATCAAGATATGAAGTTTAAACACTTTCTAATTAATCAAGTAAAATTAAACATGAATTATGTAAGATGCGAAATTTCCTCTCGTCAATTCGTCATTGGCTAGCAAATATTTAAGGATCGCGAATGAATCAATTGATAATTTTTTTAAATCAAACTATAATTATATGATTAAAGTCTCTTAACTCAATGGGCAATTCAAAAATAGTGATGCTATAGTTTCTTTGGAACCAACATTTTCTGCCTACCTAAAGTTGTTAGAAAGTATCAAAAAAGAAGAATATGAAAACTAAATAACGTTTTAGTACTATAACTTTTAGAGGGAGAGGCACAGTCTAAAATGTTTTAAAATTTAAAACCAACTCTCGGGATACATGCAAACTAAATTCCCGTATTCGTGGAGTTCATGTTCTAATAGCGTCAGTTTTTGTCTGTGTTTCCTTGAATAACTACGTGGGTGTGTTCCGCATAGAGCTCTGCAGACTCCTTAATGGATAGACACGGTCATTAAAACAAGTCACAGCCAGCATAGGCAAAGTGAATGTCATATCTGTGACTGTCTGATTAATTCCGAGACAGCTGAAAACTCGCTTTTCACTTTTTGTCTTTTTCGAAAGGTCATTATCATACCTGTACGAGAATGGTTAGTTCTGGATAAAATACGACACTTCAGCTAAACGATACTGCTACTTTGTCTTTTATGACTCGTATTTGGTTTTTAAATTTTAACGTGGGTGGTAGATTTTTTTGCATAACATTATTTATGTGCCTATCATATTGTGCAATGTGCACTATCAACCCAATAAGTTTTTGGACACCCGCGAATTTATAGTATTATTCATTTTCATTTGGTTGGAGCTCCACGATTAAAAACTGTCCTACCAAATGTCGGAGAACCAACCAGTCGTTGTAACTTTTCCAGCAGTATTCATTTCCCATTCGCCCTGGAGAAATTTAGTCAATTCCATAACCTATTTTGAACGGTTTAGGAATTTTTTAAAATTCATTTTCTAACTCGTCTTAAAGATGTTCAGATATGATGAAAGTTCGGAATCAGTTGCTGAACCCCATTATCCTCATACCAAGCCATGGTGTGAACCAAGTTGACCCTCGCAACTTGGTAAACAGCATTTCAATGTATAATTGCAGTCAAATTTTTTTTAAATCAATGTGTTCAGAATGGCCTAAAACCTCCAAAAAATGTTTTCATTTGCTTTTCAAAGCCCTAAATTTTATGTTATTTTCAATTAAAAACAGCCTCTTTTGTGTCTGAGCTGAAACAGCTTGTGACGTGAAATGTGCTTTGTTCCCGCTTGTTGCTATAATCCAGCTTTGAAACAATGAGCACTAGTTTTTTTACAGACTAGTGTATCGATGAAAACGGTGTTTCCCACATTTCCACTGGCACATGTGACGTCACATTGTTAGGAGCTTTCTGTATTAAAATATGTCATAATTACCTTAAAAAAATTTGTGGGGAAAGCCAAGCGTATTTTTGGAATCAGGAGATAATTTTTAATAAATTAAAATTGAATATTTAGAATTTTAAGATTTGCTGCAATTCTCCATTCTAAAAGTACTGAGTTTATTTAGTCTACTAGTTCAAAAATATATTCATTCAATCTACTAGGTATTGTGGTTTGCAATTGTTATGGTTGTAGTGTATTAGTAATAGCGTTTCTAAAAATATTTTACTTCCAATCTTCTTAATTTTGTGGGAGAATAAGCTTTGTTAATAGTTTTTTTACAAAATTTAAAAACTTAAGAGAACCTAATCCTAAAAAACACTTTTTCTTGAAGAACAAATAACTTTTAAATATAACTTGTGGCAAAAAATAAAATTTTAGGAAAGAGACTTGTATTTCCTGGACGATTTTTTCTGATAATCATAAATAAATGAATGTTATTGAAGGGGGTGAATTCAAAAAGTGATATGTAAAGAATTTAACGAGCTTAAGTGATAAGTTTTTACTTTTTGGCATCCGTAAAGAAACTTTTCGAATATAATATGTATTGGTCATAATGGGCATTACCATCATTATTTGAAAACAGAAAAAAATGCATTATTCCAGTAAAGGAAATAGATCTACATCCAAAAATCCACATGAAATGAAAAGTTTCAAAAAAATTTAGTTAATTAAGCATTTAAAATTAAAATCTCCAAGCCCTTTGTCTTTGTTTAGGGTAAAAGTACGTCACAACTGATTCATACAGACTTTAACGAGAAACCCAACAATGACTTTGATTTGTTTAAACAATTAAAGCATTCAATTGAAAAACAACGTTTATTTTACACAATTTAAAAGTTTTAAAGCAGTAGACAATTGTTTCGGGGATCAATGGATCCCCTTCATCAGTACTGAAAGACGAATATAAACATCAAATCGGCAATTTAAACAAAACATGAAGGCAAAAAGTTACAGTTTAAATTGTGTAAAATAAACGTTGTTTTTTCAATTGAGTTGTCAACATTTGCACAAGATTTTTTTCGCTAAAAAAGTTGTTTAAAATCAATGTATAGGGTAAAAGTACGTCACATTGGGAAATGGAACGATTTAACGCCCTTTTTTAAAGTCAAACTTTGAAATTACATAAAAAATAAATAATCATCGTAATTAAAAAAAAATTTACGCGTATATTCCGCTCTAGGGTACCTCTACCGAATAAAAAATTAAAAAATAAATGGTGGTATTGCCCATTTGTATTTGAATATCATTAAAAATTGCTACCTCAACTCGTGACTACGTGTGTGCCAGTTCAGCCTCCCATAGTTTAAAAAGAAATGGGGACCTCCATAAGGTGGTTATAAAAACTAAAAACATATCATACTCATTATTCCATCAGAGGAAGTTGATCAATACAATCTTTAATTTAGCCTCTTCACTTTTATAACATTTAATACTACTCGACAATTCCTCATGGCCTCATGCAACTATGAAACGAAGCCTCAAACGAATATAAATCAATCAACATGAATACATAAAAAAAAGTCCTGGCTCTGATGAAATTGACGCGAAATATTTAAAAATTCTATCATGCACAAATCTAAGTATTTTGACCAAACTATTTAATGATCTTGTAAATGAAAGCACTTTCCCAAAATCATTAAAAATTTCTATCATAACTCCCATTTATAAAAAAGGAAATAAAAATGACTATTCTAATTACAGACCAATCTCCGTCTTACCATTGCTTTCAAAGGTATTTGAACAAATTATCAAGGATCGATTGCTTTCGTACTTGAATCATATAAATTTTTTTTCAAATAATCAGTATGGATTTCTGCCCAACTCAAACACTGAAAAAGCTTTGCTAGAGTTTACCAAATTTATCTATAATAGTGTTAACAATGATAAAAAAACTGTTGGTCTTTATTTAGACATCTCCAAGGCTTTCGATTCAGTACAGCATAATATTTTACTAGAAAAATTATTTTTGATTGGCATTAGAGGTCCTTTTCACAATTTCATAAAGTCATATTTATCAAACCGCTTTCAGATTGTTAAAGTACATAATACCCTTAGCGGATGTCTCCCAATAAAATGTGGTGTCTTCCAGGGATCTACTTTAGGTCCCCTTTTGTTTTTAATCTTCATTAACGATCTGTGCAACCTTAAACTATATGGTAAATTGATAAGTTTCGCCCACAACACAGTTTTACTTTACTCAGAAAATTCAGTGGAAGACCTTAATTTTGTGATAAATGATGACCTTATGAAAATTCGTGACTGGTTTTTTCATAATGATTTAAATTTAAATGTTGATAAAACTAAGTATATGGTATTTTCCCTTACGCAAAACCAAGCAAATTATCTCTCTATAAAATATCATGAAAAATACTGCAATACTCATAGCAATTGTGCCTGTAAACCCTTAGATAACGTATCCTCAATAAAATACCTCGGACTGCACATAGACTCAAATTTGAAATGGAAATCCCATACAAAATATATATCAGACAAACTAAGGTATGTACTGTGTAACTTTTATTACCTAAAACAAAAGTTAAATAATAAATTACTAATCAATTTATATTATTCTTGGGTTCATTCACAACTTAATTACGGTTTAGTTGTGTGGGGAGGAGATTACATGATCAACTTAAAAAGAATTGAGAGGCTGCAAAAGAGATTCCTGAGGTTTTTAAATAATGAAGCGCACTTACACACAAATAATATAAACTACTTCAATTCCTTAAATATACTTCCAATTCGCCATCTTTTTTATTTTGAAATTTGCCTCCATCTCTATCTAAACCCCAACATTTGTCAAAAACGCAATGTCGTAAACCTACGAAGACCAAACATATTATACTTTATTCCTAAACCTAATAAATCCATATTATGTAAAAATTTTTGTTACATAGCCCCTAAGTGTTTTAATAAGTTACCTATACATATTCAAAATAGCCCTTCAAAACATTTATTCAAAAAGCAATTAAAGGAATATCTGTTTACTATTGAGGATATTGATGATTTCTTTTGTTCTGTTTAATGTATGATTTATAATTATTTTAAGCACTTTATTCGAAATCATTATGGCAAAAATATAATTTATTGGCGCCCTGTTTGCCACCATATCCATCTCATGTATGTGTTTCCTGTGTTTTTTTTTCTCCTAGTTTGTATTTTAAATTTTTGTTATTCATAATTACAGTCACCTACATGGACCATGAGATCCCAGGTGACTATGTGAAATTGTAAATTTTCTTCTTTTTTTATTTCTAGTTCAATAAATAAATTAAAAAAAAAATTACAAAAATTACATGTATTTATTCCGACAGTCCTCGTGCTCATAGCGGAACTATTCAAAATGCAACTCACGACTCACCCAAACTGGGAGTTCTGAAAACCCCAGTCATATTTTGTTCACTTCATTTCCCTTTAAGCTTTCCGTTGAAACGACGCTATTTGAATCCCAACGAATCAGTTAGTAAACACGATATCTTCTCAACTGACAATGATCGCATCAGTTGCATTCTGTATCTGAACGCAAACGGCTATCGTTTTGCGTGCATTAGGAAACGACTTTCTTTATAAGTCACGATCCTTACACCTCAAGTTTATTACATTACAACAAGGTTATGTACTTCACGATTTTTACCGGTTTTCCCGGTTTTTTTTCCTCGCCATTGCCTCTAGACTGCAGTTTGATTATCATCATCAATCAAGAATTGGTTCTTATATCCGTAATAATAATTTGATATATGAAATTGATTTTGGTTCTGGTGCAATATGCCCTTTTCAATTTATTAAACTCTTGCACCATAATTTTGCCAGTTTTTAATGGATAAAGCGTGTCGTTCCTTAGGTCAAACTTTCATGGTTAGAGTTTAATGCTTTTAAGGACTTCATTTGAGTGTTAAGTGGCTTTGTTCCTTTTTACCGATGCTTTTCCCTTCCAATTGTTTGAATCATTGCTTTGTCAAAGAAAAGGTTAAACTGCTTACATGTTACAGTTGAATCCGCTTAATGTGATCACGGTTAATGTTATCAATCGGATAATATCAAAATCGACGGGTCCCAATCATTCCTATTCAATTTAATGTAAAATACATCATTTAATGTGATCAACTATGATTTAACACTCCGCTTAATGTTATCAATCGGATAATGTTATCAGTTTAATCTCGGACAATTGCGATCACATTAAGCGGACTCGACAGTTTTAAGAAATGAAGGGCTTGATGGATGAAGGGGGCTATTTTACAAGGCCTGTCCCAAAATTAACGAGACTGAATTCCACTCAGAATTAGGGAATTCAGTCTCATTATTTATGGGACAGGCCTTGTAACATAGCCCCTTCATCCACCAAGCCCTTCAATTGTTATAAGTACTCTCTATATTTGCATGAATCTCTCCGAGGAATCTGATGAAGTATAATTTCATTTGTCTTTCATAGTTTTATGTTTATGTTTTCTCCCGGCCAACAAAAGCATCTAAACTCATAAAGTAACAAAATTAAGTTAAATATTAGTAGTACATACTCCTCCTTTTTTACTTTTTGTTAGGAGACTGATATGTACATACTTTACTCGATAATTTAGCCCTTTGTATCCTACAGCTCTCTGAGAAACTTGTTCCATTATATTGCTTCTTTTTATTTGATACTAAAGTATACTTCATTAGAATCGTAACTAAACTTTAAACGGGCATAGTCTTGCTACCACAGTAACAAACAATCCTAACATCTTAAATGAAAGGAGTGTACATAACACGTGGTCCCCCTATGAAAGGGTGTTATTGTGCATGCAGACATGGCATATCCGGCAGTGGCCGTCACCGTATCTCCCTGATCTTGCACAACTTCCTGTATAAGGACAAAGTCATACGCAAATCAGTAGGTACAGTAAGATCATTTATATAAAAATTTGACACATCTTTAATGACATCTCGTTTAGATTCATAGCGTTATGATAAAGTGATGTTTTTTCCTTAATGGATTACTTATTTTGACAACCAGCTTAATGGAGAGTTATCAGTTTTATTATCTCGATTATTTTTATTCAGTGGTTTTTTTTCAATTTACTGTAGAACTTTTACTGTGTTAATAACTTTTTCAATTCTGTGTGACACCAACGTGAGGATTTAAGTGTGTTTCTGTCTATGTAATCAACAGCATGTAAATATTAATTTTTCTGTGAGGTGTAAGATTTAAAAAAAATTACGCTCATATTAACAGAAGATACATAGTTTCTTTTCATTTTTTTTCATCACAGGTATATGCGATATTAGCAAATAGGAATTTATTAAATCAGTGATTATCAACCTTTTTATACCTAGGGAACCTTTTTATACCCAAATACCACTAGATACTTAATCTAATCAATATATAACTTGTAATCCTCCCAGGTACCACATGTGGTCCACGGACCCCAGGTGGAATCATTGCTTTAAATCAGGGTTTCCCAACGTGGGGCGCATGCCCCACCGGGGGGCAATATGATTTCCTTTGGGCAGTTCGAAAATTTTTAATCAAATTGCCCCCCAGGTGGGTCATGGGAAATTTAGAATGGCTTTAGTGGGGCATGGACCGAAAAAGGTTGGGAAACACTGCTTAAATCATGCTGGAAAAAATACATTACAATTTAATAATTAACCAAAAAACCACTGACTTCTAATAGAATCATTTTTCATAAAACCAACATATTAATAGTTTCTAACACAATTTTATGACATTGCTGATCGTAATATTTTAATAGATTTTTCTTTTGATTTGTTTTTCGTTTTAAAAATCTGACGAAAAACTATAAAAGCTTAAATTTCTAATGATATAGTTAGTGGAAGTCGAAGTATTAGTTAATTCCTCTTTAAAAAAGTGGGCCCACTTTCCACAACACCTGCCATAAACCAATCGATGACCAATCTCTCCCAACACCCACCCACGACATATATAAAGAACCAACCAGCAGCAGGGCGATCCAATCAAAGACCGCCTAACGACTCCTACCCCTGCTTCCAATGCCCAATTAGTCCCCTGGAGTTGTGGCGAGTCAGCAATTAAAGGGGCCCTGGGAAAGGGGTCCTAATTGCAGACCCCTCGGGGGTCGTTCTCAGGTGTGGAGGCAGTAAATCGTTTGGGGAGGGAGTGTAAAGTGAAGAGAGCACCGTGTGGGTGGCGTGAGAAGAAGAGAAATGGTTGTCGAAGAGCTTATTCATCTTGTTTGGTTGTTTAATTTTGAATTTTAGTCGTCTGTGTTGTGGGTGTTCGTTAAGGGTGGTTTGCTGGTGATTCACTTGTTAACCAAATAGGAAACGACTTGACTGAGAAGTAGTGTGGGTTTGGTGATAAAAAGCAAGTGTATTTGAATTATCGTCAGTTTGAAAAAGGGAATGAGTCCAAAAAATGACAAATTGACTTTCTTGTGCTAGTAAAACTCCAAGCTTCTCTTTACACATGAGCGGCAACAGGGGGGAAATAACTACTCTCTATACAGATATTTAGATCCTTGAATTTGACGAAATCGATGTCCATTTATTGTATTTTTGGACTAAATTTAAAATTTAAGTTGTCTTTTTTTCTTATTATTTGTGCCCTAAACTAAGTCAAAATGAAATTTGGTTTTTAGTTTAAAAGCGTTTTTTACCTTTTTTTATCCAGTGAATGCTTGACTCCATTGATACCTGCCTTATAGACTCAGTTTCATGACAATTTTATTTTTTTTATTCAGTCTTACTATTTTTCACCTTCGTGCTGTGAACTAATCAAAAATAAAATTTAGTAGTCCATTAAAGGTGATTTTTAATATTTTTTCAGTTAAACTTTCATAACATTTAAAAAGGTTATTACTTATGTTTTTTTTCGATGTGTGATTGTTCTTTCTGTTATCTAAATAAAATCCTGAATTTACAGTAAAAATTTGATGGTTATACAACAAAAATTCCATTACATGTACTATATACAGTTTTTTTTCGACATTTTCTCAAAACTTGGTTTTGGAAATTATCCCCTTTTCCAAACTGAAGAATCAATTCATCGGTTCATTTTGTTCTACATTTTGTCATTATAATCTATTCAAATTTATTCCTATTGTCATCAAAGTGCTATTGTGTTGACAGTATCCTGTTTTGAGAACCACTACCAAAGAATCTAGAAGCTATCTAAATTTACTAGCTGATTGAACTTAAGTTGGTTTTATAGGTCAGTTTTTTTAAAAATTACTATGCTGATGAGGGAGTATTAAACTAGGATAAGAGTGATTAGAGAATGAATAAGTAATTAATTTTTGGGTGCTTTTTTCTCGAAATTGATAGTTGTTTTTCCTTACTATGTGTCTTTATTTTTCATTTTGATTACAATGTAACTAATACACAGGGTGTCCCAAAAAAGACTGACACATTTTAAAAATCAATAAATAATAACTCAAAAACTAAAAAAAAGATAAAAATACACGGTTTATTGCAATCTACTCCTGGGAGTCTTAGAAGTTGGATGCAACAAACAGCATATTTTTATCTTTTTTTTTGTTTTCGAGTTATTAATTATAGATTTTTATTATGTGTCAGTCTTTTTTGGGACACCCTGATGTAAAAGGCAAGGTGGGGAGGGGAATCATCAACAAAGCTTGGAAGAAATATTTAAGTTTAAACAATGCTATTCTAACTCTAACACTTAAAAGGCTCATTCACACTGTTTCACTTTCCCAGTTCATCCTGAGTGATTCACTCCTGTGAATAGCTCGTTTGCGAATGAGTAAAGTGAAGGAGTAAAGAGTGAATCCGCAATTCACACTTTTCACTTTGGATGATTCCTCCAAATTGAAGATCATAATTGATAAGTCTGAATGGGCCTTTACCATTCAATTTACTAACTTTTTTTCACCTACCAAACATTTTTTCGAAAACTAAAACAAAAAACGCACAAAGTAATCAATCCATCACAGAATATTTGGCTCGGTTAATGAAAGCTGTCCTCAACTATTAAAACATTTGTTCTGTTACACCACAACATGATTGATGTTGTCCTTGCCCCTTGTCGGAGCAAGCTGCCTCTGATCTGTCTTCTACGCCTACTGAAAGTTCATCAATTGACCCTTATACAAACGGACGTAAATTGGATATTATCCAAACATACATAGAATAAGCTTGTCTCGATATGGTAAATCTGAAAGTTTGTCTGTTTCAGCTTATTTACTAGGTTTGTATTCGAATTTTGTGATACTTAAAACCCTGTATACAATAATAATAAGGTCGATGATAATAATATATTCTTATTCTGTCTGCTAGAGCAGTATATAAGCTTATATAAAACATATACTTACCGGTAAAAGTTTAGTTTATTTTGAGATTTTACACAGAGCTACTATTTAATAATTTTCCAGTATCAAATAGCAATAATTTTTAAATGTTTGTCGATAGTAAAATGAATAACCGCGCTCTTTTGGAACCGAATTTAAAGACGTTTGAGCTTTTCATTGTTTACATTTGTTCTATCCCTCATTGAACTTATAGATAGTTATAAATATATGTGTCTATGTGTGTTAATGCTTTATTTTTTTCTAAACACCAATTAAACGATGAATTATTTTCCTTTCAGCATACAACAATAAACTCCTTACATCATGATATAATGAATATCAATAAGTCATCATTCGTCGGAAAATATGATTCGCACTTGTAGTTTGAAGTAGTCGTATTAAAAGTCGTTTTATTGAGTGATTAATTTTCCCCATTAATTTAAAATTACTGTAATTGCTTAAGTTACAATATCAGTACAAAGTAAATGACATCACATAGTATATTACTGTTTTGAATCATTTGCAAATTATATTCACGTTAACATCCAATCGAAGAAAATTAACTAATATGTAAATAAATCAATATTCACGCGCTTTTTCATCTCTCTCTCATCCCCATTTATAAAAATATATCTCCAAAACATCCTCCTCCACAACCTAACCAACTTCTCACACTTCCGCTTGTTTGAAAATGTTATCCTGATCATTAGCCGCTATCTGAGCATCCAACAGAGAAGCGTGACACTCTCCGACAAGCATCTTAATTACCTGGGAGAAGTCGTCTGATAGGGTAATGAGAGTATTCTTTCCGACCAAAGTGGGTCAAGGGGAGTCGAGACAACCAATTTAACGCAGATATTCATTAATTTCTTGATGGGCACGGGTGGGGATTTTTGAGTGATGGTACAATTCCGTTATCTGCCCCGTCAAAAACGTTTTTATCAATTATTCAAATACTGTCAATTTTTATTTCTTATATTGGTCTTCAATTTTTGGGCGATGTTTCTGTTTTTTTTTGTCGTTCAAAACTATTTGATGATTTATAGAGGGATAGATAGCGGAAAAGTACCATGCTGATGTACGACTGATTTTCTTGTATTGACAAGATGGGAATTTTGTTGTGAGATATCCATGAAATAATAAGCTTGATAATGTACACTTATCGATGTGACATAATCTGTACCTAATGTATCTCCTTTGATATCCAAAATACCGATAAATTTTGTGTTAATTCAGCTGTTTGTTTACTCTCCGTCCTACGCAAGCAAGAGAGATTTCAACTTAAGTAAAATATATTTTCTGAAATATTTTTCCTTTATTATCATCACTACTATTATTATCACCCACTTTTAAGGCACTTTAAACAAGTGGCAGAAAAAGGTGATGTTATAATGATTTATAGCAGCGGTCCCCAACCTTTTTACCACCACGGACCGGTCAACGTTTGATAATTTTACCGCGGTCCGCTGGGGGGCGGGGGGGAGTTGATTTTTTACATTCTAGATTATTTTGATTAATTAATTTGAATTTAATTGTATTAAACCATGTTTTCAAAATAATATGCTGTTACACAAAGAAATAAATATAAAATTAATTTTAATTCACTTTATTCATTAATTGGGGTATAAACCTAGGAATTTTAATACATTTTCAATGAAATGGTCGACCCGCGGCCCGGCACCATTTGATCCACGGACCGGGGGTTGGAGACCACTGATTTATAGTATTTGGATAAAATCAACAAATTTTCCGGTTGTTGTTATTTCTAATCCTCTACAGAGTCGGACAAAAAAGTTCTAAAAAATTTTCCCTCTAACATACTATGTCTATTTCGCCATTCTAAAGTTTATGATTTTAGGTGAGGAAAAGTTAAGGTTTTTCCTTAATTTTACCCAAAGAGGCATACATTTATCTATAAAATTCTCGTTTTTCTTTTGACAAACAAATTCGGTTCAAAAGTAACCTTCAAAGGGTAAGCTGAGAAAAAAATAATTTTAGGTCATTTTTAATTCTAGGGAAGAATTTTTCAAAAATTTTACCACTAAAAATTAACGTCTTAAAAACTAATATTCTTTATTCAAATGTTAACTGAAATACTATCTGTCTTATTCTTCACTCTCCAAAATTTACCGTTAACTTCATTCCCTTTACTAGATTTCACTTTCAATCCGTAAAACTGGTGCCATTGTGAATTCCTTCTAAAAGTCTATTGAAAAAATACCAGTCTAATTTTCACGGGTGTACAGGGATAAATCCTATGAAATTCAAATAAAAATTTATTTAATCTTAAGCAAACCTCATTAAATTGAAATTAACCTTCTGGTTTTCCCTAAATTAGCCTTGGGTTAGAATTTTTTCATTAATTTTAAATTGATCTGTGTATAGTATGATCTGTGTACTTAATAATGCGTAGCTAAACAGCGGAATTATTCATAATATCCATCTTCAAGTCAAAATCAAACCTTCATGAATCGTTAAGTTAACAATCTAACTAATGCTTACAAATAGAAGTTCAAAGCTATGATGGGGGAAAATTTCTTCTAACTCTTAATTTTCATTTTTTGCCGTGGGAATTGAAAAACGAGGGATTTCGAACATGTTTCTCATCACGCAGGTTTCAGTTTGCCTTCTCAACGCATGCGTAAACGTGAGAAGGCGGTTGGAAAATAGTTTTTTTAAAGGTAAACGAAGCGTGAAAAGTTACTCATAACTTCCATTACAATATACTTCGATTGAGTAAGGTTTGAATGGAAAACTAGAAAGATTTGTTTTATTTTTGAACTATTGGGGAAAAACTTGATAGTATGGTACTTTTTTACAACTATTTTAGAAGATCATTCTTCTAATAAATATTTTCAATAGACGTGAAAAAAGGACTTTTTATAAAGTTAGTTGACCAAATTCATCTTTTCTTTTTAGTTTACTAGATAGAATCTCCAGTCTTTTAATATATTCCTTTCAGAGCATGCTGGCTTGAGAAAAATATTTCCAGTTTTAATGATGATAGATGATTGAGTTATGATCAGCTAGCTTAACTATGAAGTGTTACTTATTAACATATAGAATAAACATGCTTTTGTGTTTAAGTTTAATCGCCAAACAATCTACTTTTTTATTTAAATTCAAGGTAACAAAAAAGCAACATTTGAAAGAACGTTACTGTTTTTCTCATTCATTAAGTTTTTTTCCTGATCTTTGAATTTATTATCTGTCTTTAAAACTACAAGCACACTAACTGAAAACTCCTCCCCTCTCTTTCAAATAGTTAAAGTATGCTTTTTCAATCAATTTTTTAAAGACTTTTTTAAAATTAATTATCGATGTCTCAATCTTACGGAAAAGTATCAAATTCAGCATAAGACATATTATCGTCAAAGCTGAATTTGAATACACTCTTAAACCATGACGACTTTATCACAACTTTTATTCGTCTATCTGCCATTGACATTATGGGTATAGAAATCAAACTTTCTTTCCCACGCTACAGGGGGTCAGAACGCCTTCACCTCACCAGTCCAAATATCATCATCCTAGCCCCACCTCCCTCAAAATCATACTTTCGGAAACCAGTTTCATCTTGAGCAGATTACAGAGCTATACTCACAGCTCAGTAACCGACTTTCCTGCAGCTCTAACGACAGTGACTCAACTACCAGCACCATCCTTATCCTCTGTATTAGAAAAAGAGGTATTACTGGCTTTCCAGTTGGTGGTAAACTAGCACGCGAGTTCATGATCTTACTTGACAAGACCACCGCAGTAGTAAGTTCGGGGCGTTTTTTCCGCGAGCCAAGTCTGACGAAATATACAATATGAGCTGTGTTCAGGATGAAAGTGGTGTAGGTCCAAACCTACAGCATTTGTGAAAAACTTGGATTTGGTTTTACACTCGTGTCCGAAAATTACGGATAATTTGATTTTTTGGAGTAATGACACGAATCATAGTTTCTTGTTAGTGACGCTCATGCCAAAGGATCATCTAAGAGTGAGAATATGTGGTCCTGCCTGGATCAAATTACCTTAACAATGAAGTATAGAGGCTCTTCATAATACTCTGTTCATTTAGAATTGGCACCTGAAATAGTGCTTTCCCCCTCAAAAACGCGTAACCATAGCTACGCTCTTCGCGCAGCCTCAGAGACTAATTCGTTGGTTGTACTTATCTACTGCAGTTGAGGCTGGCTAGAAAATGTAAGGCGCATCTTTGGAAGATGTTTATATTTGCCGGTTTACGGAAGTCAGGTGGGAAAAATGTAGTGAGCGTTCTTCGTCGTTTTGACGTTGATAGTTGCATGGTTGCTGATTTGGTGGTGAGGGGAGGGAATATTTTCAGGCGCCTATTCAAAATGAATAGATTATAATAAGTTCCACACACATTCGGAAAGTTGGAAAGTTATTATAGCCCACCTGAGAGTTATTTATAGCAAACAATACCTTGTTATTTCTAAAAGGATAGGATATTTCTGAACTTCTTCGAGTACGATTTTGTAGGCAATACAAACCTCATTATCAATGGAGGGTCTCTGCACCCGCTTAAAATATTGTTAGAGTAATCTGATCCCGAATTACATATTCCCATACTTAAATGACAAGAATTTCCTTGACAAAGAGTATGATTTGTGATTATTCCGAAAAAATCAAAACTATTCTTATTAATTATCTTTAATTTTTTGTATTTTAAGATGCTTGATCTTAAGATGTGATAGTCGACTAACCCAAAAGCTCAATAAGTGGCCTGTAAGACCTGCCTGAAAATGCCTTCACCATGCATAGTATCAAAACAGGCAGCATTTATAACCTTCAATTACTCAAAACTACATTCACTGATGGACTTACACCACTTTCATTCTAACCAGCTCACATACTAGTATAAGTCGTGACGACGCCTCGTGTAGCATGCCTGATTCAACCATAGATTCAAACAACAGGCTCTCGCAGGTGCTAACCTTGAAAGGAAGCCTGTTGCTATATAACTTGGGATGATGAGCAAAACAAGGGTTTTTGCGTCTTCATCATCATCTCAGGTGTATAGCGTTGAGATGTTGGGCGGATGAGGTTGTGACTGAGTTTTCTTTGTTAAGCGAGTGTAGTATTTGCATAGGAAAACAGACGCTTTTAGGACGGAGACGATGACTTTTGTTACGAATAATTGAAATAGGGTTGTGATTTTTCAAGAAAAAAAATGATACGGCGTTACATTATACAATTTTGAGGCACCACACTGTAAAAAAGTTCTTAAATATTTGTTGTTGAAGAAAATTTTCCTATGCTAAGAAAACGTGCCTTTTCAGTGACAGTACATAATTTCAACGAGTGTACGCATGCGTATTTCCAGTGTGACTAAAATATTCTTATCTTTTACTTTTAAACATTTTTTTTAATAAAATGCCTTCATAAAAAAGGTTTTTTGTACTTTTGATCGTAAAAAATCTATTTTGTCAATCAAGTTGTAGTTTTCATTTCATTTCTTATACCGACAGTTTAACCCTTTATTTACCAAATTATTTTCGGTGCAAGTTTAATACTGGTGATCTCCAAGTTTTCATAGCGATAAAAATCACTATATAGTTACCCCAACTTATGTTAAGTGAATTATGTGGCTTCTAAATATGGCGCTAAATAGCCAAAACTCGCCAACCATCAGCAGTTTTAAACTTGAGCCAGTGGTACTTACAAGTACCGTCGGTATAAATAAAGGGTTCTAAAACAAGTGTTTCGCGTTTCATTTTTATGAACAAGAATTACAAAAACTTTGTACTCAAATGGCTTTAATTTTAAAAGACGAATCTGATACTTTTCTGATTTACCCACTTAAAAAAGACGTTAAAATTCGCTGACTTGGTATCAGCTTAAAATCTTTTCATAAAAAAGTGACTAACTTCATTCCTATGATAAAACACAAAAGCCGACTTCAAGCGGTTTAAAACCCCATTTCCAATATAATCACTCCAAAAAAAAGTCGACTCTTCCAAAAAAAGTGTCTCCACCACCTAATTTACTTTCCTTCACATCTGCCCCTCCCTCGACTCAACCCGAAATCCAGCGTAGAAATTGCCCCAATCACTTCATTTCATTTCACTTCACCCGGATATACCTCGGGGCAATCTGATTAATGGGGCAAGTCTTTTTTTTATAAAGACTGGGAAGGCGATACCATTGCTTACTGTTGAAAAAGAGCTTGGAAACAATAAGAAGTGTCTCCAGTTAACGATCAGAGCTTTCTTTATCAGCGTTTTAGCTTTAACAGACCATTGTGTATGACGGAAGGTTTTTTTATCGGGGTGAATGGGTTCGGTTCGAATCGGTGTTGATTAACTTCGGGAAACCCCCAGCCTTGGGATCAACTCAAAATCTACCTGTTAAATGAATTTGCTTCCACTTACTTAAAGTGAAGACTTCATAACAAAAGTAGCTTTTGTGTATATCAAAGTTCATATCAAAGTTTTAATTTATTTGTATATTTCTTTAATATTTGTTATACAGAGATAAAATTTATCACATTGCAAATATTTATAGGGTTTCTAGTTTCTATATATTCGCATATAAATGCGTTCAATGAAGGCCTTTCCAAGTCATTGTTGAGAACCCTACAGAATGAATGCTTAAGGTATCCGCCTACCCCTAAAATGACGATTTTCGACGTTTTCGTTGAAAATTTTTTTCTTACTTTTTCGAGTAGTTTAGACTTTTATCTTTCCAAAACTGTTTTCATTTTACTTATAGGTGAACAAGAAAAGAAATTACAGCATTTTTAAAACAGATAGTCGGGTATGATCGTATACAAATATAAACTTTGAAGCTAATTTTCTCGGAACTAAATTTGCATAAAAACCATCCACTATTTACATGATTACTCAAAAACTATCCAAGATATTCACTCCAAATTTTAACAGTATATTAATCATACTGTTATAACCAGATGGACCTCAGATTTTTATGTAAGTTTATTATTTTTGTTTTTATTGATGTTTTTTTTGTTAAATGGTAGTAGAAATTTTGAAATTTTTCATTTACCTTTACATTTTATGCTGGAAAACAATTACTTTTCAAAATATGTCTTAGAAAATAGTCCATTCTGAAGATAAGTGTTATAGGATACTTGTGTCCAAAGGAAATTTATATAGGGGTAATAGTTTTTGGGCAAGAGTGAGAGGGGTTTTATAAAAATTCACTTAAATTTTACACTAATTACCCCATATTTTAGAAAGTAATATAATTAATTTTGTTTTTTTAGCATTGATCAAGGTTTTGATGTACATTAAAACTAAAAATTAAAAAATAAAATTTGTAAATCAAGTATTTCAAAAAAATGGTCTCAAAGGTAGGCGGAAACCATAAAGAGAGTAGTAACTTTTTAAATGGATTAGGGATATCTAATATAGTTTTGCTTCCCTAAGGTCTCAAAGATGGTGTACGATTGATTGGCATTAAGGGTGCGTAAAAAATAAAAGTTAACACAATAATAAAACACAATTTTCTTCTTCTCATCCAGAAAATCTCAGATGAAGAAAACCATACATCATTGATTCTGCGGTCTACATTCTCCATTGAAATGCGTATCAGTCCATTTCTCTTACTACGAATTGAGTTTTCTTTTCACTTTTCAACCTGTTATAGAGGTAGCCAATTTTGTTAATCCCAAAATAATTTATTACGTCCATAGATAAAGTCGCATTCGTTCTACAGCGAAGGGAGGTTTTAAGCATAAGTAATAGAGGTTATAGAACTCTTTTACTTACCTGAAACTAAACAACATACTATCCATGAATACTAACTACATTAAAACTATGGAATAATAACTAAAAGATCCAACTTTACTATGCAGTTAACCCGGGAGGACGCGCGCTACTTTCTGTTACACGGGAACGCGCGTGGGGTCTCTCAGACCCCGCAAACCGTATTCCGTTCTAAACGTTCAGTGCATGCAAAATTTTTATCACGGAAAGTTTAAATACATAATTTAATTGTTCAATGTGTATTATTAGTTGACTGCTTCTTATTAAGATATAATATAAGACTATTTCATTAAACAATTTCATATGTTATATATCTTATAGTAATGAAAAAGTATTATGAGAAATTAAACACAAAAAAAGATTTATTTTCATTTAATAATATCTTGACTAAAATGCAATACTAATTTAATACAATACATAGAAATCCTTGACTATAATACAGTAACAATGTAATACGTAAGTTTGTTTCACATATATTTTTGATCATATCTTTGTACTCCCCTTATAAGATGAAATTTTAAATCATATTCTTACTCAAATAATTAAATTTAGATTAACAGGCCACTTACTAAAATAAAGGATAATGGGTTTCAAGTTGAATTAATTTAACTATAATAATACTTATGTAGAAACGTCGGCTAATAATTGACGCAATCTTCTTATTTCATCTTCATAACTCAAATAACGAGGCATTTTGCAACATTCACTTTAATCTCAAAATAGGATTGAACTGTTCCTCGAGAAGCACGCGCATGTAATGATGCGACAAGCTTTTGACTGAGAGACAATTTGAAAAGCACCCCAGCACTCAAGACGACGTGTCCAAGATTGCCTCATCTTCAAAGAGGGGCTGACCCCTGTATAGTTGACCATTTGTTTGGACATGTGGTGATGGGGACACCAGTCGGTTTCCTGGAATCAGTCTACCAATTTTCTTTCCCACGGGAGGGGAGGGGGGAAGGTGGACAGCCCCGAATTCTTCGAAAAGGTACCAAGGGAAAGCAGGAAATGCAATGGAATGTGAGCGGAGATAACGAATTTCTTTGGCTGAACTGAACCGATGTTTATTTTCTTAAATCCTTTATTTTCAAATTTCTTTTTTTGAAAGAAAAAATTATGGATTGTAGTTACCTCTACCTTACTTTTGGAAACCTCTTTGGCTAAACTCTGGCTGGAAACCTCTTTGGCTCACCAATCCTCTCAGTTTTGGAAGCATTTCCTTAAAAACAACAACCTAACTCGGAAAATAACATACCTACTTTATTTAAACTTCATGAGGTGATAGGTGGAAACCTTTTAGGCAGCTACTCGGAGTTTCATATATTTTCATTAAAAATTAGAGTTTTTATGAAGGTTTATTTAAGCGTTGGGGTCTCGCAGACCCCGCGCGCGTCCTCGCGGGTTAATTTAAAATCCAAGAAAAGGTTTTGAAATTTATTGCGAAAATTTCGAAAGACACCTTACGGTTATAAATCATCTACCTCATTCAATAAACGTTCGATTGATTGCCAGATTGGCAACCTCACCCCTTCGTCGTGCTGACCATTTAGGTCCCTTCCGGTCAAATAATTCTGTTCGCGATAGGACTGGAATAGTAATGGATGTCTAGTCTATTCAATAACCACCAGATGATGACTTGATTCCAGGTGTTGAAAACGATTGTGAAGTGAGGAGAAATAGTTGAAAGTTATGGCTTAATGTTGGGTTTGTATCGGGTTTCGCTGTTGGGATTTATTGGGGGTACTTACCGAGTTGAATTTGATTGCTGATACGCCCAGTTGGCTTTGTTCTTCTGAGCCAGATGAAAATTCTAGGTGTGTCTCGCAAAAAAGTTTTATACACGCGTTTCTTCATATGTGGATTGTAGATAAATGTTGTGAGGTTTTTCGAGGCACTTGTTTTAACATGTTAACGGATGGGTGTGAAGAAAGGTGAAAGAAGTATTGTAGTATTATAGGATAGATAATTATTATGTCCATATTTTTTTGAGTTAATCATGCATTACCTATTAAAAATCTTGATACAACTGTTACCTTTGTTCTATGAAAGAGTATTTAAGGAAATATCGTCTAACAAAAACTTTTTTATCTTAAATGTTGGCGACTTAAGCAATGTAATTGAAATTTAACTAAATCCACTCTAACCTGCCTAAGCCCTTCTTATTTTCCTTTGAAAATAAGGACGGATAGGCAGAGTCCATCCCTAAGAAATTTTTAGCGCATTTACTTTGAAAAATAAATTTTACAGCACAACATACCTAATCAAAGTGGAAAAAAATAATTGCAACTTCAGTTGTTATAATTTATAAAGTATAAGTTCATCCCTTAGTTTAATTTGTTTAAATTACTAGGGGGCTCTGCCCCCTGCTCGCTATCGCTCACCAACCCCCGGAACTGCTTCGCAGTTCTTTGAAGATCGCTTCGCGATCTTAGCGAGCAGAGCTCGCTTGTTTCATCTCAACTATCCAGTAAAACCTGGAACTTGTCGGCTTAGTTTATGATCATTTAAAATCGAAACTTTTTATCTCTCGAACTTATCAATAACTTAATTCGGACCATAACTACAAAAATATCAAAATAAAACTGCAACTGAAATATCCTTGTTTTAACTTGTCAATAATTTAATCGAAATGTTTTTTAAAATATCCAGCAAGTCTACTAATTATCATCGACTATCTTAGAGAAAAAAGCATGCCATTAATATCTTTTAAATTTATAAAATGCACGTGTATCTAGTGAATTGTTGGAAATGAAAGAAATCAGACTCGCATAAAAATCGGCTGTTTCTCTAGTGAACGACCAGAAAGGGATGAAAAAATTGAAACTTTGAATCTTAATAATTCTAAAAATAATTCGAATTTTTAAAAAAATGAAACGCCAATCTTTTTATAAAAAATAATTGTATGCGTGTTTAAAATATATTTCTACTGTGATTAGTTTTTGTATTATAATGAAAAAACCGAAAAAGAGTAAAAAATTTCGAAACTTAAGAATTTAATTACTCCAAAAATAATTCGAAAAAAGGGCGACGAGGTGCAAAACTTCATACCTAAGAGTATGTGTCTGCAAAAAATCATGCTTCTGCTGTAAATAGATTTTTCTGGGGGCGAACTCGCAGCCGAAAAAAATAATTTTCGACTTTGACGTGATATTTCAAAGTGTTAAAAAATAAAATTTTCAAAATCAGCGGCGGCGGTGACGGTGACGGCGGCGGCGGCGGTCACTGTTACTTTTTTTTAATATAGAGAGAAAAAAAAACATATAAAAAATTTTTTTTTGCGGGGGACATTTTATTTTTATTTGGCTCCCAAACTACATGAATAAGGCAAAAATTCAATTGTTTTTTCTGGTATTGGGCATTAGAGGGTTAAAGACTAAAATGTGTAATAGTATAAGGAAACAATTTAACGAACATAGTTTTAAAAAACCCAATGAGGAAGTTGCATGATTTATTTTTATTTTTTTAATCGATTCTTCTTGCAAAAATAAGCAACTACCCACAATTTGAGGCCGATCGAGAAATTTTTTAATTGCCAAAAAAATTAACGAAAATCCACTTTTTAAAAGCGCGCGAAAGCACCAAGAGTTTGGGATCATCGTATGTTGACGTCATCATACGATAAACATTGTTGGAAAGCAATGGAGTTGATGGTATGATTGTTGACATCTTTAAACAATATGCGTTTTCAGTCACATGTTTTTTCTCGACTTTTAAATTAAAATATTTAATAACCTGTACATTTTTTTTGTAAAATTGACTAGATATTTCATGTTACCATACAAAAAACCATACGGAACACTTGTTTGTTTTAGAAAATCTGACACATGCGACTGCCTTATTATGAAAAGTAGTAGAGTAGTTTTAAAAAGTAGTAAAAAAGTAGTATTTTGTTTTTAGAGTTCCAAATTTTTTTTTCCATAAAATGAACCAGTCTCCTCTCCAGTTACTTAAGTAACACTAGTAGACCTTATCTTCAAAACTTCCTTGATTTTGCATCACCCAAATCTAACCACCCTTGAACTTTGCCTGCACATGAGGGTATGTGGGTATGGGCAGCTGTCGCAGCCGCTAAGGAAGCAGCGGCTCCATATGGCACCTCTGGAACAATACGAGAGGGAGGGGGGAAGGGGCAGCTGAAAGTAACGGATGCTACGATGTCAACAGAGTGCCGCCACGCCAAGGTTGGAATGATGCCGCGGCACGGACAATCGGAAAACGCTGTATTGTTGCTGCATTCACGGATGTGTGTTCATGGTTCATGCTTTTGTTATGTTTGTTAGGAACATGTATTTCATTAAAATAATGCTGGAATAATACAGGGATAATATTTTTTATGGAAAAAATGGGTGAGGAGCTGGGAGGAAGATGTTTGCAAGATAAATTTTGTGAATAAATGAAAAGTTTTTAAATTCAACACAATTAACTGTTGTAAAGGTGGTTCTGTCTTTATAATTATAGTCTTTTTTTTATAGTTTTTTAATTTTTTTATTTAAAATGAAGTTGTCTATATAAGAGTCAAGCAGGGGTTTACAGCTAATAATGGAGCGAAATTAAGCATGTAAACAAAGTTAGCATATAAGAAAATAAGAACTAAGTATAATTTTAGTTTCTTGACAAATGTAGAGATCGTATCAGTTTCAGCAGAAGTGTAGAAACAGCATCATAGGTTGTGCGTTCCACTATCAGTTGTAGGCCGTAAAATAATTTAGTCAAATAAAATTAAAAATAATAATAATAATTGATTTTTCTTTAAAGAAACTGCTAATTTTCAATAGTGATAATCACACAAAATTGTTAACCTTTAATTGAAATATATTAAAACGTATTCTGAAAATATCTCAAAAACTATCCTCCTCTTCCATAACTAAGAAACTTAAATAGGACTCAATTTTTTTTCTCCAGAAAGAACATTACTTGTTTGGAAGATCGAGAATTTGCATAATATTCTATTGCAAACTTTTCCAACTTCTTAATCAACAAAACATATATAAAGTGGTATTTTTCTCAAAAATATTTTTTATTTAGCTTGAGAGATAATGATACTAACTTAAAAGTGTTTTGATATATCTGATCCTTCCATTTTCGTTTATTGGTTATGAAATTATGACTTCTAAGTTTATGGAACTGTGTGTTTCGAATGGCAAAAGCAACTTTTTTGGCAACATATGAGATTAAATTTCATTCCTCCACAAAGACCTTTGTAAAATATAATCACCACTTTTTAAATAAATCTAGTCTATATAATTAAATTTGTTTATATAAAATTGGAGTATTCATAATTATCAATTTTAAACTTTAAATATGTTCTTCGAAAATTTTCGATGAACTTTAAACGTCCAAATAAGTTTTCTGACGTATGACGATCAGCTATAATGACACACATATTCATTTTGTCGTTGACTTTCAAATTAAATATATCTGAGTTATCTTCTTCGATGTTTACTTTAAAAGAGATTGAGCTTATCCATCTCATAAAAATTCTATACCAATACAATTATATTTGTTGGTAATAATAATAAAAATTTAGCCATATATATTTTAAATCATCCATAAGTCTTCAGAAAATTTTTAAAAGGATAAATAACGAAGAATCACTTAAATTTCTCTCTTGAAAAGGGATTTGGAACCTACCAGGTTAAATAAACAACCTGTTATACAGGGTGTCCCATAAATGTTTGGTCACACTTCTAGGGGGGATAGTAGACACCTAGACGAGTCAGAATCACATAGGATTTGGGGTCCCAGACTAAATCCCAGGGAGTTAAAAATGGAGCGACACCCCAAAAAATTTAACAGGATCTCAAGCGTTTAATATTGATGGTTTTTACGTGAAACTTTGGACTTAAGGGTTTACAACTATGATCTTGCAGATTATAAAATCAAAAGAAAGGATTTCTTAATAGAAAATGAGGTTTTGGCGGAATTTTCACATTTTTTTGTGGTTTTTAAAATTTTTTCATAATAAAACAAATTTTTAAGTGAAGACTTTTGAGATAATTTTAAAGATCATATTAAACCACAATATTTGAGACCATAATTAAATTTTTACCAACAGTAGTACTTCAACGAATTGAACAATAATTTTTTTGGGGTGTCGCTCTATTTTTAACTCCCTGGGATTTGGTCTGGGACCCCCAAATCCTATGTGATTCTGACTCGTCTAGGTGTCTACTATCTCCCCTAGAAGTGTGACCCATTATTTATGGGACACCCTGTATAATATGTTTAATATTTTTGGAAAATAAAAATTACTTATCGACTAAGTAAAAAAATTTTTTTATCAATAATGACCACTTTGGAAATTTGGAGATATTTAAGTATTTGCCATCTATAATAAATTGCTTGGAATATTGTTTACGAGATAGATAGCAGAATTGTACTAAAATGTTTCTTCCTGATTGTTTGTAAATTCTTGCAATACCTAGTCTACATCATATTTCAAGTTTTTGGATTAAAAAATCTCAATTTATGCAGTCTCTTAGATTTACCTTGCACCTATCTGCACGTATAAATGATCCTCCAGTCAAAACTTTTAGAGACCCTTACACTTTTACACGGTAAAAGATATCTCAACCCCATCTTCCCATCCTGGCCGTATCCAATGGAGGATATGGGTTCTGAAAAAATTCTTAAAGTGTTTTTTCCTTGAAAATTATCTGACTCTTGAAAATTATTTGTGGTCCCCCTACGAGTGCAACCCAAATGGTCTAAAAATGTGTCAAAATACAAGATTGAAGGTTTAGATTTCCAGAATTTTTGGGGGTGAGAGAACAAACCCTACTCGAAATTACTAAATGTGCTGTTTTCCAAGAAAATTTTGTTACTTCCAAGGATAGCTCTGCTCTATTGCGTCTGGGAATAAGCTAAAACACTGTTTTAGAGAAAATTTCTTAAATGCTTCTATGGGAGAACCCCCAAAATGTTATTTGGATTCACATATTGTAAACAGAATTGACCTATGTATAAGTCATCGAAAACTTAATAAGAGGTACCTGGTACCCCAGAAATAATGTTGAGTCAAACCCCCTGAAAATCAAAAGTCTGGTTAGGGCCTGCTTCCGGTCATCCGAATTCGAACGTGCTAAAATCATTCGAAAATTCCACCAGCAATTCCCACCAGTTGTATTCCAGATGCAATAATAATCTATCACCCTATCGACAAATCCCATGCAAAGGAACAGGGACAGCCTCTTTCCCTTCATACTAATTAAGTATTGGTGAATAATAATGAGTATTGACGGATTAAGAAGCATATCTCGAAAGGGCGGCTCTCAAAAGTAAATCGACGGGTTTAATAAGAAGAGATTGCTTCAGTTTTTGGTGGGAATGATGGTTGAAGATTATTATGCTGCAATAGTAGAAGGGGGATATCTTTGATTATGATTTTAAAATTTGGAGGAAAGGAAAGCAGATATATGATAAGAGTGGCAAAGTTGATTATTACATAATTTTGTTGTTAATGTCCTTTTACCATGTTCGGTTTAGTTACTACTTTATTTTATGTGAATTCTTATTTATTTTTCAACCTTTTACAATAATCAAGTCAAGTTGACCCATAAGTTGTTGTGTATATCATTAGCCTTTGTACTGAGACTGAAACTTCTAACTTAGTTACAATCGTTACTTCAATCAATCAATCAATCAATTTATTATAAATTATAATTACAGTTTTACATTACAATTTTATAGAAGAACACAAACACAGGGAAAGAAAAAAAAACCAGAACAATGAAAACAATTAAATTCCAAATAATAAATAATTAAAAGAAAAATATTTTTTAAATGTGTGATATAAGAGCTACAGCTCGTTCATGATATCAAAAATTCGTATTCCTATGGTTATTGACAACGCTATTGGATTTATTTAGGTATTGTTAAAATATTTTCAATGTCTTGTGCTTTTATGAATTTGATAATATCTGTTTTAAAATCTGCGTAATTATTTGTGAGTTTGGTAGTTTCATTTAATTTATTGAATAAATATGGACCTAAAAATACATGCGATTTATGTAATATTTCCTTATAAGATTTAGGAGTTAAGTAATTACCTTTTGTTCCTCTTGTTACATAGTTTACTGGTTTGAGTTCGTAAAAGTTTTTGTTCTTAAAAATAAAAATTAATAATCGATAAACAAAAAGCTGGCGCAAAGTTAGAAATGTTATCGGTTGCTGAAAATTATTGAAATGAGAAAATAATATATTTTGTAAATGTAACAGAGATTTATATTACTTATACAATCAGATGCGTAGCAAGTTATACCATAATTAAGAACAGATTGTACCCAAGAATAATACAAGGTTGTTAAACATTTTTGGTCAACTATTTTTTTAATTTAAAAAAAGTAATATTATAAAACCTCAATTTGTTAAGTAAGTTATTTACATGTGATTTCCATTTAAAATTATTGTCTATTTGTAAACCTAAATATTTAATTGTATCAACTCTTTCAATAACGCCACACTCACAGGGACGATTGCAATGAAAATCACATTGAAAATCATGTAATTTTAAAAAATTGCAAATAGAAATATTGGGTTTTAAATTAAATATCATGAATTTAGTCTTTGAAACATTTAATTTAAGAGAATTTAGATGAAACCATTCATTGACCCTTTTTAATTCAGTCTCAAATTTATTATTGAGTAACGCAAGGTTAGAATCCGAAAAAATCAAAATGGTATCATCCGCGAAGGTTACAATTTTACAATCCAAATCCAAATCACATAAGTCATTATTAAAAATAAAATTGGCCCCAGGATCGAACCCTGTGGAACCCCTCCTTTAATGCAGATTTCTGGGCTAAGTTTGTTATTTACTTTAACTACCTGTGTTCTATTTGTCAGATAAGATTTAAACCATGCATGTAAATTTCCTCTTATTCTAATGCAATTTAGCTTATGCAACAACAGTTGATGGTTTACAGCAGTGGTGCCCAACCTTTTTTCCCCAAGGGCCAATTTTCTTTTGAAGATTTATCTCGCGGGCCACATAAAAACACTTATAAGGATTTTTTAAACACGAAGAAACATAACATACCAGTATTACCAGAAGAATTAAAAAATTTATTCCTTTTTTATCATCTCTTTTTAGATGGAAGTGCCATAATGTCTCGCACGATGTCGTGGTTTTCTTGGAAGATTTCTGAAAGTGGTTTTTGTTTTTAAGATTTAACGAGTCCGCGGGCCACATGGATCAGCCTCGCGGGCCACATTTGGCCCGCGGGCCGTAGGTTGGGCACCACTGGTTTACAGTATCGAAGGTTTTACTAATGTCCAGAAATACGGCTGCAGTCTTTAAGTTACTGTTCACATTAGAGTAAATGAATTTAGTGACTTCCATTAAAGCGTGTTCAGTACTTTTCCCTTTTCTGAAACCATATTGGTTGTTTGATAATATATTATTATAATTAAGATAGTTTAACAGACGTGATTGCATTAACCTTTCTATTAGCTTTGAAAATATACTTAAAAGAGAAATAGGACGATAATTGCTAAGATTATTCACACTTTCATTTAACTTTAACTTTTAATTCATTTTAACTTTACGAAATTTAAAAAAAAGGAAGAAGAAAATATCTAACTTTCCCCCATTAAGACATAGATTGGTTGCCTTTGGATCAGAGCCCTGCACGAGCTCGATTTAGCGCGTCTAGCTCGTCTCTGAAAAACCAGTGCGCCGAGGCACCACGAGCTCGATTAGATTCGGCGATCCGGAAAAAACTCGCCGCGCTTTTAAAAGCCCGCCGGGTTTTTCCAAGCGCACCGCTCTCCACGTAACTCGCCGGTCTGAAGCTTGCGCGCTTCCCTTAAGTAGGAATAGCAGTATATCAAGTCATAATGCATTACGTCTTAATGAAATGAGAAAATATTTTATCTTACTATAACATTTTGATAAAAATTATCACTGATGTATAGATTAGTTAACATTTCAAGATTTTTTCTTCTTGTTTAAGTCATCAGATTGAGAAGTTACTAGGATAAAACTTTGAATAACGGTCATTGACTTTGCAAGAGTACATGGAATCATAGATCTGATAACTAGCTGTTGCTAGATCGAGAAGATAAGCAACAACAACAACAACAACAACAACATAACGGTTAATTAATAACGGTTTCGAAGTAAACTGCTTCCTTTAAATTAAATTTAAATCCTGTTTCCAGTACTTCTTGAAGATAAATGAAATTATAATGAACAAAACCATGAATATTTCTATTTACTGAAAACCCGCAAAGCGCGCATCTAATCTAACTGCTCGGAAACCGTTTAACAGCCGGAGACGATTCGGGGAAAAGTCGCCGCGCTTCTAAAAACCCGGCGAGCTTTTTTCAGCTCGCCGAGTTTTTCCAAGCCCGCCGCTTTTTCCCCAGCCCGCCGGGCTCGTACAAACAAAATGTTACTTACGCGCTTATTTTTTAAATCGCGAGTTAGACGGGCTATAGCGAGCTCGTGCAGGGCTCTGCTTTGGATGTATCCTACCTCCTTTCCTCCACTTACGAAATCTAGCAAGGTTGTAGTGACGGTGATTAATTAACAACGAACGTGGATTAAATAAAAGACGTTCCTCGTATATCGTTGTAAATATCGTAGTTATTGACGAGAGGGCTTAAAATGTCATGTCTGAATCGCTTCGTTTCGTGCAGTGAAATCCCTCATACGTACTGTGATGAGGACGTCCGCAGGAAACTTCCCTGTCCCACATCCTACGAGTGTTGGACGAGATCTCGGTTCTCATGAGTAGGGATCTAAAAATATCTTTCGATTCGATTCCGGAATCGATTCCTGAGGTTCAATTTCAACCTGGAATCGATTCATCAGAACCAGTATCGAAAAAGTAGAATCGAACTTTTATTTTTCAATCACAAATCAAAGATAATTAGTAATTAATATTAATTTAATTAAAAACTACCAAAATATTAATTAATAATCAAAATACTAATTAATTAGTTAATAATTATCTGTATTATTCAGAAAACAAAGTACGATTCCTAAGATTAGATTCCTGCTGTATTAACTAGTTAATTAGCAAAATACTAATTAGTGATCAAAATTGTTTACAATTATCTGTAATAATTGGAAAACATACGATTCCTGCTGGAATCGATCCTTTCAAGGGTTCGATTCCTTGGTATCGATTCCAAGGAATCGATTCTTTCAGAAATATTTCCCTACCCATGAGCCTGTAGCAAGCTTCGTAACCAGCAGGGACACTCGCCTTGTATAACCAGCGACGTACACAATGCGAGAATGGAATGTAATTAGAATTAGAGAGCGTTAGAAATATGATCATTCCCCATATCATTAGTGCCAAAATAGAAAAAAAGATTAAAATATCAGTTAATTGATTTGTATAGGTTTGAAATTGAATGGTAAGGGAGAGTGGGGTAATAAAAGATTCAAATGGGGAAATAAGAAACATTAAAAATTCCACAAGAATCTCCTTTAAGTTTATGAAGCTGATTTTTTTACAGAATGTTTGCATCATTAATAGCTTTCTTTCAAAAAATAATTAAATTCTTAAGTAAAAGGGGAAGGGGAGTTTTTACTTGTTTCTTATTACCCCAAGCGACTGTATCTTTATTACCCCGTTTGGGGTAATAGGAAACAAGCCAGTTATTTTACTAACTAAAACAATTAAAAATCAAATGAAGGTATTAATATAATCTCTAAAGAGTATTTTATAACCCCAGTAATTTTCAAAAATTTTCATTAAAAACCTTCCGATATATGCCTAGTTATAAATTAGTCTTAAGTAAAGTAAAAGCTGAAAGTATATTTTTATACAAAATATTTGAAAATCATGACAAAATTAATCAAATGGTGTTTCTCTTATTTCATTTTGTGATACTAATTGGTTATTCTCCCCCAAAATCAACTCAATTTTTTTGCAAGCTCAGTTTTTTTTAAGGTCGGTTCCACTTCCTCTGTATAAACTCAGCCCTACCCCATTTCTTCAAGTTTGAATGGTTCAGGAAGTTTATGAAGACACCATCAAACCTACTCCCCACCCCCTGCGTTTCAATATTGTTTTTAATTAATTTCACAGAAAATTAAATATAAAAAACTCACTTTAAATTTTAGTTTACTCACCATAACTTAAATTAAAACGTAAAATTTATATTAACTGTCGATCGAATTACTTATTTTTTTAACAAACTTTAAAGTGGTAAGTACACGTTGTCTTTCAACCTACCTATATCAAGAAAATTAAGTAGAAATAAAATTAATTGAATTTAAAGTTTTATCTAGATGAATGAAATAAGAACAATAAAATATAATGAGAAAAATTCGAAAAATTATATTTCATGCATAAAATGCTAATGTTTCTTATTACCCCATAATTTTGATTAAATAGGGTAATAAGAAACAGGGCAATTTTAAGAATGATCCACAACCCTATATTGAAGAACAAAAGGTGGATTATATAACCCTTTTAACCTCCTTAAAAGTTCACTAATAAAATTCCATGAGAATTTAATAGCAGAAATAAGATAAATAGAAATAGTAGTAGAAAAAGCTTGACTTTAGGTAGATGATTTTGCTGACCTGATTATTTCAAACGGGAATTTTTCACTGAAATAATCATTCTAAAACGATATATTTTTTATAGGATATATGGATATTATTATTTTTATGGGATTATGGGATATATATGTCTTGAAGATATTCTGTGATTTTTTTCAGATTTTTATGTCCACACACAAAGCTGCAAATTAAATGTGTCTTATTCCCCCAATTTCTTATTACTTCACTCTCCCCTATTTACTTTTCTTTAGGGGTCATCCATAAATTACGTGAGGTCAAAAAGGGGGGGGAGGGGTTTGGAAAAATCTCACCAAATCTCACCAAGGGGGGAGGGGGGGTCGATTAAAATCTCACGTCAACTTTTTAAGTTAGAAATTATACTATTTTCTTTTTTCAAGTATGAGAAACAGATAAGATACTGCAAATTATTTTAAAAACTTGTAGGTAAATCTCACTTGGGGGGAGGGGGGGTCCAGCAAAATCTCACTAAATCTCACCAAGGGGGGAGGGGGGGTCCAGATTTTGGAAAAAACGCCTCACGTTATTTATGGATGACCCCTTATTTAGACATCACAGAAAAAATTTATTACCAAAAAACGAATGGAGGGTAGAAGGTTTGAGTTTATAAGATTGAGAAACTGAACGTTAAGTTATTATAAAAACTTTATTAAAAATGTATAATGGGAGAGAGCCCGAGTGGTGAGAATTTCTTTCATGAAATTAAGAAACTGAGTATCTCTCTTGAATAAAAGCACTAAGAATTTATTATTTTTAGTAGTTTTTTTAGAGTTACTCTTAAAAGAGTAATTTTTGTTTAAAAAGAACCTTGAAGGGATTATATTTTAACTTTGAAAACTTTCATTTCATAAATTTGAATCAAAGCATATGTTTTTTAACGAACTTCAGATAAAATCAATAACACTTAAAAATAAATTTGTAAGTAAAGAAGAACAAGCTTCTATTCTGATGAAATCACAACCGAATTTGCTTCTTACTCAGACCTCATAACTTTTTCAGAATGAATAGGTTATGACAACACATATCCCAACCATGAAACATTGAAACATATCCCTCACAGTCTCTCAATATCAATGACCGTGAATGCCACCCAAATGAATTTCCAATCCTTCTAACAAGCAAGCCCAGGGGATTTGCAAACGATTTAAAATCGAACATCATTGGACGAACACAGAACCGAGACCTAAAACTCATTACCCCCTCTTCCTGGGGGGGATGTTTGTCACTTCATTCCACCCTCAAACGACCATCCCCCCTACCTGCATTAACTGCACCACACGTCACCCTTAATTCACAATTAGATAGCTCCCGATGGCAACAGCGCGAAGGGCGAACTTAATTAAACCAGAGGGGAATGGAGGTTTGGTGCCTAAAAATATCCCTTCTGAATCAATGGGCCCTCTTTCGGAAAATTGGAATTGTAGCGTAATTAACCGTAAAGAAAATTGTTAACTGAAAGTTCCCGTTAATGAGTAGGGGGCGCCACGTGTGGGGGAGGGGTGAAAAAAAGTGTGGTGTTATCAGATTTAAGAAGCCTTGTTTGGTGGTTCTCGATATTTTTAAGCAGCTTTTTTATTCACTAATTATCCCAAGTAGTGATTTTTTTGGTGGGGATTGAAACATGGCTTCAAAGATGGTGGGAGAATTAAAGGTTTTTCTGGATTAGAAAACGTTGATGATTAAGGAAGTGGGAGTGTATTTGGTTGTCGAAGGTTTTCTGATTCATTGAACTTGAGTGAGTTGCAAGAATGATTTGGAAAAAAAATTAATTTGAAAACAAGCAACTTAAAATTGAATTGCTTAATGAATATATGATGTGCATCATATGTTCTTTAACTTTAAACAATACTATTTGGTACTTCTCTAGAAAGCCGGCGCAAATCTCACCAAGCAATCTAGCAAATCTCGCCGCATTAAAATAGCTTTATTTCTGCTCAAAAAGAGATCTGCTTACCCAATTGTTACAAAAAAAAACATAATGTAAATAACAAGTTATTAAAAGAAAAACACTATATGTAAGTCTATTTAATAATCACATTAATAATTTTAAAATATATTTCAACGAAATTTAAATTTTTAAAACTGGTAAGTATAGTTTAAAATATTTTTATTTGAGTGTTTAATTTTTAAATAAAAATTTTCATGGAATGGCGTTGTTTTTATTTTTTAAAAGCAAAGGGTTATAAGCGGTGATTTTCCGTTTGCGACGATGGCATCATTATTGGTGACTTTATCGCTTGCGCCGAGATTCTGGAGAAGTACCTACTATTTTAAGTTGCTTGTTTTCAAATTAAATCTTAAAAAAAATCTTAAAATTAAATCCCAACCAGAATTTTTTTTACAGATTTACAAGTCATAAAAAAAGTTTTACATTATAGTAATTATACTATTAATTAATCACTTATGATGTATTCATCACTAATTTGACCATAGGTTAACCTGGAATCAAGATTTTTTGTCTACTCTGATTGGCTTAAAACTTGTTTCCTTTTTTTAAACTACCAATAACGGCTGTATTCACCACTAACTTAACCTAAGGTTAACCTGTAATCAAGCTTTTAGTTGGTTGTTGAAAAAGGAAAACAAGTTTTAAACCAATCAGAGTTGTCGAAAAAGCTTGATTCCAGGTTAAACTTTGGTTAGTGGTGAATAAGGCCTTTGAATTTAAAAAAAAGTTTTTTTTGATTGATTAGATAATTTTTCGTACAATACTCTTTCTCTTCATTTTATATTAAAACAACATGCTATCTGAGATTTTATACACAAATTAATAGATGGTATTGATATCGATTTGAATATAACTCATCATAAACATAAAGCATAGATTAACATGGAAATATAAGTACTGCATCTAATGACTAAATCAAGCACGCAAACGTTAATCCTTTTGTATATAAATCGTTATTTTCATCCTTATGGATTGTTTATAATGTGGGTTAATGATATGTTACTTGTTTATCTGATGTCATCAAGTTACGATGCTTTCAATTATAATTGTTGATTTGAATTTGATCCCTGTTGTGAAAGTCATCTTCCATTACTAATTATATATCCGGGTGTGATCGTAATACTTTCCATACAAATGCATGATCATTATTTGATTCTAGACTGTTTTCATAGAAGCTTCTGAATATCCGGTTTGTGATCCTCCTATCTTAGTTGTAGTAGCTCCTGAATATACTATTAATAATGCTATTATGCTGTAAAATTTTTTCATTTGAATTATTTCTGCATAAGCAGGATGGCATAAGAAAATTTTTGACAATGATAATCTGGTTTTATTTTTCTGAAATTTTAATTATTTCATAATTAACTAGAGTTATTAGTTTGAAACAGTTAAATGAAAAGAATCGTTTCCACTGATAATGAGGATAGGAGATTGAGAAATAGAAATGGTAAACACTAAAATACAGCTTGGGCCAAATGAAAACGTTTCCTTTTATCAGATATTCTTATGCTTCGGTTAGGTTTATAGTGCATATGGTAGAAAAAAGAAGTAGGATAAACAATTAATTTTTAACCTCATTTAATCTTATTCGTTATCCCTCTCCTTCTTATTCGTTATCCTCTTCTTTTCTCTTTTCCCTCATTTAAAACAAGTTCGGAAGCCAGGAATTTAGCAATAAAAACCTCTATGTTTTCTAATCAACATAAATTTAAAAGTAACATAATCAACATAAAATCAAAAATCTCCAAAAGATAACTTCAAACTATGATACATTGAGCTTTGTTCATAAATGTAATTATAACCAATGCAAATCCACTTTACTGAAGAAACCTTTCCTTTCAGAATCATCTTCCTGTTCAGACCAGAACCATGTCCTGTAAGAGACTCAACACTCCCCATCATCACCTCCAAGAGATGACGTCACCATCATCTTCATCATGATGCTGAGGAGTCCTGTCCTTCTTCTCCACAGCCCTCATCTTTTCTGTCCTACACGACCTAAATTGCATCCCAGGACCATGTCGTGTCCTTTGGCCCCCGGATAAGGTCCTGTCGTGTGCATGAACTGAACGACGACGTGACAAAAGGATACTGCGATGACTTATTGGACAGGAGTGTTGTAGTGCGTATTGTGTCAGATGTATATTATGGCTATATATGGTGAACAGAAGTTTTACGAGAGCCTTAAGAAAGAGCCCGAAGACCGAACAAATGATGTAAGTATTATCACACATTAATTTTAACTATACAATTTCGCAAGCAGTATTTATTGCATAAAAGTGTTCAATACCTGGAATTGACCATCACTTACTTGTCTTCGGACTTGTGGAATAGTGATCATAATTTTTCAAGGTTCTGCACGAGTGTTTTACTTAACTGTGAAGGGATTTGCATATAAATTTATTCTACCTCATGAACATCCTAGGGTTGAAAATGGAGGGCAAGAGAAAATCCAGGGGGAAGTATACAGAACCTCGTCGCAGAATTAGACAGTTCTTACATTTTTAGTAAAATTTCTTCCATTTATTTAAACTTAATTTTAGTGTTATCATGAAAAAAAGGTAATAGTTAGGAATGTATGGAGTTAATTAAAGAAAACGTTTTGATAACCCTTTTAAAATATGAAAAGTCATATTATAATACAAACGCGTTAGACCCCGCGCGGAATAGGGGGAATGTTAGTTGAAAACGTCTAGTACTTACACTTTATACATGAGCGTAGAGTGTATTGCAAATGCCTAAAAGGAATTGGAGAGACAAAGGTAATTTGGTTGGTAATTTGGTTGTTTTCTCTGGTAAAATAAAAATAGATTTCGGGTGTTTTTTTCCATATATCTACAGTTTTCTCTCTCTATCTGATATGGTAAAGTAAGAAATCTGAGGACCATTCGGCCTGAAATTGGATCATATTCAAGCCACGCATTGTTTCCTCCATATTCTTTTCTCATTTGACTCTATATATATATATATATATATATATGTATATATATTCTAAAAGCACCTAAATTTAAATTTCGACGAGCGTACCGCATGTTGAAATGTATAGGTAAAGCAGAGCATGAGAACAAGATAGTTCCAATCGTTCTCTCTCCCTCTAACCTAACTTACTTTCGAATGCTCTGCTGGCCTTTCGTCCGATAAACCCTGGCCGTGACTAACTTGGCGGTTAAAACGAAAACCTTTTTAAGTTCATATTTGCCTTTGCATGTTTTATTTGGAATAAGCAGCGTGTGAACGCAAATACCCTGACGAACGATGCGTATGATGATTGCTCCTCGTTTGAATTGCCCTCGATATAATGCAGAAATTCCAGCTGGTGTTTTCGTTCATACATTACTAAACTATTAAAATATCTTCTTTTCCTCATATGGTAAGAAACTCACGGGCCAATCTGAGCATTCACAGGGCAAGGGAAACCAACTGACAATCCCATATTTGGAAAGACAATTACTTGACCAACCAATCAGAGGTCTAACAGACATCTCAGTAAGTGGAATTGGAAAATATGCTTTTGAATATACACAATAGTACTGTTGAACCAACGATAGTAAAAGGGTCACGCGATTTTTTGCTTCAGTATTTTTTATTTTATTTAAAAATATACTGATTTTTTATATATATAGAGGGTATAACTAAGGTTAGAGGGAGTAAATGTATCTTCCTCTTTCGATCAACTGCTCCTCAGCTTCTTCCTTTCTCCCCTCCGAGTATGTCAAAACCACGTGACCCTTTTACTATATTAGGTTCGACAATAGTTAGGTTTTTTTGTTAAATTCCAGCTTTAGTGGAGAAGCATGTCAAACGACGTCGCTTGACTGGTTTCTGCATTTAAACTACGGGGAAATTTGTTCATGCCGTCTCATCTGCAGCTTGTTTGGGACTACTATTTTTAATTTAATCGCCTACAAACACTATATGTGTTTGGAAAAGTCATTATTTAGAGGATAGGTCCATCAAGCCATAGTAAAAACCTTACTTTTAAAGTTTTTGTAAGAATCTCAAGACTAAGGACGTTTTGGTAGCTATATATTTAAAATTTCCATGCTTGTGGCCCTTTATTACATCAACATCCATGTGATTGATATTTTGATCTATGAATCACTTTATTAAAAGGGGACATCAAATCTATACCCCATATCATAATATTGAACTAATTAACTGATTTTGAAGGCTTTTAAAGCAAAATAGTTTTACTCTCCACAAAGTTACATCTAAACAACTATCTAAATGTCTTCGAAGATGTCTATATTAACATTTTAAATCGAATGGCCACTATTTTGAGTCTAGAGTTGAAACATTTATAAAAAAAAGGTATTTATACATCTAACCAAAAGGGGAAAAATAATAATTCTATAATAATTTTATGGGTTAGTATTTAATAAGAAAATGTTATTTTCAAATAATACCCCTACTTTTATTAACAAATCCTTAAATAAATTAGAGTTAAGCTATGAAAATAGGCCTGAATACTCTGTTTATTGCTGAAACCTGTCAAATGCAAATATTTCAATAATTTTTTATGAAAATAATAAAAACATTTAAAAATTATTTTTGCCTGTAAAACATTCAAATAAGGTCTACTTCAAGAAAAAAATTACTTAGCATCTTCATAAAATATAGTGAGCTTCTATACAGTTTTTCTCGTTTATCTCAAAACAAGAAATGTGGTGTTTGACATGTTTCAGAAATAAGCGACTCAATTACACTGTTTCACCTTCACAACGTTCATCATGAGATGAGTGATAGATACTCAACGATGAATCGTACATGGAATCCGAGGTATGAAGAGTGGATAATTTTGAACGGATATACGAAAAAACAGTTCAATGCGAAAACCGTTCAATAAAGAACAAATAAATTTATTACATGTGTAAAGCTATGAGTTTTTTGTTTTTTGAACGGTTTTTGTCTGAACGGCTTTTGCATTGAACGGTTTTTTCGCGACACCTTTTGAACGCCTCCTCCAAAATGAAGATTGAAAGTTACAAGGCTAAACAAGCTAAATATCAACCCTGATATTTTTTGTAGTTGTAGACGTCCAAAGTTGGAAAATAAAAAAAACCACTTTTGACTCCATATCTCTGTTAGAGCAAAGTTTAAAAATCTGAAATTTTTACAGGTTAAGCCACCTGAAGTTATCGTCCTTCTTTAAAAATTTTTCATCTTTGGTATTTACTTTTAAGTTGAGTTAGTAAATAAATTGTAAGTATAGCACCACGCACACACACAGAGGGCAGTTATTACAGAATTAATTATTTTCTGTATGCATCTGTATAACTATAGGTATGAACATTCTTTTATAAGTTCATTTCTTTAAGAAAAAATTCTTTAAAGTAAAATACCTGATTTATTATTTAATTTTTTATTAAACCTTAAAAGAGACACACACCTGTTTCTGTTCCTTGACTATCTAGGAAAAAATTGAACCTTGTTTCTATAGATTGACTGATTCATTGATGACGTAAAATCTTACTATAAATTATCCGACACCTAACTGATAAGAAATTAAGATAAGCGTAAGTGGATATAGCTAACAATTGACATTTTTCTTTATCACAGTGTCATTGTATATTTTAGACAAAGGTAAAATGACTCATACCATGTTTAAGACAAAGTTTAGACACAGGGTTGATTTCTTTCTAAGACTATATTCCTTTTAGAGAAACTTTTATACTAATGTGTCTGTCTATTAAAAGTGTTCGAACCTTTTGCTTTCTATCGAATTTTTTTTCTCATTTCTTGGAATTGAAATAATTCCTAAATTAGGGATACAAACACTTTTACAATTTTTCCTTGATTAAAACACCTTTACAGATAATCAGAAAATAGTTTATCATTAAAAAATTATTTTTAATCAAAAATAGAGATGCTTGAATTTTTAAAAATTTTACAAAGGTAATTTGGGAATTTTTAGTTTTTTTTTGTTTTATCGTCAACACTCCAATGGCTTGGGAATATTACATAAAATTAATAATACTACATTACATAAATTTTAGTGTTTAAGAAGAGAAAGGATGAAATGCAAAGGATACTACTCTTTCTCATTATAATTAAAGAATATCTTTTTAGATTTTTCAAACGCTTTAAATCTTGTGATTCGTAGATTTTCATCATCATCTCTCACATATTTTTACATAAATAATGGTTCAGTGAATTTGAAGATTTAAGAAAAATCGTTCTCATTATATCATAGACAATGTTTTTCCTTTTATTTAGCTTAAAAGTATCTGTATTCCACTTATTTTATTCCTACTTAAACGATCTTCCACTTTCTAAAACTACTTTTACCAAAGTAAATAACAAAATAAGTAATAAACTCGGTCTATTATGTGCCCTCTTTTGATACACATTTTCTGGGTTATTCTTTCTACACAATACTATAGTTACATTACAATATTAAGCCTTTAAAATAAAGAGACAATCATATGCAAATTTAAAGAGTCTAAAATGGGTGAAATTTCACAAAAAGAATGCTGTGGCACACGCTAAGTAACAAACAGGACAGTCACCAAAATACGCCTGAAATTTCTTGTCATTATTTGCATGTGCAATTGTGAATCAAAAGATTTACTTCTCATTAAATGTCACACAACCCTAATTAAGGCACAAACGAACTATTACGACCATAAAGTCATCTCTGTCATTCAGAAACACGGTCAAACCATTCAACGTTAATACCAAAGAGTCGAGTTCTCTATTCCAAGAATAAAGATAGTGGGGTTGTCTATCTTTTATCATCTTTTATGTGGAAAACTTTCTTTTTTGTGTCCGAAGTCTATAGTGCAGGAATCTCTGGATATGTAATTACTTTCCAGAGAAGTTATGAAAGACATTCAGATATAAATCAGTGATATTCATGGTCCATAAAGTAAATGTAACTAAGCATAAAGAAATGATTTTATTTATTAAGAATGACATCACGACTATTATTAGGTGGATTGTTGAGTCAATTTCGGTAATGGAACCAAAACCATTGAATGTTGGGAGGAGGCTTTAGATAGAAGGGTATTCCCCAATTTTCATTTATTAGAAACCATGTTCTATCAAATCCTTTTCAAAAATCAAAATCCTAGGATCAAAAGTTGGATAGTTTCATCGAAAAAAACAAGCGGACTTTATCAGTTATGGTTACGATTGTGTGCTTTCCGAAAAATACATTTGGTTCGTCATTTAAAAAACACCTGATAGCTCTTTATCGGTTTCTACCAATATAAGAGTGGTTATATTTATTTTATGGTTATATTTATGGGAAATGGAAAGATGGGTAAACTCATGGAGCTAGGAGTAATTGGAGGGAGCATCGTCAATAGAATTTCGTTATTCAAGTTGAAGCAACCGTGAAGCCATCTTTAGTGCATTTTGTAACTGACATATATATTTGAAAAAGAGAAAAATACTTTTATCTGTGGGTATACTTATCGTATGAGAATACTTTTATCGGTGACTAAGTTTTCAAATAAAATATTTGCATCCCTTTTAAATTATTGTCCTCCAATCCATCTTACTTGTTCATGTTTTATTCAGAGGTAAGAGGTCTTCTGAAGAGTGCGAAATAAACATGTAAAAGCTTCATGGAATACGAATTTAGTCACCAGCTCACCAGTAATAGTTGGTGAGAAAAGTTGGTAAGTTTGATAAATATCCAATGCACTACTCAAGATGGCTGCCAGTCATTAATTACCACGATTAACTTGGGATTGTTTTGGCTTCAGAGGGATTTCAAACCATATGTTCCCTCCACTTACTCTTAGCTCCATGGGTAAACTAGAGAAGACTAAAAAAATTTTTGACTGTGAAACTATTTAGTATTATCCCGTATAATATTTTCTAATAAAGCCAATGGTAATGTGGTATTCAACTCAAAGAATTTTTTAAAACTTATTTTCAGAGATATATTTTTCTAAATATGTATCATAAGACTTAAGACTGCCTTTTCAAATACTCCATTGATACAAAAAATATGATGGGTCTGCTCTATACACTGTCATTGAAATATTCTGAATAAAGTTAATTTTCCTTGTTCTTTTTGGTATAGTGTCTTCTGGCTTTAGGGCTGGTCAGGGCCGGACTGGGAAGAAATTTCGGCCCGGGCATTTTAAGTCTGAATCGGCCCAACGCATAATTTTCATGGAAAACATAATATCATAGAATCAAAAAAGAAGTTTTTGGGGGGGGGATCGTGGTACATCCGCAAGAAATTGACCCCTAAAATTGAATTGACCCCTTTTGAAAATTGACAACTAAGAAATAGTCTAAAATCCATCTTGAAGTACCTAATTGGATACGAAATAAACTCAATATAGACTCTTAATTCTTTGTTGGTAAATTCAGTGGGTGTAAAGAATTTCCATCTTGACGAACTTAATATTAAATGAAATTGTGAATAAAGTAGTTCAAAATACTTATCTAAATTTAAATTTATACTTAATTAAACCTAATCTATACTTATCTAATACTTAACTAAATTTAAACAAAACTAAATATATTCATTTTAGCCTAAGACAAAGTGATTTAAACTTAAACATCAAATATCATTCTTTATCTTGCAATAGAAACTCCAATAATTGTCACTGTCACATCCTTCAATCAGTTAATAGTATAAAATATTTAGGTTTATTTATCGATTCAAATCTTAAATGGAAAACGCATATAAATGAGCTAGGGAAAAAATTACGTTTTGTTCTATATAAACTTTTCCACTTTAAAAATAAAGTTGCTTTAAATTTTCTAAAATCATTATATTTTGCTTGGTTTTATTCGTTATTTAATTATGCAGCTATCATTTGGGGTGGGGAATATAGATCCAATCTTCAACCGTTAATTTCCATACATAATAAATGCTTCAAACTTCTGAATCACCAATCTAGTCCCCATAATTTTAGGTCTCTTCATTACGGCATAATGCTTTTTATCGCATTCTACTTTATATTTTTCGTAATAAATTTAGAACCAGGGAATATAATACTAGATCATCTGAAATTTTTGAAATTCCAACATTTTCAAAGGACATATTTCGTAAACACTTCTTTTATCTCGCACCTAAATTGTACAATAGTTTACCTACAAATTTAATTCAAACTAATAGTTATTCTGTTTTCAAAAGAAATCTTTTTGAATTTATAATTAACATCGACGACCTGGATCTGTATTTCTCACTTTGAAGCAAATTTTTCATTTTAAATATTATTCAGCCTTTTGCCAATAATATTGTGTGTGATTATGTCGTGGTTTTCTTGTGTTTATTTATAGTTTTAATGTATTTTCCTTTTTTTTTTCTTTTTTTTCGTTACTCAGTTATGTATTTAATTTCTTTTACGCCTGGACGGGATTTTTTTATTTCCCCTTGGCGTATAACATTGTTTTTCTGTATTTATGTTTATTTTTTCTTTAATTGTTAATAAAAAATTATTATTATTATTATTATTATTATTATTATTATTATTATTATTATTATTATTATTATTATTATTATTATTATTATTATTATTATTATTATTATTATTATTATTATTATTATTATTATTATTATTATTATTATTATTATTATTATTATTATTATTATTATTATTATTATTAAAAAAAATAGAAAGGGGGGTTTGGGGGTCCTCCCCCAGAAAAATTTTGGAAATTTTACTCTTAAAAGTACTGTTTTAATTCATTTGGGACCCTTTTGGGTGACATCCGAAAAGGTTCGCTCCTTTTATGCCGTAGAATTTTTGAAGATGAAACCAGGAAAATTCGTTCATAAAAATATTTTAAATAATATAATATGTTTTTGAATTCAGTAATTTATGCCATCATTAATGAATTAAATTGCTGGTAAATTAATGGTTTGGTGGCCGCACAAAAAGAATTCGTGGGCCGCTAGATGGAAATTCTTGCGGAGTGCGGATTCATTTTTACAGGATCTTTTTCGTTCATACCCCTGTAAAATATTTTGGTTGTAGGCGCCCACAAACGGCCCTCGATGAGAAGCAGCCCACCGGGACCGGGCATTTGCCCAAATGCCCGCATGGCCAGTCCGAGCCTGGGGCTGGTATCTGAAAAACTTTTAACCGAAACTCTGTAAATTGCATTCTGTAGGACTAAACAGTTTTAAAAATTTAAGAATGAAGTTTTATTGAACACATCTACCGAGACAATAAATAATTTTGAACTCGCATTTTCAGTTCTACTGGGAATGAGGAAGTTGCATGATTTTTTTTTATTTTTTTAATCGATTCCTCTTGCAAAAATAAGCAACTACCCAAAATTTGAGGCCGATCGAGAAATTTTTTGATTGCCAAAAAAATTAACAAAAATCCCCTTTTTAAAAGCGCGCGAAAACGCCAAGAGTTTGGATGTGACGTCATCTTATACTAAACATTGTTGTAAAGCAATGGAGTTGATGGTATTATTGTTGACGTCATCTTATAGTTTTAACAATAAACGTTTTCAGTCACGTGTTTTTTTCTCGACTTTTAAATTAAAATATTTAATTACCTATACATTTTTTTGAAAAACTGACTAGATATTTCATTTTACCGTACAAAAAACCATACGGAACACTTGTTTGTTTTTGAAAATCTGACACAATGCAACTTCCTTATTGTTTAAAAAAAACATATTGTGACTCCCCCGCGTAGAAAGATCAGATGCGTGTGCGACTCGTGTACATCAGAAAACGAACCACTAAATTCTGCCTGAAAGGCTGAGAAATCATCTCAGTAGTTGGTGCTGCCATCTAACACTGAACGTATTAGTTATCTTTTATTAGTTAAATTCTTCAAACTTTTTATAATATTTTTGCTCCAATAAAATGTTATGAATCATAAAAAAAAAGAATAATTGAATCAAATCTGAAAATTCCCTTTTTATGACTTCGCATTTTTTTAAATGTTTTAAAAGATTGGTTGTTTTCTATTAGATTGAAAAAAAGCTTTTAACTTAACTCTTCTATTTATTTTCTTAATGTAAAATGTGAACAACTTATTTAATCAACTAAAATTCAACGGAATTTCGACTAAACTTTCAATCAATTGTTTTAATGAAAATTTCAATTGTTTGATGCTTTTGATTTTCTTAAAAGTATTTTTAAAATGTTTAAATTTTTTTTCTGTCGCACAACTGAAATACTGAAATCACACTAAATTGTTTTAGTTTGTTTTTATATTCAGACTTCAGTTTTTCATGGATTAATTTCATCCTTTGTTTACTTTAATTTAAAAATTTATTCTGAAATATCTATAAACACTTTACGCATCAAATTTCTTTATAGAAAGTGGTCAATTTTTTTTCCGATTTATTTCTTCCCTAAAATCGGTTTTAAACAAATGTATACTAATTTTTATAATTTTTTATAACACAGGTATTTTTTCTAATTTCCAATTCTTTTTTTTCAAATTTAGTGTAATATATGCAGTGGTGTAAAAAAAGGAAAGATATACTGATGTTTTAGGGATATGGGCTACTTTTTGAGTCCTTTTCTATGGTCAGAAAAGGGATTTTTTTGGATGGGGATCTATTCCCAAATCCTCTTGGCTACGCCCTTGGTTTTAAGAGTCCGTATAACATTTGTGCCTTTATAAAATATTATAAGTATGTTGTATGTTTACTATAAAAAATAGTACTATGTAGAGTTGTTGAATGTTTTTACTGGACCCTATTTTTAAAATTGTAGAAAGTTAAAAGAGTCGTTCAAAGTGATTTATGTATTTCTCTCTTCCAGGACCACCAAATTATTTATTCCTATCTGCACGGTCTCGAAGCTCTGTCTTCTCTTCGTGAGGCCTCCCTTCGTGCTCTCTGCAAAACTGTGCGCCACGAAACTTACGAGGCTAACGATATTCTCTATTGGTAAGTCACTTATTTATATCAAAAGGTATTGCATTGTCCTCCATCCTTCCGCGGGGTCGGTAAAATGAGCACCAAGCTCGCTTGGGGAATCAACTAGGGGTCCAGCGTCGGGCTAGCCAATAAGCTAAGTATTTAGCACCCCAAGCCCGAAGATTAATGATACGGTGCTAATTTATGCCACCTAATGGGCCACTAGGCCTGGGAAGAATTTGATTTTGATTGCATTGTTGTTACCAAATCCCTAACAGAAACTTTTCGAATTCCAAGTTTTTGCAAGGTATTTCACGTAGAAGCATTTGTTTTATCTTGCTCCCAAATTATGCAATATCGTTTGCGTATCACTTTAATCTACATCAGGGTGTCCCAAAAAAGACTGACACATTTTAAAAATCAATAACTAATGACTCGAAAACTAAAAAAAATACGCGGTTTTGTTCTTACACAACAATAGGTTCCAGGAGTAGGATGTAACAAACCGCGTAATTTTATCTGTTATACTTTTTGAGTTATTAATTACTGATTTTTAAAAGGTGTCAGTCAATTTTGGGACACCCTGTAATATAGTAGTAGCTTTCTGACATAAAAGATAAATTTATTTAACTTTTTCTTAAGTCAAAGACCTTAATCTCTGTTTCTGTTTTCGTTGAAGCATATACTAACTAGTTGGGTGGCTTATTACAAAAAACTGCAAAATGTGATACTTTCATGAAACTTTCAGGAATGTTAGATAATCATATAAGAACTAAAAAATCGATGGGAGCCCAAAATATTAGGGCGTAGTTTGACCGCTATGACGTCATAACAAGATGACGCCCGCTGGCCTATTATCGGTTCTTTTAATGACAGAAAGACATTTTTGGTGTCAAATATTATGTTTTAAGGGTCAAAAAACATGATTCTGATGACAAAACGTGCAATTTGTTTAAAAAAAACTTAAATTCAATAAAAGTTGAAAATAGTAATACAGTCAATCGGCAGTTGCGTCAAAAAAATTTATTTAGAAAAGGTATCTTTTTCGACGGTTTTACATGTTTTTTGGGGTGCTGGTTCCGAATATTTAGTTAATTTCCACTTGGAAGGTCGGTTTCATATCAATAAACGCAAAAAAAATGTGAAAAAATCTCCAAATTTTTACTGCATCTTCGGGTTTTCGCTTATATTTAAAAAAACATTAGTTTCTAGAAAGTTATTTGAAATATACAAAGTTGGAGTAAACAAAATTTCCTACAAAATACACCCCTCAATTTTAATTTTCCGAACAATAGTTTTCATGTTATAATCCATTGAAAAACAGATAATTTTACACAGCATTATTTAAACAGAGAATGTTTGTTTCTCTGTTTTTAGTGTGTTATAACGGCAAAACTATTCTTCGGAAAACAAAAATTGAATAATGCATTTTGTAGGAAATTTTTTTACTCCAACTTTGTAAATTTAAATAATTTTCTAGAAACTAATATTTTTTGAAATATAAGCAAAAATCCGAAGAAAGAGTAAAAATTTTGCGATTTCTTCGCATATTTTGGCGTTTTTTGATATGAAGCCGACCTTCCACGTGAAAGTGAACTAGATAGGAATCAGCCCCCCAAAAACATATAAAACCGTCGAAAAAAATAACTTTTCTACAAATTTTTTTTGACACAACTGGCAATAGACTGTATTATTACTTCGAGCTTTTATTGAATTTTAGTTACTTTTTAAAACAAATTGCACGTTTTTTCATCAGAATCATGTTTTTTTACCCTTAAAACATAATATTTTACACCAAAAATGTCTTTCTGTCATTAAAAGAACCGATAATAGGCCCGCGGGGGCCATCTTGTTATGACGTCATAGTGGTCAAACCACGCCCTAAAATTTTGGGCTCCCATCGATTTTTTAGTTCTTTTATGAGTATCTAACATCCCTGAAAGTTTCATGAAAGTATCACATTTTGCAGTTTTCGGGCATTTTTATGTAATAAACCACCCAACTATTACTACTTCATTTCGTATTCAGCATTTTTATACTGACAACTTATTCATATTTGTGGGTAATTAAAATTACGTATTACTATTACTAAAACTTAAATGTTTATTTTTAAAATTATGAGAAACTGAAAAGTACTGGTTAACATGGGGAAAGGGAAGTCGAGAACGAAGTATTTAATTTGTAGAAAAGGAAGTGTTTGGTAAAAAAAAGAGCGTAAAGTAAAACGGATTTTTTTCAAGTAGGAATTCAAATTTTATTAAGGTGGATAAAAATATGGACTCTTCATTGAGCTTTCTTAGCATGAATATAAATTAGAATCCACCATTTAGGCATTAGAATTACTTTGCGTCCCCATTACTAGTCATTCAATTTTGGATGGTATAAAGTTTACATAGCCTAATATTTAGGTTAAGATTGTAAGATTTAATTAAACTAAATATTAGGCTATGTGAACTTAATATTTTATTTTTCTAGTTATCTCATGAAAAAAAGATATCAAATTGCATTTACTCCCCCCCCTATTGTAAGAGTTCCTAAAGTCTCTAGGATGATGTTCAAAACAGTTTCCACGATGGGGAGAGTAAACGTTTAATTTTGTGTATTTAACAACTAAGGGTAAAAGGAGGGTTCTCAAAAAATTTTATTTTAATAACAGCTTGCTGTTGTTTTGACCATGTTTTATTAAATAAATATGTATTTAAAATAAATATGTATTTAAATAAATATGTCAAATAAATATGTATTTGCCCTTAAAGATGAGTTTACGAAGGAACTTCCTTGCAATACTGTATTTTTGTTGACTTTCAAATGTCTTTTCGCTTACAAAAATTCACCACTCAATTTAATGAAAGGTTCTTTTATTCCCAATGCACTAATACAGGGTGTCCCATAAATAATGGGTCACACTTCTAGGGTGGATAGTAGACACCTTGACGAGTCAGAATCACATAGGATTTGGGGGCCCAGACCAAATCCAAGGGGGTTAAAAATGGAGCGACACCCCAAAAAAATTATTGAAAAATTCAATTTGTAGAAGAACTACTATTGGTAAAAATTTAATTATGGTCTCAAAAATTGTGGTTTAATATGATCTTTAAAATTATCTCAAAAGTCTTCACTTTAAAATTTGTTTTATTATGAAAAAAGTTTAAAAACCACAAAAAAATGTGAAAACTCTGCCAAAACTTTATTTTGTATTTCGAAATCCTTTCTTTTGATTTTATAATCTGAAAGTTCATAGTTGTAAACCCTTAAATCCAAAGTTTCACGTAAAAGCCATAAATATTAAATGCTTGAGATCCTGTTAAAGTTTGTTTTTTGCGTGCGGAAACTGGTTTCCTATAGCCGTTTCCAAAACGGCAGTCAGCGGACGCAAAAAACGGACTTAAACCATGCATGCTTTAACAAGATCTCAAGCATTTAATATTGATGATTTTTACGTGACACTTTGGACATAAGGGTCTTCAACTATGATCTTTCAGATTATTAAATCAAAAGAAATTATTTCAAAATACAAAATAAAGTTTTGGCAGAGTTTTCATATTTTTTTGTGGTTTTTAAACTTTTTTCAAAATAAAACAAATTTTAAAGTGAAGACTTTTGAGATAAGTTTAAAGATCATAATAAACCACAATTTTTGAGACCAAAATTAAATTTTTACCAATAGTAGTTCTTCTACAAATTGAATTTTTCAATAATTTTTTTGCGGTGTCGCTCCATTTTTAACTCCCTGGGATTTGGTCTGGGACCCCCGAATCCTATGTGATTCTGACTCGTCTAGGTGTCTACTATTCCCCCTAGAAGTGTGACCCATTATTTATGGGACACCCTGTATATAAAACCTTATCAATCCATTAGTGGGGGGGGACGGAAAAAGTACATAATTTGTGTCCAGCTGTTTAAAAAAATATCCTACTTTAAAAAACTATGAAAACTACAACTTTTTTTATTAAGAGATGCGCACGAACTACTTTCAATACAACAATAGCAATAACTAGAAACACCAAAATACACACTATATCGCGTTGTGATATAGTATGTAGTAGCCGTGACCGCGACACGAGTGCCGGAAACGGATGGTCAAGTTTTTGCAACACCGTCTGTCGCCGTGTCGCATCCTGACTGTCCAAATGTCTAGCGAAAGTGACGCCGTGGAATATCCTTTGCTTTCATTCACACCCTCTCAGAACACTTTTTGAATGGGATGGATTGGGCCTTTCCGGCCAATGCCTTATTAATCAATGAATAGTCTTGATTCACTGGTGTAATTTAAGAAAAAAAATCCCTCATGATGTTGCCCCTTACTATGTCTTTTGCAGTCGAAGTTCTTATATAGTTTCCTCTTTACCAGTTGTCATACTCAAATTGTTTAAAAGAAAATATTTGACTTCTGGCCGTATTCACCACTAACCTAACCTGAAGGTTAACCTGTGAATCAAAACCTAATTGGTTTGGAAAAAGAAAAAAATTTAAGCCAATCAGAATGAATCATGAATCTAGATTCCATGTTAGCCTTAACTCAGGTTGGTGGTTCTTTACTTATTGACACTAAGTTCATTTTTTTGGAACTTTTCAGCCGGACGAATACATTTATTCTAAGTCCACGTTTCCCCGAGGTACAGCATCTGTTATTGATCCTCTGTAATGGATATGATGTATTTGCAGATTTGAAAATTGACAAACATGAAAATAATTTCGGAAATCCCGACTTAAGTAGAAGCAAAGGAAAACAAACTTCAAAAGCTAGCACATGCAAATTGTTGACGAAAATACCTGGTTGTGCAAACATGGTTCAAAACTTTGAAGCTAACAAACATAAAACTTGTATGTTGATGCGATGGTATAGACTAGAATGGAAAGAAAAATTTCTTCTGAAGGAAAATTTATACTTTCTGTGTACCTACTGCCGTTTTAATATGCAGACACTATGTTTGAAGTGTAGCATAAACATAATTAGACTGTGTTATCTTTCAAATCTAATTACATACTGTAGATTCGTGTAACTTGTTTTGAGATATTTTGTAACGTTTTAGAACTATATATTGTTTTAAATTTAAGTTTGTTTGGGGAGGGATATTTTTGAGACATAGAAGTCCAACCTCGCTATTTTAAACATGTTTACTAATATTTTATTGAACTTTTCTAATGATCTTAACTAGAAAAAGAAAATATATTGAGTGATGGATTTACTTATCAGTCTGATCAATCAGCCTAATTCACCTGAATTTTCCATGGAATTAAGTTTTTACGTAATTTTTTCACTTCCTACATGTCAAATCAAAGGAAATTTAAGTTGTTTGAAGATAAAAGAATAAAATAAAATCATAAATTAGGTAAAAACTTAATTCTAAGGAAAATTCAGGTGAAATTAGCACAGTGAATTAAGTTGGAAATTAGCTCTGTAAGGTTTTGTACCGAATCGGCTAATAGTTGTATTATATGAAATTTAAGTGAATTTTTTTGCATGGTACAAATCGTATGAACACCCTCAAGGGAGTTTTTGAATTCCCCATGAGTGAATCACTTTTTTTGTTAAATTATATGGAATGTTTAGGAACTTGCCAAAATTTCGAAAATTTTTATTTTTTCTACATGATAAAATTTTATTTTTAACTTGAAATTTGGCAGAAATGTTTATTTTGGGAGTTGAAAAACTCTAAATTTACTTAATAAAATTTTTTTTCAGAATTTTTTATATTTAATTTTTTCCCATTTTTTTAATTTTGAAAAAAAATTTAAGAAAGGCAGTTATGTTGCTCATAAAAACAAAGATAATAAAATTACAAACAAAATGGCACTAATTTCAGGTTTTTAAGTTGAATAGTTCTAGAGTTATTAACTGTTTTAAAATGCAGGAAAAACAACTATACAAGAGTTATTTTACTTTAAAAAGTTTTTACTACCGAAAGAGGGGTGATAGAAGAATGAAATCTGGAACATTATAACTATAACTATATTAGATTCTCATAAAAAAATTAAGAAGAAGATGGGAATGTTTAATCTTTGGCTTTTTTGATGTTTTGTGAAAAAATCTGTATTTTTATGAAACTTCAACACTGTAAAAAATAATCCTGCAAAAAAACAGAAAATTTCTGGCAGCAAAAGTTGCCAGAAAAAATCTGTAGGTTGAAAAATCCTGTAAACAGAAAAAAGCTGTAACCTACAGGTAAATGCTGTAAAAAGGAACTTTCTGTCAAGTGGGCTACAGATTTTTCTGTTGCCTCTCAGTAATTTTCTGCTTGTGCGCATGCACTTATTTCAGTAGAATTTTTTTAATTTTAATTAATTGATATCCGGGGATAGAACCCGCGACCTACCGCATGCTAAGCACGCACGCTACCACTGAACCAAAGAAGATTCAGTATAATGTTGCCAATAACTGTATTCGTTTTCGATGCAGTAAGTTTCTGTTTAAGTACAGATAAGCTAAAAAAAACTAGGTAAAAGCTGTTATTTTACATAAAATAAATAGAAGTGAGGTGGGAATGTTACATGACAGAATATCTCTGTAAACATGAAGTCACTGTTATTGAAAATTTCTGTTTTTCTACAGTTTTTTTTACAGTGAAGGCTTTTGCGGCACGTGTTATTATTATCCGAATGAGCTTAAATTTTGCATACATTATTATTCTCTATAGTGACACAAAACTAGGGGGCGTCACCAACGGAATTCCCCCAAAAAAATTTACCATACAAATAAGGACCACCCTAAGGTAAGGTATATGAACTATTAAGAGGTTTGTCTTTTATTAAAATTATATAAACATCAAGTCCATTAGCTCATTCATATCCCCTTGCATGCCATGTAAGGTTAGCAAAACGTTAAATGTAGAATGTCAGGGAAAGACTTTTTTGCCCTTTTCAATGCAAAATAGTGACCAAATTTTTAAGTTTCTAAAATTCCTATTTGAGGCTCAAATATACATATTTGAATAAAAATAAGATTTTTTCAATAATAAAATCAATTCCTATAACTAAAATTGTAAATTATATAACTTAGTACCGTTCCAATAGGAAAAAGTATCTAACAAAGTATCTGTAACTCTTAAAAATTTTGTTCATTTTTTAGTACCTAACTTACTATCATTAATACCTATGAGGGGAAAAAGAAATTCTTTAACATAAGATACCTTAACAAAAACTTACCCCATTGTATGTTTTGTTGAACGAACCCACACGAACCATGCAAATAGCTACCACTTATTTTGGACAAACCTAATCAGAGAATCTATTCAGGAGCTAAATCCGTTCCCACTACGTTTCTCCTCTTTCTCCAGAAAGCGTTCGGAACACACAAATGGAATTTTCTCCAACATTAACCAATTCTATCCCTTCGCCTCAACCCCTTTTAGCACATTCTACGTTAATCGAATCGGAATGCAAGTCGGTGCTCCAGAATCGATGTTGCCGCCCCCCACCCCCTATGTTAAATGCATCGGCAGAGAACAAATAGTAGGTAGAACTTATTCCACCTGTGAGATGATACGTTATATTGTCACTGTTAGGGGAAGAATCCTCTAGTAATGCATTATACAATACACTTGTGAACAGATTCTTATAGAATACTTTGATGTCATATTCCTCTAGCAACTTTTTCATGCCCTCTATACTCTCATCATACAGGGTGTTTCAAAAGTCCGTTTCGCGGCTTTTATTTGGAACCAACGTGTCTCAGGGTCACGGAAGTAAGGTCTACCACTAGGTAAGTGACCCTGGAGAATTCATTGATATGACTTACAGCGACCCTAGCGGCGGAATAAAAAGAGTTAATAAAATTAATTTAAAAACTATTGGAGTTTACGAAGAACTCACAGTAAAAAGTTTCATGGAAATAACTTGAATAGACGCGGAGATATTAGCATGTGAAAATAGCACTTTTTTAGACCTTTAAAAAAGGAAAAGTTCGAAAATTTGCAATTTTTTCAGTTGTATTGTGTAGTTTTGTGTTGTTTTAGTTGAATAAAAGCAAAATTTAATTAAAAAAAATTGAAAAAACTTGCAAATTTGCGAACTTTTTCTTTTTTGAGGTCTGAAAAAGTGCTTTTTTCACATGCTAATATCTCAGCAAAATTCAAGTTATTTCCATGAAACTTTTTTCTGTGAGTTTCTTCGTACCGTTGGCAACAATACTCTCACTGAGGTTTTCGCTCTATCTCCAATAGTTTTTAATTTAATTTTTTTAACTTTTTTTTCGGCGCTAGGGATGCTGTAAGTCACCTCAATAGATTTTCCAGGGTCAATTACCTAGGGGTAGACCTTACTTCCGTGACTCTAGGACATGTTGGGGCCAAATAAAAGTTGCGAAACGGACTTTTGAAACACCCTGTATACAGGGTGATTCTGAAATGGACCGCCAAACTTTGAGAGGTGATAGTACTCATCAAGACGAACAAGAATTGGTATAGAAAGGGGGGTCGCAGTTACACCGTTAAAGAGCTAGGTCCTAATGTAGTGCGAGAGCGTTACAAAAGGACGTTTTGCCAAGGCCCGTTTAACGAAAAAAAACATAATGAAATGAAAAAATTTATTGCATGAGGTACAGCAGTATCTGTATTACTTACATCATAAATTTATAGAAATTGGACCACTTTCTAAACCGTGGGGTGAGTTTTAAAACGTGCTCTTAGTCAAACAATGGAGTTCCATTAATGGTATTTAGAAAAATGATGATCGGGGAAGGAATTTTCAATGATCAAACAGTTTCAATGATCCATGTTACGATCATTGAAAATTCCTTCCCCGATCATCATTTTTCTAAATACCATTAAGGAATGTGATTCTTTGACTAAAAGATTAATATTGCACTTTTGAAACTAACTCCGCGGTTTAGAAAGTGGTTCAATTTCTATCAAATTTATGATGTAAGTAGTACGGATACTGCTGTACCTCATGCAATAAATTTTTTCATTTCATTATGTTTTTTTTCGTTAAACGGGCCTTGGCAAAACGTCCTTTTGTAACGCTCTCGCACTACATTAGGACCTAGCTCTTTAACGGTGTAAAAGCGACCCCCCTTTCCGCATCAATTCTTGTTCGTCTTGATGAGTACTATCACCCCTCAAAGTTTGGCGGTCCATTTCAGAATCACCCTGTATACATTTCATACTCTCTTTTTCTACATACTTTCTTACTCTTTCTCTAATTTTTTCACAATTGGACAATTTTAAACTTATAAAACGTATCTTACTAGAATCATAGTTTTAAGTTTTAGTGTTTTTTCCCCTGGAGATGCTAAAGGAAATAGAGATAGTAGTACTTTTTTGTCTCTAAGGTTAGGTTATGCACTATGTGACATGGTAAGTATAAGGATTCGCTCTTTCTTATACACCAAGGTTCTTGCTCAGAGCTCGAGCAGTGAAGAATGATGGATTATATTCGATTGTTTAAACTCGTGGTTCAAAAATTAAGTATTATTTTATTTTTTAGGAATAATGGTACAAATCGTAGTTCTTTATCAATGAAATTCGTGTCATATTAGGATCTTCTAAAAGTAGGAATGAATGGTCTGCGATCAAATTACCGTGACAATAATAGTTTATGGGGGGTACAGAGGACCTCCATTGATAATGGGGTCCCATACACATTCATAACGATAACAAGGCAGAGTCATCTAGCGAAAAATTCCCTTTTTTTTATAAAACATGATATTCCTGCATGATTTTAAATGCGTGGAATACCATTAAATATGATTTTTAGGCGATATTAAGTGACCCATCCAATCTTTATTTTGGGCAGATTTTTATCTCGAGTCCGTTTTTGGTGGGTGGGTAACAACATTTTTTGAATATCTCAACTTTCTTACGTCTGGGGACCCTGGAAGTTACATTGCAGGAACCAAGATTCGTGTATCCTTAATTTTTGGACGCGAGTATACCTTCTTTTAATTTATGCTGGAAGCGCCAAAAACTAATAACATACTACTAGTTCATTTTGCTTAAGATAGTTTTTAGAGATGTAGCTATTAGAGTGCTCCTACTCGTTGTACTCCCAGTAAGAAATACACAGCATAACTCCTTTTAATTACTCCGTCACTTCCGTCGGTCCAGTCGACCATCACTTTCCCCGAATTAACCTTATTAGCCACAGATCAGGGAACAATGGGTGGCCGATAAGGGCGGTCGAACAATCGAAAGTCGACGTCCAGCACTGTTGTTTGCGGCAGAAGAGGCAATCGCCCATGACTTCTCTTCCCAGAAGTCGTTAAGAAATAGTATTCAAATCCCTCTTATTGGGAATAATTGGTATTACCGGGTTTCTCCCGTTTGACTCATGGGTTGTGGGTTGGTATAATCCTTATCCTTGTCCCTTTTAGAACCATCCGCCTCAAAATTACTACTATAATATTCTATGGCAATCTCGAGGAGTCTAGGTTTGAAAGGGTTAAGGATAGAAAGGTTGAATGGAGTTGTTGGTTGGTTTCAAGATGTCATAGGTGCGAATTCCTGATGTCATTTGAAGGATCATTTCCGCTATTGCGTTTTGTTGCGGTACTCTAGTAGCACAGCGCATACCAAATAAGTCAAGTTCAATTATAATCTGTGCTCAATGCTTTGATGCTGAGTAACCTTTGTCGCACCGTAGGGTACGCTTACGACCAGTTGAGAACATAGGATGTAGTGTCATCTATAGGAGGACTCATGGACTTTTATCATCGATCTAGGTCTAGGACGTAAGGTCTCAAAAAATGTGTTTGATGGTTTTAAATTTAAAAAAGTAAAGTTCTCATATGACTAATTTTTGTAAGGGATCTCAAATCTCCTGGAAGGTCTTCCTCAACAATCTTTTAGTAGTGACGGACATGAATTGCTAGCAGCAATAGTTTTATTCTTTTATTTTCACTCGATTTTTCATATGCGGTTATAATTAAGTTGAGCATGACCATTTTCAAATAATGAATATTTACCTTCGAATGCTTCAAAAATCCTAAAACACACCTTACAACTTAAATGGCTTCACTCACAAGATAAACCTGGCTCGAGATATATCGAGTAAAAACAACCAAGTATTGCAATGCTTGAATGCTGAGAAAAGTTATTTGTGGCTGGGATCCATTCACCGGTTGCACTCGGTCAAGCACGAAGTACAAGTTGTAGTTATTTTGGTGGGAAGAAGGGTAAATTTTGTTTCTACTTCCCACCGAATAACCACTCGTAAAAAATACGCATTTTAAAACAATCGGGCTCAGGGTTCTCACAGTTCGGTGAACTGTGTTTGTGTAACTCGGATTGTGAGAAACACGTGAAGACAGCGACCAAATAATGGCAGATCTGATGAGAATCGTTTTAATTCGATGGTTTTATCGTTTTCCTGTGAATCTCACACTACCATGTAATTTTTACTATAGATTATCTTTTTTTGCATCATAGACATAGACATAGAAAAAAGTTTATTGTTTTGGGCGTTGCCCGTTAACAAATAACACAAATAATTTTAAAGAACTTGACGTGATCTTTGAATTCTTTGAATGATGCGAAAACTTTTTTTGCATCATTTCAGTCTTATAATTTTTCCACCCTTCATATTTACGCGTGTTGTCAATTGCCAAAATTCTTCTTAATATTACTTATGCATTTTGGAACATCTTTACTTTATGTTATTTATCTTCTTAGAGTCTTTCCTTAAGGAATGTTTTATAATGCTTGTACTACAGAAAATGTGGCATTGTTGGAAAATGTTCTCATTCCTATTTTCATTTCATAGCTAACATAAGTACATAACATAGTCATGTACTTAACATGTAACATACATAGTAATAACATTTTTTTTTATTTATTAAAAGCAATTTTGTGATTACAGACAAAGTCGAACAACAGTAAGAAAGAGATGTAGAAAGCGATATAATTAGGATTCAATTTTTTTCATAACTTATTGTGTTCTCAATACCTATAATTATTTTCTTATGAACTTCTTTTTTTAAATACAATGAAGCAAAGACATTTGTATAAAAAACATCTTTCATTGATATGTAATTTTTGATGACATTTCAATAAGAACCATACTTTAAACTTAATTTTACATTAGTACTGAAAATTCAGAGTTGAATACCCTTTTTATAAAGTTTCATAGTTTTTCTAAAATCCAAATATATTTCTAATAGGAAATATACTGTGCTATTTTCCTTTTAAATCGAAACAAAAACTTTTAACATGTAAATTTTACTATCTTTGCATCTTTACAAGTTGCCTTTAAAATCTCATTTTCCAACTGTCAATAAATGTTGTCATACCATAAAACTCAAATGTACGAAAATTCTGTATACGAAACGTCGTCGTGAAGAGATCCGATCTTTCAAATCCAACTACAACAGTTGTAAACTGTTCGACCAATTCCCACGAAGCAATAAAAGACCTGAATCACTCAGGTCAAACCAGTGGTCAAACTCAAGGCTTTATTGTTTTTGAAACTCCCTTCTTAACTCTGACCCGACATACCACATAATTGTTTTACCCTTTATCCATTCAGAAACGGAAAGGACACTATACGGACGCACGCAACGGCGATTATCGTCCTCTTTTGTGTGCTCTACGCATCTGGCAACGGTAATTCGAGATATACCGTATAGCTCCTCCTGGTGGCAGTTATATCTTCCCGAAGAATCGCTTAGCTCCACAGAAAGCGATAGCTGTGTAGGAGTTGCATAACAAAGAGGCTCGGTGGAAAGTTTAATGTTTGAGATTCAATAGACTGGAAGTAAATGGTTTAAGGGTAATGGACTTTAAAATTGAAAGGGTTTTCGGAGGCGTTGTAACTGCTTTTCCTCTTTGTTCTTTTGTGGAGACTTGTGCTGGTTTTTGCTGGGGTTGCGCGTTGTTTAGCATAGTTGTGTTGTAAGGGATTTTTTTTAAGTATGGTAAGTTTGAAAATTCAGTTTATGCAGATTTAACTTCATATAAGGTTGAATAGTCAAAAACAATTCTGGTAATTCCTTGTACATGTACAGTACATGCATATTTCACTTAGATTTTATGAGCTGGAAATATAGAAAGCATTTTTTTTATCTCACTCTAACGGGTTTTATATCGTACATGAGGTGTAAAATATTTTGTCTGGGCTGGTAAAGTAATGACGATATTTTGGATGAAAATTTAAGCATTAAAACCATAGGGAATTTTAGTTGAAATATTTAAAAATCTCTTATGTGTTGAAAGAATTGTGTACAAGTTCTTCATTATATAATTTTAATGTAAATTAAAAATAATGTTCTAGTCAATTTTCAAAAAGACACTCGTTAACCAATGTATTAACGACATTTAAAATTCAGTTACTCTATGAAATTTCAACAAATAAAGTAATTAATTTTTATAACCTATACACATAAGGATACAACAAAAAGTTGAATATTTTATTCATTGAAATTTAAATAGACCCCATATCGCTTAAAACGTGTTAATTAATAATTAAAAAAAGATTTAAGTAATGGGGTTCTTTGTGTAATGACATTTTAAGTTGTAATATTTTTAAAACTAAGCTTAGATTTAACATCTGGCATATATCCTTAATTTTGCGGTTACTATTACTTATTGCGGTTACTACATAAAGCTACATAGAAGGAAAAAAGTAGATTTTAGTCTTCGAAAATGTTACGCATTTATTGCATGAGTTTTTCTAGCCGTAATATTATAGTAACATGAGAGAGTAGAATTTTTTTCTCCTGTATTAAACTAGAAAAATAAAAGTGTGTTAAATATTGAAAAGGTTAACTTTTTATGACATGTTTTGTTTATAGCGACCCTAAAACTCTACAAGGGAAAACATTTTCGTAACTTCCCTGAATAGTAAGTATAAACACACAAGACCCATAAATACACAAAATTACATTCTCACACAACTAGATACTGTTTAGCTTTATGTTGAAACTTTGCGAATGGTTTGCTTGTAAGCAGTAAATTTCAACTTTGATTAAAGAGTTTTCAAATGGAGGTGTTAGAGCGAACCCTCGTAAATTACGATTTCGTTCAGTGGAATCCCAGACAGAAATTCCCAGCCAAACAAAAACGTTTCAGTCCTTCGCGTACCTCCAATACATCTACCACTGTTTTACGATTTCACTCCTCTGTTTCAACAACACAAGTCGGGGATATTTCATACCGACGGAAACAACCAAAAACAGGATTCCCATAAAACTAGAATGGGTTCCGAATAAAAAGAGGAAAATGTTCTCCGCCAATTCGGATAGCACCCCCTCCCATCTAAAAGAAACCTGTCGCCTCCCTGGAAATACTATATTTCACAATACTTCCTGAGAGAGAATTCAATTCAAGAGGCGGTCAGTAAAAATTTCTTTCGTAGTTGGAGAAATCTCATCTTTCTGTCCGAATCGAGGGACGGCATATTTCCATAACTCTCCAATTTGGGGTAAAGGAAAACAAATCTGGGATCATTTGGGACCGTTTTTTAAAAAATTTGAAACCGGGATCGTTTCAGGTTGCTGGGTATTTGCATAAACCGCCGATTTGCTTCCCAGTTTTTTTTTCAAATTGAGATTGAGATGAAGAACTTTTTTTCGAAGTCGAGAGTAAGAATTGGATGGATTCGCAAAAATGAAGTTTTTTTTCGTTTGATCGTAAATATGGCAGATAAGTGTGATTGATATGATTTTCCCCCCTCCGAGATTTCGATCAGGAGATTTGAGTACCTTTTTTATAGTGATAGTTTTAATTTTTTTTCTTGAAACCTGAAAATTACTTTTAAATGAAGTGAGTTATTAAAGAATCAAGGATGAGAAGGTGGGGATTAAAGAAAGCTGAAGTTGATTAGGTTAAACTGAATTGTTCATATTACATTCTTACTTGAGTATTGGTTCATTTAAATCTTTAAGTGCACTTTTATTTTTACAGATTTTAAAATAACAGTTACGTTTAAATTCAATAGAGAAGTACGGTTTTTCTGCAACAAACATTAGTTAGCATCTGTAAAGCAATGTCAATTGGAAAATGTGTTTCTAACAACACTGTTTAGTGTGTACCAATCCAATTGATATTATTTTCAATACAAAACACTTATTTGCTTAAATTCTACTTGGAACTTTTAAGAAATCTCAACTTTTCAATTTAGAAAAATATTCGTTGCCACCGCTTATATTTGAAAAAAGAACCACAATAGCTTTAAAAAATTCTTTTGATTGATTTATTTATTTATGAATAAATAGTTTAATGACTAATAGATGTCAACTTTTTTTAACAGGAGTTCTGCGATAACATTACTTTAGCAGTTAAAATTCATTTGCAAAACATAATTTTAGTCAATTGAAAGTAATTAATTGAAAGTTGATTAGTAAATTGAAAGTAAAAAGAACGAAAATTTAATAATAATGTGAAACCAAAAATATAACATTTTATTAACGAAAATATAAAATACGCACTATTAGTAAAAACTTATTATACGCCTAAGAAAATATATTTTCAAAATTTTTGTGCAAAATTTTAGTTTAATACGTTTTTCTGAATGACAATAACAGTTCCATTCAATTTTATATTCCTAAATTTGGTTGGAAGAAAGTATTTAAAATACTTAATTTTTGTACTTCGCACTTTTAAAGGTGTATTGGATTGATGGAACAATTTGGTTTTGATGCTGATAAATTTTGATTCTTTTTTTTATTCATTGAAGCATTTTCAATTTTTGTAACTGTTACTATGCTGATTTTGAAATAAACAACAGAAGAAAAATAACTTGTTTGAAGGGATATTAATTGGCTAAAGATGGTCCACCAAACCATATTTTTAAATAAATATCACTACGCAGTGTTTTTTACAACTTACTGTTCTCTATAAATTTGTAAATTAATACCTCAAATAGTTGATGTTTTAATACCTAGAATTTTAAGTTTTTCTTACATGCATAAATTCAAAGTTTATTGTATTATTGAAAATACTTCGAGAAAACATTTCGTATATAATTATATACTTCTAAACATGAATGCGTTTGTTCATTAAAACTATCTGTCGTTAGCTTAAGAACTGAAATTATTTTAAACTTTCTTCTGTGCAATATCCTGAAAAGTTGAAGTTCACTGTTCAATTCAAAAGTAAAATTATATGATTGTGTTGACTTTATTATCACAAATATGTAATGATAATCCTTTAATACTTTCAGCGTAGTTTGTTTAATTGCCTTAATTTTATCTTAAAGTTTAATGGTGTTGAAAAACAATAATTATAAATCATCAGTGTTCGTGAGACCCTATGACTTTGTTGACCATTAATCACTTACTGAGTGTTTGTGGATCAAACTGCATAATCTCTGAAAGCAATTAATAACTTTGAGGATGTGTAGTGATAGTTTAGATAGTTAGAAGTTAAAATTATGCTTTAATTAAAACTAAATTTTTAAAGTTGAGTGAAATAATCACAATTTTCTAAAAATGTATTAGTATGAAAAATTGTTCATAGCTTTGGTTTAAATTACTTTCTAAGAAATATTATTTTCAGGCTAAACTTATTGAGTTTCTTTAAAGTTCTCTAAATGGGTTGAATATATTTCAAGTTTAATAAATATCTCGATCAGTTTTAATGGCATTTACAATTTCAGTATTTTAACAAATTTTTTGATAAGTAATAAATATTCTATATATTCGACCATATATTCGAATCATTTAACATTTATATGTCTAGCCTTATTCTTTTGTTATTAAATAATGAAATTATAACTGTTTTAATGAAATAATAGACGTTAATCAAGTTAAATTTTCTACAAGATATATGTTTATAATATCAAAATACACTATTTTAGGTGTTTTAAATACTAAATATATTTATTTTTCAGTCGTGGTGAGCTAAGCACTTGCTGGTATATCCTGCTTTCCGGATCCGTGTTCATCGATGGATCTATGTATCTACCTCGAAGCAGGTAAGAGTGATATTTTTTCTATATTTAATACTGTTTTTGTTAAATTGAATACTGTATGCCATACACAATTATTATGATAAGGAATATTATTTTTCTCAAATGAAAATGATGATATTTGGAATACAGGACCTATTTTTTGGGGTAATATAATTTTTATCTCCTGGTTGTTTAATAATTCAATCCTATTATACTAGACAGCAACGTTTCAGTTGACCCTTCTACATCACTAACAAACAAAGTAGTTCTCATCGCGGTGTCGGAATTTGGAGTGAAACGAAGAATGTCAATTTTAAAATACGATTATTTCGTTCAACCCCTGTATATTTAGTGTCTTTTTTACCACGATTTGCGTACCGAAACTCCTCCTAGCAACCTATACTCGACAGCAACTTAAGTTGAACCTACTACGTCACTAACAAAGTAGTTCCCATCGCGGTGTCTGATTTTCGAGTGAAACAAAGAACGTCAATTTTAAAATATGATTATTTTGTTAAACCCATGTATAAATCGTGTATTTTTATCGCAATTCGCGTATCGAAGTTCCTCCTATCAACCCAGCAGGCTTTGTGTTTACTCACTTTCTCCTTCCGCGTAGTTACGTACTGGGTTCAGGAAGCGTTGTTGTGAAGTATATAGAAAAAAAACGCATCTGTGGATATAAAAGTGGGTAGGTTCTTTTTTTATTTCGAGTCTCAAACTATAATTAAAGTGAAGCTTAAAGGTTAAGGTGGGATTCTTAAATCGTAATGCTTATGATAAGTTTGATTTTTTTTGAAATAATATTACTTACTGGAAGAGGGTGACTCTATATTCCAGATTAAATAACCTAAAGTACTCAATATCTTTAATTTCAATAATAACTGGAAATATTTCTGTAGGACGTGGTGAATATTTAGTTATGGTTGCTACCTAACAAACGTTTCAACATTCTGTAAATTCTATTTTCTTTTCCATCTACTGGTAAAAGCATCCATGATTATATATTTGAGGAAAAAAACAAATGTATTCATCAAGTGGTGTTAAAATTCCGTCAGAAGCCTTCAGAAAGGTCTTACATTTGTCTAGAGAGATTCCCTACTCTTCTCAGAAAAGAATCAAGACAGATCACATGAATCCATCACTCTTTCCCTTGACTCTGAAACCACATGACTGATCAAATAGGCTTAACACTTCCCAACTTTTTCTGGCAGACCCTGACCCAGTTATTATCCTGATTTTTTTCGCCAAGAGCGTTTATGTATAAAAAAAATAACAGAAGATTCCATTTTGTTTGAAAACATTCTCCGGTATCATCTAGGGATGGGCAAGCGGACGTAACATTGAAGGGCGGGGCGGCGTAGTTGTGAGGGTGTTGCTGTACGGATATGCCCGGTGTCTTTTTGAAAGGATAAATGCAAATCGGATGGTATCTTTGGGGAAGAAGGGAATGAAGTTGTTTTACATGAGTGAATTATTGTGAATTTCGCTCTTATTTTTTGTCACGAACCTTCAATATGACGAGACGTAGCTTTCTAAAACAGATCTCTACTTAACTTTGCTTTTTTAGACTAAAGTGCTTATAAATTATTCAGTCTCACTGTCTCGCTTTGTTCCTATATGCTATGACGTCACTTGTATAACTTTTATATCCTTCTGTGCTTTTATTGGCTGTCTGTAGTTTGACTGCACTTCAGGCATCATTTCTATAGTTAAAAAACGTCTATTTGTGTTCTCCTTGCAGCAATATAGAAAAAGCATCTATATGGACTTGAAGGAAGGATGCAAAATACGTTTATGCTGAATGCTGTGGTTAAGCTATGATTCAATTAAAGGACTTTTTAGAAATGCAGACCTTGCTTACACGAGCTCACTAAAGGAAGGAGACGGTTTTTACAAATTAAAAAAATGTCAGGCATCAAATTTTTTTAGCAGAATAAACAAATAACCTTAACGCGTGCAAAGCCGAGCATATCAGTTAGAAAAGAACAAAATGTCACATAAAAACTAAAATCTGTGCAACAGCCCTAGTGGGCCAGCCTACGATGTCCATCTTCATTTTCATGACCTTGGGGGCTGGGTGCTAGGTATATGTTCCGGTTAGGTGGTCAGACTAAAACGAGAGTTTCAACATAAATTCCTGCAATTATCTTCACTGCTTCTTATAAAGGATTATATTCCAAGGGTCAGTTTAGAAGAAATTTTGGTCCGTTTTCGGATTCTTCACAAAATATTTCATTGTGAAAACGGACCCTTCACAAAGTATTTTATCCTTAAACGGACACTATTTTTCACAAATTGACAAAAACAGGCTTCTGGCTGAAAAAAAAACGCTAACTTCAAATTCACAACATTACCATTAGATTTTCACAACTTTTACAAAAAAAAAGAACCCTTCCTAAAAAGTCTGGTTAGACCCCTGTATTCTTAACTGTATTCTCACTTATATGTAAAAAATCCCAGACCTTACATTATACTGTTATTTAACTATCTGACTACACTCAAAAGTAGTTCAAATTATATTAATAGAAAATAGGCTTGACGGATCGTGTAAAGTTACTCTTAAAAACTGCGGAAAAAGGCATCATTGTTAGTTTAAATAACGAGGGCAAGGAGTAAATAGAGATCGTTAAATAGGTCAAGACCCCGAAATTTCTCCTCGAGTAGTATTTGAACATTGTAAATGTGATTTCTTTGTATATTTACATGTAAAATCCGATCCTAACCTATATATTTTTTAAGATGGTTAATATTTCTTTTATTATGAACTATAGCTTCTGCATTTGAAAGGACCATTTGAAATCATTACAGAAGGATATTCTCAGTGGTCATTGTAGCCAAAAAATAAAATTTAGTTTTTTAAGTGTTTTCATTTCGGAGCCGCTACTGGCTAACTAGGTTACGCCCTGGGTTTATGCTAATCGTTTTACTGACTGAGATGTCAACTTTCTAGTTTTTGTTATGTGTTCTTTGTCAATTATGCCGTTCTGGCTGATGGTTGTCAATAACAGTGCCCCTTGCAATAAGAAAAAGTATTAAAGTACATCAAAGTAAATTTGGTCTTTATTAGATAATTTAGAAGATCACAAAACATTAAATATATTATGTATATGTATAATCCAAAACCTAATATGTTTGAAAGATATTAACCATAAGTAAAAAATTAGGCAGATATCGATTAATTCCGGGAGCTTAAACTGTACTAAAAAAACTTCGTACCAAATTTGGTAAAACTGTACAGTGTGTCATGTGTCACTACTTTTTTATAAGCGACCTGAACAATACTAGAAGTTTTTTAGCATTTTAAAGAGAAATCACCTAGGAGGGCACTTGGAAAATGCCCCCCTTAGGATGTTAAAAAGTAAGGGTTTTCGGGTCAAATTTCCATAAAACCCCTAAAAACTTGTAAAGGCCCTATTTTTTTTAATGTGCGGACCTTTTTACAATAGCTGTGTGCATATTCACACCACAGAGAAAAGGCCAAACAGGAGGCTCTAAAATGCTATTATTCAAATGTCATCATATGATAAAGAGCAGTAGAGCAAATGTCTATGATTAACAGAAGCGTATAGGCAGTACAATTTGATGATCCCAGCTGTGATTGGATCTGACGTGTTCTTTCAATCTGTCACTCTCGAAAGGGTATTAGAGGATTCGACGATTGGGATTCTATTTCCCCGCCTCTCGTGACGAAGCAAGGAAAGGGTGAGTTTGATGCGATCCCTGCACCAAAAAGACCCCTATCACAAGACATCCCCCATGCTTTTTCCATTATCGCCTATGGCCGTGGACTCTCTGTTCTGGTACTCTGTGTTTCACACAACCCAACGAAACACAAAAAACCACCACCATCTCAATCAACTCGTTTCACCCGACCTTGTCATCCCCCGAAAACAACACACCAACCTCACCAAAAGAAGCACGAGACATCGGGTAAAAAACCAACAATCGCGCCACAAAAGCCATTGTGTCTGCTGCTGCTGAAAGAAATAATAAAGCATCCTTGAAAGATGCCGTTGTACTGCCTCCGTTGTTGGATTAGGGTCGTATATGCGAAAAGCCATCGCTACTATAGGGGTGGCTCTCGTTCATTAAACGAAGTCAACCACCCTTGCGGGATCAAGGCTTTAGAAAGAATCGAATTAGGAAAGAAGAAAAATATATAGAAAATAGTTTCTTTTGTTACGAGGTGGTTTCTTCAAAAACTTTCGAGTAACGGCCACTCTTTTGTTGGGGGCAGGAGGTGAGTGTATCCTCTTCTATTAATATGCCGTTATCATCAAACGGTTGGGCAAAGTTGAGTCTTTGTTCGAAGTGGCGGCTATTTTTGGGAAATAGTAACTATGGTTTCCAGGTTGTTGAGGATGGATTGGATAGCTTGAGGCCGGTGGTAAAATAGGATGTTTTTGTTTGTTTTGGGGGTTTAAAGTATTGCAAACCTTAGCACCTTGAAATATTAAGATTTTTTGTTGGAAGGTAATACATACTATATTTCTTTAAAAATCATATTGAAATCATCATCATTTGAAATTTGACTTGTTAAAACGGGGTCAAACTCATTTTATAGTGTTATATGATTAGACATTTTCAAAATCAAATTTCTATGCTTCAATCAGTAGAATGGGTTGGGGTAAAGTGGGTCTAGGGGTAAAATGGGTCAGTTTTAATCAACTCGATGTAAATCAAATTTAAATTGAATAATTTTCGCCTAAATTTTTGTATTATAATCTTTTATCTGTTGGCAATATTTTTCGACTGTCAAAAATTAAGATTTATGAATTTAAGGACTGAAAAAATATTTAATTTGAACCGTAAATGATGTCATCGAAAAAACAGGGTTTACTAACTTCCAAAATATCTATATATTGCAATAAATTACAGCAGTCTTTTGTAATATTTTTCCATAAAAGAAAGTCTGAGAGACATTTCAAGCCAATCATTATTTTAGAAAAATATAAAATATTTTATTTTTTATAACGATATTTTGTACTTGGGGTAAAATGGGTCATAGTTAGGTTGCCTTCTGTATTAAGTAAAACAAGGTTTTTAACTTATTTCCTTCAAATATATATTGAACTGTCATACAAGTTTATTTTTTTATCCAAACGAAGTATTTTAATTGCTAAATTTGAACAATGTTCATTAACTTCGGACTTTTACAATTTCATTAAATTTCAACTTAAAACAAATTTTTTCAGATAAAAACGGCTTAGCCGATTGCCTTTTTTCTTATTTTCATGTATATTTAGTAATAAATATATTTTTGACATCTTTTTGCAACGAGACCCATTTTACCCCACATTGGGGTAAAATAGGTCATTACTTTTGATGCTAAGTTTAACCAACTTATAACTAAAAAATATTTGATAAAATTAGATGAAAATGTTCTGAAGGATTGTAATGTCAAGATCCAATTGAAAGAAATCATTTAAAAGTAATATTTTTGATGAAATAAAACTTAGAATGTGAAGGTACCTTAAAATTGACCCATTTTACCCCAACCTACCCTACTGTGTAGCTGGATTTTTTTCTAGGAGAAGGGCTCGCTATATTATAACTTTTTTTTGCTCGAAACAAATTTTTTTTGTAGAAATAATATCCCCCAAACTCAGCACTCCCTTCAACCTATTCTAAATGGAAAAAGTTATTCAAACTATGGGGACCGTCCCCCTCTTATATGTTCCTTTTATGTTAGGTGCCATTGGTAAATTGGTGCCATCCTTTATGATTTAAGGTTGGAAAACACATCCAGAAAATTGTTCTAATCACATTCACATTCTAAACAATGTTCCTAATTATTAGGGGGACGCGTCCCCCCGGGAACGACGCCCGTGATTGATATATGATCATACATAAGTACAGAAAAGTTTTGTAAAAAGGTTTTAGTTAATAGAGTTCATCCCCAACTTGTGTTGCTTCAGTCATTTTTATTCTTTCTCAATGGACGATATTTTGGATTAAACAAATAATTTAAAATTTAATAACTTCCATATCAAAGATTTTGATATTTTATTTGTTACCTTGAACTCTTAACCAAACTCACTATTCTACCTCTGGTCATTATCTATTCTTTGAAAAGAATGTTCCTTTTAAAAACCAGTCTATCTGGAATCACAAGTAAAAAACTTCATTCTATCTCCGGCATTGACTTAAGACTGATGTTTGATTACTATTGATTGCTTAAGTGTTTTTGGTGTTATTCTCGCAACCTAAGAAGCCCTTATTTACTGAAATTAACGACGTGTAGAATGAAAATTGGAAAACGATTCAATGATAGGTTTGTTAAAACAAGTGTAGTCTTTAAAAGCTGTATAATACTTTCAAACTCTAATCTCCCATTTATATAATTTTGAAGCGAGTTCTTTCATGCAATGAACGATGAAATTAAGTGCGTATTTTAAAAACAAACACGTTTTAAAATTTTTTACCTTAAGTGTTAAAGAAATGGCAGACTTTTTGCGTAGTTTTTTTATAGAAAAGTATAACTTTTTATATTACTTGCGTATAAAGCACTTACAACGTATTAATATTTTGAGTAGTTTTAGAAATTATTTACAGGTAGGGAAGCTGAAGCAAATTGGGAAGTGATTAATTTTTCAGTTCTGAACTAGAGTTTTATGGGTAAGGGATAGTGGACCACCTTGAATTATTGGAACTAGAACTTAACTAGTGATTCTAAAATTCATATAATATTAACCTTATAAAAGCATGCAAATTTACACCTTTTCCCCTACAAAAAATTAGATACTATCCTATCCTTCTCCCTACATGGTGTAAAGGGTTAAATATAGAAAGCAATCTCACAAAAACAGCTTTACTAATCATATCATCATCAAAAAATATAACTTAACCTTAAACCATGTTACAACCCGGCTACATTTAATTTATTCAAGGGAAGAACATACCTAAACACGAAAATCGGTTGCTAAAAAATCTAAATAAAATACATTAGGAAGCACCATATGTTACCTGAGGTCCCCACACTGAATTTAGTGCTGCCTAAGCTTTTCATAAACTTTTTATTCCTTAACTGGGGTGGAAATTTCACTCCTAAAAGAGTGGTTCCCCATGTTTTTCTCACATACCAATAACTCTTCAAGAAGTAAATTGAAATCGAGAAGTCCAAAACTTTTAGAAACAAAATTGTTCTCTTTTTATGCAATAAAATGAGATAAAGAATATAACCCTCTTTAAGACCTTAAACAAATCTCAAAGAGCTTGGTATGGCTCACTTTTGGTCATGCGCGGATCTAAGGCTCGCGCCACACTACAAGCGTCTCGAAACGCCCGAATCGTAAATCAGATAGGGATAAAGCATGGAGTTCAGCCTGAGACTCCCCCTATCTTGACAGGAATCTTGATTCCTGTCAAGATAGGGGACTAGGCTTTCCCATGCTTTTTTAATGGTGATTAATGGGTCGCGAGGTCATAAGACGCTAGGTCTGACTTGACACTAAGGGGAGCACTCTGCTCGGTGTCCCCCTGGACACAAAAAGGTTCTCAAAACGAATTAAAACGCTACTTTTAGTGGTGAAATTTCAAGATTTTCTCTGTGGGAGAACCCCATCCCCCTAACTGTTCTATAAGAGGATGGTGCGGGATACTTTTTAGAAAATCCCCAACATTTTGAAATTTAGTGTCAAAAAGAAAAGGTGATTGTCTGGAAAAAAAAGTGCCCTTCCCTGGATCCTGAAGGATACAACTGCATTGCAAAACAAGATCCAAATCGTACCGCCACATACGGGTTTCCTCCCTACATCACTACTGCTGCCACCTACTCAGTCACCTCAAGAAGACCCCCCCTCATGCACCCCTAAAACAAAAAAAAAGTTAAAAGAGAAAAAAAAACCACACACCGCGCGCGTGCAAGGCCGGCTCTCTGCAAGGCTGGTCCGCACCACGACGTGAGGGAGGAACTGGGTGCAATAATCGCAGGGAGAGAGAAACCGACCAGACAGGTATATTATTCCGAGAGTGGAGTTGGGCTGTTTTCCACCTGACTTTGCCGCCCGGATTCGGCCGTGACGGTTGCAGCGGTGGTTCTTGTTGGATAAAAGATCGGATTGTTTGTTTGTCCGCGAAGAGACGAGTTTAGATGTTGTTTGTGCGATGGAGATCTGTGTGATGAGAAGTTTTGTGCCCTATGGATTACCCTTTGCTTGAATCTGGTGTTTAGGATTTACCTGGGGAGATTATGTGCAGGTAGGTGGTATTTTTTTTTCGGAATTGTTGTCACTGGTAATGTTCAGGGGTTTAAGCATGAAAGATTTCAATCCAGTAATTTAAAGTTGATGTTTTGCCCTTTTCATTGCAAATTTAAACTTTAAGTTGTATTCAAAAGAGCTGGATATATCTATCTGCTACTCATCAGCAGTGGTGAATCCAGGGGGTGGCACTCTGAAAAGTGCCCCCCATTGGAGACCCAAAAAGGTTCCCAAAATGAGTAAAAACCCAACTTTTACAGGTCTAATAACTTCAAATTTTTTTCTGGGGGAGGACCCCCATACCCCCATTAGTATCAAATTGGGGTATTCATTGATTATTTTAAGGAAATCCCCAAAATTTTGACATTTTGGGTCAAAAAGTAAAGGTAATAGTGCTGAAAAGTGCCCCCCTTAGACTCAAAACGTTTCTAAAAATGAGTTAAAACCCTACTTTTCTCATCAAATTTAAATTTTTTTCTGGGGGAGGACCCCCATACCCGCAATGGTACCACAAGGGGATCTTTTCTGGAAAAGTGCCCCCCGTGGAGCCGTGCTGGATCCGCGCCTGCTCATCAGCCATATTCACAGTCATCAGCTCGGTGTTAACCAGCAGCTAAAGAAAGAAAAACTACTTTTTACGCTGACTACAGTTGGTGAAATCCTTCCAGATAGAGATCTTAGCTATCGGAGAGTTACATATATACATTTTATTTGTTCTTCCAATATAAACATTTACACTATATCCATACTATTTTACTGAATGTCACAACTAGTACATATTTGATATAACTTTTTAGTTATAACCCAGAAATTTCTGGAATTCCTGATATAAATCTGATTTCTTTCAAAATTTTATCTAAAGCTTTTCTTTCTCTTTCTCAATTTTAAAACATCGCTAATCTAGAAACCCGACTGCAAGACATTTGTTTACACTGAAGTGCGCTTGACGTAAGAGAAACGATAAAAGTTCCTAATAAATGAATTTACTTTCTGGCAACAGCAGGGAGTCAACATAAATAAAGTGCTGGATAAAAGTTTACCAATAAGAACTGAATTTGGAGATTGGAAAAGTAAATTTATGGCAGGATTTTCACTCTTGGTTTGATAAAAAATATCTCCTTCGACGGACACAAAGCAAGTATAATAAAGAAGTTAGCCCAAAACTCTCCCCAAGATATTTTTTTCTAAGATAAAGAAAAGGTTTAAGAGCATTTATCAAAATTATATCATAATCCAGAGAGAATTTTTAGCATTTAGAAAGTGGCAACAACTATTTTTGGGCTGTCTCTCGCACAATGCCGTTAAGCCCGAGATAAAACGAGATTTAGCGCCAAATTACGCGATAAAAGTGATTTATATTGTGCCGGATTTTTTTCACTCAATAAAACTATCTCACGGATCATCGCCTTTAAGGACCCCACTTTATTTCCTTTGGAGTCCAAAAGAATTGTTTTTATTGTGATTCAAGATTGTGATTTACAGAAAAATCGATTCCTTGGTTTTGATTTTTATTACTTTCCAGAGTCCTTTCTTTTGGACACTAGACATTTTCTCTGTCGCAGTTGTCTCTTTTTGTCTTAGACAGCTGCCTTTTTTTCGTATGGAACGGGTGCTAGGATTTGTTTTGGATTATTGGAAAACTTTCCTGCAGTTTAAATTAATTTTATGTGTTTCGAGGAAATTATAAAAAACATGTTTGGTTATTTTTCTTCTAAGGAACAGTTCATTCACTTTGGTTCAATTGTTTGTCGCTTTTATTTTTCACACTTTTCAGTTAATTTAAATCTTTATCTAACATAAATATTTCATTATAAAGCATAAGTATTTAAAAACAAAATGAATCAATATCGAGTCTTAAAGTTTTTAGTCTGGAAGAAGGGCTATAAGGACTATAAGTGCCTAAAAGAATCCGTGAATTTTTTATCCAAACCTAAACAAAACGTCTACTGCTTTCATGCTGACATAATCTTACCACTTAACTATCTAATATTAGGGTGGTCCTAATTTTTCAAACTCGGAATTTCTTTGGTCGCACCCCCCAACTTTTTTACTTAAGGTATGAAATGAATATATACCAAATATTTTTCAAATATTTTAATATTAACACGTGCCGCAACGCGATTGAAGTTAGAGTACGGTAGATGCGCGGGACTCCGTAACACTGACACGAGGAATGCCGGCTCGATGCGCACTTTCCGCCGCAACAGTGGACGCTACGCGCGCTTTTTCAAAAGAGCACTTTCAAAAGCGGTATCTTCATGTATTCTATGATAAACTTGAAAACATCCTACTCTATGATTATTGCACATATTTTAGGGTGAAACTCATTATTATAAGTGGATTCCAATGGAGGATTTAAGGTAAAGTGGAGGATTTTCCAATGAGGGTTGGGACATAAAACAAAGCTTTAATATAATATTCAAAACAATGAAAATTAGATTTTAAATGTAATGGACCATATCCGACTGACGTCACATTTTCTCCATCATGTGACCTACTGAGCTTGCAATTGGTTACCACAGATACTACACAAGAAGAGTTTGTAGTGAGATATGATGATAGTGAGATATGATTTGATAGTGAGTTTGTTTTCCCCGATCACGTGATTAATATGGGCGCGGCTGAATATGGTGCATTCATTATAGTTAAAGGTTTGATTTGAAATTTACACTGAATTTTATGCCAAAGCTCATATAATACATTTTAATGTTCTTAAAATAGTGTTAAAAGCGGCGTTTGGAGCTTGCGTTACTGCATCCCATGGACCTACATTTTTATTTAAACTTTTTGAAAATCTTGGGATGTTATCTATAAATCAAAGTACCCATCAGGTATTAAAAATGAAGTTGTAAAAAACACCATTGATGGAAGAGAAAAGGAAGAAATTCACAAGTTGGCTAAAACAAGCTTGAACACCAATCGAGAGATGACTATCAAAAGTTTCTATGGTTGACAATAGAACTTTTAGATTATTATAAAGCTAAAATGATTAAATTTAAACAACCTGGTGCTATCCATCACTCTAGGTGGATGTCTTAAGTAATTTATTGCTTGAAGATATTTATATTTAGAAATGTGAGGGTTAATTTTTTTTTGGAAAATCCATTACTACAAGGTATGAGTATTATTGTTAAGCTATACTTTAAGGCCTGGTTTGATGTGCAAATGGATCACAAAGCCACATTTCAAGAATTGAATTTCATGAGGGACCTGTTTTTCTACAGAGGAATTAATGAAAATATAATCTAAGGCAGCATCAAAGAAAATGATTAGTCATGGATATGGTTTCTTGGAGGAGACAGTTGCCTTAGCCTTTTTTGATGAACCTGTCCCCACACAGCAATTATTTCCAAAGAGTTTAGAGGGAAAGAATCTACCCATGTGTAAGGGTGGTTGCAAATTAGTTTTGTAGAACGGGAAGGAGTCTAAGAAAAATCCAGCAAATTTTGTGTCAAAATGAACCGCAAACTGTTTTCAAAGGTTAAGTTTTCTTCAAAATTTATTTCCAGGGATCCTTTAAAACGTGTGAAGATTATTGGAGGTTATCAGGAAGGGTTGAAAGTCGTCAGTAACTTATCTATTGTAAATAATGCTAGAGAAAGAGAAATCAAGCTTATTGAAGAATATAACGATATTTTAACGCATAATGAGGAGAAAATACAATACCTTTAAAAATTGTCAAAGGATATAAAGGCCAATATTCTTCATGTTTAAGCATTTTATGTTAAAAAAGTACCGAAATATATTGAATTACATATTTTAAATAAATTTTATGATTTTTCAAAGTTTTGAGAATTTTGATGTTTTTTCAGATTTGCATCCCTTTTGCGGCACGTGTTAATATTAACCGATTCGGATAAAATTTTTACCAGTTATTTACTACCCCATAAGGAAAAAATTTAGGGGGTGCGACTTGAAAAATTCCGAAAATTTTTTTTTACCATTATACTTAGGACCACCCTAATCTAATATACATTATAATTCATGAACTAAACAGCAGCAATGCAAACAACATTTCCTCCCAGTCATCTTCAACTTTCATCTTCCCTTCCTCAATGAATACGTGGGTTTTACTATAATGTAAAATGTCCACAATTTCTTTAATATAGATATTCTTATCTGCATTTAAACTAACAACATTATGCTATAAGTTAACGAGAACATGACCCCTCCAATCTCTCTACTTGAATGAATTCAAAGATAAGAATATTTTCAAAATGAAATTGCACTATTTCAATACTAGAAAAAGAATGCTAAAAAGAAAAGAAAAAATACTTTAAATAAGAGAAATATTTTAAATGTTTTCATGACATTAGCTTACAACGATGAAATAATCAACTTTTCATGTGTGAATAATAAATAATATAGAGAACATACAATTTAAGGGTTCAAACTGGTCTGGAAATATAAATAACTAATTTTAAAGTCAGCTTCTATTTTTGCATCTGAGAAAAAAATTTTCATAATGAGCAAGAATATTTTTTGAAAAACCCACATGGATAGCAGTATTTCATTTCGACTTAAAAATTATTTATTTCGGGGATCATTATTTAATCCCCTTCTCCACTTTTTATCCTGACGATACTTATAAGTACCGCTTTGTTCAAACACCTATAGATTCATAATCTCACCGGTTTTCCTGACGGCACTCTAAATGACTCGAAGAGTGTAGTTCTGAGAACTTGGTTGGAGATGGCCGAACCTATCAGATATCTTTCTTCTTTGCACTGTAGCGATTTTTTTGTTTATCTAATGATGCAAAAATTCAATTAAAAGTTGATGGTAAGTTAATTCAGGATATAAAGGGTTAATAGGGACAAAATTATGACTAAAGTAGTATTATAAGGTAGGTTATGTATATGTAGTTTTAATCTTAATTATAGTATCCGTACATAACATCACGAAGTGCATGTTCTGAAGATATTTACTGTGCCCCCTCCCCCGCAATACTTTAAGAAATATTTTTTTTTATTCCCTCTCCTCTAAAATCCCTTGGAAGAATGGTTCTTCCATACATCCTGTGTAGAAGGTCAATAAGTAGCCATAATCAATAAGTAGGTCAATAAGTAGGTTCCTAATATGGACACTTGCAAACATTTTTTGTTTTAATCATTGAAATTAAACCAGAAAAATTACAAGGTCGCTGATTTTAATAATGAAAGTCAACAGTCCAGGGATAGTGGTCATACATTTTTGGAGTCCTATGACGTGTACAAGGGGGTGAAAAAAATACATTTTCCTTAGGGTGTCCAGTCCATATTAGGTACAGGTACCTTATTCAGAGTTAACTTCGTCAGTGAATGAATTCAAATACGTGATTCTTTTATATTAATTCGTTTTTATCATTTTTTATTAGTTTTCTTACAAGTGCCACTTTCACCTATCGCATAACAACTACACACCTGATAGTCCCTTTCTTGCCAGAGTATACACCAAGGGGTAACCACTCCTCTTTCCATCCCATTCCCTCTCCTCCTTCTCCAACCCCTTCCCGTCCACATAATAGAGAACACAGGAGTATACTCCCGTGTTACACATAAAAAGGTGCGCTATCGGAAGTCCGAGAGAGGCATATTGTAGTGTTTTCCCACCGGTAGCCACCTGCAAGACCGCGGTGTAGGATGTGGGCAGCAACGGATGAGCGACTCCCGCAAAGGTCTTGACCCGCATCTGCGGTTGGATGACTCGCGCCAAGGTTATCGCCGGTAATCACCCACTAACACGTTGAACCGTCTGTCTTCAGAGCAAAAGTTCTTTGTTTTGTCCAGGGTCCCCCTTAACGTGTGTGTTTCCATTATCATCAGATGATGTTTGAAAGAAATCTATGTTGAAAACTTTAGGGGTATACTGAGCAGAGCATGTTGGCTTCGTAAAAAATGGTATGTCCTGGTATAATTAAGGGATATTTGCTCCTATACTCACTCCTCCACGAAACAACTCTACCTAAAATTTCTAAGAATCAGGCCCTTATAAAATTTTACTGCACTTTTTAAACTGCGTTCAAACAGTGGTTTTAAACACGAAGTAGTTAGCAGAATACTTAGCAAAAAATATCAACACATTCAAGGACATTTCTTACCCCGTATTATTACTCAGTTCACCGTGACAAAATTTATAAGATCATAATTCATTTACACGTTTAATAATATACGAGAAATTACCTTGTTTTAATACATTTATTTTAAGAACTGTATTATTTAATTATGTCGTCCCTCAATATAGGTATAGGGATTCTTTTCTCCTCTGTTTTTCTTGTTGAATGCACTTTCTGTTCCACTTTGTTTGAACTTACTTTAATCTTCAGTAGTATCTTTTCACCCTGTGAAAAAATTCCTTCTTTATTCAATTTTCTTTTAGCTACCCCCTAGATTTAATGTCCAGTGTCCAGGCATGCCCACTATGTCATGAACGATAAATTTATTAGAGATAGTATGTAAAGGATGAAAGTGAGGTAGGTCATCTAAGCTTAAAATTTTTTATAACGACCCCTTTGATTTTGCTATCAAATAGACATTTTACAAGTAGTACTATCATATGGACATAGCTGAGCTCTAACCAGTCACCTAGTTGAGTAGTGTTGATGATTATAATTGAGACATTTATTGACATTTATGTTGCCTCGTCTTCTCTTTACCATCTTCGGGACTTCATTTCAATTACTGACTAATATCTAGGATATCTCTCCAAGGGGAGAATTATTTTCTTCTGTGTTATTTTTTTGTCATTTAGAAACCTTGCTACCGCTTAATTTTAGATATTTTATTATCTTTTAGGTTATATCTTCATTCGTTCTTGATAATTTAGAGATTTTAATTGAAGAGAGGTATTTAGTTTTGCTCTTTTACTTACATGCTTACTACATTCATATAGGGGAAATGATCAAAGGCGCCTCCTGTTTCTGTATTATGTATGTATCACATAATGAATGATATTAAACTTGCGTAGTCTGTAATTAGTGATGAGTGTTTTAGTTTTCAATCTGGCGATTAATACGTCTGTCTTTCTGACAACTGTAATACCACTGACTAAGAAAACTACCCCTATGAACAGAAAAAAATCCAAAACTAATCTTAACTCAATTTTTTAAAATACGTATTTGAATCACACCACTTTCATCCCAACTAGCCCTCACAAAGCTTCTCCCAGGGTCAAGGAACCCTGCATCACTAATTGAGATGAATGCTTCATCCCTTCTCTCCTAAAGATCGGAACTCATCCTTTGAATTTCGCTATCAAACCCCTATAAATCATGCTTCAATTTACCACTGCATTCACGAAACTTCCGTCATCACAGTGTCCTGTCCAACTGTCGCGTGTTGCGTGGACCGTATGTTGATGTCGCGCAGGGGACAGGTCTCTGTCAGCTGATGGGGAGAACGAAAGCTAATTGAGAGGTGGTTGGCACAGGGATTTGGAAGTGACGTTTGTCGCGTGTGCTAGCTTCATTTGCTGGGCATGTTGAATGAGTATTGCGTTTGGAGGGGAATTAAATGTGGATGTGTTGGATGTAAGTGTTAAAAATAAAATAGAAGTGATTGCGATACCGTTAATCCTTATGTGTAATAAATACACTTCATTCAAAGCCCCAATAAAATTTTTAACTGCTCAAATTTTGAATTTTTGGTAATTTTATTAGCATTTTTTGAAAGTACAAGTAGGTTTGTGGTTTGAAGTTTTTAGTTGAGGTAATAAGAATAAGCTTTTAAGTTCTGATGGTTTAGAAATGTTTTTTGTATTTTTGAAATGAAACTATGGAAATAAATTAGGACACTCTTAAAGTGTGGGTGAAAATGGATATTTGAAACTATTAATTAATAAATAGAATGCAATACTGGTTAAGAGCCCCCCTAACGTGATAGAGAAAAATATAAGAGAGATTACCCAGTTTGGTTGCCAAAATATAATGCAGAAGTGAGTGACGATGCCGCAGTGAAGATGAAATCTATTTTTAAACGAACTTTACGATAGAAGCTTTTTTAATGAGTGTATTTCTGATTATTTTAATTTAGTACTAAAATACTTTTAATTGAAACATGTATATCTTATTACCTATTAAAGCTACCAGATCTTATTAGACTTAGGAGAAGCTTGTCTATTCTATAAAACCGTTAGAAGTTTGGGAAAATTTTAAAAACAATGAGCAACTGCCTGAATGAAAATATATTCCTTTCTTAAAATTATCATCATTGAAAGAGACGATGATAAATTAGTTAAAAATATACTTATCTCCTGTTTACATCCATGTTTTATCAGCGTTTTATCCGAATGTCTTGCTCTTGCATTTTTTAAAACTATTTAAAAACATTTCAGGATATCCAATACCAATCAATCATCGCCGATACATATTTCTCTAACAAAATGAAATTGGAGTATCTTATCTATATTCACCCGAACGGGGAATTCACTCAACGAACATTTTCTCAATTTTTTCTCTCCTTTTATCTCAAGTGTTGCAAATTGTCGTTCTTAACATTCATGTAAACAAGCATCCCAAAAGCTTCCTAAAGAGATAGGAGATATATATTTTTTCCTAGGAGAACCTCTCCTATTCAACTATTAAATTAAGAACGAACTTCAACTCTGGTGTAATCGAATTTTCTCAGCAAACACTCCCCCAAACTTGTTGGGGTAGAAGAACCAATCCGTCTTCCTTACTCTTCTTAGAGCTGAGCAATTTAATTTCGTGTTTTTATGCTTATTTCTCTCGTAATGAAAGTACAGGAATGCTGTTCTGGAAATTTTCATTTAAATAAGGATTTTCAAATTATGAATAAATCTTCATTTTAGCTTGAATTTATATTAGTAATTTTGATATTTTGTCATATATTCTGTCCTGAAAAGCATTAATTATTTTGCCGAAGAGTAATTTGGTAAAGTAATTTGGGGATGATTTTTTTCTTTTGGAAGTTTTTTAGAGTAAATAGGGTTTTTAGGCAAACAAATGTGATCCTAATGTTACGACCGCCCTCAATATTTATTGCAGGAGTAATAACATCTCAAGAAATATCTTACTTATGAGGAAATCGGTTAAAATGCAATTGTAAACCTTTAAACTGTCTTATTCTTTAAGGAACAATTTATTTAGTTGTATTCTGCACAGAAAGTTACTATAATTTATTATTAGGAATTTTACCTATATGTTTGCAAAATGTCTTATATGTTTTTTTGTACTTTTAATCAAGCAAACTTTTAACGGCCTTAGCCTTTTTCACCGTTGACATTCTTTAGGTTAGTTAACATGGAATGTAACATTTGATTGGTAGTTAACTAAGGAAAATAAGTTATAAACTCTCTAATCAGAGGCGCCGAAAAAGTATGATTCCAGGTTAATCATAGGTTAGGCGAATGGTCAATATGACCGTAATAAACCGTTTTTATATCAACTTCTGGAATAGTTTATCTAGTTTGCACTTATCATCAATAAAAACAAACCAAACGTTCTCAAGTGAAAAACGGAAAATATCTCCTAAACAATTCGTCACATCCATCTCTCCTCACAACGCTTTGGATGTCGTCCAATAACACGTCAAAACTCGGAATTCTCGTTCCCATATCTCCAAAACCTGCCACACGAGGAATCGGACCGAGCCATAAAGAGGACATCAAGAATTCTTTCTCCACCTGCCCTCGCATCTATACGCTCAACCCTTCTCCCGTGACACATCGGAATGTTTCTGTCATTCCGCCGAATATCGTCTGCACGACGGCTATTGCCACCGAGGGATACGTTTTCTGGAAAAGTTTTATGGCTGTCATATGCTTTAAATATTAATCTTACTGAGGGCATAACAGAAATAACAATTCCTTTAATTTTTCTCGAGAAGATCGGTTTATAAAAACAAACTAATTCCACAATAGATGGAAAAAGAAACACTTCAATGTAACTAGTACTCGTTTGTAACAATTATTTCGCAAGTAGTATTCTCTAATTTAGAGAGAAATAACATACAACTTTCGTTCAAAATATATATCTTGTCTTTTTAGAAAATGGAAATTTTAACAGTGTGTTCTGATTGTTTTCGATAAATTGTTACTAATTACTATATTGTTACTAATAAAATGCTAGAAAACAGATAATAACTCCAGATTTTATCTGTATTAATCTTTGAACAGACAGTGTTGGATACTTTTCTATGGAAACGATTGAAACATCCCCCCTTTTCCTTAAAGTTATGTCTGACTTAAAGTGAGATATTGAAAATCTTAACATCTTGGGAACTACATTCAAAGGGTTATTCCTTTATTATAATCATACCATACGCATCAGCTTTCATTTTAGTTAACATGATATTTCAGTAATGCTGCTGTTTACTGATTAAAAGTAAAGTCATAATACTATTATAATTTAATTTCATAATTAATCTTCCGTTTAGATGTATAAAGTCTTCCAAAAAGAAAAATAACCATATAAGTAAATGTGTTATCTTTTTTTCTTTCAAATAAACATGCAATTTTTAAATAATTTCGTTCACACATACTTGTTACGATATTTTGACCATAATTAAAACACATTTTTAAAATTAGACCGTTCAATTTTTAAATAATTTCGTCGGGGCGGGTAAAATCAATTATAACGGGATAGAATGGATATAAGGATTTAACAGTTTTATCTATAAAATTCATTGTTTTTTGGCATGGTGTGGTGATTTTTCTTGAGTCTCAATAAAAATCTCAGCACATCAAAATTTTTTTTAAATATAAATTGTTAGAATCCCTATAAAAATTTTTCCCCACTTGACCCTATTCGTTCTGGTATTTTGCTGGAACTCGGAAGACTCGTGCCAGTTGGTAGTTTGGCACGCTTTTGCATTCTACCTAGAGAGAAAAATCTATTTATTTTACATGCCACGGAATATCGTCTGCACGACTGCTATTGCCACCAAGACATACGTTTCCCGGAAAACTTTAACTGCAGTCGAAGTACATACTACTACTTTAAATATTAATCTCTCAGAAAAGGAATAGTAACAGAGTAATAACAATTCCTACTATTCCTCGAGACAATCTCCAGGATCATAGACCCCCTTGTACTCTCCCCTCCTAATGAGGGAAGGCTTCTTTTGTTCGAAGCAATTAGTACGTGTTCGGTCTTGTCGCTGTCAAACCGCAGGCAGTGGAAGTTGTAGTAATTATCCCTAGAAAAGCAAAGGGTTTTCGAATCGAAACGGATTCGTTCGCATTTTTAATTGAATCACGTGAGTGGAGGTATCTTTGATGGAGTGGAGTTGAGTAGTTCTTTCCTGGGAGAACACAATGAGAGGGGTGCGTGGAACAAAAGGAGGGTATAGCGGAGTTGTTTTGATTTACTAGATTTGGTTGTGGGGGATAATATATCCTTTTTAAAGGGGTTGTAATGGAAATCGTGTGGTATCAGTTTGAGATTTGTTCTCGTTTGCGTGATTGAGGGCTTATAGAGGGATGGAGCGCTTTTCTACATAATATGTTCTCTTTGTGTTCTATGGATATTTCATTCCTTTCCATGTTGGTAATTAATATTTAAATTTCCAGTTTGAGGAGAAACACAGAAACTATTACTATTTTGTTTAATGTGAGAGAAGTGTGATTTAACAAGTTTATATGCAATTTATGTATGATGGTGCTACTTTGTAAAAAGACTTGATAAATAAATTTCAATTATCGAGAATTTGTCAAGCATAGTCAATGTTCTACACTAGTTCACATTCATTTAAAAGTAACTGAACTATCATCTCAAATATTAAGAACATTGATTTTTTTACATGATAAGCCAAAGAAAGATGTTTTATATCCTTATTTATTTCCTTACTTTTTCCCATTTCTATTTCTCTTTAATAGTTATAAACCATTTCAACTCTATAAATCGAAAATTTGATAAAAGCATCTATCGTCTAGAAATATTGTTTTGCAAATCCACTCTCAATCCAATTGCTTAAACAATAAATTTAACATCAATAATTTAAAAATTCATTCCTTCCCCCTTTTAAAATTGGTAATTTGCTTTATTTGAGCACCTTTCCATTGTACTCAAAAATCAATCCAAATCCTACCGCATCCAACTCCTTAGTCTTGCTTGGCATAGAATGGCGATCCTACTTGTTCTATAGTAATCCAACAAACCAAGACAATCTCCTTGGGAGCACACAGCCGACACGCGTATCCCCCTCTCCATAAGTCCCCCCCACCTGTTTACAATTCACCTCACCCCCAAACCCCTTAATTCCCCTACAACTCTCCCTTTCCATCCCCGATCCCCCAACGTCACAAAACCCTACATCTCGAGGATCAACCAACTCGTCCCTCTTCTCCCGTTTTGTGCACACGGACTGCTACAATTTAATTCCTCAGCATCTTTTTCCCACAGTCGACGTCCGACCGGAAGAGGACCCCTTGTTTCCGGTAAAGAACCGGATGCGGAAGGACGGTGTGTGCCGTCAGGGGGAGCTTTTGTCTCGAAGGTGAGGGGGGGGGGTGAAGGTGTGTTGAGCTGAGTTTATCTTCTGGTTTGGAGACTGTGTTGTACATGATGGTTTTTTTATTGTCCCTTTTTTGTCTGTGCTGAATGAAGATTATGGTTTTGGTTTGTCTGTTGTTTCTTAGGGTGTAGTGGGTAGTAGACTCTCTCTGTGTCGACTCGAATGGGACTGAGAATAAGAGAGATGATAAGAAAAAGAAAATTATGAGATAGTCTGTCTTAGCAGAAACATTTTTTAAATAAGTTTTGCGCTCCCACGCCACAGGTCCGGGGTTCAAATCCCGGGCTGGGCAGGGTCCACTCAGCCTTTCATCCCTTCAGCGGATCGATAAACTGAGGACCAAGCATGCTTGGGAACTAAACACTGGGGGTCTCACGTTAGACTGTCCACCTAACTGGGACATTTGCCTAGCACCCCAGGCCCCACGGTCACGAAAACTAAGATGGGCATCGTAGGCCTTGGCCCACTAGGGCTGTTGCGCCGATGGTTTAGTTTAGTTTAATTATTCTAAGTTCTTTTCCCACACTACTAAGATAATTGTTTTAAAAGAATTTTTAATCTTAAATTTTTTTCTTCTTTTCAAAATTAAACGTTTTAAAATATTTTTTACTTGTAGTACTTAGTTTTTTGCTGGTTGAAGCAGGGACATAGTTGGAAGAAAGCTGTTTATTAGAGTACCTACTCTTAACCTACTCTACGCTTAAAATTACTTTAGAAAGAATAGCGACTATATATAATAGCTTTCCTCACTTGCTTTTCATTTTTTCATCCAAGTAGTATGTAACAAACATTAAAAATTCTCTTTACAGAAATTTTAAAAAAATATGTAGATTTTATACAGACGAGTGTCATTACTATAACTATTGTTAGGTTCAGTTTGGTAATTTAAGTACCAAATGGAACTCAGAGGAAACCAGAAAATATTGAGTTACTGACACTACTCTTTGAAACACGGGGTGTTCATTTCCCGGTATAAAATAACACTAAAAAATGGAAAAGGTCCAAAACCATCATGAGAGAAAGTCTGAGCATTACAGCAAGTCAAAGAGAGCAACCTCAAATTAAGGTTAAACTAAAATAGTTTAAATGTTTGAACAGGAGGCAGCTAGATGGATGTTCGTTTTCCCGCCATGCTAACTCTCTATTCGAAAAGAGGTCACTGAGTCCGGTAGGATTTCGAACCGAGAGGAAACGGGATGCGGAAATGAATATCCATCCACGCTCTTCCATGAATTCTTTGTGTATATCTCTTCAAGACCCTGATGAAAACATTCCTTTCCCCCTGTCTTCGTGCTCCACTTTGTGAATGTCAACCTTGCGTCTCTTGTTCCTTTTGAGAGATTCATGTAACAATTATGCATTGAGATGACAATCCGCATATATTGGAGATAATTTATTTATATACAATGAATATCCGTTTATTTATATTTCAACTATTCTTAATTTTAACCCTTTTTTTACTGACGGTACTTACAAGTAAAGACCTGGATTCTCTACCTTAAGTAGCGACATCACGCTCAATCGGCCGCCATTTTGGGGAGAACTCACTACTAGTCTGGATAGTCTAGCTCATAGTCCAGTAACCAGGTAGTAAAAAAGGGGCGTTTCAGGAAAAAAATACAGAAGTTTTTTTCTCAACGGTTTTATATGTTTTCGAGGGTGCTGAATCCGAATATCAACTTTGTTAACAAAATTTTGCATGGGAACATTGAAAAAAATCGAAAAAATCCTAAAATTTTACCCCTTTTTTTGGTTTTTTTCTTCTAGCACGTAAAGTATAGATTTCTCAGAGAAAAAGTCAGTACAAAAGTTAAAGTACTCTAAACAAGCTAAAAAAAGTCAATTACAGCATTTCTGTCAGACTAATAGTTTGGCCGCTAGAGCGCGCTGAAAGTCAGACAATTTCCGTCCCCGCGGTGGAAAATCCAAAAATTTTCACTTGCAGCTCGAAAAACCCATATATTTTAGAATATAGTACTATAAAAGCATACTTTAAAATGTTTTACACGTAAAAACCTTTCAAACTAACCTAATATTAATTGATTAAATGTTTTATTATTAAGAGTTTTCTCTGAAAGATCATATTCTGTAGCAACGTACAGTAATACAATCCATATTGTTAATCACAAAGAAAAAAATGCAGAAGTTATTATCTCATCGGTTTTATACATTTTCGAAGATGCTGAATCCGAATATCAACTTTGTTAACAAAATTTCGCATGGGAACATTGAAAAAAATCGAAAAAATCCTAAAATTTTACCCCTTTTTTTGGATTTTTCCTTCTAGCACGTAAAGTATAGATTTCTCAGAGAAAAAGTCAGTACAAAAGTTAAAGTACTCTAAACAAGCTAAAAAGAGTCAATCACAGAATTTCTGTCAGTCTAATAGTTTGGCCGCTAGAGCGCGCTGAAAATCAGACAATTTCCGCCCCGGCGGAGAAAAATCGGTTAAAAACGTACTTAACTGTTGTATACGACTTAATTAAATGCTATACTAAGAAATTCTGGACATTTTCTTGAAACCAAGAGTGGAGAAATTTGTTTTTCGAGTAGTTGGAAAGAATAAAAGTTTTTTCAGAGTCTAACAAGCTTCATGTTTTTGCATAATTTTAGATATGCGTATTATTCGTAAATATTATAAATCTTAAAAACCCAATTCAAAATCCCAAGTTAATGGGAGGTTCTATTCTTTTTGAAAAAATATTTCTGACCATAAATAAATATCTAAAAACAAAAACAACCCCATGTCCACCACTTCAGGCGAGGAGGCGGTGTCATTATCTCTGCGGGGGGTCTTTTGGAGTGTCCGTTTTCGGGTTTGGTCACCACTGATAAAGGACAATGGGCTTCCTCTTTGTCTGGACGTCGTTTGTTTGTTTTCGCAATCCTATTTAAAGATCCCATTTCAAAGGAACGCTGTCTTCAAACTCAAAGGCCATAAACTCACGGGGGTCCCATTTAATTACCCTTCTCGCCCTCTAGTGGGAAAAAGAATCAGCCTATGTCCGATATAGTCAGTTGTAGAATAGAATTAATTAATCCCTAAAACAATTCATTATATTTAAAAATATGTCTAGTGTAAACATACTTTGGTTTAATTTAATGCAATTCTAGATGAAAATTTTCTTCAATTATCTCAGGGTATTCCAATTCGAGAAGGTGAAAACGCTCTGCCAAATTTTCAAGGGAAGAAATATTGTACATTGTTATCATGAAACACATCATTTGCTACTATCATTTAGAAATGCATGGACTTTTAATACAATTAATTGTTTTTTAATCATTTTCTATTTCGTTATATCAGTTTTTGAATTGAGTAAAAAATATGTTTTGTAATTAGATTACTTATACTCTCTTACCTAAGCAATTCCCTTTCCACAGAAATCATTCAATAATAAAGCATTTATTTCAATTTCATTTAGTTTTATTTCATGTACAAAATTATTTAGTATGTTTTTATAGTACCCTAACCTAAAACATGAAGGTGTTTTAGGACCCTAGTTGATTCCATCTGGATTATTCATCTTTGGGAATAAATAGTCTTAAGTTTAGCGCGCCCTAGAGGCCAAACTATTAGTCTAACAGAAATTCTGTGATTGACTTTTTTAGCTTGTTTAGAGTACTTTAACTTTTGTACTGACTTTTTCTCTGAGAAATCTATACTTTACGTGCTAGAAGGCAAAATCCAAAAAAGGGGTAAAATTTTAGGATTTTTTTCGATTTTTTTCAATGTTCCCATGCGAAATTTTGTTAACAAAGTTGATATTCGGATTCAGCATCTTCGAAAATGTATAAAACCGATGAGATAACTTCTGCATTTTTTTCTTTGTGATTAACAATATGGATTGTATTACTGTACGTTGCTACACAAATATGAACTTTCAGAGAAAACCCTTAATAATAAAACATTTAATCAACTAATATTAGGTTAGTTTGAAAGATTTTTACGTGTAAAACATTTTAAAGTATGCTTTTATAGTACTATATTCTAAAATATATGGGTTTTTCGAGCTGCAAGTGAAAATTTTTGGATTTTCCACCGCGGGGACGAAAATTGTCTGACTTTCAGCGTGCTCTAGCGGCCAAACTATTAGTCTGACAGAAATGCTGTAATTGACTTTTTTTTAGCTTGTTTAGAGTACTTTAACTTTTGTATTGACTTTTTCTCTGAGAAATCTATACTTTACGTGCTAGAAGAAAAAAACCAAAAAAAGGGGTAAAATTTTAGGATTTTTTCGATTTTTTTCAATGTTCCCATGCGAAATTTTGTTAACAAAGTTGATATTCGGATTCAGCACCCTCGAAAACATATAAAACCGTTGAGAAAAAAACTTCTGTATTTTTTTCCTGAAAAAACTACCTAGTTACTGGACTATCAGGGGTTCTCAAACTTTTGAACATCGCGACCCACTTTTTAGAAACAAAATCTAACGCGACCCACTTCACCTTCATTAAGGTATCTCATGCCCTCAACATAATTTTAACTTCTTGACTGGGGGTGTGTTCACCAACTATTTTGTTACAACAATAAATTACTACAAACACGTATTATAGAAATTATATTTAAGAGAAATTAATTTTTTAGAAAATTAAAAGTAAATATTTGAATTTGAGAATAGTTTAATTGTGAGTTAACAATGATCCCACAATATAAAGGGGGTCTGGGGGTCCTCCCCCAGATAAAAATTTGAAATTTGACCCTTAAAAACAGGATTTTAACTTGTTTTTTTATTAATATGGAATAAATTGCAGTTGCATCATTTCCTAAGAAAATTCTTAAAATTTGCATTGCTCCCCACGGTGAGGATGGGGAGTCCTACATTTAGAAACAGTTATTTTTTTTTCAAATCTTATTTGAATAACCGACTAGTCTTGCATTATCGGCACATTACATTAAAGCGAGTGACACACGTGTATTTTTACTTAAATTAATTGTCTATTCCGTTCGACACCAAGTAGGGTAGATTTTCTTAAACCTCTCTTATTGCTCATATTTTTATTCTTTTCACTGTATGGTAATTTTATAAATTTCAAAAGTCAATAACACGTTTGTAAAAATTATAAAAAAGGTACTATATATTCAGAAAAATGAAAAATCTTGTCGCTACCCACCAAAAACTGACTGGCGACCCACCAGTGGGTCGCGACCCACAGTTTGAGAAACTCTGGTCTAGCTTATAGTCGCTAGTAGTGAGTTCTCCCCATAATGGCGGCCGATTGAGCGTGATGTCGCTACTTAAGGTAGAGTAATCAGGGCTTTACTTACAAGTACCACCAACTTTAAAATTACATAGAATAACCATCCTTATGAATATACTGTTGATACTTTGCAGGAACACTCTTTTATTTTTCTTCTTCCAGGGTAAAAGGAAGCACGGGTTCTGTGATGAGTGTTTTAGCGGAAAATGCGAATAGTTTAAAACTAAATTGGTGCTTTCAGCTGCCTTTTTGATCGGATTCCCATGACATGATCCCTCAAAAGTAGTTAAAGTCAAATGGAAAGTGTATTATTTTTAAGACTTAAAAATGCGATAGAAAGCCATAAGGTTTTTTTTGTATTGTGATAACATTTTAGCACTCAGTGTATTGACACAGTACTCAAAAATATCAATTTCATAAATTTCTTTAGCTGATTGAATTTTCCAAAGAGGATTATTTTATTTATGTTTATCGCTTAATTTTCAATTTAGTGTTAAAATAATATTTGCACGAAAAAAATTCCATTAAATCGGCAATGCAGTAGATAAAGGGTTAATGATGTGTAATGGGTGAATTTTTCGCCACTATAAATGTTTCTTAAGAATTTTCTTTCAAGCTGGTCTTTTGCCCATTGTAATTTCATGCTTTTTTAATCGTTATGTAATATATATGAAATATTTTTTTTATTTTGATCTTCGACATTTAAACCTGTTTTGAGTGGTAAAAAGTCGTCTAGAAAAATTTTTAATAATCGCGCACACGGAATCTAAATGAATTCCATACAGTCTAAATCAAATTTTTAAAAAAATTAAGGATGTAGTGGTGCACACATATTGAAAAAATCTCAGAAAAATTACTGAGTGTATTTTTTTGTTGTTATCGGGTTTTAATATCGTTTATTTATTTATGGTTTTTCAGTGGTTTATCAATAAAAAATAATATACGACCCAGAAAATCGTCATGTCAATCTGTACTTCTGTTGAGCAATTGGTTGTTGGAATTTTATCCATCTTCGTAAGAACGAAAATATTTTTGGGAGGAGCACATAGAGCAACTTATTTTTTTAGATTAGGAGAAATGGAATACAATTACGAGCACGTGAGTCAGATGTAATAAATCAAGTCATGCTGAGAAGCATTCCAATTGTGTGATTCAAGTTCTCAGAGGCCTATTCTTTTCTGGCTTTTTCATTTCGACTAGAAATCTATGATCAGAGTTAACCCAAGTTTTGTGCTTACACATTTAAAAATACACAGATAACCCGACTTTAACCCCTTCAGTAAAACAGTAAACAGTAAAAAGTATTGTTAAGTTTCAAAAGAATAGGCAATGTTAGGAAAACTCTTAGGTCTTTTAGGATTCTCTTATTTTTATTAATGTAAATATGTATGTGCAAATTGTAAGAATTCATTCATGATGCTTGGTTTGAACCATTGGTTTTAATGGATTGGTTTGTACTGGTGAAGGCAATCTTCAATCTTAAGGAAAGATAAGAGAAATTTGGTATTTTTAAAGAACTTTACTAGAAGAACAACTCCAGTAGATGCTACTTTTTGAACTGTGACTTTTCTTTGGAAAAAATGTCCACATAATTTTAAATTTAGAATGGTTTTATAATAAATGTGAGGATTCTCAACAATTTTATAATTGACATTTTTCCAGCTTTTCCATAATCGTTTTCGAGGTTAGAATGCTAGTTCCTATATGTTAGAATCCCGGGGCTATGCAACCTCCCTAGATTCTTATTTCCATCCCTATCTCGTATCTAAGCACTTTCGTTGGCTATTCGTCCACTCTCGGCCAGCTGACCAAGGATCGATTGACCGGTGTCCCTCTCGCTTAGCCCCTGGTTCGCTATTAATGCGTATCGCGTTCGCCGCTTTTGATAAATAGGAAATCGATTTGTCCCCATCCATCAATGGAGGGAAAGTCACACACCGGCAAGTGTTAATCCGTGTGATTAGTTTGGGGGTGGGGAGGATTTCCGGGGGGTGTGGGCAGACTTTGATGAAGGTCAGAAATGCCACTTTGAGGATGACCCCGTGTTTCTGTTGTCAGCTTATTTTAATTAAGCATAGTGTCGATGTAATCAAGATGCTTTAACTATTGGCTAAATCGATAGGTTTAGAAATCGAGTACTGACATGGATCGATTATTCAGGTTTTAACTAAATTATATATTGAATGTTTATGTTTGTACCTATATACGTATTTTAACTTTCACTTTTCAAGTCATGGCCGTATAAAGGGTAATTTGCCTCCATGTTCTGCGTAATATGGGGATTCCTAGAGAACCTGTATACGTAAGAGAGCCGACTACTCGGTATAGCGCGCTGATTGGTCAACAGCGTTTTCTGTTCACCGCAGATTTCCCTCCATTGAATTAGCATGGGAGCGAGATCAGCGGCATGATACAGTTTGGACATAATTGGAGATTTGGACAGTTTTAACTGCGCGCAAGGATGCGCAGAGACGCTTTTAAGCGAGTTGTCGCCTCTCTCTCGTATACAGGGTCTCTAGGGATTCCATGCGTTCTCGTAATAAGTAATATCATCACTGTGATGTTATTACTTATAATGAGAACACATTGAATCACCATGGAGGCAAATCACAAACATGGAGGCAAATCACTGGTTAAGGACTCCAATATCATTTATTAAAGACTAAAAAAATATACGTCAAGCACATCTTGGAGATTTGGCACCGACTTGGGATACTACATTTCCCCAGAGGGATAAGATCTTTGGGTGTAGTACGGATTTTATCTCCCTTTTGGGGATTCTCCACAGTGTAATTTGAACCTTCATCATTCAGCACCATAGGCACCCAGTGCAGTTTGGGTGGGCTCAAGCCCCCTCAATGTGATCCGAGAAGGGTCTGAGTCCACCCAATATTTTCAAGAATTGATTAAAAAAAATAAAGAAATGGTAAAATTTGAAAATATACTAGTGGAAGAAAATTTAAGGTCTTAAAAAAAGTTATTCTCCAAATATTTTAGCCCAGCCCACACTTGATAATTTCTTTAATTTGGCTCCTATATTTAGCCCTGTCTGTTGGTCATGGTTTTCTTTTTTTTTGTTTCGAACATGTGAACTAATTCAGGAGTGAAATTTTAAAAAGACTGACCTAAATTTTAGCTTGTGAGCTTTCATTTTTGCATAGCCTTATTCTTTATTTTGCGATTAACTTGCCATTCTTACGTAGATTGACATTACCACTCCCCATGTATAGACTTTCTTTTCATTAAAACCATAACAAAAAAAAGAGTGGTATCAAACATTAGACAAAAATCAATCGGGAAATATTTTTCCACCCAACCTGCTTTTCCAATTCCCAGGAGAGATTTGGAACACATCCGAGGCCTGTTGGAGACAGCGTTCTTTAGAAATTGACCAATAATTGCTTGTTGATGACCTTTTAGGTCGAAAAACAAACCAGTTTCTCCATGATACACTTTTCGATACTGTCTTCAGACAAACCGGACACATACCTCGTCGTTACAGCGTGATTTATTGAAAAGTGCTTTGCTTCTTCGCTGACGGGTCCATTATGATGTCAGGTAGATAGAGAAGTGAATTGTCAGTTGTTGATAGAGATAAAAGGTGCACTTACCTCCATGTGTCTTATTGAGAAATATCTACTGAAGCCATAAATGCGTATGTCTTAGAAAGAACTGAATAGAATAGTTTGGAGTGTTGATATTTTTTCCAATAGTATTTTAGATTCGACTGAAAATAATTTCTGTGTCTATTTGAAAACAGCATAATAATAGGGTTAGTGTTTTCCATAATGTTAAGATTTCTTCTTTAGTAATGTCGACAAGTTGTTAGACGTTTGATGTTTTGTTTAGACATATAATAATGTTGAAAATTACTTGAACCAATCATAGATTTTATGTGTTCTAAATATATAACAAACAGGGTTTATTGTGTCAAAATTATTATATATTGTTAGTAATTCTAATTATTTAACAGGGTTATTTGTGTCAAAAAAGGGGGTATACGTTATAAGAAATCCATCTTTGTGCCTCGATTTAGAGTTTTATTTTTCAAATGGTTAAATTTTTATGTATTTTACCGTTAATGGTACATAATTTGGTAATGTACGAAATACCTAGGTAAAGTATGAAATATTTCGTGCTTTATTTAAATTCGCATTTTACCTAGTCTGCACCATTACCGTTAGCATACTTCCTAAAATATTGATTATGGGATATGTAATACTTCGTCGTTACAGTAGTAGTTGTTAAAATTATTTCTGGCTTTATTAATATTGTTAGTTTTTCTATCTGAAGTATCTTACTTCTAAGGTTAAAATTTCTAGCAACGACTTTTTGAAAAAATGTTTTACATTCTTGTTTAAATTGATAAAAATATTATTGAATTGTATACCTATCATTTTAAACGACTTTTTTTAAAGACATACACACTTCAATTGATTCATACGAACATTTCATTTATTAAAAATGTAAACACATGAAATAATTAAATTCTAGGTTAGGTGCTTTACATTCTTGTTAAAACTGAGAAAAATATTACTGGATTGTATACCTGTCACTTTTGTTCGACTTTGAAGACATACTTCATTTGAATCACTTATTTAATACATTGCAGGTAGTTCCATAAACGGATATAATGGGTATTCACATTCAATATTCAAATATACCCCATGAAATTCTGAGATAACGCTGAACCCACTACACTACTACACTACTATATTCAGTTACTAACCATATCTCAAGAGAAATTAACCCAGAGCCTCTCCCCTGACAAACTCTAGTTTAATTACGATTCCCAAGTGTTAGATATTAAAGTTGAATGATGGTGTTTGCATCGTTACTAGGCACATTATACTATAGTTTATATGTTGGATGTAGTAGAACGGGTATCTCTTTAAGACAAGCCTTATCTGCTCTCACCATTACTCCGAGAGCAAGTAGTGCAATTACGTTCGTTGGGAAAATCGAAGAGGCCTCTTCAAGGGTTCGATCCGTTTCTTGAGGAGTTTCTGGTTTGAGGAGGTGAAGTCGGTGAAGTCAGGAATGTTGCTGTCGCAATCGAAGGAATACTTGTTTTCGGATGGTCAGTTTGATGTGTTGAAAAAACTGAGGATGGGATGTCAGGGATTTGCAAATTGGGGGTTATTTATGAGAACTTATTATCTCTTTTTTTCCTCTGGTGAAAGGTTTTTTTTTGATGTTTTTATGATTGTTTCACTATAAATGATGGGTGAATTATTGTTTGTTTTTATGTAATGTTGTTTAAAGGAATAAAATATTAAAAAGCACTGGCTGCACCTGTGACTTTTTGAGCTTCTAAGCATGGAAGAAAAGCATTGTCCAGTAGTTAATTTGAACCGAAAGATTGGATGCTATATATAGAATAAGATACCTATAATGTTTGACAATCTATTTTAGTGAAATCAAATTCTAAAAAAATTCTTTAAAACACTAATATGGATCTCACATGCATTTTACAAAACCACACGGCCATGTTCTCTGCTTCTTGAACAGCTGTTAACCAGCACTCAAATAAGGTTTCCGCCAATCAAACTTGGGCAAAAGCTAGTTTTCCTTCTTTTATTGCTGGTTAACCGCTGGTCAGTTAGCAGATAATATAATAAGAATAGGATAATTGAGTTTAAAAGTAAATTTCATTTAAATTAAGTTTTTTAAGTATATTATATTAGATTATTTGACACAATATCTATTTGGTAATGTTTGCTTGCAACGAAGAGTTTTTAAGTAAAAGTGAAGATATTAGCTATATTTTTTAGAGAAAGATATTACCATCATGATTCTTGCAATACGAGTAGATTTCTGTTCAGCAGCGTGCTACATGCAGTGATGATTGCCTATCCACCGCACATGAAATTTCATCAATCAAAAAGCGTAATAGGCACACAGACGTAACGCATTTCCCTTTAAATAAAAAAGTGATACATTCCCCCGGTTAAACAAAACCGACTCCGTGACAGATGTAGCAGCGCCGTCCGTTATTGCGATTCCTCCCGGGGGGTCCATTCCACCAGAGTTATGGACTCGAATAAACGTCAGCGGGCCATTCCGGCTAATGCATTCCCGGCCTTATTATTATTCGAACTGGGAGACAATTTCTCGAAATGGTGTGGAAAAATATTCGCTTCGACCCCCTTCTTTTCATAAGTAGCGGTGGTTTTCGGGCTAGATAACGTCGACGTCCGTAATGAGTCGGTTGCCGGACGCATCTGGGGACGTAATGCCTTTTTGATGCGGTGTGCCTGCCCGGGATTTTTTTTAAGTTCTCGTTAGGCTTGGGTTGGTGAAAAGTGTGTGCTGGTTTTTTAGACTTTTAAGTAGGGGAATGTCTTGAAAACCTCTCTCACTCGAAAATGTTGTCGGAGCATGTTGTGGTGTTGAGGTTTTGGGCGATCTCTCTTCAATGGTTGAGTTTTGTTGTAGTTCTTTTGTCTTGGAATCATCGTATTCTGCTCTTGTCCCTTTTACTTAGAGTCTAGAGCAGTGTTTCCCAACCTTTTTCGGTCCATTCCCCTACCAAAGCCTTTTCTAAATTTCCCATGCCTCCATGTCTTTTTTCCGAAAATCCTTCTTTGAAAGTAAATAAGACCAGGTGGTCCTTGGGGTAACCAGGAACCTAGGGTGAATTTCATTAAAAATTTTCAAATTGCCCCCCCCTAGAAAATCAGATTGCGCCCCACGTTCGGAAACACTGGTCTAGAGAGTTATCGATTAGTTTTCTGAATATAATCTTGTTTTCTGTATATATTGTTGTATAACTGCTTGGAAATATTTTTAATATTGTGTCTGATCTAAAGTTAGTTGAAGTTTAAAGAGAGGGAAAACCGTAGAGAACAAAAAACTAATATGAATTAATTAAAATCATCTGATTTTCTGAATTGGTTTTATTTGAAGAGTTTTGGTCTAACTAAATACAGCTTTTATACATCCCAACCAGATTCAGTGATTCAATTTTTTTCTTGTCATGAAGATGAAGATTGGTTACATATTTTTAATACACAAGTGAATATGACCCAAAAATATATTTTTCTGATTAGTGTTGGGACTTCCAGGTCTTACATTAATAAAGGAACATTCGTCCTTTTGTTTAAAATAGGAAGCTTATTAATATTTAATTTCAACTTTTCACTATCATTCAGGATCTGTTACACTAATAAAGTTCTTTAGTCCACAAGATTAGAAATGATACTTACATCACTTTAACTCTTCCAACAGCGAGAAAAGCAAAAGTGTTCCCTATTCCAACTCGAACTCCCACAAGAACAAATCCATAAACCTTAAATAAAGACCCCCCATTACTTAAGAAACCGACCCGGGAGTTTAAAACTCGGCTTTGCAAACGTAACAAACAAACAACAATGCTTTCTCAGAGTAGAAGGAGAATCATTTAAATTCAACTCGGCCTCGGTTGTTGCAGCAGAGAACTCTAACTAAAGGGCGAACTTCCTCGCACTCCCATTACTTTGAAATATTACCTTTAAAACTTCACTAAAATCTGAGGGAGAGAGGGCCTGCGTGTAATGAAATGCGCGTGACGCGTATGAATGGCAGACTGCCAAAAGCATTTGATTTCGTATATCTGCTGGAGAAGTTAGTTGCCCCTGTGCGTGAATAATCGATTAAGTCTGCTAATATACTTTTGAGGGAGTTGGTGCTGGAGGAGTTTTGGGAGGCGGGTTTCCCATGCAGCGATTCGAGTGATATGACCGGGGCGCGTATAATCATACTGTACTTTGATAGAGCCCCTTTTAAGTTTTCAACCGGTTGTCAGTCATTCCCTTTTTCGGCAGAAGGAAAAAATATTTTATTTTTCGGCTCTATGAAAGTACTGTATGCCTGTACGCGACCGATGCATCATGACGAAAACGGTTGAAAATTTCCCATCACTTCCCTCATAGATTTAGAATCTGGTCCTGTCATTGGTTCAAAGCGCTGTTACGTAGTAGTTACAGTACAGTTACGCCATCATTTATAGGGAAGTTTCGACCAGTCACGTCGCTTGAATTGCTGCATGTAAACCCGCCCGCCCTCAGGGTGGCTACTTTCGTGGGTAGTACTGCTGTTAATTGTTTTAAGTTGGCTGACTGGGTGTTGGTCAGATTGAATGGCCTTGAATAGGTTGTGTATGGGATGTTTAGGGGTAAGAAAAGGATTACATAAACTCGTAATTTAAAAATAACACACATGAAAAAATTAAATTAGGTTCAAGTGGATAATGTTTTAAATTTTTCATCCCATTTTAATTTCAGAATAACTTTGCTTCAAATTTAATTTTAATCAATAGGTAAACAGTGATTTAGTATAATAAGCGCATATTTATATTTAATAAGTACTGCTCAATGATTATTGTCAAGAATTTTAACCAGATAAACTTGATTGAAAAGCGCTTCTAAGAAACGTTCTGGAGCTTAGAAGCTTGATTACCCAATGAAAGTTCAAGATTGCCACCGCTGGCATCCTGTCGAAATCAAAGGGTAAAACTTATAAAAAGGGATTAAAATTAATTAAAATAATGAAGTAATTTTCTCTTTCAAATTATATTAGTAAAAAATGGAAAGTACTTAAAACTGTTATAAGAAATTTTCTACCTTAGAAACTTATTTCAAAATTACTTAACTCAGGGGGTTATTACAATGAACTAGGCCATCATATTTATTTAGAATGGAATAATGATTACGAATGCCAGTTTTTGGAACTTCAAATAATTAGCATAATTTCTCGGAAAGGCTAGGTTCTTAAACTTTTTGCAGGTGTTTCTCTTCAACGATGATGTTTTAAATGAATTACATCACAGCATGAAAAGATGTTACTAGGAAAAGCCCCTGTGATTCTCTTTTAACAAGTACCAAAGAGAATAAACATAAAAGAATCATAATCCCGGTGCGCTGCATTATTTTATACAGCAAGAAACATCTATCCTATATAAATGGCCCAACAAATAACTCATACCAGATGAACATGATAATAATCCATACTTAACAAAAGCCACCAAACAACAGCAACTGCTCTCTAACCCTCTATCATCTTTCTTCCCGGACACAGCAGAAACCGGATCCCAAATCCCTGGACGCGCATTCCCGGACTCGCCATATTGGCCTCCGGATCCCTTTTATTCCCCCTGTCCATTGGGCAAATCGAGGGCATTTCTATACCCGGGATTTGCACAGTGTACCCGATCAACAGTGCCATTTGTTGCCCTTGATGGGGGAGAAACCCCGTTTGTGGCGGTGTCCATATGTTCCGGTCATTTTGTTGGAAAAGAAGGAGGAGTGTTGGGGGTGCTGGTCGAATTGTCGTTGGGTTGTGTTGTTCTTTTGGGAGTTGCGGCGGTTTGCGGATTAGTGATTTGTTGGGAGTTTATTTCTCTGCTGGTTTCAATAAGTCTGATGGATTTGATGGATGTACTTAAGATGGAAAAGGGGTTACAGTTTATTAAATGCTATAAATTTTGGTAGCAAATCTGTAAAACAGGAAAATATCACAAACAGGAAGAAGAAGACGAAGCGACTAACATGTAGTCGGCAAAAGTCTCATAATGGTTTGTAACTTGTAACTTGTTGCTATGAATTTTTCAATGTTGTTAGTAATTTTCGAGTTAATTCATGGTTTAATCCTGGGTAACTCACCAAATCCGCCCAAGCTGTACACAGTCAGATTCCTGGAGTGAAGTACTTAAGAAAAAGCCCTGTAAACTGTGTCTACCGCACCCATAGTTTTCTAGAAAATTACGACTGAAACATGTATGACGTCGTATCGGGTTTAATACGCTAAAGCATGTGCTTATAGAAAACAAGTCCAAAGTTATTTGCATATGTCTGCTCTGCAGAATAAGATTGTAAAAATATCCACTGAACATAACGAGGTGGGCCTAGAAGGAAGTAATGAAGTTTTTATTAAATGTGATATCAAAGTTTTTAAAACAAATGCGAGTAGGAGAGTGATCACAATAGAATAATTCACTTTTGAATCACATTTAAATGTTTATAGCTTTTACAATAAACATTTAAATTATAAAACTGTTTCCTTACTTTACTTTGTGAAATACTAAACTATTTTTTGTTTTAAAACATACTAAGAACATAATTGGTATTTTGTATCATTTAACCAGCCCTTAACCTATTTAAAGTCTAACCTCACGCGATGAATTCTTACTTTACAAATACCTAAAATAATCAGCACACAGTTTGTTGCATATAAGATTGATAGAAAACCTTCAAAGCACTAATAACTCCATCCTATTTTAAATACTTTTTTATTTTCAAGAATATTTTCTCAGTCGGATATTACTTTTCTCTTTTAATCTTTTCCTCGAAGTAGAGAACGACTCGAGTACTAATTACAGTACGTTTTGAACTCTCAGTAGGGAAACAAGTTTTAATTAGGTAAGGAAAATCCAATAGTTCAGGAGGTCACGAACCTAAGGGGCAAAGATTTTATCCCAGGAAATAGAAGACAGCGAAAGACCTTTCTTTTTAATTAAACTGTTTAAGCCTAATGAAATCAATTATGAATGCTTGTGTAAAAGAAAAGAAACGAAAATTAGTTCTCTTAAATTAACGCACGTATCTGCTGACATTCGTTGTAAAAATGATTAAGTTTTGAAGAAATGTGTTCGTATTCTTAGTTTATTTTTTAAAATGGGTCTTTCGCTACGTTTAACAAATTACATTTTGTTCAAAAGTCAATTAAAAAAACCTTGAAAATTTAATAAAATCTTTCAAGGATTAAATATCTTAAACGTTTCAGACATTTGTAAACTTCAACGAAAACTTAGACATTCTATGAGATATGAATAAGATGTATCCTTAATCATTAAAATTAAATCGTCTTTTAAATGTTGGTTTTTTATACAAATAAGATTTTTTGAGTAACAGTTTATATAAAAGCTTTTGAATTAATATCTCTAACAAAACGTTAAATTTACGTAAAATCTCCAACTGCGATACTGCATATATCTGTTTTAACTATGAGAAAAACGAAATTAACCAAAAATCCCACTCTATTTACAAAAATTTCATTGTCAATTTAAAATATCCACATGAATATTCAAAATTGAAGTCTTTATAACATCTTTTAAACATTATTGAGGATACTTGGAATTTTCTTTCAAAAATGTACCTATACCTTAACTTATATGTCTTCCTTTTCCCCTTACGAAAAATAAAACCTGTTAAGATATCCGCCTCCTGCTAAAGTGGAAAATTTTAGACCCCTTGTAAACCACCACAGTCTTAAAATGGCAGCTCCAGAACATATTTTAGAGCCCTTTTGTGAAAATAGCGTTATAAACTCCACCAATAAAAAGGACTTTTTATAACTTTTGTCTCTGAAGTATAAGATAAATAGATGCTATGCACATTAAAGTAAGTTTCAATGGCTAATACAAACTACCATTTATGTGTTTAATCCTTCATTTAACAGGTTTTTGTAAATAGAGGTCTTACGAAACATGAAAAGAAGTCGTATAAGCACATTATTTCTAAGTGATTTTAAACTTTTGTTAAAATAAGAACCCTTAAAAGTTTTTAAACCTGTCATTCTTCCAAGGTTCAAAACTAAAGAAGAAGGGACTTTCTAATAAAATATTGTTGGTATGGAAGAATTAATAAGATATTTACCGAAGAAATTTATTATCCTTTGCATTTTTGGTTCTTCTTAAATTGGTAAAAAATTATCTGTATTTATCCCGTTGTATTAATCCCGTTTTTTCGAATGCAAATATCAATCTCTCTATCAGTTACTTTTTCTATCTTCATTAGTTTAATATTATACTCCATAGAAATTTATCTCTTACTTATATTATTGATTCAAGTTACTAGTTCCTGTCCGAAAATAGCCCATTTTCTCTTTAGCCATCTTTTACTGTTCGATTGCCTGGGGGGTCTAAAATTAGTGATATGAATAAATTGAACTGTTAAACTTTTGTTGTTTCTAATTTTAAATACCGTGTTTTCACGATGTGGCACATTTAAGAGATATTGGCTTAAAAACAGTTTTAGATGCTCATACTATTACTCTTAAAACTTTTAAACATCTTCTATATAATTCATATGATCTGTCGTACACGTTGAGACTTCCCAACAAAATCAGAAACAGTACCGACCCTATCTAAACTTGAACAAGAAGAGACCCACACACCCTATAGATAAGGACTCAAACAATTCACTCTCCCTTCAGAGCTCAATCTCAAGAACAAATCCCGGATTCAATCCCCACAAGTCATCTCCATACCCCCAGAATGTCCACTCTCTCTCCTTCCATCCACCCCTATTACCACCATAAATTCCAGCCCACCCTCCTTCCTCAGACGATAAAAACATGATTGTCATGGGGGGATAGAAATCATATTTTATTTCATTGTACCCCCGGGGAGGTCGCTGCAGTTGCTATGCAACGCCCACACCGGACTTAACAATATACAGAGGCTCCCTCAAGATACTAGATGTTTTGGATATCCTGCTGGGGTAAATGCCTCTCTTGCTGCAAGAGTTTGGGACATAAACCCCTGAGATGGTTGTTGGTAAGGGTGGGTATGATAAGGAATATGGTGGTTGGTCGGTGGATTATGTTTTAGGATATGGCAAAACTTCAGGCAACGTGGTCGGAAGTTTTATGCTATGCCCATAAGGGCTTATCCTTAGAAATTTTGTTCTTTGTATCAATCACTCTTGCTGGAATCATAAGGAGGTACAGGAGCCTTGTGGAGCTTTAGAGATTGTGATAGTTTGTAAGTTAATACAGAGGGTGTGTACAAAACAATTTGGTATAAAATAGTACCTAAACTAAAGGTTGATGATATTTTAGGTACTTTAACGAATGTAACTCAGTTGTATAGGTATGAATCATTCGATATCAAATGTAGACTTTTGCATCTAATTTGTTCATAAATTGGACTAACTGAACCTCTCGTCTTTGTGAAACATTCCCCCCTTTGTTGTAATTAAATAATTGAATTTAGTTTCCCTCTAGGGTTAACTTTATTATTCGTACCTTCTTAAAACGACATTTTCAAAACTGATCAGATTTGAAACTGGAATGTACTTATTGTTGAAAAAAAAAGCAGTTACTCAAAAATTATGCATTATATGATTTTTAAGCAAGTATGGGCATGGTAGTCATACTGTCGGTGACTGCCACACACTAGAGATCCTGTGTATACGAGAGAGGCGACAACCCGATATAGCTCGCTGATTGGTCAACAGCGTTTTCTGTTCACCGCAGATTTCCCTTCATTGAATTAGCATGAGAGCGAAATCAGCGGCATGATACAGTTTGGACAGAATTTGAGATTTAGACAGTTTTAACTGCAAGGATGCGCAGAGACGCTTTTAAGCGAGTTGTCTCTCTCTCGTATACAGGCTCTCTACCACACACTAGAGATCCTAGAGTTAGAAGAGAAGGGACAACAAGTTCGATCCAAAGTCCGATTTGTCCAAAGAGACTGCGCAATCGAAATTTCGTTTCATCAAATATTATCTACGCAGACTCAGTGCACAAATCGACTGTGGATCGATCTTGTTGTCACCTCTCTTCTACTTTAGGCTTTCTACCACACACTAAACTGGCATCATAGTACAATATTTCAGATTTGTTTTCATAACTTCTAAACATGGATTAAAAATAAGTATAATTTGAGTGGTGGGTGTGATTATTAAATTGCTTGAAACTAGGTATTCCTTGTATTTTAAAATTGAACATTAATTTTCAATAACATTTCTAACATACGAGTAAGTATAAATTATGTTCACAATAGCCTATTTATTATTCGCTCAAAATGATTTTTTTTTATTTTTTACTTACAATGCCGCTCTAAAAAGACATTTTATTACCGTCATCATCGTAATTATAATCCCATGTGATTTTATATTCTACAGATCCTAGGGTACAGAGCTTCTTATTTAAATTGAATCTATATGGAGGAACATTTTGTAGCAGTTTTTTACTAGTTGATTAATTTAATGCGTAATTTTTCGTTTCTTTTCCTTTATGGTATTTTTTGAAAAAATATGTTTTTTTCCAAACTAAATTTTAAGTTTTTGAAATAAATGATTCAACTGAATTGGAATTGAGCATCGTGTAAATCTTTACTTTCCCTGAAAAACAAACCGGGAGATTATTTTCAGAAAATAAATGGGAACACATCCCCTTTACAACCGGTTTTCTCACAGGGGTAGTTATGTCTAAAGGCCTTTGCAAACTCGTGTTTTCAAAACAACTCAGACCAAAATAGAATTCTTATCCAGAAAAATTTTTTATTCTGAGACGAAATAACGTTACAAATATGTAATCTAAAACTTTTTCATTTGTTCCTAAAAATAGCCATTTGGATGCTATGTAAGAGACTAAGAATGATTTGATAATAGAGAGCTTGTTTTTAAAAAATTAAATTTGATAGGTATATAAAGTTCGAACAATTGATCGGTTAAGTTCCTCCAAAACTTTAGCAATAAATTTTAGTTTTCTTTGCTGGTTTTTAAAAAGAGAACTTTTAACGCTTCAATAAAATTTTCTCTCAAAAGCTATTAACACTAAGTATATTCAATTACTAAGATCATGGTCGTAGTTGTAGGGTGTATAATACTTTTTAAGTATGTCTGGGTATGTATTGAATGTTCAAAATAAACTTTTTAGGGTAAAATTGAAGTACAAGTGTTTTTATTTTGGTAAAAACAATGTAAGAATTGTTAAACAAGCTTCAAAATTAACAACAATATCAACAAAAAAAATAATTAACAAGCTTTCAAATTATACAATAAAAACGTTAAATCATTAATATTTTCTTATTTTTTTGTTTTTCATTTCTCCTAGTTAAGTTTGTCTTCTCTTTGGGACCTCAAATGTACGTTTGTTATCCCACAAACTAGCACTCTGCAAAAGTATATGATAACTTTAAATATATAGATCGCCACAACATGTTAATAACTCAATTTTCCCAACTTCTCAGCAGAGGAGAAAACCTATATTACATGTATCTTTGTCGTTACCGCACTTTTGTAGACAAAGGGATTAAAAACTTATTACGCAGTTCCATCATTTTCTAGTCGATCCGACGTCAAATTACGAATGAAGATAGATGATTAACTCAAGATGCTCCAAAAATTGAGTTATTTCATTCATGTTGCGCCTTAAGCAAGGTGAAATCTTGCTCATCACCAATTTCTACCCCCATAGGAAACACAGAAGGGCGTCGTCGAAACAGGCGAAAAACCCCTACATCCCAATTTTTATCCACCTAAAAAAAGGAATATGATCTCAATTTCGAAACTACACCCAAACCAAACCACGCGAGGCTACCCACACCACCACAGCGTTCTCTTCACACACACTCCCTACCCATTCCTTAATCATTGCCGATGGAACGGCCTGTGGGCAGTCTCCTCTTCTATAACCCACCGTTTCTGCAAATTAATATATACTAGAGTGCCTTATACTTGGGGGTAGTTGGATGGACCACGCATCAGAGTTGGAGAATCGGTCGGCCCCGTTTTGATGGATGATTTGGTGCTTAGATTGAGATGAATGGGTGGAAGGTCTTGTGGGTTCTGAAGTGGTGTGCTTGAGAGGTGAAGTTCGTGGCTTGTTTAAGACTTTGGAGAACAGGTGGTTTTTGTCTGGTGGATAGGGTTGCTACAGGTGGCATGTCGTCTTGATGAACAGATTTGAGAAATAGGGGAGGGTCACTATTGTTTCATTACATTTGAGATTTCACAAAACCATCAATAGATTAATTAATTTCACTAAAGTATGCCGAGTTAAAACACCCTATTAAAGTATTTTTTTATTTTTAAATGCGTGGAAAACATCTAAAGCAGTGTTTCCCAACCTTTTTCGGTCCATTCCCCACCAAAGTCTTTCTAAATTATGCATGCCCCCCATGTCTTTCTTTTTTCAAAAATCCTTCTTAAAAAATAAATAAAACTTGGTGGTCCATGCCCTACCTGGGGGGCAACTTGATTAAAAATTTTCAAATTGCCCCCCTAGAAAATCATATTGCCCCCCGGTGGGGCGTGCGCCCCACGTTGGGAAACACTGATCTAAAGTGAATTCAGGGAATGCCCAAATATAAATAATTTTTATTAGAAATTATGTAAGAGTATTATGATTAAACCTTGTTGTTATCTGCCTCTTGCTTAGTTTACAGGTCTTTTCCCTTGTTTTTTATTGATAATGACTTAAGTCATGCATACAGTACACTGTTAAAAAATCCCGTAAAATTAACGGTTTTATACTGGCAGCTTGGGCTGGTTGTGCAAAACCGTAAAAACTACAAAGTAAATCAGTAACCACAACGGTTTTTTACCATTTTCATCCACTTTTTGTACAATCCAGTGTAGTTACGAATTCACTTGGTAATTTTTACAGTTTTGCACAACCAGCCCAAGCTGCCAGTATAAAACCGTTAATTTTTAACAGTGTAGTTTTAAATTTTAGTACCTGTCTCTTATTATATTATCATTTGTCATATTTAATGATAAAAATGTTTATTTTTCTTCTTATAATTTCGGAATAATGATATCGCTAATAATGATTCGGCTAATAATATCGTTCCTATATAAAAAAATTCCTATATAAGAAAGGGTTCTGTAGAAAACGGTGCGTGTGTCTTATAAAAGGCCCAATTCGTTATTTATGGCTCACTATTTCTTTCTCTTTACCACGTTTTTACTTAAAACTCACTCGATGTTACAATAATTTTTTTGTTTAAAAACATAGGTCACAAACCACACTAATTCTATTACAGCATCAATATTAACTAGGTAGTTCATTATCAATAACTAGGTAGGGTCTCATTTCGCAGATATCAATAAAATAATAATAATAATAATAATAATAATATAATCATTAAAGAGATTATTTTTGAGTGCGATATTCCGAAGAAGTTTTCCGAAATTTTAACTAAACAAATGCTATTGGCCATTATATGTCATTAGGCAACAAGCTCTCTGGTATTTCAGTTTTCGGATATTCTGTAACAACCTGACCCGTGAACCAAAATACCTCGAATACTATTATGTGCTTTTAAAAACACTTTGATTACACAAAATTTACTTTTTAAAAAACGCCAATGCCGGCAAATCAAACTCATTTCATGGTATGAAATTCCCGTTATTTGGAAACTAGCCTGACCTGAAGATTCCCTCCACATCTTCCCACCTCCGAATTCCATTGATATTTTCCGGTCTGCTGCGAAATAAAACACGCCTAAGTTTCGCAAATTGAAAATTTCCCACAAAAAACATAGATATGCACACACAACCCTCCTCACATAATTGAGATTCACGGTTCAATAGCGATCCAAAGAGTTCTTTCCAATTATGTATAACGAAATGGAAAATTCAATAACAGCTGTGGGGCACACATTCGGAGTGATTAGAATACCTGACTCCCCGTCTAAAGAAAAATACCTGCGAATTTGTCCGCCAAAAATAGATATTTAATGCTTTGGCGTCCATCCAAATGTGATATCGAAGAGATGCATGTGGTTTTTTACTTCCCGTTCCTGGCTTTTGCTGGTTCGTATTGTAGGGGGATTGAAGATTTTTTCGGCGATAGTGTTTCCTATTGTTGAAATGCGGGGCTTTAAAAATGGCAGCAAGGTGGGTTATTCGTGTGAGAAATTTTAAATCGTGGTAATGGGTAAATGATCGATCCGGACTGTGGGAGTTGTTTTGCCTTGTATGTTCTTTTTACCATTGCTTTAGTTGTCTGGACCAGGCTTAAAAGTTGCTGGAGGCCGAGTTTAAAATATTTTATAAATGTTTTTGGCTGTACGATTGACTGAGAGTACTCAGGAGCTTTCGTTTGATAACAGGGTATTTTTTTATCATATAGGTGTGTACCTTTTCTTCGGACTTTAAAACGAAGTGAATTATTGTTATGAAGTAATTTATACTAATAAGTACCAAATGATTTAAAAAGAAGAAAGATGATATTGTAATGATTTATCGATCAGATGATATTGTAAAAAGAATTATCCTTGCAATGTGATTTACAAATTTAAACGACAATTTTACAATCAGAGGTTTGACACCCAGTTAACCGTCGGTCAAGTTAGCAGTAAATAATTACGGCTGTAGAAAGTCTATAATAAGTTCCTGAAACACTTTCTCCATAAGAGCAACACTGACATCAGACAAAACAGTTTCACTTACTCAATATAGTAAGTTCGGTGGAACTATGTCCCTGTCATTATGAGCAGCTCATACAGAATCTTTATTTGTGACTCTCTACATCAAGATGCGTATTTCAAGAAACTAAAAAAACCTTATTTTTCTAACCTTTGTAAAAGAAGATGTTATTAAGATTTGAATCTCGCGAGAGATATAAAAATTAGGTATTTCCGAAGAAACCAAAAACTATTACCCTCCCTCGATCCATTAATAATGATTTTAATATATTACTTTTGATTATTTTTATTAAACATTAAAGAAATCACTAAAAAGATCCGCTTTTCCCTGAAGACCAAAAAAGACCACGCTTTCTTCCTAGCTCTTCAGCAGACACCTGGTCAGGTTAACGACATTGCCGAGACGCTGTCTTTTTTTTCGGTCACTCAACCACCTTTTTACTTTCTGCCGAATCAACATCATCCCCGAAGGCTGGAAAACTGGACACTGCTACATTGGTCTACGTGTTCGGACTCCGAACTTCCCTGAAAAACTTCGTTGAAAAATGATACTTGCGCTTAAAAAGAAGAGGTTATGTCATACGTCATAGATGCTTTATGATGTTGGAATTCTTAATTTCCACGATAAGTATAGAATTTCAAGGTATACGGTGGATGATATCATCAGCTACGTAGAAAGTAATTATCGTCAAAAGAACAGGATTGTAGTTTTTCTATTGATTGAAAATGCTATGAACCTTTTGGTTTTTCCTTCCTTGTTGACTATAAAGACGGTTTGTAAAAATATAGGAAGTCGTTTTAAATCTGAAAATGAATTTTAGGTATTTTTAGTTTCTATAAATAGGAACTGATTAATTCAACATGATGTAAGCTGGCAAAGCCTTGAAAAACGAAGCTATCCAAAACCATAGTAGCACAGATCAAACCAAATACGTCAAGATTTTGTTGCAACTAGAAGTGAACGAACTAGAAGTAAACGAAATTTGTCCATAATTGACGAAAATTGGACTGAAAATTAAAACTCCCTATTGTAAAAAAAAATAATTTTTAGTGAATTTATTTTGTAATGAAGTAAAAATAGCCGATTTTTTCAAAGTTCGAAGAATTTTTAAAAATAGAAATTACATCACAAACTTTTAGAAAAAAATTATTAATAATTTTATACATACCTTCGTTATTAATGGAAAAAATTATAAGCATGTACTATCTTAATTTACTGATAGTGAAAAAAATATTTAAATTTTTTTCCTTAAATGGGAGCTTTGGCGCTTAATGGGTTGTCAAGAACTCTGAAAGGTTGACATAGTTGAATGCATAAAATGCATACTTAAAAAGAATCCTCTAACAATATTTTAATAGTATGTCCTTGAGGTAAGAGTGAATATATTTGACAGTAGTAACCAAAATAATTTGGTGGTGGGATAGTTAAAACTATGAAAGAGGTCTCGAAATCGGTCTTTAACGCTCTTCCTAAACCCATTCTGGTCAATCAAAAATCCTTTAACGACGTCTTTCGAAGCGTGTGCCACACAACTGTCCACTCTGCGACAATTAATAACACGGCAGTAATGACATTCAGCACTTTCATCTGCCATAGACGCAATTACCCAAAGCAATTAACGCTCATTTCGTAATTAAAGAGAACGCGGCTCGCTGAGTGGTTGGAATGATTCAGATGAAGGTTTCTTTGGGGCGCAGATTAAAGAGTTATTTGGCGATCTGCGCATGTGCTTGTCAAATGAGGATCACTGTTTATAGCCCCTTTTCGTGTGAATTTCAATGAGATCATTGTAATTGCTGAGCGATATTGTGGGAACACCGGTTGTATGGCGAATTCGTAATAACCATCGAAAGGTTTGTAGTTGGCCTTAATGATGTTGTTTATAGTTGAATAATTCGTTTCATGAACTCTAAACGGATATTTTATTTGATGATTGTTAAAGGGAATTAAGTTATGAATGTTGTGTTACAATATACAATTTTCTGCATACATATCATAAATTTTTTATCATAAATTTCTATCAAAATCTAATTCAGTGGATAATGCTCACGTTTGTTATATCGAGATTCCTAAGAGCAATAGCGTCAAATGTCCAAAAATATTTTCCCGCTTTTGACGTGTTTTATCATTTTAAATGTGTTTTAAGTCCAATTGAGAGATAGATTGCGTATTAAAGGAAAAGTTTCAACACTTTCAGTCATTTATTAAACAAACTTCAGTTTTTAAATAATTATTTAGGCACTTGACACTTAATTTTACTGAAATACGAGATATAGAAAAACGATTTGCTTAAATTGGTAACTAATATGCATTAAGTTTTCCATCGAACTTAGTTTTCCGTTGTTCTTAAGTCATCAGTAATTTAAAACCTTATTTTTACATATAACACATAATTTTTTATTTTCAAATCAAATCTTTATTTAACAACAAAAAGAAATATACAAAAAATATGTGATACGAAAAGGGGAAATAAAAGAATGATGGAATGATGAGAAACAATGATTTTAAACAAAACTTTGATAAACAACCAAAATTGGAAAACAAAATTATACTAATATAGAAAATTTGGATCTTGATGATTTCAAAATGTACCCTTATTTGCTGTCAGTTTTTATCGTTAGCAGGATAGTTCTATGTCCAGTGACAAACATTTCAGTTAAAAAAACAGTGCAAAACAGGCGTTTTTGTGCTTTCTGGGTGTCAACAACGTGAAGTACAAACATCCCAAGAATTTCACAATAATAATAGTTACCGAAAGGGAAATTGAAGAATTCACGATTATGTATCTGTCCCGCTCTGCTTACCTTGCTGTGACTGACGTTTAGAACTAGACCGGAACAAGAGTTTGAAAGGAATTTCAAATCATTCCCACCTTGATCTAATATTCATACACAAGGTCACTCATGATACAATACACTTTCAATGGAGGATATAGAGACCATCTCTTATCCAATGTTGATGCTAATATTTTTAGTACAAAAGGATGAGTGTACATAAAAATTTCCATCTCTTTTAGAAGATTACAGGTTTAATTCATAACTGAATTCAATTTATGCTTTAATTCTTTCTTTGTTGGAATTATTGTTATTGAAAGATTGTACCCTTATTTCAACTGTAAATTTTATTCAATACCCGTAGGAGCACACCTCATACCAAATATTTTAAGTTTACTTAACTGCAACCAGAAGTAAACCAAATTTGGCTATGCACATGACGAAAATTGGACGAATCTTGAGCGTTTGTGTTGCTTGGGACAGTATGATATGAACCGAAGTCCGTTCAAAAATCTCGAGATGTGCAAAACCGAGGATAATTTGTTTTATTTAAACACATATTTAAACATATACAAATAGATAAAAAGAAACAATTAGAGATATAAAAAGGAACCATTGTTGAAATTTTGATTTTTTCTAAATAAGTTTGGCTTTGGGTACAAAATTCGTAATATACACTCAGTAAAAAAGATAATAAAACAAAATAAGTAGTTTTTCCTTTAATTTCTAAGTGAAACCACCCACACTTCTTTAAATATCTACGAAACTTCAAATTCTAACTGATGCAATCATCCCATTCAAACTTTCCCAGATCAAGCCAATTAATTCACCTCAAAAATCCCATTTCCAACGAAAGTGGCCCCTAGTCCTTCAATTACCTCTTGATGCCTTCTCCAAACAGTTGGTTAGTTCAGAATTCAAAATGCCGGTCATTTGCATTTGAAAGAAGCCCAGGAACGGCGACTTCTCAACAAAGCAATCTGGAGCACAAATGCCCACGCAAATCGTCTGAGCTCTATATCTGATGCCATCGGGAGAAAGATAAGTTGCGTCGCGTGGGTATGTGACACCTCAACAGTACGGATTGTATGTTTGGAATACAAATTTCTCGTTTTACCCAGTAAACGAGTTTCGTGCTTGCTCATTCTTTCTTTTCTCTTTCATGGTCGCAAACCAAACGTTGGTTCTTTTCATGAAGAACTAGTGTCATTTTCAGCCGCGGTATTAAATCTGACTCGTTGAGTTCCCCTTTTTCAATTTAGAGAAATGAAATATTATTGTATTATTGTTATTTAAAAACTTCTTTAAATGAGTAATGTTTTTTTTTTGTACTGATAAAGGGGCTCAAACATTTTTTAAAATCTTTGAAGCATGTTCGCTTAAAAATAAAAGAAAGTTGAAGGATAAAATGATGAAAATTAAGCTGCTAAAACCCCTTACAGAGATATTCCACGGAGTCAGAAATGTTTTTTAATTTCTCAGATGGAATTATTTTTACAATCATACTCTATAAAAATATTTTTAACAGTAACATATTTCCCCGGGATCATTATTGTAACATTTATTCTTTTATAAATAACAAAACCTGCATTTTCTTTATTCTTAAATGCAAGTGGGTAAAGTAATTGGTTAAAGAAAAAGAGGAACAAAGTTAATGCAATTAGTTTTAAGAAATAAAGAAACTTCGTTCTTCTATGCTGTGTGAAAAAGATGAAGATTTAATAATTAACATGTGTGTGAGGGTAGCTGTCATCCAATTAAATTTGTTCTATTTTTAACTTACGAAATTTTTTTATGTTTTGATTTTAATTTAGATAACCTTTTTTCATTTGCCCCCAAATTCTTTTTTAAATCATTTCAAAACATATCGAAATTACAACTTTAATATTGAAAAGCAAAAACTAATTTTTAGAATTTTACAGTTGTATTTATTTTTAAATAATTAGTTTGGGAAACATTATTTTCAATTAAAAGTTAGAGTATAAACTTCAAAAATGGATTTTGGTAGGAGTTTTGGGTTTAGTTTTAATATTGCATAATTCGTTGATAAAAATAACCTTACTAAATTAAACTAGTCCTCTTTACTTTTCCTTACTTCTCCTGTTTCCATTCCCTATTCTCCTATTCTATTCTTCTTTATTCTTTCTATTCAAGGTAGAATAAAACGAATAAATTTAACAGTAAAATGAAACCTAAAACAACCTTAAAGCGTTCAATCATCCTCCAAACAACAACCATTTCAACACGCAACGCAACAAACCCCCCTCCGCCAACGCCTTTTCAACAACAAACCAACCAACAGAAAACATCACGACCTCCCGTTTAGCAGCACAAAACGATAAATTCCTCACGACCATAATGAAACTAAAAATGACAAAGTGCATTCTACTCCCCACAGCTTAAACGGCATCGTTAAAACCCCTACGAGGCTCCCCCATCAAACTCCCCGGTGTCGTTGGAATAATTTAATTTCGGGGACCTGGACCCTAGGAGCGTAATGAAATCCCCCGGCTACCCGCCATTAATTCTACAATTTTATTATCGGGGGGAGTCATAAACCTACCTCACTTTAACTGTGCCCGCGACCGGTAATAACTCGGCGATAACCTGGTTACGCTGCCTAATCTCTTGAAACAAAGTGGTCCGATTTTTCGCGTTATGCGGAAGGTTGGTGGAGTTTTCGGGTTTAGGTGTTGCTTGTGCTGGGTAATTCCACGGATAAACTGACTGACATTTACAAAGAAAAACACTAAGATATTATTTTGTAATTTACTTCCCACAAAAATAAATTTTTAAAAAATATTTTCCACAACTTTTTTGCTTTCTTGTTAGCTAAATCTAATGGCCTAGTTAAATTTTCAAAATGTGTTTTATTTATCTTTGAAAATTTTTTAAACAACATGGTTATCGGTATGCAACCTCAGTCAGTCAGTTATCATGTTGTTAACTTTTGTAATTGGGGATTATGTAACAGTACCTTTAGTTAATAGATTGTTATTGTTTATGCTTAGTTGCTATATATATTTTTCACCTTTTTATTTTCTGATACCTGTTTTTTTTATTTTACTAATTAATAAAAATAAATAAAGTTTATAAGCATATACTAAATGTTTTAATTAGTATTTAAATGTTGACTTATAATTTTCTTTTTTTTTCTAGGTAAGTTCATACAAGAATTTTTATTTAGTTTTTCTGCCAATACAATTACATCTATGAGAGTGCCGGACTCAAAATAAGATTATCGTAAGTAACCTATATTCGAAAGAGTAGTAAAAAAGTAGTATATTTCTGAAATATGTGTTCTTTTTTCCGTTGAACTTCGGGGTTCTTAAATTTTTTAAATATATCAAACAACTATAAAGGTTTTTCTAATCATTTTTACTTCAAATATTGTTAAACTCTTCCGTGTATTTTCAATTATTGATACAAAACGCATTTTACTGATAGAAATATTTCGAATTTTTAATGTTTATTGTGTCAAAGTTAAAACGTAGAATACTAAGTGTATTTCAACAGAAATAATAAGGGAAACCAAAATATTTTTTTGTTCACCTCCCTAAGAATAATTTAGTTTTACATATGTATTTTTTATTATATTTTTATCTGAACATAACGTGTTCTTTAAATTAAAAACTTCCCAGCAAAAAAAATCAGCTAAATGTCTTCTAAAAAGTGAAGGGAATTCGGACACTTAGTCTGAAGTTTTCTGTAGAAACTCTGCAGAGTTTTTTATAATACCGCTGAAATGCCTATAGAATGTATTTAAAACTGCTGTAAAAAACTCCAGACTTACGTGCTGAAGTCCTATTGCTACAAAATAACTACAGACTTCTTTGAGAAAACTGCACTTTTGGCGCTTTTATAAAGGAATTTTGGACACGTTTTTTTTGCTGGGTGACTAGTAATGATTACTTTAAAATAAGAATTGTTAATTTGGATGCTTAAAAATTCCCTATGATAATGATTGAAATAATACAACACCAAATCTAATAATACAACACACTTTTTGAGATCTAAAGCTACTTATAAAAAGTAATCAATCAACCCAAATAATTACTAACGAAGCTTCTGAAAAAAAAATGCAATACACTTCCCTATATATTTACACAACCTAAAAATAGTAGCACATCCTTAATTGTATTCATAACATTCGAGATGACTAGCCATATTTTTCATCTCCAGTCCACGCGGTTAATCTTTTCAATTACCAAAATTACCCCAGCCCGGTTTCCTTAAATTAAATCCATCACACACACACAAGCGGTGAAAAACCATCTCTCTCCCTGGTACTCTTAATCAGAACCTTTCCCACCATATTTCTAATTAGATTAAATGAAACTTCGCAAATTAATGCGTTACTAATTATCCAGGAATAATTTTTGAAACGATTTTTATATTTGGAGAGGTGGAAATTAAGAAGCAAAGTTGTAATTACTTTTCTCTGTGTTTCTCAAACTGTATGGAGGGAAGAATTAAAAGTTTCCATGTGGATCCTGGTTGGTTGGATTATCTCATCTTTTTTTATTGCGATGATCCTTTTAATGATCAATTTATCTCTGCGATGATGAGTGGCTGTTTTGTGTTGTTAATTATTCTGGTTCTTTTGTTCTGTGTGTTTTGGGTGAAGTAAAAGTGAATGTGAAACTTGATATCGTTGGCGCAGCTTGGAGCTTGAATACTTTGATAAATTGAAGATAAAAAGGAATTGTTGCGCTGTTTAATCATTAGGGACAGCTGAATCCTTTAGGATTGGTTATTTTTCAAGTGAACAATTTATCATTTTTAGTAAATAAACTTGATTTAATTTATTTTTACAACTTTAAGTATCTGGAGATTTTTCTCCCAATAATTGATTTACTGTCATAATCTTTTCTTCTTTGGAATTGTAGATACTATTTTTTTTCTTTTGAGAACAAAGTAAACATATTTTATTCTGAATAGTTTTTCAAACTGTTATTTCATGCATTTAATTTCACTAAAAGTTAATTAGTTCACTTTCTACAGATGTAGAATTAATAATGAAAGAAAGGCAGAGCTCTTTGAATAGACGGATATTTGGTTCTGTTTGAATTTCACTAGGTAATTTATTAAAACACACGACGGAGAGATATTGGAAATTATTTTTATATATATTTCTTTATGTGGGGTACGTACTAGATAGTAGTTTTGCCTGCGTAGATCATGTGATCTCATAGAATTAACACTGGCTCCCATAGGAAATTTCTGTAGGAATACTAGACAATTTAAAATAAATAGCTGATTGACATTTAAAAGGATAACATCTGGAAGAAATCGTAGAAATTTATTTTGTAAGTTAACTAATGGTTTAATGTTAATGTTATAATCACCACCCCATACTAAAATTCCGTATTCAATTCGTGATTTTACCCATGCAAAATATAATTTCAGAAGTAGGTCGATGTTTATATATTTCTTTAAATGGTATAATTTAAGTAGGATAAATCTGAGTTTCTTCACAATCGAATTTACATGGTCTTTAAATTTCCAATTATGATTAAAAATAATGCATAGGTATTTAAACGATTGGATCTTATTTATTTGATGATCATTACAGGCTGTGCTATTGCAATTGCAAAAATATAGTCTCAAATTTATTTCAGATTTATTCACTAAACTGAATAGAGTGTAATTAGTTTTCTCAACATTAATCTTTAATTCATTACACAAAAACCAATGATATATAATAGCCAAATCCCGATTAATAATATTTTCTAGCATCTCATATGTATTTGCAGAATACAAGATTATAGTGTCGTCAGCAAAAGTAATAATTTTTCCTAATATTTTTAATTGGCAGAAGTCATTAATGTAAATATTAAATAGAAGTGGACCAAGTCTAGATCCTTGCGGTACCCCTTTTTTTGCGGAAATAAATTGACTGTATAAATTATTTAACTTAACACAATGCTTTCGCTGTAGTATAAAAGATTGCAACCAATTTAAACAGTTTCCCCGAATGCCAGCTGCATTTAATTTATACAGAAGTATCTCATGATTTACTCTGTCAAAAGCTTTACTAATATCCAAAGATATTACAGCAGTTTTTATTAAATTATTATTAAGACAATTTGTTATGGAAAACTAATCAGTTAAAATGTATCGTTCTATCAATTAAAATTATAGCAATTTGGTGACACGTATATTTGAACATATTTTATCTGTAATACTCCTTGGCTATATTTAAAAGCACAGTTAACGAAATTAAACCATCTTTAACACGATATTTCTTCTACTTATTTCGTTTTCCAGATCTTTATACTGCTTAGGAATTGTGTTCATTATCTTAAAACTCTTTTGATATATACTGAATATGGAGATATTTTTACAACTGAAAACAATTTATTTGAATCTTAACCTAAAGAGCCTAAGGGCCGTATTCAGAAACTTTAACACGAGATGGAAACGAGATGAGAACGAGATGGAAACGAGAACGTTATGGAAACGATGAATTTGAAACGATATTTTCCCGAAACACTAACGGGAGTTTCCGATCCTTTCCCTCATTGGATAAAATCTCCTACGTCACCAAGCAGACCAAGACGAGATTTTTTTTTCAGCCAATCAGAGTCAGCTAAATTTCTCGCTTTTGAAGAGACGGGTGCTCTTGAACGACCATTTCCAATTTATCGTTTCGTGATCGTTACGTGATATTTTACAACGTTTCCATCTCGTTCTCATCTCGTTTCCATCTCGTGTTAAAGTTTCTGAATACGGCCCTAAAACCTTTCCTGAAGGAGAATTTATTACAATTTCGCAGTAGGAGAAGTACGTTTAAAAAGTAGTTCTCTGTAATAACTTTCACTAGTACAAAATCCCAAAATGACCAAACACAATCAAAAATGAGCGATTACTCGCCATAGTACATCGCACCACTATCTCTTTTTATCCCACATCGTATTTTCTCGCTTGAGCACTCCTCAACCGAGCAATTCCTCTAATAAATAACAGATACCCCATTCCTCACGAGACGTCCCCACAAAACAAACAAGGGATCCACTCAGGAACTTCGCCCCTTTTTTTTCAGTCTTTCTTTTTTTTTGAGAGGGGGGAGGGCTTCTTAATTTTCCTCTCGACACCCAGAGGAGAGGAGGGGGGGTCGCATTTGTCACTTTTCGAGCTTATTAAGCATCCCCCTGGGATCGTTGTGAGATATTAGTGTTTGCTTTCTTCGTCCCGTAAATCCGGAGAAATTAGTTTTTCTTCGAGAAAAGGGTTGGGAGTGTGAGTTGAAATAATTAATCTTGTTGAGGTGAAATGTATGGGTGTGAGGGAGGGACAACGAGATTGGTTTGGGCGTTGTACTGGGAATTTTCGTATGTAAATGAAATTGTATGTTTAAATTTATTTCCGTATTTTTAAACGGGGAAAAAATCTTATCTAGCCAATATTTTTATTTTTTATACTCTTATTCATTTAGAATTGGCGCTTGAGAAATAGGGCTTTCCCCCACGCTAGAAGCGTAACCATAGTTTCGCTCTTCGAGCAGCCAATAGTAAGCCTTCTTCGTCACTTTGAATTGAATAGTTGCTATAACTACCCGATCGGTGGTGGGGGAAGGAAATACTTTCAAGCGCCAGTTCAAAATGAACAGAGTGTAGTTAGTAATTTTATGTATTTCTCTCGTAATATCCATATAAAAATAATAAAATTGAAGAGAGAAACTTGACGGTATTTTTAAATTGTGTAAAAATTTTACTAAAAGTTTACAAATTACAATCGTTTTAATTACTTTTTTCATTAAAATTTTGACGTCTTTAGTCATATTTACATCTGTAAGAACATGCATTTATATGAATATTAACAGCTTTGTGAATAGTTACATTTGTAAAAGTGAATTGTGTAAAAACTATAGCTTTCTCATTTATATGTATATTTGAAAATAAATTCAATAGAGATAGAATGAGGTGTATTATGAAAGTTCTTTGGTGGTGATCCATTGGGTTTAAAACCCTGAAAAATACTGATACTCAAACGATTTTTTTATTTCATGCAATCAAAAATTGTACAGATAAAAAGATAATTCTTAAGTATACATTAACCTTTTAAAATTGGTTTTACCTAAAAGAGACAATTAAACTAAATAAATCATCCCTATTTTCCGCATTACCATGCTAAAACCGCGAATAAGAAATTAAAGGAATGAAAGTTAATTACGTAATGCCCAATAATGCTGGTTCGTACTTAAATGCTTCCGCAGATAAGCTAAGGGAATTGCATTAAGAATAAAATTCAGGATAGAGACGATATCACGCATTTCATATGCAAACCAGTGCATTAGACTCTTCAACAGCAGTTTGCATCCTGAATGCTTAGCTGATCCAGCAAACTCGTCCCCTAACAAACTTTTTATCACTTCTCCGGCACAAAATTATCTTCCGATCGGAATTTTGAAGCTCTGGCTCAATCTCCCATCGACAACCCTACTCCCGGAAGGCTATCAGAAAAGTAACCCCCCCTTATACGATAAAACTCCTAACTAGCCCCCTAAAACTGCCCATCATCCGGGTGGGAGGCATTAACTGATGAGCCCGTCCATTTTCGGACACACCAACAAAATAAATAATAATGGCAGTAATGCTTTTAACGCTCGCAGCCTTCCGTTACCATGACAACCGTGCGACGCTTTCCCAGGTTATCTTGAATAGGAAATGAAGATCCAACTAGGTGTGAAGTTTTCCAACTCATTTCCTAAAAGGGAAAGCGCGCGTTAGGGGGAGGGGACGGAATAACAATCCGGGGTGTACGCTCGATTTCCGTTCCGGGCCGGTCCGGGAAATGGTCCGGGTGTTTGTTTTGCCTCCCGAATGGTAATGAGGGACTGTTGCGGGTGAAGGCCGGAATTTCACCGTTGATTCCTTAATTTTACTTTGCGTGGTTGGATTAGGAGTTTTTAATGAGAGAGGTAGAGGTGTCGTTAGAAGTGGTGAATGGGATATTTGGATTTGGTTTTGTGGTTGAGGATCAAAGGATTGGGAAATACGATGTTGAATATGGAGTCAAAGGGAAATTAAAAGCAATGCTCCAAGGCATATGTATTTTAAGGAAGCCACAAACTATCTAAATTTCTGTGAACAATAAATACATCAGAGCAAACGCGAATCAAGAGTGTTGATATATTTGGTTTGAGTAGGTATATTAAATTAATAGTAGGTATTTTAGTCGTTCATGTTTGTGTTATTTGTGATAATTTTCTTATATAAGAAAATACTGAGGTAAAAATAGTGTAGCCTCTTATTTCCGCAAGAGTGAAAGTTTTCGTGGTATCAAAGTACTGGTACAAATCATACCTAACGATAGCGAACTACAAAAGGAAATTCTTTGACGTTTTATAGCCTGACTTAGATCCAATGTATTTATTTAAAAAAACGATTTTGGTTCTAATTATTTTACTACAAAATAAAATGTTTACCATTAGATGAAGCAATTAAAAGTAGCAATCAATATTCATGTAATTAACTAATTTAATCTTCACCGATTCCTCTCTGTAATAATAACCGTTTGTCTCCAAGCGAGCATCAGAAAAGTTGTTTTCTCTGCATAGTGTCTACTACGTAGGAAAAACGGGTTTTACAGGCAAAAACTAAAGCAATGTCAAACCAACAGAGAAAATCACTATTCCCATATTTTATTTTCTTCTTTTTGTTTAGTCTATCAAATTACAACCCCCTTTATCATTAAAAAAATTTGGTTAACATAGCTTTAGAACTTTAACTTATTCGATCCTGTTACTTTTCCAGCTTCAGTTAACTATTTTATTTTATTTAATCCTTATAAAATAATTACAAAAACTAAATTAATGATAATTTTCGAAGCTTTAGTCCATATATTTATCCTTTTTATCACCTTACGTTTGATAAAAATTAATTTCATTCTAGGTTTTTAATATTAATTATAAAAACAATCTATTGTAATCTAAAAGCAAAGATGGTTTTTACGGTATACTTCGTATTTAAAAATTTCATTACACAGATAAAAGAAAAATTTATGAGCTTAACATTATCTGTATATAACTTCATACTTCGACGTTATCAAACAAGAATTTAAATTTCTCCCAGCTTTGACTTGCAAATTTCAGATTTCCCAGTAGCCAAACACAGCGGTAACAAAAATTAAGTCATCGAATTCAGCCTTTCACGGGGGGAGAAAAAACCTAGAGTGTGTACTACATCATCAATCACAACACACGCTTTTTCGTATATCCCAGCGAAGTATTCATCATGAGCCAATTTTGCATTTGAATTATAAAATCTGTTTTTCATGAAACTTTCATAGAATCCACGAGCCCGTCTTGATGGATTATGCAACCCTTGCATCCGCAAAAAGATGAATAAAAGCGACTTCTTTTTTTATATATATAAATTCTGAAAGAACGATCTTTCAAGTCCCGAAGGCTTTCAATTTCTGTCGACATTGATGGCAACGGCGTCCATTGTTTTGAGGTTCTCGTAAAAAGCGCGGGAAATTGTTATCGTTCGTTGACGTTAAGTTCGAAAGTGTTTTTGTGGAGGGAAAAGGAGAGGGAGAGGGTATTTTAATTATCCTCTTTCTCGCATGCGTTAGCAAGAAAGCAAATAACTTGTTCGTAAAAAAACTTTTTGTTGTGATTCATTAAAAAGAACGGATTCTTAGGATTGTAGTTGAATCTCTGGTTTAATTTCTCAAAAACTATATTGAGATATTATTTTGAGTTGTTTTTGATCTAATAATCTGCGCGATATTGCATAAATGTTGTCCCCTGGGGAATTAACAAATATTCACACGAAAATTTCTATTTTCTTTGATGGAATAAGCGTAACCATTATTAATAGTATTTATCGTCGTCTTCTTTGTAGGTAAATGAAATTAGGTGTTTCCTAATTATTTATTGCAGGTATTGAAATTTTATTCACCAATACAAAACATAATATTACAAAGAAGCTACTCTGTTCACTAAGGGAACTATAGTAAAGCAAATTGTAAACAAAAAAAATTCTAAAATCAAATATTCATATAGATATCATAAATGAGAAGGTAATATTTTACATACACAAAGACAAAAGTTAATTCTAAGATTTCATCAAGAAACCCAAAAAAATTATAAGCGAGAATCATAATAAAATCTATAAGTAAACATTAGTTGAAAGCTACTCAGTGTTCCTTAAAAACACATTAAAAACATGTAATGTTACATTAGGGTAAATTTCAATTAATTCGAAGATTCCCTAAATTGCGATTTTAAACTTTTTCTGTTGTTAACTACTTTTTAAGCACTATAAGCTCAAGAAACGTTTGTAATTTTTTAATACCTATACAATTCAGAACCATACAATAGTACTATACCTAAATATTCTTATCATTTTTATGTTAAAAACTGATTATTTTATTTGTTATACTGTACATCACTACCCTGCTAGTACAAGATATCGCTCTGACATTCAACACCATTTGTAATATATTAGGTTTTGTAACATTCGCATACATTATAATTTGCAACATTCGCAATACTTTGTTTTGCAGCATTGCATTATGTTTTGCAACATCCGTAACTCATTATGTTTTGCAACATTCGTAACACAGTATGTTTGCGACATAACATTATGTTTTGCAACATTCGTAACACATTATGTTTCGCAACATTCGCAACACATTATATTTTGCAACATTCGCAACACCTTATGTTTTGCAACATTCGTAACACATTATGTTTTGCAACATTCGTAACACATTATGTATGGCAGCATTCGTAACGCATTATGTTTTGCAACATTCGTTTTATATTATGTTTTGCCTTTCGTAACACTACATTATGTTTTTGCTATCACCACAAACACATTTAAATCAACGCTGCCCTACAAAAAAACAAGTCTCATCCAACACAATTCTCCTAAAGACACTAAACAGGCCATACATCACCCACCACACATGTGACTCTTCCTCTGACAGTACGGAATAAAAAACGATTGGAATAAATGGGCTTACGAGAGTGGCACGTAACCGCGACCTCCGACACGTGCCGAGTGCTCCAATTAGAGAGTCCCATTATGGGGTGGACGCCACTCCCCTGGGGATCTCGGATTTGGGGGCTTTTTTGGGGGATGAAAGGGTTGTCACTGATGATATGAGAAGGAACGAGGAGAATTCATTTAAGATGTCGATTGCAGGATATTGAGTCTGTGTTAATGGATTGTGTTTTTTTATTTGTTTAGGATTTTGTTTATTAACAGTAGGTCTCTTTATTTTTGCAATATTTCATAGGTCTTCATTTCAATGCACAATAGCAAGATGTCCGTTTAAAAAGATTTGAGAGTTTTTTAAGTTGTAAAGGATTTTTAGCTGAAGGACCAGTGGCGTAGCTAGGGGGTTGGGGACGCATCCTCCCTTAAAACTCAGAAACTATCATTTTTTTTAACTTAAAAACAACTATAATTACCTCATGTCCCCACATCTGGCAAAGCCACTGGCTAGAACCCTAATGTTTATTTAGTCCTGATGATCTTTCAGCTTTAATACAGTGTACTGTTGTTGTTGTTGTTGTTGTCTTATGCCGCTTGGAATACCCAAGCTTCACCGCAGAGAATACAGTGAGTATACTATTATTGCAGTATCAAAAAAATTTGGAGACATAACTTATCTCAGTGAAATTATTCTAAACTAATCTCTCTCATTTTATGCTATGGAATCTTACAATTTAAGAAAAGTTGTATTGTAGAAGGTAAATCATTATTTTAGTTCAGGTTATAATTCTTGTTGAAAAAATATTCCTAAAACTAAGGAAAGGGATTAAAACTACGCCATGGTTTCAGCAAAGAATAATATCAAATTCTGTTGAAGTGATTATCCGTTTTATTTCTACCTAAATGTTTTACAAAAAAATGCTACACTTGACGTTAAATTATGATTTCGATTCACTATAAACATGCAAGGAAAACTTAATTTACAAAGAATTTTTCAACTCAAAAATTTCTTTTGAAAATGTTATAAATAGTTTTTATAATGATGTTTTTCATTTGATTTTTAAACTAACTCCAAAGAAAATTAAATTATTTCAGGCACAGTAAAAAAACACATCATTTGTTGAAAACAACAGCTGTTTTCACTTCAATTATTGTGTACAGGTTCAGTTTTTAAAATTATATTCTACAACACAAAAAATACATATACTTTAGTTTTTTAATCTAAATAATACACATTTATCACAGTTTAAAAATTGATTGATGAATTTTATACAACTTATTCGCGATGAGTTAGTTATTTGCAATTTTCATTAAGAAAGAGCAATGTTTGTTATGAGGAGATGCAAAGAAGCCCACTATACATCCCTTATTTTGCATCCCTTGGCAATAAAAATGATGGAAAACCTCTTTGGCATTGATGGATGTACGTCATTTGAGGAGTTCATGGAAGTTTTGGTCTTTAATGTGGGCCAGCTGCAAAGAAATGACATTGCTTGAAATCAGCTGCGTTTTTCTTCAGTTAAAGAATGTGCGTTTTTTTTTAAGATTTTCTATGTAATGAGCCCCACCCTTGAAGTACAACAATCTCTTTGATTCGGTAGCAAGACTGTCTCGATAGCTCGTTTCAAGGAAAAGTATAGATAACATATCAGATTTAGACGAGAATAATTTGTATGTATTTGAGTATGATTAAAATACCCTAATTTCTATTTACTTTTTAATACTTCAATAATTAATTAGATAATAAATTGATATAAAATATCAATAAATTGATATGTCCCTTTTATCTAGAAACTTTTTTTTATTTATTAAAATTAAAGTTTGCCTTATTTTTTGTTACGATGAAAACTTTACAACTATAAAATTAAAATTAGAATTTAGTTTAATTTAATGATGTTTATTTCTGTTGCCTTAAATATATCTTATAAACCACTATTAACTAATATAAACCACCAAATCGATTTTTTTAACAAACTTTTGTTTATAGCGTTTGTTATGTTTTCTCTGTTTTAACTCTCAACCAATTTCCGTATTTAATTTCTTATAATGTTTCATTATGTTATTAATGAGTCTTTATATTTATTGAATGGGTAAAAATTTACAAAGAAAAATATTTCTTATGTTAGAATGTGCTAGACTATAAACAACAACTAAATGTCAATATCATATGAAGAGGATGTTTTAGTTTTATTCTTATAGGACCTAATCAACAATTTTCAATGTGTATTTTAACATAGTAACTATCTTTTGCAATTGTATATAAACCTAGAATATAAAAATACCCCCTTCCTATTTTACATTATCCTCTTTAGAATATGCTTAATGGATAATTGCAGTCAAATTTTTTTTAAATCTTAATGTGTTCAGAATGGCCTAAAACCTCCAAAAAATGTTTTCATTTGCTTTTCAAAGCCCTAAATTTTAAGTTATTTTCAATTAAAAACAGCCTTTTTTGTGTCTAAGCTGAAACAGCTTGTGACGTGAAATGTGCTTTGTTCCCGCTTGTTGCTATAATCCCGCTTTTCGCACTAGTTTTTTACAGACTAGTGTATCGATGAAAACGGTGTTTCCCACATTTCCACTGGCACATGTGACGTCACAATGTTAGGAGCTTTCTGTTTTAAAATATGTCATAATTATCTTTAAAAAATTTGTTGGGAAAGACAAGCGTATTTTTGGAATCAGGAGAGAATTTTCAATAAATTAAAATTTAATATTTAGAATTTTAAGATTTGCTGCAATTCTCCATTAACTTCTACAATGTATAGCACACAAAGGAAAAATAATTTTTCCATGCCCAACAATGTAATTTATAACAATTAATTAAAAGGCATACAGACTTCTCGCTCATACCAAAACACTAACAAGGCATCCGCAAAACAGCATTGTTAATGAGATCAAGACGCATTGACGGGAAACTGTCACACTGAAGACCGTTTATGAAAGAAAAAATTCACAGGAAACAATCGCCTTTGGTTTCCCGCTGTCTGCTTCCTCGTCTGCCTGAAAATCTGTACAGACGCTTCGATCTGCAATTCGTCGTTTTCGAACTGCGATTAGGGCTGGTGACAGAAGAAAAGGTGGAGAAAAATGACAAAGATTGATCGGGGGTCAGTTGAACTAAGTTTTGGAGAACATGAGTTCTGAATGAAATGCGGGATGAATGCTTTGCGGACGGGATAGTTGCTATTAGAGGGCCGTAGGGGAGAGTGTTGTACCTACGGAAGGTTGTACCTTCAGCCACCTCATTTTAAAATTCGGGAAAAAATGTAAATTTGAATTTGTGGTCGATTTTGAATGTAAACAGATGCTATCTAGTTGCTAACGTGAAATCAGCTCTTTAAAATATTATTTAAATTTTATAAAATAAATTTACTGTTTTTAGGTGCTCAAAGTTTTTTTTAGTGCATCACTACATTAACTCTTTTCTTCCCCTTTAATTATGACATGATAAAATGGGATACATGGGGGGAATCCCCGAGATTTTAACTTTTATTTTTGATATTAGAAATCGTCAGATCTCAATTCTTTTATCTTTTATAGAACTTTGAATGCAAAAACACCTCATGTTGTACCTTCGGACACCATAAGTGTTGTACCTACGGACACGTTCTTGTGGGTGTCTGTAGCTAATCGGCGTTTTAGAATCAGGTTTCATTCAACTGAATACATTTTAATAAATGTTCAATTAATTCTAAATGGTAATCTATTTGTCAGCGATTATTTTCAAGTGAATTTTAGATGAAAAATAAAATATTTTGTGATCTTAACTACTTTTTTAAATTTATGATTCTACTTGGAATTTAATGTAAAATATGGTGTAAAATCCTAAGAACCCTATCGCATTTAAGTATGATGATTAAAAAAACTTGAAATTTCCACTGATGAAGATTTACCACCAAATTATTATTGTTATAACCACCAAATGCTTGCAAAACTAAGTGTTGATCGAATTGTTTTTTTTGGGGGGGATCAGTGAAGTTGTCAGATCAATCAGCATGATTGATGAAACTATTATCTTAAATTCTGATCTGAAAATACCATGTGATTTTTGTGTTTTTGGTAAAAATCAAGACTTTTATCATTCAACTTCGTTTTAATGATCATTTACGATCTAAAACTACATTACTTTAAAAAATATATTTTCAATTTTAAAAAGGCTTGAAATAGGTTATTAAAAGGTAATGCATCAATAAAAATATTAATTCTTAGCTTTTTTCAACTAAAATTTCCCTTTTTAAGGGTGTCAACAGGTACAACTGGGTCTGTTCATAGGTACAACAGGTTGTTGTACCTTTAGACACAAATTTTTCCATGTTATTATAAATGATTAAAAATACAATTTTCAAGATTTTGGCTAGTAAAAAATATCTCTGTACTCACAAAGGTTAGGACTATACTGCCGTCCTAAGCGAAATGTACGTTAACGAGTTTTCTTAAAACTTCAATTTCCTTTCTCCCTTGGCGCGTTTTTAAATTGGCGAGAATGTATCTTGTTACTTCCAAGCCACTAGAATGGTTGGGAAATTCACGCAGAGTCGTTCATTCTGCTCGTTTTGTTGGCGATTTTGGTGTTGTTAAAGGGTTGCTGCTATCCATTGTTAAACTTAAAAAGGGAAAAAATTAAAACTTTAAATCTTAATAATTCTAAAACTAATTCGATTTTTTTAAAAAACGAAACGACAATATTTTTGTAAAAAATAATTCTATATGTGTTTAAAATACTGTACTTCTACCATGATTAGTTTTTCTTTTATAACGAAAAAAGTGCTCTTAATTATTTCATTGGCTGCTGTGAAACGAGCTAGTTTCAATGCTAATCTTGGCAGTCTGATATCGTAAGCAGGTTGCCGCATAGAATTGAAAATCCACCAAATGCTGTTTTGGCGAGATTTTTCTCAAAGTAAATCTGTGAGAAATTGCGTTAGTGTACACTTTCGCTTAGGACGGCAGTATAGGTTGGGCACTTTAAATGGTCAAAATGTGATTTTACCTGTCTTAGAAAAATCCAAACGTGATTTTTGTCCAGAGGTACAACACTCTCCCCTATAGTTTCTTGCATTTTTTATACAGATTGTTTTCTAATTTTTAATCACACATTTCTAAACTGAAATATGAGGGTAAAGATTGGGTAAAACTGCAATTCAGTACTTTTTTTTAATTTTTTTATATCCACTCGTTTCTTCGAGTTTATTGCACTCAATTCATATAAAAGGAGATATGATCTTAGTTTACTCCCTTAACTCTTAGTTAAGTACTCAATACCCGAGCATATTTCAATTGTTCAAATGCTTAAATTGAATACAAATTCTGTACTATTAAACTGTATGTGAATCGTCAGTTTGTGAAAAAGGGAATAAGTCCAAAAAACCAAGTTTTAAGAAAATCGAAAAAAAACTATGAATAATGGAATTTTCGTAGTATAACCACCAAATATTGACTCGAAATTCAGTACCCTATTTATAAAAAAGGGGCTCATAAAAAAAATATGAGTACATTCAAAAGTATTTCACAGTTGAAAAAGGTTGATGGACTCAATTTCAAGTGAAGAAAAGTCTGAAAAAACCCACTTAAATTGACGTTTAAATTATATTTCTGCTTAATTCACAACATATGAGTGAAAAATATAAAGATTAAGACCAATAAAAGTTATTAATTATTATGAAACTGGGTCATTTTAGCAGTGCCAATGGAGTAAGTGAATTTGAATGGAATCAAACATTAAAAAAGTTAAAAACACTCTTAAATAAAAAAAATTATTTTGGCTTAGTTTACACCTCAAATAATAAGAAAAGAAAGACAAATATACTTAATTCCAAATTAATTGAAAAAATACAATTAATGGACATCGATTTCGCAACTTGTTATAGCTTTTGGGTAGTTATAGCAAAGTTTAGAGATCTTTTTAAGAAGCACAAAGAGTCCATTTGTTATTTTTTAACATTCCCTTCTTCAAACTGGCGGTTTATATATTAGATACTAAAAACTGAACATTGGGTATCAGTTTTTAACTCAAACTTACATTGTTACTGAGAACCAAAATAGTATTGTTTTTATCTTTAGATATATAAATAACTGACTGTTTACTATATTTAATTCTATGTTATAGACTGCAACTTTAAGATATTTTCTGTTCAAACGCATTAGAAGAAAATTATCCTTCAAAGAGAAAGTAAAAATGTGAATGCGGTGATTTTACCCAGAAGGGGAACCCATGCTAAAGTTTACCTTACGCAACAAAAACATTCACTTCGTATAAAAAACATCGTCCTATTGTTTTCGCACCAAACATCAAACCTCAATCTCCACAATCCTAACAATCTATCTCCACTTGAGCATTCCGTTCCCGTCTCTCTCAGATAAAAAACGAATGAAATACGACTGTTTGTTACCGCATCGGGCGCACAATATACCACCCTGGGGAGAAAAGAAGAGAAGAAATCGTCAGGGGATACGGGGCGAAAGAGAATAACAAGACCCCCACCCCCACTGGGTCAATGAAAGGACCCGAAGTCGTTTCGCGGGGCATGTGTTTCGGGGGGCCATAATTTTTGGGTTTCCCGTCTGATTGGCCCGCTGCGAAGTAGAGTCTGCGTAATGCCATCAAGTGGGAGAGAGAAATCGCTACTATAACGGATCTGTTGGACGGGTTGCATGGTTTGGCGATGGATTGCTGTTTGGGGATTTTTTCGGGGTTGGTTTTTCGCCAGGGCGGAACGGGATGTTGATGAAGTAATTTTTTTAATGCTTCGATAGCGAAGCCTTGACCGTTTGTGTCAGGAAGGGTTGATGTTCTTTTTTTTTGTTGGTGGGAGTGATAGTGTCGGTTGCTGTGATTTTGGTTCCGTGAAATGGCGGTTAGATTTGAATGGTTAAGTTTTCCCTTGACTGCGTTACCGATTTTGCCATATGATTTGATAGAATACCTGAATACCTATAAAACATAACACCGTACTATTTTTGAAATTATAAGGGATATAACTCTTTGATATGAGAAGTTGTGTGTTAGTGGATCTTTTTATCGCCAATCGATTTGTTGATCTTTTATCGCCAAAAGTTGACAAACTTGGTTGGATAATTAAAGAATTTTTTTTCTTTTTCTAAGGTGTTTCGAGGGAGCGTCCTTTTTTTCTCATCCACATGTTCAATAAAAATAGGCATCCCATTTTTGGTATGTTGTCCAATCTCCATGTATCCATAAGAAAATATAGATCCCTATAATGGGAGGTAGTATAAGTATTCTTTGTTATCTCTTTTTTTATGAATTTCTTTAGCATCTGTTAGAGTCACATCCTGTTTTGTAAAAATTCATTGGATCCATCAATTAGTATAGTACTTCATTATAACCTAAGATTTAATATAACATGTATTATTACATAATAATATAATTGTTAACCTAGAAATAAGGATCTAATAAAACTGTTCATTATAAACGCAATGTTCACCATGCCTTGAGTAAGACCGCACATCACTAAATTTCACAGCAAAAACTTTTCCATCAGTGTTGATGAAAGAGAGAATGAATTAGCTATCACAGGGATTTTTTCTTTTCAACATCCACCTAAAGAAACTTAAAATACTGTCAAAATAAGCTACGTTTAGCAAATTTCTTGTTTGATAATCCGACAAGTTTCTATTAATTTATAATGACACACATACTAGGGATTGTTTCCCGGGATCCCGGGATCCCGTAGAATTTTTAGGCCGGGACACGTCCCGGGATTTATCAGTCCGTCCCGGGATTCCCTCAAAATTTTAAATTTCTTTAACGCTGTTACAAACGCTGGAAAATCATTCCTGATGGCATGAACAAATATTTCTTTTCCTTGGAAGATACTTAAAAATTAGTGGAAGTGAGGTGGTTTTAGTCAATCATCTGCTGAATTAAATTATCTCCCACTCATAGAACTTTACAGCTAAAAAGCAATAAACAAGGAACTTGCGGATTTGTATAATACATACAATGCTCGCATTTCGGCATAAATGGCTAAACTGGGGTTACTCATCAACGAATTTAATTCTTTAGTATGCTGTTAGTGATAAGAGATACAAATCGTAATAACTCCCAGCACGAGGTCATTTTCAAACGCAAAGCATTGATAGTATAATTCTAACAGATATGTAAGAAACTCATAATCTTTATTTATGGGATGAATATTTATGAGGATAGTTTGAACCTGATTTCCGAGCAGTACTCGTGATCTCAATAAGTCGTCAGCTTTTAAAGAGATTATACGTTTTAAAGACCAGATAGAGAATATTCTGATTTTGTAGTATCATGGCAGAAAAAGCCAGTGAATTTGCAGGGGAGCACTTCACTTCATAAAAAGACTGAACTCTGAAGCAAAATGCATTAAGTGTTCTTTGACAATTAAGTGTAAAAGAGGTTCCACGAGTGGTTTGCTCCGACATTTAAAAAACATACATTCCATTGAGAAGCCGAACATACATTCCATTCAAAAGCATTTTTAGGGTAAGTCCCCTTTCAACTTGAGTATTTTTAAAACAAATTTAAAATATTAAGTTCCTGTCATTTCATAAGGTTTTATGGGATATATGTGTGTACTGTTATATGTGTGAATATAGAATTGCAAAAAAAATATTTTAATAACGTTTAATAAATTTTAAAGCCTGGAACTGAAAAATTATTGCATTAAAAATTAATAATTTCTTCCCATAATATTTTTCTAATTTCATCTTTATGCAAGTTTTGATTTAACAGCCTAAAAATAATTTTTTTTCTTGAAATTCTGGCATTAATTAAATTTTCGGGATTTCCCGGGATCCCGGGATGATGTCGAATTTTGTCCCGAAATCCCGGGATGACCAAAATGCCCTAAAACGACAATCCCTAACACATACCCAGCAAAAAAACATGTCCGAAATTCCTTCAAAAAAGCGTCATAAGTGCAGTTTTCTTAAAGAAGTCTGTAGTTATTTTGTAGCAATAGGACTTCAACACGTAAGTCTGCACTTTTTTACAGCATTTTTGAATACATTCTAAAGGCATTTCAACGGTCTTATAAAAAACTGAAGAAATCTTGAAGAAAACTGCAGTTTTCATAAAGAAAACTGCAGACGAAGTGTCCAAATTCCCTTCACTTTTTTGAAGAAATTTTGCTGATTTTTTTTGCTGGGTACCTATAGTTCCGTTTAGTACGTTTCGTACGTACAAGATTCTCTATGATCGTATCGGAATTCGGTGATAATTTTATAAAGAGGACCAGTCTGGTTTAGATGGCGTTCCCGTCTAACTTTAATACAGCTTTAAAGTACGCTTCATTACAAAAATTGATTATTTAGTCTTATGTGTAGCAGAGAAAAACTCTTATAACTCTCATATAGCTGCCCAGCCACGGGCATTTATCAAATTACTATCATAGCTAATACCAGACTAAACACTGACTTTACACAGTCAGTTTAAGCTATCCATTACACTGGCTAAACAAGCATGCAAGCTGACAAAGGCTTCGCGAATCCAAAGCTGACCAATTTCGACCCAGAGTGCCAGGACAGAGCACATCTATCTCCCTGGCACGCAACCACCGGTTGAACATAATCCTCATCAGAACGGGCGGGGCAGAAAATTTCAATTATGCACGACGCAAACTCTATTTGGGGGAGGGTAATCCATCATTTGCATCGCTTGCTGCAGTTCTACCCCTTTGGAAGCGCTATTGCGTTTTAATGACCTTTATGTTTGTGTTTTTTGGAGTACTTTTAATTTGTTGCTTTTATTAGTTATCATTAGTTATTATTGATAGTAATTAAGTGTAATTGAGAGTGAGGGGCTCTTTACCGTGCATAACTTATTGCTAAATATTTCATGTACTTTTGAAAATATTTATTTGTGGATGATAATTTGACAGAGTTAAGAAGGGTGTTTAGTGATTTTAAAACCTTTAAGAATATTTTGAAGCAGCATTATAAAGATGAAATAAAACATTTACCTTTTAGTTATTGGTGTAAAAATATTATTTGGATTTTCCATTACTAATCTTGGGTTGGAGATTTATTCTTATTAGTTTATATGAAAAGTTAAATGCTTACATAACAATTTAGTTTAGTTTAAAAGAAAAATCTAGACCTTAAACGGATTTACATGGAGTTATGAAGGAGCAGTGACCCCTTCTAAACTTTTGTTTAGTGCATTCTGTTTTTTAATGGTTAAAGATAGTTAGAGACATCATACTCCCAAAGACTTTAGCTTTTCTCATCCAGGGTCTTCCTAAATCTACCCATGATCTTCAGGTTCTCATCAGTTTAATATCATCATCTCTACAGGGAGATATTTTCAAAAGTAAGCTACAAGGAGAAAAAAGTTGTCGAACTCATTTATTCTGTAATACTTCATTTTTGGGGCAGTATATCTCCGCCGCTAATGAACCGGACGGCGGGAAAAGCGTTGGCGTCGCTTCCGTTTTCGCCTTTGGCGATATTCCGCGGGTAATCAGTAATCCGACAGCCCTAGGAAAATCAGTACGATGGCGACTCGAGGCAGCCTTTACTTCATTTTCGGTTTCTTGATGGGGCGCATCGGGCACCCTCTTTGCTTTTTCGACCCGCCGATGCCAACGGACAGCGCACAAATCTCCGGCTAAAAAAGCGAGCGATTCGGTTGCAGTCAGAGGAAAAAAAGTTGCTTAAAAAAACTGTTGCAAAATCGTCTGCTGACGACGAAACGGAATAAATTCTTTTTTTTGGTTCATTTGAATCGGTTTCTCCTTTTGGGAGGTTTGCCGCTCGATATGTCCCAGAATGGGATGATGTTTATTTGGTGTTTTTGAGGTTGTTTGCTTCCTTGGAATCGATTTGTTGTGGAACTAAAGTTTTGAAGTGGACTGACTTCGAACGGTTGAGGATATTTTTTGGTGGTGAGAGAGAAAAGTGGTTCTATATTGCAGCTAAAAATGCTCCTTCATTTTTGTGAAAAATAATTCAATGGAGGGATTTATGAGAAAAAGGCACCATTCACTACGTGAAGCTGGAAAGAAGTCTTTACATTTTGGCCGCAGGTTTTCAGTATGGTGAGTTTCGATACATTTTATTCATATTTGTTGCTTTTTTGCGTATGGCGTGAGTAGTTCGTTTCATAAATTTCATCTCAGCCAAAAAAAATTTTCAAATGAAATGCTAGTGATGTTGCATGAAAACTGCTTGTAAGCAATAATAAAGCTAAAAGTTATTTCATTCTTACCATTCTTGTTCGATTGAGCGTTCATCTAAAAGTTAAATTATAGTTGTTGCACTATTAACTTTATATTTGTCATTTCTAATATATGATATACTATTTGTCTTCCCAAATATCTGATATAATTGTCTTTCCAAATATCCGATATATTTGTCTTTCCCAAATATCTAATATTTTTATACAACATCAGATAGTTCTTTTAAAATGAATTTGATCTTGAAAAATAATTTATGATGAGTTATAAACATTTATAAACTGAAAGAAATTTTGTGTTATTTTTCATCACATTTTTTTAACTGAGTTGATATTATAAATATTGTTTGAAACATTGTTAACACATAACAAGGAATTATTAACTATTTCTCAAAAATATCATGAATATATGTGCTTTTCAATGGCATTCAAAAACCCTTTTAAAAAGTTTTAAACGTGTTATTTTATATTCAGGTAGAGATTGCGAGTATCAATTACATGAAACATTTATCTACTAAAATCCTATCAAATCTTAGATATCAAGTCAAAGTGCAATACATATTTAACTATCTTTACATTTAATTATCACAAATCATATACATGCGGACTCAAAACGCAGGTTATCTGATCAAAATGACTATTGTTACATAATTTCAAAACCTTTTTTTATGTTTCATTGTGTCTCGGTTAGATAATTAAAGTTTCTGACTTGTATAAAGCGTTGATGTTGATTAAGAAATATGTTTTATTTCAGGTAAATGTCTCTAAAAATTTGATGGGTTATCAAGTAATTTATTCATAAAATACAGCCTTTGCAAGCATAAACTCAAATCATGCAAAAAAAATTAAACTATAGTTACATTTAGGTGATAACTTAATTGAAAGGAAATTTATTTGGTCACAATATACAAACTTATTAAACGCAATTATTGATTTCAATCACTGAAATAAGTATTGTTTAACGGTGATGTATAATATATTAGGTGGGTTTTAAATTTTAAAAATATGTTTTCATTAAATAACATTTATGGATAAAAAATGATAAAAACTTTATTTATATTAGAATAAAATGGTTTCTTTTTTGTTATCTTCATGATACTACCGTTCGTCTTGAGATGCATATCTTAGTAACTGTAATTTTTAAACTAATGTAATACGTCCTTAGACTTGGTTTTTTTATTAATGAATTTTACTTTGATAATTTTTACTTTAGTTTATCAATAATCAAAAAATCTTCAATGGCATCTTTTTATTATAATTGCTTTTCTTGGATTTGTGAAAAAAACTTTCACTATAAAACTAAGGGAAAGTATAATTTCTTCAGAGAAAAAAGTTTACTAATTGCTGGTGCTTTTTTTCTTTTGTTTCTATTTTTGTTGTTTAAAACTTCAGAATTATTTGTCAAGCAATTAGGTAATGTGATGTTCGTCATTAGTTAATTTTATACAAATAAACACATTCACCATAACTACTGACGGCAATATGATTATTTTAAATGCTGTTACACATTTTCTTAATTTTCAGTACGAGACAAAACTTAGAAAAACTCTTTTAAAACCGTCTAATTTACTTATAACGGAGTCAAAGCGCATCGTATAGCTATCTACTCTACCCCTCTCATTATCTGCCTTTTGGTTTCTTCGCTGCCATCAGAGTCCCATCTTGTGCCCATAAATTTCACGGGCACATCATGCCAAGTAACGCAAGCTGTGTAAATAATTTGAAGTTAATTGAGAAAGATCGAGAGAGGGGAATAAAAAACTAGTTTAGATAACGCTAATTCCATTAGGATAAAATTAGATTCCAGGTGCGTTAGGTTTTTTTGGCATGGGTGCCAAAAAAATCCGAGGGACTTTGGATCACAATCCTTTATCGTTATTTTACCACTTTTTCCACCAAAGATAATATTTTTTTTATTCTTTGATAGGGAGAAAATACCTCAGGCGTTTTACTTCGGTCTTTCCACGATGATAAAGTATTCATAATCTCATTACGACAATAAGTATAGATATTAATTAATCTGGATGGGAAAAAAGTAGGAAAAAACCTGCCACACTTACAAAATTAATTTATTTTCGTATTAATATTTTATAATGGCGTTGTTATTCCATATATAAGCCGTGAGTGAAGCCACTCAGAAAATGATTTAGACCTCGCTACAATCCAACATTAAATATTAAAGGACAGAAATAAATTCTCCCTTTCCCTAATCCATTGTTTGGATTATTTCTCTTGAATTATTCATCAGGTGAGGCAAAATTCTAACTGATCCTGTTTCGGTTTTCGCTCCCTCTTCTTCTGTTTAAATTTTTTAGTATCGGAACCGAAATCTTTAAGTCGATCATGAATGATTTATAACCATCCCTGGATTCACAACAATAAAAGCAGAAGCTTTCGTTTCACCTGATCCTTTCCCGCGATTTATTAACAATACCGATTTTATCTTATTCTTTTTATGGCAATATCGTTAGCGTTTTTGTGGGGAATTTGTTTTTCTCCGGTGGCATTAATCTCGCATTGATTGTTCGTTCGTCGTCGGTTTTGGAGATTTTTAAGCCGTTTCGACCAGATGTAGCCTTTTGTGTAACCCCGGTGCTGCTGGAATTTTAACCATGTTCATCGATTATTTAAAATGTTTTGCATCTGTTTCTGATGTCGGGTTCGGGAAAGTTTCCATTTTTAGCTACTTAAATGGAAATTCCGATTGTTGGACTTTTTTGAGCAGTGCGATGGCCTAGTTTAGGTTTTCAGCGAAACGATGTTGCTTTTAAATAAGCTTCTTAATGGTTTGGTTTAGTTCAAAATAATAAATTAACTACTGTTAGCCAAAATTCTGGTAAATAATATTTTAAATATTCAAATGAAAATTTAGATTTTTGGATTTTAACTTTAAATAGATATCATTTCTTCTAATACATAAACAAAATACATAGTTTCGAAAAAAGCTGCAAGATATTTCATGGTAATTTTTAAATATACTATTGTAAACCATTAAAATCTAACTATGTGGATAAGTTATAAAACTTGTTAAATGTGAGCTTACATAGTTTTTGTGTAAGATGTTTACTTCCCTTGTGGTTATTAACCCCTTTTTCTCATGCAATCCTGTGGTGAGTGAGTTATAAGTATCGTTTGAACATTTGAAATTGTTACATATGAAATTACACTTAAAATCGGTTATTGAAAAATAGTTGTAGAATATACTAAATTCTAAATTCACTTGCTGGCTGGAGCTGATAAAAGCTATGACATTGTTTGTATTTATCAGGGACGAATACCAATCATGAAATTATCATAAAAAATAATAATCTTAGTTTTCCCTTCCTGCTTGGTGCTAAAATCGGCATCCGAAATAGCACCTGTAAAACAGTTTTCACTGTGATGTGAGTTTTAACGCTGGAAAACAAGCTACTCAAAGTATCGTTTTTTCGCTTTTGGAATTTATGGATAATTATGAAGTTATTATTTTAACTAGTAAATTACTCTTTAGCCATACAATGAGATATTTCTCGATTGAGTTAAGAAACAATTACTTCTAAAGTATCATTAAAGAAATTAGTTTTTTATTTATATTTTATACAATATGAAATGGTGTAGTTGTGTTATAGGTAATATATAAATATATAGGTTTTGTAACATAATATTTATTTTTATTATTGCTATGAAAGCAAGTAACTCTTAAAAAAAATTATATAATCTTAATTTTAATTTTTTTTTTCGAATTGCCCAAATTAAAATCACTGTCAAAAACTCTTAAGCATCATTAATCTATAAGTGTTTTAAATAAAGAAATATATTTTTAGAATTAGTATACGAAAAATATAAGTTATATCCTTTTTCTTTTTTTCATCTCAGAAGTACGGTAAAAGTTACATTTAAGTTCATAAGTTGAAGGAGAATTAAGGAGAACTGTTCAAACTTCATCATTCACAACCATAAGTCCCGAACTGGTCACGATCGTTTTCGATAACAACGCATTAGTTTCGTGATCTATCTCTTTCTTCTCTTGGACAAGTGTTGTGTTCTCAACTTCGCCATCAATGTTCTCCTTATGAGATCGATTACCCTCCTAAGTGCCGTTGTTGCCCAATATTTGTAAAGGGCACTTTATTTTCTCGGAACCATGAACCCTGTACTGGAAAATTGCCAAGATAATCGTGTAATGGTGGTACAAACAAGGTTTTCTAGTTCCGTCCCAAATCTAATTCCGTTGATTAAATAACCATCAAGAACTTGAGTTCGGTTATTTTTGTCTTCATGTTTCGTTTTCCATTGACTTACTGATTACGACTTATTTTAATGATAGATGAAAGCTTGTAAACTATAGCAAGATATTTAACGTTTAAATATTTACTTATCCTGCATAGTCTGGTTGATGCGAATTTAATTGCTATTTGCTGTATTATTCCTAGAAGTATTTTTAAGCAGTATTTGTTTTACAAACCTCTTTAAAAGTTGAATTCTCAGAGACGTTGAGAAGTCATGTAATTATACTTTTAAAATATATTATGCATCTTAGAATCAAGAGTTCATTAAGTATATACCTACTAAATTTTTTTATAAATGTTAACCTACTTCACTTTATCTGTTACGATTTTTTTATCCTTGTTATAATTCTCAATTAAAACTATTTAAAGTTTTTAAATTAATTTATAGCTGTATTTCACAATAGTTTTCAAATTGTAGTAATTGTTGTATGCACTTTGTATAAATATCAAAAGAACTTTGAAGAATGTTAAGGAAAATAAACGTAAAATTAAGCATAAAAATAAGTTGTGAAAAACTTTTGTTATCAACTGATATTTTGTTTTTTAGCCTTCTTTTTCTTATTCTTTCATTACTAATTTCCATAGAGCTAAAAATTTCTATCTTTAACTTTAAAAAATTGTCTTTTCTGTTCTTTACAAAGCATTGATCCCTTATGAAATATGAGATATACATTTTTTTATTTATTGTTAAAAAGGTATTTATTTTTAAACTGCAGTGGCAACTATAAAAAAATTAATGAAATAGTTCCTTAAATTTTAGTTTTAAAAAGTAAAACACAAATACACTAGTGGCGTAATGAAATTGTAAATAAACTATTTACAATTACAGAGATACAACTACTTTTAGAGATCTTTCTGTATAAAATCACTTAACTAAAAACTGTCGCATCTTTTTTTAAACATGCAAAACATGGAATGACTAAGGGTCTGATAAAACATCTGATGGTTAGAATTTCAACTTTTTGAAAAAAATTCATTTTGATCTTATACGTTAAAGAGTTTGTATTGTTTTTTTAACAAGAATATATTTTTATCACAGTGAAATCTCTAATGATACTACCTACAGAAACTTAACACCCAAGAATATGTTTTAAGTTGATACTTCATGGTCATTGACCTTTCTTCCACCATAACTTTCCACACATATTTCACCCCACACCTCTCTAGTTTTTCCATTACAAGCGTAATTAGCGAACTTTCTTATCCACGCGGCTACGTACGTACGAACCAACCATCGCAAACAGATCCTCCATTCATTCGTCCATTTCACGCTACAGTTGAAGAAAAAGAAGCAATATCCAATTCTCAACAATTCCGCGAAAAACGGTGGCCAAACCGTTTAGGACGCGATTGAAGACCCGATTTCGGTCGGTGAAAGACACGTCGACCTTGCATGTCAGCGAGAGGACCCTCTTTCTTGGAAATTGTAGGATTTGTTTGTGATCTGCACTAGATAATGAAGACACTGTGATGGAATAGGACTTTCTTTGATGACGCTTTTGATAAGTTTGGTCTTGGAATGTTGTTGATGTTGTGTGAATGTAGATATTGGAGTTGAAAGGTAGGGTGTCCTGTTAAAAAACGACCTTGGAGGGATTTACGTCGGATGTAGTTGTTTAACCTCGAACTTTCTTCTAGACTGATGCGCTTGAGTTTCGTAAATGTGGACCATCTTTCAACTGTTATGTCCTCTGAGAAGTATTTTTAAATTGCGCGTGATAAAAAAATTAAATTAGCTCCAAATGTTTTATTTTAATTTTTTCAAGTATGTGTTACTAATTTTATTTTATTTTATTGTTGACAGTAATATTTGACAGGGTGGGCTTGATTGAAAAAGTAAAGAGGAAAAGTAAAGAAACATCTTTGTTTCACGCGTAAACATGTTTTTTAATAAATAGGATGTTTTCAAATTCCTCGGTGTTTAATGTCCTTTATGCGTTTTATCACCAATGAGATGTCAATCAATGTATTCTTAATCTTTTGATAAATAAATATTAGGAAATACTTGTTTGAATTCTTAAAAAAATACTGCGTAGCTATGATACACTGAACATTACTTACAATACATACATTACTTACATACAATTACATTACTTAACGAACGTTAAGGAATAGGGAGGATGGGGCTTTAAAAAAAGAATAAATGTTTAAAAAGAATAAATAAAATTCCCCTTTTAGATATTTTTTAAAAATTGTTTTGGAAACAATATTTGATAAAATTTAAATGCATATTGAAGGATATTTATGTGAAGTGTTAATTGATTTTTTTATAAAATTATTTTTAAATTACCATGTTTTTATTTAACTAAGGTTTTTTAATAGACTCAGTAACCAGACCCAGTTTAACGTTTTACCTAATACCCCCAATAACGAACAAAACATCCGGTCCCATCACTGTCCGGTATTGAGAGATTTCACTTTGAATATATAATTATCTAGTTCCAAATATTTGAAGTAAAAAATAATATGATCTGTGGAAACAATCGTTTTGATAAATGGATGTTAGTTGTGACTTTCATGAAACAATTTAAGTCAGAAAGAGTAACATAAAATTAATCAATGCTGATAAATTACATCCGTGTCCAAAAATAAAGCATAATATGATATCGTGAGCTAATGTTATAATAAGCTAAGAGTAATAATATGTTTCTGGTATCAAATCACCCTAACAATATTTTAATAGGGGAATAGAGACCCTTCATTAATTCTGAGTTCCATTCACATTCGGAATAATAACGGAAATTTCTACGTGATAGTCATTTTGCAAAAAAAAATTCCCTCTTATTTTTGTAATAGATATATTTCCAAACTCCATGGTGCGTGGAATACCTTCAAGTAGGATTTTTCGGGCGATACTGAGTGAATTCTGCTTAAACTTCATTAACAATGGAGGCCCTCTGTACCCCCTCAAACCCCTGTAAGTGTAATTTCATTCAAAATTACATATTCCTACTCTTAGATGATCCATAAGACACGAATTTCATTTACAAGAGATTAAGATTAGTGTGATTATTCGAAAAAAAATCGAAACTAACCTTAATTTTTGGTCACGAGTTCGAGTGTAATGTGTATGTTACGGGCAAAGTGATTAATTGGGAGCTATTAATAATGCCCAGAGTGGAGACGGGCAAAGTGTTAAATTGCATTGATATATTCCATTGAATTTATCCCATTGCCCACTTCCACTTCGGGCATTATTAATAATGCCTGATTTATCACATTTCCAGTAACATATACACCCTCAAAGCGCTATTTCAAAATTTTATTTCATCAAATAATATCATTTCATAGCATCGAAACACTTCTTAAGAGAACACCATGAATCCATAACACACCCTCCATTCTTTTATTCCCGATACCAGAAGCGAATCCATAAGCATCAAGCACATCCGAAATATCCCCTCCAGAGGGGTATCGGCCTGCGATTGGGTGGCCAGTGGAGCAAGAAATGGAAAAATTCCTGACAGGATGAATATTCGAAAGGTCGGCCCCGGTATTATCGTCCCCTTGCCCCCCAGAAGAAGATGCGATCCCTGCGAAATTGGATGGGATTTCATTTTTCCCCGGGTTCCTCGACATTATTGTTATGAGGATGATGTTGAGAGAGGAGATTGGGAAATGTAACAAGTAGTTTCGTTTCTGAGGTTGGTTTCGATGGAGGGTGATTCTGATTGGAGAAACGTTATTATTATTTTATTATTACTGGGTTGAGGGGCTTAGTTTTTTAAGGGGTTATCCTTAAAATGCGGTGTGGTGTGTTTATTGGTGTTTTGGGGTTGTCGAGCTCGTCTTCTGTCGAACAGTTTAGAAAGAGACCATGTTGTGTGATAATTATTGTAACGGATTTAAAATTTATTTATCGAGGTTATTTAATCTGATGAGACTGTTTTAATGTAGTTAATCAAACCGTTCCAGGTTTTGTATGATCTCGTAAGAAATAAAAGTTGCCAGCTATAATACTGACTTCACCAGTATAATGAACAATAATCATACCATCTTATAAATAATTTTTTTTCTGTGGTTTTGGTGTGTATGAACAGATATAATTGTGACTTTGTATTAATTTATTTCCTGTTGTTCTCCTGCCAATGGACTCACACTTTAAACAGCAATTTGAAATAAATTGACGTGTGGACGTTAACCACAAAAGGATGTATAAACTATTAATTTTTGACCTGGTTTCCATCTAAATGTTGACGTATCACATGAAAGTCAATCAACAACTAATTAGCCTGTTTAATTACATTATTTAAAAAAAAAACGATCCAATCATTATAAACTGTAACTATGTAAAGTTGCTATAAAATATTAAAAAATCAACATAGTCACTGTTATGGATAGATATTGATAAAAAATGTCCTTCTTTTATAGAAAGCATAACAAATAGAACTGTTTTAAAAAATAACTTTACTTCTTTTGATGTTTTTATTGTGAAATTTATATAAACAACAAGATGTTATCCGTTAAATGTTTTTACTCATTTTGTCAGCTACTTAAAATCCGAATATTAAATGCAAGGATCTTAGGCAAAAAGCAACGAACCATTCAAATTGAAAGTTATATGATGCAACACGCGAGAGGCATTTCTAATTCATTCTTTTATTAATTAAATTCTTTGAATGTTTCTTCGAGTTACTAAGGTGAATTTAGACTTTTCAAGATTGAAAAAAGCAACAGCTTTTTCATGATAACTTAAATTAACTTCAAGAATAAACTCTGGTTGAATAAAGAACAAAATTAAAATTAAATCCCAACTGCTTACTTTTCGCATCAGAAATTCCGTAAAAAGTCGAGTTGTTTACCTTCAGGGCGTCCTTAAATCGTTTTTTTATCGTGTCTGGCTTCTAAATCCATTCCAAAGCATGTCGAATTTTCCCCTTAAATATTTTATGAAGGTTTTGGAACATTCAAATTGGCTCTAACGAACAGAGACAGACACTTCAGGAATTCAAACGGAATTCGAAATTGTTGTTGTGAATGGAAGCGGGAGTTGGCGCAAAATAAGGCATTCTCTTTGATAGCAAAATTTAATCCGCTTTAGAATGATGACTTACGAGGTCAAAAGGTTAACGAAGTTATATCAATCTATGCTTGCCTTTTTGTTGAAAGAAATTCTGCAGCAATGTTGAGAATTCGACTTCCCAATTTTGCATAGATAAATTGCTATTTCAACTTTCAATAAGCAAACGCATCAGCATCAACACTGTTTCGTAACGTTGATATTTTTTATGTATACTTGGAAAGTGTAGCATAAATTTCTTGATGAAAAGTTCGTTTTTATGTAGTATTTTGTAATTCTACCTAAATTCTCTTTTAAAGCTTTTTAATTTTAAAATGTAAGATACCTCTAATGTTTTTGTTGTTGGCGTTATATGTATGTTCTTATGTGGACCTTATTTATTCTTCCCTACTATAAAATAAGCTTCAATATCAACTTTGAGAAATTGATATTTAAAATCATATCAAAGTTTAGGAATATTTGTGAGATATTTGTAACATATATTATTTCAGTGAGTGATTTTAATTTTTAAAATATGTTTCTTTGCATTAAAATGCAGAAAGGGGAAATTTAAAGTAGTTAAGTATCCTTTTTCTAAAAAAAAATTTTCGATTCGTAAAGGAGTTAAAGATTATTATAAATAAGGCATGTTTCAAAGCAATATGCTGCATTTTAATAAATATCGAGGCTGCTTAGATATGAATTAATGTGTTATTTAATGTATGGTACATTATCCAAATTCAAGTCCCTTTTCAATACCTAACTTTATATCATTATCAATGTTTTGATTACATAAATTCACAATTTTAACCACAACAATTTTTAAAAATGTCTGTTATAACCTGTTTTTTAATTAATAAAACCGGATTTAAAATAAAAGTAGATTTACAGTTCATTATATAAGGCGTTCAAGGTTCAAGATTAGGATTTTTAATAAGGTATGTTTTAAAAACAATATGCTGTACTTTAATAAATACCACTGCTGCTTAGAAATCAATTATATTGGGTTATTTAATGTAGAGAAAATACTTTAAATTAATAACAATTTTCAAATTAATAATAATTAATAACAATTTAACAACACAACAATTTTAAACACAATTAATTTTTAATATTAATTTATATAGAATTTATTCAATTGATTTCTACCTGATGTGAAAAATACTACCCCACTCCATCTAAATAAAACTATACAAAATGTCAAGATATTAGCTACCCAAATATCTTCCTGAAACTCCTTAAGTATGAAATATCTCAATAATTTATGTGTTAAAAATATTCTTAAATAAATTAAAAACTACCTTCACCCAAATGTCAATAAGCTTCATGAGGGATCACGTCCCTAAAAGCATTTAATCGATCTACGTCAGTATTTACGGCTAGCCAAGTATCAAGAAAGTCTTGAGAATCTCGGGAATATTTTCCTTAATTCCTGGATAATTTCTTTTGATGTAGAGGAGTTGGGATTTCTTTAACCTCAACAACAGATTGGGCTGACAGGATTGACAAACCACTTTATTATTATCATCTAGTTGAGGGTTAGGAAATTGATCTCTGTAAAATTGATGCGTCTTTCCCTGTTGTTTTAAACTGAAAAATGTTTGGTGAGGGATAAAGATGTTCTTTTTAAATAACGGTGAACACGAACAGCTTGTACAGTTGCTTTATTTTGTTTATGTTCTAAATTATTTTGCCGTTTTACGTCATTTAATAACCATCTTTCTTTTTAAGCACATTATTTTCAGCACTAGTTCAGCTTTTTCTTTTAGTTAGGTTGGTTACTATATATTTTTTCTACAAAATTGATCTCTTCATTATTCTTATTTTACTGTATAAGCCAAAATTTGTTGAATATTTGGTCCAAAAGTGTTACTTTTCTAGTATTTTTCGTTCTTCTTAAATGAGTGTTTCTTTTCCTATAACACCTACTTAATACATTTTGAATAACTTACACAGAATAAGATAGTATTACAAATTATATTAAGACCATATAACAACTACTGTAAGCTAGTCTGCCGTCCTAAGCGAAATTGTACATAAACTAGTTTTATTATAACTTCACTTTCTTTCCCCATTGGCGCATTTCTTAATTGGCGAGAATATATCACACTACTTCCAAGCCACTACAATGTTTTTCAAAATCATGAAAATACCTCTTAAATAACAGAATTGAAAGCAAACTTATCCTTCTTTGTTAGATTGAAATTCCTATGAATATAAATAGAAGTAATATTTAAACTAAAACAGATTAGTTTAAACACATTGTGAAATAGTTTTAAATATATGAGTACAATTATTACATCTGGAATATACGAGTTGCTATAAATTGCAGCTGAAATGCGTACTTTTCATTATCTGCAAATTTGTAATCGAACCCTATTTTCCATCCTAATTCCAAACTCTAATGCAACCCAATGCCATAGCCAATTTCTAAGGTTTTTCCAGAAAGGAGGGTCTACCTCACAGAATAAAAAATCTGCCAAATACTCTTTTGGCGAGATTTCTCTCAAAGTATATTTGAACGAAATTGCCTTAATGTACACTTTCGCTTAGGACGGCAGTAGTGTAAGATCTTAAAGCAATTAAATTAAATAAATAAATTGTATTTAAATTAAATTATAATGTGATTGTTGCACTCTCTTCTTGTTCTTAATTTACGTAATTTGTCATTTGCCCCTAATCTGTATGTTAGCTGTTTTTACAGAAGTTATAGGTTGTAAGAAATGAAACTATAATTGAGTATTAATGAGAAGATAATAATATCATATTCTTTGAATTTGAGCTCGAGAGCAACTCTAGATTTCGTCTTACAATAAATAATCTTCAGTCAACTTGGAAAGAATGCACAGTTTCTTCACCTACACTGTCAATCCCTCCTACTTAACCACACCGATCATCCAAACCCGAACATCAGCGAAAACTCAAAAACCCCGATATACACCCCACTTTCGAACCCTAAAGAGCCGAACATATTAATAACGAGACACACACACACACACCGAAAACTTCCCTACATCCACCCACCCCCAAAAACCTGAAGCACCCCACTCCAAATACACACTCACCCCCAGATAAATCCACCATCTTGGATGGAAACACTAGGGAAGCCGAACTCTTATTACGGAGGCCAAAATAGCCCCCGCAGAAAATTGCCACTAGAGCTTGGCTGCTGTTGAGTTTGCATAGCTTCTTATCTCCCTTGCAGGGGCTGCAAGTGGAAAACTCATTTCGGGCTGTGCTATCTTCTGGGGGCCCGCCCAGGGGACTGTGCCTCTCTTATCCGTGAATTATGATGCTGCGATTGGCTTTTAATCAAGGATCTTGGAGGTGTGGGCCGTGCGCAAAGTGAGATGGTGTTGTCGGGTCGGGATCTTCGAATTTGATGATCTTCGAGTTGCTGGATCGGGATCTTTGAGTGTTGTCTTTTCTTTTTGCTGAGTCTCCATGGATGGTGGGAATAGACTCGAGTTCAGTTTTTGTCATATGGAAGATGTGTTTTGCTTTTGGGGATTATTTCACCATCATAACTAAAAACAATAGTGAAAATTTTAATTTCTTTGGGACTATATTGTTGTTTTTTAGTTAAGTGATGGGAAAATTGATAGTTTAAGGTTTAATGTACTTATATTTACTTCTAATATTTAGGTAACTATTCTTTTAAGATGGTGTTGAAATGTTTATGCTTCCCCTTTGCAGCGCGGCTCATAACAAATATGGCAAGTTTACGTTACTGTAACTAAAATTAAAAGGAATTTAGCCATACATATTATGACGAAAATTGGGTGAATCTTACTGCTTGTGTCTAACATAGTTATATAGAACCTTTATCTAGTTACCTTATGATGGGTATGAAATTAAAAGAAAAGACAAAAAAAATAGTAAATATTTTTAGTTTCATGTAAAATACTCAATATGATTCCCTTTTTTTATTCAATAAAAGTTCTTGTTTTAGATAATTAATCCAAATAGTGCCTTAATTAGAAATAATGATCATTTTTTACGCAAGCTTTGATAAAATATCTATATATTTTTTGCCTTTATTTCTACTATATAAATGTAAGCTGATGTGTTGCATTCCTTTTGAAAATTGTTCCAATTAATTTTTTCAGGCAATAAATATCCCTTCACCCTTCCTCTATTTTATAAATACCCCATCTGATTTAAATCCGTAACACCTTAAACTAAAATTAGCCAGACTATCATAAAAACAAAAGAAGATCAAGCTAATCGTTTCGTAATCAAGAGTATAATTAGTACCACACCGTTTTCTTTTTTATTCCTCCATTCATTAGTTTAATAAGTTTTTAATTAACGATTTTTTGCTACCGAGTGAACATCTGCTGCCTTTTTTCCCTCGCCTCGTTAAAAGAAACTCCTCGATATTCTAACAGATGGCGCTACAAAACGACTTCTCCGCTGCCTCTCCGAGTCATTGAGTAGAAAGGAGATGCTCTCATCCTCATCAAGACTGTGCTAGCAGTCTAGTTTAAACCGAGCTTGAAGCGTATTTTTCCATCGATTTCAAGTTCAAATAAAAGCTAATAAGAACACTTTCCTAACTTAGAAGGATTGTTAGCCCCCAAAAACACACTGGAAGGGTTCTTAGAAAGCATAAAGTTCTCTTACTCCTCCCTTTTCTTTTCCATCCCTTCCTATCTTTCTCTTTTATTAATCCTTATTATATTTCTCACACAATTATCCTTGTTATTTTATTTTCCTCTCATTTCATTATCATGATCTCACTTTTATTTTTCCCCTCTCTTTCTTTTCTTTCCCCTTCCTTCCAACTCTTTCCCATTTCATACGGATATACGAAAAATTCGGTCAATGCGAAAATCGGCCAGCAAAAACCAAATTTATTACATGGGCAAAGCTATGATTTTTTGTTTGTATTTTGAGTGGTTTTTGCATTGACCTGAATTTTTGCGACACCTCTTTTATCTCCCTCTCTTTATTTCTCTCAACTATCTCTTTCTTCTTTTCACTTTCTTTAGAAAATAGTATAAAGTGTTAGAGGACGGAAGTTATCCTTAATAATATCCTTAATAAAACCAACTAATACTCCAACGTTTTAGTTTTCAAAACAAAGATAGAAATGTACAATTCCTTCGGGGATCACTGGATCTCCGGTAATAATCAGGTAAAAAAGTTACTTTTTTACTCACCAAGGAAACCATTGATCCTCGAAAACTTTGCCTGCTTCTATCTTTCATTATTGTGAGAATTTAAACATTGGTATTTTTATTAATGGATTTATTGGTTCTGCCCACACACAAGCCATCTTCTGCTCTTATTATTACTTCTAATTTTCACTGAAACAAAATAGCAAACTTACATGATCTGAACGCATTAATATGTCTAGGCACAACACTAACAGTCATATTCGCATCCATCAGCGTCGGCGCTAAATCCCAGGTCAAAGATGGATTCCTCCAATCAGAGTCAACTATTAAGAACTAATTTTTCTTCCCTTAGCTGCTAATTAACAGCGACGTGTGAATATGGCTGTAAAACCTCACATCTCCTGATTCTACCCCTACGCAATTTCCTATCAAATTGATAATATTTCGACCGGATCTTCAATATGAAAAAAAAACGCATATACTTTCCGGCGTGTCCTCTTGGCCCAAATTCCCCATCATGCACTCCGTTGATTGTTATTATCATTACATCGTGGTGCGGTTCCACGTGGGATCATAAAAATATTTTATAGGCGCATAAAATGTGCCGGAGGCCCTTTGTTACTTTGTCGGACCTCCAGCTATTTATGTGAGGGATAAGTCTTTTGAGGGTATTATCCAATATCCGATGAAGCACTCCGTTGGGGATGGATTCCCCCGCAATCGATAATGCTAAGATTCTTCGGAAGGGTTGGAGGAGGTTTTTATGGTTGATTTCCATCAAGAAGTGAATATGTGTGTGGTGACTATGAATAATAATATTTGAGTTGAGTGAATGCGGAAATTTTGAGGTATGTGCTTTCAAAGCTAGTACTTAGATTTTGGGTTTTAAAACAGAGCATACCCTTTTTACAATAAATGTTTTCCAGACCATGCAAACTTGATTTAATTTTATTCCATTAATTGCCGGAAAATATTATAAAATTTTTGTGCATTTTTATGGTGTTTTCTCTTTCAGAATTTTGAGTTTTGTATTATTTAACGAACCTATTTCACTCAAGAGTATCCCATGATGCAGGGCCACGTGATAAATGAAAGACATGCACATGAACAAAAAATGTAAAACTTAAACATTTAGAAATCGACGGCAGTTCAATTTGATTTCAAAACATTTTGTAATAAGTCATTTTTCCGTGTTTCATACTTTTACCCCTTAATTAAGACATCTTGAATGTTGAATGAATCTTGAATGAATTACAACCTTGTTTTTTTATCTTTAACCAAGAAATAACCAAATACTAAAAACAAAAATAGTTAATAGAATCAATGCAATCCTCAGACATCTATAACTGAACATACTGATTCATATTGTAATTTCAGGATGACCAAGACACAACTAAGTATAATGCATCAATATCAGTCCAAAAACAACAACACAACGCTACAACTTCTAACAAATAATCAACATAACCCACAAAACGGGTATCTAATTTATTCCTAATCCATCTCTATGGTAACCATGACAACCATAAAGAATCCCAATGCTCCCAGAAAACAGATGGATCGTACATAAGAATGAAACTATCTGGATAGCTTCCATAGGCCACCGCACGTCGGCTTTCTCAAAGGCAATGAGTCCGACATTGTCCACTAATCTTGACGAGTTGCAGTTTTTGCCTCTCATGGTCGGATAATCAATCATCCGGCCTCTAGATTAATCTTCGGAAGCTGATTTCAAAGGGGCGAGGTCCCTATATAGGTAGTAATGGAACCGGGTGATTTATCTTTTGGGTTCTCTTGGCTCGAATCTGGTGGAAAAGGCAGCCAAATGAGGAGTTTTGTACGCGTAAATAAATGTTGGATCGGTGAATGGGGTTTTGTGATTTCTATAGAATCGCTGGCTGTGTTGATTTTTTTTGGTGCTGTTGAGGAACTTTGTATTGTAAGTTATTTAACTGAAATAGATAAAGATTTTAAAAATATGTTTGAGTGTAAATTTTGATTTTTCTTAAATTCAGTTATGCTTTAAGATAATTTTTTAAGTTAAGACTCTATAACATTGTCGTACAACATGTCATTCCAAAGTAGTCATCTTACACACTTTGAAAAATGAGCACAAGCGCATGTTACTTGCATAGCTAAATCAATAAAAATCAATACAAAGTTAATTTTTTTTGGTTTATTGAAACGCATGTAACTCCGAATTTCCATTTTTCCGAAGTTAGAAAACTTCAAAACACAATAAATTATCGGATAGCGTAAATTGGGGTTAATATTAAAGTGTTGCACAATTCTAAAATGGTTATCACACAAGACTATCGCTTGATAAACCCTTTCAAAAGTAAACTACTTCGACGCACAAGCCCTCTTTTAAAATATAACAGAGAGTGGTGCTAAAAGTTTTTAGATCCTTTAACGGCAATATTCATTTTATTCGTTAATTTTACTTTTAGTTAAAATTTTCAAAAAATAGCAATATTTTCGACTTTTTACAGCGTACGATTTTCTTTGTTACCAGTCTTTCATGATCCAAAGTTTTACACAAGTCTCTAATCCAAAACCGCCAAGCCAACACATCGAATTAAAATAGATCATATCCCATAACCACAACACCGAAATCGATCTAATCTCCACATCTACCAGGGAAAACACCCCCAAAAATCACTTACGAAATCGATACCCATCCCCATCACCACTCTATCTCCCTATCCAAACACACCCCACCCATTTAATTCCGGCATCACTCCATCCACCCACAGAAAAAAGATCTCATGTCCAAAAAGGCAAACGCTCTCACCATCTCTCCCTCAAATCCCTATCTCCCCGGCATTATAAAGAGAAAAAACAATAATAATAAGGATAAGAAGAAGAAAATTATATTCGTGTGGACTAAAGAGGGCCGCGCCCATGGGATGAGTGACGTCACACCGCCCACACCCATTGATTTGTTTCTGTCTGGAAATGGAAGACGCCCTACTGTGATAGGGACGAACGAGCATCTGCCGCTGAAAGGGGGATACCTTGGACAGTCTGTGTTCTGTGTTGTTATTTCCCTAAAGGGATTTGTTGCAAAAGTGTTATTTCCAGATGTTGTGATATGTTTCATAGGCGTTCTATCCGTCTAATGTTTTCCGTAAAAATTATTTGGTTAATCTTAAAAAATTACTTATTATCAATATTGCAGACTATTCAACCTCCAAAAGAGGTGTTCTTTGGGGGTTATTCCATCTTTGTATGAAAATACAGTGAAGATTAACTACAAAATTTGTGAAATCTAAAGGTTGTCTTGCCTTAGGTGACCTAAAATATTTACACTTATTATCTCTCTTAATTTCTATTTGAAATGTTTTAGCAAAGTAGTGATGTGTATTAAGTTAACATACTTCATCATACTTTTAAAAAATTGTGTATTATTAGTGGGAATTCTATAAATTATTTAGCCCCTTTAAAAAACATACTCGTATAGTTATAGTATTAAATATTTAAAATCATTTAATGCCTATATGTTGTCTGATCCGGTCGTGAACAGTTCTTTTACTTCATAGTTGAAAATGTAGTAGTTTTGTAGCTCTCGACTTTGGACTTAAAAGCTCTCATATTAGAGCAGGTTTAGGCGAAGATGAAACTCTACCACGGAGGTCATCATCAGCAGAATTAAAGCTCTTACTGAAGATGGAGTGATGTATGAATTGAAAACGATGATATTAAAAATATGGTGTTGCCTAAATATTCCTAAAACAATTATCAAAAGTGGGATTAAGATGACGCTAAAAGTTCATTAGGCTTTCATAATTAGTTCACTTTAATTCACACTCTATGACTGCCTCTGCGACAGCGGTATAGATGCTCAACCAGAATTCACAGTTAAGTCAGCCACCACATTGAACAGTACTTGAACAATTTAGACGCTTACGCTGAGCGTGGAAAATATCAGGGGGAAATATTTTAAGATAATTTAATGTTTGGATAAGTCAATTGATTTTTTCTTTCTGCTGTTGTTTAAGAAGCATTTTCATAGTATTTAAAGAAATTATACGACTCCCATTATGTTTTAAGTCATACTTTAAATAACAGGGGGTACTCAATCGATTTGCAGAAAGTATTTGAAGACAATTTTGTGCCTGGAAAGTATTCTTTTATCCAAGTCTGACCCCAAACACCTTTAAAAATTCCTCTCTCTTTCAATCCATCAGCAGTTAAATAAAGGAACGAGCACGGAACGAATCGCTCTACATAACCGACCGCCCAGCAAGCACGTTGATTGTTTTCTCTCCCCCCCCTCCTCTCTCACATTCGTTATTCGTTCCGAGTGAACGACCCCCCGGCAAACTCATTAAAACAATAAAAAAAACGGACCCAACTGGGTCATTCCGCTCTGCCTTATTGTAATTAACCGCTGGGGGCAGAGGGAAAGTGTATGTCTTGTCCAGTCGCGCTGCCCTCGCTGAACTGCTGCAGGAAAAGTTGTATGCTGTTGTTGTTGGTTGTACTGCTGCAGGAAAACAAATTTTGCGTTGAGCGGATATTTTCGCTTTTGTATGGACGTGCCGTGAGGTGGTTTTTATGATGCGGATAATTTTTCGTGTTTGTTATCTTGATGTGTAAATGTGTTTCTAAATTAGAGGGAAAGGGAAAAAAAGGGAAAGGAAATCGAGATTGGGAATTTCTATCATGTACTACTAACCGAGGAGCGAAGCAGTAGTTTTGTTTGACAGTTTGACATAAAATTTCTCATAATTGCTTCTTGCTATCTAGTTTATCTACACCAGGGGTCGGCAAGTAATTTTACTTGGGGTCCAAATAATTTTGAAAATTTTCATCGAGGTCCGGAGAAAAAATATGTTACTCTTCTCTCTTATCACTTAAAAAATTATCATCTTTAAATACTATGTTTCTACAAAGATGTATTTGAGTACGCTACCTGCTTAATAATAATATTCATAAAATTAATATTAGAAGTTTTTACATTAAAATTGAGGGTCTGGGGGTTTCCCCCTAGAAATTTTTCGAAATTTGACCCTTATAAAGCAGGTCAAACTAATTTTTGTAGTGTAAAAATACATATTAACGATTTTCAAAATGTTTTGGCGGTCCGGGGAATAACCTCACGCTGTCCGGATGCGGACCGCGGTCCGCCAGTTGCCGACCCCTGATCTACACTGTTAAAAAAAAATTCAACCTTTCACTACAAACTGGGTTAAATTTAGTTGCAACCTATAGTTCGGTAATAGGTTTCACCAAGTTTTCGGTGCTTTCACTAGCGAAAGCACCGGATTTCACTAGGGAAAGCACCGAAAACTTGGTGAAACCTGTTACCGAACTATAGGTTGAAACTAAATTTAACCCAGTTTGTGGTGAAACAGCCCAACCTTTCACCACAAATTGGATAAAGGATGAACTGTTTTTAACAGTGTATATATCGGGCTCTTTAGAACTAAACATCTCTTTTAGAAATAAAATTGAATTTGAAAAAGGTTCCGTTCCTTTTTAAAAGCTCATAATTTTGTTCAAAAAGCTCATATTTCTATTCCCCGAACACATTGTCTATCTCTTGTTAATAATTTCTTGACTCAAAAACCTAATGAAGATTATATCGACCGAAAGTCTACAAAATTATATCAGCCACCAAAATATTTATTTGGATGCAATAATTTTATTATTCCCCTAAATTTTCACTAAATAAGCTAAGAGTAGATATAAGCAATTAAATTTCTATAACAGGAGTAATTATTCTAAATATGCTTAATGATGTGTTATCTTCATCTAATCATCCCCTTCATTTAATCTTAACACCCTTTTCACGTTCCCATTAAGTACAAAATGGTCACTACGATTACATTCTTCAAAAAAAAAGATGAACAAAAAATGCATCTGTATTAAAATAAAGATTTATTTCCATGATTAAATAATTCGATTCGACTGCAACTCATAAAACGGTGTGATGACTCCCGACATAAAAGCTGATTGATGATACGCGGGTAACCTGCCATTTTTCTTTCGTATAAAACTCTTATCGTATGTGACCACATTCACTCTCTCCTGTCCAAATCCCTTCCAGTTAAGCTCTAATAAAACTTTCCCAGGTTTGGGAGATCATTACTGGAGAGGTTTTATGGGAGGGATTCATCAATATCTACTTTTAATGGTTCAACCGTTTTTAGTTGGTTACCGCTTGTACCTAATGATGCTTGTATCGTATAAGGTAGTTCTTTAATAAATTGAAATTATATAGCATTTGTCTAAAAACTATTTGTTGTGTTCCTTTTGATTCAAAACTGTTGCTTAGCCTTAACTTATTATGGGCATAACTTTAAGACTCCATATTTTGGGGATTTACATATATTGGAAAAACCTTTTCGTAAACTTTTTAATTTGATTTCTACTGATGAATAAAGAAATCCTAGTGCTTAAAGATAAAGTTAAACGTTCACATGAAGTTTCATTACAATAAAATGTTTAAAATGAAAAATTTGGAGTTATATTTTAATCTACCTTAGGAGAGAGGAAATCGGTGAAAGGATACATTATAACTGGGATAACTTCCCTAGCGGGATTCGATAGGTTGGAATAACGCAGCACAAATAAATGTCAATGCAACTCATGTGGCAACTGACTTTTAAACAGTACACTGTAAAATTCTTTCTTCTACCTGGAACTTCTTGTTTTTTTCTGTCAAATGAGAGAAACTTTCTGTTATTTGAAGCTTTAGAGTTCTTTTAGATTAGTTAAAGCGGGCTTTATAACAATCAATAAAATAACCCAGAATGACCCTGTGACGTCACCGGCAAATATATTACGCGTCTAGCTAAAAGTAGAGAGCCTGTATACGAGAGAGGCGACAACCCGGTATAGCTCGCTGATTGGTCAACAGTGTTTTCTGTTCACCGCAGATTTCCCTCCATTGAATTAGCTTGGGAGCGAGATCAGCGGCATGATACAGTGTGAACAGAATTGGAGATTTGGACAGTTTTAACTGCGCGCAAGGATGCGCAGAGACGCTTTTAAGCGAGTTGTCGTCTCTCTCTCGTATACAGGCTCTCTAGCTAAAAGATGGTTGGTCTCGTTTAAACTAAAGGATCACTTTTGGAAGAAATTTTGACTTGAACATATACTTTTTTTTTAAATTTATTCTTTTAGTGGTGATTTTATTAAATCCGAATTCTCTTAGTGGAAAAATTAGCGGAGAATTTTCATCAAAAACAATTGAAAATTTAGTGTAAAAAAGACGAACTTTTTTTAACAATGTAAAGTGATTCCACTCACATAAACATATCTTCTGTTACAAGATCTTTAAAATGTGTTAATTCGATTTTAAACTTTTTAAAACTGGTAAAATCTGTTGCACAAGTGAAAAATGAAAAAAAAGCTTCTTAGGACTCGTTTTGCAACGTATTTTTTATTGGAAACTCCTCCAAGGTACCGCCGTTTTGACAAAATTGCCTTATTACTGAATTATGTATGATGCAGATGCATTTAACTCGAAAAAGGTAACTCCAGTGAAAACAAAAAAGGGGAGAGTTAGCTCTAAGTACAAAAAAAGGAGATGCAACGCCTTTTTCCTGATACCGTCAATGATTACTTTTTAAAGTGCGTGATTTTACGAGACAAATCTCGACCCAAATCGCTTTCCGAAGGCGAAAGGAAAAGCATTTATTATTTTTTACTGCCCTGAGTCTAACCCAGGTAGACAGGCGAAAGTTGTTACCCCAAATCCGGGATTTCTCCAGGAAAAGGGGGAGGCCCGAAAATTGGAAACCGGAATACCCTCTCCCGGATTTGAGCCCTTAATTGATACTTTAGTCGGGGTTCTTTTTAACTTGCGTTTAAAGAAAGTGACGTTGAGATGAGGGGTTTTTTTCGATGCTGTTGGATTTACGATGTAAATGTATCGGAAATTTTCCGGGAGATGCATTATTTGATACCCTAAGCTCCCGAAATTGGATTTTTTCTGTGGAGGATTCAGGGGATATCGGGTTTCGGGAAAAGCTATCTGCCTTTTGTTATCTAGATGCTAATTTTTTTGGACGGTTAAGTGTTGTTTACTTATAGTGAAGGTGCTTTTTTCGATAGTCATATCTGGACGTGATAAAAGCCGTGATTGCTATCTGTTTGATTCATAACGATGTGTTAATTGCAGAGATAAGGAAGTATGTATGCATGCTGTTCTCGAATCTGGGTGGTTGTTCTTTTTTTTGGTGCGCTTAATGTGTAATTAATGGGAAAGATGTACTGTTGAAATGTTCTGCGTGTGTGTTTGATTACTAATCTTCTCCTTGCAGGGAAAAAATTATTCCTTCTTATTATTACTCCTTCAGTAAAATGCTTTAAAACCAAGATTAGATAATCCAAAATATTAAAAAAAGAAGCATTATTCCAGAAAAGATTTAATGCATTTCAGTTAAAATAGATAAGTATCAATTCTTACTTTTTAAGACAGTTTTAATAGGAATTTTTCCTGTTTTAGTATGCTTAAGTTTTTTCATCCTGATTTAACTACCCATACTAATCTTATTCATTCTGAAATATGGTGTTTCCTTCATGGTGAAGAAAGGTCGAAATAACGAGAATCTTTAAAAGCAATGAAGATATACTTTGAATTCATCTTGACTTTAAATTTTTTAAAGATAAAGATAAGAAAATGGGATTTTAAAGCAACCAATCTTTAAATTAATAGAAACTGTTTTTACATATTAAAAGGACAAAACTTACTTGTAACTAAAGACTTTTTTAACGATAAAGATTACAAACTAAGCTTCAAGCAATCAATATTTAAATTAACAGAAACTGTGTTTACATGTTTGAAGAAAAAAAGCTTACTTGAAGGGGACATAAAATTAACTGTGTATAAAGTTATTCACAATCGTCACATTTACTTAAAAACTGTGGTGCTTGCAGCAACAACCAACGGATTAACTTCAAAATCCTTACATTTTAGTTGCCCCTCGTTCCTGCTGCAGTCCTTTTGAGTTTCAAAATCACAAGTTATATTTTCAAAGAAAGAACATCCCAATTTTTAACTCTAGGGTTAAAAAATATGAATTAAATGAAAAAATTTCCATCTGTAACCCCACAAAACCCCCACATCTCATCCATCTTCATCATTCTTCAAGGCTTATACTCGGGCATCCGCTTCAAAAGCAGTTTCCCTCCACTCGTTTATTCCCTTCTTAAAAGAGCCGTTTCTTTGCCCGAAAACGTTTCCCTGCTCCCATAAAGAAATACGATCGGCCGACTGTTTCCAAACTATACGTCCCCAGCCAGTCACCTCTGACGGCGAAGTAAGTCTCCACGCAACGAGAGGAAAAGAAAAACTCATCTCACGCTGCCAATCGATAGGTCTTCTTTTAACCTTTTCAAAGAACTCTTTCCTCCAGAGTCAACACTTATTTGGAGAACCCGAAGCACTTCTTCTGGGCCGTGAATTACTGGGGTGTGAGACTGAGCGGGGGGAAATGTTGGTTTTTCGGGTGAGGAATGGTTTTTTGCGTCGCGTTTCGCTTTTTCTGGGGAGATTTCTGCTTCATTTGTATTGTATGTGTCTCCTTTTGTATAAAAAAACTCAAACTTTATTTTTTTGGGGAGCCAAATTATGACTAATTGACTTTGTAATAGTTCCTTTGTGAAGGCAATTGTGAGGCTATTTGGTATGTGCCTTTTTTTAATAGAAACTATCTGAGTATAAATAAAAGAATGGGGGAGAGGTAACTTTTTAGGTCAAAAATGATAAGATAAACTTTTATATTTACGAGCTTTATGTAATGTTTTGATGTTTAAAATCTCATAAAAATAAGTTCTTGGGCATTCTTTGACATATTTATGAATTATTTTTGCGCAAATTGACTTCCCTAATACGGACCTGGAAAAAGTGCCCGAACCTACGAACCTGGTTCGGGGGAAGCCCCTGCCAGCTCCATAATAAGTTTGGGCTGAGCAAAGTTTATTAGGTTCGGGGGAAGATTACTACTTTTTCCAGGTCCGCTAATATATAACATCGTTTTTGTAGAACTTGCTTTCATTTATTATTATTAATGTACTGCATGTTAGAAGCTTCAGTGATACACTCCTTTAGACTGACTATCCTAACATTATACAGTGGTACAACTTGAGCTCGTAAAATTTTTAAGTGACTTTCAATTTAAAAATAGGGTCCTATACTCAATAACTTTGAGAAAAAGTATCATTAAACTGCACTGAAGGAGATCTAACCCTACTAGAGCTACTACTAAATTAGTTAATTAGCATAAGATTGAGTGTTTGTCACTGATATGGTGATACACGACACTTGTATTCTATGTAAGAAAGCTCCCAAACTTCCGAAGCTTCCAGAAAACCGAACCTTTCTTACACCCCACACAGAAAAACCTCGTGTTTTCTACATTATCTCAAAAAGAATGAGGAAATCAGGCTGCATCCTTCTTGGCGCCCGCCGTATCCCCATAAAAAATTGCAGCACTTAACTCCTCAAGAGCCCCTCCGAAAAGGATTGCAGTCCCGAAAGGGGAAGGGCCAACAACAAACACATCGAAATAATAACAAAAAAACGAGGCTCAGATAGGAATCCACTCTTGCCCACTTACTTAACTCCACTGAAAATAACGCGTTCCTGATTAGCGCTTTTTTGCCCATTTCGCGACGCCTCATCTGATCCTGTCTTGTGTATCTGCGGCGGATCCTTGGGACAAAGCTTTGCTCTGTGTCTTCGATGAATTGTGTCCAAGTGGACAAGAACTGAGAAATATTCGTAAGGGCCTCTCTTTTTTTGAAATGTTTGGAGAGTGTGTGACGAGAATAGGTGTTTGGATAAGTTTTGAGTTGTGTGTTGGGATGGTTTCCTTAAAAAGCTATGGAAATCGGAATGCTTTATCCAGTTTCCAGTTATGATCCAGTCATGTCATTATTTTTAGGATCTATGCGTTATTGGCTAAGACCTTTGTACCAGAGTATCCCAAAATTTTCTAGGCACAGAGTTCTGTTAAGATTTTTACTAATTTTACATTCACCCTTTAAAATTCTGCATTAAAACTAATGTTTGAAATTTCTAAAATTTTCTAATTTAGTGGGTATTTTAAAATTATCGAGGTAAAACACCTTTTAGTTCTGTCTGCTAGTATAAATCAGACGCTAGTAGAGAAGTCTTGCTGTAAATATATAGAGATATCTACTAAATCTACTTAAGGCCATCATCCCAGATCACCCCTCATCCTATCACCCTCTCTTCATGTCACATAACCCCTCTCCCATTTTGATGTCACACTTTTGAAACGATTGCTGTGATCTAAAATCTTTCCAATTTCACACAATATTTTATCTAATCCGTTTTTTTTCTTTAAAAATTAAAGTTAGCAATGTGCTTACTATAGTTTAATTTAACATAGTTAAATCATAATTAAATGTGAAATAAACATCTTTGGAATTCCGTAACTTTTAAAAGAACAGTTATTTATGTGCAATACAAGTCTTAAGTCCCTCCTCTTTCTCCTAAAAGTTTCAAGTGAATGGCCCTCTTTCTATAAATATATACATATTATTTCCGTAGATGATAATTTAAAGATCGATGATGTTAGTATGAAATGAAATAAACAGTTATTTTGGGAGCATTTCTTTGGAAGGTCTTAATAAAACAGTCCAATTAGTGTTTTCTGGAGTTAAAGCAACTTTTATTACAAGATATATATTACAAATCCGTTTCAAAACAACATTTAACCAGCGGATGATATTACATTATGGTGAAATCCCCATATACGTGGGATTATCTTTTGATGTAAGAAATCAACTATGCAGAAAATAAATGGATTTATCTACGAAATTAGATATCCTTTGATATAAATTGGATCGCTCTGTTTTTAGATTTTCAAGAAGTTATCATTGAATCGAGTAGAGATAAATTTCTATCACGTATGTAGGGCATGGAAAAATCATTATTCATAAGTGCAAATATGATACTTAATTCAATTTTCTTCAAAGTCTAACTTTTATTAAATGATAAATCGGTTTCTGTGTCTGAGTAATAGTTTTTTCCTAGGGATTTTCTTATGGATAATACAAGGTTTTGTGTTTAACAGATTTTTTATTAATATGATATCTAGTCTTAATTTTTTAACCACCTAAATATTATAGATTTACTTACAGTAAAATATAAGTGAAACCGTTCTAGTGAGTTTTGTCAAGAACGATGAACAAAGTGTGTTTGATTTAAAGAACATTAGAGAGGGAAATTTCGTATAAAAACTTCCTAAAGATCCAAAGTAGAAATTAATTATAACACACGTGCTATACATTAGCCTTTTTATTCTCTGATTCTTTGAAGTCTGGTCATGGTTCCGTTTTTCTATATATGAAAATATTACATTAGGTCAGCGGGGCTAAAGTTTATCTGATTTAAACCAAGTCAGCAGTCTTGATAACTGGTGATATAGATACTGATAAGGATAAACGATTATCAGATTACTTAAATAAAATATCGTTGTTTATAAAAAGTTATTTTAAGTGACATGTTGTTTTGACTTAAAGTCAGTAAGACCAAGTGCAAAAATTGAAAAATTAGGTACTTAGAAAATTTTTAAGGGAGTCTTTATATCCGTAGCTTTTTTGTATTGAATATGAAAAATTAATAGTTTTTTATATAAGAGTGCATAGCCATTTTTTTAGTTATCAGATAAGTTATTTATTTTTATTACTTTATCAGGTTTTTTTACATCGCATTATGAAAATATCACTTTCTAAAAATTTATCTTTTTATTTAGGAACTATATATAATTTCATTGTACACAATAATATCATTTTGAAATATGCACTAACATTTTGAAAGAAATTCGGTGAGAAAAAATTTGCCAAATTAGTAATTGGCACTCTGTTATTTCATTTCTTGCAAATTGCTATAAATATTGCCTTGTTGCTTTTTTTAAATAATTACTTTTGATCATCCTTTTCTTTCTTGTAAAACTACATGTCTGAAATGACTAGGAGTTAATAGACAAGTTCAGACTATTACATCGAAATTCATTTTCATTCATTTCTGCGTATTTGAAACTTTTTCAACAAAAAATAGTTATCTATCAAATAACTATTAAATTTATTAAAGGTACACAACTTTATAGGATAGCTAAGTGTAAAGGTAGAATTTATGTGTTTTGTCATTTTATCTTCGTTTCCTGCTCTTCCTAGTTGGCACTGGCGCCCGTTTCTTTTACCCCTAAATATAGAACCAGATCGCAACCTGCTGTACCAATGTTCCAGGCCAAAAAAAAACTCTCCAATTCTAAAACAACCTTACATGCAGGATATCGCATGTATGATGTTACCTACCACCCTCCTCTAAATTCCGACCGATAATGCGTCTGCTTTACGGACCCTTCCAAACGTCAACTGCCAGTGTTCCATCTTTCTGATTGATCGTGCGAGCACTGCTTGCGGATTGATATTGGGCAAGCGTTTAATATAAAGCGAAAACCTACTGAGTAGGCCCATCTCTTATGAATAACTTAAATTCGCTTTCCCTTCAAAACGTTTTACTTGAATTTTGACCCGTCTATTTCATGTAATTCTTTATAAAACGGTTACAATTTAAGTATAGTTTACGTGATTATTTTCCCCTTAGACTTTTCTTGTCTTTTTTTAACCAATTCTCAGATAAATTCTCCTATTTTATAGAATACAGAAAAATTTTCGTAGATATTACTAATTTTCAACTTATCTGGATCTTGGGAATTCACACTGGGGCCCTTGTTTGATTCATTGATTGATGGGCGTTAAAGGAATTTTCTTGCTCTCTCATAGCCGCTTAACCTTCTTTTTCCATATGAGATGCCCTTGTCTAAAAAAAAGAGTATAAAAAAGTACAAAAGAAGTAACACAACATTCGATTTTTTTTTTATTATTTGTTTACTTTTAACTTAATACCGCAATGTGATTTTGTTCGTAAAAATTGAGGTACTTGCAGCAAAAACGAGTTAACTCCAACAGCCTTGCATTGGATTAGCTCGTCGTTATTGTAAAGTGCCTCCATTGTCCTTCTAAATTAATTAAATTTCTGCATTGTTGAACCTTGAAAATATTTTATTTCAAAAGTTTCCGAAAAACGTAATTCACTTGCAGATGAATCAACCAAGCCGAATGTCATCAATAGTAAGCTATCGAGAGAACACTTATAGATTCTCCTCCAGACCGTCATCTGGTTCAAGTGGTTGTCATATCTTCATATTGTTATACTTTGTTGGTTGAATCACAACCTTGAGATAAGACCTTCTCTTCTGTCACACTAACTCTCAACACCTTTTTTGTATTCGAAACCCTTCTTCTCCTTTTGTTGTCAAGAGGACACGAATCATTCATTGCATTGATCGTTTCTCTGGATAAGTATTGTCATTACCATAGATAAGATGGCTTTCCCTTGTGGGTGTGACTGTATTTTTAAATAGATTATAACACCCTATTTTAAGGAACTCTTTTTTTCTCTTTGTGAATGTGAAAGGGAGTTTAGTTTGTTCAAGAAGACCCATCGTTAATGATGATATGAATAAGCGTTTAGTTTAGACTTACAGCAATAGTTTCTGAGAAAGAACTCATCTTAAGTAATAATTAGTATTGTTTAACTTTGCACTTATTAAAGATCCCAACTATAACATATATCTTCTACCCATGTCTGAAGAAGACTGAAGTATTTCTTAATATTAATTAATTTTATGCAGGTTTCTAATATCTAGTTGACTGAAGGGAGCAAGGGAGAAGTAGTACTCAAGTGTTCTCAAGATTTAGTGCTTTGTTAAGATGGATGAGATTAATTATCTTATTTCGGTAGATTATGTCGTTATTTATGCGAGTGATTAATTGGGAAATAAGTTTGAGATTGCTGATGATTTTCTCAATCCAGATCCTTTTGTAATGACTGATTTAGATAAATTAACGTCCTAGATGGAATTAGGCTGTTAGAGCTCGTTAATTTTAACCGATTCTGATGTAATTTTTGAGAGATATTATAATGACAAGTTGAGTTATTTATGACTTCTATGAAATTAGGATGGAAGAAGTCCTGATTAGTGTACTCAGGTCATAAATTTAGTAAGATTTTATTTTTATGTTAATTTTTTCAAGTGAAGGTCATTAACTGTATGCTTGTCTTTCTCAATTGGATTTCTTACTTAGTTTTAGAATAATTTTACTTTCAAACTTATTTAAATACCATGTAAAAGTAATTTCGGTTGTTTTATGTTGCTTTTTAATCATTCGCGTTAGTTAAAAATTAGGTATTTAAACTTGATAACTCTAATTTATAGAATTTACCTTATATTCTATGTTTTATTACCTCCACCCATTGTTTGTTTGAACTAAATATCTAATATTTTTTTGGGGGGGAGGGGTAAAAATGTCATAATTTTTTTTGGGTAGAAAATATTCTATGTGGTTGCATTCAATTACATAAAACATTTCTCACACATTTTTCAATGTATGCAGTCAAAAGAAAAAAAAAAGGAAAGGGATTCTTTCTCTAGTTAAGTTTTATATTTAGGTTTCTATTGTGTGTTGAATACAGTACTAAATATGGTTAAAATAAGTGTCAATAAAACCTATTTTGTGGGATTTTAGCTAATACTTTTGTTCTTATAATATTTAATAAGAATTATAAAAAATAATGTCAACGATTTACAGAAGCTAAAGTAAATTCCATCTAGCCATACTTTTAAATGTTAGATGCTAATCCATATAAGTTTGTTTAGTTTTCCGGATTCCCTTAGCAATACCTCGCTGCCAAAATTAGTGTTCAATACATTTAGTTCTAGGATAGTAGTTAGGTACTATCTACCGGAGATAGTAGTTAGGTATATACTTTGCTCAACTAAATTCTCAAACAACCCCACTTAACGGAGAGAGTCGAGTTGACCAAACGACAGAGACAATTTTCGCTAAGTGAAGCAGCGGGGGCGAGAGGACAGCGAAAGCTTCCAATCTCCCCTGAGTGACAGCATCTGGGGTGACAGGGGAGAGTGCCATTTCTCGGTGTCAGGCGCAGGTCTGTTATTCTATTTGAGGAGCAACCACCAGTCAAGAACCTCGCCCACCGTCTGGGTATGGCCGGGGTGCCAGGGAAGATGCCTTTAGTGCTTTTTTGCGACTCTATTTTGCTTTTGGCAAGGAAATGTTCTCTTTTATTTTGTGCTTAAAACCTGCATTAGTTCTTTCTAAGTTTCTTTCACTTTTGACATGTCTAAATTTTTATGTAAAATTGAAAGGGTTTAGTGTGTTGTTGCTCAATTATGGCATTTAGGGGTTACACAAAGCTGGTGTGAATTTGGTTAAGACCTGGAGTAGGAAGGCATTGATGAATATAAATGAGAACTCTTTATAAAAATATACACAATCAAAAGACAGAAGTTAAATATAGATGGCCGATTTTTGATAGATGAATTGATGTTCTAAAAAACTCTTAATATGTTTTCTGCAATACTTTAGCGTTTCCAAAAGTCAAAACATTATTAAAGATCAGATATTATTGATTTGAGATTTTTTAGCTTATACCAACTAATATTTTTCTGACAACTTATTTGATTGGTAAATTGAGGAATCGTCATTAAATAAGTATCTCGTTATAAACGTAAAAAGGGAAGTTTAGAGAGCTAAGTTAATAGAAGTTTTTATGTTGTTTCAGTACAATTATTAACCACTTTTTCAAAAACTCTGCAATCAAAGTTTTTGTCATGGCGTTACTAATAGTTCTTTCTTTTAGTATTGTGAAATTAGAAAAATCTATCCCTTTATACTGGGTTAGCTAAAGCAGATTTTAATAGGAAAATTATTTTAATTTAAGTACCTAACTTTTAATGTTTTTGTTCAAAATTACTACTTAAAGTAACTTAATAACTACTACTTAACTAATTTTCTTTCTAAAAATTTTGAGTTTTTCTAAGCCTAAAGCGTTATCTTTTTTAAATACTAGTTGGTAACATTCGTAAATCCCATTACCACAAAATATATATAATTTTTGTTTGAAATTTTCTGTTATATTCTATTCATTTCATAAGATAATTCATTATATCAGTTTAATTATTTAAAGTAAATTAAAACTCTCTAAATGTAATCTTTTCTCATCTTCTTCTCTTTTGAGTGCTTTTAAAACTTTTTAAAACATGTTTTATGTGCCGCTTCAACGTAATATTTTCTTTTTCTGTGTGGTTTTTAAAATAGAGAAAGTATTAATTATAATTTTTCATTTCTTTAAACAGAAATCAAATATGAAAAATCTTTAAGATTTCTATTTCTAAAAGAAAAATATTTTTTCCAAGCAGTTTTATATTGTTTTTAACCGTAAGCAAAACACTATTCATTCAATTTTTTTTGTAGATAAAAAATTGTGTTGATTGAGGAATGATTTAATTACGGAAGTAGTTTTTGAAAGATTAGTAATATTTCTCTATAGTTATCTTATATTATTATAGTTTCTCTTAGAGTTATCTTTCTTTATTATGAAGTAGTATATTCAAATAAGTCTACTATTTTATTTTATTTTTGTAGATATTAGATGTAGAAAAGTTCTCTTTTGCTTTTTGTAGAAAAAATGAAAAAGTAAGTTGAAAAGAATAATCAAGTTTTTCCTCTGTTAGTTATTACAATTATTATATAATTTAATGAATGATCACAGCAAATTTATTTTTATTTTCGGATTAGTTATTCATAATATTCAATAAGTTCGTTATTCTATAAATTTCATATTAATCATTTTGAAAGTTAATCTTGTACTTTTAAGCTCTTTAAGTTACCAGCATTTTAAATTTTATTAAACCATAACGGGGGCATTTTTCATCCAACCATACATCAGTATAACGTTTTTAAATAGGAATTCGTATGTTTATAAAGTATTAAATTAGTGAAAAGTATAAAATATGTTCTTATTTTAAACCAAGGCCTTTTAAACCGTAATATTGTAGCGGAGGAGTAAGAGTAATATAAATTCCTGCTATTCTTTTAAAATCTTCAATCGAATAAAAAATCTTTTTATTACAAACTCACTTTTATTAACTTTCAAGAAGACATTAGTTGTAAAGGTTAATCTAAAACTCTCCTTTTATAGCTATGAAAGGATACTTATATAACTTTTCAGACTATTTATTGCTACTGAAAATATGTCTTGAAGATGATAAGATTTCATCGAGACGCGTGTTTCATATATGGATGAATCTTCCTATTAATGTTAAGCCATGAAATTTATACAGATAACGATAGGCGATGTCTGAACTCATTCATTGATCTTCAGCATATTTTTATCTGGTGAAATCTGGTTATACTTTCAATATCCCATATTTTTTGGGTTATTATCCATTATAATCCATCTTCACTTCCTGAATCTTGACCGCATATGGATATAATCAAAGGGAGAGAGAAGACAGTATATATAAATTCCATTTTTATGTAATTATTTCTAGATTATCCCCCTTATTAGTTTATATTTTATACAACCTTTTTATAAGGCAGGCTGGTTCCTATTTGGGTATTGTGAACGGTGAAAGTTAAAGGTTGTATTTTAGTTTATTCATTCCCCGAAAATTTACTTAGCATATAGATGTTTAAAATAAAACACATTTACTTCAATATCACAGGACGCGTTTGTTATATTATATAATTATACATTTTCAATACTTGGGTTTGATTAATGGGAAATTTTATACATCAATATTTATATTAACAAATTTTTACACATACATACTCTACAAAATGTAAATGAACATCTTTAGGTAGTACTCCTATTCTGAATAAAAACTTAGGGGACTATAAAAAGTTATTTAATGCATTTAAATTATGTTTAAGTTTAAATTTAAAATATTTTTCACTTATATATACTTAGATGCTCACTTTCATTTTTTTAATGATAATTAATTTTTATTGCCATCGTCAATTTTTTTAATCACCGCTGCAAATTTGTTAGGCGAGCGTTTAAAAAGAAAGACAAACGTGATTCCTTTTAAATTTTTCTGATAATATTTTACCCTTTTAGCTGTTTTTTGTACACAAACTATTACTTTAAATCTTTAAATATATAATAAAAATATTTGAAACTTTTTATTTTTAAAATGTGTTAGTTGTAATAAACTAAGAAAATCTATCAACCATATACCTAAATTCTTGAATATTAATCATTCTTTTCTGCTTCTATTATTCCATATATTAATGAACCATTAATTTGTCACAACTATTTTGATGAAAGAAATATATAAGATCGGGTACATTATTTATTTTTATATATACTTTAAATTTAGCCAGAACACATTTAATTCTTAAAAGAACCAAATGCATATCAAGATATCCCCAAGCGTATTTGAGTGTTGACTTCATGTGGGGCTTTTATATAGCAATTCTATACTTAAACGACCGGATAACCAAATATAGATACCTAAAAACGTACATCTTCCCCATTACTTCCTATATAAGACTTCATCTTGATTGATTATCTTTCCCTTTACACGTGTACCGACACATGTAGATGAAATGAATGGAACAGTCCATGAATGAACAAATCACTTAACATAAAATCTCTCTCATTAACTAGGTTAAGCCCCAAGGCCCTTTTCATATGTATCTTGTTCCGGTTAAGTCTATTTAGCTAATCTTAGCTAACAGCAACAAATCAAAGTCAACGGTTAAGTAACATCGATACTTGGGGAATATGTTAACTAACTGTCCCATTGTTTCCTATGATGACGACCAGTGACCGAATAAAATCCCGTCTCCTCTTCCCACGTTTTTTGGCTCGTTGTGCCGGTAGCCAAATGATTGATTGGCGCACTTTCTGGCAATAACCCTTGGAGAAAGTTTTGAGGCAGAGGAGGAGAGCAGTTCTCTCTTTACGCGCTTATCGAAGATCGTATCGTTTTTCCCGCGGAATTTTTCCGACTTTTTATTCTACTGTTCCGGCGGATTCTTTCTTTTCTGTGCTGTCTCTCTTCAGGGATTTTGTCGTCGTTCCGAGTCCGTATTTTGGCGGATGAAAGTGTTGAGAAAGTTTGGAAAAATGTTCCTCTTCTTCTGTGAAAAAGGCGGTTTTTTTGCGTGGGGAGTTTTGGAGAGTTAGAAAATTTTGCTGAGTGAAAATCGTTTGATCTTTTTTTTTTGTGGATTGTGTGACATTTTTTATGTGGAGCAGTTTTATATTCTTCAAAAGTAGAAAAGTTTCTCAAGACTAGAGACAAGTTTCATTTCACGTACGGAAACCTATTCAAGATTTGTATTGACTAATTACTTACATAGATATTGCTCTTACTAAGGAACTGAAAGTGGTTAAAACTCTACGGATCCCTTACCTTATATGTTTTCTAAACCTTCGTGAGAAAAATCATCAATATTTTCGCTGAAATATTTGATGAAACTGCTCAATACACACCAATGATGTTGCATTTAAGGATAAAATGAGGCAAAACGTTTTGCCTTTACCTAATTGTACTGTATGATAGAAATAATTTTGTGCTTGATATGGATAAAAATTAGTTGTAAATGAAGAAACCAAAGTTACTGAATACTGATAGTAAAGAACATAACATTTATAGCCTGGAAAAAGTGAATTTGTAAAAGAAAAATTAGTCGGAAGTCTTATTTGAGGCTTCTCTAGTTCAGTGAAGAGTTCTTAAAAGAAAATACTATGTGGAAAATATCAAATGTCAAATTAAATTACCATGCAGGAAAATCAAAAGTGGTCACCTTGCAACAAATTAGTGACTGTTTAAAGAACAAGTTTCTTTTATTTCTGCTTTGGGATTAGAAGAAAAAAATGACTAAATGCTGTTAAGGTGATTAAATAAAAGAATCCAATTTGTGCTGTTAAGAAAATAATTAAGGAATCATTTCATTACGTTTTTGAATTATGAAAAATACCGTTGTTTTTCTACAGACCTCCGGAAATCCCACACAATAATTAGAAACTAATCAAATATAGCAAGAGCAGTTCGTAAAGAAGAAATTAGCATGGAAAGCTCCGAGCACTTTTCTTCATTTTTCTCCCGCAGAACTCTTGTTTCCCACGTGAATCGTGTTCCGCAACTAACGAAATTAATTTTGTAATTAAAAGTTTCGGTAATTGGATTTTCTTCTGTGCAGTTGCTGTGAGGATTCTCCCTTAATTCTTAATCTAAGGTTTTAATTCGGGACTGGGAAAAACAAATTCTTTCATCGAAGAGGAATGATTTAAGCGAATTTATTTCCCTCAAACGATTTTTTCAAAAACTATCGACGAAATAATAAAAAAGATAGTTTGTTCGAGAATGTGGCAACTTCGACCTGTGTCACGTTGATTCCGTGCGATCGGCAATGTTTTTATAGTAACTGTGAAGCGTTTTGTGGTTTTCTCTATTAGTGTGATTTGAAATAAATCCATACTTGGTACGGGCTGGTAAAAGTTACTTCTGTCTTCTAAAACTATTTCATAATGGTATTCGGTGGTGTTTCAGTGTTGCCTGAGAACAAAAACATGATGGACTGTGTCCTTATGGAATTAAAATCGGACCAAAGGTTTCGCAGGTTCGTAAATTTTTATTTCATTTGTTTTAAACACCTTAATTTGCTAATACCAACAGTAAAAGCTTCGTTTTACACTGTTAAAAAAACAGTTCATCCTTTATCCAATTTGTGGGGAAGGGTTAGATTGTTTCACCACCACAAACTGGGTTAAATTTAGTAGCAAACTATGGTTCGGTAACAGGTTTCACCAAGTTTTCCGTGCTTTCACTAGTGAAATCCGGTGCTTTCGCTAGTGAAAGCACCGAAAACTTGGTGAAACCTGTTACCGAACGATAGGTTGCAACTAAATTTAACCCAGTTTGTGGTGAAAGGTTGAACTTTTTTTAACTGTGTAAATGGAACAGTTACTGACTATCCAGATTTACTATTGATTCTAAAGTAAAGATGGTAACTGCAAAACCTTTCTATCTTTTTTGTGTTATTAATCATATAAAAATCATAATTACGGTTTTCTTAAATTGATGTAAAACATTTTAACTGAGCTTTTCTTTTTTATCGCTATTTTAAATAGTAGGAAATCTTTTTTTAATAAGAAGCCTAGAACTAAATAATTTTTAATACTTTATGATCAAGTATATGCTTTCATAACTTGGGGCATAATTTTTAGTTGAAAATCATGTATCCTGATCATGGGCGGATTTAAGGGGGGTCACGGGGGCAATGGTCCTCCAACTTTTTGAGAAAATTTCATTTTTATTAGGGAAAAATCATGTTTCCAACGCCTTTAGTCGGGACAGTTTGCCCCCCAAGGTTTCCAGTATACCCCCCAGGGTTCACCACCTAAATCTGCCCATGAAATTGATTTTGCATTAACAAAAATTTTAAAGAACTTAAAAGTAACAATATTAAATCAAATTGTATTAGTTTTAGAAACCTTCATAACCTTCAATAGTTTAAATTTCGACCTTATTTACTATTATTTACAAATTTTAATTTTAGTTTTGATTATAATTTAAAATTAAAGACTATGTTTTACTAACATATTCAAATTGTCGTGTTCACTCTATGATTATTAATTATTTCCCTTGCTTTTATTTATTTGTGTAGAATAAGAAAAAACATTATTCTTTTCCATTGTTACTTTGATCCAAATACCCCATTGAAAAAAACATATGTTTAATCATGTATCATTAGAACTATAAGGAAACACAAAATGTCCTCAAATGTTACATCTTAAATATAACGTTTTAGTCATTAGTATCTAACATATTACTATCACAAATAAGATGAACACCAATTTGATTCGCTTTTTAAATTGCACTTTAATGATATAGTGATGTCTCATCGTGCGTTTATGTTCTAAAGGTAATGTTTTCACATTGTGCTTAAAGAGGAAATTCTTACTGCTTTTTTTCATTTACGTAATTTATTGTAAAATGCATTGGACTTCCTACATAAAAAGTACACTTATTGTATTCTAAGCATATGAATCTCTAAAGGAACTTAGTGTGTGACGGTTGCTTTTTTCCCCATCGTTCCTTTCTAAAAAATTCTATGTTTACTTTCATATTTTTCCTAAAACTATGATTTTATCCTAATGAAGTCATAAATTCATCGTTAATTTTTTTAAACTTCACATTTAAAGGGATAAATTATTTTAAAACAATTTAGATCAAAACTTTTCATTAATACTCTATCTAGAAACGTTTGTATTATTTTTATAACACATACGAACTAAACAAAGCTATTAAAGAAATTATAAGTTTCGAGAAAACTAATTTACATTAATCTATACATAGAACGGATGGCCTTTTTTATTTATAATTACATTCAAAACATTGGTTGATTTATATTTCCATCTTAACACACATAATCACTATTGAGCTTAATTTTACTTCTTTTGCACTGTCCAGTATCAAAATTAGTACTAATTTTAAAACTTATGCTGCAAGATAATTATTTGGGAGAAATCTCTATAAAACTTTTAATGCATGCTTATTTCCTAAAAATCCGAAGATTTATTAACTGTTAAATCTTATTTTGCTAGATGGATAAATTCAACGCGTAGAATGTTTAATTGGAGTGAAAATAATTAAAAAAATACTCAACTCTGAGATTGATAATTGATTGAAAATAATTTTTCCAACTGTATAAATCTTTCTGTTATGGTGAAAACTTACTACTTGACCCTGTCTCCTCGTCTCAATATTTTACGATAAGTGTTGGTCAAGGTTGAGCTGCATCCGGATGAAAAGATCCATTTGCAACATCTTGTTTGCTGCTTCTAAATAAGTACAAGCTTAAGTATTTAAATGAATGGATTCAGCTTAAGAGATAACTAAGTTTTCAGGGCACTGGAGACAGTAAACTTGGATAAGTGCTTTTGGTCTCAAAAAGATAGCTCTTTTTAATGAAAGATTATTCAAATGTGTGGGTTCAGCTTTCTCCAGAATATGGAACATTAAGAACTCTTGTTTATTTATTTGGAAAGTATGATTATAATTATGGTATATTATTTGTTTATTTTAACGTTTGTAGAACTTAAAAAAATTAGACTAAAAGAGAGTGAAATGATTCATCGAATGAAAAATTATACAAGTTTATAAGCTTTGCATTTAAAAGGAATTTTTAAGTTAGTTTTAATGCAATTATGTGTGCTTATGCATAAGATTCATACTCTTAGAACAAATCATACTATAAAAATTATTTTCTGTGTAGTGTTTTTTCCTGCCTGGTATTGAAAGATATAAGTCCCTTACCTCTTAAATTGTAGTACAGGGGCGTCATTTAGGGGGGGGGGCAAGGTTTCTACTGCTATGTGAAAAATAGCTGCAAGTCCCTTGAAAATTCTGTAAATTCCACAAGGAGCTTTGGGTGTAACCCAAAAACTCTCAAAAGGAGTTAAAACACTACCTTTAAGGGTCAATTTTCAAAAACTTTTATGGGGGAGGACCCCCAGTCCCCCTCTAAAATTTTAATGTCTGTTATTCAGTGTTTTCTCACTTGAAAATTCTGCTGCTTGCAAGAATATTTTCCTTTTTAGTGCTCCCCAAAGAGTTTTAAAATGAGATAAAACACTAGATTATAGGGGAAATTTCAAAAAAAAATTTCTGGGGAAGAACTCCCAGCCACTCTAAAATTTTTACATCGGTTATACACAGTATTTTTGCCTTGGAAATTCTGCCACTTACAAGAAGCTTTTCCCTTTAGGAGCTCCCCAAAAAGTTTGAAAAAGACATGAAACACTAGTTTTAGAGGCAAAAGAGAACCCCTAGCCCCCTTGAAACTTTGACGTCTTTTAACATTTTTTTCCCAAGAAAATTATGTGGTTTACAAGAAACTGTTCTCTTTGACTGATAGCTCAAACGATCTCAAAAAATGAGTTAAAACACTACTTAAAGAGGCAAATTTTCTAAATTTTCCTGGTGGTGAACCCCAGACCCAGCTTTTTTTTCACGTTGTCAAATTTTGACATTATAATTAACATCATTCAAATACTACTTTTCAGTGCTCGTATATAATTTGCTCGTTAGGGGATACCTTAAAAATGTAGTTGCGGCAACCCCCCCCACAAAAAAGTACAGTTACAGCGTGCAGCCCAGGCCCACTTAAAAAATCCTTGCCCCCCCCAACCAAAAACTGAAATGACGCCCCTGTTGTAGTATGATGATTTCATACAGTTTGCATTAAATCATTTACCTAGCACACTTAAAACCAGGGCTCGATTTCAGCTGGAACCTCTTTTTCCGAAAAAAAATTATATTCTATTTCAGGGGTCTCCTAACTATACGGCCCGCGAGACCCATTCATCAGACCAGCGGATACCTTTCTATATGTACGAAAAAAAGTCCTAAAATGAATTAAAACTATGTTTTTATTGTCAAATTTCCAAAATGTTTCGGGGGGAGAACCCACAGACCCCCTTTATGTACTTAGAACTCAACTTATCATATTTGTTTTCAGATTAAGTTCATAACAGTAAAAATCCTACCAAAAAATGTAAAAAAGGCATATTTCAAATTTTGAAAAATATTTCTAATGCATTTTTATCTTTTTTGCAAATAACAATATTTGTGATTTAATTGTGGTTTTTACTTAATTGTTCTTTTAAAACATGATTGTGAACCCCCATTTGAACTACCCACAATCCACTCCTGGTGTTGATTCTTTTTTTATTTGAACCAGATTTGCCAGATCGCTGGGCAAATTTGCAAAGAAAATTTGCGACATCTTAAATTCTACCATTTAAGGACTTTAACTGCGCATTATATTCTTTAAATTGGCAAAATATACAACACTAATGGTTCATTGATGATAAGCCGTCTCACCTCCTACAAGAGGCACCCTGTTGGGACAAAAAAGTATAACCCACTGTAAAAAAAGGTGTATAAAGAGTCTTGTAGAATTAATAATCAAGTTAGAACACTCTTCCCTAATCTAGTACAATGCATTTTAATTTATTTTATAAATTTAAATTTGAAAATAAATGCTTAAGTTTTGGTATTAAAAAGTATTCGCTTTTTCAGTTTTGATACCCATAATTTTACCGTTCCGGTACCTATTCTTTTAGAAATCGAGTCCTGTTTAAAACTATAAAAGATTCTCTATAAAACCAGTGCTTCTGGTGCATTTTTACTTAAGTCTGACTCTTTAAAAGAAATCATAAACTCGGAATTCAGGAATACCTTCTGTGAAATCTGAAAATAGAGTTGAATTTCTTGACATGATCGAAATTTGAGAGGTAATTTATATTGATTTACTTCAATAATGTTAATTGGTAAAATTAATATTACAAACTTCAATGCAATTTATGGAAAAAAAAAATATTTTTCACTATCTCCGGGCACAGCTTGAGAATCTGAGAGTAACCCCATTAATATTTTACTATAATAATACTAAAGAGAACTTTTTCTTTAAGAAAATAAAGATCCTTTACTTGTTTCTTACCCCCCTGAAAGTGTTGATGATGATAAGAGAAAAAAAAGCAGTCTGGCAAAGATGAAACTTGCGTGTGTCGCTCAGTCTGTAAACACTGTCCAGACTAGAGGCATATGCGGTAATGCAGGGGGATTGCCTTGAATAAAACTTTAAATAAACACGAGGAGACGGTAGATAGGACCTACGAAAGAGTTTAAGCGAACCGGAAAAATTCATCAAGTTGAAGCTACTACGGAGAGCCTGTTTATCTTGTGGCTTGGTGGAGTTTAAAAATGAACTTTCTCTTTACACGGAACTGTTGTGAAGTGAATATGGTTTGGTTATGTTAGAAACGAAAATAGTGCTGAGAGTTCTTTAAATAATTTCACAGTATGGTTTCTCTATTAGTAATAATATTTTTATAGATGAAATTTTCTACGAATGATTACTTCCAAACGTAATTTTATGTGAAAAAAAGGGATGATTTAATTATGAAGAAAAATCTCTGAATCACACATATCTGTCTGATGAGTCAGACTTTGAAAAGACTGGTATATAAAAATTATTTGGATTTCCATTCCAGTTGAAATAATATTCGGTATTCAGTTTTAAGTTTAACTAATTTTCTTTTAAATTTAAGTTTTTAATAGTTAAAGGTTTTTTTCAAATTCAACATTTTTGGAATATTTTCATGTTTTAAATCTGTAAAACTTTTAAGATAAATGCCACTGATATCAATATATCTACTGAAGTTCAAACATTATCTTAAAAAAAGAGCAGAGAGAAACATAGATCTTTTTAATAGAAAAAAAAGTTGAAAAGAAAATATTTTCTAACGGAAACCATATTTTTCGAGTAACAATTTAAAATTAAAAGTAATCTAATGATTTTTCGAATATTACATAAGCCTTAGTCCATTTTTATTATAGAAACTAGCGTAGTTTTTAATAAATTCTGTTAGTTCTGAAAATTATGTGGGATCCTTTCTTTACATGGTTTTATAGAACCCACTTGTGTAAACACCTTAAGAGGAAGTAAAATTAGCTGCGAAATACTCAATGACCGAAAACGAAATTGTTTGATTTACGTTAATTTCTAGTTCAGTTCCTGCACCATTTTTTAAGAACCCACGCAGAGAAAAAATTCTTAAAACCACCTCTCGCCGTAAGTAATAAATATTCCAGCTCTCTCGAGAAGGTTAGCTATTTTTAGAGATTATGTCTGGACGAAGGTATTCTTTTGCTAGTTAAACTGAAAATCAATCTTTGGAAAAAGTGCTAAAATAGTTATTTTCAAATTAGATCAAATTAGCGGTCACACATTGTAAAAATTTAAATGGATAAGTGAACTGATTTATTGATTGATTTTTTGTTCTTGATTTTTAGTTAATCTTTTTACATGATTTGTTTTACCCTTTCTCTTTTCCTAGCTAAAATTAATCTTCTCTTTTTACTTTAGTAACTTATCACATAAACAGGGTTTGTTTCCAGTTTCAACGAATCATTTGTTTTACCCCATTTTAAAATTAAACTAACGAAAGAGTGAAATACTTCCTGAAGCTTGTTCACTCTGACATGGAATTAATGTTGTTAGACAAAGTTTACCTAACAAACCAGAACTCTCTTTTTACTACCACTTTACTGTGATTACTAAGCGTAAATCAAATTAATAGTTTTTATATTCAATTTCTTGCATGTACTATTGTGAAACCGGTGGTGTTTTTTAGAATTGTTTAAAATCATTATAATTTTTAGTTTTTAAAATCATTGTAATTATTAGTTATATAATCTGTTTTGAATTTTAGTTTGCTAACCATAATGGAGTAAAACGGTGATAGTTTCAAAAGACCATATAATATAGGTGATAGAATATAGGTCATTGTTTCAATAGGTGATAGTTTCAATAGAATGTTTTAGTTTTACATTTATATGCGTAAAATACTTTGGAATGTTTTCCACCACTTCTAGTTAAAGATTGAAAAAGAATTTAATGCATATCAATATCTATTTACAATAAAATTTTGAATATAATCATTTTTAAAGCAGTTAGATAAACCTTTGATAATCAGTTTTAGTACAATTTTAAACCCTTTTCACAATTAATTTTATTATTCTTATTACGAATTACAGTATTTTAAGGTGTTTCCATATGTGTTTGTGTTCAAGAAACTCCATACACATTAGAACATTTTCCATGGAGTCTAAAATTTAAAAGTAGTCCTATCCTCCACTAAGTTACATTACCCTTATATCTTAAATCTTTTTTAAAATGAATTATCACCTCAAGGTACCCAGTGGATTTTCGTTTGCAATTAATATATCTTCTTCCAAATTGTTTTCATCAGTACTACATTCTACAATCTTCCTCGTCCCTGGCAGAGTTTCAGGTCCCTCACCCACCGAGCAAAATACCTATTCAACAATTAGCCCTTGATCCCAAAAAGTGTCACTGCTTTTCTCATCTTTGTGTTTCGTCACCGTTTTTTTATCTCTATGATGTTTCCTGGACTAAATTTACTGTCACTCGATCATGATTACATTATCAGCGTTTGGATTGTTTCGTTGGTTTGGGAATAGGTGAGCTTTGCAGCTCTCTTTTTACGGAGTTGCTGCTGCTCTTGCGAAGAACGCTTTTTTAAGAAGCGTTGAGAAAGCGGGGAGATGTTGACGCACTTTTTGGTTTCGGGGTAAATATGGTTCTGTTTTTCCAGAGTTAAGTTATATGCTTGTGTTGAGGAATTTAGTGTCGTTTATAGTTTAGGTTGTGTTGCTGAAAGTGCTGTATCACTTGCGTTTTACCTTTCCGCTATAAATATTATGGTTCAAAATTTTTAGACTGGGAAAGGTTGTTTTCCATCGATAATTCGAAATCCAACGTCTTAAAAATCTTTGTTATTTGAAAATTTATTTTTCAAGTAGTCATTTTAAAGGCTTTGACTCTTTATTTCACTCAAATTTTTAAAAAATTGTGTTTTTTTTCCTCTTTCCCAGTTTATATAGAATACAAGAGTTTCTACACCAACTGTAAAAAAATATTAGAAATAATTTTAAAATCGCTTTTGGTAACAATTAAATAATGCTCTTTGTGTTATAGTAGTTTTTAAGGTTATAATGTGTTAAGAAAGTATCTAATTATTAAAATGTTCACTCCATATCAAATTTTGGCATTTTAAAAATGTTATTAGCTGTTTTTAAGGATATTTCTCCTTTGACATTCTATGTCGTAGATTCAACTTAATTAATCGTGATAACTCATTGCCTGTATTTTTATTTCCTCTTCAAATATTTGAAACATTTTAAAATATATTTTGGAAGGCAAAGACTTTTCTAGATAAATTCTATTTTTAAAATTTTTCCTATCACAACAGGTTATTTTTAAGTAAAAAAAATACTACCACAAAATAAGTCAAAGTAGTAAGTAAAAGAAATAATAAATAAGCAAAGTAGTAATTTATGCAAGTACTAGAAGAAACTGAAGAAATTGATGATGGGGACACAACATTATGGTCATAGTTGACTTAATCCTTTATTGCTTTGATGAATGTTCACTACTTTGCGGATTTTAAATTTACACATCATTTTATACATAATTTTGCATAACAGCGCATATAAATAGCGTGAGAGACAATAATAAATCCACATCTTCCTCCTTGAACCTCCACGACAATCATCTGTTGTTATTCATCTCTCTCAAAAACAGTACGCCTTCGTGACTCAAAAGGAATGTTCCCACACACCGTCTTCCTCGAGAGAACTAACGTTTTCTTTCATTATTCTTTTATAACATTACGTTTACCCTTTCTTTTTTTTTCACTTTAAACCGAATCGCGATTGCACCTTCCCCGTACTGCTAGAGAGAGGGGGGGAACCCGCGATTGTGTTTTACCAAAAGTAATTATCTGTCCCTACTTGTTCCACGATCTCTCTCTTGGGCTTATCGAGTACTGTCAAAGGACAACTATTCTCTGTCGTCTTCGAACCATGACCAGTGGAAGAGAATGAAGTGATAGCCCACTGTGAGTGGACGCGCCGTCTTGTCTCTTCTTGGCAATCCCGTGTAGTGTTCTTAATGGGACAAATGACTTGTTCTGTCTTGATTTGTAGACGATAGTGAGGAACAACTGTCTTGAATGAAAGATTTCTCAACAAAAGTTGTTCAAAATGGATTTAAATGCTCGTCCTTTATTTCAGTTCCAATTTGTCGTATTTCACTAGCAGTTGCTATCCCAGCTTATTAGATTGATAATATAAGTTTGTGGGTTGGTCTCTCATACCCACAGACAAGAATATACAAACCGGGCAGTATACGGGGCCTGTCTTTTGGCCCCCGATTTGCCTCTCTATAGATTACTAGTATCTATGATAAGTCAAAACGAAGGTTTTACTTAGACTTGCAATCTTCGTATTCCAAATCAAATTTAATAACAAACAAATTTATACAAAGTACACAAAAATATATAAGAAGGGGTCAAACAAAAGAGCATAAAAGTAACAAAAAAGAAAGAAATGGCATGTAATTTCCCTAAGGAATCATTGCTTGCAATTATCAATTGCTCTATTTGATTTCAAAAGTAAAAATTGATTTTTTTTCGAATTTTTTATCATTTTACATCATCATGGTAAAAAGATCAAATTATTACAACTATCCTTTAACTTTAGGCAAACTAATGTAAATTACTTATATTAGTGATGGTAGGATTTTCGAATGAAAGTTTACATTACAATATGTTCTTAAATTTTGAGTTACAATATGACCAGTGTTTCTAGTATACTCAATTATAAAAAACTTACAACTAAGGCAAACAAACTTAAAAACGTCTTCACTGAAAAATGTTTGTTCTAATTAGTAATCAAACCTTTTTTAAAGTTAAACATCTTCACTGTATAAAATTTTAATGTTGTTTCAACTTTTATCTTTCCTTTAGATTCATCTAAACAAATGAAATTTTTCACAACAAATTTAATTGAAAGTATTTTTAAAATGGAATTTTACATTGATAATGTTAATACTTTTTTATCTTCTTTATTTATTTCTTATTAAATTGTTGACTTAATTTTAATTTGAAGTATTTAAATTAGAATTTTACATTGATAATGTTAATACTTTCTTTTCTTCTTATTATTTCTTATTTTCTTACACTTTTTAAGTAAAAATATTTGCACATCAGCACATCAGAAGACTTATGTTTAGTATGTATTTTAAATGTATTAAACTTAACGCTTAATCCACAAAGATAAATGTATAACATTTTGATATCATAGAGATACATTTTGAAAAAGAAACGTGAAAAAGTTTACTTCTTTAAGAAATGGTGAAACAACATGATGCTAAAACTTATACCTCAACTTAAACAACTTCATTTTCGACTCCTGTGTAATTAATTTTAAACTACAAACTTACCTGTGGTAACATAATAAATACAAGTAGTATCTTATAAATTTCAACTTACATTTAAAAGCTTTTGATGTTAATTTGAAAAGAGCTTATAAAATAAAAATTCTTAGTGGGGGCTTTGTTAAAAAACGGAAAAAAAATATTTTTGGAACAGCGAAAATTAAAGAGATAATAAATTTAACGAGGTTTTTAAAACAACAAAAGAGCTGTAATGGAAGTTTTTAAATGTGTTGGAGGAAAAGCATTTAGCTTCTGTAATTACTTACTATATATGTAAAACAACTGACACCATAAAATAGTCAAATTCATCATCTTTGTAAAATGAGTTACAGTGATCCTTTGAAGAAAATTTCTTTGCTTAATTTTTCTCTGCTGAGCTCTTTCATTTAATGGATCTTAAGTACCTAACTTTAGTACTTTCAACTCGAGTATAAATCTCTCCATATCTACTTTTTGCACACTTCTTTGGACTTTCATTTGAATATAAACTCAATTTTAAAGTCTCCGTGTCTTTCTTTGTGGATCCGCTAGTCCATAAATATAACCCAACACATGTTATTTAGTTTCTGAAATTTTGATATTTATGTAAAATTTAATAAACATGTATAGTGCTGTCCTTTAAAAAAACCCACTCCAAATTGTAACCTAAAAAAACCCATCGAGATATTTGAAATAAATATAATTGAAATAATTTTAAATTCTCATGTGCCCTGTCTTTGTATGCCATTAAGAGTGGCGGGAATGTGAAAGCAATCAAAGAACCGTTTATTTACTTAGTTTTTTGAATAAATAGAAAATGTCGATTTTGAGCTAAAAATATCATTTAGTAATGCAGATTTTGAGCTAAAAATATCATTTAGTTATGCAGATTTTGATGCTGTAAAAATATATGTTATAAAGACTTTAAAGCATTTTTCACGTGGTTTTGTGTTATCCCGTTATTATGAGAAAAAAATACTAAAATTTCAGCTCAGTCCGCCAATTAGGGACATTACGGTAGTCTTTGAAATGAGGGGTGAAAAAAACCCATAGGGTGCCTAAAAACCCACTTTTCCTTTTGTAATAAATGACAAAATAAACAAAAAATTATGCAAAATATTTAATATTATTCATGATATACAACTAATTATGCGAATAGAATAGTTGTTTCAGTAATTCTCGATTTTTTTTCAGTATTTTTGATAAAAACTCAAAGATACCAAAAACAGCCATTTTCCATGAAAACATAGCATTTTACCGAGTTTTACTCGAAAATGGGTTTTGAGAGTTAATAGTTGGGGTTTATAATAAAATATCAGTGCCAATTACCGTTTTTAAGCTTTTTATAAAAATTTTATTAAGTATTTGTATTTAATAGGTCGTTTTCATAAAAATACAGCAATAAAAACGCTTTAGTCGTTGTGTTTTGAAGGCAAAATTCTTGATTAGAAAAACTTATCACAGTTTTAATTTTAGAAATAAATTGTAATAAGTTTGGTTTTAATTATCTTAATTATTCTCTTTTCTATCAAAATAAACCTTTCAATCATATTTTTTCTTAATTTTTTGAGTATTTTCAAGCGTGGTTTTTTTAGGGTACATGTTTTTTTTTAGGAAAATTGGTTTTTTTTGGATTCTTACTTAATTGTTTGCCAATTTGTAACGGAGAGTTGGAATTAAAAATACTAAGCACTACATTGTAGTGGAGGGTGAGCCGCTACAACACAATTTTGTTCGATTTAATTATCATATTTTTTAAGCTTTTAATGAAAGAAATATGAAAAAGTGGGTTTTTTTTAAAAGACAGCACTATACTTTATGAAATTTAAAATAGTTAAAATAAAATGAAATAGTTTATAGTTCATTTCTCCACCATAATGTAAAATGCATTTAATATCAAATGTACAGAAAAAATAAAATTTGTTATGTGGGAAAAAACATCAGAAACCAACTCACACAAATTTACTGTTACTGTTGAACCAACGATAGTAAAAGGGTCACGTGATTTTTTGCATCGGTATTTTTTATTTTATTTAAAATATACTGATTTTTTATGTATAATAAGAAGGGTATAAGTAAGGTTAGAGGCAGTAAATGCATCTTCCTCTTTCGATCAACTGCCCCTCAGCTTCTTCCTTTCTCCCCTCCGAGTATGTCCAAATCACGTGACCCTTTTACTATCGTTGGTTCGACAGTACGTATCTTTTTGATTTTTAACTTAATTGTTGTTATTTTATTATTAATTATTAATGAAGAAACTGTGTAATCAGTTATTTTAAACAGAACTTGTTCTCTTGAGACTTCTTTGACTGTTGCGACATAACTTTGGTTCGGAAGTATTCCTTTGTGAATTTTTAAGATTACAATAATTATCCTTTTAATTTGCAATTTTTTCCATAAGTCTACTTATGATTTCTGGCTATTACATAATGTTTCAATAATTTTGTTTTCGTATTTCGCCAACTGTAAAGCAAGTTTCTTGTACACAGCTTTCTCATTCACTTTAGTATTATACTTTTACTTTTATACTTACCACTTGCATGGTAGTTGTAATTTGAAAAATTGTGTATTTTACTCATTGTAAAAGTATGCTTCTAAAATATATTTTTCTAATTGGCGTATATTTATTTATTTCAGCTTCGGAAAGCGGTCCGGTGGAAGCGGCCGAAGGGTCAACGAATGTTTGATCCTGGAGCCATCAGAGATGATTGTGGTGAGTTGTCTTGTTTCATAATTGATTAACGTATAACTTGAGATGATCGTGGTCTATTGTGGGAATATGCAGATGAATGCATTATACATATCCGTTTCGGCATTGTGGTTATCACCGATCAAGATAAAGCCAAAATATTGGTGTATCTGAATTAATTTTATATAGGACGAGATGAAACTTTAATAATAATTTTTTTTGTTGTAAAGTAAATTTGGGCGCTTTTAAATTTATTTTATAAATGAGCTGCTCTTATAACTTTAAAAAAATACTAATAATTTCATCAGTTGTAATTAATTTATTTATTGTGGAAGTATCTAATTGAATTAATGACAAACTGAGTTTACAAACACTGAATTAGTTTTTTAAAACAATGCTATATTTTGATAGCAGTAGCCTTTTATCAAGTAATCCCATTTAGTAAGCAACGAAAATGGACTATGGAATTTTTTACAGAATAAAATCGATTTTCATCTTACGCCAAGTTCTTGTTGATTTTTTAAACTTGACCTCCAAAAACATTTAAAACAAAAGTTGGTATAACTTAAGTATACCAAAGTATAACTTAAATGTTTGAACTTTAAATGTTCTTTATTCAAATCCTACAAATTCCACTGCTATGAAAATATAAATGTAGATTGTTTAATGACTATAAGAATGAAACAAAAAAGTTTAATGGACTTATAAAATGTCAAAGATTAAAGCGTTTATTAAACTGTTATTCTCGTATACTACCTGTACGAGATCCTCGATTTTTCGTTCCCGACCCATTTTTTAGTGTTTTATTTATGACACAACTCTCGTAAATGATACGTGTTTTGAGTTAAGCGAGTGCGTTTCTTCTTTTAGGTAGCTTTATTCCTATTTTTCTCTCGGTAGTGGTAATCTTAAATGTCGGTGGCTTGTTGAATTATAGACAGGCTTTCCTTATAAAACAATGGGGGATACGAATCAGGCTAATATCGTGCTCAGATATTTTGGAATAAGCATTATTGTTGTAAGTGAAAAAAATAAAGCTATGTATTTGCTCCTGAGGATTTTTGCTGATGAGTTTTATTACCTGAGAAAAACTCTTTTTAGTTCTTTTATGGGAATGAAAAGAGTATGGTTAAAATGTTTAAGTATATGTCTGGTTAAATTTTTTTCCAAATGTTATTAAAAGGCATCAATATACTAAAAAGACAAAATGTAGTAAAAATTACATGAAATATTAGAATTTTAACATATGCAACCATTGGGCAACTTCTTCAGGGGTGCAATACCCAATGTCGCATGTATTTTTAATTTTAAATTCTTAAGTAGTAGTAGTTTTTGGTTTTTCTCGTAATAAAAAGTACATTATTGTGCACATACAATGATTTTTAAAGTAAGAAAATTCGTTTTCCAAACGAAAAAGTTTTCAATCAAAACTAAAATTAAAACTGTTTAAATTTTAAATAAATATAAATTGTTAAAATTTCTTTATTTTAAAACTCGTTTAAAAGATTTTTCTATTTAAAAATGATGAAATACATAATTTTTTTTATTAAAATATTAATAATTAGTATAAAAATATAATTCGGAGAAAAAGTATTTAAAATAAAAAATAATAATTTTTTTATTTAAAAAGAACAAACTAATTTGTGATACCTAAATTCAAAAACTACTTTCTTAATAAGAATGAAGAGTACCCAAAGTGATGAAAATACAATCTAATTCTTCATTCAAAATTCTTCTAAAAAATAATTGATTTATAATTGTAAAATTGATGAATATTTACACATTTTTTTATTATTAAACTTACAAAAAGTTCCCCGTATACCACCAAGTATTATACCGCTATATTTACACATTAAAAGTCTGAGAATATTAATAGAGGTAAAAAACAAAAGAGTAATATTAAAGTTAGCAAAAAAACTTTCTTTCGTATAAATGGTTAAAATGTTCAGTGTTCTTACCACAATGTATGAAAAATATTAAAAGCTCTAGCTGATATGCCCAGCCTTGCATGGGTACAGAGTATAAATTTATTCTTTTTTTTAGTTTTTCCTAATACATTTCTAATTTTGAAGAATCAGCATTTACCAATCATCCCGGTATCCCAGGCGTCTCTTTCATATTCCGGTGTTCCGGGTAACTTATTAATAACTTATATTATTGTGAACACACGTGATTGTATTAATCAGCACAGGACAAAGTAAGAACATGTATTAAAAGTAAAACTCCAAATAATTAACAAATTGAATGAAAAAAACCTATCCCAGCACATTATATCCCAATTTCCTTTACATCCACCAAATTCGTCAACATGTGAATGGACTGTCATGGATGCCACACACGCAACCGTTTATTTGAAAACCTCCACTCGGCATTATTGCTTTCCCTTCCCGCCCTTGAACATCCTTAGGAAGCACCAGGTAAAGTGTTCCGGAAGCGTATGACATCCATTTGGGTAATATTCTCCCGCCCGATTATTCTTTTCCGCATATCAGCCATTTAGGACGACTCATGTTTCCTATGTATTGTCGCTGGTTTCCGCTGATGCTTTTCGGCCTTATACCTGGAAGGAGAGGGGTTTACGATGTTGCTTTTTGGTGGTGTGACTTCTTTTCTTTCTTGTGGCTTTTCTTGGCGTTTTACCCCTTGGGTGAGGGATGGGTTGTGTTGCAACATGCAACCTTGGAATTGATTCATGGGGTGATTAAAGTTGCGGTTAAGAGATGTTTGGAGTTAGTGTTCCTTTTGTTAGTTTAATAAGGTTTAGGTAGTAAGCAGTTTGATGCAGGAGAAAAGGGATTTTTTCTTTGAATTTTAGTTGGGTGTTACTTTTTTTGTTTCTTGCATTTTGTTTTCATCCTACTAGCTTTATAGAAAAATACAATAAACGTTAGTAGAATCTTTTAAATAAATGTCAGTTAAATATCATTAAAAATGAAGTTCTGTCGTAAACGTAAATTTCATTATTATTTTTGGGGTTACAAACTCTTTAGGAAAACCCCCACTGTTCAGTTTCAGTTCACATTCTTGTAGTATAAGGCTGCTTCACTGGAGTAATTTTTGTATTGCAGAAAAGCTAAAATACAGTAAGGATTCCTGTAAAAGTTGTTTCACTGCAAGCACTCCCTTAAGGCAGGAAAACAATCTCCCAACAATATTAGCTGCAAAACATTACTCTGTAAATGCAACTTTACTAAAAACACATAAAAATAGAAAATGTTGAAACAATTTTTCAAAAATAGTTTTTACTTATTATGGAGAAGTTTTAAAGTATAAAATAAATAACTTTTATACACCTTGGCATGAAAAAATTAAATTACCCAGAATTTTTTTTATCAGAATTACTTCATTGAAATCAGAAATGTTCTTTAAAAAATATTTTTTCCATTGAAGTAATGGTAGATGGCTCATTTATAAGCGTTAGGAGTATGTTTTTTTTTGGGGGGGGGGAGGAATTGAGTAAGACTTCGAAAAGGACCAAAAGTCTATAAATTACGTTTTTAAAGCTTAATTGGAAATAGTTTTTTAAAAAGGTAAAATCACAAATCAAAATGATTTACTATCTGGGAAATAGCGAAAAAATCCTTTGTTCTAAAAAAGCATAATGTTCTCAATAACGTTTCCTCTCCTCCATGTCTTCTACCAATTGATTTAGGGTACTAAAATCCTTCAATACCATTTGCCAGAATTCAAGAAAATAATTTTCAAACACTTCATGAAATTAAAACACAAAGGTCTCGTTTACCCATACCAATACACTTTAACCCCCCAGGCTACACACCCCCTCATCATACACGAACACGACATCAATTGCATCCCCTCCCCCGAACCGTTCCAAAGACGAACCCGACAGCGGTGCCGTGCCTAAGGGGCGCAACGCCCCACTGGAAAGGGCGGAAGGATTACGCATTTCACATTAGGTTGCGATGAATTGGCGAGTTTCCTGTGCGTTATGCCCCGTGATTCGAATGACCATAGAGCCAAGCGAATGGTATAATATGGGAGGATGCGGATGTAATGATGGAGGGGTTCCCTTAGGGGGAACGGATGTGGTGTTGTTTCCCTGATGGTTTTGTTGTCGCTGATTTTGAGAGGGGTTTGATTTGTTTTGGGCAGTGGTGCCTAACTCGAATTCGTTAGCGGGCTATTTAACCCTAGGCCTAGAGTATCATTGTTCACGGACCACTCTAACCCTGTATCGTTCGTCGTGACCAAATTAATGGTCAATAGTCAATGCACCTTGTTAAAAAATGTGTTAGGAATAATTGTGTTTTAAAATTGCGAAAATTGTATTTAAAAAATGTATTGCTACAATTATACTTAAAGAACTGAAATTTAGTTATGTCTCTCCGCTAGGCAGTGATCACTTTTCCTATAGGTACTAAGGGATGATATTCTCCTAAGAACATCCCTTAGTAAGGTGAGCATCTTTCTGCTCTTCAGCATCCATTTGCACTTTAACATATCTTTGCTCATAACTATCTCTGCTCTCTAGCCTCCATTTGCAATTCAACGTCACTTTTCTTTGGAGTGTCTTTCTTCTCATTAGTATCTCTTTGCTCATTAGCATTTGTAACCTAGACGCCTCGATTCATTTAATTAATTTAATAATCATCGATTCATTTAACGATTCGTTTTATTTATACGCTTGATTGGCTGTCTTAAAACGAATTTCTTGATTTCTAATAGCTGGATGAAATCCAACATAAACATTCATAACACCATGAAAAAAATACGTAAATTAATAAATATTATATTTTAAACGCGTAGGTATTTGAATTGTTATTTGTCTTTTAACGTTTGATGTAAAACGATTTATGAAAATAAAATTATGTTATTTTCAGTAAGCTTTTGGAATCAATCATACAACATTATAAACTCCCATTTTCATAACTTTTTGATCAAAAACATCTCTTTCGAAAACATTCATAAAGAAAAGACACTATAAACGATTAACACGGTACACAACAATTTTTTTAACTCTTCCATACCGACATCCTAATTCAGTCTAATTAGTTTTAAAATTAATCTGTTACTCCAACCATCCATCCCCTGACAAAACTCCATCACCAGCATATCCTCCTAACGATACAAAAACAATTAAGATTTATCTCAATTTATAATCATTATCATTAGTTACCCTTGAATTGTCTCAAGGGGAAAGGATATACCACCACTCCGGTTGATTGGGACTTTCTTCGCGCGATTGGATCTTCTAATTGTCTTAAATTACCTTTGATTGAGGTTCGACTTTGCCAATGTCAATGCTGAACAAAGGTTGCTGTAGTAATAACCTGAAACACATACCCTTGAACCCTGCTACGACAGTAAGTCAATGATCAGAATTGTCTTGATTCATTTATCTCTATTGTCTTATCGTACATTCTGAATAATGAGATCCATTCTGTGCCTTGTTTGAAGCACCGGCGCTTTTGTGACAGTTTTTGAAAGGTTTTCTTTATTGAATCTAAAAACATTGTTTCCTGGAGAAAAATAAATACATGAAACTACAGGTTATATGGTGGGAGGGCGAGTTAGGTATATTTAGTCTTGAGGAGAAGGAAAAGGTGCTTTCTATTAGGGAAAAAAAGGATATTTAGTACAAGAATAGTAGTTTCACGTAGTTAAAACGATTTGACAGCCTCCCCTAATTTTCTATTCTAATTCTTACTCATTTCTAAACTTTCGCTTCATACTTTAAATATTCTTAAAATTATTGGTTTATTTTTGATGAAAATTAAATAAAATTTTGTGTGTGATATACCTAGTTTCTGCTAAATTGAAAAATAAATAAAAATTAAAAAAATAAATAGAACTAGAAAGAGAAAGTTTTGCATCAAGCAGCTTCTCAACCAAAAACAAAATTTAGCTTAGAAAAAAATTTTAATCATAGATAAGCAAACAAATTCCCTTCTAGTTATTTGTAATGATATAATAACTATATTTTTTTAAAATCTAGTGTAAGTAAATTAGTAGTATCATCGGATATATTTTTGAATCATTTCAGTTGTTCGGTTCTTTAAAAATGATTCGCGTTCGTTCTCTCGGTATAGATTGAGGTATGAGATCGTCACTTCTGACGCTGAGAGTCTATACATTTTTTTCCAGATAGAAAACCGAATCACAAATCCATCATTCCCAAGCTGCAGGAGTGAAATTTTAAATATAGCCCGACCAAACTGCTTCGGTAGCACCAATTGAACGCAACGAGTGCGATAACACTAAAAATAGAAAGCATCTGACCCGCTTTTCTTGCCTTTACGGCTCTCTCTGGGAACCGGCACAGTCGCCGTTACGGTCATTTTGCCGTTTGATATTCCAGCAGAATGGCTCTTTTGTTTTCTCTGGGTTTTGTTGCCTTGTGTTGTTATATCCGATCTTAATCTGCGACTCCATCGAACGCTGGAATTCGCTTGACGGAGTACGATATCGAGAGACACAAAAGGATGGTGTGATTGATATGTGTAGCTTCTGTTCTTGTATTTTGTAGCACCAATGAGTTACTGCTTGTATCTGAAGGATTTCATATTATGTATCGTAACTTTTCTCTGGGAGTCCCACCTATCTGGAAAAAGTAACTAAAATATAATCAACTTATTCTATGTTTTCCTACATATAGCTGTTTTTGTATGTTGGACTTTTCTAGATAAGTCTATGGATGATTGCCGTCTTATAAAAACTACTGGAATAGTAATTAACATAACAACAGATCTGTCTCAATATAAGGCGTTATTTATTAAAAGAGTTTTAATAAGATCGCTTTAAAATTTTCTGTTAAATAAAATTATAATAAGTTCAGGTGATGATATATAAGTACAAATAAAAAATATATACACCCCCCCGAAGGTTAAAAGTATTCAAAGTTTTCAATTCCAAATTTAATTAAAAGTATTCATAATTACAATATAAAAACCGGCGTTTAAACAATTCCATGAAAAATATGTGTAGAGTTCAAGCCTAGAATCAGTGGTGAAGTATGATAAAGGGACATATATAAATGGGGAATTTGGAGGGTTTCTTCTGCAATATTAAAAAAACACGTATATATTATTAAATTAAGTTAATTCACGTGTGGGATAAAATTAATAGATCTTTCGATTAATTTATACTTATTTTTTGTACATAACAAAACGTAAAACAAGTTGCCATTAATCAAAGTCATAACTCCTAACTGCTTGCGATAGATTGTGTGAGAACGTGACATGTTAAAATGTCTTCTCCTCGTCGTGAACACCAGGAAAAAAAACTATGCACAGACTTTACCTAACAAAAAAAGTAGCCATTCCACAGAAATACCAACGATTGATAGACACCCTGAAATAACAACTCCATAACCCATTACATCATCGCACTATAGGTATGCAGACAATACAACGATAACACACAATCCCATCTCTTTACCTAACCCACTTATCCCCAATAACCGCCGAATTCCTCTCCCAGAAAAACTCCCGATTAAATACTCTATATCCTTCTCCATATTAATCACGGCCCAACCAACTTTCTCCAATGGTCGCTAAGTAGCGTAATCCCATTGTAGCAAACACTTTCGATGGGAGAGAAGCTAATTCCGAATTCCTTTGTAGTGTCTCGATCCCCTGGGGATGCATAGTAGTAGCGAGGCGATCTATATATAGCTGGGGATGACAACGGGAGGATTAGGGATGTGACACATGCTTTTGTTGTTTGGGTGGGACTTTTTTGTTATGTATGGGATTGTTTTTTTGTTACGAAGATGGGTGTGTCGGTTATGTGGATGATTTAAATGTGGAGTTAGTTTTATAGAAGAGTGGGGTTTGTTGTTTGAATCGCCAGTTTGTAAAAGGGAGTAAATCTAAAAAATGCCAAAGTGACTGTGCTCTAAAGAATCTCCAACTTTGCTATGGAAAGATGGAAAAAGTACATACCTCCTATAAGCAGATAAAGAAAGCACTTGAAATCTGAGAAATCGATGTGCATTCATTGTATTTTTTATTAAATTTAAAATTTAACTTTTTTTGTTTTCTTTCCTTATTTTTTGGGCTGTAAACTAAGCCAAAATATATTTTTTTCAATTTAAAAGTTTTTTATATACCTTTTTTATCCAGTGAAAGTTTGAATCCATTGATATTCCCACCACTCCCTTACCACTTACTCCCTTTGGTTCTGCCTAAATGACTAGGTTTCATGATAATTTTGAATATTCTTTTTATTTTCACTTTTATGCTGTTAACTAAGCAGAAATAAATTTAATTGTTGTTTTCAGTGATTTTCAAAAAAAAAATTTCGTGTCGAAATTTCATAAGTTATAGAAAAAGGGGAAAAGTCCATAAAAATCAAGAAAATATTCTTGAACTATAAAAAAATTTAATAAAAATTAAATGAAAATAAAAAATATTGATAAAAAATTTGATGAAATAAAAATACAATAAAAACATTTGTTTTAAAATAAAATATATTGCCTAGATATTTATAAGTAAATATTTTCCTGAAGACAAATCATTATTTTGCGCCTTAAAGAAAGAGACAAAGAAAAGTTGTCTTCTTTAAGGAAATACATTAAAAATTTTTGAAAAATGCATTTAACTCAAAATTATGCAATGAAACAAAAGATAAAATTCCTTTTTAATTTGCATTCTAGAATCTAGATGAAATTCCTACCTAAAACTTTTTAATTTCTCTCGGTAAAAAAGACAGCTCTACCTCCTTCCACCTACAGCGCATGCGCCGTTCCTTCCCACACAGCCCATAATTTACCCAAACATGAATGTAGATTAAGCCCCCACAAAAATCCAATCGCGCCCCCTCTGCGCAAGTCACTACTCCGTTCCGTTCACTCCTCCACTACTCGGGCAATAATAGCCGGCCGGAGTCGCTCTCTCCCTCGCCCTCCCTCCCCGACTCCCCGACCACTTGCTCCTTGGCGCAAAACTTAGTCAGGGTTGCCAGGAAAATGGGTTTATCGTGCTTTTGGCAATGTTCGGAGAGAGGTGAAATGGTTTTTGTTTGGATTGAACTGGGTGCGCTTGTTTTCTTTCGATAAATCCTGTTTAATTATTTTTTAAATGCAATTTAGGAAGTAGAAGATGAATGGATGGGTATAGGACAGGGGTCGGCAACCTTTTGAAACAGAAGAGCCAAAAGTAACAGTTTACAAAATTTCCCAGTTTTTAAAGAGCCACTAATTTTTTTGCTTCAATGTTATAGTATATATGCTTGATATACATTTGATTTTAGATAGGGAGGGTGATTTAAGTTGGGGAGCATTTTTACCCAACATTTTTTCTGGGGTACCTCCTTTCGGGTACTTTTTTACATCAAGCTTTAGATGAGTTACGTACTTTGTAAATTATTTTTAGTTAACTTAATTTCAAAATTTTGTATATAAACAATTTGAATTCCTGGAAAAATTGGAAGGTCTGGGGGTTCTTCCCCAGAAAAAATTTTGGAAATTTCCCCTTCAAAATCGTGTTTTAGCTCAATTTTGCCTTTTTCGATTGCACCCGAAGAGCACCTCTCATTATTAAAGTGGCAGAATTTTCAAGGAAAAATAGTATAGTTATAAAAACAGCAAAATTTCGAGGGGATGTGGATCCCACTTCAGAAAAATTTTGGAAATTCGCCCCTAAAAATAGTGTTTTAATTAGTTTTGTTAGAACTTCTATAACGACCAAATAAGGATCAATCCTCAGAAGTCAACAAAGTTTCAAGGAAAATCAGCACATATTCCAAAATTTTTAGGAGTGTTAGTAGTTCCTCAGAAATTGTTTGGAATTCTTATCCTTAAAAGTAGAGTCTTGATTTGGACTCATCTTGAGAACTTAAAAATATGTTTTCTGATTTTTAAAAAATTTTGACAGTAAATTATCAATTTTTTCGTATGGAACTGGAGAGCCGCAACTTTACATCGAAAGAGCCGCATGCGGCTCGCGAGCCGCAGGTTGCCGACCCCTGGTATAGGATGAAAAAAGTATTTACTACGGCTACAAAATTTATTTTTTACAAATGATTACTAACGTTATTCTCTCAACTCTCAACACAGAACATATTTGAAGTCTAAAAATTTCTAACTTATACCAACCTACTCCTACTAGTACTTTTTTTGAGGAACAAATATAAAATCTCTCCCTTATTTTCGGAGATGGAAGAGCAGATGATTATCATATTTATTTTATAATATTATAAAACAATACATGCATTTGGGTGATTGATGATTAGAAAACAAAAAAATAATTTATTGAACTGCATTTTTAATACATAAAAATTATGACTTCATTAAATTAAACTTCCATGTCCTTTTGGAATGAATGATGAGATACGGGATTAAGGATATAAATTCACTTTTAGTGGTTACCTTATTAATGTTTTACAATTGCATTTTTAATATAGAACGCTTAAGGGTAACTGGGGATAACTTTTTAAAGTTAAAAGAAAGATAGCAAGTAATTTTCAAAGCTCTTTTATCGCAGCAATTGTTATTTACCTATTTAGTAATATGATTTTAGCATGATTATATTAGCATATTAGCTTTCCTAAGTTCACAATATTTTCTTCTCTAAAGTTTTATATTGAATACATACAGGGTGCGTCAAAAGTCTGGGTAAACTTTGAAAATTAATAATAAAAAAACTAAAGGAGATAAAAATGTCCCGTCTTCTGCTATGTGCTCAGGGGGAAGGCGGATTTTTTGTCACCAAATTTTGAAAAATCGTAGTTCTCTCACCTCTGGGTAGATGGAAGCACCGATTTTAGGGATTATCAGCAGCCAAGTTCCCACTTTTATTTCGAGTAGGGATATATCAAATACTGCGATTGAATCGATTTCAGAATCGAATGAAACTCGATTTTTTGTAATCTAATCGCCAATGCCGGTTTTGAGCCAAGTTGATCCGTGTTAAACGTTTAATTAGAATGAAAAATGGAGATATTTTATAATGCTTACACTGTTTCTTTACAACATTTAACCTTTTCAACGCAATTATTGATGAATTTAGCTCGATCGCATACAGGACTTTATTTATATGATGAAACTTTTATTTTTTTCTGTCTTTAAGGGAATATTCAATCTATAAGAAGGTTCTAAAATTTATCTTTTTCTCTAGTTATTTTTAAGTTATTCTAAATGTTTAAAACACGTTGTTCATGATCGAATTTTACTAAGGGTTTTAGATGATCTGATCCCATATCTTGTAGAGGGGGTAAAATAAATAATGCAGAGATAAAATTTCGGTTTGCAAGTGAGAGACAATCAAGTGGTGTTTCCATAGAATCGATTCAGAGGGGGGTAATATTTTGGCCAAAATCTATTGTTTTGAATATAGGGGGTTGCTTCAAAATTATTTCTGAAGTTCCCCCCCTCAAGCGTTCCTGATTACATCAATAAAGCATATTTTTAGAACACTTACAGGAATAATTTGAATCTTGGTGATGTAATTAAAATTACAATTTTGTGGGTAAATGCTCTATAACGACAACGAGCTAAGATGGGGGATGATGGTTTTCCCCCTCAGAAAAATTTAAAAAAGGTATCTATTTTAACTTTTTTTGTAGAACCTTTATTTATTATTTAGCAGAAATTTATCTGGCATTTGTTTAAAGGGTACGATCATCCCAATCTCTATCCTCCTCTGTGAATTAGTCCCTCGAGACAAAAAATATTTATCTCTATGCATAAAAAGTTACTTCTCTTATTAGTAGGGGGAAAATAGCTCAAAAAAGGGCCGAACCCGGAACAAATTCCAACAAAAGGTTTTTCAACGGTTTTGGACTCTACTGGGTGTCCTTATTGACAGAAAAAAAGTCTACCACAATCTGATGACCGGAAGTGTGTTTTTTTTTTAAATTTTTTAAAAAACTTTAAAATCCTCTAAAAATGATAATAAAGGCGAAAAAAAAATTTTTTTTTCGACGTTAAATTATGTATTAGATGGTAGTTGACTTATATTCACGAAGTAATTTATAAAAATTTCATTTATAAGGATCTGGCAACAAGAAAAGTGCTTTTTTCAAGATGGCGGCCTAAATTTTCAGTAAGTGACAGTAAACTTGTTTTTCTCGAGTAAATTCCATTAATTAAGATAAAAAGTGACGTAAATTAAGTCAATAACTTCATATAATGCTGTAAATTTGATCTATCCTATTAAAATTAGAAAAAAAACTGAGCGGAAATACGCGCGTATCCGCGCCGTTTTTGAGTCCCGATTTCACTGGGTATAGTCACTTTAAAAGTTCATTAAAACTAGGAAAAAATTCCAACAAGCATTTTCTCAACGGTTTTAGACAGTACTAAGTGTATTTATTGCCATTAAAAAAGTCTACCAGAATCTGACAACCGGAAGTGGGTTTTTTTCAAGATGGCCGCCGATGATGAAAAAAAAAGAGACATTTGTAAAAAAAAGTCCTAATTTAAGTGTTATAAAAATTTTTATGGGTTCTAAAATTAAATGTTAGGTTAAAATTAACTTTTCTTATCACAGAAATGAATATAAATTGGGTTTACAAAATCTAGTAACCAGAACAGGGCTTATTTCCAAGATGGCGGCCTAGGTTTCTTCCGGAATTGCTGGATAATTTTAAAGGTTTATTAAATTAAAGAAAAAATTCCAACAAGCATTTTCTCAACGATTTTTAGACAGTACTAAGTGTATTTATTGTCATTACAAAAGTCTACCCGAATCTGACAACCGGAAGTGGGTTTTTTTCAAGATGGCCGCCTATGATTAAAAAAGAGATATTCTGTTTCATTTTGGAAATAAGCCCTGTTCTTGTTACTAGATTTTGTAAACGGAATTTACATTCATTTCTATGATAAGAAAAGTTAACTATAACCTAATATTTAATTTTAGAACCCATAAAAAAATTTTATACCACTTAAATTAGGGCTTTTTACGAATATCTCTTTTCTTTAAGCATCGGCGGCCATCTTGAAAAAAACCCACTTCCGGTTGTCAGATTTGGGTAGACTTTTGTAACAACAATAAATACACTTAGTACTGTCTAAAATCATTGAGAAAATGCTTGTTGGAATTTTTTCTTTAATTTAATGAACCTTTAAACTTATCCAGTATGCGCCGGCAATTCCGAAAGAAACCTAAGGCCGCCATCTTGGAAATAAGCCCTGTTCTGTTTACTAGGTTTTGTAAATGGAATTTATATTCATTACTATGATAAGAAAAGTTAATTATAACATAATAAATAATTTTAGAACCCATAAAAATTTTTATAACGTGAATTAGAACTTTTTTTACGAATATCTCTTTTTTTAAGCATGGGTGGCCATCTTGAAAAAAAACCACTTCCGGTTGTCAGATTCGGGTAGACTTTTGTAATGACAATAAATACACTTAGTACTGTCTAAAACCGTTGAGAAAATGCTTGTTGGAATTTTTTTCTTTAATTTATTAAACCTTTAAAATTTTCCAGTATGCGCTGGAAATTCCGAAAGAAACCTAGGCCGCCATGTTGGAAATAAGCCATGTTCTGTTTACTAGGTTTTGTAAATGGAATTTATATTCATTACTATGATAAGAAAAGTTAATTATAACATAATAAATAATTTTAGAACCCATAAAAATTTTTATAACGTGAATTAGAACTTTTTTTACGAATATCTCTTTTTTTAAGCATCGGTGGCCATCTTGAAAAAAACCCACTTCCGGTTGTCAGATTCGGGTAGACTTTTGTAATGACAATAAATACACTTAGTCCTGTCTAAAACCGTTGAGAAAATGCTTGTTGGAATTTTTTCTTTAATTTAATAAACCTTTAAAATTATCCAGCAATTCGGAAAGAAACCTAGGCCGCCATCTTGGAAATAAGCCCTGTTCTGGTTACTAGATTTTGTAAACCCAATTTATATTCATTTCTGTGATAAGAAAAGTTAATTTTAACCTAACATTTAATTTTAGAACCCATAAAAATTTTTATAACACTTAAATTAGGACTTTTTTTACGAATATCTCTTTTTTTTCATTATCGGCGGCCATCTTGAACAAAACCCACTTCCGGTTGTCAGATTCTGGTAGACTTTTTTAATGGCAATAAATACACTTAGTACTGTCTAAAACCGTTGAGAAAATGCTTGTTGGAATTTTTTCCTAGTTTTAATGAACTTTTAAAGTGACTATACCCAGTGAAATCGGGACTCAAAAACGGCGCGGATACGCGCGTATTTCCGCTCAGTTTTTTTTCTAATTTTAATAGAATAGATCAAATTTACAGCATTATATGAAGTTATTGACTTAATTTACGTCACTTTTTATCTTAATTAATGGAATTTACTCGAGAAAAACAAGTTTACTGTCACTTACTGAAAATTTAGGCCGCCATCTTGAAAAAAGCACTTTTCTTGTTGCCAGATCCTTATAAATGAAATGTTTATAAATTACTTCGTGAATATAAGTCAACTACCATCTATTACATAATTTAACGTCGAAAAAAAATTTTTTTTTCGCCTTTATTATCATTTTTAGAGGATTTTAAAGTTTTTTAAAAAATTTAAAAAAAAACACACTTCCGGTCATCAGATTGTGGTAGACTTTTTTTCTGTCAATAAGGACACCCAGTAGAGTCCAAAACCGTTGAAAAACCTTTTGTTGGAATTTGTTCCGGGTCAAACCGTATTTTCCCCCTACTATATAACCAAGGGTGGATCTAGGAAATCTAGATCATGGGAGAATTCATGGGGGGTAATACCTCAACCAACTGTTTGAGAAAATTCCGTTAGGATGAGGGATAATCATGTTTCAGAAAATCCATCAGCAACAGCTTGTCCCCTCAAGGTTTCCACTATGCCTTCCAAGGGTCCACCTACCACCTAAATAAACCCATGATCTGGGTGCCCCTCTATTCCCTCTCCGATCATATTCAAGCAAATCGAAATAGAATCTGAAGATCCTTAGGGCATTTGAAAAATACTGATTAGTGTTTATCTTTATTGGTAACTATAGATGTAGAGGCTAATTTGAATCGTTTCACATTCCGTAATTTATCACAGTGATCATCACCGAAAGGAATCACATCGCATAGGAAATCAGAGGTGTGAAAAGTCCTCAAAAAGACAATTTACCCTTGTCAATTTTAATGATTTCCTCAAACTGAACTCTAGATTAGCCTTAATAGCGAAGTAATTCAAAACCAATTACCAAAAAAGAAGGTTATGATTTAACTTGATCCTGATTAAGAACATTGTGTTTTAAAACTTTATAAAATAATTTGAAAATAACTAGAGAAAAGAAAGAATCGGAAAATTCCGAAGATTAGAGTAGATTGATATCTTTCTTAAGGACAGAAAAAAGATTCAAATTTAACGTAATTCACTCGTAATTGCGTTGAAAAGGATAAATGTTGATAAGAAACAGTGTAAGCATTATAAAATATCTCCATTTTTCATTCTAATTAAACGTTTAACACGGATCAACTTGGCTCAAAACCGGCATTGGCGATTAGATTACAAAAAATTCAGTTTCATTCGATTCTGAAATCGATTCAATCGCAGTATTTTATATATCCCTACTCGAAATAAAAGTGGGAACTTGGCTGCTGATAATCCCTAAAATCGGTGCTTCCATCTACCCAGAGGTGAGGGAACTACGATTTTTCAAAATTTGGTGACAAAAAATCCGCCTTCCCCCTGAGCACATAGCAGAAGACGGCACATTTTTATCTCCTTTAGTTTTTTTATTATTAATTTTTAAAGTTTACCCAGACTTTTGACGCACCCTGTACTTAACGAATGGCTACAGGAAGAAATTTATTTTCCAAGTGTCATCCCCAATCCACAACTATTATTAGAAATGTCATTTTAGGCTTAATTTCAAACAAGGCACCAAGCCTTCAAGAAGTATACTTAAGGAATATTATAATAGAAATCGGGTGACCTTTATCTCATTTCCTCATATAGTTTTAAGGAAAAAATAGTTAATGTTTCGCCTCATGCTGAGGGTTGGCTGGATTGGACCCAATGGGTTTTTGAAAAAAAACATGTGAAAAAACCCACATTTTGGACCCATTTTTTGTTTTTTTCAAGAAAAATCAAGATTTTGGCAGTACAGTTCCTTCAAAATTTAATGTGTTTTTTCAAAGTTAAGGAAAATTTTAATGTTTTTTTTAAATTTAAACTAGGTTTTAAAAATTAAATGGTGTTTTTTTCAATTTCAGGGAGTTTTTTAAAAAGTTAAATAGGTTCTTTCATTATTCAGTGGGTTTTTTCATTATTGAATGGGATTTTTAAAATTTAGGACGATTTAAGTTCAAACTAGATATAAATAATAAAGAAGACTTTTTTAAGTTTCAGTGGGTTTTTTCAAATTTGAATAGATTTCTTTCAATATTGAATGGGGTTTTTCAAAGTTTAGCATATTTTTAAAATTTTAATGGTTTTTTTTTTCAAAATATAAACCAGGTTTCAGCAAATATGGGGTGCTTTTACCATTTCAGTGGGTTTTTTCAAAGTATAAAAACTTTAAAAAAACCCACTTAGTAACTTTGGAAAAACCGACATTATAATAACTTTATAATAATAATAACTTTATTAGACATTCATTATACAAAACAAACACAGAAAAGTAAGACAATGTGATTCGCCAAGGGGAAGAAACTTCCCGTACAGGCGAAAAAGAAATTATATGGACAAATGACTTATTACAAATTACAACACAAACATAAAACTGTAAAAAAAATTAGCTAAATAAATATGGCAGCAAGCTGGTAAACCATTAACAAAAATATGCTTCATTGAAGTGAAAAATATAAATCCAGGTCGTCGATATTAATTATTAACTCAAATTTCTTTTGAACTCTGAATATTTATTAATGGAGGTTAGATTTAAAGGTAAACTATTGTATAATTTTGGTGTGAGGTAAAAGAAATGCTTACAAAAAATTGATTTAGAAAATTTGGGAATTTGATATGTTGCTACAGCTCTAGTATTATATGGTCTTGCTATGGTGTTAAATAGAGATTTATTACGATAAAGATAAAGTATAATACGGAAAAAAGCGTTGTGACGAAGAGGCAATAATTTGAGTAATCTAAAATTATCAGGATATGACTGCTGATTTAAAATTTTGAATATTTTATTTTGAATAGAAATTAAAGGTTGGAGATTGGATTTATATTCTCCACCCCAAACAGTAACACCATAATTTATTAAAGAATAGAACCAAGAAAAATATAAAGTTTTTAGAAACGACAAATCAATTTTATTTTTTAGGTGGTAAAAGTTAAATAAAATAAAGCGTAATTTTTCCCCAATTCAGATATATGAGTTTTCCATTTCAAGTTAGAGTCTACGTTAAGTCCAAGATATTTGTAGCTTTGAACACATTCAAGAATATGACATTGGCAGTTGTTTTTAGATTTACATGAGGAAATGTGATATTTTAAGTCAAATGGTAACTCTGATGGTCTTAAACTGAAATTAATGTATTTAGTTTTGTTTAAATTTAAAGCCAAATCATTAGCATTGAACCACTTGTCTATTTCGATTTAATCAGATTCAATTTGAGTTACCAGTTCATTTAAAGTGGAACTAGAATATAATAAGACAGAATCATCAGCATAGGTTAATATCTTTGCCTGAAAGATTTAACTTCCAAAAATATTAATAAATATTAAAAAAAATAAAGGACCTAAAATTGAACCCTGAGGAACACCTCGATTTGTTACTAAGTACTCGCTTAGATTTTTTACCAACTTTAACTCTTTGTGTCCTTCCTGTTAGATACGAAATAAACCAATTTGAGATATATCCTCTAAATCCTGCTCTTGATATTGATAGAACACATTTAACTCACTAACATTTGAAAAACCCACAGAGAACCACTTACTTTTGAAAAAAACCCACACTTTTTCCGAAAAAAACCAGTTTTATATGGGTTTTTTCAGGGTTTTATTGAAAAAAGCCGAAAAAACCTTGGTTTTTGCCAACCCTGCTCATGCTACTCACTTCGCTCATGGAAACGTACTGTCGGAAAAATTGAAACATGTCCCCGAATTTCAAAAATAAATAGGGGTGTATAAGGGAGGTGATAACAAAATTCAGACTACTTGTGCGTATCAAAAATAGTTAAAACTCTGTTTTTTAAGGTCAAATTTCCAAAGTTTTTCTTTTTGGGTCCTCTCCCCCTGTGCAAAAATCAAGCCTGATAACGACTATTTTTTGAGGATATTTAGAGCCCTCTCGAAATAAATTTCTAAATACCCCTAAAATAAAATTTTGTTTTTTCAAGATTCAAAATTTATGAATGGTCCAATATTGTTTTCCTTTGTTTGCTTATTCATTCCTGGGGCGACATTTATCTTGCTTGTGGTGCACCGTTTTCCAAACTTCTCAGCCAAAGATAAGACTGGGAATGAATGGTGATAAGTAATCTCAAATAGTAATCGTTCATTGAGTTCGGAAATCCGTCAATAAGTTCGTATCAGATGGCAGGCCAGGCATCAGACTTAGGCATAATATAATCAGTGGCGTAGCTAGCCTGGGTGTCACCCGGGGCGGAAGCTCTCGGTGTCACCCCCTTTTGGAATTCGGTTATAAAAAACAATAAAATTTGCGACACCAGTCTAGAACTGAGGGTCTCAGGTAGAACCCCATTTTATATTTGTGTTTTTATGGCATTTAATTTATTATTTAAAAACTTCAAAATTGAAGGTTTTAATTTACCGTTGCCTTTAATTTCCCAACTTTGCAACAACGAGTTATGATGTAAGTTATTCTTCAGTCCAAACCGTATATAGAAATTTATTTCAGGAAGGGCCCAAAATTATTCCTCAGATTCTCTCATACATGTTTAATAGGTTAAATGTAGCTTCTTAATACATTTTAGGCGGAATTTTCGTCATGAAGACGTTCTTAATATAGGAAAAGTTGTGTATAATAATGTTTGAACTACCAAAGGGGGGTCTGGGGGTTCTCCCTCAGAAAATTTTAGAAAAATGGACTCCAAAATCAAATTTTTAACTAGTTTTGAGGCCTTCAGCTCGAATTTCGGATTCGGATATCCATTTTTAGGTGGGATTTGCATTTTAACTTCCAAGTACAAAAGAGGGTCTGGGGTCCCATGGTTCCCACTCTTTGAAAACTTTGAAAATCGAGGACTTTTCAAGGACCTCGAAAAATTTTTCAAGGACCTTTTTCGCAGACATTTAAAAATTAGTCGTCAAGACAAGTCGTTTTCCCCGCATACAAGCAAAACGAGAGGAGAAGTCGCTCTTCACTGTCAGTTTGTAAAACTGGCCGCAAGTTATGTTCATATATAAGAGTAGTTTTAAAGAAAATTTTGAGAAAAAAACAAAGAAAGATCTGAAAAAATTAAGTTTGATTAGTGGCTGAGTGAAAATTCAAGGACCTAAGTCATTTTTCCAGGACCTAGAACGTTTTTCAGGGACTTTCAAGTACCAAAATTTAGCCTTAAAAAATTCAAGGACCGTGGGAACAAGGGTACTCTCCCAGGAAATTTTACCCTAAAAACAGGATTTTAACTTGTTTTTGTATACAACGTAGTCCGAATTTTGGGCTCCCCCCTTTTAAACGCCCTTGGTCAACATATTCGGATAATTCAATCCATTGGCGTACAGGGAAATTTCTTTCGAGAGGGGCCTAAAATATTATTCCTAAAGCATTTTTAATAGACTCAATCTAGCCTTTTCATACATTAATTGTAGCTAAAATTAGCATTTTGCGGAACTTAATATAAAAAAAATTGCAGTTAATAGAGTTCCAAGTAATCAAAGGAGGCGGTCTGGGGCCCTTTCCCTAGAAAAATTTTTGAAATTTTATCTTTAAATATGGTGTACAAACTTATGTTTGGATATTTGTGACACAGGGTGACACTCCTGATAAAACCCTTCTTTTGTGGGAAAAATTTTCAAACGATGACTAGCGAAACCAGAAGATGAAACAGTTGGGGTATTCAGATTTTTCCTGAGGTAAAATGTGAATTTAAAATTTACTCATTTAAGATTAAAATAAATATCTGATGTACTTTTTTCTCTGCCAACCCTTTACCTTAGTTTTTAAAACTATTCAAACTAGAGTTTGAATTTGAATGTCACCTCCCAGCTAGCTGAATGGGTGACACCCGGGTTGAAGGGTTTATATCTCATAGTAGTTTTCAGTTGAATTTGTTTTGTTGAACTACTTGGAAAACTTTGATGTCCCCCCTAGCCAAAGGGGTGACACCCCTCTCAAAATGGGTTGATAACTCATTTAAAATTTTTTTATTTATTAAATGGTTTTTTTTCGTTCAATACAAAAAATTATGTGTGATCGAGAAAATTTGTACCATCTAAATAAAGCTCGATGGGTGACACCCCAGTTCATACCCTTAAAAACTGTTAATTATTTAAATCAATTCTTACACTTACGTTTAAATTTAAAACCACGTTCGAAATTTTTAAGCTTGGATGGGTGTCACCCCTTCTAGGTAGCCAGCCAAATGAGTATTTTCCCGGATGATCAATTTTTTTGTTCAAGGAAGGCATATTTACCAACTTAGGGCAAAATTCGAAGACTTTGGTATCACTCTCCCAGATAGTTTGAGGGTGACAACCGATTTGTTTAACCCTAATTTATTTCATTAGTAGAGTGAATTAAAAAATTTTTTCAAGGAAATCATACAACTTGAAAAAAGTGCCAAGTTCACTAGTTTGGGTGTCACCCCCTTCGGGGTGACACCCGGGGCGGACCGCCCCCCCGCCCCCCCGTAGCTACGCCACTGAATATAATCCTTGAGCTTACTCTTTGTAGTACAATATTTACGAGACAGTAATTTCATATGACATGACGACGCGACGTCTTGTTGACTAATTTCCTTGTTTAATCAAAGCAATATTTAAGATTTTCCTCAAGCTTTGAAGGACGTTCAAATCCGTGTACTTTATTAATTTAAGAGTAGTAATTTAATTTTAAAGTTTGTTTTCTTTATCGTAAAAAACATCTCGTCAAAATCACTTATCTTTAATTGAATTCATGAAATTTTTTAAAGAAAATAATTTTAAAAATTAAACCAAACTGTGTGATCTTGAAACAAATTTAACCAAAACTTCAAAAATTTAAAGAATTCTTTGTGAATGATGATGAAATTGAAATACGAAAAACTGAAAAGTAGTTTTTTGTAACTATATTCTATAAACTTACAGAATCTTTGAACTTAACTGCGGAAAGAAAAGGAATTTTTTCGAAGGATGTAATCGTTACGTTGGATCTCTAATTAAAAATATTGACGCCAACAGGATTTGAACTTAACTAGAACCTTGAAAAAAGATGGGGGAGCTGGACTCATCAACAAACTTTATAAATTCACCTATATTTATAATGTATAAATAAAAATATTTTCTTTTACTTTTTCAAAAAAAATGTTATTAAAATATTTTTATTCTTAACTAAGTAAATGGAGAGGTTTGCTTTCCTCAAAAATTAAATTTAATAAATATATTTATTATTTAAAAACTATATTAATAAAATAATTGAACTTTGTTTGAAAAAACAAGGGATTTTAATGAAATATGTGTATGAAAAATCTCCATTGTGCGTTTCTTTCACTCCAAGAGGAATCCCCTCTTGGCTGCTGTTGGCGCAGCCTTCATTCAGTGCAGAGAGCGAAGTGGTTTGAAAAAGTACGGCAACCCTGTACAAATCGTCTACACGTCAACTAACTTTGGCGGCACACGGCGTTTGAAACTAACGATCTGTTATTTTTCCATAATCTGCCGCATCCCCGACAGTCCCAAATTAATGTAAGTGTTCATAAAGAGTGCAAACAACGCTCAACCATGCATCTGTCACTGTCAGCCTCCTGATATTCAAGAATCAAGCCGTGATATTTACGCGCGATCGGCCTGTGGTATTTTCATGCCGAACGAAACCATCTGTGGCTGTTATTGGTTGACCTGGCTTTCTCGCTGTTGTGAAAATCGTTCGTGAAAAATTCTTTTGCTCGCCTTTTGTGTGTTCGATATTCGCCCTTTGGAATATTTTTGTGTTGTGTTCGTTTTTCGGAACGAGACCTTTAAGAAGTTTGGACTGGATTTACCAACAAAAGCAAAGGTGAGTCTGAATTTGACGCTTTGAATGCCGGATGTTATTTACCTTGATGTTGATTGTTGTTGTTACCCCACCATTGGATAATTTGTGTTTTTGTTTGTTCAGATACTTTTTAAAAGGTCAAAACATTAAAAAACTTAAATAATTAAATTTTGGTACAATTCTTTAAGCATAGACATTGAGATGTCAATTGTAAACAAATGATCCTTTTGCACAGCGACCATTCGATTTGACATCACCATTGTTGGCAATCGAATGTTTCGATTGTTGTTTTGAATCGAATCGGTTTTGCAATGAGCCAAACAGTTTTACAATAAAATAAAAAAAAACTTAATGCTGGCTATTATGCTTCTGCATGCAACAATTTTAGTTTTAACCCATTAAGTAACAATGTTTATTTTTCTACAATTGAGACTATTAAAGTTTTCCTCTCTTCATTTTCATCTTATTAATCAATCATATCTGATTTTTATTTATTCAAATAAAATCTAGTAGTGATAACAACCCTTCTATGATGTGGGTTTGGTTAAAACAAGGATAAATTTTCTTATAATGTGCTATTCATGTGAGCATTAGTCAGTCTTCCTCGTGATCCATACTTTCCTTCTAAACATCAACTCTTTCTTAAGATATTATCTGGTTGTTAGGCCGTGATTTCTTTGCCCTGTGTTAAAAGCATGGACAGCCAATAAAATGATTACCATTAGTGTGTAATAAGTTTTCGTCTTTATTTTATTATACCTATAGTAATTGTTGTCTCGATTTTTATGATTCTTTAAGAATATCTAATACAGTAGTACAACATTTATATCATAATTTATCTCAACATTAACGACTTACTAAAATCAATTGGAATTCCCGTTGTAAATGTGTTCCCGATTGCCCCTCTTCCTTGGTTAAGAGTCAACTTGGATGTTTTCTTCAATCTAGGGGAGAGGAGGGAGGAATGGGACAGTGGGAGGAGTGGGACAGCTGAAATTCTGGAAAAATAAATCAGTTTATTTTATTTCCAATTTGGTCATTAGATGGCCTTCTTATAGCTTCTTGTTATTTCCTTCATTTAGTTTATCCAGCAGCAAGTTTCTGTTTATAGTTGTAAAAATTTGATTTTCCCACTTCCAAAGTTAATATCCAGTCTATCTTGAGTTTTATTTCATTTCTCATGTAATTTGTAGAACAAACATTATATAATGCCATTGTAATCTAAAAGATATAATTTATGCTAATCTGCAATTTCATAAAGCCTAACACCAGCATAGTTTATGTGACAAGTTATATTTTAAAAACAATGTGTGGAGGGAGGAATGGGACACTCTGAAAAATGTAAACAAAATCTGCAAAAATGTAAACAAAATTTGAAAATATTAATTTCTGATAGCTTTCTATCGCTTCAATTGAAATGCTTTTCATTTCTTGAATAAACAATTCCAAGTATTACATTGTATTTCAATTTTTGATTCTTAACACCATGGGAAAGAGTTCAAGTGTACTAAATATTTTTTAAAAATTATTCTATAATAGATATAAAATTGAAAGCTGTTTAAAAATGTGGGCAAAGGTTAAAAGAATAGTAGGTAAAATACTAGGCCCTTTCTCATTATTACATTTTACTAATTTTCTTTACTTTTCAAAAGTGTCCCATTCCTCCCATACTCATGTCCCACTCCTCCCACCCATGAGGGAGGAATGGGACAAAATTCTTGTTAATTTGAATGATCAAAAGTGATAAAATTAAACAACATTTAAGAACTGTACATTTTTAAAAAATTAAGTTAAAACATTAAAGTTTATTATCCAACCATTTGCATCTATGAATAAGCAGGGGATAATGAATAAAAAAATATTTAGTGAAAATTGTCCCATTCCTCCCTCCTCTCCCCTATATATATAAAAATCAATGTCTGTTTGTTTGTATATATGTATGTATGTCCTTTATAGTTTTAAACTTTTCGAACCTACATTATCTTTTAAACTATACCACGTTGATCTACTCGCTCCAGGGAAGGTTTCTGAATAAAAATAATTTTAAATCGAAGCATCTTAATAACTTTTTTTGGTCAATTTTATGCTTAAAAGCCCATATTTCGTGCCTAACTTCAGGGCAAAACCGCATTGTTGTAAATATAAAAACAGAAGATGTAACTTTAATTGTTGTAGGCATGATATCGATTGTTGTGGATTGAAATCTATTGTTGTAGTTTAACATCCATTGTTGTAGCACATAAACATAAAAATGGATCCTCTATTTAACTATTTCCACATTTGGACTGGCGAAGCCCATCTTGAACACACCAGAATTTTTTTTTAAATGGACTGGCGAAGTCCATCTGCAACACACGAGAATAATTTTCTTTAAAAATGGACTGGCGAAGCCCATCTGTAACGCACCAGCTGATATTTATAAACAAACTGAAACCCGGGCTAAACCCATATTTCGTGCCTAACTTCATGGCAAAACCACATTGTTGTAAATATATTAAGAGAAGATGTAACTTTAATTGTTGTAGGCATGAAATCAATTGTTGCAAATTGAAATCGATTGTTGGAGTTTAATATCCATTGTTGTAGCATAAACATAAAAAGTGCTCCTTTATTTAACTATTTCCACATTTGGACTGGCGAAGCCCATCTGTAACACACCAGAATAAATTTAAAGAAAAAAATGGACTGGGGAAGCCCATCTTTAATGCACCAGATGCTATTTATTTAAAAAGTGAAACCCGGGCAAAGCCCTGGTCTAGCGCCTAAGCGCTAGTTAACTATAATAATAAATTCCTAATCATTTTTCATGAAATTAGTGTAATTAATTCATATTTTTTGATACAATATAAATCCGGTAATGTATTAACTCTGGGATACTGCTACTTCACCTGAATTCACCCTCTTAAATGTCAGCTTAGTCATCATTATTGACTAGATAGACAATACAGTCAAACCTGTTTTTGTGCAAGGAATAGAGACCGCGAAAAAAATTCGCAGCACTTTTAAAAAATATTTTTTATGCGGTGAATAAGGACCATATTAAAAAAGTCTCACGTAGGTAGGACCGTAGCAAAAATCCCTCAGCTTGGATTAATTGAAAAACTCTATATGTTCGGACCGTAACGCAATCCCCATCCTACAGCTGAATTGAAAAACCGTTTCTATACCTACTGTAGACTCTTTTCAGTACCCATGTAGTCAGCAACAACTGTTGTTTCATGTGACCCATGTAAGTCTTCTCGGTAGCTAGATATATAGGGGAGACCGGGGATGGATGGGACACTGGGTAGGATGGGACACTAGGGTGGGTTTTTTTAAACGAAAGTTCGAATTTTGCCATTTGATATAAAACTAATAATCTGAGAGTTACAGCTCAAAAAAATAATATTTAGACCCCGCCCCCGAGCGTCAAAGTTTCAAAAAAACTCTAAATTTTGCACGTTTTTAGCTATAAAATCCAAACTAATGGTTGTAAAAATACAAAGTGGGTCTCATTTTGTAGATAATTTATTTAGCTTCAACTTTTATAATTGAAACTTATTTGTGAAGCTTACAGATCATAAGATATGAGGGGTTTCATTAACTCCCCATGCAATAATCTATTTTTTAAGAAGTTCCAAGAAATTTCTTTAAATTTGTCAACTACCGTAAAATGATTTGAACCTAAAAAACAGGATTTTAACTCGTTTTAGAGTCGCTTTTCCCTTTTTTTACACCCCTGAGTTCCCACATCCCCTCCTTCTCACAGTTAGTTCTTATTCCTTTTGGGGAGGGGGGCTAAAGTCCCCTAGCCCCCCTGGATCCGCTAGTGTGATGAGTAGAACTCCTAACTCACGGCCCCTTTATGATTTCACTCATTTTTAGACTAACCCGAAGAGGACCACTCCTTGCAAGTCTCAATATTTTCAAGGAACGTCTGTTATAATAGATTTCAAAATTTCAAGGGGGTTGGGGGTTCTCCCCTAAAAAGTTTTGAATTTTGAACCTTAAAAGTAAGGGTTTTATGCATTTTAAGGCTAATTTTTAAGGAAAAAAACAGTAAGTAAAAAATTGATGTTAAAATTTCGGGGGGGGGGGGGTGAACCCCCAAACTCCCCCCTTGGATACGGCCCTGCCCTTACAGTTCCTTGAAAACCACAGAATTTTCTGGGGGAATAAGTTTTTAAAAACTTCAAATGGGGGCCAGAGGTCCTCCCCTAGAAAATATTTTTGAAAATTTCCCCCAAACTTGTGTTTATCTACTTTTAAACTCTATGGAGAGGAGAGAGCACCAAAAGGGAAAAGCTTCTTGAAGGCAGCATAATTTTCAAGGGGAAGACACTGTATAACAGTTATCAAAATTTGAGAGGGGAGTGTGGAAGTTCTCCCCCAGACATTTATTTTAAATTGCCCATTAGAGTAGTGTTTTAACTTTTAGCTCATTTTGAGACCCTTTGGCTTTGGGTAACAAAGAGAACAGTTCCTTGTAAACCACAGAATTGCTTTTTTGAAAGGACGTTCTCGTCTGAGCTTATGTTTAGTGTTTCATTTCCCCTCTCCTTTTTTATTTAGAAAAAATTCTGCCATCAAAAATTTGCCGCCTACTAAAATTTGCTGCCGTAGGCTATAGCCTAGCTAGCCTGTTTAGAAATCCGCTACTGATAATATGTAAGGACCCATAAACATCACAGTTTTTTACATGGAGTTTTTTAAATTGAGACACTTGCTGCAACAACGAGCTACAGCTAGCTCGTTGTTGTTGCAAACGTCTCGATTTATTCGCACAATAATTAAATTCAGTTTTTCACTTTTAAATCTGGGAATTCATAATTCTAGAAGTAAAGGGTGCCATGGAAAAAATCTGCCCATAAAGGCAACTTGAATCGAATAAAGTGGAAACCAAAGTAATATAAGAAAATTATAATTTCAAGGAGGTAGCTAACAGAGTAGTTTGTTATTAAAAAAGGATATTAGTCTGTGTTTCTGTTAGCTGGCTCGTTGCATATTGCATCTGTTTTATTTAGCCAAAGATTAAAAATATATTTATTATTAAAGATAAAACAGATTTATTATTATGTGCTGGTATCCATCTTTAAGGTGTAAAATTTATCATAAATTCAAAACCTGCATCTAAGCTGTTTTAAATTTAACCATCCATCATCCATTCAAACAAATAAATTTCCACCTTAGTTTTTACATCTTACTTAAAAACAGTGCTTTTCTGGCCTATTTTAACCCATCTGACTTACAATGTTTTTAAGCTTATGGGAAGCCTCTACCCCCTTTGTAAATTGTTTCTCAATATTTTATAACCTTTAACCGGACCTGGAAAAAGTGCCCGAACCTAAGAACCTGGTTTGGGGAAAGAAGCCCCTGCCAGCTAGCTCCATAGGAGCAATACATAAGGTTTGGGAAAGTTTTATTAGGTTAGGGGGAAGGTCCAGGTCCAACACTCAGTCATTTCATCGCTGCTTTCTGTAGAATATCTTCTAAAAAGTGTTAAGATTGTTCTAAAATTTAATTGTGTAGATTTATTGTAAGCCAAAAAAAGTTTCTTATATATTTTTCTATGACTTTTTGCTTTCTTTATTTATTAGATGATTATCAGAGATGTTTTAAGTTTTTCTTAGATAATGATTTTTCTGATTGTGAAATTCTTCCTAATGAACTTTCTTAAATTATCTGGTATTTCCTAAGACTCAAAACTAACAAAAGCTGTTTATTTTTCAAATGAATAAAAAGTGCTATAAATGTGTTTGTAAACCTATCATTTCTGCTGTAAACTAGGTACTTTTATTTGCATGTATTTGTATTCACCATTAAATCCTCTTTTGAGACACTGAAAGACTGATCTAATGATGTACCCGTTGGGGTGTTGTAGTATTATACCTAGATCCTTTTAGTATCTAGCACTTTGGAGGTTTCAAGCAGAAAAGAAAGACTGTTTTTAGAATCTTTGTGAGGTTTCTAGACCTAGATTTTTTTCTTTCCAAATGTTTTTAATGCAACTTTTTGAACAAATTTATTGGATTTGCTATTATTAATTAAATTAATTTTTGTGGTCTTCAGCCTTAAGCCTTTTCACCTTACCTTAATTTTTTTAAATTTTCCCTCCTAATAGCATTGTGTAATAATGGTTGTGTGCAAATTAAAAATCAGACTAGTCTTTATACATACATGCTCTAACTACTTATTTTTTTTATCTGATTTCACCCCTTTTACATAGCTTGTCTTTATTCATTTATTTTAAATGGAAATCTATATTGAAACAACAGTTATACAGATAGCCGAAATTGTGATAACTTCATTGGAAAGTAAAGGAAAACAGTTTTTATTGTAACATTGTCTGATATTTTTACAAAATTTTAAAAAGGGGACATCCATAAATTACGTGAGGTGTTTTTTCCAAAATCTGGACCCCCCTCCCCCCACGTGAGATTTACCTACAACCTTTAAAAAAATTTTCTATCCTATTCGTTTGCATTTTGTGCTTCACAGCACCTAAAACGTTTCCATTAGTAATGATGGGGGGGAAAGGACATTATTCTGCCTAAAAATCACCACAGTATCATATCTGTGGGTATTATTCCTTTCTCTTAATAAAGAAAATCGCATAATTTCTAACTTAAAAAGTTGACGTGAGATTTTAATCGACCCCCCTCCCCCTTGGTGAGATTTTTCCAAACCCCTCCCCCCCTTTTTGACCTCAAGTGATTTATGGATGTCCCCAAAGGTTTTTCTGGTTTTGATAAGAATAAAGGCATTATTTCATGGAACCGCTTGAAACTTTACAAGCCTTTGATATATGCACGAATGCACTGCCCATTTTCTGTTTTAGGAGTTTTTGTGAAATTTTTTTATTACTGTGCATGATCACAATAATGGGGGTATAAGTACTTCGTTTTTATAGTCATGCTTGAAGCACTGTTGTTAAAGATAAGAGTAACTTCATAGCTCTTTCCTCGTTTGAGTTCTATTTTTAAGATAGGTCTTTGTTAAATCTAGAATCTTGTAATAATATCACTAGAGACTAGATTAAAGGTAGCGTTGTGTCAGCGACGTAAGTTATTTCAACAACAGAACAGACCTCTTGAAGTTACGATACCAACATAAATATTCGCAGAAAAATTGGCGAAACAGTGAAAACTAAAGAGCTTTTCTCTTTGCCTTTCTCATGTCTTACTTTGTGCCTCGAAGGTACCATTTACTGGGGCTACTATGTCTAAAAACGGGAAATATTGCTTGTACTCTACTTCACCTTGTCTCTCATTACATAAATATCTTGGGAGTACACGAACACAAGGGAATTAATGCCATTGCATTTTGCATATAGCCTTAACGACTCTAAAAGGTCATAAATTTGGCCTAGACTAGTTAAATAAATGAATCAAGTTATCTTTCCTGTATAAATACAAAACGAAGTGAGCGAAATGTACTACAGTGGGCGATCTCTCGAAACTGTTTCTCTAACAAAAAGCCTTGCCTTTGAGATATTTTATTTGAGGTAATGGCTCTGGTCCAAAATATTTTTAGGGTAGCGCCGTGAAAAGTTCTTTGTGTCTGACATTTGTATTCGATATTCTACGTGGCCCTGAGATATTTATCGTTTGCAAAGCTTGTTGTGAATTTCTTCCAAGTATGACATCAGGTGTAGTACTACTATACTATCATGATCCTATTTTTGGTATTGTAGAATACATCTTCAATGCTGCTACTATCTGCAAATATGTTTTTACTTCCATTGCCTTGCTTCAAAAGTTTGTCTTTAAAATAATTTTAAGAAGGAAAGAAATACGGAATTTTTTTTACAAAACATCAAACTTATTATGCAAATAGATAAACTTTTTAGCTTCATTTTAAAATCATACTGTATAACCTCGTCAACTCGAACCCCCTTGAAATTAACTTGTATTTTCTATTTTCCCATGTTATATCGAAAACTCGCAATCTCAAAATTTTTCTAGTTCCTTCGATTTTAAGATTTTATTAAAAAAGATACTGTATCAATCTTCTAAGAAAGTGGATGTTTTTAGGAAAGACAGTGAAAGTAAAAACTTCCTGTGCGCGGACCTGGAAAAAGTTGTAACCTTCCCCCGAACCTTATAAAATTTGCCCAAATCTTATGTATTGCTCCTATGGAGCCGGCAGGGGCTTCCCCCGAACCAAGTTCTTAGGTTCGGGCACTTTTTCCAGATCCGCCTGTGCGTTATAAAAACAAAAAGGTATAATTATACAACTTGACCTTTTTATTTCCACTTATTAATCTTTTAAAAATTCACCGGTGGTTGCAAAAGTCAAGACGGTTATACTGACTTGGCTTTACTCTCAATCTTGACCTTGCTTGGAATTCTTAATTTAAAAAAATCTACGTATCAATTTTGATGCTTTTTCATTTAGCTTCACAGTAAAACTCGAAGTTGCCAAAAAAACATCAAATCATTACCTCCCCTGCCCAAATCCTGGATTTGCATTGGCCACTATACTACAACTCCTGTCATTTTTCCACGAGGCGATGTATGTTTAGGTATGCAACGCATCCAGCCGGACGCAGTAAACAAAAACCTCGCAGCAATGCGGCCCGCGCCCAAATGTAGCAGGAAGTGGTCCGACTGCTATTGTTCCTGCTGATTGTTGTGGGAATGGTTCCGACATTAAAGTTCATGCACCCCTTTTGCGAAACGTTGGTTCGGACGAGCGGGATACTGTTATGTTATCCCATTGAAACTCATCCGCTGCTAAACGGTTCTTTTTTTTAGCTTTTGGTGTATTGTTTGTTCAGGAGACTGGAAATGAGTTTTCTTAACGCAGATATGTCGGGTAATCAGGTGGTGTCTTGTGTTCTTTGAGACGTTGAACTCTCCGTGGTCGAACTGGGGAGAGTCGACAGACGTCCAGCTTTGGGTTTTCTTGTTCGTAGGGTTGGCAAATTGACTTTCTTGATTGTGTATCTGCATATATGTATTGGTAAGTCTTGATCATTTAAACCCTGGTGAGAGTTCACATATCCCTGAACCATAATAGCAACTGTTTTTTTGGGGGGGGGAGCTAGCTGCTCTTTCAGGTCCATTTATTCCAAAAAAAATAGACAATTTACTGCTGTGAACAAAGGACAGGCAATGCGGTGAACATGCTAGCTAAAAGCTATTCCTTCTGAAGATATCTTTTTAACTACACGTCTTGGTTTTGGTACCCCAAACCGTTTACTAAGTTCTCCACATCGCAAATCTAAAAAAAATTAATATACATACTTATCCCAAATTTTGAAATTATTATCTATCTTCTGAAAACGTCTAACCATTTTCGCTTCCACCTCTATTATGCATGCTCATAAACTTAATAACCGCCCTGAAGAGTAATTTTCTAAATTAAAAAGTGAAATAAATATTCGCATCCCATCTGACCTTCAGCAGGTGCCTTTCTCCCAAGATTTTGAGAAAATGCTGCTGCTTTCATTACCGAAATAGTATGGGCGTGGTTCACAGTGACCTTATCCCATAAAGAGTGGTATACCGATGATGGCCGAGAACATCATTTGTCACTTTCAAGCCAGTCTTATCTCGATGGACCCTCACATGAACAAAGGTGGCCGGTGGAGCTATGTGGTTCCTTTCGTTTTTCCGTGGAAAGGATTGTGGATTTTTGTTGGAGAAAGTTAGATAAGGAATCTTGATGATAGTGTGATGTAGTTTTCGGCTCCTTCTGCAGTAGTTTTGCTTGATGTCGTTTATCCATTTGAGAGATCATCATGTGTTTTTCTTTCTCTTGCTGAGAGCATGTAACCTTTGCTGAGGAATCCATCAAGCTTTCATGTAAAAGTAGCTTGACGCGTTATGTTCGTGCTTACAAGTATGCAATGCAAAATTCCTTCAAATCCAAGTTTTGGAAATGTATTATTCAGTAGTATGCGGCATACTGTATGTCTTGTGTTTTAACGAAGTCATTCAACTATCTACCCCCTATATATAAAATTAAGCGGAACCCGCTTAATTTATTATTAGTTATTATAAACTTTTCTGTTATTTGATACGTAATTTTTAAATATCTTCAATTGTTGCCCGTTGATATAATAGCTTGTTGCATCGGTTTGAATTGGGACATTCAATAATTACGGCTCAGTTACGAATATACTGGACATGTTTGCTTTGTAACAATTTCATCACAAGCTCTTTTCTCATCCTTATGAATAATCTGTTTATGTACCCAACAATCGCCTTTGACTTTCAATGCATGATGCACTTAAATCATCATCCTTGGACAAATGCCCTCAGCCAACTCTTTCGAAACAACCCTTTATGACCATCTCACCCATTGTGAGGATTATGACCACACACTTCGTCTGCCTCGGCTCCATATTGACTTTAATAAATAGAATCCCGCCAAATCCCTCTTGTTATCGTGAAAATGACCCACATTCGGTTGTCTCGTCTTTCTCAAAAAACTATTCCTGAGCACCCGACAAAAGGCATGAGGCGACTTCTTTTGTAGATCATTACGAATGATAAGATTGAATTACGTGCCCGTGGCCTGATAATTACGCGGGCTTATCTCTGGAGCTCGGAGCCAATTTACTACTGCCGAGTTATTTAACTTTCTGGAGGAGCTCTAGCGTGAGAGGGATTAATTAAATAATTGGAATTCTGGGCTCCTGTTGTTGAAAAATGCCTGCCGTTCTATACTAAGACGGCGTGGATCGGGTGTTTTCATTATAGAATCACTGTGTGCGCGTTGTTTAAGGATGTGTTTTAAAATGCTGTTGTTGCTCTTTGGTTTTCAAAAGTGTGCTTATAATAGTTACTTATCCTGGACTGAATAATAACATATTCCAAACTGGTGGTACAGAAAGCTAATGATGAGTCAGAAAACATTTCTACTGTTTGCTCTTTTTGGCCATTTAAAGGCGTCAAAATTTGGGACTTTCCTTTATGCAAACCCTTAAAAATGGGCATGCTAATTTTGGCGCCAAAGATATAAAGTATAAACCATAGCATACTGTTGAGAAGTGGTTTTGGTTCTCAACCCTTAGGAGTATTTGAACCAATTGTTCTCTAACCAATGGTTCGGATTAAATGACGTCACGTGCTGTTTTCGCGCCATTTTTTAAAGTCGAACTTCAAAATGAAATTCAATAATAAGTAAGCATCGTAATTTAAAAAAAAATTCCTCGTATATTCCTCCCTTGGATACCTCTAAGGCGGCCTGTTACCTTAATTTAGAACACCTTTAAAGCGAGGTGGCGAGGTCGCCACACCTCTATCGAATAAAATGAAAAATTGCCTATTACCCTATAAATTCGAGGAGAATGAAATGAGGGACATAGGTTCTCTTTAAAACTTTTCTTGTTCTTCAAAACTTAAAAGCGCACCCAAGTGTGCTGCCTCTGTTTTGGTAACCACTGCTGACCAAAACACTTGGAGAGGATGTGTGTTTGCTCAACAGCTTCCTCTGTCACAGCAGGAAAGGGTGACCGCCCTCGCACTAGGAACAATGGGTGGACGTTCCGCTTGTTAGTCGCAATTATTACCGCGTCTTGTGGCCTCCCTCCTTAGCAGGGTAGCTAAAATGGAGAAAGAAAGCTCTTTGCCCAAATGCTAAAGTGAAAAATTGGTTAGCACTTTTTATAGCTGAAAAAATTTAATTATTGGAAAGAAAATAAACTCCCAATATTTAATCGTTTCTTTAAAACCGTTTCTGTATTATTATGTATTTGAAAAAGCCACTGTAGCGTAGAGAGCGCATGGCCATAGAGTGTCCTGAAGAGGTGTAATATAATTGATCTCCAAAAGATGTTTGTTTTGGATGATTAGATTTTCATCGATTAGATTAGATAGGATGTTTTTTCGTGGATTATCAAATGAAAAACAGTTTTGAAATGGTTGTCTAACAAAAATTAGCTATCTGCCTTTGAAATGGTATTAAATTAAAAAACTTGAACATTTTTTTAAAACTCCTCATTTGAAAAGTTAACGATTAACCAATTGGTTTATTAGCAAGGTGGTATGGATGAAAATTCATTAATACTCACTATAAAACTTGATTATTTAAAACACACTGTTCATAATAAACATAAACAAAAGCATTTGTGTTACTACCTAACCCAATCTGGCAGAGGACGAGATGACTAGTATATCTAAACATTTATGCCAAGCCTAAAGTCAATGAAATTTCAGTGGTCTCTCTCTTATAAAACAGTGTTAATCCAGACGTTCTTTTCGTGCGACCGTCGGAAATTTAATCATTTTCTTGATTTTTAAAGTTTTCAAAACTTGCAGGGCTTCACTCTACCACTTTTGTCTTCCTTGTCAGATTTCTCACCATCGGGTTGTTCAGAAGCGAAAGTAGAGGTATACGGCTTCGTTCTTGCCGTAGTTTATTAAGAAAATGCTGAATTGGTCAGTCTCGGTAATTCTTCTGTAATGTATTACTTAAAGCTTTATAAGAAATTCTTTCTCGTGGTTTCGTGCCTTCATATCATTATTACTATAAGCAGAGGTTAAAGAAGTTGGCGAACAATAAGGCAGCCAACATTGGCGGGTTGAATATGGGTTTGTAGCTCTGTAATAAACCACACGCCGACACTGGCTCTACATTTCTCAAGAAACCGATAAAATCAAATAAAGTATACTGTGACTCATGGAGTAAGTGCATCGTAAGTACCCGGACAATCAAAGGAATAACCGGTCAAAATTAGTTTTCGTTATGCTTTTCTTTCGATGATTCTAGGAAGCGGCTTTTGTGTAGCCCACCTAGTAACTAGGAAGCCCAAAATGAGTTAAAAGGCGATATGGCTGAATGCGTGGTATAAGGAGGATAGCTTGTCATTTCAGTTCTAGGGATAATGATTCAGGGACAAAGAAAATTCCCCCAATTTCGCTCAGAAACTAACTTTTTTTGTATTGAAGAAAACTGCCTCTATATGCAGAAGACTGGAAATGTAAACAACTTATTGCCTATACAAGGTCTTTTATAGTTTTGTATAGTTTGAAGGACTATTTTTTGGGATATTTACCTATAACCTAACTATCTTGCGTAACTGATGTAAATACTAATCTTCTGAAGGAAATAACATAGAAAACGACAACCGACTGACGTTAAGTTTTTGACGTGCGGCTCTTCAGATGTAATGATCCATTCTTTAAGGATGTCTCTCCTTTTCTTATCTCGAATTGCTTAATCTGTTTTTAGAATTTGGGAGCTTCTACTCAAGGAAATAGTAAATATCTACCTGATTTAAAAGAAGATTCTTTGACTTGTGCGTTATTGGTGATCTGTAAGCATGTTTTCTCAATTGATGTGTGTGGGTTTATGATTTTCAATGGTACGTTGACGATTAAAGATAATTTTCTGTTTATTCATCCCTCTCAAATATCGAAACTGTTTTAGATGCCAAAAATAGCAAACCTATTGGTTAAACTATAGTTATATGGTTGGAAAAAACAAAAATTAGACGATATTTGCACTATTAACATCTGAAATATTTGGGGTAATTTTTAATTGGATGGTTACAGGCGCGGATCCAAGGGGGGAGGACACTTTTCCAGATCATCTTACCTTTTTGACTAAAAAATGTCAAAATGTTGGTTGGGGATTTTCTAAAAAGAATCTCGCAAGATCCCCGTATGTTACCGCTAGGCAGTATGGGGGCCCTCCCTCAGAAAAAAATTTTGAAATTTTACTTGTAAAAGTAGGGTTTTAACTCACACATTTTGAGAACTTTTTTTGGTCCAAGGGGGGCACTATCCAGTCCCCCCTTGAATCCGCGCCTGGATGGTTTAAGATAAATACCTGATTGAGCTTGGTGTATACTTAAATTCGTTCAAATCTTAAAGGTTACAGAAGTTCTGTAGTTTTATAACTGTTGTTGTTTATTCGGTTAGTTTCATGCTGTTCAGAAGAACACGAGAACATAATTAGGAATTCCATAAAATAGCTTAATAGCTATGGTTTTGCTCTTGCTCTTTCTCATTTAAAATACTGTTCACAGAAGATTTGTATAGTTATAACCTGTTGATATCTGACCTGGTAATCCCACACTGATTATAAGAACGTAAATAGGGGGTCATATAACGGTGTTTCTGCTCCTCATATAAAAATTGTGAGGAAAGGGACAACATCACCACCTACCGAAATAGTGGGAATCACCTGTTGTCCAAAGCCAGATTATGTCTTCCTCTGTGACATCCTCTCCCTGGCTTTCCCAGTCTGCCACCGGCATCCTGTCAGACCGCAGAGGAAGCTCACTGGATATTTTAATGAATGAACTGGCCTTGGGGACCCAGAAGACGGAAACCGGGACTTAACTCCATCAATGATTGCGAAGACTCTGTTGTCCATCAGAGACTCGGACCACGGTGTCAATGAAGTTCTCTCTCGGCGATTAGACGTGGGATGAGGCGAGATTAGATGATGGGACTGAGACTGAATTCGGAATCAGCGGAACTCTTATTTCAGAATGGATGAATGATTTGTTCGGTGTGTGGGGGGGATTTGTTTCTTAAGGAGTGAAGAAAGTAGCATTTCTCTGGGATGTGATTTAAAGTTTAGTGTATTGGTTTTTGAATACGTAGTTCATGAAAATAGTTTTAACTACCACTCCCTTAAAATCCTTCGTATTTTTTAAAATTACGACATTCTTTTTTTTATATTTCGTCTTTCAAAGGCGTTCTAAGCACATTGTGAAACAACATGCCAAGATTCATCAAGAAACTTCTACTTCATGTTTTAAATTTTGAAAAACCTGCAAATGAATGTAACATTTGTATTTTTAAACTCAATATTATGTTTTTATAACTGTGTTCGTAAAATCTTCAAATTTATAGATTTTGAAAAATGCAAAAAAAATTATTTTAACATTTGAAAAATGTGTAGCTAGTGCTAGAAGAACTCTTAAATGTTAACTAGTTTTTAAATTATATGTGTGACCCTTACTTAGCTTTTAAAACTTATTTTCGTGATGTAACTTTTTCTTTCTTAACTGATTACTGCAAAAGCTCATAGTTTAATATCCCTTTCAGATTCTAGACACATTTTACAACACATTTCTTTTAACACTTCTCAAACATATTCAGAACTGACAATACAACAAAAATGTTGTTAATTTGAGGATAAAAAAGTTTTAGTTATTGTATTTTTGTGTGGAGCCTTCGCATCCCCGTGTACTTTGAATTTCAAGAATTCATTTTTGCGACCGGGAATGTTCTTAACCCTCGGGATTTCTTGTTTTGCTAGCTGCTTCGCTCTATAAGATTCGCCTGGGGAACTGACATTTTGATTCCTTATCTGCTTCAAAAACTTCAACACCATGGCTTTAAAATAATTTAATTTTCTTGCTTAAGAATGACGAGGAGCAATTATGTGACAGTAGAAACATCCAGTCGGGGCTTCAAGGAAATTAGGGTCGTCACAGCCGTATAAAAACTAAAGACGTTAAACTGGGTGTCACCTTTATGCAGGGCTCACACGCCTGCGCCATTTGCGCCAAACTGTGCCAAAACCAAATTTTGATACATACTGATACAAATTGCCTATTTTACCAGCTCCTGCGCCAAAACTGCACCATTTTCAGAGACTACTACTACGGATTCTTCGTAGTTTCTACGGATGCCGTCGTTAAACTACGGACTACGGATAACATCGAAAAAGCTATACGGAAAATCAGAAATCTATCATAAAAAGCACTTAGAAGCGCAAGTTTTTTCCCAATTATGCTCTATTTTTAGGATATTTTTTTCTTGGACGGCCGGCGGGCGCCAAGTTGAAGTTGGCTTCTTGCGTTGTTAGTGCGATGTGGAAAAAACAACTTTATAGTGGTTAGAAGCCGTCGTTCGGTGTTTAGGATCGCATTCTGCGGAAAAGTCGAAAAATAGCGATTTTTCGCGCAAGTACTGTTTTTCCAGCACGTAGTTGAAGATTGCTTCTTTTCACATAGCTGCCAAGTTTTACCGATTGTCTGTAAAATTTACGGATTTGCACCAAAATTTACGGTTTTACGGATCGACCTGACATTTTTACGGAATTTACGTTTTTTTGCATTTTTCCTCCGTGAAAACGTAAACAAATCTTGTTGCTCCAAATTAAAGTTTTGTCTACCTTTTCTAGGAGTTTCGAGACGGGTAAATCGCGGAAAAAGCCGCGATTTTTCGCGAAAGTTTCGTGTTGTGCGCCGCGTGTTCCGTTCCTTCCGCGACTGTTTTCGACGGCCGAGGACGCCAAGTTGAAGTCGGCTTCATCTCGTGTCAGTATTAGAATGCAGGAAAAACTACTTTAACGTGGTCAAAGCTAACATGCCCGACAGTTAGAATCACGATCTTGAAAATCAGAAAAATAGCGATTTTTCGTGGAAGTTCCGTTATATCCGCGATTGCTTCCCCTACCGGCGCCTAGAATTGAAGTTGGCTTCCTTTCACTATTGTATTTTCATTGTAGAAAAAACAACTTTACTATGGTCAGAACTAATTACTTAGGATGTGAATTATCACTGGACCAAATAACCTCAAGTAAATAAAAATTGATAAGGTGTAAAAATTGGATAAGAGCTGATAAATTAATAGAGGTTTAAGTTAAGTATTTATGAATTAAATCTACGCACATTATTTGTCGTAATCAAAATTATGGTTTTCATGTCGTACGAAAAGTTTTACTGATGCAAGTTTAAAATAAAATGAAGGGGAAGCTTTTGTAATTTTAAATTACAAAAGCTTCCCTGCAATCAAATTGCTACAAAAGACATTTTTTATGCTACAAAACTTGGTTTCACCTGCTACAAAAGGCATTTTTGTGATACAAAACTTGGTTTTACCTGATACAAAAGACATTTTTTGTGATACAAAACTTGGTTTTACCTGATACAAAAATTGATACAAATATTATAAAGTGAGTGTGAGCCCTGCCTTTATGAAAGGAGCTTATGGGATCTAACACAAGCCCCATTGTACACTGTTTATCTGGTGTAAGTGAAGTTTCGGCGGATGTCGGGATCGTTTCTCTGGGAGTTTTTCAATAGGGCTATCGCGGCTTCTCTTTAATAGGCGTGTCCATTAATATGACGTGAAGTCCGCTCATTGTTTTGCCTTGACAATGACACAAGTTGGTCTGTTGCTACTCGTAGGGTCTCAGAACTTTTTGGAACTTTGCCTAGTTTGTTCGACGTATTTATTGACACCCCCATTGTGACCGTTTTAGTCGATAGTACGACGTCGAAAGCGAAAAAAATATAATCAGGGTAGTGTTCCTCATGGTTCTGAATTGGGAATGGCCGGTTGGTATTTTCATGAACTTATCCGAGGCTTTCTAGAGGTAATTTTCGTTCATTGTTATGACTCCTTTGTAAAGGGTCCTTAAAATAAACCTACGGAGGAAATATACTTATTAAAAATACTTTGATGTTATTTAGTACCTGCTAGAGAGCCTATATACGAGAGAGAGGCGACAACTCAGTATAGCGCGCTGATTGGTCAACAGCGTTTTCTGTTCACCGCAGGCGGAGTTAGGTTTCCCTCCATAGGATTAGCATGGGAGCGAGACAAGCAGCATGATACAGTTTGGACAGTTTCAACTGCACGGAAGGATGCGCAGAGACGCTTTTAAGCGAGTTGTCGCCTCACTCTCGTATACAAGCTCTCTAGTACCTGCTGGTTGTTAGTCGGTCAGTTCGGGATAATAGAGGCTTAATTCTTGACAGTTCTCCGTAAGTTATTTCGATATACAAAACTGAAAGTTATTTAGATGTGCTCCAGATTCACGTATTTCAGCGCTCTCCGTCAGTTTTCGGCTAGACAGTTTTAGTTTTTTCTGTTCCCTTCATTTTCACTACCTATGCATCTAGTTCAGTATTTTAAATACGAATTAGGTTATGCTTTTTTCCGCATAGTGCGCGATGAGGAAAAGACCCGTTTCTGTATTTTCTACCTTGCTTTCTCTTTGGGTTTCTAGGATTCCAACTCTTTCTCGCCACTGATTGATTCCCAAAACTGGCCTATAGATGATGTAAAATAAGTAATACTTACTTCTCAATGGGGGTCCTCCCCAAAATTTTTTTGAAAAATTGACCCTAAAAACGAGGTTTTAACTAGGTTTGGAATTTGAAACAACTTTGGACCCAAATATTCTTTAAAGATTCAATAATTGTCAGGTCCAAAGCTCGATTTTCGCACCAAGGGGAAGGACCCTGAGTTCATAGTTGTCCTATATTTCTATATTTTTGACCCCTGTTCTATATTTGCTTCTACTTCTTACTTTGCATTGTTCATTCATCTGTATTTACAAACGAGAAAAATCTCACCATTTTGAAATTTTTCTGTTTGTCATGTCAGTTTTGGCGCAAATATTCTATATTTTCGCTATGAACCTTGATGGGCCCTAAATTACCCTAAAGGTCCCCATTCAATTCTAGTAGGATCGATATAGCTTTCTAATGTATTTCTAGGGGGAACTTGCATCTTGATAAACCTAATCTGAAAAAGTGTTAGTGAATGGTCGAGTTCCAAGTAGAAAGAGGGCTGTTATGGGGTCCTCCCCCAGAAAATTTTTGGAAATTTAACTCGAAAGAACATCGTTTAAATATAGGCCAGTCAATAACGACATCGAAAATTGCAAAAAATAAGGTAGTTCCAATTTTTTTCTTATGTTGTTAGGACCCATCCCAGTAGTTAGTAACCAATTTTGCAACCCTGAAAGCCCTGTGCTAACTTCGCAATCCTCAAAAAGCCTCAAAATTTTCCGACTTTTTTCAGTTTTTGGCTTATAGCTCATACAAAATGCATCCGCACGAAAAAGTTTTAAATGTATCTTATAAAGTAGATAAATTTTGCAATAATTTAAGACCATCCCCAAGTTTATACGTCCCATAGATTCCGAGTTACATCTCTTCAAAAATGTGCAATTTTTTCCCAAAATTCAAAATTTCGAGTCTAAGTCGCTTTTATAGCAAAAAAAAGGCTATAGTACTCATTGTAAAAGGTAAATACAGGCAAATAAGTTGTAGTACAGTTATTTAACTTTAATTTAAGCCCTGAATGAAGTCTCTAGGCCCCATAGTTCTTACTTTATCTTAAAAAACAAACAATTTGGGAAAACCGAAATTTCGGAAAAATAGAGCATAACGTTGTATGGCCATAGTAAAGGAAAAATAAAGCTATAACACAATATGACGTTATAAAAATTATTATTTATTTATTGAATACGAAGTTATTTGTCTTAATACTTGTTAATTAATGTTAATTTTTAAATTAAATCGAGATTAATTAGTATGAATTGTAATTAATAAATTAAAATATGTATATTAATTTATTGCTTCTTTAAGTATCAGTTTATAAAATACGACTTTTTGAGGTACCAAATATCATGTCTCTTCCAAGGATTCAGGACTGTCTTCCTCGTTGTCAGACTCGTCTATCTCAATTGTAGGGATGTTGAGGCATGACTTGCCTTGACATGGTTTACATAGTGCAGAACACTTAAGTCCCGCTTTCTGACATGAGCATCCTCTTCCAGCACACCCTTTTTGGCACTTGCATGAGATGAATCAGGAGAGTTTTTGATGCTGGATCTTTTGTAGAGGTAATAGGTAGCAGACCTTTTGCTGACTCCTCGTCCAGCCCCAGTCAGATGTATTTTTGTCTGCACCTAACCGGCACTTTGTCAGCACCTGGTGGTATGTGCGATATGCATGTTGAGCTGCATCCTCTTTGGTTGGAGGCAGACGAGCCAGGTAGACCTTGGTGTTGGCAGCTGAACGAACAAAGATTTCGTAACGGAGGGCGTGAAGAGTGTTGGAGTCTCCTCCTCCATACAGAGCCACAAGACACTTATTTCCAGCAGAGGCTATTTCTTCGTGGCTAATATCAGGCTGCAGGAAAATGGAAGCCACGCCAACCAGATGGGGATTTTTTTCAAGCATGCTTAGCATCTTCATTTTCCCTTGCCTGAAAATTGCAGAGGTGGTGGTGTCACAACCAGAGAAAGCGTGCAGAAACAATTCAAATCCGTGGGGACATGCCAGCTCTCCGCTATTGAAAGATTTGGAGGAAAACTGCAAACAGGTTGATTCCCGCTTGACACCTTTTTGAAGGAAAAACTTTTCCACCGTCGAGCCCAATCCATTTAAAAAAACCAACAAGTCCACATCTTCTCCAACCACGATGACATTTTCATGCGAGCTGCTTTTGTCGAGAGCAGTCCGTACAATTGTACAGTCTGCGTCCTCGGCAACTTGCTTTGTTTCAATTCCTTGGTTATCCAATCCTATACAAAGGAATTAAATAAGTTGCCGCTTGTTTTTTCGTTGGATAAAAACTTCTCATGTGGCACTTTTATAACTGTGTGGTCTTGAAATAATATATCACTGCATGATGAGTTTGCATATCGCCGTAATCGTTCTGCAGTTTTAGTGCTTCTTTCAGACCCATTGTCTGAATATCCATCAAATACAACTGACACATTTTTTTACAAAATGGCTAATTGTGTAGCTCATGTAAGTGGCTACAATTGCCGTGGTTGTGATATTCCGATGCCACCTTACTTTATGAAGTAAGTAGCCGCCATCCACAACAACAAACGTAGTGGCTCCTATAGTTATATTTTCAGAAAGAGGGGTAAAAGCTGGACTTTTTGCCTTTACGCATCCCATCTTCACAAAACAAAGCCATTGGGTAGGAGTAGGAGCCAACTCGAACTTAAAGTTCTCTTTCTGCTTCGTGATACACAGCCTTTGAAAAATTGTGAGGGGATTATTTGAACCTTCTGATTTCGTAATTTGATTGTGACTGATGCCAGGGTTCGCACTTTATCTTTTCTTTTAAATCTAACTTTTCCAAAGGTGTTTCCCGTGATTTGGTTTATTCCATTTATTCCCAACTCGTAGGCCATATGGCAATTGACTTCAGAGTCCCTAACTATACCAGAGTTGATGGATAGTATTTTTTCATTAAATGGAAATATCTAAGCAATATCTAAATGGCCAATGGCAAATATCTAAAACTGTTGGGGATGCGAGTTCTAAGTTCTGACACGCCCTTGGAAGCTAACCGAGTTAAAAATCCTTTCTCCATTGTTTTTATTTTTTAAGGTAAAGTAAGAACTATGGGTCTTATGAAACTAATCTAAGACTAAATAAAGTTTTATTTTAGCCTAAAACTTAAAAAAGCTATAAATTAATATATATATATATATATATAGGAAAACAATTAATAATATTCAAAAACAGTTAGAATGAATATGCAGACAAGCGCCAAGCAGCTCAAATCCAACATATCAAAATCTATATAAAACAAATACATTTGAAATTTAAGATCATATGTACCACGTGTACCCACCATAACTCCCAGACACTCAACTCCCTGTGGACATCTTCAATTTCTTTGAGTGTCTGGGAGTTATGGTGGGTACACGTGGTACATATGATCTTAAATTTCAAATGTATTTGTTTTATATATATATATATATATATATATATATATATATATATATATATATATATATATATATATATATATATATATATATATATATATATATATATATATATATATATATATATATATATATATATATATATATATATATAATTTCTTAATTATATAATTAATACTAATTCATCTCAATTTAATTTAAAAATTAACATTAATTAACAAGTATTATAAATAAATAATAATTTTTATAACGTCATATTGTGTTATAGCTTTATTTTTCCTTTACTATGCCCATACAACGTTATGCTCTATTTTTCCGAAATTTCGGTTTTCCCAAATTGTTTGTTTTTTAAGATAAAGTAAGAACTATGGGGCCTAGAGACTTCATTCATGGCTTAAATTAAAGCTAAATAACTGTACTACAACTTATTTGCCCTTTTATACCTTTTACATCGAGTACTATAGCCTTTTTTTTGCTATGAAAGCGACTTAGACTCAAAATTTTGAATTTTGGGAAAAAAAATGCACATTTTTGAAGAGATGTAACTCGGAATCTATGGGACGTATAAACTTGGGAATGGTCTTAAATTATTTCAAATTTTATCTTCTTTAAAAGATACATTTGAAACTTTTTCGTGCGGATGCATTTTATATGAGTTATAAGCCAAAAACTGAAAAAAGTCGGAAAATTTTGAAGTTTTTTGAGGATTGCGAAGTTAGCACAGGGCTTTCAGGGTTGCAAAATTGGTTACTAACTACTGGGAGGGGTCCTAACAACATAAGACAAAAATTGGAACTACCTTATTTTTTGCAATTATCGCCCTTTTTTTTGTCGTTATTGACCGGCCTAATAGGTGTTCATCCAGGTTTTCTTCCAGGAGCCTGTTTTACGAATTTTGTGAAAAATTGCTAGAAATTTAAATGGAATTTTGTTAAAATGAAGGGATCATAGTACAACCACAAGCGTTCATAACTTTTGAAATGGGTCCAAAACTAGCAAATTACATCCCAAAATGAAAGGAACACAACACATCCCAGAGATGCCAACCATTCCGGATTTTGCGGAATCATTCCGCATTTCGGCCCGGAATTCCGCAATTACGGATAAAGCTAGAAAATTACGGAAACTACGCTAATTATATTTTAACGACAATGTATTAAATTTTTCTTCTCAATTATCTGTTTTTAGCTTCAATCCTTAAATATTTTTTACTTCGAATTGCGAATAAAAACGATAACGCTAGTCGCTAGTAACTGATGAGATGGGCAATCAATAAGAAGGGGGAATCAATTAGAATTCGGAATATTCTAATCTGCATGGATGATTGATTCATGGGAGAAAAAAAGGCCTTCTGTTCACAAATATTTGCGTTTTCAGGACTTTTCTGAAACTTATCAAAAGATTGGGTCATTTTTTCTACGTGCAGAAAACGCGGCGTAGGGTCGGCAAGCCGCACGCCACGCCTTTTTTTTTGCGGGCAGGGGGGGCGATTACGGATGAGCGTTGTCTCAGGTTGGCAACCCTGACATCCTGAGAATAATTTTAAAATCACTTTTGATCTTAGCACTTTTGTGACGAGTCCGTATTGGGGAATTTGAATTTTGTGAAAAGTCCGTTTTAGAGTATCATAGTTTTGTGAAGGGTCCTCAATCGGACCCATTTTCTTTCTAGATAAACCTCTAAAACTAGATTTGCACTCACTAGGCCGATTTTTTTGGTGGGGGGATTCCCCCTTATGTAATACGGCGCTGATCCCAATTCACCCATATTCCATAGCTGGCATTCGTTCTGCTCGGCCTCTGCTTTTTTGGCGGGAGAGCTCTCTCTCAGGTGTGTGCGGTGCGGCTCCGAATGAGGACGAGGAATTTTCGAACGGAACGAGTTCCTCATTCCCGAAACTGGTTTCCGAACCTCTTTTTTCGCGCTGTGTCCGTGGTCTTGGGAAATTCCTGCATCTTTTTCGCCAGGCATCTTTCTTTCTATATACAGCCTTGATCCGCGAGGCGTTTTCTCCGCTATATTATGGCATGAGGTCGGTCGTACTCTGGCTGCTTCTCGGAACGCTAGAGAAAACACGGGAAAAAATCAAGAGTTGTGTTTTGTTGTCTTGGAGAAATTTTTTGGTTTTGTTTGATGCGAGAGGATTATTCTGGTTGTGTTTATGGGATATTCCTTGTTTGCTTGTTTTCTTTTGATTTTTGCATACGAAATTGGGATGGGATTTTTTTGCGTAATTTGGCGTTGAGGCGGATATGGGTGGGTAGAGCTTACATCTTGGTGGGGGTCAATTATTTTAAATATTACGAAAAAAAAGACAATATTATACTTATATTAAAGTGTTCTTTTAATATTAAAAGACCCTTTTTAATGCTCAAAGTATAAATTTTTCACCTGGGACCTGTGTTTTCCCTTGATATTTTGGCAGATTGTGTTATGCATTGGAGACATTTTACGGTAGTTGGACGAGTTCGCAACATAGTTTTTATCTCTTAATGTTACATAAATTTTTTAAATTTTAAAATAAGTTTTTTTTTCTATGCAATTATTTTGTTAGCAGGTTAAGTTAACATCAGCCTAGGAGATTTATTTTTAAATTTATGTTACATATTAAGGGGTATCTGAAAGTTAACTTCCCTACATCATCTGAGTTATTTTTTACTTTTTGTGAGGGGTAATGGTATGGTATATTCAGTCGTTTTGAAGCAGCTAACACCTTTCTACCGTGTGATATAGTTTTAGAAAGTTTATATTACAATTCTGCCGAAATAACGCTATTTTTGAACTTCATATGATATAATTTTGCAAAAAAATTATTTCTTGGTGAAACAATTTAACCCTTTCAGTCTTAGCCGCGCCCCAAATTTTCCATATGATTCAATGGTAATCTCGGATTGAAATGGTTTAAGAAGTCATTTTCTGAATACTCCTATGTGCAGACCTGGAAAAAGTTGTAACCTTCCCCCAAACCTAGTAAAATTTGCCCAAACCTTATGTATTGCTCCTATGGAGCTGGCAGGGGCTTCCCCCGAACCAGGTTCTAGATTCGGGCACTTTTTCCAGGTCCGCCTATGTGTCCGGTCTCATAAGTACTTGTTTGAACTGCTCATTCACTCCTCATGTGACAACTACCCTAATTTCCCGTTTGATTCCGGTGTAGAACACCGGCAAACCGAAACCCACCCTTTCCCCTCCAGACGGAAAGGTTATCTCCCATACCTCACACATCCCGTGCCCCAGCACGTGAAAGTCCGCGCACACAATAGCCGCACGCGCAATTCGTGTGAAGAGGATGCTCGCGCTTGCGGCATGCGTAGAAGGCTGACGTCACGCGGGTGACGTACCGATCGTCGCGACGCAGCTGTTTCGTCTCCCATCGGAGACGAAAGAAGAAAGTTCATTCATTCATTCCATCTCCAAATTCTTGAGGGACGCCATTTTTGTTTACTTAGGATTTTTTATGGGGATTAATTACGTTTGATCGGAGTGACGTATTGTCCTGTGCGCGATTTTGGGATTCCTGCCGTGACAGGTGTGTTTGACCATGCCGACCGCTCCCGAAATCTTTCCGGTTGACGCTGTGGTACCTTACCCCGTTGTGGGTTTTCCCGGAGTTGGAGTGATGAGTTGTTTTCCGAAAGTTGGCTTCGTTCCCAGGGGTATTCCTAACGCGAAGCTTATTGTAATAGCGTTTTTAATAAGGAACCACGTTACTCATGTTTACAATTGGAGCGATAGACTGTTGAAATGAGTTTTAAAATATAAATCACTTTTGCTAGCACTTTTTATTAGTGATGGGCAGGTATCGATACCAAATACTTAAGTACTCGATACCTATAGGTATCGAGTGTATTCGATACCCACAAAAGTATCGATACTTTATTGACATATTTCGTTTTAAATTTTTCAATGAAGTAATCTTTATAATACCTACTGTAGATCAAACGCAGCCTGTTTCCGTTTTCATTTTGCAACGCTCAAACCCAAGTCGTTATCATCCGCGAGAGAAATTTGACGCGGCTAGGTTTTTCCCCCGCCAAATCCTTCGCCTCTATCCACCTCCAGGCCCGTAGCTACGGGGATTTTTGATGGATCGCTTTCAGTTTTTTGAATATTAGTCTGATTATGGATAGGCCCTAAAAAAATTGTCCCTTCAGGTTCATTTCCCGACATTGAAAAAAAGTACTCGATACCTAAAAGTACTCGATACCTATAAGTATTCGATATCAAAGTATTCGATACCTAAAATTATAGATTTTGCCCATCACTACTTTTTATCGGATCATCGTCACTTATTATTAGGATATCAAACTTAAACAATTTATCGTAAAAACTCCTCTCCATGTGTTAAACAGGGTTCCCACGGGTCAGGGAATATCTGTAAAATTCAGACAATTTAAATTTCACCTTTAAAGTCAGAGAATAGTCAGGGAAATTGCTTAACTTGGCCAAAAACTTGGAAAATCATAAAAAATACCTGGAAAGGAAAATTTTTAATGTTTGAGTGTCAATTTTGGCTCTCGTAAGTTTAAAAGAGTCATGCATGAAGTATCTGAAAATGCCGTGAATTGCTAGTTTTTTTACAAAAAAATCTTAAAAATTGACCTGGAAAAGTCTTTAAATTTTATTTCTGAAATTGAGTGGGAACCCTGGTTATATGAGGGATTGTATCATATTTTTATTTATTGTCAAATTTGTTCTAGTTTTCTCGGTACTCCTTCCTTTTCTATCTACAAATCAAGCTCGAATTCTATGCCTTTTGGATTTCTTCTTCTTGGTATCTTTCAAGGAAAATACACTAACACTTCCTTCAGTAAACTTTTCTATTTTTCAATTCACTGTCTCTTCCTCTTGTAGACATAGAAATAAACTAGAAATGGACAAATTATAAATCTTGCATCACACACAGGGGCGTCATTTCAAGTTTTCGTTGGGGGGGGCAAGGAATTTTTTTTAAAATGGGTCTGGACCTTGTTGTAACTAGGTTTTTTTTTGGCGGGGGTTGCCTCAACTTTATTTTTAAGGTAATATCATGTCAAATTTGACAACGTTTACTCCAAGAAAAAATGGGGGTTCTGGGGGTTCCCCCACAGGAAAATTTTGAAAATTTGGCTCTTAAATTAGTGTTTTAGCTGGTTTTGAGACCCTTTAGGCTGCATTCAAAGAGAACAATTTCTTGTAAACCACATAATTTTCTAGGGAAAAGAGTTGTAAATAAACGTCCAAGTTTTAAGTTGGGCTAGGGGTCCTCCCCCAGTAATTTTAATTCCCCTTTAAACTAGTGTTTTATCTCTTTTTCAAACTCTTTGGGGAGCTTCTAAAGAGAAAAGCTTCTTGTAAGAGGAATAGTTTTCAAGGGGGAAAACACTAAATAAGAGACGTGGGAATTTTAGAGGGGGGCTGGGGGTCCTCCCCCAGAAATTTTTTGAAATTGAACCCTCAAAAGTAATGTTTTAACTCCTTTTGAGACATTTTGAGTTGCACCCAAAGCTCCTTGTGGAAGTTACAGAATTTTCAAGGGAGTTGCAGCTATTTTTCATATTGCAGTAGAAACCTTGGGGGGGGCGGTTGCCCCCCCCTGCCCCCCCTAAATGACGCCCCTGATCACACATTACGGAAGATACGTCAACTTCAATGACTATTTGATTAAATACTTTTCAAACGTTATTAACTTTTCCCTGAGCGATATGAAGATCAAATTCACGCATTAACCCTTTCAATATTAATTGCTTATTGCATTAACTTTCTTGTGCATTAACTTTCCATTTATTCCATCTGATGCGTGTGTAACAACTCAAAGCATCCGTTTAACCGGAAATCCACGCAGCTGCTACACAATTCCGTTCCGTTTCAAATTCGTTCGAGCCCCAAGGGGGAAGACTCCCCACTTCCAAGGGAAACGATACAAAAAAATCTCTTTCGTTCGAACTATGCTAATACCCCTCACCCCTGCATCGGTATCTGACTTCTAAACTTCGCCCCCCTGGGCGCCCCAAAAATTTCAATGGACTTGGCAAAAGAACGAACCCTTCGGTATTGATTTCATTGATGATGGAAGATGAGTCACACAACTACGATCCGTCGCCATAGTTACCGCCACTAAGCGAGAAGCGCCACCTGGGTAGCGGGTGGTTGGGAAAAAAAATTGCCTGTCGCGCAGCGTATGACGGTTCGCTGTGGTGGAATTTTCCGTGCGGCGTTTTTATGCATATAATCGGTATGTCTATTTAGTTTGATTTCGGCCCCTGCTTGCTACCCCCTTGTGGTCCTCCCCATTGCGTGTTCGGTGGGTGTCGAAGAGGCCATTTGGGGGGCGTGGAGTGCGTTACTATTGAGTGTTATCTAGTAATTTTTCCGTCTGAGTTTTTGTGTTTGAAATTGTTGGTATTTATTATTAAAAGGGTGATGGATATTAAATTTGGTAGTGTTTGGCAGCGAAATGTTTGATTTTTTGCATGTTATAAAAAGTATATCGGGTTTTGGGTGCTCACTCATTTTTTACCTGTGAAGTGTTTTTTTAATTCTTATAGATATTATAATTTAATCCAACATTGGGGATATTGATATGCAGTTATTAATGCGAATTTTAATTACATTATTGATGTTGTCATTGAGCTCATTTAATTCGTTTTGTAAAAAAATATTTTAATTTATTCATTCATTTAAAGTTTTTTTTCTAATTTGTGTATATTTTTTGAAATATCCCAAAACTTTGATTTTATCTTTGTGAAAAATACGTTAAAGTATTTAACTTAAGTTTATTTTCATCATAAATTAAAAGTCACAAATAGATTTTTGAAAGCTTTTTATAGTTAAACTAACTTCTATAAACTTGGTATTATTTGATTTTTTATAACTTACTAGCATAATATTGATTTTTAAATAATTTACTTAACTTACTCTTGAAAATCTCAAAATGCTTCATTATTAAAACTTTTGCCTAGCTGTTAAAAAAATAATTGAAATATTTTTTTTCTCAAAACTTAATTTAATTTGCAAAAAAAATTCTATATTTCTAAATTTGTGTTTTTTACCTCCAGATTGATTATCCTGATGTCCAGTTGATGCGACCTGGCCAGAGGCAGTCATGTACAACTATGAACTTAGAGAAACTGCTGGCATTGGAACAAGAAGAGGTGTCAATTGCTCTGGATACTCGGCAAAGATTCCACTCTGAGGGCTGTGATGACAACTACAGACATCATCGATTGCAGGTATAGATATGTGGAAAATATATTTTTCATACAAAATGCAGGTCATGGAAGGTTTTTGTAACATAATCTCATTAACTATGGAAGTTTGGAAAATGTTTTTTCCTTTTCGGATTATTGTTTTCACCTTTACTTCTTTTCCTAAAACTTGCTTATCTAGTTTTCCCCCTTGACATGTGATTTTAATAGCATATTTATATAATTTCTCATGCAGTGAAAGATTCTTTTTTTAAAAGACATTATTACATTCTACACCTAACAGATTTGATGATTAACCAACTTAAAGGTTTAAAATCTTTGTTAATTATTCAACTTAGAAGATTGCATATTTCTCATTGGACATTTTAGCCAGAATATTTTTTACTTAATAAGCAGTCCTTAATAATTGAGTAATTACACAGTGGTACCGATAACTTGAATGTTTTCAATTCAAAGTTTTGCTTGTAATACATTCAAATTGTAACAAACAATCTTTTGCCCTTCGTGTTTAAAATCTCTTGCTTTCTGGACAAGGAGAAAAATTATCTCAAAACTGTTTTTTGCGAGTGCAATACAGATTGTTTTCTGTTGAGAGCTTTGTTATAGTATAGTGTTCACTAGTTCAAAACAGGAATTTTACAACTTCTGACTAGCTAGGGTCGCTGATATGTCAAGAGATGGAAAGTAGTAATCTTTTCCAACTTCAGTAGGTCTAGAATTAAAGGTGAATGATAGAACTGAAGTCTTAGGTAATTCGAAGTAATAGATTATATTTTATTGCTCTTCCAAGTTATTCTGTAACCATTAGTTTACTTAAAATATTTAATTAAATATTTTAATTTTTTACCTATTAAATTGCAGACTTTTCCAACTTCTCATATTTTCAAATGGTATTTATTTAAATTTATTAAGAAAATTTAAGATGTTTTATTTTTCATTTAAATTTAGAAGCATACATTTTAATATCCTGCTGCGCCTTTTTTCTTTGTCCTTATTTTAATCAAATGTAAAATATTATTCTGTAAAATAATAATAAAATTTATTGATTGAAATATTAACTTTAAATTTCTTTTAGTTAATGTATTTGTTGTTAAATGGTGTTACAGTCCTGAAATTCCCCAACCGTTTTTATTTGAATTATCAAAATACCGCTACAGTGGAGAAATTTTACAGTCCACAGTTGTTGTCGTGTCCCTGGAGATCGATCAGATAGAGTGGTGCTTTTGGATAAGTTCTGCTATGGCGACTACTGATTCTGAATACAAGTCCTCTTCGGTGGGATAGTTTAGTCTGTGCATTGCTGCAGCGACAGCTGGGCAATCAAGGATATGTTTGGGTGTGAGTTCAATGTCTGGACAATTACTGCATTTTTGGTAGTTTTTAGTTCCATCAGGAGAGATTTTCATGTTCTTGTGGTGTTTCATCCTGAGCCTTGTGATTGTGGTTGCAGTTCCACAGTTAAGTGTGTAAAACGGGATTTTACTGTATAGTAAAAACTTAATACTTTCTGTATCCACCAAATATTCTGTTTGCTAATTTCATGTGCAATGCATATCTAACTTCATGTAAATGTTGTCCAGCTTCCTCTGGAGTTTGTGCGCAGTGGGGAGGCCCTGCTCAAGAGCGCCAACCGCAACTCGCACAGCTCGGACTCCTCGTCGGCCTACTCCGGCTCGGACACGATGCAGTCGGTGCAGTCCTCACTGGAGGACCAGGAGGTGGACCTCTCAGGCCTCATCGAGAGCATCGTGGACTCGGACGAGGAGGAGGACCTGGCAGAGTCACTCAATGTGAGTATCACACCGTTCTGGGTGATGAAACATTTTTGGTGTGTTGATCATGTGCAAATTTATCACCATGTTTTACCACGTTTAAGCCACAAGTGGGCTTTTAATTTTAAAAAATTGACCTTACGTTTAAAACACCCCGAATAAGTGGAGGGAAAATTTTCCACCTTTTCGCATTTACTAACCTGTGGGTTTTTATTGTTTTCAAAAGTCCAAATATGGTGCTTTCATATACTACCTCCAACCTTTTGTGTCGCAAAAATACAGCAGTTAGCTCGTTAACGACCAGGTGATGTTTCTCTGTGGTTTTACACCAACAGCCCTATTCACCCCTCTGCATTTAGTATTCAGGCAGGGGCGTCATTTAGGGGGGGCAGGGGGGGGCAACCGCCCCCCCCAAGGTTTCCACTGTAATGTGAAAAATAGCTGCAAGTCCCTTGAAAATTCTGTAACTTCCACAAGGAGCTTTGGGTGCAACTCAAAATGTCTCAAAAGGAGTTAAAACATTACTTTTGAGGGTTCAATTTCAAAAATTTTCTGGGGGAGGACCCCCAGACCCCCTCTAAAATTTTCATGCCTCTTATTTAGTGTTTTCATCCTTGAAAACCATTCCTTTTACAAGAAGATTTTTTCTTACGAAGTTCCCCCAAAGAGTTTGAAAAAGAGATAAAACACTAGTGTAAAGGGGAATTAAAATTCCTGGGGGAGGACCCCTAGCCCCCTTAAAACTTTGACGTTTATTTACTACTCTTTTCCCTAGAAAATTATGTGGTTTACAAGAAACTGTTCTCTTTGGATGCAGCCCAAAGGGTCTCAAAACGAGCTAAAACACTACTTTAAGATCCAAATTTTCAAAATTTTTCTGGGGGTGAACCCCCAGACCCCCCTTTTTCTTTGGAGTTCACGTTGTGACATTTTGACATGATATTACCTTAAAAATGAAGTTCAGGCAACTCCCGCGAAAAAAACCCCTAGTTACAGCAAGGTATAGACCCAATTAAAAAAAATTCCTTGCCCCCCCCAACCAAAAACTGAAATGACGCCCCTGTATTCAGGCTATATTAAGGAGTTAAGAAGTTCTGTTAATAATATTTTCAAACGCTTTAAATCCGCAATTAAACCGGCACCGCCACTTTTGAGTCGGAATTAATGAAATAATAAAAGCGTTAGTGTCAGCATTGAAGCCAGGTGGCATAATGGTTGTGCATCGCGCTTCCACGCCACAGGTCTGGGGTTCAACTCCCACGCTGGGCAAGGTCCACTCTACTCGTGACAGTCTGATTTAAAATACTTAACTCTGTAGGTATGGAAGAGAAGTCTCACTACTATAATCTGTTCATTCAGAATAGGCCACTGAGATGTAATGTATTGGAAGCAGTTACTATCGTAATTATCATTGAATAATTTTTCGTGTGCAATTACAAGACAGCCTAAAAAGAAGTAGTAAAATACTGTAAAAGAATCGGTGACTGAAGTTGCGTGATGAGCATTATTAGGCGTTTTTGATCCTGTTTCAGGGGCCTATTCTGAATGAACATACTAAAGATATTTCATTGTTAAGTGTTGGCAGTTTTTATCAAACCAAAAATTTGTTCTATTCCAGAGTCTCACAGTCAGGGATACTGTTAGAGAATGCCTTGAAAAGGATCCTTGCGAGCGAACAGAAGATGACATAGAAGTACTTCTGGAGTTCATGCAACACTTGCCTGTGAGTAATCGCATTTTAATTATTCATTTAGAAAAAAATTAATTCATTGCTGTAGCTGATTTGTCCATCAGGAATCATCCAAGCCATGTTATGTTGCTTGTATTTAATGTTGAAAACGACGGATGGTTAAAAGTAGTTATTCTAACGAGAACTTTTCTTTTCCAGGCATTTGCCAACATGACTCTCGCCATCCGGAGAGCCCTGTGTGCCGTCATGGTTTTCGCCGTTGTGGAGAAGGCCGGCACCATTGTCATGAACGACGGGGAAGAGCTCGACTCTTGGTCTGTGATTGTCAACGGCTATGTGGAAGTGGAGCAGCAAGATGGACAAGTGTTAGAGCTTAATTTGGGTGACAGGTAATTTCCTCTTTTCAGGTTTTTAGTAGTTATGAAAGGCGGGGGAATGAGTTGATGGTGTGAAAGTTGGTAGCTTGCAATCAGTTGTAGGATCTTGCATTTTCTGGTTGGTATGACTTGGGCGTTTTCGTTATGTTTAATTTAGCTAAACTGCTTGTGTTTTTACATTTACTTTCGAAAAAGTAGCTTTTAAAATAAAATTTTTAGCAATAGTAAAACTATTTCTGAATGTGTGTGAATTAGTTTTTCTTTTGTTAATACACATTAAGGTTTTTAATCATTGTATTTATATAATATGTTATTTACGCCCTGCTGTAGACAGTGGATTGGAGGTGGACACTGTTCCTTAAAATATTTAGGCCTTTCCTCTTAAGCAGGGCTCGATTTGGGCCGGAACGGCATTACGGAACCTCCTTTTCGGAAAAAAAATTTATATTTTATTTCATGGGTCTCCTACTTTCGGCCCGCGAGACCCTTTTATCAGGCTCGCGGATACCTTTCTATGTACGAAAAAAGTCCTAAAATAAATTAAAACCCTGTTTTTATTATCCAATTTCCAAAATTTTTCTGTATTTGCTTTTCGGTTATGAGACCAATAATTTATTTACGGTTCCAGTACCTCTTTTTTTAGAAAAATCGAGCCCTGCTCATAAGTATGAAGTTTCTGATTTAAAAAAGGGTGAAAAGGAAAATAGTTACCCCCATAAATATTTTGTTCAAACCATAGTACTGTATGTAGAGATGATATTTAAGTAAATCTGTTATGTAAAATCTTTATATTTTAGATTGTGCCAAACTGTACCTTTGAATACTTTTTATTGCAACCAAGCACGTAGCCAGAGTGGGGGATTTGGGGATATATCCCCCCGAAACTTGGAAATTTTCTTTTTTTGACCATAGGAAAACCACTAAAAATACCCCATATCCCCCCCGAAATATCAATATCCCCCTCCGAAATTTTTTCCTGGCTACGCCACTGATTGCAACCTGAAATATATTAGGTGCCCCTCATAAATATGGAGTTTCTGGTTTGAAAAAGGAAAGGAGAGTCCCCCCAAAATATTTTTCCAACCACAGTAGCAAAAAGATTTTTAAGAAAATCTGTTATGCAAAATCTTTAGATTTGAATTTGTGTCAAACTGTATCTTTAATTTCTTTTTTCAGAATTGTATTTAAGTATGAGAGTGCTCTAACCCAAGTTCTTTTCCAGCTTTGGTATTACGCCAACCACAGAAAAAATGTATCACCAGGGTGTTATGCGAACAAAAGTGGATGACTGCCAGTTTGTGTGCATTGCGCAGAGCGATTACTACAGGATTCTCCACCAGGGCGAGGAGAACACTCGAAAGCACGAGGAAGACGGGGAAGTAGTTCTAGTCACTGAACATCGAGTTTTGGACGGAGGAAGTCGAAGAGGCCACATTGTTATTAGGGTGAGTCAAAATGTGTACTGTGGTTTTTTAGTTACTTATTTGTTGCTATGAGAGATAGTCAGTGAAATACGATGCAAATTAGATCCCTCGAACATTTTTAATTTGAAGTAATTTTTAATTTGAAGAAGTTTAATTAATTAACTTAACTTCATTTTAAATGAAGTTAAGTTTTATCTAGGTTCCTTAAACTTTCTATCAAATTAGTGTCGAAATATCATGGATAAAGCACAATAGAAATTTCATAATTTTCCAAAGAGTGAATGTGCACGTTTGGATGAAAAGTAATGTTTTCAATCATTTACTAAATCTGGAATTTCAGATAAAAGATGAAACTTCCTTACTTCCAAATCTTGGATAATTCAAAATTTTTTCGTAGTCCCTCAAGCATTTACTTTTCTAAATTGTACTGTATTTCTAGTGTAACAGTTTCCGCCACCATTTATGCTATTCCATTTCTCTAATGCTTCTTTTCATTATTACAGCAGGTGTATTTTTTATTAATCTAGTATATTAACAAAACTACACTTTTTCAGGGTACTATTGAGCGATTAATGGCTCACTTGGTTGAAGACAATGCCCTAGATCCTAGTTATGTTGAAGACTTCTTACTTACATATCGAACTTTCGTCCACCACCCTCTTAGCATAACTGGAAACCTTCTCAGGTGGTTTGACGATCCACATCTTAGAGATAAGGTATTTTTTATTTCACTTGTGTGAACTTTAATGGTTTTCACATTGTATTTTAAGTTATCATTCCTTTTGTCCGGAAAATAATTAAAAAATCTTTACCAGGTCACAAGAGTGGTCTTGTTGTGGGTCAATAATCACTTCACAGACTTCGAAACAGATCCAGAAATGATGGAATTCCTTGAAATGTTTGAAGTTGGGCTTGAAAGAGAAGTAAGTTATAAATTGATGTTGTTTTACTAATACAATTGAATCTTAAAATGTATTGTGTGTGATAACACACCATGGATTTGTGTAATAATTAATATCATATAATTAGGACCCTTCATAAAATATTTTAGCTTAAATAGTTAATCTTTACAGTATTTCTTACTCTTAAAAAATTCTTTTTATGATTCTCTTTCATTGTTTTTTCCCAATTTTACAATACTACCAAAACATGACCCTGTTTTCACAAAAACAGGACCCTGTAAGAACCCGATTTAATGCTAAATTTGAACTCACAAAATTGGGAATAGATTTTCACAAGTTCACAAAAACAAGGCCTTTATCGAAAAGTCTGAACAGACCCCTAATAACTTTCATATCGTTACCACCACGCCAGAAACACGAATCTGCATTCGAAAATTGGCTCCATCCTAGAGATAGTTGTTAGTCGCCAAGTGAGCAGTAATCAGTCCAAAGTGAGTAGCAATCGGCAACCCAATTGACATGGTTGGCGGCCAATTACATCTTGATGCCACCGCGCTTATGATAAGAGTTGCGCGTTTACGATATCAAAAAAAAATCGAAATCATAAAATACTGGTGGTTCAATCCAGAGATTGTCTCATTTACTCATCTTCAATTTGATTGGTGTAAAGAATCACGTCGTTTTTCCAAGAAGAGTTTAATCACAGACAATAAGAGACAGACCGGTCAATGGGCGGCCTACGACACGAACGCCCTCAACCCACGGTACCTGCACTAAAACTGTGGTTACAGTTAAGCTTTTAGGTCTGGCAACCATGGAGACGTTTTGTGAAGACGTAATCCATCGACCACATGATCACCAGGATCGCGATCCTTGGCTATCACATAAGCTCATTAAATGGTTTTTAAAATTAAAAAATATATTTTTTTCAACAATTTTTTAAAATTTGCTATTATAATAGAAAATTTAAATTAAATCATTAAGGTTTGTTCATCAACAAAATTTCGTGATCGCATATGATGAAAATCTTGATTGTAAAAATACAAGCTTAAATATAAAGTAATCAAGAATCCCACAAGTAGATAATGAATCTAAATGATTTTATTAAATCTCATATATCAATAACTACAAATATTTGTTATAATCCCTTGGCCTTTTAAGACAAACATGATGTGTAAATGAAGTTGCAATCCTCGTGAATCTAAACGAACACATCTTTTGCAAATACGAATCCCAGATCCCAGGCACATACCAGTATACATTTTCATCTGAATTTAATACATACGCCTATAATTAACACGAATTATACTGAATTCTATAAAGCTTAGAAATCAAGTTCAAGAATGCAACACAGATTTTCCAATACATTGCAGAATAGAGAAGAAACGAGATAAAATGTGCCTTAATGCAATAAGACACTGTTAAAATGATTTATAAATCTTGAAAACAATTTAAAAGGGTACGATTAAACGATTTACACAAACTTCATGTTTACTTTCGAAATCGAATATTGCAAGTTTCGTCAACAAAAAAATGTATAGAGATTTCGATTAAAAAATATTAAATTAATCGATTAATGCCGGTACCGCTTGTCGCAGGCGCCACTTGAGCTCTCTGGATAAGCCCCGCCTATTGACCGGTCTGTCTCTTATTGTCTGTGAGTTTAATATTTGGTTTGAAGGGTTTGGTTACGAATCCTTTAGGGAATGATCGCGCTTCAAGTATATTTCTATGAATTTTCAACTTTGTATTTTGTTTGCATTAAGTGAAGGATCGAAAATTTAAGAGTAAGGCGGTATTAACTTTAAAGACCACGACTTTGAATTGTTGGAATCGAGAAATTAACTCTATTCATGGACTTGTCGAAAATACATCAGAAACACCGGCAAGAAGAAAACACACCAAAAGGTAAAATTTTTTTGGCGGGAAAGCAGTGTAGCCAAACAGCGCCAACCCAACCAGCTTCTAGGCTTTCGCCTGCATTTCAAAAAAGATTCGTGTTTCTGGCGTGGTGGTAGCGATATATGAAGTTTCTCAAAGTTTATGTGGTGTGTAAAATAAACTAATATCTGTTTGGTAGCTGTTGCGGTGCTTTAGTTTTTAGTGTGTTTATGGCGATCATAGGTTCAATTCTTGTCTTTTTAGAAAATGCAAAGCCAGTTGAGGCTTCTCAACATTGCTTGTGCCACAAAAGCTCGCAACAGGACAGTGACCTTGGCCCGGTCCACCAGGGACGAGGTCCTGCATTTCCACATTTTAGGAGGCTATGAGCGAGGCTTTGGTGTCTTTGTCTCCAAAGTGGACAAAGGATCAAAAGCTGAAGAAGTGGGTTTGAAGAGAGGGGATCAGGTAATCGTCATTCATAGTTTTATTGATGCTGCTGTTAATCTATCTGCCTTAGAAATCGAAAAAAAACACTGGACCTCAACCGAAATGACCGGTCCGCCAATTTAAAAAGGACGTATTTCAATTCTTTAAAAGTAACTTAGGCATTTAAAGTGAATATTAGCAATTAAAACAATTAAACTTAACAACTAACTAAATAAGCAATTTAGAAAAAATATTATTTAATAAGTACTTTGCTTTATTTAATGTTTATATTGTACTAATTGACATAAAACTTCTAATAAGTTTCGCAGCAAAAAAGATTCGCCTAGAACTGGAGACTGGGGTATTTTTTTGGTACTGTTCTGGCGGACCAGTGATTTTCTGACCATAGTGGTTTGAGCAGTGTCTCAATGGTCTCAGACCAGCAGACCACTGCAATTTAGAATGCTGCTGTTTATAGAATCAAAAGTCGACATGTTGCCTAATAGTAACATAACATTTCTTTTGTCCCTTATATGAATAAACTAATACCAACTTACTATAAAATATTCATTCAAAAAATAATCTGAATTTGTTCATAAGATTCCTGCTAAGTTTAACTTGTGTTTATAGTAGGTAATAATGAGTTGTATTTTTCCTGAATCAAATTAGTTAATGCAGTATTTGCTTTTGTAATTTTAGCTTTTAGAAGTTAATGGACAGAGCTTTGTACACATGAGTCATGCCCGAGCTTTGGAAGTTTTAAGGGGGACAACTCATCTCTCAATTACAGTGAGATCTAATTTATTAGGTAAGTTAACATGTTTCACATGTTTTTTTCTATGAAAACATATTAAGTTTAAAGGATGTGAATTAAATTAGTTGTTAATTAAAAAAAATTATTGAGTCACTCAGAGTTGGCAAAATTATCCATATTAAGTGGCACTTCACACATTACTTTTGTAGCAATTAATGTCCAGTCATTCAAAAAAATTGTTTTGAAATGGCTTGTGGTTGTTTTTAATTTAGTCTTTATCTTCATCATATTAATATTTTTAGAAAGAAAATCTTGAAGTGTCCATTTTTGTTTGGAAACAATTTAAGGAGTAAACTTCCACCAAACGCTATAAATTGTAAAATTATTTTCTCCTGTTTCGAATTGCTAAAAACTCATAAACATTCTTTCAAATGATGGACATTAAATTCAAAACATTCAACATTCAAAACAAAAATCTCATCTCTTTTACATTACAGGGTTTAAAGAAATGCTAAACACTCCAGAAAACTCTCCCAGACCAAGGAGCCGCAAGGCCTCCGAAATTGCGAGGCTTCAGCACGACCCCCAAGCCAGGTTATCAACCCATCTGGAGTGGAGCGATGCGGGCTTTCCGCTGGGGGTCAGTGGCTGCCCGCTCAGCATCGTGCCAGTGTTTCAACCTCCGAGCGCCCCCTCTGCTAAAGCTGTGCGATCCAACAGCAATAACAGTGGAGACCTGAAGAAAGAAGACAAGAAGGGTTTCATGACCCTGGGACACCGTGCAAAGCTGAAGAAAGCCCTTGTGAAAATGATTAACCCCAAAACTCTTAACCAGTGAGTTCTTGTGTTATTTGGTTGTTAAATTTTTGAAATTTAAAATGCTGAACAAAATTTGATCTCAATCATGTTGTTTTTATCTTTTATTACATGGTAATATTAAATTATTTACATAATTAAACCATGTATGAATTTGTTTAATATAGTGATGGTTTTTTATGCTAAAGTTAAGTATTCTTTGTAATCATGTTACTTATTTTTCCCCACGCTTTTTATTGCTTATTTTCCCCCTTCTCTTTGAAATTTAATTATGCGAATTTTTTTTTGTATGCTTGCTCATTCCAAAGAGGGCAATTCCACGGGTAACTGACTGATTTTTTTCAAGAAAAACACTTAGTATTTTGTAATTTTCTTCTCAAAAATAAATTATAAAACATTTTCCACCCAGTTTATTGCGTTCTCGTTAGCTTAATCTAATGGCGCAATTAAATTTTCAAAATATTGTTTTATTTATTTTTGAAAAAATTTAAACATATTGGTAACTGACTGACATAAATGTCAGTCAGAATGGAATTACCCAAGAATCCCTAGCTATTAATATTTACTCTAACATATTAGGGTTTCACATTCAAAAAATAATCTGTAAATTGGTCAGTATTGTATGCTACAACATCTAAAACAAGTTTTACTTTTAAGTTCTGGGAATTTGACTTACATTTGTAAATTCAATTCTGCGTAGAGAAGGTACGATTTCTTGTGTGATTCTGCTAAATCTCTCATTTAAGATTTTAAAATTTAGACTTGCTAAATTTAAAGTACCAACCAACGCTCAAAACTTATCAACTCTTATGATTCAATGACAAAACCCGTAAACGAACGTCATTTATTCCCAGATTGACCACCAACAACCAATCTTAACCAAACCCCTGCATTTGAAACCTTCATTTCCCAGCATGCATTACTTGAGTTGCAGTTTTTATGATTTGCTCGCAAGTTTCCAACCCGGTGCGTGTTTCTAATCCCCTAGTGAATCTCACTTGAATAGCTCGGACGACAGCCTCTACTCCATGCACAGTGGGAGCAGCGGCGGGTCGGCGGGAGTGCATGTGGCAGTGCGCACCGCATCCCCCCACAGGACTGCTGGCGGAACCTTGTACCACAGCCACAGTAATCCTGATCTGTCCTCGCTTACCGCACTCAACGAACTCGCGCTCGACTACCCTGAGCATGTCCTCAAAGTGTACAAGTCGGACCAGACGTTCAAGTTCCTCTTGGTTCACAAAGTGAGTAGTGCCTCCTGTTTCGTCTCTCAAGTGGGGGAGGTAAATGAGTTGAATCGGTGAAAGTTAAATATAATTTCCTTTTTTGATTAGTACTGCTGAACCAACAATAGTAAATGAAAGGAGTATTTCACCAATTATTGCTGGTTAAGCAGACAATAAGTGTAAACTCTCAAGCGCCACCTCCAACCGTGGACCGGTTTTGTCCTTGTTAGGACTCATCAGCACGGTATAGGAAGGTAACGCAAGAGAGGGGAGGGCAAGTACTAGTCTAGCCGTCTATAACTGAAAAAGTGGTGATCATTGATTAGTCCTCCACTCATCTGCTGGAATGACATTGGCATTCCTAGAACAGATTTAATTCCAGTAAGGCAAGTTAAATGAAAGGAGTATTTCACCAATTATTGCTGGTTAAGCGGACAATAAATGTAAACTCGCAACTCTCAAGCGTCACCTCCAACTGTGGACAGGTTTCGTCCTAATGGGTCACGTGATTTTGACAACGCTGGAACTAGTATTTCGGAGGGGAGACAGGTGGAAGTTGAGGGGCTGTTGATCGAAAGAGGAAGAGACATTTGCTTGTATATAGAAGCAAGACCCCAACTAACACCGGTTACCCAACTATCGGCCATGCAAAGTCTGTAAAAATCACGTTGACCCTTTTACTATTGTTGGGTGATCAGTATAGTCGTTTTATTCAGTTGCTATTTTCTTTATTTTTCAACTCATCTTATACGAAGCACATTGTTTAATAGTCAGGGAATTTTAATTCTACCAAATAAAAAGCCAGGTTAGTTGGAAAAAATTTCTTATTCTTGCCCAAAACCTGGAAGAATGAAAAATTTTTAATTTGTGCTATTTATTAAAAATATAAGTTTGAAAAAGGAATATGTGAAAAAACTCTGTTGATTGCTAGTGTTTTTGTCGCTATTTACTTTAACTATTATTAATGAACTTTTATTTTTAATTCAACTTTAAGCTCTTGATTTAAATTACTTCTTTCTTTCCTTTACCCCAGGAAACAACTGCACGAGAAGTTGTGATGTTGTCTTTACGTGAATTTGGCATTACAGACCCCAGCAGGTAAATACTTGCTCACATAACTTTGGCTTCTAAGGAAGCAATAAGTGGACGAGTAATAAGACGCTTGTCTCACGAAATGCTTTTTTTCAGCAATTACTCATTGAGAGAAGTGTCTGTTGGTGATGGCGGGGTAGTCAAGCAAAGGCGGCTCCCAGACCAACTGCAGAATTTAGCTGAAAGAATTGGCCTTAGTAGTCGTTATTATTTGAAAAATAATGCTTCAACCGAGCCACTTGTTCCAGATGAATTAGCCACAGTAAGTTAAACCTTCCCTAAACACTAACAGCCATCAGCATTGACTCTGATTGAGATTGGTGGAACCCTTCTTTGACCAAGGATTTGACGCTGATGGCTGTTAGTGTTAGCTTTTCTAAAAAGCAATGCATGTACTATTTTATTTAAATAACGAATTCTAGTTTTTTAATTTCCTAAAATAACAGATTATGCTTTCGATCTTTTTAAATATGCAGTCATGTGATGTAGCTTAATACTTTTTCTTATCAATGTACTTATTCTTCCCGTGTTGCTCATGTGGGTTTGCTTTTTCCAGGAACTTCTTCGAGACAGCCAAGTGCACTTTTTACAGCTTAACAGTGTGGAAGTCGCCACGCAGTTAACTTTAGAAGATTTTAGCACCTTTAGGCAAATTGAACCCTCCGAATATATAGATGATCTGTTTGAAGTCACATCTAAGTATGGAATCCCTCAGCTATCAAGGTTTGCTGAGGTAAGGCTTTGAAATAATCAATATCAAGCCATAAAACATCAGATCATTGATCAAGCATGCAATCAATAATTGATCTTATATTAAGTATGAATTGCTCTTTGTTTGCATTTATTTTAACAGTAATTTTGGTGTTTACAGCTGGTGAACCGTGAGATGTTTTGGGTAGTTACTGAAGTTTGTACAGAGCACCAGCTTATCAGAAGAATGAGGATCATCAAGCAGTTTATTAAAGTAGCTAGTAAGTATATTTCTTTATTGTTAATGTTATTTTTCATCTTTTGGTTTGTTTTTAACCCTTTATATTATTGAAACTTTAAAGTAGTATTAATTTTTGTTTGCATACAGTGTATAAGTTTTGTTCAAGGTAACAATTCTTTTCTGACCGAACAAATTTTCCATATAATTTATCTCATTATTTTATTTCTCTTCATTTTTCTCCTATACTTTTTTCACTGCAAGGTATTTGTCAAATAAAAAATAATGTTAATATTTTCTTTTGCTTAACCATGTTTAAGTCTCTTAAAACATTTTCAATAATTCCTTCACTGAAATTGTTTGACAATCATTGAAATTTTGGTTTTAGTTCATATTCACAACACAAATAAATTTAAATCAGACCTATAAAAGTACACATCCAAACTTTTTAAAAAATTAAATATATATTTTTCATTGAAATATAATTAATTTGTTAACTTTTTTAAATGTATGCATTTGTTTTGTGGTTTTTAATGAAAGTTTTGATGTCTTTTCAGGACAATGTAAAGTATGTAAAAACTTCAATTCTATGTTTGCGATTCTGAGTGGGTTGGGACATGGTGCTGTATCAAGACTACGAACAACGTGGGAAAAACTACCTACAAAATACCAAAAAATGTTTTCTGTAAGTTTTCGGTCACAGTTGATACTTTTTTTAAATGTCCATTTCATGGAAGTTTCAAAGCTTTTGCTATTCTTTTTCTATCTTTTCTGATTTATTTTCGTTGTTTTAGGACTTGCAAGATTTGATGGATCCTTCCAGAAATATGTGCAAATACAGAAATCTCCTTAATAGTGAACATACTCAACCTCCAATTGTAAGTTTTAGAGTGCTTAATAAATAAGAGTTCAGCTCAAAAAGCCCTAAATAAAGTTATGTGCGTCTAAATCTTGTAAGTTTCAAAATTAAGCACATCTTTTAATTTTTTTTTCTAGATTCCATTTTATCCTGTTGTAAAGAAAGATTTAACTTTCATTCATTTAGGAAATGACACATTTGTTGATAGCTTGGTAAGTTCTAGTTTTTTTAAACTTGAGTGTCTTGTTTAATTTTGACCCAATTTTAGTATGTGTCAAACAACCTATTGAACAGATGTTTTTTCATGATAATTTTTTGCATTCTGATGCATTTTATTAGTTTTGTTTTTATTCATATTTTACTTCAAACAACATCCATTCAAATGTTTTAACCTATTTCCATTTTAATTTCTAAAATAAACTTAGAATTATTAATGTATCTTCAATCTGCTTAATGATTGTGTGAAAAAATTCATTGCTGGAAAATCAACTTTTGGTGTTTTGAAGTCAGATTTATAATGAAAAACTTAGTTTCATGCTAGCTCTTTGATTATATTACTATGTATTTGAGTGCTTTGGTAAAGTTCAATAAAGGCATTGGTTTCAGTAAACAATGTTTACTCTGCCCAAAGATTGATATCTTAGTTTTACTTCATACATTTGAAACAAATAACTAACAAACTTGTTGTGTTTTAGGTAAACTTTGAAAAGCTACGGATGATTGCCAAAGAAGTTCGTCAGTTGATGAACATGTGTTCTGCTCCTTATGTAAGTAAAAAGGAAAAACACTGCTTTGGTCATTTCATATTGAGTTGATTTAAAAATTACTTAACCCTGTCACCTTATAATTAGATGGATTAACTTTTAATTTTTAAAAGTGTTTCTTGATCCAATATTACTTACATTTGCATTTTGAAGTGAAGTATTGTAAAGTGAATCTCATAGCAATACCTTTATTTATTGCAGGATTTGTTCAATATGTTGGAAATTGGAGGAGCCCACCCCACTGCAGCTATGGCTTCTTTGAATAGTTTTGCCACGACAACGAATGCAGCCACGGTTAAGAAGCGCAAGAAGAGCACCACTCAGCCCAATCCAAAGAAAATGTTTGAAGAGGTATGCCTTTCTCTATCAGTAATTTCTTTAATTTACTCAGGATTGCCTTAACTTTTTCAATACGGCGGGCATGATGTCCCATTAATAAAGCCTGTAACATCATTGTTGTTGAAACATCATTATGGGATCATTTATTAGTCTTTTAAACCTTCAGACACTCACATAAACAATCTCATAACGACGTTTCAATAACAAAGATGTTACAAGCTTTATTAATGGGACATCATATGCCCCGCTGTATTGAAAGGGTTAAGCTAATTTTCGTTTACCAGTGTTGGATAGACCTGACAACAGCCTATTTCTTTAAAAAAGCTTTTTCATTTTTGAGATCTGATTAGATCTTAGCTAGACTTAGATAATATAGAATAATAACTAGACTTGGATAATAATGTTTATGCCAAAAGCTGAAAGATTTAGGGTTTTGCAGAAAGTATTTTTTAAATAGTTTAAATTTTTGATAAATTGATTTTTTCTACTTTTGTTACTTAAGAACCATTATTACAGTACTTATATATATGAACAATGGGACTAGCATTATGTTTTAAATCAAAATTGAAAAGACTGGAGTCGTTTAATTAATTTGCAGACGATATTTTTTTTTAAATTTTGAGTGGGGGAAGTTTTTTATTTAACTATAGCCTTGCTCATAGTAGCTCATTTTAAATAGTTATCATTTTTAAACAAAATTCTTAAGCATTTGTATCCTCCTCAGGCCCAAATGGTTCGGCGAGTCAAGGCATATCTGTCCAACCTCAAAGTGATATCTGACGAGGACAAGCTGCGAACGATGTCGCTGGAATGCGAGCCGACCACCTCTTCAATCCCCATGGTGATTCCGGCAGCTCCCCAGATTCAGCCAATCAGGAAGAGGCATCCTTCACCTACACTGTCCACAACGAGCAGTGCCAGCAGCACTTCTGAAGGCAAGAAGTCTCTTACTGCTGGCCCCAAATTTGGTAAGTTCATTGCTTTGTATGGTGTTAGAATGTGTCTGTTAACCTTTCATCAAAGGGTTAGTGTGATGAATATTTAATGTAATTACTTCCTAAAGAAAACTGGATATATCTTTAGAGAGGGTACAAAAATGTTATGAATTGTTAAGTTATTTAAGAGTTTTAGTAGGATATAAAATAACTGACGACAGCATAGTTGGGGCTTCCTAAGAAACTATAATTCTCAATTAATTAGGATTTGTGGTCTTTAAAGAAAAGTTTCATTCCTCAATTTTAGGCTTTTAGTTCAAAAGAAAATAAGCTAAACCTTACTAACAAAATAGAATGTCTAACAAGTTAACATTTTCTTACATCAAATAAAAAAGTTGGGGAAACCTGGATGACTAACCTCTTTGATTCTAAGATGTTTGGATTGAGTTCCATTGGTCCCTTAATTTTACTTTTCAAATTAGAAGCTTTAGATCAGTGTTTCCCAACCTTTTTCGGTCCATGCCCTACCGCTTTTCTAAATTTTCCATGCCCCCCGGTCTCAGTGGCATATTTAGAAATATATTTTGAGAGGGAGCCAAAATTATTTCTTAGCCCCTCCCTCCTATGTATATTTAATAAGTCTAATGAAGCTTTTCAGAACATTTTTAGGTAGAATTTGCATGCTAAAGAACTAAATCAAGTTATGAGTAATTAAGTTTTAAGTATCAAGGGGGGTCTGGGGGTCCTCCCCCAGCAAATTTTTGGAAATTTGTTTCTAGGAAGCAGGTTTTTAACTAGTTTGGTACCCCTAGTTGGGAAATTTTGGATATAAATTTTTAGGTAATATTTGCATTTTGATGAACCTAATGTAAAAAAGTTTTCAAATATTAGCATTCTAAAAACAAAAATAACTTGGGTTATCCCCCAGAAAAGGTTTGGAAATTAGACTCTAAAAACAGGGTTATTTCAACTTGGTTTTGATACATACTGGTCAAGATTTCAGACGTATATTCTCAGATAGGATAATATAGGATCAGATTTTGATAAGCTTCTTTTATAAAAGTTTTTTTTAAATTTTCCCCCTGGATTGCGCCCACCTGGGGGGCAATTTGGTTGAAAATTTTCAAATTGCCCCCCTAGAAAATGATTTTGCCCCCCGGTGGGGCGTGCGCCCCACGTTGGGAAACACTGCTTCAGATAATTTAAACTTTTTTTGGTATTCTAATTTAAAATTATCTAAATTGCAATAGGCGCTTTTTGTCTGAATTTTTTTTGACCTTGCACTATTAAACTCCAAAAAACCAACCAACCAAATCGCACCATATTTGTAAGAGTGTTTTTCATCAATGTTGGTTATTCAGCATTAAAGGCATAAAAATCTCACAGTCAGGGAGTTAAAACCCTGTTTTTAGGGTCAAATTTCCAAAACTTCTCTGGGGGAAGACCACTAGATCCCCTTTTGTACTTGGGGCTCCTGTTAGTCACAATTTTTTGTATGAAGTTCATCATGATTCAAATCCTACCAAAAAAATGTATTAACCCCCCTTTCAATCTTAGCCGCCCAAGATAACCATTAAATCCAATGGAGAATTCAGGGCATCTAAGTTTGAAAGGGTTTAAAAGCTCCAGGGGATCGGGAATAATTTCGGGTCCTCCCCCTTCAAAAATCTAGTTTTTGGTCATAAACGACACAAATATTTTGACGATAATTGAACCCCACCCTTCTATATATGAACCCCATATACCCTTCTATATTGAACCCCATGAACTTCTATATATGCCACTGTTACTAGACATTCAATTCCACCTACTTTTGTCCCCAGGTGCGGACTCTCCCCAAGCAGTGCGCAAACTCCTCTCCCTGTCAGACCAGACGAAAGTGCGTCCCCATCAACCCCCTCGGCACCACCACTCCCTCTCCCCGTCCCCCTCCCCGGGGGCCCTGCGGCGAAAGCCGGAGGGGCAACGGCAGGGCCACGGACGCTCCCACAGCGACACGGCCAACCCCTCTGTCCTGCCGGTGGACCTCAGCGCCGAGAGCTCCAGCGTCACGGCGCTCAGCAACCTGCCGCTCAGGAAGTCACAAACCTCAGGTGGGTTGTGTCTGATTGGTGTTTGCTTTTAGTGGGTGAGGATAAGGAGAGGTGTTTTGAATTGGTTAAATCGGCGTTTCCGCATACTCTGAATGTCATGGGTTTCAGGAAAAAATCAAAGAAGGTCATGAATTTTAAATTCCAAACTCGAAAATGACTAAAATATAATTTTCTCGGATGGCTCATGGATTTCTGCAATCGCCTAACCTGTTTATACTTTCTTGTTACTAAAATGGTTCCCTGGTTACTGAAACAAGTAAACAACTGTCTTTTTATCCTAAATTTTCTGTACTTAATTGAAAAATGTGCATTGAAGTACTATTCATGTCAAAAATCACGCAAGTCGTGGAAAAGGAATTGCCATTGTCAGAGAAAGTTATGGATTAGAAAAATTTCATTTTGGTAGATACCCTGTTAATTTGAGACATGGGTTTAGAACAGGCCTTATGGTGGAGAGAAAAGTACTAAAAAAAAAGTTTTGATTTCGGAAAGGAGCCAAAAGTTGCCAGTAACGTGTGCTGAATTTTACAAAACTTCTTCAGAACTCTACAAGAATCTATGTATTTACATTGCATTAAATTTTTTTGTTCGATAGGTTTTCAATTTTCCTTTTGTCTCACTGAGGCTGGTTAGAATAACCTTTCAGTTAAAACTCATCTTGAAGGATCTCTGTAGTAAATGAGCAAATTATCATGATAACCTTTTCCTTTTGAGAAAGGAATATAAGGTCCTTGTAGAGCCCTGAGTGTTTCAAAATTCATGACATTTTGCACATGTTATTGGAACTTAAAGGCAACTTTTTGCTTCTATTCAAAATTAATACTTTTACTGGGTTTTTTTCACTCCACCCTACTCCACAACCAGTGGTTTTGGGCTGCATGCTTGAGAAAATTTAATTTAAATATTAAAAAATGTGTTAAACATTTTTTCTGCAAGAAAATTATTTATCTGTTTAGTTTACTGATAAAAAGCAAATATTTGAATAGGAAGTTTCTTAAAAGTTTCATGTAAACCCTCACCATCATTAAAAAACATGAAAAGCTCAGGGAGTTTTTGAAGTGCAAATTTGCAGTATGATTTAAACATGCACAATCGTTACCCTTTTTGCCTCTTCTATTCAATCATTATAATTGATGGTATAATTTAATGTAGCTAAATGTTTTTTCCCATCTGTAGGGTCTGTAACATCAAGTGACAGCAGTAGCACCGGCAGCTACCATCACCACACGCTGTATGAGATTGACTCTGGTCACGCCACAAGTCTGGACAGTCACAGCAGCAGTTCACTTGGATCATCAAACTCCCCACCTCAGCAGAGAAATCAGCACATGGGTAAGTAGAGGTTTTTTCTAACTGGCTATGTATGAGACTTTCTTGACAATGGAGAGCAAAGGTAGAAAGTGTCTGAATGCTGAGTGAAATTACGCTTTTTATGTTAGAAATATGATTAGTTTGTTCAACCCATGCATATATTAAATTTTTGGGTCAGGATTTTCTTAAAATGTTAACTTTCCTTCAATTTCAGATGTAGTATGTTAATTTAGAATTGAACGCGTAAGCCAATGAGTGCTCAGACGATCTGCAACTCAGTTTTTTTTCTGCAAGTACGAGTTTCATTATTTTGATGTTAAAAATTACGGAATCGAACAATTACGTCTCTTCCTGCAAAAATATGCAAGTTTTTTGGCTGATTTTCACTGTATTGTTGTAATTAAGCCTTTTGCTTTTCTACTGTAATTTCATTTCTGGCCCTCCACACCTCATCAAATACCCTGAGTGGCCCTCCTCCAAAAAAGGTTGGGCACCCCTATTTTAATCTATACTAGTATATTCTGCTGATGCAATATTATGCAAATTGACAATTTACCTTACTTAACCTACCACTACTCAATTGTTCAAAAACTAGTATAAAAAATCATAAGCAGTAAAAATAAGAGTTTAGAATAGATTTAATGAAAGTGTGAATTATATGCCTTATACAGGGGTAGAAGTCGTCCTATATTTCCTATAAATCCTATATTTTCAAAAAACATGGAAAAAGCGTCCTATAAATCCTATATATCCTATATTTCAAAAAATAATCCTATATTCCATCAAACGACCCTACTATCAAGTTCAAGTATTCAAAATTTTAATTTAATGTCTTGAATATCCTTGAAAATTTTGTTGATACTTACTAAATGCCTAAAATTTAAAATTTTTGATGGCTTTATAAGTACTACAGGATGTTTACTGATCATTCAGAAGTCCCTAAAATCATAACATGGTCCAGATTTCTTCTGAAAGTTAAGAGTTTTCAATTATTCTTTGGGCTTCTGATTATGAAGCTGGTTTTTTAGATTTGAAAGCAGAAAAAACAACTTTATATTCTCTTACGATCGAAATTTTCGTGTCATGCATGGGCGGATTTAAAGGGGTGTAATGTCCCCCCCTAAGTTTTTGAGAAAATTAAAGTTTTATAGGGGAAAATCATGTTTTCAAAGTCATCAGGGACAGCTTGCCACATTTTCCAGTATGCCCCCCAGGGTTTACCACCTAAATCTGCCCTTGGTCTCATGTCGATATTCTTGACTTCAAAACTTGGATTTGGAAGAAGTGTTTACATGTGTCCAAAATATGGACAGTTTTAGCAGGCATATTAAAAGATCAACCACACTTAAATTGCTTCCTATTATGTAAGAAATCAAAGTAGTTTGATATTATAAGGAATTATTCAATAGTTTTTTATCAGGAAAACAATCTTAAAATTCTTTTCTGGGTATTTTTTTTTAGATTTTAAAATTGCTGGAATTCGTTTTTTTAAAACCACATATTTTTAGATTTTCCATTTATGCATTTTTACTTTTTGCATTATAGATTAATTTAGCTACGGTTTTACTAAAAGTATTTTTTAAATTAATTTGTTAGAAAATTCATGAAAGTATTAAGTTGTAATATAGTTTGACACTTATTCTTGCAAATTTTTGGAGTTAAGTACAAGTAAATTTGTGGTTTTAAGCCTAAATACCAAACACTTAAAACTGATACAAAAGTGTCATTAGTCCTGTTACCAAACTATTAAAAATTTATTTTTGTCCTATATATTTTTTTGAAAAATCCTATATATTTTTATTTGGTCACTTCTACCCCTGCTTATAAGTTTTCCTAGATAAATTACACAGCTTTTGTTTGTTGTATCTTGTTTGTTTGTTGTTGTTTACCCTTTTATGAAATATGCTGTTCTATACTAGTTCTCATCATGAAATGTTTATTTTAGTATCCCACTCTCCTCCCATCATGCGAATGCGATCATTTCCTCACATGAGTGTTATGCCTACCATACCAGGATCACAAGGTAAGTAAATATACATCAAGATTTTTTAACTCTCTAAAGCACTTTTTTATTTTTCTTAGTAGTTTTATTTGAATTTTAAATATTTCAAGAACTGATACCTTCCTAATGCATGCTTTGAAATAGTTTATTCCCTCTTTAAAATTTTAAATACTTGTGTTTATGTGCTTAAGATCAGTGTAGGGAGTAAGAAGCCAAGAGGTATGAGTAACATTCAGTTTTGATAAATTGTAGTCGATGCTAAAATGTTATTATAAATCCATAATTTAGTAAAATCCTACAAACTTTGACCAAAATGTATTTGTGCTGCGCTATCCAATCATTTTAGCATTAAAAAGCATCTCCAAAACCTCTGACTTGCTTCTCACACCCACATAACATTCAATAAATCAGTTCGTAACGGAATCTAATACTTTTATCACACAGACTGGGAAATCTAACTTACAATTGCTTACATTAATTGCACTTACAAATCTCGTTCACCTAACGCTTGTAAGTTTTGACTAGTTTTTAATCATATGCACCGCACCATTAGCTAGCTCTCTCCTAATTGGTTGTTGTTCTCCCCAGTGCCACACCCTCCCCACATGCTCCCGCCTCCCCCGCCCCCTCGGAGTGCCCCTCCTCCCCCTTACCCTCGCTCCCAGCGCCCGCCCGACTACTCCATTGCGGCCCAGATGGCTGCCCGCAGTCGACAGATGGTAATAAGCCGAGCACACAGCGTGGAGGGTGCCACCAACTACTACGGGGACGTCACCGATCCTGATGACGACGGTAGGTCTTGTTTCTGATTTCTAGTTAGGGTTATGCTGTGTGATACTGTCTGCATTACTATTCTCTTTTGAAATAGTTTTTATAATTGAGTTACGGCAAAGTGTATGCATTTCTGCTAATTGAGTTACTTAAAATTTCAGATGACGAAGCCCAGGTGTCAGCAGTGTGAGTCGGGGGAACTGCTAGTTTTTACGGGTCTCTTGATTTTGCATTCCCTCGGGAGCACAAGGTTTCTGTGCGGAGTGCGAGAGAAATCAAAATATGTTCGTCGCTTCAAGCGAAGCTTGTCGTCCGGCACTTGTAAAGAATGTACCAAAGAATGACGAGGCAATCCGTGTTTGGTGTCGAAACTTGACTAATGCGATGTTTTCGCTGGATTGGTTTGAACTGTGGAGTCTGGTTACCCACTTTTGTTGGACCTTAGTATGTACATAGACATTTGTTGTGCTTGTTTATAAGTCTTGTAAATAGCGAGGAAGGCCAAGTTAAATGAATTTGAAGCTAGTTCTTGCACAATGCAGTATTCCATTCTTGCAATCTGTACTGCATTGCCCGCTGGGGTATTCTAATCTATCCAGTGGTAGGAACTAGTACAAACGTGTAAATTCAGATTTTAACTTTTTACTTGTCAGACTTAAATGCCTCTATACATCCGTGTTTCATTCATTTGTATTAACTCTTTTTAATATGAGAATGCAGTTTGTAAAAAACGACTTTAAATCTGTGTCTTGTCGAGTTACAATAGATGTAAATTCTTTTTATCGTTTCCGAAATTATATCCGATTCACTAGTAAGAATGTAGATATTTATAATTTAATATATTTTGAAATGGTAAGGTTCTAAGAACTAATGTGAAATTCTGTTGAATAGAGGAGTAGTGTTATTTGAACAGAGCATGTGTTAAAAAGATGAATCTCTATGTATGTATCATCTCATTTTTGAACAAAATGTATTTTGTTTCTATCCATCCCATGTATTTGATACTGTCAACATATTTTGACTTAAATCAGTGTATTTTTCCCACCTAGATGGAGGAAACAAATAAACTGTTTTAAATAATTTGACTTTTTTTAATGAATGGAACTTAAGTAAAGGATAAAAAATCCTTAGGGTGATTTTCTTCTGGGCAGAAAAAAATTAACACTCGGGTGATAAAAAGGTTATACAGTCAACTCCACTTATTCAAGTTTGTCCAAGATTAAAATGCTAACAATATCCCACTGATGAAAATAAGCGATTCTAAAATAAAAAGTCACAAACAGTGTAACATGAGTGTTAGCTTTTTTATGCTTAAGTATTAAAAGAGGCATTCCAACATGAAGAAAATGAGGTTTTGGGGGATTTTACCAAATTTTGATAACATTAAATGATAAACAGATCACAAAAACAATGCATTTTGCTTTAATTTAAAAAGTAGTGATCCGGACCAGTCAATTTTTATAACATTAAGCGGAGTCGACTGTAAAAATACCTTTCCAGTTAAAGTGGTAAATGTGTTATTCCATTCTGGAAAACTTTTAACTTTCATTCATGGGTACAAAAGATGGAGTAGGGAGGGATTAAATGGATTGTAGGGGATTAAATTGTAAATACTGATTAAATATTAAAATGTCTTAGGGCTTTATATTTTGCTTTCTGCTAATACTAAAGGCAAAGGGATGGTTGAATGCCCTTTTAAATTCACATTATAAAAAGTTTGAGTTTTGAAAAGTAAGTTAGTCAATCTACCTCATTTTTACAGAATGTCACTTACTCAGGCATCAATCCCAGGGAGACATTTCCCCCTAATGTTTAAGACCATTTTTCAAAAGTAGCTTAATTTCATTTCTTTTCATGCAACCTGTCAGATTTTAACTTCTGTTTTACACCTAGAAATCCAAAGATTGTTGTAATATCTTAATTTCCAAAAATTACTTAAAACAACATTTGAGTGAGTGAAATTTCCAGAAAAAAAATTCTGCAGGAGGATTCCCTCCCTTCCCTCTCCACTTATGCTTGAGACTAAGTTTCCTCTCTCATATTTTAAACATTAAGTACACCAAAATTCAAACGATACCTTGTCTTTTGTTCTCTAGTCTACATTTAACCTAACATACGCTTAAGAGTTGCCTTAGAAATGATATTCATCCTAACCTGCAACCTCCCCACAAACCCATAGTTGACCTGGGGTTCCTCCCATATCCTGTTTCTGATGTTACCCATGGTCACTTGCCTTGCAGTGTACCCCTTAACTTCTAGCCCACTCATGTCATTTTTTTAATAAAATGAAGGAAGTTTCTATAGCAATCTCCAAAATTTTCATGCTCCTTCCCTTAAAGGCCTCTTTTTTAAAACCACACAATTATAATTTATTGGGTGGTATCCCCAACTTTTTTTCAGGAAATTCCGTTTTTATCAATAAATCCAACATCATATTATAAAAAAGCCATACCACCAAAGGACACTACTATACAGCAACGTTAGTTGACCCTACAACGTCACTAACAAAGTCTAATCGTCACTAACAAACATCGTCACTAACAAAGTAAACATTGCGGTGTCTGAATTTCAAGTGAAATGAAGAACGTCAATTTTAAAATTCCATTATTTCGTTGAACCCATGTATATTTAGTCTTTTTATCACGATTTGCATACCATGTGTTTCCTTCCGCGTAGTGACGTACTAGGTTCAGGAAACGTTGCTGTTGAGTATAATACTAGTATCCTGGAAGGATGCGATGATGATTGGTCTTGGATGCTCTGGGTATGTTATTATTCCAGAGCACCTTGTTGATCTGATAGTTAAGTCATGCAGATTCAAGAGGAGGGGGCTTGGGTTGAAAAAGGCTAAAAGAAAATGCATTTTAAATGACCGAAAAAACTGCTTTAGACATTCAAAGTGTACATTTCTTACCTTATTTCCTTTTTATTGGTGGTGGGGACTTTCCCAAATTGTTCAAACTTTTTCAGTCATTCAAAATGTACTTTTTTATGCTTTTCTCTTTCTTTCCCACATTTTTTTTATTTTAGGGGGCAAGTTCAACTGGTTATAAAAATGTTTTTAAACGATTTAATTTTTGGTTGTCTTTTTTTAAATTTCAAATAAGTAGAAATAAGTTTTTTCCATCAAAGTTTCTAAGCCAACCCACTTAAAATAGTTTTTCTTGATTTTAGAGCTTAAATTAACCAAAGCTTTCCTGTAAAGTGTCTAAATGGGCAATACCACTATTTATTTTTTTATTCGATAGAGGTACCCTAGACCAGAATATACACCCAAAAAATTTTTAATTACGATGATTATTTATTTTTTTATGTAATTTCAAAGTTCAACTTTAAAAAAGGGCGTTAAATTGTCCAATTTCCCAATGTGACGTACTTTTACCCTATACATTGATTTTAAACAATAGTCCAGTAACTTGGTGTAAAAAAAGGGATGTTTCAGGAAAAAAATACAGTAGTTTTTTTTCTCAACGGTTTTATGTTTTCGAGGGTGCTGAATCCGAATCTGAACTTTGCATGCAAAATTTCGAAGTGCATTTTGAGAAAATTCGAAAAAACCCTAAAACTTATCCTCATTTTTTGGTTTTTTGTTTGTAGAACGAAAAGTATGGGTTTCTCATAAAAATGTTAAATTCAAAAAATAAAGAAGATAAAAAAGCTATAAAATTGTCAATCACAACTTTTTTGTCAGACGAATAGTTTTGCCGCTAGAGTGCGCTGAAAAACAGGGATTTATTGGCCTTGCATCGCCGAGTCCGTATTGAAAGTTTATTTTCATTTTGAAAGTCATCTTCTGATCACAAATTGCAAAAAATCTAAAATTTGTGCTCTTTTGTTCGGTTTTTTACCGAATTTCTTAAAAATATTATTTTCTCGAAAAATAGCAATACACCAAATTAAAGACGTAAAATTTCCTATAAGATGCAGTGGTTCATTTTTCGAGAAATTAATATTTTTTTAAGAAAATTGGTAAAAACGGAACAAAAGAGCACAAATTTTAGATTTTTTGCAATTTGTGATGAGGAGATGACTTTTCAAATGAAAATAAACTTCAAATTCGGATTCAACGATGCAAAAAACCTATATATTCGTTGATTAAAACAATCTCATAATTTAATAAATGAATTATAAAAAATTAATAAGGCCAAAAAATCCCTGTTTTTCAGCGCACTCTAGCGGCAAAACTATTAGTCTGACAAAAAAGTTGTGATTGACAATTTTATAGCTTGTTTTATCTTTATTTTTTGAATTTAACATTTTTATGAGAAACCCATACCTTTCGTTCTACAAACAAAAAACCAAAAAATGAGGATAAGTTTTAGGGTTTTTTCGAATTTTCTTAAAATGCACTTCGAAATTTTGTATGGAAAGTTCAGATTCGGATTCAGCACCCTCGAAAACATATGAAACCGATAAGGAAAAAAACTACCAAGTTGCGGTGTTTACAATGATTTAATTGTTAAACAAATCAAAGTCATTGTTTGGTTTCTCGTAAAAGTCTGTATGAGTCAGTTGTGACGTACTTACCCTAAACAAAGACAGGGCTTGGCGATTTTAATTTTAAATATTTAATTAACGCCCATTCATTTTGAGCACTTTTAGTTTAAAAGAGGACTACTTTTAAGTCACAAAATATTGAAAAGAAGTTAAGAAGACCGTTTTTTGTAAGTCATGATTTTCATTTTTCAAGGGAAAAACAATATAAAAAGTTAAAATTTTAGGGAGGGGGGTCGAACCCCTAATAAACCACCCCCTTTGGATACGATTGGAGATTCAAAGATTGAAGCTTTACGCTCAAATTGGACAGCCCCCCAGGTGACATGCCTTCCCTACCTGTTCCTCTTCAATATAAATTACCAGCCATATAGAGCTGCACCCCTTCGAGGTTTTGCAGCCCGTTCTCTACCCTTACATTAGGTTTTTGCCTGCGAAAAAAAATACACAATCACTTGTTGTTTGCAATGTCCAAGTTCATTTGTAACATTTTTAGCGTGACCAGCCCGTTCTTCAGAACCAACGCAACGCCTACGAAACAAGCCCAGTCATTGAGGAGGAAACATCTAGCACGTCCGCTGGTGTACCAGAACATCGACTACGTGGGGAGGCAGCTTGTCTTGCTAATCCCCAAAACCAGGTAGATCCCCTTTCGCCCATTCATCACCAAAGCGTTTGGCAGCACACATCCCACTCTTTAAAAATACCACTATTTCTGAAGGCTTTTTATACTTATTTTCTGTATAATCCAAACCTCTACCCTTTCTGCCTTCGAAGGACACAAAAGAATCTTAGGAAATAACTCCATCCTAAACCCCAACCAACCCTTTTACCTTCTTAAATTTTTCCTAATTTTTGAGAGGTGACTATCATTAAATGGATAGTACATAAAAAGAGTAACCTAGGTCTTTTGACCTTCAAACTCCAGTACAACCAGCCTCACTGCTTGAGGTCATGTAGAGTCCCTTTCGCTCAGTAATTACCATAACGTTTGGCGGCATCTATATATGGACACAAGTTCACACTTATCTGATTTTCTCGACCCCCTAACTAACTTCATGTAAGATTGTAGTTTTAACCAATTCACTTTGATACATGTGTAATCACGGGGGGGAATTCGGCTTTGACATCCCTTTTCCTCTTTGGTGTGGTTTGCGCCATTTTGGATGGCCAGTATTCCATTCAATCTTCGATACGTTCTATTTGAAATAATGTTTTAGAACTAAGAAAAATATTTGAAGTATTTTTCTTTACAAATGACAATCCCCTGCACTGTCAGCTAATATCAGACCCAAATGATCCTGCTCTTTGGCTGAATTTGATTATTGAATTGATGAAGTTTCAAGGTCTTCCAAATCACTTCAATATTTTATAGACCAAATTTCCAATGTAGTCACCATTCGAAGAATTAGGAAAAAAAAACTTTTAAGTGAAGCAACCATCATCTTGCCAATTCATCTAATGGTTGGCCAGGTGAAGCTTAGTGGGGCGTAGTGGTAGTGATACTCGCTGATGGCCTATAGGACCGAGCTGGTACCGGGTTGGGCAAGGCAGACTCACATCCATCAGCGTGAGTGTTAAATCGTTGGTCAAAGGATTCAGGGAAAAGCCAAATTTTTCTTCCTTTAGCTACTGGTTAATATCTCAGGGGGCAATAGAATGAGGACTAGGTTAACTTGAAGAAACACTGGGACCTTCAGACACGTTCTGTAGCAGCTCTGCTCATGGCGTCACGTCACCCAGTGAGGATGGTAGCTATCCTGGGTGAGGTCTGCGCTGCCCAACCCATGAACAGAACTCGGGTCTGTAGGGTAGCAGTGAGATGCACTAGCACTACGCCCCACTAGGCTTCTGCCGCCTAATATTAGATCGGTAAGATGATGGTTGTTTCATTTAAAAGTTTCTTCCTAATTTTTTGAGTGGTGACTATATTGGATATTGATAGAAAAAATATCAAAGAAGTAATTTGGGAAACCTTGGAACTTTATCAATTCAATAATCGGATAATTCAGCCAACGAGAAGGATCATTTGGGTCTCATATTAGCTGACAGTGCGGTACTGTTATTATTCGTAAAGAAAAGAAATACTTAACTTCAAATCTTTTTCCTGATTCTATGACATTATCTCAAATAGAATGCGTAGAAGACGCACACCACTGGTCATCCAAAATGGTACACAACAAAAAGGGATATCAAAGCCAATTTTTTTTTCCATGATTACACGTCATATCGAGGGGAATTGATTAAACTACAGCTTTCCATGAAATTAGAGGGCCGAGAAAACCAGTCAAGTGTGAACTTTTCTCCATAATTGCCTCCAAAAGCTATGATAACTGTTGAGCGAACGGGACTCCACATGGCCTTACCCAGTGAGGTAGGTTAAACTGAAGTTTGAAGGTCTAAAGACCTGGGTACTCATTTGATTATTTATCCTTTTAATAATAGTCACCTCTCAAAAAATTAGAAAAAATTTAAGAAGGTAAAAAGGAAGCCCAGGGGTTGGTTGGAGGGGCTTGGGATGGCAACTTAAATTCTCATTATTTATACTTCTGTTTCTAGTACACTTAAATTTTTTTAGTGTCCGTCGAAGACAGAAAGGGTAGAGGCTTGGATTTTTTACAAAATAAATAGAAAAGTCCGAAAAAATAGCATTATTTTTAAAGATTTTGACTGATACGGTTACAGTTAACTTTGAAAAATATAAAAGTTAAGATCCCCTTTAAGAACGCAGGAATAAATTTATAAATGCTCAACTGCATTTATGTCCGAGTGCTATACCCGGGGATAGGCTCAGACTCGAACCGAGGGAGATTCGATCTGAGGGCCTTATGGATCCAGCATACTGGTGAGCAAACACACCAAGCCATCCGTTCCTGCAACCAGTCAGCTTCTCTAATTAATTTGAAGTTGATACTTCACCATTTAAAAACGAAAATACCAGCTGGGAACCGAACACTCGGAACTCCCAAAATGAGATACCAGTGCGTTATCCAATCATGCCATTCGTTCCAGCAACCAACTGTGTTCTCACATTAATTCATAGTTGATGTATAAATTCTGGAATAATAAAAAAATTCTTTATGCAGTAGTAGACGGGGTTCGATCCAAGGTCATTCAGACTCGAAGCATCACGCTTTAGCACACTAGGCCATCTGGTTATATACTGCTATAAATTTAAATAAAATCTATTTAATTTTAATCAGTGTATCAGAGCACGGAACCGTGAAAAAGTCTATGGGATCTTTTTTTAATTTCCCAGGTGCAACCACCTCTAGTTACAAATACTGAAACATTACCTGCAAATTTTTAGGTCTCCAGGACAATTTTTGACTCCCGCGCTCCTCAAAAGTAGTTTTCCCAAGAGTGGGCATAAGAAAAAAATCGAAAATATCTCAATCTTTGTTGTTTTTAATTTTGTAAGCCAGAACGCTTTCAAGGTTATCATTTTCCCAAGAGAGAGAGAGAGATCCTATTGAAAAACCATTCAATTCCACCTACTGCGGGGGAAGTTTCTTTAGGGTTAAAAGCGCACACTGGGCTTACACTAGTTTAATCGTAATAAAATTAATATTTTTACCACTATCATATCAATCTGCTAAGTAAAAAAAAGTAATAAGTTTGATTCTTTGAAAGTATTTTTATAATCGTAAATCAGATGTCTAATACAGGTTGTAGTTATATAATCTAACAATATTTTAATAACGCCCCCTGTATCTTATTATTTGCTTTCTAAGTGACCTCTCAATAAAAATTTACAGCTTACAAAAACCTCTTAAATTGAATACACTGACTACAGGGCTCACACTCACTTTAAAATATTTGTATCAATTTTTGTATCAGGTAAAACCAAGTTTTGTATTACAAAAAATGTCTTTTGTATCAGGTAAAACCAAGTTTTGTATCACAAAAAATGTCTTTTGTAGCAGGTAAAACGTCGCGGAAGGAACGGAACACGCGGCGCACAAAATGAAACTTTCGCGAAAAATCGCGGATTTTTCCGCGATTTACCGGTTTCCAAACGCCTAGAAAAGGCAGACAAGACTTTAATTTGGCGCAACAAGATTTGTTTACGTTTTCACGGAGGAAAAATGCAAAAAAACGTAAATTCCGTAAAAATTTCGGGTCGGGGATCTGTAAAACCGTGAATTTTGGTGCAAATCCGTAAATTTTACGAACAATTCGTAAAACTTGGTAGCTATGCGAAAAGAAGCTATCTTCAACTACGTGCTGGAAAATCGGTACTTGCGGGAAAATCGCTATTTTTCGACTTTGCCGCAGAAGCCAACTTCAACTTGGCGCCCGCCGGCCGTCCAAGAAAAAAATATCCTAAATATAGAGCATAATTGGGAAAAATCTTGCACTTCTAAGTGCTTTTTATGATAGATTTCCGATTTTCCGTAGCTTTTTTGATGTTATCCGTAGTTCAACGACGGCATCCGAAGAAACTACGGAGAATCCGTAGTAATAGTCTCTGAAAATGGCACAGTTTTGGCGCAGGAGCTGGTAAAATAGGCAATTTGTATCAGTATGTATCAAAATTTGGTTTTGGCGCAGTTTGGCGCAAATGGCGCAGGCGTGTGAGCCCTGTGACTAAAATAGAGAAAAACGATTTTGAGAATTGTCACTAGTTTAGATAGGCAGCTCTGACCTCAGTAAAGTTTTTTTCTGCATCGCAGTTACATTTGAGAAGAAGCCAACTTCACTAGGCGCCTATTCTTGTTGGCCTCTGACCACGGTTAAGTTTTTTTTCCACATCGCAATAACGAGGCGAGAAGAAATTCCATTGGAGTAATCTCAGATTCGAACTATGTACCACATCTACAGAGATCACCTGCTTGGGATGCAAATTTCTATAACAATAACCTACCCAAAATGCAATTGTTCTTTACTTTAAACAATTCTCCAGAACCAAATAAAAATATTAGCTTTACTATCAGATACAGCCATAAGGAAAGTAACTGTGGTCTTTCTAATCCCCATTTAACAGGTTTCCAGATAAAAATAACCATATTTTTAAGTTGTCAGTCTTTTTCAGTACATTGGAATGATTTCAAAATTAAGGCCTTTGAATTAAAAAAAATATTCCTTGGTTACTATAGTAAATCCAGATAAAAAGTACTTTAGGAGAGCTTGTAAAATATGAAGGTGACCTGTGAAAAGTACAGAGCATCTTGATTCCATATTAAGAAAATTTTATCAGATTAAATTTCACACCCTATAAACTGTAGTTCAACTCACACCCATAAAAATTCTAGGGGTTGCTCAGTTGGCGCCTTGGGAGCAGTTGTTCATAACATCAGTTAACAACTCTTACTAACCAAACCTTATTAATTTAAAATTACAAAGCTATCTAACATACATGGATGTTTTGAAAAGTTTTTAAAAGTCTGAAAAGAAATCATCCCTGATAATGAGAACAGCCATAACTAGAGAAACTGTATTTCTTGGAGTCTGCACATTGCCAGGAATGTATTTAAGAAATTTATTTGAGATGCCAAAGAGGAGAGGGGTCACTCCACATCTTACTAAGAGGGAGGGAGGGTTCCGAAATTATGGGGAAAAAAGTCCCCTAATGAATGTCCCTTTGGAATTTCTGAGGCAAAAACAGGGCTCACACTCACTTTAAAATATTTGTATCAATTTTTGTATCAGGTAAAACCAAGTTTTGTATCACAAAAAATGTCTTTTGTATCAGGTAAAACCAAGTTTTGTATCACAAAAAATGTCTTTTGTATCAGGTAAAACCAAGTTTTGTATCACAAAAAATGTCTTTTGTATCAGGTAAAACCAAGTTTTGTATCACAAAAAATGCCTTTTGTAGCAGGTAAAACCAAGTTTTGTAGCATAAAAATGTCTTTTGTAGCAATTTGATTGCAGGGAAGCTTTTGTAATTTAAAAATTACAAAAGCTTCCTCTTCATTACATTTTAAACTTGCATCAGTAAAACTTTTCGTACGACATGAAAACCATGATTTTGATTACGACAAATAATGTGCGTATAGATTTAATTCATAAATACTTAACATAAACCTCTATTAATTTATCAGCTCTTATCCAATTTTTACACCCTATAAATTTTTATTTACTTGAGGTTATTAGGTCTAGTGATAATTCACCTCCTCCTAAGTAATTAGTTCTGACCATAGTAAAGTTGTTTTTCTACAGTAATGTAATACAATAGTGATGCAGTGGCGTAGCTACGGGGGGGGCGGTCTGCCCCGGGTGTCACCCCGAAGGGGGTGACACCCAAACTAGTGAACTTGGCACTTTTTTCAAGTTGTATGCTTTCCTTGAAAAAAATTTTTGAATTCATTCTACCAATGAAATAAATTAGGGTTCAGCAAATCGGTTGTCACCCTCAAACTATCTGGGAGAGTGATACCCTAAGTTGGTAAATATGCCTTCCTTGAAGAAGAAGAAGAAGCTGATAATTTTTTTGAACAAAAAAAATTATCATCCTGGAAAATACTCATTTGGCTGGCTACCTAAGAGGGGTGACACCCACCCAAGCTTGAAAATTTCGAACGTACTTTTAAATGTAAACGGATGAAATATAAGTAAGTGTAAGAATTGATTTAAATAATGAACAGTTTTTAGGGGTATGAACTGGGGTGTCACCCATCGAGCTTTATTTAGATCAGTGTTTCTCAACCGGGGTTCCGCGAGGCTTCCTCAAGGGTTCCGGGAGGGATCCGAAAATCTTTTTTTTGTACATTTTAGGATAACCCTAAATAAATAATTAAGGAACAGCCAGCCAAATGCGAGCCAGTGTTTTTCCGTTGAACAATTTCTTCTGCTTCCGTAGCCTTTCGGTGTTCTACGAAAAGAAGATAAACACTAGCTTGATGGGGAATTTCAAAATAAATTTCTGAGGGAGGCCCCCTAGCCCCTTTTAAAATTTTGACGCTAATTACAATTCCCCCTTGAGAATTCTGTGTTTTACAAGGAACTGTTCCTTTCAAATGAAACTCGAGGGGTCTTAAAATACGCTGAAACTCTACTTTAAGCGGCAAATTTCGAAACATTTTCATGGGAGAACTCCAAAATTCCCTCAAAAATTTTGATGCCTGTTATACAGCGTTTTTCCATTGTACATTCTGCTGTCTCAAGAAGATTTTCTCCCTGGGTGTTTCACAAAAAGTTTGAAATGGAGATAAACACTAGTTTATAGGAGAATTTTCAAAATAAATTCTGAGGGAGGACAAAACAGCAAGGAAAAATATTGTTGCATGGCAGTGGCGTATATAAGGGAAAAGGGGGGGCAAGGGGGCCCTCCCTCCCCCCGGAATTTGGACTAGGCATACCAAAACACAATAAAACCCTGCTATTTAGGGTCTAATTTTCAAAATTTTTCTGGGGGAGGACCCCCAAACCCCCCTTTAGTACATGAAAATGTATTATTTTTTATTATGCTTTCATGAATGTTATAATCCTACCTAAAAATGTCCAAATTTGGACAATGTCCAAAATTTGGATTAAATGTTCCAAAAACAATTTAAAACCCAGTTTGTTGGGTCAAATTTCAAAAAATTCTCTGGGGCATGACCCCCCTTTCCTGCTTAAAACTTTATTAATCACAATTTTTATTATATTAAGTTCTCTTGAATGCAAATTTCACCTAAAAATGCATTAAAAAGCTACGTTCAACCTATTTTAAATATGTATTGGAGGGGTTGCCAATGTTGCATGGACACTAGGGTTCCCCGGAACTTGGACTTTGTCAAAAGGGTTCCGCGAGAGTAAAAAGGTTGAGAAACGCTGATTTAGATGATACAAATTTTCTCGATCACACATAAATGTTTTTATTGAGCGAAAAAACCATTAAATAAATAAATAATTATTAAATGAGTTATCAACCCATTTGGAGAGGGGTGTCACCCCTTTGGCTAGGGGGTACAAGTAGTTCAACAAAACAAATTCAACTGAAAACTACCAGGGTTGGCCGGTTTAAACCATTTGGTTTAAACCATTGGTTTAAACCATGGTTTTTTTACCATGGTTTTTTTACCAAAAAAACCACTTGGTTTTTTTGGTTTTTTTAGAAATTATAAAATATTTTCATAATTTTTTAAAGAAAGTGTTATTAAGTATAATCTTTTGCACAAAATTAAAAGGTCAGATTTATAAAAAAATTGACATTTTAAGATAATTAAAAATCAGAAATCTTTTAATTTAATGGTTTTAATTATTGAATTCTCTCTAAACTTAACCTTAAATGCTTTAGTTATATTATTAAGTTATATTTTGCAAGAGATAGTTCATTTATTAATTTCCTTTAAAATGAAGCATTATTTCAAAGAGTAACTAAACATACACAAAAGTTATCTGTTTTTCACTGATAAAATATGGCTTGGATTTTAATTAATTAATAAAACCAATTTGTCTTATTTGTCAGCCATAAAAACCAGTTGGTTTTTTTAGTAAATTAATAAAAACCGTTGATTTCTTTAATGATAAAAACTAAAAACCAGTTGGTTTGTTTATAAACAGATAAAAACCAGTTGGTTTTTTTACTAAATTAATAAAAACCGTTAATTTCCTTAATCGGATTAATTATCTCAATCATTTATCCAATTTTAATTAACATTAGTTGCTTACATTTCCCTTTTATTTATTAAAAAGCTAAATTTTCTCTTTCTAAAGAAATTTCTTAAGTTCATAAATAATCCATATAATTAATTTGATTATTTTACCATTTAATAATTAATCAAATTAATTATCTTTATCAATTATCCAATTTCAATTAACATTAGTTGTTTACATTTCACTTTTACTTCTCATTTAAAAAATAAAATTTTCTCTTTCTAAAGAAATTTCTTAAGTTCATAAATTAATCCATATATAATTAAGATAAATAATTTGATTATTTCAACCATTTATCCAAGATAAATTAACACTGATTTTTATTCACTACAATAATATTAGATATTCAAATTGGAATATTTTAGAAACAAAAATTATTTTTAAACTAAATTAATTTAATTTTAATTAATTAATTGAAATATACAAATCATTTATCAATTATAAACAACCCCTGAAATAAATGTCTCATTTACAACTCAATTTCAAACATCAATGCTAAAATAACTTATTCTGATAAAAAAAATTATAAAAAAACTTGGTTTAAACCAAAAAAACCTGGTTTAAACCAAAAAAACCAAATAAACCCGGTTTTTTTGGTTTTTTTAAAAAAACCCGGTTTTTTGCCAACCCTGAAAACTACTATGAGATATAAACCCTTCAACCCGGGTGTCACCCATTCAGCTAGCTGGGAGGTGCCATTCAAATTCAAACTCTAGTTTAAATAGTTTTATAAACCAAGGTAAAGGGTTGGCAGAGAAAAAAATCCATCAGATATTTATTTAAATCTTAAATGAGTAAATTTTAAATCCACATTTTACTTCAGGAAAAATCTGAATATCCCAACTGTTTCATCTTCTGGTTTCGCTAGTCATCGTTTGAAAATTTTTCCCACACAAGAAGGGTTTTATCAGGGGTGTCACCCAGTGTCACAAATATCCAAACATAAGTTTGTACACTATATTTAAAGATCACATTTCAAAAAATTTTCTAGGGGAAGGCCCCCAGACCCCCTCCTTTGATTACTTAGAACTCTATTAAATGCAATTTTTTATATTAAATTCCGCAAAATGCTAATTTTGGCTAGATTGGGCCTATTAAAAATGCTTTAGGAATAATATTTTAGGCCCCTCTTGATAGAAATTTCCCTATACTCCAATGGATTGAATTATCCGAATATGTTGACCAAGGGCGTATAAAAAGGGGGAGCCCGAAATTCGGACTACTTTGTATACAAAAACAAATTAAAATCCTGTTTTTAAAGTCAAATTTCCTGGGAGAGGACCCCACACCCTCTTTTGTACTTGGAACTTAGGTTAAAATGCAAATCCCACCTAAAAATGTGTGTCCGAAATTCGAGCTAAAGGCCTCAAAACTAGTTAAAAATTTGATTTTTGAGTCTATTTTTCTAAAATTTTCTGGGGGAGAACCCCCAGACCCCCTTTGGTAGTTCGAACTTTATTATACACAGCTTTCTCTATAATTAGAACTTCTTCATGACGATAATTCCGCCTAAAATGTATTAAGAAGCTACATTAAACCTATTAAATATGTATGAGATGCTGAGGAATAATTTTGGGCCCTTCTTGAAATAAATTTCTATATACGGTTTGGACTGAAGAATAACTTGCATCAAAACTCGTTGTTGCAAAGTTTGGAAATTAAAGGCAATGGTAAATTAAAACCTTCAATTTTGACATTTTTATATGATAAATTAAATGCCATAAATATAAAATAAGGTTCCACCTGAGACCCTCAGTTCTAGACTGGTGTCGCAAATTTAATTTTTTGTAACCGAATCCCAAAAGGGGGTGACACCCAGGCTAGCTACGCCACTGTAGTGATGTAAATACAATAGTGAAAGGAAGCCAACTTCAATTAGGCGCCGGTAGGAAGCAATCGCGGATAAAAAGGAACTTTCACGAAAAATCGCTATTTTTCGGCTTTTCAAGATCGTGATTCTAACTATCGGACATGTTGCCTTTGACCACGTTAAAGTAGTTTTTCCTGCATTCTAATACTGACACGAGATGAAGCCGACTTGAACTTGGAGTCCGCGGCCATCGAAAATAGTCGCGGAAGGAACGGAACACGCGGCGCACAAAACGAAACTTTCGCGAAAAATCGCGGCTTTTTTCGCGATTTACCCGTTTCCAAACGCCTAGAAAAGGCAGACAAGACTTTAATTTGGCGCAACAAGATTTGTTTACGTTTTCCCGGAGGAAAAATGCAAAAAAACGTAAATTCCGTAAAAATTTCGGGTCGATCCGTAAAACCGTAAATTTTGGTGCAAATCCGTAAATTTTACGGACAATCCGTAAAACTTGGCAGCTATGTGAAAAGAATCTATCTTCAACTACGTGCTGGAAAAACGGTACTTGCGCGAAAAATCGCTATTTTTCGGTTTTTCGCAGAATGCGATCCTAAACACCGAACGACAGTTTCTAACCACTATAAAGTTGTTTTTTCCACATCGCACTAACAACGCAAGAAGCCAACTTCAACTTGGCGCCCGCCGGCTGTCCAAGAAAAAATATCCTAAAATTAGAGCATAATTGGGAAAAAACTTGCGCTTCTAAGTGCTTTTTATGATAGATTTCCGATTTTCCGTAGCTTTTTCTATGTTATCCGTAGTCCGTAGAAACTACGGAGAATCCGTAGTAATAGTCTCTGAAAAGGGCGCAGTTTTGGCGCAGGAGCTGGTAAAATAGGCAATTTGTATCAGTATGTATCAAAATTTGGTTTTGGCGCAGTTTGGCTCAAATGGCGCAGGCGTGTGAGCCCTGCAAAAAGAATCATTTTACATCTAGCCGAGTTCTATATTTAAGAGATACTGAGCTTTACTAGGGATGTACCATTGGTCCATACAGTCAAAGACATAACATTAGATTCCCTTAAAACTTCCTTCTTCATCAGAAAAAGTGAAAAACTCGATTTCAAAAATGAAAAGGAAATACAAAAATACATTTATTGTAAATGAATTTAGATCTTTACAACTATGTTCACTTTCTGTTTGCAAATACATAGCAGAAATACTTATACAAATATTAGATATATAATATATTATAAAGTTTGATTAACATTCATATTTACACTAGATGATCTGAGGCCAGAATCATTAGTTACATTTAAATAATAACCTGTGGCAAATATGAATTCCTAGGAGGGATGGAAATTGAACTGAACCTAAAAGGAAGACCAACATGATAAAAGTGGTACTTTTATGGATATTGAAACACATCTGTGAATAAAATATTATAATTAAATAAACATTTCTTCTATCACTAAATTATTCTCACAAATTATTTAAGTACAAGAGTACATGGAAATGCCAAATAACAATCTGACAAAAAAGGAATGGAGTAAAAATGTCAAGCAGAACATGACACCATGGAAATTTTTATCATGCTGGTCACACACAGAGAAAATGCAGGATAATGCAAGTAGATATATTTCAATAAATAATATTTTAAAATTAAATTCTTTAACACAAGCAAGTATTGTTTTTTCAATTACCCACTTCTTTATAAATAAAAACTTATTCCCTGAGTAAAAAAGTATTAACTTTGATTAAAAAAAATAAGAATGAATTTAAAGATTTGGAAGTAATGAAATTTGAAATGATCTTGCTAACCCCATTTAATAATTTCAACTATTACAAATTAATGAAAACCTTTAAACGCATCTAATACACTTGATAAAATAAACTAAAAAATACTTTCTTATCATCTATTATTATTTTTATACACTTTTTGTGAAAATTCTAAAAAATAGTAGCAGAATATTTTTGAAATAATAAAACTTTTCAAACCTCCATAAAACTAACATTTCTAGATGCACTTCAACTCGTCACTAGTTACCTTCAGATATTTTAACATTATCACAATTTTTGCAGGTATATCTAAATATGGATTTATAGAGAACTCTGTAATGTGGAACTATTACGTTGTTAATAAAAAAATACGTTAAGAGCAAACCATGACGATTTCAATTATAAGAAAAAACACCGAGAGCATTCAAAAGATGTTATATAAAACACTTTGACCATAAAAAACAGAATCTACCCACCAGAAATATGAAATGATTGTTTTGAACTACCTGTGCCATACACAAACTATTGAGTTTCACAGTACAAAATGAAGAAAAATTTCTCAAAAAGATACACATACTTTGAGAAGCCATCACACTGAAACACGAATTTTGGCTTTTCAATTACTAGGAGATAAAAATCACAAAAAGATTTTAATTACTTTGATAACACTTGCTACCGCCTGAAGTACAGAAAGACTTTAAAAAGACATTGGGCTGCACCTAGTAACTAAATGGAGATGACAAGAATGATCAAAATATGTCCCGATGAGAGAACCGCAGTATTGTTTCATGATCGCTACAAATCAGAAGCGCGTTTCATACTGGGGATAAAAATGCATATACAGATGTGAAATAAGCTCCTAAATAAGACTAATATATTTAGTAACTTATAAAAAGGGATATGAAACTTTATATCAATTGTTCACTTCGATTTAGAAATTCTAGTTATAAAATTTTAGTACTGGCTACAAGAATAGGTACAACTGGGTAAATGTAAGCAAAGTCTCTGCGAGTCCTCAAGTACATGCTTCATAGAAGTGTTCACAGCCGGCTATTCTTTCAAGTGTGAAATTGAACTAAGAGCTAAGATAGGTGAGCCTAAGATGTAACAGCAAAGCATGGATAACTTCAAATAATTCCGATGTAGGTAGTTGAATTTTTTAAGAATTAAATTTTACTCAAACAAAAATTTATTTTAAGTTAAGATGAGAAGATTTTTAATGTTATTTCAAATTTGTACCTTGTATTAATCGTAATCGGCAAAATTTTGTATTGACTAGCTGCGATTAAAAATGAAACAGTTCCATTTTGGCAGGCAGATGACCTTGGGCTCACCTACTTCATGGAATAATGCAATGGATGCACAGGGAAGTCTTGAGTCAACCACATTAAGTACATTCCTGTTATGTAGATGCTAACGTTTAAATCACAGTGGGCAAAGGTTTTTTCAGTCCTTTGGAAGATATATCCTAATATAGGAAAACATCTGACACACTAGAGCAAAATATAAATTCAATATTCCTAACAAATAAATATGAACTTCTTTAGTAAGGGAATGAAAACAGTTTTGAGTTAGATTTCTCCAGAAGAATTTCAAAACAGCAGAACAATAAAAGACAACATAAATTGAGCAGCACTTGGTAACTATTGAAAACATACAAGAATCAGAGTTCATAAAAAAGTCTTCCATGAGGTATTTTTAAGGTGGACTGAAGATAAAACAAGACAAAATCACTTGAATCAAACACCTATTTCCATTCATATAAAAGTTTTTTGAGTTTCTCACACACATTCGTCCAGTCACCTCACAGTTCAGTTGGCAGAAATGTACAAGTTTCTCTTGTTTAAAAAAATCACTTAGTTCACACTACAGATGAAGTTCAGATCTCTTCTATATAAAACAAAATATAGATCAGGATTCAGCTTATGATGTCAGAGTAGAGTGGCTAGTTGAAGAACATCAACGACATCCTTACTAACCTAAAAAGAATCGCTTTTTCAGTTCACAGTGACAGATAAAATTCCACAACATTCCATTCAGATACTCGTCGCTTAAGGCGCAAAATGACATAACTGACATTTTGGCCATTTTGAGTTATGCATCAATCTTTATGCAAATCCCGGCCCCGAATCACCTGGCACCAACGATTTTGCGAAAAAATGACTCAAATCGCTGAAATCGGCAATTTTGTCATTTTAGCATAACTGCATTCGTAAGGCAAAATGACATAATTGCACGCCTTTCATTGATATTGTTAGGGACGCCGCCACAGAGAAGTGTTTCATCTCAATCCCCGGTCAAAAAGGCCTAAAATGAAGGTTTAAAACTATAATAATATTATTTTCTTTAATTAATAGCCAAACTGTTTTTTTCATCTCCTGCAAAATAGGGAAAATGCAGTTATGTCATTTTGCGCCTTAAGCGACGTACTATCTTTCTTCAACAAGTAAAAATGGAAAAAGGGTTTCATACTAGGACTAGATATTAAATGAACTGTTCTGTGCTATCTTATAAAAAGATTCCCTTTTAATTGGGATTTAATTCAATAAAAAACCAATATAACATAATCAAGAAAAAAACAGCATTTTAGTTCAAGCCCCATTTACAACTTTAATATGCAAAATAAATATTGAAAAAATAAAAGTAAAAAAAGAATATAAGTATTAGATTCTTACTGTCTTAAAAATAAGGCCACTTAAAGAACAAAATAATAGAGTTGATCATAGCTTAACAAAAAACACTAGAAAATCTTGCATTTACTCTAAGAAAACTCTGAATGGGACTATTCGAACTAATCAAAATTTTTTTCTTCTAATTTTTAGAAGGATTATGAAAGAGTTCTATTCACTTTAATTTTATTTTTAGCGCCAAAACGGCCCAAGCCCAAACGGCCGCGCCGAATAGTAGTAGACCGAAGAAAACTTTTAGAGCAAACTTATTTTTAAAGCAAAAAGTGAGGAGGAAGAAAAAATAATAATCAAAACAGAAAAAGTAAATCTGAGAAGTTAAAAGTTACTTTATTTAAAGCCCTGGCAATTTCAAAAATTTTGCAATGTAAAAACAAGCTTAAAACTCAAGAAAGCAAGACTTGCAACTCAAATTAAACAACTCAATGAGAAGAAAAAATTATCCAGTCTCTTAGACATGGTATGAAAATAGAAATAAAAAACATGCATTCCTTATTTCAACTAGAAAGAACTGCCCCTGATTTTTCACCAAGTTAAATTTCCGGTTGCACAAGGTTTTCCTAAGTTTAAAGCTCAAGGGCCACATTTGCTAGTCCATTATGTTCCATTCTGAAACTCACTTTCGAAATTTGAGGGCCAAAACATTATCATAATTCTTATATAATTTAGGAAAAAATAAAGGACATAAAATAAAATGAACTTTCCTAAAATTTAGGATACCCATGGTAGGTAGATTGAAAAAAAATATGTTAAGCTTACCACATATTCAACTGTGCTAGGATATTCGTGTGTGACGGGAAAACTTGCGGGGCCAAGGCAGAGGCCACTCGTACTGTCTGGGCACAACACCACCCACATTCCTTTCAAAATAGCTGAATATAGAGAACCACCACAGCCTCGAGAGGAAGTTGTTGCTTCCAGATACCTGAAAGTAAAGAAATAATTAACATAATTTATTAAATTGCATATATTCAAGATCTCGTCATGATGGCAGTATTATTATATTATTGAATATTTTTGCATCACTAAAATGTTAATATAGTTACAATTGAAATCTTTTTACTACACTAAGGAGCTACCGCCCTCTGCTTGCTATCACTCACCAACTCCCATTACGCAGGACCTTTCAGATCACTTTGCAATCTTCTCAAAACCCAACCCACTGCAAAATTTCCAGGAACTCCTAGGGGGCTATTGAGTTTCAGGGGGTCAGCAAATGAAGAAGTCGGGATAACTTTCAAAGGAAGGTCAGAAAATGTTTTTTGGCTTGTAAATCTCCAGACGAGTCTGCCTTAAATTCTTTGCATTCATTACTGAATGGTAAAAAAGGCGGGAAAGTGCATTGAGACAACTACAACAACAAAATAACCCACAGCGTGACGAATTACACAGGTCTGCAAAAAAAACTTTTTTCGAGCTGTTTTGGATATTTCACCTGAACTTTGTTATTTTGTCCTGGGACGTCACGTTTTATGACAATTCAGATTTTTAGGTTTTATTGGGAAATGCCTTAAAATTTTGTAAAATTAACTTTTTATACTAAATTTTTTATTCAAATTTTTTCCACAAAATCTTTTTTATGTTTTTTGATGTGCTGAATCTAAAACTGACCTCCGTTTTGTCATAGGACCTCACCTTTTTTCACAATTTTAGTAAAAATGTCATTTTTTTTAAGAAAATAAAAGTAAATATTTAAAAAAATTATTTTTCGACTCACACTTTATTTGAAAATAATTTTTTATGATTTTTGGTGTGCTGAATCCAAAAAATACCTCTTTTGATTTTTAAGACACCACATTTTGTAACAAATTGAGCAAATATAGCAACATTTCACATAAAAAATGTAAGTATACTTTTAATCCAAATTTATTTTTAAGGTTTTTTAGTGCCCTGAGTTCAAAAATGGTCTCTGTTTTGCTATAGAATGCCATGTTTCCTGACAATTCAGGTAACATTGTAAAATAAGTCATTATTTCAATTTTCATGAAAATAGGTTCATAAAATAAAATTATTATTACATATTCGTCATGAAAATCATTATATAACTGAAATAAACTTATTTACACACTTCTGAATCCAATTTCTCCTCTTCATGAAGCTTCCTTTGGTACCTTTACCATTGTGAGTAGCAAAGAGAACATTTCTTTGAACTATTCAACAAAAGTCCTTCATTATTCCCCGAATAAATCTTCCCTAATATTTTCTTTCCATCTCTATAATGTCCTGATGAGATAGTTTACTATGTGCACCATTCACAGCTCCTAATTTTTAAAACTATAGGAGCTAGAAATGCACAAAAACTATGAAAAATGGGCAAATTCGAAAATAATTTTGCAATTTGTGAAAAATCCTGACGTATAGGATTTTTTCAATATTTTTTTCGTTATCAGCACACCAAAATACATAGGAAATCGCTAAAATTATTCAAACAGCTTTTTCATTGCAGACCTGTGTTATCTGCCCGCCGCATGACATGTGACTGTTACTAAAATGGGCCACTTCTCGTTGGACGTATGACATGTGAAGGCAACAGAGAAGGGGTTAAGAGGCTAGAACAAAAGAGAAGAGACATTGGGAGAATTCCTGACAACTAAATTACCCCAAATGATCATGTTCTCATTGATTGCTTTACATTTTGCACCTGTTGAGAGAATGCATTATTCAAGGTAGTATATCTCTATTTTGTTCTTATTTGGCCCCATCACCAAAATTCGATGCATCATCCCTTCGTTATAATGACCCTGTTTTTGATTCTGTAAGAGTTGTGTAATATCAAGGATCAACTGTAATTTGATCTGAAACTTTGCTGGTTATTCTAACCCAGTGGTTCCCAACAGGTGGTCCCCGGACCACTGGTGGTCCGTGAGGCCTTCAGAAGTGGTCCGCAAGAAGATTTTTAAATAGCTTATCCAAAAAATGTGTGGAAGATTTTAAAAAATAGTTTTCCTAATCACACATTCCAGGAAATAGTAAACACACTACACTACAGATACAAAAACATAAGTAAAAAATCATACATCTCATAAATAAAAAAATATGTTCTCTTTCTCTTCTATGAATCATTTGTTCATTTCTATTATTTTGCAGTTTTATTCAACAGTAGTTTATTACAGAGTAGAAACGAAATGTGATGATGTGGAAAAGTATTGCATCAGATTAATTAAAACTGAGAGGCGTCGGGGTGGGGCTAATAAAAAATCGAATGATCGGACTATAAACTTGGTTTGATACGAGGCAAAGCGTGGAAGTGTTGAAAATATTGGGTTGTCCCATAAGTTCTGTTACTTTTTACGAAGTTTTGTCTTTGAAAATTTTTTATGAAAAACTGGTAATAGGTGGAGATTTCAAACAAAAAGGATTTTGATGTATGTATATTTATGAACATAATGTGTGATTTTGGTAGTTCTCGTGATATTATTTCTTTTCAAAATGGCGGTTTGAAAAAAAGACCAAAAACGACGATTTTCGCGTATTTTTTCTTTTGTTAAAAAAAACTAGGTAGAACGCATAATTCATGGCTAAAAAAAGTTTTACAGTATATTTGAAATGTTTAGAGTACGATGTCATAGTTTCAAGATGATTCGATAAGTTTAAGGTTGGAAATTTAGGCTTTAAAACTTCATATATTGGCAATTTCATGGTTTTTTAAAGCACGTCTATTGTTTTTCTAAGCAGCTGGTATGAAGTAATTAAAGGCAAGTGTTTTTTTAACCATAATGGCTTGTTATGCATTGAATTGATGCCATTAATGCATTGAAAGTATCTTTTCATAATATCATTCAACTGATTTATTTCTAATTGCCAAGGAGTTGTTTTTATTGTAATGTTTTCGTATGAAGCGAAGAAAATTGCTTTGTTCGCTGAGCGTGAGTTCAGCGAGTGTAATTGTGATAAGCTAAAACGTTGCGCGCTTGCATTGTGCGCACTATTTTCTGAACTTAAGTTCAGATATAATTTAATATACTGCATATTTTGAATACTTGGGTCTTTCCTAAGCTTTTTTATTGATTTTGATGCTTTTTTTCGTAAAAATTTCTTTGAAATGACTAACATTAATGAGGTAAGTATTTTGCAATAGATGTTATGTTTGGGACCGAAATTTCCTAAGTTAGATTATCGAATTATCTTGAAACTATGACATCTTAAACTAAACATTTCAAATATATATAGTGAAACTTTTTTTAGTCCTGAATTATGCGTTCTTCCTAGTTTTTTAAACAAAAGAAAAAAGTTACGCGAAAATCGTCGTTTGTGGTCTTTTTTTCAAACCGCCATTTTGAAAAGAAATAATATTATGAGAACTACCAAAATCCCACATTATGTTCATAAATATACATATATCAAAATCCCTTTTGTTTGAAATCTCAACCTATTACCAGTTTTTCATAAAAAATTTTCAAATACGAAACTTTGTAAAAAGTAACAACTTATGGGACAACCTAATACTTCAAACTGGGATGCTATGGCCCGACAGAGGGTCTTTGAGAAATCGTGGTACGAAATAAAGAGGAAATTTCTGAGATACACGTGAAATAGGTTTGTTCGAAGATATGAGAAAAATTTACTGCCCAAAATGCGAAAGTTTTTGAACACATAAATTATTTTCCATTTTAATCGCTTCTTTAAAATAATTATTGACTTTTGACGCGGTTTCTTTCGGGAGATCATTCAGCCTCGCCCACCTCGCCTATAGAATTTCCCCTGTCACAATTCACAGTCAGTGCATGCCCAGTTTGCTTTTTTGTGATCAACACAATTCCTGGTTATCTCATTCGTCCTACAGTTTAATTTAAAGCTAAGTTCTCTTTCAAATTTAAATCTACTAATAATATATTACCTTATTTGTTAATTATGAAAAAGAAGAAAAATAACTATTTTGTACTGTTGTTTTTTAAACCTGTAACTTTTTTTGTTGGTGTGAAGGTGAACCCTTCTAGGGTTAATAGATAAAAAGGCTTGATAAAAATGGTTAAATGATCTTAAAAGGTATATTTTTAAATAATTAGATATAAAATTAATGTAATGTTTATTGAAAAAGTCAAAATTTTAGACCCTCCATGAGGAATGAATGCACTGAAAAAAAGTTAAAATTTTGAAGTTACAGTTGGGGATAGAGATGGTCCGCGGAGGATCAAATTTAAGTGAAGTGGTCCGCAGACATATGCGAGTTGGGAACCACTGTTCTAACCAGATAATGCATAATTGACGTTTTTTAATTACCGTTAGTTTAATAATGCATAATAACGGTTTTTTAACAGGAGAAAAAACTTACTTTGAGAGCTGCATTATTAGCCATGGTGTGGTATATCCAAAACACCCTTGTGGAGGCATAGTAGCCTAAAACAACATCTACAGTATAATGGCCTCTGGCTAGAAGCACCATGAACACACCGACACAGCTTGCCAACCACACAATCCAGTGGAGGAGGGCAAACCTCCTAGGACTATCTGCAATAAATACTGTGTTTAAAACAGGTACAGCTAAAATAATGCTAGAAAACATTATTTTTTATAAAAATTTCATATAAATAATAAGTTTTACAAGTAAACCAAACCTATTAGGAAATTTTAGTTTAACGATATAATATTATTTGAATTCCTCACAAAGAACAAGACTTCTAACGATGAAAATTTTTATTTTGGCTTAAACACTTATAGTTATAATTCTTTTACTAACAAGCACAAAGTATTAACAACTATGAAGTGGGAATGAAAAAGAGTACACACCATTACATTTTAATTTAAGAAACAATTCCAAAAATTTCAGGAATTAAAGGAAAAGTTAGTGGTTTTCAGGATATGAACTAAGTCTGGGTTCTTAAGCCTCTGACAGGTTAGGTAAACTCAAAGGAAGTTCACATTAAAGTTGAAAATAAATTATTCTTAAATTACTTACATTCTCTAATTACTAAATAGGCCATTGTCAGTACAACAGTATGGCCACTATAAATATAATCTCCACAAAAAGTATGCTTTCCATTTATGGACAATCCAAACCCCGACATCAAAGATAGGACCCTTTTAACAATAAGGAGAGGACTTGTAGTATTGGCCTGAAAGAAAATTAATATATTATTCATTCATCTAAACTGGAAAGTTAAAACAACTGCACTATAAAAAGTGATTTTGAAAAATAATTTCGAAATTAATCTCTCATGACAATTCCAATATTGATAAGGGGACTATATTTTGCCCATTTTAATAAAATAATGATTCAAAATGGGAACAAATATAGTAACTGAAGATTGATAAAAAGTAAAAAGGTTAAATATTTAAAATTGCTGGGGAAGAGTTAAGTATTAAATTAACAGTAAACTTATTTCCAATAATAATATAAAATGTTCAGTTTGAAAACTTTCATTAGTAAACTGGGACACTTATTTTTAAATCTTCAAACAGGAATTTCAAAATGTCATACTGATGTAGGAGAACGGAACAAGAAAAAAATTAAACAGAGCACACAGGAAAATAAATTCTAAAAAGTGCTTACTTTTGGAGAACAATAATATGTTGTGCTCGCAACAGGAACTTGTGTTACGAACATAGTAATACTGCGCATGAAATATAAGATGCCAATAATAACGAAACATCTTCGTAAAATAATGAATCTGAAATAATTAAGAGTTAGTTTAACTACATAACTTTCAAGAATACTTCGCTGATTAGAGTTCATACACTGCATAAAATATTTTTGGTTCAAAGGAACAAAACATTGAAAAACTTCCAGCATTCTAATTGGATATAGGCTAGGTATTTTTAAACATTAGAAGTAATTATTCACCATGTTAAAATTCAGATTTAGTGCAGAAACCAGTCAAGGGTGGTCGCTTTTCTAGTGCTCTAAACAACAGGGAATTTTACTTACAAGTAGTATTTGGAATTGTAAAAGAAATTTTTTTCAGTCCATCATGCCAGTGCAGGGTTTCCCAACGTGGGCGCACACCCCAACAGGAGGCAATTTAAAAGTTTTCAACCAAATTGCCTCTACACTGATGGGAAAAATTCCAAAAGTTTTCTGGGGGAGGACCCCCAACCCCCCTCATAACTTAGTCATTTGTTTACTAAATATGGTTTTTCCTCAAAAGACTCAGTAACAAGATTTTCCTCATTTTCCCCCATAAGTACCTTTGATTTAGTAACCCATTAAAGTTATCCTAGTTCATAAGCTATTTTAAATTCTCAGTATCCTTTCTTTTTACTTTAAAGTAAGAGAAAACATGCCAGAGGGTTAAAAGCCCTCGGTGCAAAGTGACAATGAGCAATTAGTTTATGTGTGAGGGATAAAATTGGTGATGCTTAATGGGACAGTTAATGGATCTAAACCCAACCATGATGTGTGCAAAGAGGGCAAATAGACACATTTTGAAGTATTTCAGAGCTTAGAAAGAAATGCCTTTTTCTAACCTGAAAAACACATTTAAAAACCAAATTCTTCAATTGTTTAACATTTTGGAAGTATGTTTTTTGGTTGGGGCTAATCCAATAAAATATTTTGCAACTCCTTCACCAAATTCCACTTCAAGAAAACCACCCCTCAACGAAAAAACCGTTTAGCGTCTTTACAACCCAACCCAGAATATAGCAACCCTAACATTACAATGGCCGGTAATAAAAGTATACTTATTGTTTTATCACAATAGTGATTACATTCACATTATAACTTCCTTTTGTTAAAACTGCTGCATATTCCTGGTCCCAGATTGGGTTGCTCTAATGTTGGTTCTATTATGTTGCTCTAATGTTGGTTCTATTATGTTATCATTAACTATCCAACTATCCTTTTTCAAATACAGTGCAACTTGGATAAACACGAACATTAGGGTGTCCTGAAAAAACCGAAATTTCTCTGATCGCTTAGAGGTAGTGCGGAAAAGTTGTGAACTACCATTACTAAGAAGGGTGTGAAATATTAAAACTGTGGGTTGATATCTTCTGTTGCCTCACGAGGCCTAAAGTTCTGAAAATTGGACTAAAAATTACTAAATTTCAAAAATTCATAAAAAATTGCGAATTATAGCCATAAGTTTGGGACTGCACTTCAAAGGTACTATTATTAACCAACTACAACTGCAAAAATTTTCAAAACTTTAGGTTAATACCTTCTTTTGCCTCATCGGCTATAAAATTTGGAAAATTAAGGCAAAATTTCGAAAAAATGCACAAAACACCATGGTGTCCCAAAACCCTTTTGTTAAAAAAGCCTCGCTCCCCAGGCATTTTCCCAATTCTTTTGGTCCCAAAAGATGGTGTGTGAAGCTTTAGCTCCCCAGGTAAACTGTAGGGTTTACCGGTAGGGCCCCTAAATTTGAAAAAAGTGAGAAAAATGACCCTTTTTCAGAATTTTTTAAAGTAAATTTCAAAATTTATATTGTGATAAAACTGGTTCATATGAGTTTTTTAGGACGTTTTTAGATGATTTTATTTATTTACGTTTATTAACTGTACCCTATAGCGCCTATATTGATGAGCGCAGCTTCACTAAGAGTGGTACTTTTTTTCTCAAAATCTGTAGGTCCTATAGGGCAGTGGTCCCCAACCCCCGGTCCGCGGACCGGTGCCGGTCCGTGGATGAAATGGTACCGGGCCACGGGCCGACCATTTCATTGAAAATGAATTTAAATTCCTAGGTTTATACTCCAAATTAGCTTTAATTTATCACTTTTTAATCACTTTATATTTGTTTTTTGGTGTAACTATTTTATTTTGAAAGCATGTTTAAATACAATTAAATTAAAATTAATAAATCAAAATAATCTAGAATGTAAAAATCAACGCCCCCCCCCCAGCGGGCCGCGGTAAAATTATAAACGTTGACCGGTCCATGGTGGTAAAAAGGTTGGGGAGCACTGCTATAGGGTACAGTAAATAAACGTAAATAAATAAAATCCGGCTAAATAAGTCCTAAAAAACTCATATGAACCAGTTTTATCAAAATAAATTTTGAAATTTACTTTCAAAAATTCTGAAAAATGGTCATTTTTCTCCCTTTTTTTCAAATTTAGGGGGTCTACAGGTAAACCCTACAGTTTACCTGGGGAGCTAAATCTTCACACACCATCTTTTGGGACCAAAGGAATTGGCGAAATCCCTGGGGAGTGAGGTTTTTTTAATAAAAGGGGTTTTTTGGGACACCATGGTGTTTTGTGCATTTTTTCAAAATTTTGCCTTAATTTTCCAAATTTTAAAGCCGATGAGGCAAAAGAATGTATTAACCTAAAGTTTAGAAATTTTTTGCAGTTGTAGTTGGTTTGTAATAGTAATTTTTTCGCAATTTTTTATGAATTTTTGAAATTTAGTAATTTTTAGTCCAATTTTCAGAACTTAAGGCCTCGTGAGGCAACAGAAGATACCAACCCACTGTTTTAATATTTCACACCCTTCTTAGTGATGGTAGTTCACAACTTTTCCGCACTACCGCTAAGCGATCAGAGAAATTTCGTTTTTTTTGGGACACCCTAACGAACATCCTTTAGTTTGAAGATTTATATTGGTAATCGGGCATTTTTATTGAGTTTTGAATAATTGGAGCTTTTATGATGGTCTCTTCAGCCAGAGATGCAGAAAATGTTTCAAGATCCAATATTTCCCCAGAACACAGTTAGTTTTGCCCAATCCCTATTTTTATCAAAATTTCCCCATCTTTTCATTCCAGTTTATGCCACTACTAAACTGCAACAAAATATAGTTTTATTATTTACTGACTTTTTTAAGTCCCAATAATTACCAAATAAGAATATAGCTCAAAAATAAATCGTCTATTTTAAAATATGAATTTTAACTAATATGAATTTAACTAACTCTCTAACGTGAGCTCCAGTAAAACTTTTTAAATAGCTAAACTGCTAAGTCAAAAAAAATGTATGATTAAACGAGAACACGATTTCACACGTTTTCAATTTAGGCATTCAGACATACATATTCTGCACCCCCTGTCTTCAGCTACAAATTATTTAAGTAGCATTGCATTTGCCCAATTCTTGAGAATTGCGAAGAATCAACAATGAATAAACTTAATAGAATACAAAACAAGGTCACATTTCCAGTCAGATGCCCAAGATGATTCAGTGATCCTCTCATTAACTCTTACCACTTCAATCTCTAGGGACTGGGCGATGTTATAAGCTTCAACACCACAATGTTTTAATATTACTTACTGTTGCCTAATTTTGCAATCTTTCGAAGGTATGATTGATAGATTATATGTTTAGAACTCTTTCTACTATACTAATTAAACACTTTGCCATTGACAGGAAAGTTTTTTTTTAATTGTGGCCGATTCAGATTTATTGTGTAGCACGACACACTCAGCAGACAATTCTCACCACTAAACATAACAAATCACGTGATAACAAATCACAGATGACAGAGCTCGTGTAAATCATCAAGGCCTTCGAATATCGAAAAAACAACACAACAGACGAGGCACCATCGCGCTTCCTCGCACCACATCCTTACCTGTGCTTGTGCATGATGATCATAAAAATAGTCAGCCACGTCAGCACAATGATGATCACCTCCGACACGTCGAGCGCCCAGTCGAAGGCGGGGAAGATGTCGAAGAAAACGTCCGGCAGCGGCGCCGTGGCGCGGCGGTCCGGCATGCGCTCGTGCACCACCGCCAGGACGGTCAGCGTCCACGCCATGTTGACGGAGAGGAAGACGAAGCCGCAGAACGTCTTCCACTTCTCGGCGGGGAAGCGGGGCTCCTCGCGCTCCGGCGGCGGCAGCGTGATCTTGACCACGCCGTCGGGCGAGTGGTCGCCGCGGCGGCTCAGCCCGTCCACGTGGTGGAGGTGCAGGTCGCTCATGTGGTGGTCCTTGCTCTCCCAGCTGAGCCCCTTACCCATGGCGGCGGTGGAGGCGTTGGTGCAGTTGCCGTTGAGTAGAGGCTGCTCCTCGGGCCTGGCGGAGGAGGAAGACATGGCGCTTTAGCCCGATGCTGTGGCTGCGGACCGGCGACGCTTCAGTGGAGGGGGGATGGGAGGGGCCATCTCAGAGACTGGAGGACTGCGAGGGAAGAAACACCGTGTTAATAAACGCACTCACTAACTCTGCTAGCTAATACATAAATACCAACATTTTTTATGAAGGCAATAAAAAATACACTGCAAAAAATACGGCACTTTACCTCATTTCATTACCTTACGGCACTTTACCTTATGGAGTACCTCCACACCTCCAACCATACACGGAGAGATGTGTTACACCACGATACGGAGGGCCGCGAGGAAGGTCCCTCTCCCAGTGGGACCTTCCCCCGAGTATAGGTGGGGGGGTCCCTCCGTATCGCGGTGTAACCGAGCAGGAGGTCCTACTGGGAGTGGAACCTTCCCCCGAGTATAGGTGGGGGGGGTCCCTCCGTATCGCGGTGTAACCGAGCAGGAGGTCCCACTAGGAGTGGGACCTTCTATGCGGCCCTCCTATGGCGGTGTAACATCTTTCCGTGTATGGAGGCAATTTCTTCCAACCCCCTTTGTGTATAAAGTGCCGTATTTTTTTACAGTGTATGGACAGGGTGCTTTGAAACATTTCTGGAAAATTGGAGGGGAGGCTGCGTCCCCTCCCATTTAGAAGGGATCCGTTCGTTCGTTTGCAATACAAACGGAATAAACCTACAATAGTTTTTTTGTTAAACTGTTAGTGCGCATAAACTGAGTAGGTGCAACAATACCGATATCTGAAGAGATCGTAAAAACATCAGGCGAAGTCATTAACATGCCAAGATAATACAATCACCCCACTACAGAGGTTGTATCCAGTAGTATCATCAACAAATACCGCTATCAAATACGCGCCGGGAAAATTAATAATATCGTGCGGCGGGCGGCATGATCAAACGCACCCTAGTACAAAAACAAGTTTGAACTTGAAAGTCTGGCGAGCAGATGCACTCAACTGAAGAAAAAAAATACAGGTGGTTCCTATTTAAAGTGGAGACTCGCCGTTGCTACAAAAATAGCTTACCGTTTCGGAGCCAAAAGATCGCGATTTTATTCGCCGACCGAAAAACGAGATGGTTCGCGTGGTGTACCGACCAGGGACGTCCCTTTGCTTTCAGAGAGATCCAGAAATTACCATGATGGATAAACCCTTTCTTTATGCGTGCAACGGATGATTAGCAACTGGAGTCAACATGCAACAAAACCAGCTATCAGGTACACAGAAAAACATTCCGTGTCCGAAAACTCGATACAGCAATCAGTGTGTGTTAATAGAAATGCAATGCAAAGAGTTGTTCGCATAGGTTGTCATGTGTGTATTGTAAAAAACTCCTTTTTTAATAATAAAAAAATTAGAGTGGTAACTAAAGTAACTCTCCGTAAATACCCAAGGCCAGGCAGTTTACCTCATTTTGGCGAACGGTTCTGTGTTAACGCCAGCTCCGTGGAAAGTTTCTTCATTAGTTGCAATGCAAAATCTTGGCTTTACTAGAAAAAGCTCAAATTTACGTAAAACTATCTGGATATGATTTATTGAATAAATAAGGAAATTAAGGGGGGAATCTTTACGTAGGTGGGCTCGTTTATTACTAATTAAAAGAAAAGTTTAATTTAGACAAATTACTGTATGAATTTGAGGAAAATGTCTTCTATTTTTTTACAAACAATCCGAAAACATTAGATTTTCAAATTTGAATACGAAGGGGATAAATTAATGGAAGTTCTTGACTTGGTAGACGAATCTTCATTTATTCTGTTCAAAAGGGAAAACAAGATAGAACTACCTAATGAAATAATTATCAAACAGCTTAACTACCTACACATAGAAAACAAGCTAAGTAAATTTAAAATTTAAACGGGAAAAAATAATAGGAAAAGATACATCCATTTATTTTTTTAAAAAATCACCAAAAATTGCTGCTAAGCTTACCCTGTTACCTGCTCGACAGAATAATATATTATTTATTTTCTTCAAATGTTAACATAGCGCCTAATTGTATAGCATAGCTCCTTTCTTCTAATGCTTAACATCTTCAAATGTTAATTAGCTCCTACCTTTCAAACACTACGTCTGAGTAGCTCCTTCAGCTCCTTATACAGAAGGATACGACTTAAATTATCTCAAATAATATTGGACTTGCATAAAATGACACCTACGAAGTATCTCACGCACCTTTATCAAGAATGCACCTTAGTAATAAAAGGTAATTAGGAAGTTTCTTAAGTTCAAAGCCATTTATTCAAAAGGTTCAACCAAACACAGCATATCAGACTACAGCATGCAAAAGAGTAGGCGCAGTAGGCTAACTCGAACCAATTCCAAGGAGTCGTGGCTCAGTTGAATGCATTTTCTGTAGTTTTAGAAATTGAATTCGGGCACGCGTAAAAAAAAAGATATGAATGCCGTCTGGTTCCAGTCACCCGTTCAGGTACGCAGAGCGTGAAGCCACCCCTCGCATCGGAGGAAACGGACGAGAGAATAGAATGAATGAAGTTCAAAAGTAAACTTAACCAATAACCAACCACTCAGCTCTGAGAATTCGATTGGTGCATGTAAACACAAGGGTGGATATAGTTACAGCGTACTTTTCGAAGGAGGAATAAAATTAAATTCAGACATCAAAAAGGGCTTTATGAGAAACGTTGTTCAGGTTCTTAAACTATGTAGTATATATGCAACGTCTTGCAATCATTCTTGGTACTCGGAACAATGAGCGGAAGATTTTAAGTTTACAGAGATAGGAAGAAGGCACTAACTGGGATTCTCTTACTTTATTTGGCCACACACAATGGCCATATAGCCAGCCAACTTATATTTTGACGGTTGTTCATCTTATAACTTTAAAAAAAATATAAAATCATACGGTGGGTCACGCCCCACTAACCTTTCTAAGAAAATTTTGTGTTTATAATGGAAAATCACGTTTCCAACGCCATCAGGGACAGCTTACCCCCCAGGCACCACCTAAATTCGCCCATGCGGGTGGCACGCTTCACAAGATGGTAAATCGTCATACTCTTAGGTGTTCACGTTCTAACAGGTAACTACGATTCTCTGTCCCGAGTTACCCCAAGGTAATGAATCGCAGCGTCAAAGGCTGGGTGTAAAATTTCACCTCAAAACGATTCGATATTGATCCGATTCAACACAACGGTGAACACGCACGAGTAAAAATAACTCCCATTTTCACACCAAAGACGAGAATTCCAGAAAAAGTTACCCACTATTTCCCAGACATATCGTAAAAAAGCCGCGATATGCATAAAAACCGCGAGTTTCTACGAACACCGCCATTCCCAAAGCAGCAGAAACATAAAACGTTCCAAAATGCGTCTGGCTTTCTTGCAGAAGCACGAGCGCTCATCGTATCTGCGGACGTTTCAAGCAAACAGGGATTTGAAAACACGTTGTGTGTAGTGTGCACGTTTATCGTGTATATTTAACGTGGGCATTGCGAATGAAGTATTGGGTTTCACATTCGGAATAGAGGACACAAATTGCTTTTATAGGTTAAAATTTTAGGTGTCAATTTACGCGTGCTTAGCGTATTCACCGCTAACCAGACCGGCGGTTAACTGGCAGTCTAACTTATCATTGGCAGTTAAAAAAAGGCCGTAATTAATAAATAGCGAAACAGACAAAAAGGACCCTTACGTCAACGGAAGTTAATTTAAACTTTCACAGTCTGGAAATAAATATCCTATGTCCAGGCTTAGGGGCCATTCATTAATTACGTAAGGGTCCCGAGGGGAGGGGGGGTTGGAAAAATCTCTACATACCCTTACTTGGGGGGTGGGGGGTCAAACCCATTCTTACGTAAGATTTTCCAAGTTAATGTAAACAAATTCCAATTATTCTTATCAAATTACTATTAAAAAAATCCAGAAAAACTTGAAAATGCTGACGATCTCGGTATATTATCGAAGCTTTAATTAAAAAAATGAAGGTTTATCAGATGTATCTCTTTTATTGGAATTTAAACTGATTAAACGAAATGGAATCTTGCGTAAGAATAGGGGGGGAGGGGTTTGAAAAATCTTACGTACCTTACATGGGGGTAGGGGGGGTCAAAAATTGCCAAAATCATCCTTACGTAATTAATGAATGGCCCCTTAGGATAGTTGGGGCAGGTTGTCATATAAGGCGCAATATGACAGTGTGCTCAATTTTTGGCCCCATCTAGAATTAATTATACATCAACCTATATTCCCTTTGACAGCGGATTGCCTGAAATAAACGGTTCCGAAGAACTGGGGGTATATAGTCATAGTCAGTTTAGCTATTGCTCCATACATACCATCATACCAACGTACAGTACAAAAAATAATATTCCAATTTGATAGAGCTTTCCTTTACCTTTACATGAGGTATCTCTGTTGACTGAACTTTTTCTATATGCTACGATCTTTTCGCAACTTAAGGGAACGTTTTCTGCGAAAGTATTTAGGGCCATAACCCACTAAAATTTCTTAAGTTGGGAAAAATGAGACACCAGTCTGTAGAGACAATATGCAGTTAAATAATGGAATACTTACGATGGACAAGTTCCCTTTAAGTGGCGAAAAGATCGTAGCATACAGAAAGAATTCAGTCAACAAAGTAATCTCATGGAAAGGAAAGCTCTGGCAACTTTTGCTGCCAGAACTTTACTGCGCTTTAAATGACAAGGTGTATTACGGCCAGTTAAAACCAAAACCTAACAAATTCAACACGCTCTAGCAACATCAAGAAAGATGCCAGTCTTAAGATAAAAACAACAGGCCTTGAAAAGTGTTCCATTGGATAACCTTTTCCCAAGATTTTATAATGCCGTAACTGTAGCATTTAGAGCTAAATCTCCCATCAAACACAAGCAGGCTTCTTATCCTCAAAGAATTTGGTCGGAAGCCAACTTCACCTTGAGATAAGCATCGGTAACGCGTCCCCTTTCCCCGACGCTCCTCCGTTGTGTCTCTCGGAATGAAACAAACCGATTATATCAACACCTGGAAAAAGGTAGCTGTCAGAGAAGTTAGAGATCAAGTTGGGTTCTGAATATTTCACATTAAGAACTTAGGGATATAAACCAGGGATTTCCATCATAAGATCTTCGGAGGGGTCCAACACTATCTAGGAGTTGATGGACACGTGTAAAAGTAGGTTAGGTTAAGGCTAACGAACTTATCAACCCATTTCATTTTATGAGAAGATAAAAATTCGTGATATGTATTTTTCTTTTCAATTTGATAAGATTCTAGATAGAAGATGCTCTCGAAAGAGAAATCTGTAAGTTAAAAGATTCTATCCGGGATTTGATGACAATAACCTGTCTCAACTCTCCTAAGGCTTGACTGGGAGTTTAAATTGACTTCCCTTGATGTGAAGGTTCTTGAAGGGGGTTTGATGACAAAGGGGAGGTTCTTACAAACAGAGGGGAGGGTGGAAGTTAAGAATGGATAGGGTTGAGTTTTATGGCGATTAGAAAAGAGGAAAAGCCAGATTTATAAGGATAGGAGATTCAAGAATGCATTGTGTGTTGAGTACATCAAAGGGACATTGTGTCATCCCGATGTGAAACAACTGACAGAAAAGAAAGTACACAATATCTTTTGTCATTGGAGCTGCAAAATGGTACAAAATATCATCATGTTCATGATTGTGCAAAATTTTCCGAAAAAAAAAAACAATAATCCCGTCATGGAGGTGATTTTCGCATGAAGTTATGAATTAGGTCCGATTGAAAAAGCTTTAGTATTACAAGATGAACACTACGACAAGAATAAACGAAGAATTGCAACCAAAGACCACAGAACATCTTAATAAAAACCTTTACCAGCTTTCAACATAATTGACACAAAGTCATACTAACCCAAACTAACAAAAACTAAAGAACCCAAAAGCCATCACAGACACACCCAAACTCAAAATTCAACCCCAGGAATCCCTCACAAAAACAAATAATACCGACCCACCAACCAGTACGCCCTCCAAATAAGGGCAAAAATAAGTTGGCATCCCATTACTCCCCAATCACTTATTCATCCACCGAAAGGAAAGGAAAAAATGCAGAGAGCGTCCCCAAAATTAAAATCCATCCAACTGACGTCACAGGCCTAATAGATTCCATGTATATTTCAAAGGGGGATAAGAATCCGGCCTTTTTCTCGGGACAACTCCACTCCAGATCGCCATGGCAACGCGACGCCATCCGGCCCGTCGTGGAAGGAACGAGCCGGATGGATATATTATGTGTTCTCTGTCGTCCGTCTATCCCGAAAGCGCGTCATCCCTATTGATCTCTGAGAGGCGTCGCCGATCAAATCGATGTGGTCAAGGAAGTCGGGGATCCCCCCAACAGATGTCTGACAAGCCGCACCCAAACACATCAATCCCGTACTGCCCAAGAATGTCACAGGATAAAAACCTGAGCCAAGTCCGTAGCCGTACAACCCCCCTGTAGAACCCAAAATAACTACAGGGGTCGGCCAAATTTTTTCGACCTAAGATTCAAATTGTATCAACATTATAATCATTTAAAATTTCTTTAAAGAACGAATTTGTATTGTATTTTATAGGTAGGAGTTGGATCTTAGCGTTCTTCATGCTATTTTGTGGATATATCTAAGTTCCAAGCAAAGAAAGGAGTCGTGATAAAGAAAATGTTTTGAACTTGGACATTAAAAGTGGCGATTAACTAACTTTTGGGTCAAAGTTCCCTTTTCACAATTCTTTTTTTTACCTTGAGAAAAGAAAAAGAGCCTGACTCTAGGTAGGGATCAAAGAGCCACATATATGGATCGCGAGTCACACTTTGCTGGCCGCTGGTCTAGGTATAAATGAATTCTCACACTTATAGGACCTCTAAAACAAAGGTGTCAACTAGGATTGATTCAAGACTCGTTATGTTTATGCGGACATGGAAAAAGTGCCCGGACCTACGAACCTGGTTCGGGGGAAGCCCTGCCAGCTCCATAGGAGCAATTGGGCAAATTTTATGAGGTTCGGGGGAAGGTTGCAACTTTTTCCACGTCCGTGTTTAGGCGATACGGTTCTTTTACACTCACTTTAAAAGCGACGAAATATTTTAAACACCTGCTAGTTTCATAATTAATAGTAATGAATATCGTATAAATTATTGTCATAAACATCCTAATTACATAGGGCGTGGTTTAACAACACTTTTAAGGCACGCAATCTGGTACACAGGTCTAATAGTTATTTTCATTAAAAAAAAGGCTGGCAAGCGCCCAGAAATATTTACTACACGACATTCTTTGAATGAGGTTAAATCAAATGCCAAAGAAAATTACACTTATGTCCACAGAATACCAATTGCCTCAGGCACGACTTCCTTTTAAGGGTGGCTATTTGTACTTCTAAGCAACGAGGAGAATAACTCCAATCGTATCACCTGTTGTTTTGAAGAACTAACATCCCAAAGCACATCAACGCAAGAAAAACGTAAAATCTTTTTTTTTAAATATTTTACTGTCAAGATGTTTTAAATAGCACTTAAACAATACATACGTATAATCCAACACGGTCACCTCTCATTGACTAGGCTACAGAATGTCTTTCTCCAAAGTGGATTTATCTACCATGCCACAGGCCACTTAATTAAAATGCAAGTCGGATAAAAAAAAATAGCTACACCACTAAAATCTTTATAAGCTACATTCCATCAAACAATTCCTTCAAATAAGGTTGTGCAGCTAAGATAGATGTTTAAATTAACCCCGACACCATAACTAGCTTGATTCACTAATTTTCTATAACTTTTTTAGTGGAATGAGTAAGAAAAAGAATGAAAGACATAAGGAAGTAGGCCATGGAAAAGAGAGTAATCCAAATATTTTCCAAAACATAAATGTCTTTAACTGATTAAAAGGTAACCTTTTTTAGCGAAATATAAATCCAAACAAAAAAATCCATCGCTCAGTACTACCGTCGTTTTTTCCAACAGGTTGTAGACCTTTTAAACATCAAAATCACAAGACCCCCGTCAGCCATATCTTCCATAAGAACTCTCCAAATCAAACACCCTTATCGATTGCATGAAAACTCGAAAGACAATAGTTTAAAAAAGAGATAGAGAATGATAATAACGAGATACAGTCATAACTAGAGGATGAGAGCTCAATATACTCATTTCCCTTCCCCCGCAAGGTTGCTAACATAGAACAGAAGCATCCAGATGACGAATGACGCAAGGACGGACGTCACCCCTGACTCAACTCAGACGATAATCGGACGTCAAGAAATAATGTGAATCACAGCCATGAATCAAGGATACAAATTAAGACTCGGGATCATTTAACTTAATTTACATCATATTCACGATATTTTATAAGTCGAAATATTTCTCCTACCAAAATGGGGACCGTGTCTGAAAAAATTTGAGGACAACTGACAAACTCACTAATTTATAAGAGAATCGCTTTATTGTAAAGAAAATTCCTCATAGATAATTATGCTAACTTTATGGGGAAAATTTAGTAAATATTTTCACTTATCAAAACTTAATGCAGTGATAATTGAGTAATACGAAGCCAAATGAATAGCATTAAAAGTTCCAATTATTCATCACGTTTAATTAAAATAGTAACGTAAACGATTCAGCAGAAAGTTTAAGGGACTAAAAGAGAAAGATTTAAATTATAATCCTCCTAGGAATCCAAGTCACGCTGCACTACAAGCATTACACTAGCGAAATCCAGCAATAAAAGGAAAAAGTAAACTTGACTTACTTTTAGAGAAAGCCATTCTTGTTTGCACGTAAGCACAAGGGATTAAGATAAAGAAACTCAAATAAAATCAACTTAATTATCTTTTAAAATTAGAACGAAGGTATAGCTGACCTGATCGTTCGAGGACTGATTGGAAAAGGAAAGATAAAAAGAGGCAAGCGGCAAATATAAGAGAACCTTTCGCAATCGGCGAATCTGACAGATAAGAAATGCGTTCGGTATCAATGAAGGTATCTTTTACATGTGTCACAGATGATGGTATATTTACGTACAAAATAGGTTATTATTAGCTACACACAGATGGTAATGACGAATCCCGAAACAACCTACAGGGATAATTCTGATTGCCCCAGTTGGATTTTTTTTTCACTACTAAACAATACTTATTGACCGAAGAAATGCAAAATTGCCCAGAAAAGAAAGACCAAAATTTAGAAATATCTACTTTAGTTCATACAATTAAGGTACTTGCATTGCAACAAAAATTAGTTATCTCCTACAGCTTTTCATTGGAGTTAGCTCCTTGTTGCTAAAAGCACCTCAATTGCTTGTTAGGGGACATCCATAAATTACATGAGGAGTTTTTTCCAAAATCTGGACCCCCCCCTCCCCCCTTGGTGAGATTTTGCTGGACCCCCCCTCCCCCCAAGTGAGATTTACCTTCAACTTTTTAAAAATAATTTGCAGTATCTGTGTGTATTCCTTCCTCATACTTTAAAAAAGAAAATCGTATAATTACGTGAGATTTTAATCAACCCCCTCCCCCCTTGGTGAGATTTTTCCAAACCCCTTCCCCCTTTTTGACCTCACGTAATTTATGGATGTCCCCTTACATATATTATATTCCATAGTTTTATAACTGTTGTATAAATAAGTAATTGTACCTTACCTACAAGTTTATCACCTCACCTGTATAAATATATACAAACAAGTAACACCTCACCTATCCTAAGTGTTAACCTTTCTGGATTGTAACCATACAATCCATGCCTGTTGTTTGTTTACTTTTCTTGATTGCTTGATTTGAATATCAGGTTAGGGAAGTTTAGCTTTATGCAAATTAAGTTAAAGAAGAAGACAATATGCAAATCAGTTTTTCCCAGTTTTTCATGAAAGAGGTAAAGTGAAGTAAGGTCAGGTAAACAGCAGGCATGTGATTGGTTGACTAGGTATATAAATACTGGCTTGGGTTTTTTGCATTACTACTTCTGCTTCTATACAATTCTTATTCAAGCACCTGTGGGTGTTTTACTTTTACCCCACCTTGAAGGTGGTTTTGCTTTTATGTTTGTTTATATGATGCAGGTCATCATGTGTGATAAGCCACCTGCCATGTGATTCTCTATGTCAAAAGTTAAGTATTTATAAGTGCTGTTTGCCTTCCATTGAAATGTTATTCAACAGTTAAAGTGTTCAGTTTTTTAATAATGTTTAAATAAATGGTTTAGTTTTTAAACTTCTGTCTTTTCAATTGGTGTACTGATCCACGGCTATCATTTTCTCTTTTGAATTTGATAACAAGGGTTATGGGCCCAGACCCAACCCTGTGCCTGGTGAACACTTGAATTGATGCTTTTGAATTTCAGTGCTTACGTATCTGTGTGTTGACGACTTTTGGTGACGGGGGGCAGAAATTTTGGTAAACATGTCTTTGTTAACAACGAGTATTGCCAAACTGAATGGCAAGAATTATTCTAGCTGGTCTTTAGATGTTAAATTTTTGTTGATCGATAGGGGTTTATGGAGGATTGTAGATAAATCTGAGAAGTCTCCTGTAAATGAGTATGATAAACCTGCTTTTCAAGACAGGTGTGATAGGGCATTATCTACGATCTATTTGAATATAGAGCCGGAATTCAAGCGTCTCATTAAGACTGAGACAGATCCCGTACAGGCTTGGGCTGTTTTAAAAAAGTATTTTCAGCCCGATGATCGGGTGAGACATCAGTTTTTGTACAATCAATTTCTTGATTGCAAGCCTGTGAGAGGTGAGGGAATGGATCTATATTTTTCTAAGATCAAGGATCTATCTGACCAGCTAGAAGCTATGCGTCATCCTTTAGACGCACATAGAATTATTTTTCATGTTTTAAGATATCTGCCGGAGTCTTTTTCAATTCTAGTGCAGTCTATCATGATGTGGACTGAAGCAGATTTCAAACTTAAGAAAGTAGAAGATGTGGTCATCGCCGAGGAGGCCCGTATGAGACAGCGTGAAAACGATCTACAATCTGCGACGTCAGTTTCCCACACCGAAGTACCAAAAGGACTGGCCTCGTTAGGTGTTACAACTGTCAAGAACCTGGCCACATCGCCTCCAAATGCCGGCATCGACGCAAGAACTTTAAGGGCCGTCAACGGGAACAATCGAGAAGGCGTAGGTCGCCTACCCCTAGGGGCTCATCAAGAAGACCGTCACCGGATCACCGTCAACACACAGATAAGTTCATTAGTTCTTTTTTTGTACAAGCTTGTCTTTCGGAAACTGATAGTGACGCATTTGTACTTGATACAGCTGCGTCACATCATTTCTGTAAAGACAAGGCTTATTTCTCAACTTTTGATAGTAAGTTTAGGGAACGTGTTGCTGTAGCAACATCTGAATCAACCTTTATGGTTGAAGGGAAAGGTGATATTTATCTTATGTTTGGTTCCAATCAGGTCAAATTAAATAACGTACTCTATGCTCCAACACTGCGGAGAAATCTAATTGCCTGTAATTTGATTGATAGGGCCAATTTTAAGTTTCTTGGTAAAAACGGAAAAATAATAGTCTTTAACTCAAAGGAAGAAGAAATTTTTTCTGCGAAATTAAAAAAGGGTATCTACCATTGTTACCCTAAGGTTATTCAGAAAGCTAGTCAGGCAAGTAGATTTGAAGCATCGTTATCTGAGGGGACCAGTCTTGAATTATGGCACAAAAGGTATGCCCATTTAAGTCCTGGTCTGATTCAGAGGACTCTGAAATATGATTCTGTCAGGGGTCTACCTGGTATCCCGGATTCGAAATTGGACTGCGAATCGTGTAAATTAACTAAAACCAAACGTGTGTCTTTCAAATCTTTAAATGAGGTAAGATCGAAAAAGCCTCTCGAGTTGTTGTTTATGGACCTGTGTGGGCCAATGGACACCGTAAGTAGAGGAGGTAAGAGATATTACCTGTCCATTATCGATGACTTTTCAAAGAAAGCTGCCCTTTTCCCTTTGGAGAGTAAGGATCAGGCTTTTAATGCCTTCAAAAATTATCACACTAGGGTGGAAAGGTTCTTAAATGCCAAGGTAGTTGCCGTAAGAACCGATAATGGTAAGGAATTTTGCAACAAAAATTTTAAAAATTACTTTGAGCAGCTAGGGATCAAACATGAATTAACGAACGTCTACACACCTGAACAAAATGGTGTTGTAGAAAGGTTTAACCTCACGGTAATGGACAGTGTAAAAGCAGTCATTCAGGATTCCGGCTTACCAAGGGACTTCTGGGCCGAGGGTGTCCTATACTTCACCTACACCTGGAATCGGATTTGTCATGGTAGTCAGGAGAAAACTCCAATAGAGCTTTTTGACGGTAAAAAACCGTCAGTTAAACATTTTAAACCTTTCGGAGCAAAAGCCTATGTCGGAATCCCTAAACAAAGGCGGGTGAAGTTGGACAACAGAGCCAAGTTAGGTGTCATGGTAGGCTATGCTCTAAATACTAGAGGTTTTAGAGTGTGGCTACCTGATGAGGATAAGGTTATTGAAACAATAAACGTAAGATTTGAGGAAAACGTATTGTATAAAGACTTTAAAAAAACTAGTGAGTACGATAGCCTAGGTGGTAAAAGTGACAATGGTGAAGATAGTAACACCTGGTATGTAATGGATACAGGAGTCAAAGAGTGCGCGTCGAACCGGATGGGTCATCAAAGTGAGGTAGTAGAAGCTCCTCATGAAGAGGTGCCCATCAGCGTAGAGAGTGGAGATGAAACAAGTACTCCCAGTTCTAAGTTAGCAGGTAGATGGAGAAGGGAGGCTGTGCCGAGACCAGACGGATCTCGCGTCGATATCTATTTTTATGAAGGGGACTCAACTAAGCGCTTAAGAACTTTAAAGGAAATCGAGTCTTATTGCGGAGAACATAATTTACTATTTAACAAAGATTTTTTCGATTTTAGCGCTAAAAATAAGTTGGTTGGTCCTCTGACTGATGATGGTGTCGACGCGGGATCAGTCAGCTTCGTCTCCTGACTAGACCCAATAGAGATCCCCAATACGTACAAACAGGCTATGAGATCTCCCTATCGTGAAAAATGGCAAGAAGCCATGGTAGAAGAACTTGAAACCATGAAGCAGAGGGAAGTTTGGGAGTTGGTCAAAAGACCTCCAAATTCTAGCTTGTTAGGTTGTCGCTGGGTATATACGGTTAAGAGGGACGAATCTGGAAAAATAATAAGGTTTAAGGCCAGATTAGTCGCCCAGGGTTATCGCCAGGTAAAAGGTGACTCTTACGACGAAACGTATAGCCCGGTGGTTAACTTCAGCGTAATAAGGTTTTTTTTCTCCCTGTTAGTTTGCAACCTGGGTTGGCTTCATTTTCAGTATGACGTTAAGTGCGCCTATCTTTATGCCCCTTTAAAAGAGCGAATTCTCATGAGTCAACCACCCGGTTTTTCTGCCAATAATGGCCAAAGTGTAGTGTGCAAGTTAAATAAGGCAATATATGGCTTGCACCAGAGTGGTCGTGAATGGTTTTTTGAGATGAATGGGGTGCTTGTAGAAATAGGTTTTCAAAAATTCCAATACTGTAACTGCGCTTATAGTTTTGAAGGAGAAGTCATATTACTATTATATGTTGATGACTTCGTTTTATTTTCTAAAAGTGAGTCAAAAATAAAACAGGTTGTTAAACTTTTGAGTAACAAATTCGATTTAAAAGCTTTGGGGAGAACGAGAAAACTCTTGGGGGTCGAGTTCGAAGAGAGAAACGACTCTCTATTGTTACATCAAATTTCCTATATCGATGAAATCTACCAAAAATTTAAATCTTATAACGTCCCAATGAGATCTCTTCCAATCACTAAAGGTAAAATATTTTCGAAAACCCAATCCCCTCAGACGGCGGATGAGCAAGAGATTATGGATTCTTGTCCATATAGAAACCTACTTGGATGCCTTTCGTTCTTGGCTAGCAGAACCAGACCAGACATAACCTACGCTGTGAATATCTTTAGTCATTTTCAAAATTCTCCTGGTCTAGTACATTGGGAAGGTTTACTGAGTTTATTAGGTTATGTATGGAGAACTAAGAATTTAAAATTAAAATTTCTTTGTTCAGAACCAAAATTAAATGTTTTCTCAGATGCTGATTTTGCAGCCAATCGCGATGATAGGACATCAATGGGGGGTCAAATAGTGTTTTTAGGGGAATCCCCTATTTTCTGGAAATCCTTTAAGCAAAAATGCATTAGTTTATCGACTATGGAAGCTGAGTTTGTTGCAGTGACAGAGGCAACTAAAGAATTAATTTGGTTCGACCGCATCTTTGACGAATGTATTTCAAGAAAGGTAATAGATTCCATCAGGCAAAAATCAACCCTCTACGTGGATAACTTAGCAACAATAAATTTTGTCAAATCGCCTATTGAGAATGCAAGAAGTAAACATATAGACGTTAAGCTCTTATTTGTAAGAGATCTGGTTTATAAAGATAGTTTTGAAATTTCCTATGTTAATAGTAAAAACAATTTAGCGGATGTTTTCACCAAACCAATGACTAGGTTGAGTTTAAATTTATTTAGAGAGAGGGTTTTTGCTGATGTGAATCAAACTTTGATGGTGTAAATTTTTTTAATGTATTTACATGCATGCCAGTGATGTTATAGGGTGCGGTCTACTACTATTCGGCGCGGCCGTTTGGGCGCGGCTGTTTCGGCGCTGGCCGTTTGGGCGCGGGGCCGATTCGGCGCGGCCGTTTGGGCGCGGGCCGATTCGGCGCTGGCCGTTTCGGCGCGAGATATATAATGAAAGTAAATAGAACTCTTTCATAATCCTTCTAAAAATTAGAAGAAAAAAATTTTGTCTCGCGCCGAAACGGGCCGGCGCCCAAACGGCCCGCGCCGAAACGGCCAGCGCCCAAACGGCCGCGCCAAATCGGCCGCGCCCAAACGGCCGCGCCGAATCGTCCCATTCCGTATAGGGTGGTATGAAGGCTTGCCCGGTGAATGCCACGCCTAAGGGAACTAGTGACTTTTTTAAGCCGGTTCTGCCCTTGGGGGCCTCTCCTGTTTTGATGTTAAAGTCTCTCTACATCCGAAATATTTAAAGCAGGAATTTACTTCTTTTGAGCTATTTTTCCCAGAACTTTTTGAATGACTTTTTCAGAGGCGGTTCAGCTATGAAGATATTTTTGCTTCTTTTGACAGACCATAGCAGGTCGCAAAGAGTTTTTGTTGTAATTGTGTTCTAAGTGTTTTTTTTTCTCAGTGTACTCATCTTGTGGTTATTTATGGAGTGAGTAGATTGTGAATTAAGAAGTTGATTTTACTCCATAAATATGTTTTTTCTGACGTAAGCTTTTAGAAGTTATGTAAGATGATGGTTTAATTGTGGCAACGACTGGTTTTGAGTAAGTGGTTTTGTATATAGGTTTAAATGAGTACTTCTTACGTCAAGAATTTGTTTTGTGTGTCTAGTGTTTTTCATCATGTTTCGAAACCACACCGGTGTGGTTACATGTGTTTGTTAAGTGAGTTCTTACTAACTTTTTATTAGGATTTTTTCGATGGGGGGCATTTAGCAAATTCTGTTTTCTGAAATTTTGGTCAAGTTTTTTCTACAGGTGTGTTGATGGGGGGCATTGTTGTATAAATAAGTAATTGTACCTTACCTACAAGTTTATCACCTCACCTGTATAAATATATACAAACAAGTAACACCTCACCTATCCTAAGTGTTAACCTTTCTGGATTGTAACCATACAATCCATGCCTGTTGTTTGTTTACTTTTCTTGATTGCTTGATTTGAATATCAGGTTAGGGAAGTTTAGCTTTATGCAAATTAAGTTAAAGAAGAAGACAATATGCAAATCAGTTTTTCCCAGTTTTTCATGAAAGAGGTAAAGTGAAGTAAGGTCAGGTAAACAGCAGGCATGTGATTGGTTGACTAGGTATATAAATACTGGCTTGGGTTTTTTGCATTACTACTTCTGCTTCTATACAATTCTTATTCAAGCACCTGTGGGTGTTTTACTTTTACCCCACCTTGAAGGTGGTTTTGCTTTTATGTTTGTTTATATGATGCAGGTCATCATGTGTGATAAGCCACCTGCCATGTGATTCTCTATGTCAAAAGTTAAGTATTTATAAGTGCTGTTTGCCTTCCATTGAAATGTTATTCAACAGTTAAAGTGTTCAGTTTTTTAATAATGTTTAAATAAATGGTTTAGTTTTTAAACTTCTGTCTTTTCAATTGGTGTACTGATCCACGGCTATCATTTTCTCTTTTGAATTTGATAACAATAACTAATATTCTGGATTAAGATAAATTTCAATACGTTAAAATTAAGATTTTGGATGTTGTTCCTCATAAATCCTAGGTTATTTTTATTTGCTACTATAACATTAAACATATAGGTTCGTTTGTACAATGAAGCAATTATTTCCATAGCCTAAATAACCATTAATTACCCCAGACTTATAGAAATTGCTCAACTTTCCATGAGTCATGAGAATCAACGAAACATAAATTGCACATTTATTTGAAACATAAAAATAAGGAAAAAAACCCAAGAAACAACAAATCGTTACTGAAATCACAGGATAAACATAGAAATGGTTCAAAAAGCCGTACGAACTGCAGGAAAATACGTCTGCCTAATTTCCTATCCAAGTTGAACAAACTTGGGATGCAATCGAAACCACTTATTTGAGGTACCGGGTAATCCTACTACTCCCAATTAAAAACCCTAAAGCAGTGTCGGCTAAGCCTTTATTTACACTTCATTCAGACCGGCGGCAGACAGAGCCGTTCCGCAAATAGAAAGTCCAGAGGATCCGCCGAATCAGATAAACGTTCCGCTTATTTATGTTGAGGCTCAACATCAACCATGAATAAGCTTTAATAAGGCCCAATAAAAGTCCTGATGTAATGCTGAACAAGGAACACGAACTCCAGAAGACAGTCTGTTTATCTGTTGTCCAAAACAAATAACTAAGCAAATTCTCAAAGTTTGGGATAAACTGAACCAGACACATGAACAGACTATGAACATAGATGAAAAAGATAATGTGACTACTTGGATTAGAAGTCAAAAGTATGATAAGGGGGGAATAAGGAAAGGTAAAATGCTACAAGAGGTATTACTAAAAAAAGACTAATGTAAAAGTTTCTACATCATATGAGCTTACAAATACAGGGTATTTTAACAAGTCCGCCCTAACTCTCCATAGAAAGCGAGTAGAGAAAAAAATTGCCCCGAGAACTACTCCTACTAATATTTTTATTTTTTGAAAAACGTGACATATTTAAAAGTATTTTTTTTCATTCAACAGTTCCCGCATGCATGCACAGTGGATATTTTTACTAGTGTGTAAACATGTCCAAATATTCATGTTTTCCAAAAACTTTTTAGCATTAAAAGATGTTACATCATACCTTTTCTCAGTTGATTTTCACAAAAATTAAGGGTCGTAGAGGTTTAGGGGCATTTAGTGTGTACTTCACTCAAAGAATCCGACTGTGCAAAGTTTGGGCTGCCTTGTTGATAATCCCTGTACATACATTTTCCTGGTGAAATAAAGCCATAGCATTTTCAATGAGGGACAAATGTTTGTTTTACAAAAATAAGTTGCGAGAAAAACATTTTACTGTATAAAAGCAAGTTTTTCAATTCATGAAATCACGCCATCTATTCATATTGACATCAAGGACTCTAAAAGCTTTTCACCCAAAAATAAAAAAATGCAGACCTAAGTGCACGAGCACTCGCCAAACGAAAAGGACGCTAATTCCACTTAATATACATCAAAACAGCTCTCAGCCATGTTGTTTTCCCGAGCGCTTTCTCCTTGCAAAATAGGTTAATTAACGCAAGTGTCAAACAGGCGACGCGAAAAGTGCAGTTTCGCAGTAGCGGCCACGGTTGGTAGCCGAGAGCACCGCGAACTTAACCCACAATAACATTTTCCCGAAAGGATCAAAAAGAATTTATTAGTATTATTAGATTGACGTATGAGGAACGCATTTCTCAACATCCCATATTTCACAGCAAATACTACATATATTAAGGGGAACAACATGATTCAAGTAATATGAGAGGGAAATGTGACTAGATTTTGTCGGTACTGCTCACATTTCTGATCGGTGAAAATTATGAGCTTAACTTGCGAAGCTCTCAAAATTTACAGCTTTCAGGTTTCTGGCGACCCACTGATACGCTTCTAACACGATGGAAAATTGTGCCTGAGGACTGAGGTTAATATTTTGAGAAATTCAAGACAAATTAGCTATTGAGGCTTTAAACTTACTTATTAAATTCTATTAAAATAGTTAAAATCTTGTCTTTTACTTAGGTAAAATCGTTACATTTTCCAGGATGGACAGAAAGGTTTAACTAATTTTAAGAATATTCGGATACAAAGAAAAGTACAACTTCCCAATTCATTTGACAAGAACAATTTTTAGTCATTTTGTGATTATTTAACTTGTTTAACATACATTTTATCACAAATAAGATCTTCAGAATTAAGGTTTAACCTGGGAATTCAGGACATTCCTTTATTATAAAGATTTATGATACACTCCAATTAGTTTTACTCAGTTGTTCCATTAGAAATCGAGACATTTAATTCTACAACGAACACTAACAGCAAACTCAATAGGGTCCAAATTGCAACAAATTACTCTGTGAAGTTAAGAGGTTCTCTTTTCTGTATCTTTACTCTGTAAGACACCTTTTCTTTTTCATGGGGAGAAGGAAACAACGCCAATACTACTAATGAAGTCAGTTGTCAACCAGGCAACGACATACTTCGAAGTCGATACTAATTGTGCCCCTGAGTGCTGTTGTCCCATCCAGTTTTGCCAAGATTGCTGATCGATCGAAACTCAGAAATGCGTGAGCTCCAAGTCGTAATGCATTTGTAGCATTTCATGTCCGACAGAAAAAGACATGACAACTTCACGGCGTAATAAAAAGTATATGGCTTGGCCATAAAAAAAAATAACATGCATCTTCCATTAGACGGTTAATGAGGTGGTCATAACACAGAGAAATTTCCATAAATCACTTAAAGACCGCTGGGGTTGGGAAATCAGATGTCTTTCCTTTTATAAGGGAGTAGTTTCCAAACAGTGTTTCGTGGTCACTACTGTGATTCGAAGTTTGGAAATCGTTAAGTTATTATGAGATTTACTACTAAATGGTGGAGTTGCTCCTTATTTATTGTATCTTTTGAAAGAAATTGTAACTCAAAAACAATGATGTAAAGTTTTTGCATAGAAACTCAATTAAATGGGAGGTATCAAACTAGCAATTTTCATTGAGGATGCGTTATCAGGTGAATTAAAATTCAAACTAGCATTTAAACCGGGAGGAAGCACGCATCCTTTTGTACACGGGTACCCGGTAAACAGAGCAAATATTAAGACTGAATTTTTTCTAATACATGATCGATTTGCAGCAACTATGCAGATCTTTCCACCCTTTACAACTTTCCGATAACACTTTTTTAAAAAAATAGGATACTTACACGAAACCGACGGATCGGCGATTAATTTTCTTCTGATAATCATGACTCGCTTTCTAAAATTAACCTTCGCATCAGAGTTTAAAATGTGGATCGTTCAAATTTCCGTTCATCGATAAGCTTCCGTTTCGTAATTAATCTGTGGCAGAAACCCGAGTGACACGGTTTCTTAACATTGCAGAAAATGCGACAAAAAATAGTCGTGTCGGAAGCGATTCAGGGATGGTGATACTACTTACATAATTTTACATCAGAGGAAAATGCCAGAACCAGTAAAACGATAAACGGAATGGAAATAATTATATTGAGACACTCAGGTTGTATAAAGAATTAGCTATTGATCATGGTTCTCATTATTCTCGGATTAAGACAGTAAAATTGTTTCTGTCCTCGGAAGGCGGCTATTATCGCGAAATCTTGTATATTATGGAAGGCACGTTTAGGGTTGCACTAGCCGCCTAGCGAGGATAGACAGACATTATCAGTGTCATCAGTTTCGAAAGTGGGAATTATTCAATACTGTTTGCACATGATGGAATAATTGATGAATCATAATCCATGGTCTTCATAATCTATCAACTAATCCATGGGTTCATAAACTAATCTATCCTAAGCATTTATAAGAAAGCTTAGACCAGTCGTGACGGTCGCATCTAAGTAGTCCCTCCATGTAAACACGCTCTAAAGCCTAAGAAAATTTTTTATTCTAACCACCTACGATATTTGATTTTAGGTATCGGAATATCTCAAAAGCAGTATGGTAATTCCCCATGATCCCACCGTAAGATATAATATGTAAGCTAAGTTCCCAAGTCACACCTCATGAAGATGTATAGATTAACATATTCAAATTTCAATCGAAGAACAGCTGGTCAGACACACAGCTGTCGAACATAATGGCACAGGACTTTCAAACAGAAGGCAATGGCCATAGGCTAGTAATTTTATACACCCTATCAAGTTCTTTGATGAAACAGCCATCTTATTCAAGGAAAACAGAGACAAAGCAAGGCTAAAGTTCAGAGAAATGGCAGAGAAACTCTCCAATCCGCGAGTGTTTATCGTCATTCTTTATCCCGAGTGACGTCACAGAACCTTGAGGGAACAGGTGAAAAGAGTTATTGAGTCATGCTCGGGAGCAAGTTATGAAGTCACGTGTTTGAGACTGGGGCAGACATACGCCGAGTCTGAGAAGAGAAACTTTTTAAAGAGTTTCGCTGCTCATTGTCCCTGATTAAATTGAGTCCCACACATTCAATCAGTTAAGTGAAGACCGCATAAGGAGCCACTTAAGTCATTTCCTTGTGTCTTTGCTGGAGTCAACCGGTAATTTATAAAGACCAGAAAGAATATTTGAAATTCCACATGATTGCGAGTAAGAGATAGCATCACCGTGATTTGAAAAGAAAAATGGGATTTACGCAATCAGTACCTTAAAGATATCTCTCAATTGTGTAGTTTACACATCCACTTTCTTCTCTTATCACACAATCGTTCATAAACTTGGTCAACAGGAGAAAATTGCTAGATTCTCGGTGAGTAGCACTCTCGTGAATAAACACGCGAGGATAGATAATAACGATCGTCTTGGTGTGTTAAAACAACACATTCCTCTAACATAATTTGGGAATATTTAACAGAAATTAAATCTAGTTTATAGCAGAGGTGCAGAATATGTCCGAACGCCCGAACGATGTTCGGGGGAAATTCGAGCAGCTCTGGGGAAATTTTTCCCCAAGATAGAAAGAAAAACTAAAAAATCCAACATCATTAGCTGAAAAAAGATATTTTGTGCTGTGACTACTTCTAGTAGGGGAGCCCAGAGTGCTTTTGGGGATTTACTCGAGCGCGTCAGATTATCATAGGGGGGATACCTTGCATGCTTTTGAGTAACTCCACCAAATATAAGCCCTCCATGTAGGGGGGTTTGCCTAGAACAGCTCGTCAGATTTGTAAAAAAAAATCGATCCCTGGATTTACTCGAGCGCGTCAGAAAAAGATAAGGTAGGTTAATTACCAGCTAAAAAGTCTAAGTTTTCTAAAATCTGACGATTTGAGCGTGACGCAAAGGAATGGGAGGGTTACAAAGTTGCAAAAAAATAACGATGTCTGTACATTCTCGAGCGCGGTTGAATTTTATTTTATTTTGAAGGAAATAATGCAAGAATCACGAATATAATATAATCTGCCGATTTCCACAAGCCGAACTAATAAAAATCGTCTATGGAGTTAGAGATTTCCATAACGGCCTATGGCCGTGGACTTTGTTTTAAATAATCAAAAATTGGGGGGAGGTAGAGGGGCCCTAGACAAGCATATTTTGAATAGGGATGGTGGGGCGCAGCCTTACCGTTAAAGAGTCAGGACCTAATGTAGTGCGAGCGCGTTTCAAAAGGCCGTTTTTAGAAGGTCCGTGTGACGAAACAAAACATAATAAAATGAAAAACATTATTGCATGAGGTATAGGAATATCCGTACACTTAAATTCTCAATGTGATAGAAATTGGGACACTTGCTAAATCGTGGGGTGAGTTTTAAAACGTTCAACATTAATCTCTTAGTCAAATGATGGAGTTCCCTTAATGGTATTTAGAAAAATGGTGATCGGGGAAAGAATTTTCAATGATCAAACAGTTTCAATGATCAATGTTACGATCATTGAAAATTCCTTCCCCGATCATCATTTTTCTAAATACAATTAAGGGAACTCCATTCTTTGACAAAAAGATTAATATTGCTTTTTTGAAACTCACTCCACGGTTTAGAAAGTGGTTCAAATTCTATCGAATTCATGGTGTAAGTAGTAGGGATACTTTCTTACCTCATGCAATAGATTTTTTCATTTTACTATGTTTTGTTTCGTCACACGGGCCTTCTAAAAACGGCCTAGTAGACGGTTGGTAGCCAACGGCGATGGCGGATGTTCTAGCTGTCAGATTAAGAATATCCCTCAACATAATCGTCAGATTTTTGGCAATTCATGACTAGAACATCAAGCTGCACCTACTGTATAAAAATCTGACGCGCTCGAGTATTTCAATTTTGCGATTTTTTTTTGCATTTTCAAAAATTCGCTACGTGCTTGCGTCACTTCCAAAACGTCAGAATTTTGAATGGGGACATTTTTAGGGTTCATTTAACACCCCCACCAAAAATCTGACGCGCTCGAGAAAATCCATTTTTTTTCTATTTTCTACCGCTCCGGATGACCACCCCCACCACGCAAATCGGCAGATAAACATACCTTTGGTATCAGAGATACGTTGGAGTATCAAAAATATTAATATCTGACGCGCTCGAGTATGTACATGTAACTGTTTTTTTTTACAAATCTGACGGGCTGTTCTAGACAAACCCCCCTACATTGAGGGCTTATATTTTGTGGAGTTACTCAAAAGTATGCAAGGTATCCCCCCTATGTTAATCTGACGCGCTCGAGTAAATCCACATTTAGCATCATGGGCTCCCCTACTAATCGTAACCTGGGCAATTCTTTGGTAACGGAATTACAAATCAGAGCAAATTCACAAGTTTTTACTTTAATTTGACTAAGATAATATTATTATTTTTCTATTCTAATTTTTTGTAGGCTTAAATACAGTCATAGAAAACAAAATATGCATTTGAAATAACTAAAAAACAATTAATAATTTTTTTTGAAATTTTTTAAAGCTCGGTAACGGAATTACAGAAAAAAGACATGGTTAAAAGTGATGTTTAGTTAAGTTCAAATTCCTGTGAATCTATTTGAGTTTTTTTCTTTATTTTATGTGATTTAACTAACTACATATCAACCTCTAAAAAACACTTGTTGCTGAATGTATACTCATTAATCAATATTTTTAGTTGAATTTAATGTAGCGGTAACGGAATTACATCAATGGTAACGGAATTACAACTTCTGAAAATCAAGCCTTTTAAACTTATAATTTTACTTCCAGTGTACAAATACAGCATTATATTTACATAAAACATTATTTGACATTATATTTAATTATAAATTGATTGTTTTGAATGACTAAATGACCCCTACAATCCAATTTGTGGTTCAGGTAGAGTTAAAAACATCGGCCTCTATAACATGATCAAAGTCATCTTTAGAGAGCCAGGTAAATGTGTCCCCATTTCTTTTTAAAAACTTAAGAACTGAGATGATTCTTTTTAAAGTACTTGTCCTATGCAATAATGAATGACTACTTTTTCCAGGAAGAATCAGGCAGATATACTTAACCAATACGCACTACCCACTACTTGTTAGCTGCAGAGTAGGTTCTCATAGATAGGTTAGGGATTAAGTTGTGAAGGGTAGAATCACTTGAACCCTTGAAACTGACTGCTTCGTCAGAAAAAATAACTTGTCATCTTAGCGCTTTTCTTTGGATTCTAATTTCTGAATAATTAGTTTAACTAATGCATTTGTCATGTGACATATAATCAGATATGATCATGAAGTATAGATATATGGTTTCTAAGCACATACAGTGAAGTGTGTGATTTCATTACATGACCATATTGACCAATCAGGTGGTTGAATTTCATCTTGATTCATAGTTCTTTGATTCTATTTTTTGATATAATTCTCTGCAAAATCAAATTAGATCCCAAATTTTAAGTTATTCTTTGAGCATCTTGTTTTTAAAGCCAAAAAAATTCAGCTTGTTGCTTGTTTCCTTTTTATGTATTTTGTAACAGAGAAAATTTTGAACCTGCTCGTTGAATTCAGCAAAGCAAGTTTGTAACTTCAAACTGTTTTCTTTTCCCTTCGATAAAAAAATGAAAATTTTATTGTTTTTCCATGATCTTTTAATGATAATGATATAAATTATAAGTACTTAACACAAAACAAATCTATTTGTATGCTTTTCAGTTACTTTAGAATGATATTCTGCATTAAAAAATGTAATGTAATTCCATTACCGTAATTCCGTTACCATTGATTACACAACTAATTAAAAACATAATTGAAATTTTTTTGCACCATTTTATTCCCCTAGTGTACCATTAAGAAAAAACAGAAGATCAACTTTTTAAAATAATTTTTCTTAAAATAAACAAAACTTAATCTCTTTTGTGGTAACGGAATTACATGCTATAATATTTCTTTTAAAATTGAGTTAATTATATAATTAAAAGAAAATAATTTTTAATTATAGTGATATTTCTACTAAGGATATTCTTAAGGTAGTCAACTGGCAAAAAATAAATAGAAACCTAGCATATTTCAAGTGTTTTTCAGGATCTTAAACTTTGAACACATGGATTTATTTGAATTACACTATTTTCAATACCTGTTTAAACTCATCTTTCTAGATTTACTTAAAACTCCAAATGAAAAACTTTTCTAATAAATGATAACTTCATACTTTTAGCTACAAAACCCTAAAATTTGATGAATATCTGAACAATTTAAAATTTTGAGGTCCATGTCCTGATCCTCAAAGAATTGCCCACCTCCAATTTCAACGTGAAAACAGCGGAGTTACGGATGTAGAGTAGGAAAAACTACGGATCTGAGCTAAAAAACTTAATTTTCTAGGTTCTTAACCTGGATGTTGGCTTTTCCTTGCTTTTCGATTGGTATGCAAGAAAAACAATCTATCCGTGGTAAAATGGGTAATTTTCACTATTAATAGCGTTCTTGTTCAATCACATCGATGTTCTTAATTAAAATGTTGAGTTCATTAAGGAGAAATTTACAGGTAGCTAAAATTTGAGATAATTAGAAAATTTTTCACATTTTTGGGCAAATGGGCACTTTTTTTGAGCAAAGATTATAAGTGTGTAAGAAAGACTAAAAAAGAGTAAAAATATCATTAAAATTTAAATTTATGGATTATTTGAAAATTATTGAATCTGAAAGAAGTTTAAGAACTGAATAAACTATTTTTTAATGAAATTTCATTTTGGGGGAAATTTTAGAGAAAAAAATTGTGTTCTGGGGAAATTTTGGATCTTGGAACATTTTCTGCACCCCTGGTTTATAGCTCTAGTAATATAGTAATTCTGAAACAAATCATAAATATCAGTGTCAAAAATAAATTCTTGGGCTCATAAAATTATAAGGCATTTCATTCAAGAACCTTCAGAGACGACTGCATCACAAACGGTTTAGCTAAAATTTAGCCTAATTGGGGGGGATAATGGAATAATGTCATTGGTAAACCATGAATCAAAATTATGAAAAAGACTTCAGTACGCCCTTCTTAGTATGTATATTCATAACTTCCAAGCAAGCACAGTCAGTCTCAGACAACAAAACATAACGCAATGTATCAAAGTCTGAGAATCTTCAGTAGATAAGTTTCCCCAAATTGTGTGTTCCAAGGAGCGAACCATGACGCATTCTCTCTATTTGCCGAAAGCACCGCCGAAGAAAGAAATCAACGCACTGATCAAACAATTCTCTTTGCGCAACGACCGCTGGTTTATAAATTCCAATTTCCATCCATGCGTAATATCACGCCATTCTCTGCGAAACGTTCGCGTCTCCTACTATTTGCACGCAGCGAGAACGCACCTAATATCCCTTCGTCAGACCATCGTGTTACGAAACACAATAATACGTAATATTTACGAAAGACACAATATCAGAAGTATCGGAATTTTCCAATTAAGGGTCTTTAAAGTACACAACTGGAGAACAGCAAATCTTATTAATTACTTTAAAAAGTTCCTAGCTTTTTAACTTGATACTTAATAGAAAAATAACTTTTTTTAATAACGCGGCATTTTAAACCTTGATAAAATAAAATGCTGCATGTTTCGCGCATTCTTTTGTACTGCATTTACTAAGGGTGAGAATATATTCGAGACGCGTGTGGGACTTAAACACGCAAAACTTACAACGCTGAAGAAAGCGTGGTTCAGGCCACTAGCGGTCTTTAGCGAACAAAAGAAACCCCTCCTCCAATGGAGCTTCTTTTGTTCTTTTTTTTTCGCTACTCCCTGTGACGTGCTTTCTCCAGCCTTAGTAAACCTATCTACTGGCCCTATGAAGACTGCTCGTACACAATGAATTATGTACGATCCCTTCTACGATTAAATCAATAAAACACTCAATTGAAGGTGGAAGCTTTAACTAACCCAAAATCCTTTCCAAACGAATAAACCACCAACACTTTATAAATATTTCTTAATAAAAAGGCAAAAACTCTCCATTACGAAAACCCAGACAGAATTCACTCACTCACCCATACAGCAGCTTTTTAAAGGGGAGAGAAAACTCACTCACTTTTCCCGAAGAACATGTCGAGAGGAGACCGGGATAACAACAGAGAGGAAGTAGTAAACGTCGATCTTTTGGTTTATCAGCCATCTTTTGTGTACCCACCATTGCTGGAAGCACTCTACATTTCGAGCACCCAGATAAAGTCGCACGTGCGCAGTGACAAAAGAGGATGGGGTTCATCGAACAGAAATCGCTGGCAAAAACGGTCGTTTTGGAGGTGGTCGGGAAATAAAATTCGAATGGTTCCCCCAAGTCAGATGGAAAAACGATTTTTTGGAAAGAATCGTAAAAATAGAAGGTGGCTTCAACTTAAAAATTGGTATTTGTGATTGAGAATGTCAAGCATAGCTTTGAACTATCGTACACTGCACCACGTTCCAAATGCTAAACCTATAGATGAATTAACGATTCTATTTGTTTGAGAAGGGTTGAAAAACAATCCCTGCGACAGTCAAGCAATGACTAATGAACAGTAAAAGACGTCATTGGACAAAAATTAGGCCGATAGATATGCGAGTGTGAGTACAAGATATCCGTAGCCGTAGCCCAACCAAGGGCGAGACCTACAACGACGAAAGGGTAGATATATAATGTTCCCGCTTTTTCCCTCACAGAAATTGACTGAAAATTTAAAAGGATGAGCGTAGTCGACAATTTACACAGTAATCAGCATTCAAATTATTACCCAATTATTCATTATTATCGAAGCTTTGAAATGCAAATAAGAATGGTGCCTCAAGCACAGAAATGGTGGCTTGTATATGGATACACTTGAATCCATAAGACCACGACACGACTACACAACACAACACAGCTTAAGTTATAACTACCTGAGGCAGTATTGAGAGGAAGATAAATTGAAAACTAAACAAGCACCACAATAAATGTTCATTATTAACATAACATCTACCTACAAAAAAGTAAATCATATTTAAGAGAAACAAGTACGAGATAGATCCAGACCGTAGCTTTCTCTCCAACAGGGTGGCTACAGAAACTTAGAAAACAAATTCCCTGACTTTTCCCTGATTTCCAGGATTAAACTTACAGCTTTTCCCTGATTTACAGGAACTAATTCTATTAATTTTCTGGCTTTCTCTGTACTTAGAACCATTACATGCATACAAGATAATTAAAAAATCACTACTTTTTACTTAAAATGAAAAAATTACACATAAAGTATTAAAACTTAATTTGGAATTTGAGTTATGCTTGAGTCCATGCAAGTATAAGAAGCAGAATATTTTTCTCAATGAGCTAAGGAAAGCAAAAAATAATCATCACAAGGTATCAAAGCAAGAAAAATCTCATCCGGAAATTTCCCTGATTTTAACTTATTTTTAAGAATTTCCCTGACTTATCCCTGATTTTTCCAGATTAATAAAATTCCCTGACTTTTCCCTGAAATCCCTGATTTCCAGGTTCTGTAGCCACCCTGTCCAACCACTTAATGAATTATGTACACCAACTGTTTGCGGAAACTCACCATCCATTGTCCGAGAATAGTTCCGATTATCCGTGGGACAGCACTGAACTCGACCACCAATCACAGACAGAGAGAGAAGGGTTACGGAGATTCCAGTTTGGCCACACGATCACGAAGGAAAGCCACATCGCTGTTGTTCATACGTTTGGAATAGCCAAGTCATGCCGTACAAATTAAAGATGGATGAATGTTCGAATTGGTAGAGTGCAATTTGTTTCACAACCACGATTAAATAATCGCCAAGAAAAATTGGAATGGAAAATTTTCACATGGAAAACAAGGTGAAAAATTCCTGTGTCATCTAATACCATCACCAAAAGCATGCAAATTTCAAATATAACATCTACTAAATAAAAAAGCTTGACAAAATTTACCTAATGCTATTCGTTGAATGGGTAATTTTAGCAGGTAACGATCTTTCAATATAAATAGTTCACGAAGCTTCCCATATAACCAAATTTCTAACTTTTCCCCCATCTCATGCATTTTTTATAATTAGATGTAGCTACATCGTTAAAGGAAAATGAAGTGATATAAACCGTGTTAGAAAAAACGTTTTATCTCTCATAAAGTAAGACATAAATTTCACGTTCTGGTTTTTAGTTAAGATAGCAGGGGCTGCTTCAAATGTCGTTAGATAGTAAAAGTAGTAAAAACCTTACGCCGTTAAAAAGAAGCTGACAGATAACTAATGCAATATTTAAATGGAAGTTTTTTTTCTTTACAGTCAACCTCTTCCAATAATGATATGTAACGAAAAACTTTTATTAACGCAGACACATTAGAATATAAAACTGATTAATTTTTATTTCTAAAGTGTGGTCAAAATAATTTCAAGTGTAAGGGGTAGTCATCTTCAAAATAGGGTAAACCGGATTAATACATTGAGCTATCTCAATAATTTTTATAGAATTAACTGAATTTCCTTTTTATAAACAAGAAATCAATTTCCAAGTCTACAAAATTATATTAAACAGATTAAACTTTATTCACTGCCACTAAACCAGTGGTTAACCAGCAGCTAGAGAGAAAGTGAACTTTTCGCTGACTTTGATTGGTGGGATCCTTCTTTAACCGATGGTTGACAACTGGTAAGTGGCATTGAATAAGGCCACTAGACTTTTAACCATCAGTCTTTCACGCCAAGATTTATAACATATCATCATAGCTCGGATGCTTTCACAGTTAATCCTCTTTTACAAGGAAACGTGATACACAATAATTCCGCATTTATAACGATTACATTCAGATTTTCCAAAAAGGTTATCCACAGAAAAATCCAGAGGATTAAAGACAAAGAGCAGCTTTGATGGTCAGGCTCGCTATTTAAATATCAAGGAAGGACCCATTTGAACACGGGAGGAAAAAGACCACCGTGCTAGTCTCCTACAGAAGGAACACGTTCACCGATCTTTCAAGCGAGACACGTTGAACAGCAAAGACCGCGTTTAGGTTTTTTACAACGAGATTATTGGTAATTTTTAAAAAGAAATAAATTACTTCATGTTGAAGGGTGGTCTTATCTTATGAGACACTTATCAAGAAATTAAGCATGGATTGCGGTGCGTTAGTCCACCTCTGCATAGTTAACCGTCATGGCCGGGACTCAATAAATTTCACTAACATAGATTTTGCCAATACGCTGGTAGATGAGACCGGAGAAAAAGCCCCCCCAATTACAACCAATATTTTACCATTGTTCTAATTAGACTAGTATTTTTATAGATGGTCACAGCATTAGTGGTTTTGTTTTGTTGGGGTTTTATGGTTCAGCAATACCATTGATACAACTAACATGGAACTGACATTCGGAGGATTACACGACATGTTGCCGAAATTACGATTGTATTTCCCGTACGAGTCATTTTAGAGAACCAAATAAGTTTAAAGTCTCTGCTGTCGGCAATTATTCCCACTATACAATAACATGGTCACACATTCCGCAGTTTTGCAATGTACCCTTCTGGATGGACCTCGAAGTAAGTTCGATGACTCCTTCCTTGAAATGTCAATGACGGCGGCCAAGCCAACATGTCCTCAACCCACCTTTCTTCTCATTCACAACCCGTCTCCAAGGTATCGCGCACCAAAAAACGGTATAAACCCGTTCGATCCAAAACCGTTAACCGCTCGGCCTTTTGAAAAGAAGTTTCCGGTTTCTCGCCATTCCGGTCGCACAACGAAGAAAAGAAATCAAACCTCCGCCGTGTGCCATCATCATCGCTCGCTAAACAGGCACTCACACACAATCAATAAAAACGAGACGGAAACATTCCCATTTACCACCAAAGGAGAGGCTTGGCTGGCTCGACTCACTCTTTTAGGATAGAGTTCAGGGAACTTGAGCAAAGTGCGTGAGCGGACCTTGCGTGTGTGCCTCTTTTAACTAACTAAAACGGGGCGCGTAATAATAATAATAGCGAGACGAACGAAAGGGCAGGATCAATTGGGAAACGCCGGTGGATGGAATGAAGAGTCATAATTCGGGGATGTTTCTACAAATAGTCCGGTAGGGTTAATGTTTGTAGATCATCACTGTTGGGAAAGGAGCATTGCGGAAATGAGGGAAAGTGATTTGTAGGGTTGTGAGAGCTCGGTTTATGAAAGGTTAATGTAATGGGCCGAGAGTTCCGCTGTATTATTGCACGGTTTGCGCTGCAAGGAAGCGATCAATTCGAGGCAAAAGGAGTGCGCAAGCGATTTGAACATCCAGTGCATTAACACTTCATCGTACAGCTAGGGTGGTCTACTACTATTCGGCGCGACTGTTTCGGCGCTGGCCGTCTGGGCGCGGGGCCGATTCGGTGCCAGAAATAAATAGAACTCTTTCATAATCCTTCTAAAAATTAGAAGAAAAAAGGGGCCGGCGCCCCAACGGCCAGCGCCCCGGCCGTGCCGAATCTAATCGTCCCATTCCGACAGCTAGGGATACCAAATGTAATACACTGCGTACTTTTAGAGCAGTGGTTCCCAACTCAAATATGTCCGCGGACCACTTCACGTAAATTTGAACCTCCGCGGACCATCTCTATCCCTACCTTTATCTTCAAAATTTTAACCTTTTTTTCAATGCATTCAATTCTCACAGATGGTCAAAAGTTTTGTCTTTTTTATGAAATAAGAGAAACTGAGTTTTAAGTATGTTTCTAAATTGGAACTGAAAATCAAATAATCTATCAAACTTCAAAGGAAAATTAATATTAATTTATATCAAATTATTTATAAATATACCTTTTATAAAAAAACATTTAACTATTCTTATCAAGATCTCACGAAATTCAACAAATAAATAAAATACATTATTAATTACAATTGTTTTTTATACAGTAAACTAAATTAGGAAATTTTATACGAAAATTCTTTTTTTTTTCAGCAATATATAAATTTCCAAAGCAATATTAAAGCAATTAACAAATAAAAATTTCAATTTATCTCATATGAGAGGCTTAACCATGTAACTTTATCTTGGTACCTTATCTTTTATGTAATTGTTCAGGTGAGTGGAAATGATGATGGTTTTAATCCATCCCAGTGTCCGCTCATGTATCTATTAACCCTGGAAGGGTTCACACCTACACCCAAGTTACAAGTTTAAAAAACATCATTATAAAAGAGTTATTATTTTTTCTTTTTCATAACCAACAACAAAAGTAATAATACGAATAATAAATTTTTCTTATTTCTTCGAACAAACTGATTTCACTTGTATCAGAAATTCCCTCTTTGATACACTTCTACGCTTACTTCCTATCAAACCATGTAAAAATTCGATCATTGGATTCTTTATTTGCCCCACCCTGGCGCCTCTCAGTTTTAATTCATCTGATGTGCACTTTGCCATATCAATCACATTTCCGTATCTACTATGTAATAAACTACTTTTTGTATAAAGTAAGTGAAACGAACAAATATGATTCATAGGATAAAAGAGAAGATTTTTTTTACTTATGAGACCGTAGGATTTTTTATTTATGTTTTTTGCATTCATGGTTTTTTACTACTTCCTGAAAGGTGTTGTAATGAGGAAAACTATTTTTTTGAATTTCCACACATTTTTTTGGATAAGTTTAAAAATCTTCTCACGGACCACCTCCCAAGGCCTCACGGACCACCAGTGGTCCGCGGACCACCTGTTGGGAACCACTGTTTTAGAGGAACACGATGAACTTAGAGTGGAGGGGCCTCTCTTTTGGCTTTCTGCTCCTTCTTGCAAATCTGGACTTCTAGCGAGAATAGTACTGAATGCCATTTTCAACCTTTAAATCAAATTTCCTACCTTATACGTATAATTAAATATTTTTAAATTTTATGAGTATTAGTTCCTCAACTAGATAATCTCAGACCGAAAATTCTGTAGCAATAAGAAAACGACCTTGATACTCGGCTGGCAAAATAGGATCTAATACATTTCAAAATCCGTCACAAGCATGTTGAAACTCATGCCAAGCCTTTGAACTTCAAAAACAAAAGGAAAGAAAAACATAACCGCTTTCTAGACGTAAAACCAGACAACTCAAAGCCATAATGTCCCTGAAGGACGTAAAATTCAGTCTGCTTAACGGCAAGACTGTTTTTTTGTGAACAAAGCCTTGAAACTATCGAGGGTGTGTGAACTTAGAGGCTGACTATAGAGTTCAACGCCCTAAAATTATACAGAACGACAATGACATAAGTCTAAGTACTGCAAAATTTGATTTAAGCGTAGATTAGTAGATACCTAGGACACATAAAAATTTATAATTAGCCGGTAAAAACAAGACAAAAAATGCTTTTTCCCCATACAGACTACACCAAGATAGGCAGAAGACTTACGCCTGTCATTCTTAACGGTTCAATCGTTAGAACTCATCAATTCTCAACAACACACACTTAAGATTCAATTACACACACAGGTTCGCATCGGTTTACACACCTGCCCAACCTTTCCCAGAAAAGGCGAAAAAAAGCGCGCCCGAAATTCGTGCGAAAAGTCGGTGCGACTGACCGCTCGCACAGCGTTTTCGCAACACACACAACTTCACACTCACGCCACTCCAGTTGAGTGCGAAAAAATCGAGGTCAGTGCGCCCTGGCAGCCGGCCACGCGTTGTTGCGTCTCTCTCCTCTCTCGGCCGCTGATGAGACCTGTTAGCGACACACCGGGTTGTCGGCGGCCAACGAGATTGGAGGGCTTCTTTTTAAGACTGCTAAAGAATTAATGCTTAAGAAAAGTTGTAAGTGGAGATTTCTGCTGATGGGAGTGGATAATTACGTCGCTAGCTTAGCTTGGTTTTCTTCGGAAGGCAGTAGAGAAATGCGAATATTGTATGGTGGCACGTAGGATTCTGCAACAAGGGGGTTAACTGCAAACTCAAATTTCACATCAAAAGGCATCACCTTAGCGTCAGTCAGCGGTGGTCCCAAGATGCTGCTGTTTTAGGGCCTGGTATAACAGGTTTGGTAACTAATTTGCCATTTTTTACCCCAAGACGAAGCTAGCTAGGATGTGAATGTCTTAGCCGCCTTCCAAACAAAGACATTAGGATGGGGTAAGATCCAATCGATTTTCTTCACAATGCGGGTTGATACGCAAGGATTTGTCAAGAATGACAGCATCCTGTGATTAGCCACAGATGGTTGTAACCACAAATAATTTAAAAGTCGACGTCTAGACTAGACTAGAGATTTTGAACTTGACCCTCATGGCAAAAGGTAACATTTCAGGGGCTTGCCTATTACATGGTTAAAATATCCATATTAATTTTGCTTACGATCACCATTCAACCACATTAAATCTAGAGGAAATTACATCAATAAACGAGTAACCTTATTCATTCTGATGAGTAGGCAAACTATCAGGAGAATTGGCTCGAGCCCGAACCTCCAGTCAACTCCTTCCCTAATAGCACAAAAGTCACAGTGATATCACCAGGATATCACAAATGATCACTCTTGTCACATATCACAGTGTGACTAAAATGCGACATCACTGGGAGATCACATTGTGACAACCATTCAACAGTCCCTGTGTGAGTTCTCTGTGATATCACAGTGACATCTCGATGTGATCTATCACACCGTGATGTCCCAGTGATATCATTATGTGATGGGTTTGTGATCTATCACACCGTGATGTCCCAGTGATATCATTATGTGATGGGTTTGTGATCTATCACACCGTGATGTCTCAGTGATATCATTATGTGATGGGTTTGTGATTTATCACACCGTGATGTCTCAGTGATATCACACCGTGACGTCTCAGTGATATCACACCGTGATGTCTCAGTGATATCATTATGTGATGGGCTTGTGATCTATCACACCGTGATGTCCCAGTGATATCATTATGTGATGGGTTTGTGCTTTATCACACCGCGATGGTCTCAGTGATATCACACCGTGACGTCTCAGTGATATCACACCGTGACGTCTCAGTGATATCATTATGTGATGGGTTTGTGATCTATCACACCGTGACGTCTCAGTGATATCACCATGTGATGGTTTGTGACAATTCATTTTATTTATTTATCCACCACCATATTTTTAGGCTTACCTATTTTCTTGGGTCCAACTCGGGACATATTTTTGATATTACCTAATAAACCAAATTAACAATTCATCAAAGGTTTAAAAACAGAAATTATGAAGTTCTATTTTTTAATTTGATATATTTCAAAAAACCTTGTGTGACATAAAATTTATTGCAAGTATGTTTTTTTTAAAAACGGAATACGGACATAATGAAAAGTAAAGCACAATGTTAAACATCTTTTAGACTTAATTTTTTCATAAAATGTCTCGCAAATCTCGGGTACTTTGAGAGCACTCTTAAAAATTCCTTTCAGAAAAATTTCGTTTTTGTGATATCCGATGAATTTCTTTGACTCACAAAACTTCCAAAAGGAATTTCATTCCCAGGTCAAAATTTTATGCTGGAACTAGCAAAGAAATATGTTAGTTCTTGCTAGTTTTCGCTATGTATGCTAGTTTTTTACGGTAGTGCATGCTTTTTTATGATAGCATGCTATGCTACATGTACAAGCTTAAATGTACTTGCAGCATTACATGCTATATACAAGCACCCAATGCTTATTAGCTGTTCAAGCTACTTTCATAGCATTGAAGGGTAGATAGGTACCTTGATCGAACGGATGCCTCGTGGCACGTTAAGCCTACATGTACCGACTTTGACGCTGAATAGCTCCGGATATATTGAAAGCCTAGCTTAGTGGTTTATATTTTCTGAAAGCATAAAAAAAGCGGTTTCGAATAATAGATTTAACTAAGAGGTGGTATAAAATTTTTGCAACCAAGAAATTCATTTTTTGGTTGGTCCAAGACAAGTTTTCATGGATTTCTCCCGAAATAATAATCAGAGAGCTTAGTAATAAAATTATTTTTGAAGAACTCTTTGAATCTTGTTAGAGAGACCACGTTTTTTTCTGGAGAAAGGGAGTTAGGGGCGTTAAAAAGTGAAAATAAAAACGAGCACGCGGTTCTAAAATCTCTTAATATGGGTCCAATCCCTTAGTGTCATACATCATTCAACAGGAAATATTAAGGAGGTACACATACTAAAATTTCAGAACCCTACCTCTAAAATTAAGGACGTGACGCCCAATTAAAGTTTTCCAATAAAACCGGAAAACCTCCCGAAATAAGGAGCCAATCCCCTTATGCTTTACATATTCTTAATCTACTAAATGATGTGAACACGATGATGTAAAACACTTGGGGGTCTATTTATATTTTTACCCATTCCTCCTTTTTCTCATAGCCCGAAAAATGTAGTGGATTCCTATGAAGACAAGTTAATCACTTTTGTATTCAAAAATTCCTGGATGACGCCAGAATGAACATGGCAACTCGAATTTCTGGAAAAGGCTTACCATACTACTCTATTACCATAATAAAAATTCTAAAAATTTCAAACTTATTATTAAATACCAATTATTGGGCTTTTTCGGACTTGTGTTTTTTACTCAAAATACCGTTTTCTTATTCGCCTTTAAAAAAACCCCTAAATATGTAACAAATCGCTTGAAAATTTGATATGATGCATATTTTGAAGTCCTCTTTAAGATTATGTCAAAGAAAAATATATAGAAAGTGTTTAATGGGTTAAAAGCGACAAAAATGCATTATCTCGACAGTGAAAAATGTCTGTAAATAATATATTGTCCCCACAAAATAAGAAACATCCATGCATTAGTGCATAAATTAAAGGACAAATAATGTCCTAATGTGAACTATTAATGAAGTTAAATAAGAAAAAATAAAGCAGAGCGAGGGTAAATGAGAACGTAAATTACGAGCGAGAGATACCCCACGCATTAACCAACAGAATAGATTTGTCGTTCGTGATACCTTCATAGCTATTTGGAAATATGAAAATTTACATTTAAAATTTCATCAAGATTCCTTTTGACAGCTTGATGATTTTTTCCAATCGAGCATAGTTTTTATTTTATAAATTGAGCCACACGAGTTTGGGTTCTGAGTTCTGCTTTCTGAAAATGGCAACACCAGGTTTGTTTACAATACAACTCTGATCCTGATTTGGCGCCGCGCCGCGCCGCGTGGCGTCCTTATTTCCAGTAAGTTAAATGCTTAATGTATTTTATTTAGATAGTTATTTATTAAGTTTATATTTCTAGTTGGGGCTGTTTTTAAGACGATGTCCGACTACGGATAGTTGCTCCCATAATCCTTGTAATCTATCCAAGCGTTATTTGATACATACAAATACAAATATTGACAACCAACAACAGGCGTTAAGCCCAACTAGGTTGGTCCACCAACTCAAACTACCGATTCCCAGTATTTGTCTAATTTATCCTTAAACTCCTTTACTCCATTGGAACTAACTATCGATTCTGGCGACCCATTCCATCTATCCACAACAAATCCAAAAAAATTGCTTTCTGCTCCCTTGTTATATGTATTGTGTTGTTCCTATAAAAATAATTTCATACTTATTTTACAACACTTTAATTTTATTTACTCAATCTGAGACAAAGTATCTATTCTCATTCTAATGTTTTTCTGTAAAATAATCAAAATTGACTTCTATTTAACCAAAAATATCCAACTGATTCCTTTGTTCACCGAGTGTTTTCACTTCTTTTTACTACTAATTTGTCACCTTACAATGAACAAAATGCAAAGTATTTAAAAGAACATTAACTTTTAATCTTGCCCTATTTTAGCTGATGCCAGTAGCGGTACTTCCATAGAAGGACATACATGAGCAGGTAAACCTCAGTGAACGTGAATTAAGTTGATATAGGGGAGACCGGGCAGCAGGCCCATATAATGGGATTTTGCCGCTCTGTGCATATCGATTTATTGCCGTCTCCCTCTATTACATTTCCCGTTTCAAGAAAATACCCCCCTTGTTTGTTTTAATAGTCCACTGCTTAAAGGTTGGGGTCTTTACTTTTTGACACAAAATTTCAAAATGTTGGTGTTTTTTAAAAAGTATTATCACGCAATATCCCCTTGTGGTACTGCTGGGGGGTATGGGGGTCCTCCCCCAGAAAAAATTTTGAAATTTGACCTTTAATATGCATTTAATTTATTTTGAAAACATTTCTGGGTCAATCACTTTTAACCTTTTGACACAAAAATGTTGGATATATTTTCTAAAAAGTATCACACAAAATTCTCTGTTGGTACCACTGTGGGTATGCGTTGCGGGTATGGGAGTTCTCCCCCAGAAAATTTTTTGAAATTTACTTGTAAAAGTAGTGTTTTAAATCATTTTGAGAACCTTTTAGGGTCCATCACTTTTCTCTCAACACAAAATTTCCGCGATTTTCTCATAATTGTCATGTAAGATTCCCTTGTGGAACCGCAGGAGGGTATGGGTGTCGTTCCCCAGAAAATTTTGAAATTTAACTTGTAAAAGTAGGGTTTTAACTCATTTTAAAAACATTTTTGGGTCCAAGAGGGAACGCTGTCCAAAGTGCCCCCCTTGGAGCAGTGCCTGGGTGAAATTAGCATTTAATCCTATTTAATATGGATTAGGGTTTAAATTTACTACAGATTACAAATCGGAGGGTTAAAATATAAACACCTCTTTAAAAATAAATTGCAAAATAATTTTTTAATTAAGAAAATAAAACATTTTTCCTCTCGCCAACCCTCTTCCTATATGCCGATCCACTCGAGCAAGCCCATCCATTTTAACACACAAAAAACACAAGCTCCTTTTCCTGAGATGCAGAGTAACAAACTGACAATATTGGGACAGAACGAAGAGGACCATGTTATCTGATCTGGTGTCTTTCCCTTTCCGGGAAAACAAGCCCATAAATATTTCCCGAGAAGGAGGTAGGTTATCTTAACGGGTTTATTGGGGAGAAATCCTTTCCTGAGAAATATTTATTTTTATATCCATGGGTAATTTGAGTATGCTACGACTACTTTCATTCAATTTAAACATAAACCTCTTTGCCGCTCAAAGCCGTTTCACATCAAAACAACACGTCAACTGTATGAAATTATGAATGAGATGGCCCAAGAATTTACAATTCCTGTCCGAAAGATTTACAAAACTCTAATTTATTACCAAAGTTTTTTTACTACAATTCAGCCCCCCTTTAAAATGGTAATATCTATAATTATTGAACTAATTTTTGTCTTCTACCTTCAGGCCCACCTCCCCTGCATGAGACGGGCTGCTGGTGATGTCCCCAGAATACCCCTGGATGGGTATTGATAAAGTAAGTAACTTGTCTTGTGAGAATTAGTTATATATCAAAAATTGGTGTTTCTGGATTTCCCCTAGAAATTTGTTTTCAAAATATGACCCTCATAATGAAGGTATATAGTTCTCAATCTTACAGTGTAAGCCCGTACTTGGACTTGGCATTGTTCAGCTATGATGATAAATGGGTGTCTCAGTGTGGCACCCCATTTTAAATAAATAAATAAAAAATGTTTTTCAAAATTAACTGCTCAGCATAATTCCATGTACTGTTATTCATTTTATGTTAGTGTTCAAATAGGTTTCAAAAGAAAAAATAGCTTTTTATGTTGTGCAAAGAATACATTTTAATAATTTTGAAAATACTCAAATTAAACCTAAACCAATGCTTTAGTTAGTAAAATCTTTTTTGCTAGAAATTAAACATTTTTGGGAACATAAATGTTGAATACATTTTAATAATTTTCAAATACTCAAATTTTTATAACTATAAGGTGAATGTGGGTATTGGGACACTGTACCAATAGTGGCCACCTAGATGATTAATTTTAAATAGAACAAGTTAGAGGCATCAAAATTTATAGGCATAGTAGATTGTGCAATCAGGTAAGCTGGTGAATTACCACAGATCAGCATAGGAAGGATATATAGATATTATAAAATAACAATGACCGAGTGACTGAAATTTGATTTTGCTTATTGAATCGCGTAAGGAAACGGTATGTCAGAACTGATTATTACCATTTGATTGACTTTTAATTATACATTAAGATAAAGAAGAGTATAAAATTTATTTGAAAGATTTGACTCTATGAGGATTTATGGGGGTGGCCACTTTACCAACACAATCTTGGATTTTCCAATAGTGGCCACCACAATGGCTTCTAATCTATATATACAGTAAGGCACCGTTTATACGTCTTTCAAGGGACCGACGTAAAACGTCGTATAAATGAAAAGACGTATAATTGAAAAATATTTTGATTATTTGAATGAATTGGGACTTAGCGAAAACGACGTATAAACGGTGCTTTACTGTATATGTAAAAATCAATGTCTGTCCTTTATAGTTTTTAACTTTTTGAACCTACATTAACTATTAAACTATACCACGTTGATCTACTCCCTCCAGGGAAGGTTTCTGAATAAAAATAAAATTGATGCATCTCAATAACTTTTTTAGTCAATTTTATGTTTAAAAACCCATATTTCATGCCTAAATTCATAGAAACCTCCCATTGTTGTAAATATCATAAGAGAATATGTAACTTTAATTGTTGTAGGCATATTATCGATTGTTGTGGATTGAAATCTATTGTTGTAGTTTAACATCCATTGGTGTAGCATAAACATAAAAATGGATCCTCTATTTAACTATTTCCACATTTGGACTGGCGAAGCCCATCTTGAACACACCAGAATTTTTTTTAAATGGACTGGCTAAGTCCATCTGCAACACATGAGAATAATTTTCTTTAAAAATGGACTGGCGAAGCCCATCTGTAACGCACCAGCTGATATTTATAAACAAACTGAAACCCGGGTCTAGCGCTTTAGCTCTAGTAAAAACATAAATAATATTTAATTTAAATTAGTTTTTCTTCATAAACTGTTGATTGTGCTTTAAAATGAGTGTTGTATGAATTTGGTTTCATTCTGGCTTCGGGAACCAAGGTTTCTAAAACATTGAATTACATTCTAAATTCCTCTCAAATCAGCTACACGGGGTAGGCTTTGGGCCGGAAACTGTTATTCTAAATTAAATAAAGCTAATTTGATTTTATCTAATATATATATAGTTGGGAAGGAAGATTTAATTACAACTAAACGACTACCTACTCAATTTCATGCATAAACCCCCCTCATATAGGCAGAAAAAGGGAGGTGGCCACTTTAGATACAAAAGGTGTCCACCATAGAAACAACAGCTATATCTAGGTGGCCACTATCAATGCAATTTGGAGTCCTTTTTTTTTAATAAATTAAAAATACTTTACCCAATCTCTAATTAAAATTTTTAATGGTAAAATCGATAGAAGAACAATTAACCTAAGAACAATTAAGTTTAATTAAGAACAATTAATCTAAAAATAAGATAACTGTTTCCAAGCAAATAGGTTGATATTTATTGAGAATTTAAACAAACATTTTCCTTAAAGTATCCACTATACCCACATTTACCCTACAGATAAATGTTATTGTGGCTTATTCAGGAAAAAGTAAAAAAAATTTGAAATTTTAAACTACATGGCCTGTAAATTTATTCCCCTGCATTTTCTTAAGTAGATCCACATGGAGCATAAACTAAACTAGCTTTATATTTGCTTTTCAATATGAAAACTTTGTAATTGGAAGTATGTGTCCGGGGAAATATTTTAAGAAATAGCATATTGTTACACTATTGAAACACCATTTATATAATGGGATTGGCCCCTACTCAATATTGGAAGATTGGATGGAAAAACAAACTTTTATTAGATTTTAGATCCCCCAGCACTTAAAATCTAAAGATTACATGAAAAAGTTGTGTTCTAACAATGTTCATTAATGTGTTTAAATTACTATATGTAAATAATTAGTAAACTATTCATTCCAATTAAGCATTGTGAATTAAACTTGGTAATTGATGAGGGCATATACTTTCTGTACGAGTAATATTTATGGTTTGTTACACTAAGGTGGGACCTTTCCAAGTGTGTTCTATAATTTATAGTAAAATTATTGGTATCAAAACTGAAAAAGCGAAACTTTTTGATACCGAAACTTACGCATTTATTTTCAAATTTAAACTTAAAATAAATTCAAATGTGTTAGTACTATCAATGTTATTCTTCCTTAAATTGCAGATGGAGTTAGCTGTTGGCCTTAAATTTTGCTTAGATGTGTGGAGAGTGAAATGATAAAAAACCTGGTGATCTCGCAAGAGGTTTAATAAATCTGGTAGTGAGGCCAAGACTCCACACACATGAAGAAGTCGAGGCAATTCAGAGTCAGTTTTATTTATTTTATTTTACCCTTACCCTTATATTTATAGTACACTTAATGCATTGGGAAACAAAAATAGCATAATTATTCATGTATGTAGTCGGTTTAAATTTTTGCATGCCACACAGTATCTACAATCACTACAATACAGAGATGTTAACCTTTCTGCATTTTGCAGAACCATTCCACACTTTAGCCTTATGTTCTGAAATCATAAATATGTAAAAAAAATCTACAGAAACTTCATAAATCACTAAAAAAATGCATTAAAATTTAAACTCTTGATAAGATAACTTAGTTTTGTTCCATATTTCAATTGCGGAAGTCTCCTTCCAGCTTCTCAATCGAATGTTTAACTGACTCTATAGATCTGCAAATTTGTGACTTATTATTTTTCATATTTTCTGTTTCAGATGGAGCCTGATGCTGGTTTACAAATGAATAGACTGTTCTAAAATATTGTGTTAATATACTTTAATGATGTATTCTGTTCTGATGTTCTTTAATTATTCTGTGAATATGTAACAATAAATAATTTTGTAGATGCAAAAATTGGTGTACTTGGTCGTAAAAAGAAACATTCCCACACAGATTTTTCAGGAGTGTAGTTGAAGGGTATAGTGATAAAAAATTAGTTACACTTTAGTTAGCTTTTAATATGATTGCAAAAATGAAAAGGTTTCCAAAAAAAACTAAATACAACAAGAATGAGAAAGTGAAAAAAAGATTTCAAGTGGCATGAAATAAGGTAAGTAATTTGACAAGATGCTTAGGTATCAAGAAGATAAATTATGGTTTAATATATGAAGAACTAAAAGATTTTTTAGTAGGTATATTAAAGACAACTTTAGTATTCAGGTAATCAATCAAGTAGTAAGTATTTTACAATTAATCAATGATCCTGATACCAATAGTTCGGGAAATATGAATTTAAATATTCATATATGTAGGTAAAAAGGGTGACAGTAAAGTAATTAATAGTAATAATTTTTATAATTTTAACTTAATTATAAATAATTTTTAAACCAATGATAAATAGGTTTTAAGCATCCAGCATGTAATTCCAGTCACAATGCGACCCCGTAGTGATGATTACATAGTGATACAAATGTGATATCCCTGTGACGTCACTCTGTGATACAAATGTGATATCCCTGTGACGTCACTCTGTGATACAAATGTGATGTCACATTTGTATCACAGAGTGACATCGTCGCGATATCACATATAAGTCACTAGGTGATTCGCGTCACATTGTGATATTGTCACGATATCACATATAAATCACAAGGTGATTCGTCACATTGTGATAGCGTCGCGATATCACATAGACATCACTTTGTCACAAGCTCATCACTTTGTGATATCTCAGTGATATCACTAATTATCACAAATATTTATCACAAAAAACGGACATAGGAGAATCACAGGGATATCACAGTGATATCACAATCACATCTGTGACACCTATGTGATAGTGATGTCACATTTGTATCACAGAGTGATATTGTCGCGATATCACATATAAGTCACAAGGTGATTCGCGTCACATTGTGATATCGTCGCGATAACACATAGACATCACTTTGTCACCAGCTCATCACTTTGTGATATCCCAGTGATGTCACTAATTATCACAAATATTTATCACAAAAAACGGACATAGGAGAATCACAGGGATATCACAGTGATATCACTATCACATCTGTGACACCTATGTGATTGTCACAAAATTATCACATTTCTATCACATGGCTATTAGGGTTCCTCACAAGAATATCACACCATTTATCGACCTCAAAGGATTGATAAGCGGAGGCGGCTCTATTTACAAATGGTGAGGAAGGAACACGTTTCAGTACCATGTACTTAACAACCAAGCATTCGCCCCAATTCAATTTAAAACCCACACCACCGAACCGTTAAGTCTAAGGGTCGGTTGGTTTGCATGACAGCTAGACTGCTAGATTCGTGCAGAGAAAACAGGTATAGATCCACCCATGAAGTCCAGACTATAAATGAAAACAAATCCACAAATAACGTGATTCAATCCCATTCCAGAATTGATTTCAGTTCGACTCGTGCTTCCCTTTAAAACCATCGGGGGAAAAGAGATTAAACGGGTGTCTACTACATAACTGGAAACCGCATATTACGTCACGCAAGCAAAACCCAGATATTATCCCCCTATGACATCACTCCATCAGACCACGTCGAAGAAAACAACGCGGCAGCGAAGAGTGGGAAGAAGTAACAACTGCCGGTGTTTTCCAAGGAGGGGAGGGCTTGCTAGCTAAAAACCTCGTGCGTCATGTTCGTGGATGTTGACGTGTACCTTTGGTAAGGTGCCAATCGAAACCCTTTTCATCGAAGTGCGCCACTGGTGCTAATGGCACCGGTTGCTCTATTTAAACGAAACGTGTGACTGATGCCCACAGGGCCGGCTTTATTTAACTCGCACAGGGTAGACAAATGTGTGTAAGGTCTATTTACAACAGTGGGGCGGATGCGCGTAAATGTCAACTGTAACCCACACAGCACCTAGATACAGTGGTGGGAGACGGAGAGATTTCACCAGCAATTCAAGGTGTATAAATATTTCTTCTTTTTAGGGATTTCCTTAAAAATTTCTCCCTACAGTTTTGTTGACAGTTTTATTTGCAAATTTACAGGTTTTTTCAATGATGTTTTATATGAGAAATAATCTGTTTTAGTATCACTCAGAAAATATCATGTTAAGGACACGAGGACACCCATAGTCATAATCCAACACATCGTTTCAACCCACGACTTAGCTCATACTAGATCCAAGATCCAACTACACTCATTCGTTATTTATTGCTAAGTTCAATATAACAGTGGTGAAATCGCAAAAGGTTGCAGATCCTTCCCATGCAACGCAATAAAAGGTGTTTCCATAAAAACCCAAAATTTTTTATAGCTGCTAATCATGGATGTAAATCATGTTTACTATACAGCAAGGCATTAACTGCTTTATCACAAACCCTTCACATATAAAGCTAATCCATTTCCTTCGAAAAAAATTAGACTAATTCCGAACTGTAATAAGGAACATCACTGAAACCAGTACAGACCTCTATCATGCGATAACCAGTATTTTAAGAGCAAGGAAACCATGATTCCGACAAAACAGTACCTCATTACATGCTGTAATAATACCTCAACAGGCTATTCGACAATTTTAGACATCACTTTCGACAAGCACATGAAACTCATGGCAGAATAAAATAAGTGGCCAACTCCTAGTCCTACTCATCATTTTAAATGAGTTTTTGCGCAGTTATAACTGTCGAATCATTACTTTTCTTGTCATCATAAGAGTAGACAGACACCTTAAAGACAGACATCGCGGGGATCGATCGAAATCGTTAATTCTCCTTTTGATGCTTGTCGTCACTGAATACTCATCTGTTGCATATTTTATATTTTATTTATAGTATTGATGATTTACTCAGATGCCTAGTTCTGTTGTTCCCATTTTTCCCTACAGCACACTTAACATGCATTACAATTAACTAGCGTAGAGGGAAAACTAAGGAAAATACGTCAAGAAGAATATATTTGAATTTTTAGCACCGAGATATGAAAATATTTTGAAAATATGGAAAAATCTATAGAAATCTAATCACCAAAATCTGAGCTTAACTATTTTGACTTAGATTATTCCACTATTCCCAGTAAAACAATAATTCCCAATTTTAAGCAATTAATTATAAGTCAAATAGTTTGGTCTATCAGACTATCAGAGGGTAAAATATTTAGAGCCTATTTGAGAACGCTTCAACAATAGACTCCTCATTTGCAAGTCCAAAAGTTGTAGAATAGTAAAATTTACCATTCGACACAGCAGGTTTGAATATAATATACTATATCCACACACTAACTTCACTTCAGTCAATGTAAACTGCCGCAAAAAGAAGCTATATCTATAACTAGTCTGGCTAAATGAATAAATTGGATACAAAACAGATACTACTTGCAAACGAATGGTTTTGTGACAAAACACGAACTGTTGTTTTTAACAAAAAATTTGGATATTAATAACCAGGAAAATAGAATAGGTTAAAGAGATTAACTTCATGCTCACGCAATTTAGTAAGGTTAACCCAAACAAAAGCAACCCTAATCTAGTCACTAAAAATTACCATAGAAACGTTAGGAATTTCATTAACTTTGTTGATTTAATGATTAAAGGTGTGTGTTTCTCGGTTAAATTCTTTATTTTTACTTTGGGTAATAAAACTTTCATTAAAAGTATATTTCACAATTTAAAAATCAAATGGGGATTGAAAAGAAAAGCGACAAACGGGTTAACTATGTGATGTTAAAAAAATGCGTGCATACTCAACTCAGGGGTTCATCTAGAACAGTGGTTCCCAACAGGTGGTCCGCGGACCACTGGTGGTCCGTGAGGCCTTCAGAGGTGGTCCGTGAGAAGATTTTTAAATAACGTATCCAAAACATGAGTGGAAATTTAAAAAAAATAGTTTTCCTAATCACACATTCCAGGAAATAGTAAAAACACAACAGATACAAAAACATAAGTAAAAAATATTGTCTCATAAATAAAAAAGGTTAGGTTCTCTTTCTCTCCCATGAATTATTTGTTCATTTCTATCATTTTGTACAGTTTTATTCAACAGTAGTTTATTACAGACAGATAGTAGAAACGAAATGTGATGATGTGGAAAAGTATTTTGCATCAGATTAATTAAAACTGAGAGGCGTCGGGGTGGGGCTAATAAAGAATCGAATGATCGGACTTATACTTTGTTTGATATGAAGCGAAGCGTGGAAGTGTTGAAAGATAATTCAAACTGGGATGCTATGGTCTGACATAGGGTCTTCGAGAAATCGTGGTATGAAAAGAGGAAATTTCTGAGATACACGCGAAATAGGTTTGTTCGAAGATATGAGAAACATTTATTGCCGAAAATGCGAAAGTTTTTAAACACATAAACTATTTTCTATTTTAATCGCTCCTTTGAAATAATTATTGACTTTTGACGCGGTTTCTTTCGGGAGAACATCAGCCTTGCGTACCTCGCCTATAGATTTTCCTCTGCCACAACTGACAGTCAGTGCATGTCCAGTTTGCTTTTTTGTGATCAACAGAATTCCTGGTTATCTCATTCGTCCTGCAGTTGAAGTTTAAATTTATAAGTACTTTCTTTTAAATTTAAATCTACTAATAATATATTACCTTATTTGTTGGTTATGAAAAAGAAGAAAAATAACTATTTTATACTGTTTTTTTAAACCTGTAACTTTTGTGTAGCTGTGAACCCTTCCAGGGTTAATAGATAAAAAGGCTTGAAAAAAATGGTTAAATGGTCCTATATAAAAGGTATATTTTTAAATAATTAGGTATAAAATTAATGTAATATATATTTTTCTTTTAAGTTCAATAGATTATTTAATTTTCTGGGTTCTATTTAGAAACATTGTAAGACTAGGTTTCCCTTACTTCAGAAAAAAAGTCAAAATTTTAGACCCTCCATGATGAATGAATGCACTGGAAAAAAGTTAAAATTTTGAAGATACAGTTAGGGATAGGGATGGTCCGCGGAGGTTCAAATTTAAGTGAAGTGGTCCGCAGACATATTTGAGTTGGGAACCACTGATCTAGAAAGAAAATGGGTCCGTTTTAGGACCCTTCACAAAATTCTATTTGAAAATTGTTTTTTAAATGAGTTTCCATCATTTTGAAATGGAATTTGCCAAATTTTGGGCTAATTTCAAAAGTTATAAATGCTGTGGTTGTTCTATAAGCCCTTAATTTTCAAAAAATTCCTAACACAGGACCCTGATAGAAAAACCTGGATGACCCCTGATCTGATACTAATTTTTAAAAAAACTAACCATCTATAAAATTAAGAGGAGCATGTGTGTAGCCTTTCTTTAAAGAAACTAGGTTTTTTTAAACACGTTTTTTAACCTAACCAACCTAGGTTGTTGCTTTTTAGGATTTAGAAGGAATTTAATTTTCAAATACATACTAGTAAGATATTTATTTTAGAGTAAAAGAAGCTTTAATTGTGAAAATTTATTTAAATAAAAAAATATCTTTAATGACTTAAATTAAGGTACTAGTAAGATTAGCAAACTAAAAAAAGTGCTTTAAGACAGGATGAGATGTACTAAACATTTCCTTGGTTTGAGATTTTTACACCTACCTAGCAAACACAAAGCCATTCAAGAAACAAATTGTAAATTCTAGTTAAAATCCAACTGTGTGCTAATGCAGATCCTTAATATATATCTTAATCAGGGCTCCCAGCAGTCTATTGGTTTGTCTTTAGGGAAAAAAGAGACCTAAAATCTTAAAAAAAGAGAAAAAAGAGACCAAATTTTAGGTCAAAATTAAACGCGATGCATTTTTTTAGTGTTTGATCCGCCCATGAACGTGTAGCTCAATTAAAATGTTACCTTATTGATATAAATTGATCAATAAAACATGCATACAGGGTTCTAAAATAGTAAATTAAAAAAAACAGGAGGTGACGAATAACAACTCACTTAATTCTGTCGAAACAGGAAAAAGTTCAGATAATTTAGAAAAGAATAAAGAATTTCAAGGGATTAAAATTTCACATTTAACTGGACTTTTTTAAATTAAAAAACAACCCCCCACACAATTTCAATACATCTCTTTAATCTTGAATATTTTTTAAGAGTGATAGATTTTAGGAGTTTTAAGGGACCTTAGAAAAAGTTGAGATTTTCAGTATTTTCTCGGGAATTTAAGGAGACTTACAAACCATGTGCATGTTATCCAGCAAATGTATTAAAAAAAATTCAAGATGGTAGCTCTTAATCAGTCTTTTCTTTATTACTAATATGCAGGGCCGTATTTAGGCACGTGCAACATGTGCTATAGCACAGGGCGGCAAAATTTTGGGGGGCGGCAGATTATACCAATTCAAAATGCTACGCTCTATCTATACAGTTTTGAAAAAAATGTACTTCAATGTTTTCACATGAAGGGCCAAAAATGAGTGAATTCCCAGTTTTCTAGGGGCATATTTTCAAAAATTTTCTGGGGGTACCCCCAGACCCCCAAATGAATTCTTTACGATAGGGAAAACAGGAAAATTTCTGAAAAAGGGGAGTTAAATGGTGACAGTCAAAGGGAGTTAAAAGAGAGTCAAATGGGAGGGGGAAATTACTTGAAACAGGTATTGAAAAAGGGGGCGGCAATAAATCGATATGCACAGGGCGGCAAAAACCCTAAATACGGGCCTGCTAATATGTTATTCTTGTTGATGTTAATTTTCCACATACTTTAAATACATTTCATTATAGTTAGTTAATTTGATAAACACATATTGAATATAATTATTTGTTTAGTAATTAGGATAAAACTTTTAAGGTATCATATGGAAAACTGGAGCTACCGATCTTAATATTTGCTAGCAGCATTTCATATACAAAGAAATATTTTAGGAGGTTTTCAAAAATACAATCTTTTATATAATTTTACATTAAAACATGGGTGGCACTCTTCAAAAATAGCAAGAGACTGGACTTTAAGATCATTTAATTTTTTCATTACACTAACAGAAAAAAACATTAATGAATTTCTACCAAAGTTTTTAAACAAAAACATCTGTCTTCCGTTGCTACGCGGTTGAAAACCGGTTTTCTCTGCCAGGTTTGGTGTTTTTTGCCTCTATAGCAGAGATAAAAGATTTTCTCAGACATTTGTTTTAGATAAAAACTGAAAATTTCTGATTTCTTTCCGAATTTTTCAAAAGTGAAATCTAGAAATAGCTGAAAAAGAGAAAAAAGAGACCTTGACTGTGAAAAAGAGACTTTTAGAGACCTTAGATGAAAAAAGAGACTTTTAGGGAAAAAAGAGACTTGCTGGGAGCCCTGCTTAATCTTTTTTTTAAAAAGTGATTTTTCTTCTGTAAATATACTGGTTTATTACTGAAATGTAATGTGAATCTTTTTTTCTGAAAATTCTCCCTTAATATACATTTCTAAAACAACAGTTCCATAAATATCCCAAATATAAAACTTGAGTATTTGTACTTAAATATCCGTTGACCTTTCAGCAACCATCAGATTGGGGCACGAAATAATCATACTTCATTCTTGCACTAATACTATCTATCTACAAAAGCAGCGAGACTTTTTTTTGCACTAAGGATTTGTTATTTCCAGGGGTGCAGAATTTGTCTGAATGCCCGAACTTGGGGGAAATTCGGGCAGTTGTGGGGAAATTTTTGCCGTAAGTTAATAAAGTAAAACCCTCTGAATCAGGAATGGGATCTTTGGCTAATAATGAGTATAATGGTATAATGAGTGGCAGTTGGGGATGGACCTAGAAAAAGTTGTAATCTTCCGAACCTAACCGAAATTTACCCGAACCTTATGTATTGCACCTATGGAAGCTGGCAGTGGCTTCCCCTGAACTAGGTTCCGGCACTTTTTCCAGGTCCGGTTGGGGATCCCACCTGTTTAATTTTACCTCACAAAGGTCTTTCCATTTAAAACTATCGGTTTTAAATGACCTTACCGGCAGTAGAGCAATGGGTACTATTGCCTAAGCTACTTTTCCCTCTACCCGGAGGAAGAGGGAGACGCCATCCCTAAATTAGTAAGTAAAGTAAAAAGTACTAATAAAGAAAAAACTCTACTAATCCAACTTGTTATACGTAAAAAATATTTTGACCGAGGACAAAGTGTAACCTCCAAGTTCTACGGAAATTTGGTGAAAAGTATGGATCTACCAAAAAGAGTTTCCTTAGTGAATACCTGAAAGTTGGCTTAACCTCGCATTTTGATTGCTACGTAACCATGGCAGGCAATATTTCCAATAATTTTTTAGTGATTTACTGTAAGAATATTTTCTAAGAACTCGGTATTTCAGACGCAGTTTAATTTACATTCTGGTTAAAATTATTTCTGGAAGAATGGTTTGTCTAAATACAGGGTGTTTCAAAAGTCTGTTTCCCGGCTTTTATTTGGAACCAGAACCAACGTGTCCTAGGGTCACGGTAGTAAGGTCTAACACTAGGTAAGTGACCCTGGAGAATCCATTGAGATGAATTACAGCACCCCTAGCGGCGAAATAAAAAAGTTTAAAAATTTAATTTAAAAACTAAGGGAGAGAGCAAGAACCTCAGTGAGAATATTGTTGCCAACATTATGAAGAACTCGCAGAAAAGAATTTCATGAAAATATCGTGAATATTCACGGAGATATTGGCATGCGATAAATGGCACTTTTTCAGACCTCAAAACAGATAAAGTTCACAAATTAGCAATTTTTTCAGTGTTACTGTGTAGTTTTGTGTTTTTTTAGATGAATAAAGGCAAAACTTAATAAAAAAAACTTGCAAATTTGTGAAAATTACAGTGGAGGGCAAGGGTTTTTTCAATGCTCGTGCAGACCTTCTGACCAACAATGAATGCAAAAAGATGTGCGTGCAGGAAAGAGCTAACATTATGTTTAACAATCGATGTCACTCAAGTTTACCATGTGTAAATAAATAAAAAAGACTAAAGATTTTATATTTGAAATTTTATAAATATTAAGTGAAAAATGAAATTTTATTCATCATAAATAAATAAAACTGGCTGCTTTAACTAATATCTTATCTTTTTTTAGTTTAATCCTTTTCAGTAATCCATTTAATTACTCTTAGATATTACACAATCGGCAAAACAGCTATTGGACATTTTATTAACTGTCTAAAAAACTTTAGACGTTTTACATAATTCTGGAACATTACACAATCTGTCTAAGGCTGAGTTGCATTTCATGAACTGTCTATAAATTTTAGGTACTTCATGTGACTGATCGACCATAACATGATCTGGCTGCTGTTCATGAAATGTCTTTAGACAGTTCCCGAAATGTCTAATTTCACGATCTGTCAACAACTTATATAATCGAAATGCAAAGCAGCAAATTTACCAAGCAGGTCAGGTGCCCATCAGAAAAACTTGTAAGCCATGTAGATCCAGGGCTTAGTTTCAGCCGGAACCTCTTTTTCGATGAAAAAATTAATATTTTATTTCAAGGGTCTCCTCTCCTATAACTACATCCCACGAAATCCTTTCATCAGGCCCGCGAAAATCTATAAGTGCGAAAAAAGTCCTAAAATGAATTAAAACCCTGTTTTCAGGGTCAAATTTCCAAAATTTTTCTGGGGAGGACCCCAGATCCCCTTTTTGTAATTAGAACTCAACTAATCACATTTATCTTCAGATTAAGTTCATAAAAGGGCAAATCTTACTAAAAAATTTTTAAAAAGAACAATAAACTTGTAAACATGCGTAAAAAGTGTTTAGAGATAATTTCGAGTTTCCTTCCCCTAAGCAAAAATTTAACTTGGGGCCTGTTAGTGATTTAATTTTCTTAAAGGATATTTGGACCCCTCCCGAAATAAATTTCTACATACGTCACTATGATCCTAGATGTGTTAAAAAACAATTTTCTGTTGTTACTATTTAAAACTTATTTTCAACGATTCACTTGTGCATATTTTGTTTTAAAATATTTTAACTGCATTTTTATCTTTTTTACAAATAACAATTATTTTGCGATTTAATTACTATTATTACTTAACTGTGTTTTTTTAAAACATAATTGTGAACTCCAATTAGAACTACCCACACAATCGTGTTGATTCTTTTTTATTTGAACCAGATTTGCCAGATTGCTAGTCAAATTTGCCAAGAAAATTTGCAACATCTTGAATTCTACGGTTAAGGGACTTTAACTACGCATTATATTCCTTAAACTGGTAAAATATACAACACTATTGGTTCATTGATGATAAACTGTGATGCCTTTTACATGAGGCGCCCTGTTGGGAAAAAAAATTGTTTGCTTTTCTTCAGTTTTGAGGCCAATAATTTTACCGTTCCGGTACCTCTTTTTTTTTTAGAAATCGAGCCCTGTGTATATCATTTCAAAAACTGTCATATACCAGGGGTGCAGAAAATGTTCCAGGATCCAAAATTTCCCCCAAAATGAAATTTCATCAAAAAAATAGTTAATTCAGTTCTTAAACTTCTTTCAGATTCAATAATTTTCACATAATTCATAAATTTAAATTGTGATGATCTTTATACTCTTTTTTAGTCTTTCTTACACACTTATAATCTTTGCTCAAAAAGTGCCCTTTCCCTAAAATATGAAAAATTTTCTACTATTCTCAAATTTAAGCTACCTGTAAATTTCTCCTTATTGAACTAAACATTTTAATTAAGAACATCGATGTGATTAAACAAGAACGCTATTAATAGTCAAAATTACCCATTCAACCAGGGATAGATTGTTTTCCCTGCATACCAATCGAAAGGCAAGGAAAAGCCAACATCCAGGTTAAGAACCTAGAAAATTAGGTTTTTTAGCGCAGATCCGTAGTTTTTTCCACTCTACATCCGTAGGTACGCTGTTTTCACGTTGAAATTGGAGGTTATCAGGGGTCGATCCAGGTTTTAATTTTTGGGGCCTATTTTTTAAATTTTTGTGAAAATGAAATTATTTTTTGTGAAAATGAAATTATTTTTGTGAAAATGGAATTTTTTTTGTGAAAAATATATTTTTTACGTAAAACCTAGAATTTTTGATTTGCTATTTTGTCTTTACAGTCTTTAAATCGATTTGATATAATACCAGAAAAATTTTTAGTTCTCTACTCTAGTACTCTATAGTACTTTACTCTAGAAAATCCTCATAAGTTAAAATACGGACCAATATCGCGATAACGCATGTGATTAGTTCCAATTACATCGCAAATTAAGCACCGAGGCCCGATGGAAGCAGTCGTGGAATAAATGAACTTCCACGAAGAATCGCAACTCTTTAGCTTTCAAGATAGAGATTCTGAACATCGGACATGTTGGCTTTTGACTATGTTAACGTTGGGGTTTTTCTTTCATTACATACGGACACGAGTAAAGCCGACATCTCTTGACGCCCGTGGTTCTACAAGGAATGGGTTGCGGAAAAAACAGAAGATTCCGCGAAAAAAAATGGAAACTTTCGCAAAAATAGACGATTTTTTAGATTTGTAAACATTTTTGAGAAGGATAAATGGGAAAAAAACGTGCATTCCGTAAAATTTTAGAATTGATCCGTAAAACTTAGCTGAAATCCGCAAATTTTACGGACAATCCGAGAGCATAGGGTTGCCGGATTGAAAACGCAGACTGCTGTTTTCGTCGATGTATGGATTGTATGGTTCATTCCATAGTTCTTTCTCAACCGAGAATAACGTTTGTTTCGGAGAATTTGAAGGGTTTCGTTTGAAATTTGGAAGTGGTAATTTTTTGTCACTAGAATAGGGCCGATTTTACGAAGTTTATTTTTGTGAAGGGGCCGTTCTTCCGAAGTTTATTTTTGTGAAGGGGCCGTTCTTCGGAAGTTTATTTTTGTGAAGGGGCCGTTCTTCGGAAGTTTATTTTTGTGAAGGGGCCGTTTTATCGAAGCTAATTTTTGTGAAGTGGCCGCAAAACGGCCCCAACTTACGCCTAGATCGACCCCTGGTTATGATGCATTCACAGCACAAAATATCTGTTTTTCAGCTAATGATGTTGGATATGTTTAGTTTTTCTTTCTATCTTGGGGGAAATTTCCCCACAGCTGCTTAAATTTCCCCCGAACATCGTTCGGGCGTTCGGACATATTCTGCACCTCTGTCATATACATGCACAAAAATCCCTGAGAATACAACAAATTTATTTTGACAACTTAAGAAATTTTTTAAAAGATTAGCAAAGCAAACCTATAAAGGTAAACTGAAAACTCTTGAAATCCATAGTTTACTCACATTATATTGATCATCATAGATCCATGCTTGATTTGACCTTTCCTTTACTATAGTTATTGATTGCACACACATCCAATTACATATTTAAACTTGGCAAGTTTAAATAATCTTCGTACAATTTAACATAAAAATCAACTGGCCGAAAGAATTTGTTTTTTGGTTTTACAGAGCTTCAAATGGACCCTTTCTGGTATTTATTAGCCTTTAAATTTAAGGCTTTTAAGAGAAAATGCACATTTTTATCATGTATTGTTTCAAAGTATACTGTGCGGAAAGATATTTTACATGTATTTTTATTGACACAGCATTCATAACCTTAGCTAATTAAACATTTGGGTAGAAACATACAGCGATAATTTAAAGAAATACCTTATTGAGGCCATTTTTGTGACAGAAAATTATTTACAAAAATATAAACCTCACATAACCTTTATCTAAAAGATTAGGAGTGTTCTTGACTTCAGGGCAACATATTTCACACCTTCAAGAAGATAGAAAAGATAAAGAATTTTATCAACCTTCCCGAACAGTTATTATAGATAAGGGAAGAGTAAGAACAAAATAAAACCTAGATTTACTGCATCATTAAAATGCTCCTAGATTTCACTAATTTACAAGATTATTAAAGAAAATACAGAATTTAATACTAACAATCCAAATTATCCCAGTTAGTTATCACACCAATGCTTTGGTACGGTATCAAAAATTATATGCATTGAAAGTTCAATAACATAAAGAACACATTAAATACTTAACCCTGAAGTGTTGCACACTATACCCTGCAGTTTAATATACTCACTGGTACACCTAATTGCTTCTAAAGATTTATAATAAATATATTATTTATAATATATTTATAATATCTATGCGTTAAGTAGGAAAGTCATTAACAGGCAATAATAAAAAACAATTTTACATTACCTAAATTAAGTGAATTTATTACCCATTTAGTGCATCTAACTGTAATATGGCAAATTTTAATGAAAAATTCGTTTAAATAGTAATTTGCACAGATGCATAGAATATAGAATAGTTTATAAACAGTTTCCAGTCTGTAGAAAAATTAAGAGCATCTAACCAATTCATGTAAAACTGAAAAAGGATAGGTACGTACAAGATTTAAATTTAATGAACCAACCTTTAATATTTTAACAATATAATAATGACGTATAGGCACCCTATTAACTGTAAAATTAAAATAAATTTAATCTTTAAAACAATTGACAAAATATGGATTTATATGGTAATGCAGGGATTGCAATAGAAAAACGAAACCAATAGGTAAACAAAAATACAAATGTAAACAAACATACCTGGCTTACCCTGAAAATGTATCAGGACTCATTAGTTGAGATATTATTGCATATAGACTCGCCATATATCCCACTTTTAGATTTATAAATAAAAATTAATGCAAAACAACGATCAACATTGGATACGCTAAATATTACTAGAGCTGCAAAGCTATTAGTTAAGATTTGAAATCTCCCTGTTTACAAACAAAAACACTGAAATAATTTTTAAAGCAAATTAAAAATAAATGGTTGTTAGCGTTCAAAAAATATAACAAGAAACAAGATCATCTTTATATTTCATGAGTGTTTTTCAGTTAATAACACAATTCGAGATTGGCATAAGTAATCACCTGGAATTTGAAGCAGTTGACTAGATGTTAAGAACATACTGGACGAAATATTAAAGAAATAATTATAAGACGAGGAAATTTAATTTGTAATTTCAGAGCAGTAATACGAATAGCACTTTTAAAGCCGCTGCTCTTTCTGCTTAAGCCTAACGTCACGGCTATTTACACGTTGACAGTAAACAAATTTCTTCAGTTCTACAAAAGTACAGCTTCTTCGAAATCAAAAATGCATAACACTTACCTTTTGCAACATGGTTTCAGGCATAGATCAATAGTATCCACAAAGATCAGAGTCGCAATCTCTAAAATACAAATTTCACACGGAAAAAACCATACACCAGTAGTACGGGCGATCGTTTGGCTCGCGTTATGAATGCCCTGAAAACGGAGATCTGTTGGAAATGCACTTAATCTCGCCAAATGCACTCGGAAATCGCACTAAAGGTCGCCAAACCTGCGATTTCGGTTTTAGGGTTGTTTTGTTCGTACATTCCCGTTTCTCTCTTTCATATTTTATGCCCGAAAAATATTTTCAGTTCTTGTTTTTACACATTTCTACGTACATCTATTTAAATTAAATATTAATGTTGCGTGTTTTTAGGTAGAGTAAGGTGAAAAATTTCGATATATTTGGAAAGTTATTCCTGTTTTTCTATCATCATAAATAATTCTTTTTTTTTTTCGAGGCGCGAACCCATCATTATCTGTCCATCAAAACCTAGTTATATAATTTGGCTGAGGCTAGTGGTGTTATTTGGGCGTTTTCTTTTGAAAAAGGTCGTGACAAAATTGTTTAAATCTCTTTTCTAGGGATTCCCTTTAGCCTTTGAGAAGTTTGGTTTAGTTTAAAAGATGCATGATACATCTCTCTTAAGTCACAACTTTTCATTTTTTGAACTAAGATTTGTGAAATTTTGAATTAGTATTACTTGCTTTGGGGAGGAACTTGAACATTCTGAAACTTAACCGCTTTTAGATATTTTTTCTAACGTTTATAATTATAACTAAAACTTCAATGATTCCGAAGTTGCTAGTTTGTGTTCCATAATACAAAATAAAATAAAGACCTTTTCATGGAGTACTACTACAACTTTTTAAAAATTTTGTTAAAAGAGTTCTCTTCAAGGATGTTATTTTTAAAATTAAATTAATGGTGTAATTGTGTCGTCCAGAAGAGGAAAAATTAACAGTGTTAGTATTTATTTTGTTTGTAATAAATAATGTTTTACTGACCGTTAGACAAAATAAGGTGGGAAAATAATTCTCTTGAGGGGAGGGGGGATTATATTAAAATTTCTAATTAAGATGAAGGGCCCTGCTAAGGATTAAAAATAAAACTTTGCTAACCTCAAGGGCGACCCAGCCTCCATTTTGAGAAATGTTCAATTATTAAAAAAAAGTTTCGTTTCACCAACAGTTTCCTTGCAGATTCTACACGCTTGCATCTAATGCCTGTGGCTGTCATGAATACTAAGAAATCTTTAGGTCTAACTTTTTTCCCTCTTGCGTCTTTTGTGTGTAAGAATGTAAAAATTATGCACCAGCAGTGGGTAAATTTATTCGTACCACCTCTGGACAGCCCTTTTCCCGCTAAAAGAATCTTTTCTCAGATCACGTTCTTCCCTGATCACCTTATGAATTTTTAAAGTTTTGTGAAAAGTTCGGGGCTTCCCCGAAATTCTTTTTCTCGTTTTTTAGTGTTAAACAAGCTGTGCCAAAGAAAGAGAGAAAAGGAAGGGGGATTTTCCGGAGGGTTTAGTTTGTTTTGAAGGAAATCCGATGCGATCGTGTCAACGTAAGAAAAAAATATATATAAAGAAGATTAGCTCATCAAACATAAACACAGATTAAGTTGGTTGGGAGTAAAGCCTATTATATCTGTGAAAGAAGAAAAATACATCACAAGCACACAATGTACTAATTTTGTATTTTGGTTATAAATAAAATGTCGATGTTAAAAGAAATGGAAAAAACAGTAAGAGTAATCTAAAAACGAAATTTTACGCAAAAAAATAGAACATTTTACTAAAGAAATCTTTTGTGTGAATGGTAAAGCTTCCTCAGAATGCAATGTTGTGTTCATAGAAGTAATAATTAATTGTTAATAACTTCATCAAAAATAATGAAAAAGTATTTTGAGACATTCAGTAAATTTTCATAAATTATTTCATAAATTTCACCTGGAGGCAAATTTTAATAACTTCTTGAAGCATCTAATTTTTTTTTAATTTTAAACCACTTGTCACAATTTCTTCAAGTTAAAATTGTGCCTGCACAATAATTTTGAATCAGAAATTTATTCTTTAATATCTTTAATTCATAGATCATATCCAGGAAGATCCAATCCCCTGTTTAAAATTATTTCGGAAATAGTAATTTGGACAAGAGTAGTTATGTACAAAATTTTTAGGCTGTTTTGTTTTGTAATTAGTTTATTAATTAAAAAAAGAATACACTCTCTCTAATAGAGGAACTTATACATAAGGGTAAAAACCATATTTTACTCATCAGTAGTTGATAATATTTAATATTCTATCTCATTTATGGATATAGACTTTGATATGAATACACAAGTGTCAACTTAACTAATACGTTTAAATTTTTAGAACAAACTTGTCCTCATTCATTTTTAAATCGGTTTCTGATTCTGATAATTTAGAAAACATTTTTTCTACTTTTTACTGCGAACGCCCCACAATCGCCTTGTTATTGCCAGAATTGGCGCCAATGAAAGCGCATTAGAAGCAAAAGCCGACGTTAAACCAGTTAAACACGGAAAAATATCCAGACTTTTCAACAACAATATGATGACGAATTAGTTCTCTGAGGCCGCCGGTGTGCAATCCAGTTTGGTGGCAAAAACAGCAGCTGCACTGGAAAAGCACATCCTGCGGCCGCATCTGCAACGTTCATAGGAGTCCCGTTATATTCTGTTTTTCTCTAGCTATAGACAATGATCCCTTTGATGATTAGCTTCAGCCTCTGGAATACTACCATTCTTTATGGGTTGCTAATCTAATGCAGATATGAAGGAATTCGTTTGAGAATAATTATTTCGGTGCTAAGTAGAAATTAGATGTAAATGTATGAGTGTTTTTTCCCAAGGGGGAAAAGAGTTGGAGTTTTGGATATGGAATTATTTTGGGAAAAACAGTTCAGTATATATTTAAATGAATTATATTCACTTACCTATATAAAAAGTAACATAACATATCAATGTTTCTTTTTTAAAAAGATATCCAATTATTTAAATAAAAATAAAAAAAATTTTAAAGCATACTTCTAATTTTTCTTGATCATTTTGCTTAAATTTTTTCATGTTAGAGATTCGTATAGTTCAATAACATATTTTTGTGTGGGTCGCGCCCGATTCACCGAAATCCATAAGACCGAAGTGCCTCTTTCCCGAACGCCTAATGACCGAAAGACTACTTGCTCGAACGGGACGTTTGACCGAATGGGATGTTTGACCGACAGGACTTTTGACCGAACGGGACGTTTGACCGACAGGACTTTTGACCGAACGGGACGATTGACCGAACGGGATGTTTGACCAAACGGGACGTTTGACCGAATGGGACGTTTGACCGAATGGGACGTTTGACCGAACGGGATGTTTGACCGAATGGGACGTTTGACCGAATGAGGCACTTGACCGAACGGGACGTTTGCTTCCTACAGCTCTTTTTGGTCTCTTATTTTTAATATGTACATTATATTTCAGTTTCATGTTGCTTGACCATTGGTCAAGATTGCACTATGTGGCTAAATGTCCTGTCGGTCAATCGTCCCGTTCGATCAAAAGTCCTGTCGGTTAAACGTCCCGTTCGGTCAAAAGTCCGGTCGGTCAAACATCCCATTCGGTCAAACGTCCCATTCGAGCAAGTAGTCTTTCGGCTATTTGGCGTTCGGGAAAGAGGCACTTCGGTCTTATGGATTTTGGTCAAACGAAACACACCCTTTTTGTGTCCCTCTTTTTTTGAAGATAAATAAATCTATAAAACTTGAATATGAATATTGATCTAACATACTTACTTATTAATGTTGGGTGATTAGAATAAAGAAACACCGCAGAATCACCGATGATAATAAAATTAAGACCCTATTTGAAATCCAAGTTGTAAACATTGAAAGAAAATTACTGTGAGGAATAATAAAACTATGAGATACGCACATGCAAATACTACACAAGTTTACTCAGAAAAGCTCTAAATCAGGGGTTCCCAAACTTTTTTGGCCCGTGGACCCCCTGACGACATTTTTCATACCCCGTGGACCCCCTGTCTTAAAGACCGTTCAAAAAATAGCTAAAAATCTTATGTTTATAATTTATATATTTCTAAGCCACACATATAAATTTTGATATTTTTTCAAGTGTTTTTTCTTTCGTTAAGCATTTAATTTTAATTGTATTAAAAAATTTAAAAAAAATCTTGTGCTTTTTAAATTTTGCCATTCACGTGGTTACTTGATATTTTTAAGGATATTATAGCAATCAAATATTTTAAAAGTTTGAAATAAAAACAAATCTTAACTTTTAATGTCACTACATTTCAAGACACAAAAGCTTTTTATTTTGAGAATAAGTTTTGGTTGCAAGCTTTTCAAAGTTAATATAGCTTATAAGTGAGTTGTTCATTCACCATTTCATTCATCATTTTAGAAGTAATTAAAATTAATATATGGTATGTTAACAAACAATATGTAATTAAGTTCAACTATGAATAAAAATCAAATTGCCATTTATATGGTTACACAACATTTTTAAGGTAATAAAAAAACTCAAACATTTTAAAAGTTTGAAACTAAAAACAATACTAAACTTTTAATAATATTACATTTCAAGGCACAAAAACTTTTAGCTTTAGCAATAAAAGTGTTGGTCGCAAACTTGTCAAAGTTAATGATTATGAGTGAGATTTTCATTCACAAAATTATAAAGTTTCAGAAATGATTAAAATTAATGCATGGCATGTTAACAAACAACACTTAATTAAGTTCAAATATGAAAAGAAATAAAATTATACAGTATACAAAAATTAAGTGCTTTTTATGAAATTGAAAAAAAAGTTTTTGCAATAAAAAAAATATGTGTTGCTTTTTATACATACATTATGTGCATTTACATATGATATTGAACAGAATTTATAAATTTTGAAACTTCATGAGTTTTCCATGGAAGAAAAAAAAATAGTGATAGATAAGTTTTACCAAAAGAAAACCATTAAAGAAAATATGCAATTGTAAAAAGTTATTATCAACATTGAAATATAAAAAAACCGACATTTAAATTTAAAAAAGTAGGTACTTGCTATGTTCAAATCTTGAAAACACCCCTTTATTATTGATGTTTAAAAGTTACACATGAGAAAATGACCATCAATGGCTAAGGCTAAATGTAACAGAAGTCAAATGATAGTGTTGGTTTAAAAGTTTTAATTATTTATTAATATAAAATTTAATTTTTGACAAAATTTCCATCTCCCCTGCTCGTGTTGAGAGGACTCAGTGATAACCAACTTTTCATATTACAAAATTAGATTATAAAAGACAAAATTTTTGAAACTTATCAAAATTTTTCATGTTAATTAAATTTTTCCCGTGGACCTTTGAAACATGCTGTGGACCCCCTTGAAGTCGCTGTGGACCCCCAATTTTCATTTTCATGCCTGTGGACCCCCTGGAATTCGCTGTGGACCCCTGGGGGTCCATATGGACCACTTTGGGAACCGCTGCTCTAAATTATACCCAACCTTAGTATAATTCAGTGAAAGAAAATCAATAAATTCAATGTATGTAAAGGATGATCACCTAACTGCCTAGAAAACTGCTTATTTCATATAAATAATGATATGCTAACTTTCTTGAACCATTTTATATTCAAGTTTCACAGAATGTCTAGTCATTGTGTTATTCAAAGCATAGTAATTGTTTAACAAAAGAAGAACCCATTTTTTTAAGTAACCCGTCAATGGAGAGTATCCCTATCTTTATAAAATAAATGTTTTATTTAAAAAGAAATTTATAAATTGATGAAGGATTACTGTCAATTACTGTTTACTATTAAATTACTGTTTACTTCAAATTATATGTAAATAGTATTTTGATAAAGATATAAATATGAAGGGAGCAATATAGTCGTATATTCATTCGTATTAATTACTTTTCAAATACTTTGAAACAAGTTTGTAAAACTATATACATTTCATTATCAAAACAAAATATTATTGAAGACTAACTGGGCTTCAGAAGACACCATTTGAAAAATTTTGCACTTCTTTATCAGTAAATATTGTTCTTAAAGTAGCACAAGCATTCGAGAAAAGACAATATTAACTATCACAGACTAGTACAGTTGCTTCCTATTAAAAAACACTGAACTAATAAGCCGTTAGCAAAAACCAAATCGTAATCACCACAATAGGATTCGAGAAAAAGAATGTGGCAAGTTGAAGGATAATAAATACCTCTTTTAATTGGGGTACGCATCTTGCCTTTAAAGGAGGAAAATCATGTAAAAAATTTTTTGTCTGCAAATGAGAGGACGTATTCATGAAAGAGATAAATCACAGCTGTTTGAAGCATTGTTAAAAGTTAATAATTAGTCCTATAAAGATTCTTTTATTGATTGAAGCAGCTTCTTAATTATATTTCTTAACGTGTAAGCATCCAGAAGCTAAAATAGGTACATTAATTTAATATTATTTAAATTCGTTTTTCCTTTTGATAAAATCTACTTAGAAATCTGTCGTATTTTAAGTCTAACTGATAATATCAATTTGTATCATCTATAAAACCGTGATTACTTAAAGCAAGATAAGATTTTAAATTGATGAACAATTAAAGCTATAAAGTAATGTGTTCAGTTCAGTGCGGGTGCACTTTCTATATGCCCACTTTCTGAATTTATTATATACTGGATAATTGAGTCACTACCTGTTTTCGTTCAACAGTGTTAAAATGCGATTCACGAAGTATTTTATTTCTCGTCAACTATCATCTGACTTTTTCTAAACAAGGTCAACGGGTTGAAGCAAGGTTGTTGAATGGATTAATTGTCGTCATGTCTGCTTTTAAAGTCCTGTTTCCTATGAGGGCGTTAATACTTCAAAAGGAAAAGGGTGCATCCCCATTATATAAATCTTTGGGGGGGTTCAGATATATACCCTCTCATGTTACTCGTCTTGTAATTTAGGAACCATCCACAAACGACATCACTTGGTTTTTATACCCCTCTCACCCTTAATGTTGCGATAAATACACTTTGGAATCTGAAATTAAACTTATATTTTGAAGTACTTCAATTTTTTTGTGCCATTTTCATTGCAAGATAACTTTGTTACTCTTTAACTATTATACTGCAGTTTTTGCGTTAAACACTATTGCAACGCACTCAAATAAAATCAAATAAACTCAGTAGTGAACAAACACTTCTGTTGAAAATTGTTTTGATCGATCAAATCGTTCCTTGCGTAGTTATCTTCACATACAGGGTGATTCTGAAATGGACCTCCAAACTTTGAGGGGTGATAGAACTCATCAAGACGAACAAGAATTGATGCGGAAAGGGGGGTCGCAGTTACACCGTTAAAGAGCTAGGTCCTAATGTAGTGCGAGAGCGTTACAAAAGGACGTTTTGCCAAGGCCCGTTTAACGAAAAAAAACACAATGAAATGAAAAAATTTATTGCATGAGGTATAGCAGTATCCGTACTACTTACATCATAAATTTGATAGAAATTGGACCACTTACTAAACCGTAGAGTGAGTTTTAAAACATGCAATATTAATCTTTTAGTTGAAGAATGGAGTTCCTTTACATTAGTGTAATGCTATTTAGAAAAATGATGATCGGGGAAGGAATTTTCAATGATCATACAGTTTCAATGATCAATGTATGATCATTGAAAATTCCTTCCCCGATCATCATTTTTCTAAATACCATTAATGGAACTCCATTCTTTGGCTAGAAGATTAATACTGCACGTTTTAAAACTCACCCCACGGTTTAGCAAGTGGTCCAATTTCTATCAAATTTATGATGTAAGTAGTACGGATACTGCTGTACCTCATGCAATAAATTTTTTCATTTCATTTTCGTTAAACGGGCCTTGGCAAAACGTCCTTTTGTAACGCTCTCGCACTACATTAGGACCTAGCTCTTTAACGGTGTAACTGCGACCCCCCTTTCGGCATCAATTCTTGTTCGTCTTGATGAGTACTATCACCCCTCAAAGTTTGGCGGTCCATTTCAGAATCACCCTGTATAAAACTTGATAGAAATAAATTAATAATTTTTAATTCTTAAAAATAACTAGTAACGGTAACTATGCTGCAGTTTTTTTTTTTGCTGTTTTATCTGTACGATAAATAAGTACATATAGTACAGATAAAAATTTAGAATGTGGATTAAAATACTTGGCATTGGAAGGAAAGAAAGAAAATAAAAGAACACCTGTATGTAGGAAGTAAGAAAATAAATTTAACAGCATCTCAGTATTCAAAGGAAGGTGGTGATAAAGAATTTATTAATTAAATAAAAATAAAATTTATCAAATTATAAAAAGATTTATTTTTAAATTATAAAATATAAACTGCATTTTCTATAATGTAATCAAAATAATGGGTTCTTTCAAAATTTAAAAAACTTAATTTCACTAAAGATATTTCAAAGAGACCGGGAAATTTACACTCGTATAATTTTACTTACTCAACATTTACACACATCATCAGACAGCCTTAACTTCTACAGTAACTGAGCTTTGTGATTCACCAAGCGGAAATAAGTTCTTTACACATTCTGCGAAATGATGGAAACGAGGATAACGTAATGGTTCGAATGGGAAAACGAGCTTTTGGTTATCATGCAAGAATAGAGTGACTACAGGGATTTTTTGTGACGAAATTCGGGACGATTCTGACAAGACAATTGCTCTCACATAAGTAGGATGGTGCTTCAGACATTAATTCTTGTATTGATAAGAATTTCCCAATAACCTGTTTGTAGAGGTGTCGAAAGTAATTTCTATTTTTTTTTGAAGAAATTTTTATTTTTATTAGGATTTATTTTTTTACTTCTGTTGTTAGCAGATCGTAACATGTTATAGAGAGATAGAAAAATTTGAACATGTATATTAAATACGAGATATTTTTGTTACGATTGAAATTTATAAAATTGATTTGATGTGTTAGATGTTTAATTTAATTTCTATTTTTTGAAGAAATTTTTATTTTTATTAGGATTTGTGGAGTATTTTTTACTTCTGTTGTTAGCAGATCGTAACATGTTATAGAGAGATAGAAAAATTTGAACATGTATATTAAATACGAGATATTTTTGTTACGATTGAAATTTATAAAATTGATTTGATGTGTTAGATGTTTAACTATAGTGCCCAAGAAACTGTATTTTCCAAATATATTAGTATGTTTTTGTTGTTCTTTTTTGGGGGAGTAATTGAAAATTCATAAATATTATATGAATAAAGTATTTAAGAAACTTGTTACTTTTCAAATAATAATTGTCAATTTGCTAAAAAAATTTTAATTGATCTCTCCTCTAACAATTTTACTAATGAATTTTAATCACCACGGTTTTGTAAAAAATGAATAAAGATATTCAACTACAACTAAAAATCTATTTAAATATTAATTTTTTAGGATGATTGTAATTTGCAGCCACCCTCTGTGCCTTGTGCCATGGCAAATGATGTATATGTATATCAAATGTGAAAACTTAGTCTTGATAATTGTTAGTAAAATTTAACAAAATCCCCATCTTTTCACCCAATACCTTCCACTGCAATTTATTGGATTTCATATTGAAATTAAAATAAAAATACCATGTAGTATAAATAAAAGAAATTTGTGAAAATACAGGAGATTGTTTCGTTTCCCTTTTACGCAAGAGAGAGAGAGAGAGAGAGAGAGAGAGAGAGAGAGAGAGAGAGAGAGAGAGAGAGAGAGAGAGAGAGAGAGAGAGAGAGAGAGAGAGAGAGAGAGAGAGAGAGAGAGAGAGAGAGAGAGAGAGAGAGAGAGAGAGAGAGAGAGAGAGAGAGTTTGATCAATCCTGATGAAATTTAGAAAGCCTCAATTTTATGAAATCGATTAGATAAAAAATGTAAGTTTAATGAAAATTAAAATATAACCGCTTTTGTAAAAAATAAATTTTGTATCTAAGTGCCCCATTGGTGAGGCAGTTGGATACATTCATTGTTTGGGGCATTTCGACACAGTGTTTAATTTTCTCAAAAACAGTAATTAATAACAAAAACTTTGGAAAATAATAAACGTTATTTTATTAAGAGATATCCTAAGCCCTTAAACATTGCCGTTTTTTTAATATAAATCACAAATTTTCGATTCAGCATTCAAGGATAAAAAAGTATTAACTTAAACGGCACAGCTTGGATATACGTCGACCAGCCGCCATGTTTACCCACAGCTCAAATGATGACACACAACAATATAGATCTAATTTGAGCTGTGAGTAAACATGGCGGCTGGTCGACGTATATCCCAGCTGTGCCACTTAAACAAATGGTCATTTTTAACAAATATCTAATTAGGGAAATAAGATACTAATTTTCATAGGTATAGTTGCTGAATTAGTTGAATGAAATTCAAATGTATCTTTGTCGAAAATCATTCAGAAATTTTAAAAACTCGATATTAATTAACTGGTTAAATTTTGGCCATTTATTGTACTACTTAGTCACTGTTTTTTTAATTACAGTTCTTTTTTTTACTATAAAAGTGCTAAGAACTTCTCAGATGTTCCTGAGTCCCTGATTCCATCGTCTGGTTTTACATTTATCAACTGCATTTTCTTTTAGAAAGTTTATAAACACGCATAGCTAGAACGCAAGCAGTTTCCAATCTCAAACACTTAATAAAACCCCTAAGACTCAAAAATTGTCATAAATATCCTTTACTGTAGGTGTAGACCTAACTTATACACCCCATTATTTTTTTTAATTGCTGAGATATTTATCTCTCAACGCTCCAACGAGATTTGTTTTTGAACAAAAACCTTTATTTTAAAAAATTGGCAGAGGTTATTTAAAATTTAAGTATACCCCTATTGGTAACAAGGATGAACTCGTTTTTTGAATTTACAGATATCTGTAGTTCAAGTATATTAGATTCAGGAAGATTTTACATTTTACTAGAAATTAACTTTTAGAAATTTTTGACAAAACAAATTTAGTTTCTTTCAATAAAATTTATAGATTTTTTACAGAGCTTAACGGTTTCAAATGTTATGCTTAGGTATATAAAGACAACTTTTCGCAAAAACACGACTTAAATAACCTTGATAGTTTTTGAGAGATTGAAAGTGTATCGAAATCGATGTGACCCTTGTATCAAATTGCCCCGTTTTATCATACTAATATTTTTAATAGTGTCCGACAGAAAAGTTCTAATGTCTAGCAAGAATCCAGTGAGTTTGTGAAGACCACAATCCCTTTACACGGCAACTTCTATAGCTAAGCCCCCCCACAAAATAGGAATTCTTCCATGGGTGTAACAAACACACTTGGTCACTTGTTTGATTCGATAGCTCTTTTTTCACCCATCCTGCACTCACTCAGCCCACACGCTTAGCTTTTGACCTTGACCAACATGCGAATATGGTCATGACCATCAGAAAGTATGTGCACGACCATCATGATATTTCCTTAACTAATTTCTCCTGATTGCAAGTGAATGATTGCCCTGCAACGTTGGCATGAAGGAAAGTAGAAGTATTATTTTAACCCTTTTATCGGCATAGTTGATATTAAATTAGAATATTATTTTAATGCGTCACGATACCAGTAATGGAGTTCGCATTTTCGGGAGATCATTAATCATGCAGTTGTGGATGTGCTTTTGGCCTTTTAGTGCACATTACTCTAGAGTGGTTCCTGTCCATAATATGGGTATCTATATACGCATATTTGCTGTCTTGGATATTATCAAATAAATAGCATAATAATCCGTAGGAAGGATATCACACGAATTTTCCCGTCTTTTGTTCTTCTTATCTGTATTGGATTCTCCTTAATTTCCCGCAGCAAAAAGCCAGCGCAGCCTTCGATCACTAATTGAGAGTCAATTTCTTCTCGCAATGCATTTCTGAAAGCCCCGGTAATACATGCACGAAGATTTTTAAGCGGGCTCTTCCGATTCAGCAATATTTGGCTCTGAGCCGCATCTTAATGTTTCGACTCTGGAAGTGATTCCCAGAAGCTTTTTAATTAAAAGAATCCCTTCAGGAAAGAACTTAATTAATTTAGCTCCTCTGTCAAATTACTTTTGCGGCTAAACACTAAAAATCTTATCTTTCGCATCACGTAGGAATTTCTCATATAAGGACTCCAGCAAGAACAACAAAAATCCCCCACATTGACCACACAAACTTCCTAATGGAGCTGGATTCCTAATATGGATACATTTTAATTGTCCGATTTAAAAACATAAGAATTCCTCGTTGGGTTTCGGAAGAAATATTATATTGCCGGTATTAATGTTGTAATTGCTAAACAGTGGTTCCCAACCTTTTGTGGCCCATCGCCCCCTTTCTAGAGGTTGACTAACACCTATCGCCCCCTTTTCATTCTCATTGTATGTCTAATTTTAATTTGAAGTAAAGTGTAAATAATAAATGTCCGAGGTTTGACCCCCAGAAAAGTTTTGGAAATAAGACTCCAAAAAACAGGTTTTTAACTAGTTATGGTACACCTATTCTGAATTTTGGACACATTTTTTTGGAAGATTTGGATTTTGGTGAACTAATTATAAAAAAGTTTTGAAAAATTAAGTTCTAAGTACAAAAGGGGGGTTTGGGGGTCCTCCCCCAGAAAGATTTGGAAATTTTACCCTAAGAAACAGGGTTTTAGCTTGTTTGGATACATGAAGTGTGAATACAGTCTGTCTGTACAGTACTATTTTATTTTCCCCCTTTAATACTCATCGCCCCCCAATCACCCCTACTTTATGTATCGCCCCCTTGATAACACAAATCGCCCACCTGGGGGCGATCCACTGTGCTAAAGGAACGATTAAGGTAGCCGTAATAGACATTTCCCTGCAGTTCACTAGAAGACTAGCGGAGACTATTTTGTATATTTTTATCATTAGCCTCAGCTGTATTTAGTCCAACCCTCGTATTCGGCGCTGTGGAGAAAAGTCATTTTTTTATTAAGTTGTAGTTTTTCGCCTAGGAAAAAAACTCTCTAGTTTCTTGAAGGAATTGATATGACGGGGTGAATTTTAAAAGGTTGCTTAAATTTATAATAATGGTTTCTACACCTAAAAGATATGATATATTCCTTTCAAATAGCAAAGACCTAAAGCGTATTTCTATGCAAATAGTTTTTGTAAGTAGCAAGGAGCGAAGCTGTTTTTCGGGGAAGTATGTAAAATTGGAACTTGTCGAAACTTCAATGATGCTATATTTAGGATATTAATCGGACTAATACATAAGGGGATTTTTACACACAGCGTTGTAAGGGGTATTGGAATGAATGAAGGTTATAAATCTTCCAAATTTTTAAATAAGCTCTTTATTAATGATATTATATCTTATAATAAAACACTATATTACACTTCAATAAAATAAGAAGTAGCTGCACATTTTAAATAAACTCTATCAGTTTTATATGAAGATGGAGTCTTCCGGGCTTGTAGGCCATCTTCATATATAACTCCGGCCGTAGAAGCCTTCGTAATGTTATCTATCAGTTTTACTGATGTAACTGAGCAAATTTATACTATCAAATTATAATTTTCTAATTCAGTTCAAATTAATTTACTGCAAGCTAAAAGGTTTGTAGGAAATTATCACAAAATTTGAAGCATCAAATGCATGGATATAATAGTGGATTTCAACTTATGCAGTTGTAAAAATGTAAATTAATCATTTTTAAGTCTGATATTAAAAATGTATAAAAAGAGTGCTATAATTGAATCGTCAGTTGGAAGAAGGGAATAAGTCCAAAAACCAAGTTTTGAGAAAATCGAAAAAAAAACTGTATAAGTAATGGAATTTTCATTGTATAACCACCAAATTTTTACTGGAAGTTTAGAACCCTATTTAGAAAACAGAGCCATCATCAAAACAAATATATAAGTATATTCAAAAATATTTTACAGCCAAAATAAGTTGATGAACTTATTCACTTCTTCCACCTTACGAAACTTTTCTGATGAAAAAATCTTTAAAAAAATCCTTAAATTCATATTTAAACTATATTTCTCCTTAGTTTACACCACAAAAGGGTGAAATAAAAAGATTTAGACAAATAAAATTCAAAATTTAAGTGAAACTGAGTTATTAAAGCAGTATCAATGGAGTGAGTGAATATGAATGGAGTCAAACATTCCTTGCATAAAAAAAGTTTCAAAAAAATTAAAATTAAGAGAAAATTTTATTTCAACTTAGTTTACAGCACAAAGAATATGAAAAGAAAGTCAAATTAACTTTAATTCCAAATTAACTTAAAAAATACAATGAATGGACATCGATTTGACAACTTCAAGAGGTGACGCGAAAAAACCGTTCAATGCAAAAACCGTTCAGACGAAAACTGTTCAAAAAACAAAAAAATTCATAGCTTTACACATGTAATTAATTTGTTTTTATTTTATTGAACGGTTTTTGCATTGAACGGTTTTTTCGTATATCCCTTCAAGAGGCGATATCTCCCTATAGGGGTTAGTTATTTCCCCCCTCTTTTCACCCATGTGCAGAACAAAGCTTGGAGATTGTTTTGAGCATAAAAAGTCAATTTGTCATTTTTTGGACTTATTACCTTCTTCAAACTGACGATTCAATTTTGAGTTCAGTTTAATATTGAACATGTTTTAAAATTGTTAAGTCTATTTTTAATATGTCTAAACGTAAGTTCAAATTATGTTTAAATGATTCTTTTTATATCGGATGCTAAGAATGACTGATAGCACAGTTAAAATTAAAAGCTTTTAACTCATTTGAATTCGAATGTTAGAGTTTCTTAGGCAATGAAATTTAGTCTTTGTTTTCATCGTTCTCTTAAGTACCATTTTTACTAAATTAATACTTTAAATTTTAATACCGATGAATTCGCTAAGAAATCTACGGACCCCCAACTCAATCTTTTATTAAATACTGTCCCTATATATTATTATAATCTTTTAGAACCTTTCTCCCTGATCAGTTTAAAATTTAATTATTTTAAACTGTTAACGAGCTAACTAAAATTAGTCTACAGAAAGAGAAACGAAAATGTTGATAGAATATGAAAGGGTTGATAGTGAGAGGGATGAAAGTAAGGATGAGGGAAAGAGAGATGGAGAGAAGAGGAATAAAGAGGATGAGGGTTGTAAACAAGAGGATATGGATTGAATGAAAGATAAATGTTATGATAGTTAGAAGATGATAAAGATGAGGGGGATGAAGGTAATTATGAGGAGGGAGGGAGAAAGAGGATTAGAGTAATTATTGAAACGATTCAGACGAAGAAATTAAGAAAGATGAATATAGGATGAACTGTACAAGTGAGTTGTGAAGAAAAGATGAGAGAGAGGAAAGGGATGGAAAGCTCTGATATTGAAACGATGAGTGAACTTCTGAGTAGATAGTGATAGCAATTTAGGGATGACAGTGAGCTCCTCAAGTTTAACCTCTGATAGTCATTTGCATGGATATTATTGATTCCCATATTCGTTCAAAGCACATTGCCTATCTAAATACCATATATTTAAAGGCAACTTTTGAAGTGTGCTACCGGACCACTTTGAAGCTCTCACGGACCGACCAATGAAAATCTCATGCCTCCAAAAACTTTTGATCCCAACTTATCCCAGGCATTCATTCAAGGGGGGCACTTCGGAAAGTACCTTCCCCAGACCCAAAAAGGTTATCAAAATGAATTAAAAGTAAAACCCTACTTTTACAGGTCAAATTTTGAATTTTTTCTGTAGGAGGATCCCCTTACCCCCATTGGTACCACAAGGGGATCTTGAGTGATACTCTTAAGGAAATCCCCAACACTTTGTGTCAAAAGTAAAGGTGATAGTCTAGAAAAGTGCCTCCCCTTTGGAGCCTTGCTGGATCCGCTCCTGACTTATCCCACTAGTTGCATCCATTCAAAGCCCCAACACAACAACTCAAATGTTTACTACGGACAAGCCTCCTAACGGGAAAAATTAACAGTTCTCTCCTAAAAAAACCAAGAAAGAAATCTTGAACCAATCCTGCATTCAAAACTCGGGACCCATGACCTTGACTCAGTGCGCATGTACTCCCTCCGCCTCCTAAAGACGCAGTCCCAGTCAGTTTCCGATCCCTCTCCTCCTCTCTCCATTCTCCGATGACCATCCGGCCCGCGTGCCAGGATGCTGGGCTCATCGCCCTTTCCGGATCTTGCCAACCGGCCTTGGCGCGGAGTTTCGGACGCGCTTTTTTTTCTCTGGAGTTGACGTAATTATATGGGTCATGTTAATGTCGGGTTGAGTGAGTTCTGGAATTGAAGCGTGGAGGGAGTTTAGTTGGTAATTCTTCTAATCTTGGGTGAAGTTTGTTAAGACGAGAGACATGGGTTTTTTGAAATTAGTTTTGGAATGGAAATGATTTTTGGGAAGATTTGGAGACACGTAATCTATGGTAGTGTTTCCCTGCACATCCTTGATTTATTCGATTTGCTTTCTTTAAAAATGCTTTGTCATGCATTTAATAATATATTTACCGTATATAAACTGTAGAATAATCAAATTATGCATGGCTGTTTTCGTTTTCACTACTCATTCAAAGAAGGGATTTCGCTGAGATGTACTAATAAATAATATTATCACTCGAAATTCAAAATATTATCCTTTTGGTAAATCATAGAAAGCAACTAAAAGTTCCTCATATCCCCAAAATGCCGATATCCTTCTTCGTAATATTTTGTACTGGGTAAAAGTCAATTTAAAAAAAATCATTTTAAACAATTTAAACATTTATCCTGTAACTGTTGTTACTAAAAATGTAACTATTAATAAATACAAAGATTCATTTATAAAGGAGTGTAATTTACGTTCATTTTTAAAGCAATTTTTCAGTAAATTTTGTTTTACCCACAAAATTTTGTTGTAAACTTTGTTTTACAACAAAACTTTGTTAAAACAACTTTGTTATACAAAGTTTTCTGAATACATTATTTTAATAAATGATATTCTAAATACACCAAAGCGATATCGTTTAATGATAAAAAGTTATTTACAACTAATCACATGCCATCCCTAATATTATAACAAGCACGAAATGATTTTATAACTCATATGTTTTGAAATACTTCATTACTTTTTTGGAGTAAGAAACTCATTCATTTTTACACTCTTAAAATGTTAAAAAAAATTATTGGTAACGTTGTGTACCGTGTAGTTTCTCTGAAATTCACTGAATTAAAATATGAATGCTGGACAGTAAAAAGTATACTGTTCAAAAGTAGTGTAGGAACATTTTAGAATAATATTTATTTAGCTTTTATAACAACGATTGTCATAATATTAAAAATCAAAGCGTTTCCTCTTTAGGTATCGTTCTTGGAAAACCACCCGATAAAACTTTTGCAATGATTTTTAAAATATCACCCACCCAGTTTTAATAAAAGCAATCATCCAGTTATAGCTTTGAAATTCAACAAAAACATTTCTTATCCGAGTTATGACTTTACACAATTCGATCAAAATATTTTTCAATGTCATGAACAAAAAGGACATTTTTAAGAGTTGGCTTTGTTTAACGGAATGGTTTAACTAATACTAAAGATGAGGCTGGCTGGGCTCTTAGGAGAATAGTCAACTTACTCTCTCCCAATTGTAAATTTCCATGACAAAAGCATTGTGTTAAAAGGGTGAGAGTTTTACACATGGAATTTGAAGATGTTGAAATGCGTTAAATTCAATCTTTATTCATCGGTTGTGTATTTATTTATTTATTCCAACACAATTACAGATAAAAAAAGATAAAAATCAATTAGAAGAAATAAAACTCGTAAATAATTTAACAAAAGAACTCTTTGACATACTGAGATCCATATTGCAGGAATTGAAACTATTGCATATTCTATAGATGATAGCACATTTAGCTTTTTCTGTTTTAACAATAGGTAATTTAAAGGTTACATGGTTTCTGGTGTTATAAATACACAGTATATGAAAATTGAATAAAGACAAAATTTGAGCACAATCAATATTAAAATTAACTAAATTGTAAACAAACAAAATATCAAAGTAAACTCGTCGTTGTTGCAATGAAATACACCTATAAGTTGTACATAATTCATAATAATTAAATGAAACAGATTGAACAATGTGAAATTAAAAATTAAGAAATCTAAAAAAACTTCATCTGAACCCGTTCAATCATATCAACAAGAGAATTAGATTTCGGATTCCATATTACTGAGCAATATTCAAGTTTACTACGAAAAGGACAACATATATAAAGAGAGCGGAAAGCATCAATATCATTAACAAAGGAACTATTTCTACGCAGGAACCCAATATTTCTAAAGCTTTGATTTGTAATATGATCAATATGAAATTGAAAATTTAATTGAGAGTCAAATATGTATTGGGTCATAACAACAACAACAACAACAACAACACAGAAGGCAGACAAGTTCTGGGTAACTTTTCGGATTTGAACGACATTGTTTTGGCAAGATAAAAAGTGTTTCATCGCGTGGGCTGAAAACTGAGTTTTATAAAAAAAAACTTAAAGAGTAAAGAACGAATGAAATAAAGAGGGATTTTTTCACACTATCTGACATATCCACTCACAAAAAAAAGTATTCAAATGATTATATTTTTTCTTTCGAAATTAAACTAACCAAATCCAAAATTCGTTAAAACTAGGAAAAAGGAATCAATAGACGTAAAGAAAATTTTCCATTATTGGATTTTCCGTCTTGAAAGAAACTGTTTATAAAATTGAAAAGCTATAAAGCCAAGGTAATTAAAATTTCATTCGTTTTAGGATATTTTTGGTTTACTATTATTTTAATTATGTTTGAACGTTAAAATATTTGTGGAGAAATATTGAAAACTAAACAAATTACCCGAATGGAATTTATAAAAATAAATAAACGAAGCTTTAACTTTTTAAACGGTTGGCCTGGTCTATCCTTAAAAAATAGCCTATACCTTTAAAAGTCCCTTATGGGCAATACAGGTACAGCATAAAAGGTTTTAAAGCCAATAAAAGTTTCTGAAGCTCTGAAAAACCATCAGGCCATTATATGAGGGTTTTAAAGGCATTTTATTGCCCAGGAGTGCAGACGTGGTTGTACTTGGTTTGGCATAACACAGCATGAAACAAGTGTAGATACAAAGTAATAAAAGACAATTTTTATGCGTTAACTTTCTGACATTTTTCTTCATCTTAAACCAAAAATTCTTTGAAAAAAAGGGGTGACCTCTTGGAATTATTTAACTTAATTTTAATTTAATAACTGAATAATAAAGAGAATGGCTACTTTTTATTAAGATGTTTTTACGATGTTATTTTGAAATACCCTGTGAATGGTTGGAAAAAGCGAATAGGAACTCTCTGTATTTATGGAGAAGCAAATAATAAACTACCCACAATTTTTTTTTTAAATATTATGGTTAAATTTAATTGTTGATATTTCAACAAAATATGTACTTCAAAGGAGAATCCTTTTATGAAATTTCAACTAAACACACCAATACTTATTTGTAATTATTCTTTTATTTGGGGGGATTTAAAAACATACAAAGTTTTGACGTACAGATTTGTTCTAAATTTTACTTTTTGACAATAACAGATGACATTTCTTTACGGAACAATAATCCTACTGCATTGAACAATTGTATAAATATCAAATGTGAAATCTTTTAAAAGACCTTTAAAATTCTACATTCCTTAAGACAAATTGATATCTTCACCACTTTATAAGAAAGGACCGGTCATTAAGGTTAACGATGCTTTATTAATTAGGTAAGTAATCTATCTTTACTTGACCGTAAAAACCAAGGACTTATGAATCACATTCGCAAATCGGGTCATTTCAAAAGCACTTTCTTTTTGGAGAAGAAAAAATGAAGCATTTGGTTGCTTGCTTTGTTGTGTAGTAATTTAAATTCTTGATTTGTCCTTATGTGATTATAACTAAAATCTAGTTTGAATTTTTTATATTATGTTGAAGAAAAATGAAATGAAACGATGCAAAGAAAGAGATACAAGATAACTTGAGGCAGTTGAATTGGTGGTTTTCTATATATTTGTTTAGAATTCACACAGTTGAGATAAGTGACAGAAACAGATACTTTCTATTTAATAAGTCAAACAAAGCACAGCGCTAAAAAGATATACTATTGTATAACGTTAAAAATATGAAAAAATATGAAAAGAGGAAAAGTTTCATGATATGAGTAAAAACTTTCCAAATAATCGCTTGCATGAAAAACTAGAAACATTTTAATTACAATGGTAAGATCAATTTTGTTTCGGGAAAATGGGATTATACATTATTGATTCTACTTTTCCGTTCGTAAATACATGAATTAAACACATAATTAAATTAATAATATTACATTAATTAACATATTACATAATATTACACATTAATTAAAAATATTAACTTTTATATTTCACATTCATTCATTGAGCAGTGAAAAATCTCTGTCGTGAATTGCAAAAATCTAAACATTTTTAATCCATCCATTTTATTCATTGTCCTTTAAGATAAAAATTGTTTTCTTGAGATAAATAAAAAATATGTTAAACAGTAAACAAATTGAAAATTCAATTGTCATTTTAAAGTTAAGTTTGGGAGTGTTAATGCATTTATTTTTTAAATTCCAAAGGGAGTGAAATTTTGGTTTAAACATTTTTTGGAACCCTCATTGGATTTTTGGAACATTTTTTTGCTCTGGCGGTTTTCTGTGGAATAATTTATTTTTCCACCATTATTCACAACAGATTCTCTACCGAGACTGTAGAAGTTTTTATTTGTACATTTTTCATAAGAAATGAATGCACTAGATGTCAGTAGCTAATTTAAACTTCATAAATCCCATTTTTCGATACTAAATAAGCTATGGCGGGGCACTTCATCTAATCAGATTTTTCTAAGTACTACATCATTAGCCAACACGTAATCGAAACAAAAAAAATCGTATAAAAATGGCCGTGCTGCATTAATAAAAATACCCTAAAGATTTAAAAGGAATTTTGTAGATTATTTTCTTTAAGGACACATAAAAGTTAACTGTTCGCATCTAAGATGAACTTTGTGATACCCTAAGTTTTAACTGCTCGTGTCTACGATCTTAATTCTGTAATACTGTCTTTTCCTACATGATATCCATGTAGCAGGGAAAACAACTTAAATGAAACGAGGATTCTATCTTCTATGTATTATTGGATTTAACCCTTTACTACATTATGATTTTCTGCAATTTTTTTCGTGCAAATATTTTTTTTGAGTCACTAAATTGAAAATTAAGGGATATATTTAAATAAAATAATCATCTTTGGGAAATTTAATCCACTAGCTAGAGTTAATTAAATAAATTGTTATTTTGAGTACCGTCAGTACACTGAAGGCTAAAATATTCTCACAACACAAAATAAACCCTAAAGATTTTTGTTATAGTTTTAAGTCTTAAAAAAATATACACTTTCCTTTTGAGTTTACCTATTTTGAGGGATTGAGCATGACCTGACAATTATGGAAATCAGATCAAAATGGCAGCTGAAAACACAACTTCAGTTTTAAATCAATTCGTATTTCCCGCTAAGATACTCATCACAGAACCCGTGGTGCCTTTTATCCTGGGAGAGGAAAACTAAAAGAGTGTTCCTATAAAGTATATTCGTAAGGATGGTTATTTTATTCCGCGTAATTTTAAAGTTGGTTGGACTTAAAGTACCGTCAGTAGATTAAGGGCTAACCACTGTGTGCAAGGAACTTACGGACAGGTTTATATTATTTTAGTATTTTGTGGACAATCCCTGCCAAGTGAGTTCGGACCTTTGAATGACACATTTTAGCCTCGTAGTACGATGCTGGCCGAAAATGTATACCCTTGTATTGAGTGGGTAATGGGAATGGGTAAGTTGGAGGTGACGCGTCCATATTTACCCGAGTTCCCAGTCTACTTCTCATGCCTCATAGTCAATAAAATAGTTGCAATTTAAAAGAAATATGAAATTGAGACTTCTCATTGGATCTGAGATCAAATAAAAGACTAGAAATTCAGCTATTTAGCTCTACGTTTAGAAATAAGTCCTAAAATATTCAGATTTCACCTGGGTTCACAAATGAAATTTGCTTTGATGCATTTATATTAACTCGCATAATTGAAAATTTAACTTTTTAATTGAAAAATCTAACAATCTTTAATGAAAAAACCCCTTCTATTACAAATATTTTCAAACACCCGATCCTTAAATAAAAATAATAAAATGAGTTACACGCTTCAGTGAACAACTGAACGATAAACTAAATACATATACACCAATGACTTCAGACAATTTTTATCTGTTCGTATTTAAATAACTTGACTCCAAAGAATATATCATTGCACAGTCACACAAGTTAAGATATGCAAATTTTGAAACATGATGTCAACAATTGGTGAATTGTAGAGCTATGAAATTCATGCACAATAATTTGAAGTATATATCATTCAACATTAGATACCTGAGAAATGAACAATGCTTTCAATTTTCAAGGAAAGTCTCAACTACTATTGTTCCAACTTGAGGAGAAAATTGCGTAATAGGTTACGGACATAGAATATTCACCGATAATTCGTCTAAGAAAGAACATCATGTGAATGACTGCTTTTTGTGCCATTTGTTAATTCAAACAATAAAGATTCAAATTTACAACTGGCTTAAAATATATTAGTACTTTACTTGAGAAATCTTATTTCATGTTGTTGAGTCAGTGACTCAAATCAGATGTTTCAAGAAAATTGAAAAATATCTTGGATACATGTATTTTATGTGCTCACAAAATGCATGAGTTTTAAAATAGAAATTATGAGAGAAGAAGTTAAATACTCTTATGTAATGATAGGGGATATGATGAAGTATAAAATACTCTTTAGTGAAATTTCTATTTTCTATAATATTAAGCGTTGTATATTTTATCTAACAGTCCTGCAAAAGTAAAGAGTACAAATCTTAGCTATTAAACTTGGAATCAGCGAGTGAGGCAGAGATATACCATGGCAGGTAAAAACCATATCCCTCTTAAATCTCAACAAAATTCTAGGACAAATATTGCAAATTATTAAAGATCTTAACCATGATCAAAGAACAGAAAACACACGTTACAGTGTAGCAAGCTCTAAAATTAAAGTAATATCGTGCTGTGTGTCCAACATGGAGAAAAACAACGAAACTGTGTAGCATGTATTAATGGATTGGTAATGGTAAGGCTTTTAGAGTAAATAACATGGATAGAATGACTATTTGAATGATAGTTTTATGATCTTTAATAAATGTTATCAGTTATCAGAAAACTTCATGCATTTTGAATATAAATAAAGCAAGTATTTCTTCAGTCCCAAATTAAAATTGTAAGTTCTTTGACTCAAATAGTAAATTAGAAGAATATTTAACTGCCAGAAGTTATTCATATCTTTTGCTTTTTAGAACTGATTGTAGTCTGTAAGCTAAATTATTTATAAATAAAAATGTATTCTGTAAAAATAATAACACATCATTGACATGTGGTATAGCCTTAATTAGATATTATTATTATCTATTATCTAATCAATTAACTAATTGCACTATTATAGTAAAGATAAGTAAAACTCGAAAGGATTAATTTTATTGATGGCCCCTTTACATCTTATATTGTCAATACATGTTTGTAACATGAAGATTTTTATTTGGTAATACTTCCCCGTGTTACTCTAAATGTTCTTAGAATAGATTGTTAAATACAAATCTTTTATTTTTCATTACATTGTTTTTTCTCAGCATAAATTGAAATTATTTTACGAGTAGTAAATGATACAAATGACGAATACCCACAAAATTAACAGCAAATTTTGCATGAGCGGTTTATAGACTCATCACATGGTTTTTTTTCGTCATTGCTGCCAAACATTCATAATGGTATAAGTGTTACTGAAGAATTAACGAGAATAGAATAAATTCGATCCAAAAAGTTTCACTCGGGGTACTAATTAAGAACAAAATATGAAAATAAATGCTAATTATTTAGTACTACTATTATATTAAAAATTTTATCTTCCATTTTTTGTTGAACAGATAAGGTACAAAATATAATTTATAAGAATTCCAAATATACCCATTACTCTAGTCAGTAGCACACAAATCTTACCACATATGTCAAGGTAATGTAATTACAACAAGAAATAAACGAAATTTATCCACTCATGACAGTATTGAACGTTTCTGCTTCTTGGGTATAAAACACTTTGTTTAATTCTTACACTGGAACCAGTTTTTGGTATCTCAGATATCAGTTATTGCGTCTGAAGAAATCTTGAGAGAGATGAAGACGCAAAAAGAGTAACCAAGGTTCAAAAGAATACTTTGAACTTGCAATTCTGCGCATTCCGCATTGGACATGCGAACTAAAAATCAAGGCAACGATCTGATAATCTTAAGAATATAAACTAATAAATAAATTATACGTGTTGAGAGGAGTATGAGAAAGCTAAACCTTATAAAAGAAGAATTTCTCATCTTTTAGAAGTGCCTTATTCCTCCTATTATAAAAATGCCGAGTGCAATTTTTTCGCTTTGAAGAAAAAAAGATAATTAAAATCAAAAAATTTAAAAATAATACTTTAAAATTTAAATTTTGAAAAAAAAGTTCTTGGAGCAGAATTATTTTACGAATTCGAGATGGTAGTTCTTTGAATACTATTGTGTTTAGGAGATCTTCAAATTAGGGTAGTATTTTATTTTTTGTTTTTATCACAAGAGGTGTATTTTAGGGAACCAGTCGTAGCGTAAATAAATAAATTGTCGGGACATTTCTAGTTAATAGTTATTACATTAAAATACAATTTGAATATGTACGTAGATAGAGTAGACTAATTTTACTCCATAATATCATCTACTACCATTTCAGTTTAAGTTTCGTTTTAATTGCTGACATTATTCGCTTTGAATTTCTACATTATTGGCAGAAATATTAATATCTTGTGCAATTTTACATCTGCGCGTTTCAAATTTACCGGAGGAAATCGTAATGAGAGCTATCGGAAACCGAGTTCTAAAATTACTGCAACGTTAACTTTTGCAATCCTTTTCATCCTCAGTATCGTATGTTCTTGTCGACTAAGCAAGGATCTCTGCTTTTGGTCTTAATTCGAATAATGCCGATTCGATTTTTCGTCACTCTGTAAGAATTAGTCGATAGTTAGGAAGAGGAATCATAATCATAATACAGTTTTGTCTTTCTTCTGAGGGTCTGTTCAAATATTACTTAGGCATGTTAAACTGCCCGACCTTCCCAAAAGGTCAAAATGCTTGAAATTTTTCTCAGTTATTTTTTTGTAAAATTTATTTTTGGTTGCATTTTGAAATTATCAAAACAAGGAACAAGAGACTTCCGAAAATGCGGTGTTAGTAGTATCTTACGCAAGCATCATTCATTCCCCCTCTTCCATTGTCAGGAAAAATACCCAAATAGCACCCCCTTAGGTGCTTACGTAATATTTGAACGGCCCCTAAGATGAACAGTCAGGGAAATGTGTACAGCCAGATCCTTCGTTGTTTGATTTACTTGAAAATAATTGTATTGTACACACCAAACGAGTGGAGTTTTTCAAAGAGCGTAAAGAATCTCAAATACTATTGGACTAACCTAAAGGGGGGTTTCTCAGAAATGTTTTGAACCATCATTTATTGAAAAGGCACTCTCCAATATAATCTATCATAAGCTATTTATAAAAATTGATTTTCATGACTACTTAAAGAACGAATATTAACAAACTTTAAATACCTTTTCTGAACCAAAAAGTTTGAGAATGAATGATAGATAGCATTGAAGAGAAGATAAAAAAGGCTGGCTAATCAATACTCATCCATTATGATAGGAAAATTGATACACTCATCTACTATTACCATGATATATTTAGATATCATATAATAGATAATATGTCATTGATAATTTTTTGGGAAGCATAATCAAGGGCTAAATTGACAAAAAATATGGAGTAGGTAACCTGCCATTTGGGGAATATATCCATGAATATGGACATCATTCAAACGCGGGAGACAACTATGATCGATGTCTGTATCACAACCAAGACTTGATTTCACAACACGCAATGGACGAGACTGTATTGACAATAACAAAACATTGACAAAGATGTTTTCACTATGACAGTTTATTGAAAATGATTGCTTTGAAGTGGAGGGTATCTCTTCGTGCATATTGTTTTATGTCTTTGTATGTTTGATACAGAGATTCTGGCTGAAATCTTCATAGAAAGGTAAAAAAACTTTCTAGCTATAAATGTATTTTATCGCCCTGCTAAAATGTGCTATGAAAAGGCCAACAGTTAACTTTTAGACGAATTTTCTTGGCTATGCTAATATCAAATATTGGGATAAAGTTGCAAATTAATTACAGGATGTCAATTGTTGTTTGGTTAGATCCGAATGAGAGAGAGAGAGAGAGAGAGAGAGAGAGAGAGAGAGAGAGAGAGAGAGAGAGAGAGAGAGAGAGAGAGAGAGAGAGAGAGAGAGAGAGAGAGAGAGAGAGAGAGAGAGAGAGAGAGAGAGGTTAAACTGAGGCAACGGATTCTTTTGTAACGTAGGTAGCGCTTTTCATCCACGTTTCCTCTAAAAACATGAAGGATGCAAGACGGAAATTGGAATACTCAATTCATGTAAGTAGGAATATATTAAGGTAAAAGTAAAATATATTATACAGTCGAATCCGCTTAATGTGATCACGGTTAATGTTATCAATCGGATAATGTTATCGAAATCGAGAGGTCCCGATCATTCCTATTTAATTTAATGTAAAATAAATCGTTTAATGTGATCAACTAATAATCATAACTCCGCTTAATATTATCAAAATTTGTCCATATCCCCTTTAAAACGACCGCTTTTGAGTTCGAGATTCATTTTGAAGGTCAATTTTTACATTTTTACCAAGTTCACATGTGCTCCATGAGAACATCTGGCGATTCTTTTTTCAGAAACTCAGTATGAGTAAGAAAAATAAAACATTCCCCATATTATATTGAAAGAAAACGGTTATAGGGGGGGGTCCGAATTGTGATTGGTTATAAAGAAACACCAAGATCCACGCTTTGCAGATGTTTCTGATTTTCTCTTGTTTACTGGAATTCAGATGATGTAAATGGAGCGGAAAAAGAGAGACTAGAGACCTTTCTATAAAAATACAAAGTAAGCGATTATTTTAATTTATTAACTAAACTTGAACTACCTCTTATATTTTCCCCTTAAAATGTTTACCTAGTGTAAAAATAGAGTTTTGAATACATTTTTTACGATTACATTATTTTGATTTTAAAGCAACAATCTAGTTACACTGTTTGCTGTTTTTTTATGAGATCGCTTATTGTTATCGATCGGATAATATTATCCGTTTGGTCTCGGACAATTGCGATCACATTAAGCGGACTCGACTGTATATAGTTATTTGTCACAGAAAGATAATAAAGAACATGTTGCATAATTTTACTTTCAGAGCAGTTCTTAAAAATGGTGCAAGTACTAGTTCCTTAGAAGCCATAAACAACATTTGTATACCAGACGATAGGTAACAGCATTTCCCAACATAGGATAAACAGAGACATTGATGACACCAGTCAATTTCGATGCATCCTCATCTCAATATCCTCCAATCCCAAGCTGTTGACATCATCCACCGTATTCCTCCGATCAGCTGTGAACACGAACTGTGAGTAAACATCTCAGCAAAATGTTATCTTGTTATCTCAAGATAGCGATTTATTTTTATATCACGAAAGAAAAACACGTGGAAAAGGAGCGTGCAAGCGGTCAAGAAATGATTTATTTGCGATTGCGAAGGTTCTCTTCACAGAGTACTAGAACAGAGAGTCCGTCGCCATAGGCGCTAATGGAAATCGAAAAGTTGGATGAGTTTGGGGCTATTTTGGCGCTGCGATCGCATCAACGTCACGAGAGGCGGGAGGGAAAAGCCTGATTGGTTGAGAAAAACTTTTTCCTTCTCCTTCGAAAATAGAAGATTGAGTGAGAGCCAATCACAGGTTTGATCTCTCTGTCAATCATTTAGTTCATCGTGGTGCCCTCATAACCATCCAACTATTGAATATATCGTTTTGGACCCTCTGTTAGGATTTTTCTCTGTGGTTCTCTTCAAATATTTCCAAATCCCTTTTATTTTGTGAGTTTGTGAAAGAAATTTGCTAACGGGTACGCTTTTAAGTGCAACTTATGCATTCATTAGTTATAGGTGGGAAGTTATCATATAAGCATATTAAAATTTCTAGAGGAAACACTTGGTTATCTCGTCACTTGAGGGACAGCCTGATCTAACGCAATTTTTCCAACTTTTCAAAGAAAAATAGAAAAACTAGCCCTCAAACCTGCATTTTTATGGATAGTACTGATAATTCACCTTAAACTGAAATTCCATCATGGACGGATTTAGGATAAAGAACCTGGGGTCAAACTAGAAACTTTGGAGTGAACTGCCCCTGATTTGATTGCTCTAAAAACAGCATTTACCATTAAAAAGCTAAAGATTTCTGAAAATTTTAAGGGATTGATTTCCTACGACCCTCCTAAATCCACCCCCTTATACTTGCTTATTATTTCCCCCATCTCTTCTGTATTATTACCTCAACTCCAACGCAGAAACTTAACATTTCTTCATGATTGTTCTTCATCGATTGCAAAAACCCAAACCAAAGAATTCATTTACGGAACCAGAATAACCGAGATATTCCTACTAATCACCCAACCGGGGGTACTACTCCACCAACCACCAAGGCCAACTCGGACCAACCAATCTCGATAAGATCTTCATCTCGATAAAAGCAATGGGAATAACGACTATTACTTTCGATCCCACTTGTTGAAGTGGTCATTCCGTCATCGATCAGGGCTAATGGAGCCGACCAGGGAGGTGCCCGCGATGATGGTCGTATGGTAAATACGGCCATTAGTCACCGTGAAAGGAAATCGATGAAGGGTGCTCATCGCGGGGCTTGTCCGAGGGGTATTTTTGGATCGCAAATTGGCTTTTTGTCGAGGCTGTTGCTCTGACACCTGTCTGTGGGTGTCTCCCTTGCGTAACTGGTGGGTGACAGTAGTTGGACGGAATCGTTTAGTTCTGGATTCGTCTTTGTATTGAGTTAGGCCCTCACTCAGTTCAAGGACGAATCCAGAAATAAACGATAGTTAGGCCATAAGGGAAATTTCAGAAAATTCAAGATTTTAAGATTACCCTGTCCTCCTTATCGTTCATTCTTTCTTTCTCATCTTCTCTTTATCATTCTTTCTCATCTTCTCTTTATCATTCTTTCTCATCTTCTCTTTCACATTCTTTCTCATCTTCTCTTTCTCATTCTTTCTCATCTTCTCTTAACATTCTTTCTCATCTTCTCTTAACATTCTTTCTCTTCTCTTAACATTCTTTCTCTTCTCTTTATCATTCTTGCTCATCTTCTCTTTATAATTTTTTTCTCCGTATCATTTTTTCTTTCCTTCCCTTAACATTTACTCTCTATTTTCCTTATCCTTATTATTATCTCTCCTCCTTATTATGTTCTCTCCTTCTCCTTATTATTGTCTATCACTCCTTGTCATTCCCTCTCTTCAATTTATCACTATTTTCCTCTTTTTCCTTACTCCCATCAACTCCTTACCATTATCTTTCTTCTTTATCCTTCTCTATTATCTCCTTATCGTTTTCTCTCTCCTCCTAATATTAATATTCTCTCTCTCTCCTCTTTATCATTCTATCTCCTCCTTATTGTTTTCTCTCTCTCCTCCTCATAATTATCTATCTTCTCTTTATCCTTCTTCTCATTGTTTTCTCTCTCTATCTCTCATCATTCTATTTCTTTCCCCTTATCATTCCATCTCTTTCTTTCTCCTTTTCATCCATATCACTTCCTAGGGTTCATTCACAAATCACATCACACATTTTCAGGTGTTTCATACCCCTCCCTCCCCTCATATCACAAGTCGTCCCTCCCCACTGTGTTGTCACACTTTAAAGATTAAAATCACACAAACCCGAATTTAACAAAACTTCAAATACATTACTTGAGAATTTGTAAAAAAGGATCAAAGTGAGTAATGTCACAAATGTTGCAACTCGCCAAACCCCTTCCTCACCTTCAACAAGTGACATTATTTATGAAGGAACCCCTACTCATCTCATTCTAAACCTAGAATTCCCTTATTGTCTTTTTCACTTCAAAGTATATCTTTTTCCTAAAGTATCTCTTTCTCCGCATAGTCTCTCAATCTTATCCTATCCTATAAATATACTATCTTTCTTTCTTATCGTTGGTATGCACAAAAAAAGGCAATTATTAGTAAAAAGTGGTCGATATTCGGTAGCCAAGATCAAGTGAAATTTCGCAACTTTCTAGTTATATTTTTAACTAAAAACCTTGATAAAGAATTATCTAAATTTGTTTTAATGAAGGAGTTTGATAATTAATTTCTGCGTTGCTGACCTTCTCCTGTTAACTGATGTTGTACTATTATTTCTCAGACACTCAAATCTCATCTTACTCGTCTTCTCCTCCATAATACCTCTTTGTCTGATTATGAATATTTTTCTCATTTTTTTCTCGCTCTCATAATCTGTAAATTCCTTCTAGAAAATACATTTTATCTTTTACACTAAACTAGGCCGAATTGTCCAATTCTTATATGATGCAGCGATAATTTTTATCAACTTGTAACAAACTCTGCGAAATCTCCACTCCTAAAACCTTCTTACGTCGAAGAGAAATTTTTTCCATAACCTCTAAAATCTTCTAGTGATCATATTATCTGCTTCTTGACTAACGGTTAACCAGCAGTCTAAGAATAATTTCCCCATTCAGAGCAAAGTAAACGATTCCTTCTTTAACTACTGGTTGACCGCTGGAAGAGAACACGGCCTTTCTTAGGTGCCTTACAAAACTTTTAAACCAGCTCATTCTTAAATTTAACTCAAATTGTAGCTAATTTATATAATGTAACTTGAATCGTAAAAGCATGTAACGACTCAAGAGTTGGATCATCGGTAGAATTTCTAAGAAGGGAAACTAAAATGCGACCAGATGGTATGTCACAACTTACGAAAGACCCAAGAGAAAATATTGCATTACATGGACTCGTGTCTTTATCCAAACATAAAGAATCGGTTCCCAAACGATTTGGAGTGATGGCATTTTTTAGAGGCGCTATGCCAAAACATTCTATTGATTTTTCCTTGTTGGATTTCTTTTGGGCTTGATTCAATCACGAGAAGTCGGAGAGGATCTAATGTTTTATTCAACGTCCGAAAGGTAAATCGTAGTTTAGATGGTCATATTTCTCTTTGCCTTTTAGTTAGGCGGAATAGGGTATGTCTTCAGTAACGAAAATATAGTAAAGGAAATTAAGCAATGGAATATTACAAAATACAAGGAGGTCAGAGGACGTTCCTTTTCATTGTGAGAGTCGAAGTACGTCGATTTATAAAAATAACTAAGGTAACTAAAAACTGAATTCGATTTGGGTTTTTTCAAAGCAATCTTATAACAGTTTCGGTTTTTTCACTTCTTTTCCATAAAATTAATAAAACAGTCTTTATAACCACAAAATTTGCCATTTTAAACTAGTATTTGTGATTTAATTTATTAACTGTGATAAGTTAAGGGCAATGTGATAAATTTTACACAGTTAACTCATTTTATTAATAATCCCCTGGTATTTTGGGCTTGGAATTATTAATATTTATATATTACAGGCTGTTCAGAAGTCCGTTTCAAGGCTTATAATTGGAACCAACGTCTCCTAGAGTAGTGGAAGTAAGGTGTTCCCCTAGAAAAACTAGGTAAAATGAACATAGAGGATGTATTGAGATGACTTACAGCGCCCCAAGCAGCAAAACAAGAAAGTTTAAAAAATTAATTAAAGGAGATATTATCTTCAATATTTGAGAGGAGATACGTATTAGCAAGTGAAAAAAGCACTTTTTAGGCCTCAAAAAAGATATGCTTTTGTTCAGCTACAAAACGCAAAAACATCATGCGAATTTGTGAACTTAATCTTTTTTTAAAGCCTAAAATTGTGTTATTTTCATTCGCTAATATCTCTTCGAATAACGATGAATTTTTCCTTTATGACGCAAAGGGCGTGGTAAGCCATCTCAATAGATTCTCCATGGTCCACCTAGGGGTGAACCTTACTTTTAGGACCCTAGGAGAGGTTGGTTCCAAATACAAGCATTCAAACACCATGTACAAACAAGTTATCAAATGAAACAATAAAAATCTCAATAAAAACAGAACTGTAAAATTATAATTAGTTTTAATTGTTTACTGAACAAACACTAGTAACCAGTTCTTATAAATGTCCAACTAGAGTTTTTTGACGTTCTTATTTTCTATTCGGCATTTTATCAGAGAGGATCCGTTTTAAAACCAATTAATTTCCAATGCTCCTTTTTATTTTAGTGACCTTTATTTACTCTCAACGCTTCGATTAAGATATTTTTAAAACTAACTTAAATCGATTACTAAAACACATTAACCTCCTTTGAACCTTCATTTAAAATCCTCTCTGTCTCTCCATCGACCTCATTGAAACCTTAGTTGGAAGTCGATATCGATCGCATTGGAAAACTCTGAAACTGATGGAGAGATTACTTTAATCCAACTTCAACTAACTCTTTTCTAGAATACTTAATTTTTTTCATAAACGTCAAATCATTAGGCTGCAACTTACTCAAATAATACGGGTTCGGAACGATATCAGTAATTAATGGAAACTAAGTAAGTTAAAAAACGTTTTAGCCGACGCTCATTTCATACAAACTTTAAGCTGGTCCAGAACATAAGCCCATAGCAGAAATGATAATTTAAATTATCATTATACTAATTTACAAACTAAAATTTTTTTAAAACCATTTTCACACGCTTCACCAAGTTTTCTGTATTTAAAAACAAGGTAAAAAAATTCTGTGAACAAATCCATTACAAATTTTAAAGTAGTAGGTGTACATAAGTGTATTTTTGATAGCATTTTGGGGTTAGTAATTATTTTATGTCGATAATTTTTCGTTTATTATAAGTAGAATCTACATAAAATATAAATTTGCTTGTTTCAATAATAAAGGTGTTAATATTCTTTTAAAAAAATAACTGTGAACTGAGAATGTTTTATATAAATTTATTGTGAACTTTTTTTTACAGATTTATCCCATTTTAAAATATTTTTTTGTTCTACAAATTATTTGATTATCCTCCTTCGAGTTAGTATAAACCAGCAATTACTGTAATACAATTCCAATTTTTAAGGGTAAATAAATTTGTACTCCATTCGTATTAACCTTGACTCTTGACATTTCTGAGACGATTGAGACACGGCAAAGGCATTTAAAATAGGCGATAAATCGATTCATAGAACAACACCAACGCTAACAATATAACGTTTTAACAACTCTTATAGGCGACGGACGTCTTGAAGTAAAGTTTTAGTAGGCTTTCCAACAGCTTCGAAAGATGATAAATCAAGTCGTTTTCCACAGAGGAAAGAATGGTCTTTTAAAACCTTTATGAGTAATGGCTTTTGAAATGGGTTTGATGACACAATAACTTTTGGAAGTCAAGCACATGACTAAGAATCGATAGAAAAATAAGTGGATTACATTTGATTAACCAATTTGTAGTTATGTAATGTGTTACAGAATGAAAACATAAATATATTGCTTTAAAAAATTAATGAATTTCGTAATATGGAATCGTCAGTTTTAAAACGGGGAAGTCTAAAAACCAAATTTTGAAGAAATCTATAAAAACTGAATAAGTAGTGGAATTTTCGTTGCAGAACCACCAAATTTTTACTGGATACATTCAAGACCCTCAAGATATAGAATGCAGAACAATCATCGGAAAAAAATAAGTATATTTACAACCACAAAAATATTTTACAGCTACAAAAAATAAGATGGACTTATTTCCTTTTAAAACTTATGAAATTTCAGCTGAAAATTTTTTATAAACCACTTTTATCGACAATTACATTTCTGCTTGTGCTTAGTTCACAGTACTAAATTGAAATATTATTAAGAAAAAATTTAAAATTGTTATGAAATTGAGTCAAGGCAAGTAACAATAGAGTAAAATATTCACTGGATAAAAAGAAGGGGTAAATTTACTATTAAATTAAAAACAAATGTAATTTTAGCTTATTTTACAGCACAAAGAATAAAAAAAACCTAACTTAAATTTCAAATTTTAATAAAAAATACAATGAATGGACATTGATTTCGCCAAATTCAAGGGGCTATCCCGGAATTTGCCCTCCATGGAATCTTACCTATTCGTACACTTTTTGATTATCTCATGTATTTATATTTGACAAGGCACGGATACTTTTAAGTAAAATTGGTAAACATCTGCGAAATTGGAAACTTGTATATTTTCTGGTTCAGGTAACATCACGACGTCAGATTTTTATTAGAGAAGTTATGAGAATAAGTACACAAAAATCTACAAACATAAAAAGTATCAAATGGAGGATAGAAACTTCAAATAGAAAAAAAAATCTTTTACCAAATCGGATTCTAGTATTGGTGGGTCTTTCGTATGTTCGATTCCCAACACCACCAAAGACCCACCGTGTATCAGCAGAGTACGAGTCATTAAATCTGTTGGTCTGAAAGTCCTCTCGTGGTTGGTCATGGCGCAGTTTACCATGCGTCCAGGTTGTTTCAATGTTCAATAACTCAGCATTAATTTATTTCATTATTTGTACTTTTTGTTCCTTTTTTGCTACTTTGTAAACGGGCACGAGCCCATTATACTAAAGTCTTGTCTATGTCTATGTCTATCTGTTGATTATTTCCTTCCCCTTCAGAGACATGGCAAAATTGTGGAGGTAGCTATGGAAGATGTCAGCATCTATCACCCGAGGGAAAAAATAAGTTGAAAAATATATAGGGACGAAACTGCTCATCCTAGAGTAGTAAGCAAATGTCACCTAAACTCGACTACTACAACTACAACGAATGCTAGTTTATAAGACAAGTTGATGAAAGATCGAGTCAAGTACAAACGCCTCGTTAAAGAAAATGAATTTTGATTGAATGACTCCGAGTACTATTATTGTTCATTAAATAACTCGCGAATCCTTTATTCACCGAAAAGAAAGGAAAAACGTTTCGTAACCCCAGTAAATACCATCTCTTGAAGGAAGTCGGTTCGAAATGTTCTCTTAACAATGGTCCAGATAAGAGGAGTATTTGTGTACTACTTTTTTGAAACAAAAACTACTTTTGGCTATCTTCCCTCTCGAAGCCACAATGCGTAGCTACATCTTTCACAATAAAAGCCTTTTCGAAAACAAAACGAATTTCCCCCTTTTAGTTTTTAAGTGCAAAAGGAAGGGCTTTGTCTTTTCCACCTAAGGAATGAATGTAGGCTGTGAGAAAGAATTTGAAAATTTAACTCGTATTGTAAAAAAAAATTTTTTTGAAGAGTTTTAATCAGTTTTAATGCAAGTATAATGTTGATTATAATCAACATTAACAAATTGTAATCAACATTAACAAAATACCTTATTTCTACCGAATTCATAGATTCCCATTTTTGAGGACCATTTTAGCAAGCAAATTCCACAAAAAGTATTGATTTAGAAAAATACTGCACACACACAATAAATACAAATTAGAAAAATTAAAAAAATACTTATCTCTCTATATTAAAAAAAAGTTACTGTCACCGCTGCCGCTGTTTCAGAAAATTTAATTTTTCAACTCTTTGAACTCTCATATCGCAAAAACTACTCGATAGAAATTTATGAAATTTGAAAGGTTTGTAGAGGAATATTTCGGGCACATTCTCGAACAAAAAGCTAACTGATGTGATAATTAGTACTTGGGTATTTTTAAGGACAAAGTAGAAGTTTTTCTTTTTTCGCTGCGTAATCCAGTTCAGCGAAATCTATTAGCAGCAGAACTATGATTTTTTGCAGCCTAATACTCTGAAGTATGAAGATGTGCACTATGTCGCCCTTTTTTCGAATTTCGAATTTGGTTTAGAGTAATTAATTTTTTAATTTTCGAAATTTTTGACACTTTTTCGTTTTTTTTCTATCTAAAATGAAAACTAATCACGGTACCAATATGATTTTTAAGCACTTATATTCTTATTTTTTAGAAAGAGATTGGCATTTAATTCTTTAAAAAATTCTTATTAGTTTTGGAATTATTTTAAGCATCAAAGTTTCATTTTTTTCATAGTTTTAGTAGGTCTTTATCAGACTTGTTTAATGTTTTTAAATTTTATATTTGCCTCTTCACTAGATTGTCGCGAGCACGGATATTTAAATTTAAAAGTTTTGAGGTGCACATTTTTGCTCTAAGTTAGCTAGCGATATAGTATAGACTTGGTTAATAATCTTCTTAAGATACTTCGATATTTTTTGAACTACTAGAGAAATAAATAATTTAGCTTTTTTGAGTGTTATTTGTGCCGATGAAAGGAAGAGGATTTTCGGGAAGTTTGTTTTACTCTGCTAAAGATCGATTGCAGATATTACAGATCGCGAAGCGATCTGTTAAGAGCTGCATAGCAGTTACGGGGGTTGGTGAGAGTAAGCGAGTAGGGGCGGTAGCCCCCTATCCATTAAATTATTGATAATTTAAAAAGGAATATTTCAGTAAGAGTTTTATTTTGATATTTTGTAATATTTTTTGGTGCTGGAGGTTTTGTATTTTGGCCTGGTCCGCCCCAATCTTGAATATTGTACCCCATATGGGATTCTTACTACGAAAATAGCAATAGTGTCATTGAACGTGTACAGAATAATTTTTTACGTTTTTTGTATTTTAAGAGATTCCACACTGCTTCTCGGGAAGTGCCTTCTTTAGAACTCCGTAATATGTTCAACATTTGTACCCTTAAGTCTAGACGTCAAGTTTATTGTCTTTTGTTTTATTATAAATATCTTAATAATGATTGATTCTATTTACATTACTAGTACTTTAAAATTATATGTGCCTTCTAGAGTTACACGCAATCATTGTTTGTTTTATTTGAATTCAAATCAGCCTAACTGTATTTTAAATTTTTGTCTGTATAAATTTTATAAAATTTATAACAGTGTTTCTGGGGAACTGGATATATTTTGTATGCCTTTTAATGTTTTTAAAGCTAACTGTCGGGGGCTATTCTCATTGTAATGTTTTTTTCTCTTTTTGTTTTTGATGTTTTTCATTGTGTCTTTTATGATGTGCATTGTAATTGGATTTTTTCTGTTATGTGCATCTGAAACAAATAAATAAATAAATATTTTCGTGGTATCCGAATGGTTTATTTTTGATATCCGAATTAAATTATTGAAAAGTTTGAGAGATAAAAAGTTTCGTTATTAAATGATCATTAACTATACTCTGTTCATTTAAAATTAGCGCCTGAGACGTAATGTACACCGTTACATTAGAAGCAATTATTATTCTAATTATCGTCGAAAATTTTTTTTCTGCAATGACAAGGCAGCCTAAGCAGAAGTAGTTAAAATACTGTAGAAACAATCGGTCACTGAAGTTGTCTGATAAGCGTTATTAAGCAATATTGAGCGTTTTTGATCCTGTTGCAGCAAGCAGGGGGCAGAGCCCCCTAGTAATTTTAAAATTTAATTACATACAATTCTTACAAATAGTACTGTTGATATTTTAACTCTTTCAAATTATAAATTTTCAATTGATAAAATTGGGTAATTGCCATGGGGGGAAATGCCTCACAAGTTTTCAACACTAATTTGAACAAAAAGTAAAACATTTCAACTCAAAAACGGAAACCCCTTAGTACTAATAAGCTAACCCCTAGTTCCCAAACGGAACCATCAGGAGTTCAAAAGGGGGTTAACAATTATAGGTGTAACATATAAATAAGTATAAGTAATTGCTTCTTTAAGTTGTAGAATTTTCAAGGGAACATTGAAAATTTTATTTTCAAGGAAACGTTGAAACATTTATTTTGCTAATGTGCATTATTAAGTAAAATTTTTCTTTTTACATTAAAGCTATTCAAAATTTTTTTTGTCAAAACAGGTCAAAACAAAATTTCGGGGAAGGGAGTTGATGTTGAATCCCTTACCCCTCCTTGGATAGGGCCTTGGAGTGCAGTAATAAACAATTTATCCCATCACTATGATGCATTAACGCATTGCATTAATGTATCATAGTATATTGTATAAGTGTTCAATATAAAAAATATAAATTCAATACAATAAGCAGAAAATAATTTTTTCAGACAAATGACTGATCTTCCAAAAACAACGAACTTGCCAGGGACCAGATATCAAACAAACCAAGAAATCCTATCTTCTGGTCACTTTCCAAAAAGGATTTGAGCAATCACAAGAAACTAACTGATCGATGGAAACCCCAGCGATGAGGCTGGCCTTTGCCAGATAAGCCTGCTTCCGCTGCCACCCCGATTAGGCACCAAATGGAGCAGTGGCCAAAAGCTTTTCCGGATCCTATTTATTGAAGATCGAGGTTCTCTGTGTGTTCCAGTGATCTCTTTCACTCTTTGCCCGCTTTCCTTAATGTCTAGGGGTAAAAGGGGACGAGGGAAAGTAATTAGGGGATCGGGTTGGTTGGTTGGTTGGTTGGTTGGTTGGTATAATGGCACTGAGGTTGTCTTCGGGCAATCATTCCTTTGAATATTCGAAATTAAATGTTTTGGAATAAGACCGACATTTAAATTTAAATAAACGGGAAAATAAACTGGTGGGTATAGATTTTTATGGAAATAGAAATTTAGGGACAGTGTTAGCTAGAAATCCAATACTGCAAGCGTAAAGAAAGGGGTGTGAATACTAGTGAACTAGAACTTAGGGGACATTCATAAATTATTCACAATTCATTCATTTCACAATTTTGTAGCTCTCCCTCCCCCCTAGCAATGTGAAGACCTGTAAACTATTAAAATAGAAGAAATGACTTTATGAAGAAGAAATGTCAGGGCAGACCGACCCTTCGCCTGAAAGGCGACACACGGCGGACGTTATGATAGTCCCGCCCACATAGATAGCTTAGCTACTATGCCATTTGTAGGTATCGAGGTACCGGTGCGTATTAGATTCTTGATCATTGCTTATGCAAATGCAAAAGTGAATAGGCTTTAGTTTGTTTTGAGAAAGGGCAATCCAAAAGCATACTTCGGATACGTACGAATTACTTTTAGTTTTCTTTTATACTGCATTTAAATTACTTGAAGATAAAAGTGTTGAGTGTAGTCGCCACAAAATACTCCCTCTACTACATCTAGTTACGGGGTTATATCAGTCCTTTTTCCAATCGATTTTTTGACAAAGATAAATCGAGTCGAGGGTGACAATTTCCGAACAGAGCTGCCTAAAACCTGGACCTCCAAACTTTATCACGATCCCAATCCCATTTTTCATTCCATCTAGCTAATTCACCGATCTCACCATGTCCATGCGTGCCATTATTTCAAACCACCACAGCGTCCCCGAGGACCATAACTCTCTCTCCCTGTTTAACGACCTCAGAGGCACCCTGTCCCCTGTCCCATAGTCATTCGCTGACCTATTTGTCATTTTTGACGACGTCGCCTAATTGAAAGACTGCGGCACACTCCCACTTGTTGAGGGGCAGACGGACATTTTGCGTCTGGAAGAGATAACTAAATTATGGCGACCGATGTTTGTCAAATATGCATGAGAGTTGGGGGTAGTTCGTGCAATGGATGTTGAGCAGGGTTTGTGTTGAAGTTACGATGGATAGTCGTTTGGCATGTGTCGAGCTCTTATTGTGGTTTATAGACCCCAAAATTGCTGTTCTTAGTAATTTTTTTGTTCTTCCTAAGTTTATTAAATTAAGAGATAACGAATTCTGAAATCCAAAGAGAAAACAGTCATAAATAAAAAAGACTCTCTTGCTGGAACCACAGACCATCACGATCTAGCCAGACAGGGACTAACATTCTACTATTTTATTCTGTACTTACATTTTTTTTACAAATTTTACATTAGCTCCATTTTCATTTGCCCTCTTTTCATTAGTCCCCTTTGCCACTGGCTACCTATGCCTCAAAGTTGTAAAGTCTGGAAGAGAATTTCGAGATTTTTATAGTAGTTTAGAAAAATGAGGTATCGTAAAACGGGGTGAATCGGATCAATTTTGAACTTTGAACTGCTGCCAAAAGTTTAATAATAAAGATTTTGGAATGCTTTGAAAATAATATTTCGAGTCCCAATTAATACTTTAAGAACCCGTTGAAAAAATTAAATTATCTTGAATGGTTTATTTTATACAAATTTTTAAGAGCCGTGATCCGATTCACCCGCAATGCGGGGTGAATCGGATCACAGCCAGTTTTTGTGGAAAAAACGCAATTTTTACGCCTTAAAGTGATACAGGATCCTGAAATTAGCCTTAAAATTGTCTAATAAGGTAAAATGAATAAATTTTACTAAAATAATGAAACATTTTTAAATAAAATATAGGGTTTTCCGAAAAGTTCTGATACTTTTTACCAAAGGTTCGTGTTTGAAATTTTTTTTTGAAAAACTGGTAATAGGTGGAGATTTCAAATAAAGGGTATTTTGGTTTATGTATATTTAAAAATATAATGTATGGTTTTGGAAGTTCTGGTGGTATTATTTCTTTTCAAAATGGCGGTTAGAAAAGAAGACCGCAAATGACAACTTTAGTAAATTTTTTTCGGCCGCTTTAAAAACTGTGAAGAATACATTATTCATGGCTAATAAAAGTTTTGCTGTATTTTTGCAATGTTCACATTAAGACTTCAAAGTTTTGAGATGATTTGATAAATTTAAGATTTGGTAAATTTAGCTTTAAAACTGCATATAACTGGTAATTTACCATAGTTCTTTAGCACTTCTCTCGCTTCGTTGAGTAGCTGGGATCTGGTGTATGAAATAAAATCAAGACAGATGTTTTTCTGAAATAAATTAATTGTTAAAGCATTGAAAGTCTTTCCATGGCATTATTGTTTTAACTGTTTCCAGTTTTGAAAAATAAATGTTACTTTTTTATAATGTTTTCATATGAAGAAAAGAATAGCTTCGTTCACTTTACCATAAATTTAGCGAGTGCAATTCTCAGAAGCTTAAATAATGCGCTCCTAAATATTGCAATGATTTCTGCACCTATATTCAAAGATAATTTAATATACGGCATATTACTAAACAGCTGGGTCTATATGTAAGTTTTCTTGTTGATTTTGATGTCGTTTTAGTAAAAATTTCTTTCGATTGACTAACTAACACTGAGAGAGGTTTTTCGTAATAAATGTTATGTTTGATATCAAAATTTCCCATCTAAAACTTATCGGTTAACCTTAAAACTTTGACACATTAATGTAAACATACAGGAAAACTTTTATTAGCCATGAATCATGCATTCTTTCCAGTTTTTGAAGCGGCCTAAAAAATTTAACTAAAATCGTCATTTGCGGTCTTCTTTTCTAATCGCTTTTTTGAGAGGAAATAATAACACCAGAACTACCAAAACCATACATTATATTCTTAAATAAACATAAAACAAAATCCCTTTTGTCTGAAATCTCCACCTATTACCAGTTTTTCAAAAAAAAATTCAAACACACATTTTTACGACTGATCCGATTCACCCCGCATCAGTAGTCGGAATGGACTTGTTTTACTAAAAAATTCAGCAAAAATCGGAATTACCATTTATTTAAAATTTGATTGCAAAGAAATCTTTGGAAGAGTTGGGACCACACGGGGGAACAGAAAATTGATAAAATAAAGTTATTTTTTTGGTGCAATAAGCAAAGTTTTGACAGCCACGTTTTTGTGACCTTTTTTGTATTCAACTTCAAAGCCGTGATAGACCTAAGATATTATCGTAAAATAATTTTTGATGGCTGAAACAACTTCTGAACAATGTGTAGAATAAGTCAGAACTTATCCTGATTTTATAACTCTAACACAACCGGAGCTATGATGATTTAAAAAACTTTTTTCAAAAGTGATCTGATTCACCCCGTTTTACGGTATATAAGCACCCCAAAAAAAGCATACGGGGAAAACTTCTGTCGTTCTCTCAACCAACTCATACACTAACTCTTTCCCTCTCTTCTCTGGTTGTATCGCATCTAAAATTCACTCCTCCCTTGTAACGTCAGAAGAGGCGGAGAAAAAGAATATGAATCCTCGTGTCCTTTAATAACCCTTCAATAGCAACACATAGCTTATCACAGCTGAGACCACAAAATTGCACTCTGCGTGTCAATCGCAGACATTTGCAGTGATGACTTCTACAATGAAATGTCATTTGAAAAAGAGCTTTTTGGATCCTCTGTTCGGCCTTTTCTCAGTGTCATGGACCACGGGTAAGAACCCACCACTCTAACCTGTGGGAACACCAGAATTCATGCAGTCTGGTGGCAACACCCTCAAGATGCTTTATATATCATTTTACATTTTGGCTTTTTAAACTTCGTTGCATGCCGCCGACTCTACAACTACTTTCTATTATTATGTTTTATATTTTTGATCCCTTACACTTGTTAATTTAATAAATAATTTGAATATAAACTGATGTCACTGTCACCCTCATTGTTAAATTATAGGAATATTTAGGTGGTGGTTAGAACCCAATCACCTGCTATGTTGTTTCTAATCCCCACGCTGTCTAGCGGCAGCTAGGCAATTCACCTGCTATAAACCCGCATATTACATTATAGGCAGCAGTTTCCCAAATAAATAAATAAACCCTGGCAACATTTTCCTAAAAAAGTTTCCAATAAATAATTGGAGCAAACCAAGCCATTTTTAAGGAATTTTTACTGCGGGGGCAAAAGTCCAAGAATTTTTCGTGTATGTTCTGTCGCTCTTTTAGATTGTCGTAGAGGGGGATCGAGAAAGTAATGAAGGAACCCCTCTATAACTTGAGAAAGCCATACCAGTTAAAAGGGGATGTGAGGGTTCCCTTGTGAAAATTTAGAAAACTAGATGCAAAAAGGCGTTTTTAGGCCCTATTAAGACGGCAAAAATTTTAGGGAAAAGGTTTGGGTTTTCTTCACTTTAAAAGTCAACACACCAAATAAAATTATAATAGTCTAATCGAGTATTGATTGAAACAATTTTTGGTTCACTTATTAGTTTACCTTCAACGCTTTGTTATGAGCTAAATTATCATCACTGCGGGGACAAAATATACCACCGCGAGGGCATTTGTCCCCAAACTTTTCACTTAAAAAATGGCCTGGAGCAAACCAAACAATCAAAAACTCTACGCTCCTCCAGTTCCCCCATCAGTTGTGTCTTGCGCCTCACGCCATCAAGAATCGTTCTTCATTAGGATCGTCTGCCCTGTACCTCTACCCAATCAATGCTCCCTGATCGTCCAAGGCAGCTTGTCCCCTTAAAAGATGACTAAACCTATTGGGCGTCGGTTATCAGGAACATTCTATTTTGGGAGGGCTTCGATCCAACCGACGGAAAAGTCGTAAAACAGGATGAGATCCGGCCAACTTTCCAGAGACGTTTTTCTTGAGCTCTCTCACTTTCTCTCTTCTAATAGTTTGCTTATGGGGTTCCTTAAGCTTTTTATTAGAAGGGACTGGCAGGGAAATTCCTCGGTAGTTTGGTTTGGAAAAAATATTTTTCTGAACGGCATTCTCTGTTGTTTTTCTTGTTTTTTTATCATTAGTTATTACCACCGAGCACCTATGTTTTCATTAAAATATCTGACAGAAAAATACTGGTAAACCAAACCATTTTTTATGTTCAGTTTTGGTTCTTTGTAAAACTATTAAAACATGCTTTTTAAGCAATATTTGTTGGTAAGGAAACTCGTTAATTGAAAATTTTCCGTATTCGTTAATACTCTTTTATGTCTTGTTATTCCGTTGAAATATATGATTTAAAATGATTAAAAAAATAATTTCGTAATAATTTTAAGACAAAAAATAATTAGATATTTCAGGAATAAAAGACTACTAGGGGGCTATCGCCCCCTGTTCGCTATCGCTCGCCAACCCCCGGGAACTGCCCGGGAACTGCTGAAGCAGTTCCCCTACGCTTGCTTGCCATACGCTGGCACTCAATTTATTGGTTAAAATAGAGTTTTATAAATAGTAATATGCAGCAGGGGAACATTAAATATGTGTATGAAAAATATGTATACAGTGTTTATCAAATTCATGGGTACTGTTGCATTAGCCAAGAAAAGCCACCATATATCAGCCAAAAAAATAACATGTATATGTTATACTTAAAAGTTGATATAGGTGTTTTTACTTACCCCATTATTTAATCACTCCTCTAAAACTTCTTTGTTAACACAATTGTAAATACTCCTGCTTAGTATAAATTGATGAAAACTTCCACGACCTGAAGAGTAATTTATTTCATTTTCCGGGATAGATGGCCGTGTTTGATGAATGGAATTTCCAAACGTTTCGCTCTCTGCTTCGGAGAGCATCCTCAGTGGCAAAAAATCAACTGATAAAAGTTGAAAATAAAAACAAATACCAAACAATTACAGCATGAATGCTAACGTGGAATGAAAGTGAGATCAGATACTAATACTATTGTTGTGCTGGCTTTATCCCGCATTTCTTGAGTGCCGGGTGCCAGCAGGGCCGCCCATAACTCTACCGGGCCCCCAGACAAAATTTTTTCACGGGCCCCCTAACTTTTTAATTTTTTGAAGTATAAAAAGGAATTTACATTTCACAAAGTATCCCTTAAGTAAAATATACAGGGTACCTCAAAAGGTCGAGTAGAAAATTAGCATGCATGTCTGATGTCATGCCATGACCAACAAGATTTTCATAGGAACCCAAGTCCGCTAGAGGACAATGTTTGCAGGCGAAGGAGTAGCATTTATAACTACTTTATTCTACTGAAAACTTCATTTATTATTACAGATTCGGAGAGAGCACCCTCGAAAACCCCTGTAAACCGAATTTCATTAAATTCTGCCTGCAGGGGCGGATCCAGGATTTGGTTTTGGGGGAGGGCTAAGAATTTCCAAAGTCCAATTGAATCTTCTTTTTGATTTTAATATGGAAAGGGTAGTGGAGTTATCCTGCTCCAACTACTAAAAGGGGGGACTGGGGGTCCTCCCCCAGAAAATTTTTGGAAATTAAAGTAAAAAAACCCTCTTTTTCAACTCGTTTTGATGCGCCTCATCCGAATTTTGGATATAGGTTTTATAATAGAATTTCCGCGTTTTGACGAACTCAATATAAAATAAGGTTGTTATAATAGAGTTACAAGTACCAAGGGGGTCTGGGGGTTCTCCCCCAGAAAATTTTTCAAAATTTCACCTTAAATTAACAGGGTTTTAACTCATTTTGGTGCATAAAATGCCATAGCAAGAAATATTGGTAGCTTTTTCCAGTGTGCGGGAAGTGGTCACGTTGGGAAGGGGTTGTGTTATCTCATGTTTCAGAATTTGATTGGAGATGAAACTTCTGAAAAAGAGACTGACCATTTTTGACGGGCCCGTCCGTTTCGGGAACTGAATGTGCTAAATGATATGAATTCAGCGAGTTCAATTTTTATTTGGAAAATAAAAAAAACATCTAGTACAGACTTTGACTAAAAAAACAAAGTGGAACTCATGGGGCCGGGCCCCTTAAAGCTCCGGGCCCTCCGACATTTGTCGGGGTTGCTGCCCCCTATGGGCGGCCCTGGGTGCCAGACGCTCGGAATGGAAACACCCTCCTCTTTTCTATTGAAATTATTCTTGTGTTTGAAAATTTCTATGGCTTCTCTTATTAATCGGGTGGATTGATGGTTGGTGGTCGCCAGGATTTCGGTGTTATTAAACAGTACTCTATGGTCCCCATTTGTTAAAGCATGCTCAGCCACGGCCGACTTCTCTGGATGATATAGGCGACAATGCCTCTTGTGCTCTGCAATTCTGGTTTTTATAGAACGTCGGGTGGTGCCGATGTAGACTGCCCCACATGAACAAATAATTCTGTATACCCCCGTAGCAGATAAAGGGTCACGACGATCCTTAACAGGTCTGAGAAGGGAAAAAATTTGATTAGTTGGTTGAAATATTGGCTTGATATTATGGCGTGATAATATTTTCCCGATGCGGTCTGTCACAGACTTAATAAAAGGAAGAAAAACAACTCCATGGTTTTGAATTTCCGTCGTGGACTTGCTATGATTCCGGGGTTTAAAGGCTCTGCGAATTTCTTGACTTGAATATCCGTTTGATTGAAGTGCAGTATTTAGATGATCTAGCTCTCCTTGCAGCAACTCAGGTTCACAAATAAGTTTGGCTCGATTTATAAGGGTCTTTACTAAACCACTCTTCTGGCTAGGATGATGGTTGGACATTTTGTTTAGGTAGCGATCTGTATGAGTGGGTTTTCTATATACCGAATGACCAAGAGATCCATTTTCTTTTCTATTAACCAGAACATCCAGAAAGGGCAACCGCCCTTGATTTTCTATTTCATGAGTGAATTGTATGCTTGGATGATAACTGTTCAGGTGATTTAAAAACTCGGGTATAGTATCAGCCCCATGGCTCCAAATTACAAAGGTATCATCGACATAGCGGTACCATCCAGTAGGTTTGAGGGAAGCAGAATCTAAGACCGTTTTCTCAAAATGCTCCATATAAAAATTAGCTATTACAGGACTGAGAGGGCTGCCCATAGCTACTCCATCTGTTGTGCTACGGGGGTATACAGAATTCCTTGTTCATGTGGGGCAGTCTACATCGGCACCACCCGACGTTCTATAAAAATCAGAATTGCAGAGCACAAGAGGCATTGTCGCCTATATCATCCAGAGAAGTCGGCCGTGGCTGAGCATGCTTTAACAAATGGGGACCATAGAGTACTGTTTAATAACACCGAAATCCTGGCGACCACCAACCATCAATCCACCCGATTAATAAGAGAAGCCATAGAAATTTTCAAACACAAGAATAATTTCAATAGAAAAGAGGAGGGTGTTTCCATTCCGAGCGTCTGGCACCCGGCACTCAAGAAATGCGGGATAAAGCCAGCACAACAATAGTATTAGTATCTGATCTCACTTTCATTCCACGTTAGCATTCACGCTGTAATTGTTTGGTATTTGTTTTTATTTTCAATTTTTATCAGTTGATTTTTTGCCACTGAGGATGCTCTCCGAAGCAGAGAGCGAAACGTTTGGAAATTCCATTCATCAAACACGGCCATCTATCCCGGAAAATGAAATAAATTACTCCTGCTTAGAGCTACAACCGTCACAGATTGGGATAATAATTTCTAGCTCTACTTAAATCCATCTTTAGATTGCTTTTAAATTTACGAAACGTAAACAAAACAAACCAACCGTTGCCAACGAGAGAAAACAAATACCGCCAAATTTGAGCGTCACGTAAGAGAAATATATATATATAGAGATAATATAAAAATATACATTATGATTAAAATTAAAGGCTACAAGCTATAAATTTTGCATTACAGTAAAAGTTTAAAAGTAGTTTTTTTTAAAACCACCTTTTGAAAAAGTTCGTTTTTGCGAAAGTGCTTAGTGGTCACCAAAGTTGGCACTTTTTTTATAACCAATGAACATTTGAGATTTATTTTGTTAAAGCAACTTATCGGCTCTAAAACATGCCAACTTGGCTACCGTTAAGAATTTTCTCCAAAAAGTGAAATCTTTCAAAAGTTTTATAGGTGCTTCTACTTTATTTTGCTTGATACACTGGTTACAAACAAGAAAACAACGATGATAAAATATTTAAAAATTGAATAGGTGAAGTAAAAGTTGTTTGGTTGTTGATGTTGAGGAATATGTCTGTTTAAGAATGCTTTACAAAAAATTGCTATTTTTTATGCTTAGAAAAGTATTATAAATGATACCAGAGTTCTCGTATTGTGAACGTAGTATTATTCTTATCCACATTAGAGCTTAAATAATTCTTTAATATTAACGGTTTTTACTGACCACATTGATATTTTAAACTTATCACCAGAGCACTTTATTATTTTCATTAATAACTCACTACCCCTCAACCTCCTTTCAGAATAACCCATTTACTACAACGCCATGTTAGGCTTAACACAACACCACATCTCATTCCGAGAGAGAAAGAATTCCCACCATTCATAATTATTTCCGGAAAACAGAACAAGTCCAGACACGTCTGATTCTCTCCCTTCTCTTGGAATGTCGCTCCAGTTTTTGTCCCACCATCTCTATTATTTATCCTAAAAATTAAATATTCCGCCAGAGCATCGTTGTTCCTTTGTCCAGACAGTCAACTAGGGGGCGGTGTCTGGAATGCCAAATAAAGCGGATTGTCATCACCCGCAGGAAATTAATAATTCAAGTCACATATGGGTTTTGAAAGCCTTTCACTGCATTTTAATACCCTGGCCCATCTCAATGCGATAACTCATTAATAAGATGGAGTTTTTTTAAAGCTTTGTCGTTCTTTTAAGAGCAATGAACTTTAATGGATTCGGATTGAAGTTATTGGGAATTATATTTTTGGAATGCTTGGGGGAGGGGAATGTAATACATTCCAGGAAGGCGTGACTTTACCAACCATGTAGATCTTTTGGTCTTAGCTAGGCTTAAACTCTTCAATTTATGAGTGCCTAATTTTGAACAGTATTATTAAGCTTATATTTTATTAACTTCGGAATAATTTTATGTTATTTAATTTTTTGTTAAGTTTTTATATCGCGTTAATTATTTATACAGATAAAGAATACTTAATAAATGTTAAAACAATTCAAAGTTTTACACAAAATTTAAATAAATTATTTCTAAACTATAATTTCAAAATATATTTGATTTACCTCTAAGTGTAGATACGTATATCAGGGGCATAGCCAGAGGGGAGAGATTAGGGGATATATCCCCCCACGAAATCTAAAGTCAGAAACTTACCTTTTATGGCCATAGAAAAGGAATGAATTTACCCCATATCCTCTCCCAAAATTCCCCAATATCACCCCGACCTTTTTTCTAACTAATACGCCACTGACGCAACAACCTGTAACTCTTACTTGAGGAATAATTGTACACATATGATAAAGTATAAAGTAAAAAATCATTAACAAACAAATGTCATTAACAAAATGAATGTAAAATGTCAAATGAATGTAAATGTAAAATGTCATTAACAAACAAATAACTTGAACTTTTGCTGTACACCAAAGTACCAACGTGAGGCTTTTTATCTAACCTCCACTTATGATGTAAATTTTATTTTCTTTTTTATGTTTTTTTTGCTCAAGAAAATCTTTTAGAAGATGTTACCTCAGACATTATTAAACGAAGAATTACTAGGATTATTGAGTTTTCCAAACAGTCGTTCCGTAACTTCAATAATTTAGAAAAATTGCTGGAAATCGGAGTAGAGAATTTTCCACTCTCCAATCTTTTATATTACTAGGGGGCTCTGCCCCCTGCTCGCTATCGCTCACCAACCCCCGGAACTGCTTCGCAGTTCTTTGAAGATTGCTTCGCGATCATAGCGAGCAGAGCTCGCTTGTTTCATCTCAACTATCAAGTACAACCTGAAACTTGTCTGCTTATAGCCTGTTCATTTAAAATAGGCGCCTGAAACAGGATCAAAAACGCTCAATAATTCTTAATAACGCTCATCAGACAACTTCAGTGACCGATTGTTTTACAGTATTTTGACTACTTCTGCTTAGGCTGCCTTGTCATTGCAGAAGAAAAATTTTTCGATGATAATTGAGGCCCCTAGTTGCAAAACCGGACCTTTGCATTTTGACACAGCTTTGATAAAAGAATCGACCATTTGATGACCGCGAATCGGTCGCCAAATGGAAGACTAGTTGCCGCTATATCACGGCCGGTCTCCTTTCCGGCCGCCATGTTTTACCACGACTCAAATAAAGATTAAACCAAGTAAAAGGATGTTATAACAAGTTATTTCAGTATATCCCGCTGGATCTGCGGTATGGTGCATGCTCTGCATGCGGGAGATACATATTTCAATCCCCGGTAACTGTTTAATTTAAAAATAAGAACAAAATTATTAAATTATATTTCGTAACGCACTTAAGTGTTATCATTTGAGTCTGTGTAAAACATGGCGGCCGGAACGGGAGATCAGCCGTGATAATATAGCATGATACCGTAATATTCCATTTGGCGACCGCGTCGACTCTTACTGAAGCTGTGTCAAAATGCAAATGTCCGGTTTTGAAACTAGGGGCCTCAATTAGAATAATAACTTCTTCTTATACATTACGTCTCAGGCGCTAATTCTAAATGAACAGTGTATAGATAATGATCATTTAATATCGAAACTTTTTATCTCTCAAACTTTTCAATAATTTAATTCGTATCATTACCACGAAACTATCAAAATAAAACTCTTACTGAAGTATTCCTTTTTAAATTATCAATAATTTAATGGATAGGGGGCTACCGCCCCCTGCTCGCTTACGCTCACCAACTCCGGTAACTGCTATGCAGCTCTTTACAGATAGCTTCGCGAACTGCAATATCTGCAATCGATCTTTAGCAGAGTAAAACAAACTTCCCGAAAATCCTCTTCCTTTCATCGGCACAAATAACACTAAAAAGAGCTAAATTATTTATTTCTCTAGTAGTTCAAAAAATATCGAAGTATCTTTAAAAGATTATTAACCAAGTCTATACTATATCGCTAGCAAACTTAGAGCAAAAATGTGCACCTCAAAACTTTTAAATTTAAATATCCGTGCTCGCGACAATCTAGTGAACAGGCAAATATAAAATTTAAAAACATTAACACGTCTGATAAAGACCTACTAAAACTATGAAAAAAATGAAACTTTGATGCTTAATAATTCCAAAACTAATTAGAGTTTTTTAAAGAATCAAACGCCAATCTCTTTCTAAAAAATAAGAATATAAGTGTTTAAAAAATCATATTGATACCGTGATTAGTTTTCATTTTAGATAGAAAAAAACGAAAAAGTGTCAAAAATTTCGAAAATTAAAAAATTAATTACTCTAAACAAAATTCGAAATTCGAAAAAAGGGCGACGTAGTGCACATCTTCATACGTCAGAGAATTAGGCTGCAAAAAAACATAGTTCTGCTACTAATAGATTTGGCTAAACTGGATTACGCGGCGAAAAAAGAAAATTTTCAACTTTGACCTTAAAAATACCCCAGAACTAATTATCACATCAGTTAGCTTTTTGTTCGAGAGTGTGCCCCAAATATTCCTCTACTAATTTTTCAAATTTCATAAATATCTATCAAGTAGTTTTTGCGTTATGAGGGTTCAAAGAGTTGAAAAATTAAATTTTCTGAAACAGCGGCGGCAGCGGCGGCGGGCATTTTCGCCGATCCCAACCGTTTCGTCCAACGAACACTCAGGCGCATGCGTCGAAGTCTGAGGTTGTTCTAGTTGTTACATTTTGCTTGGCGGTTAAATTGGGCTTGTTCTGACTGGCGATAAAAAATTACTGTGTTTTTTTTCGTTTACAAGTTCATACATTTTTAGCGGAATTGGGTGATGGGATATTTTAGAATTTAGATCTCAGCCAATTTTTGTAAAGCCATAGTACTTATCTCAGTTGTTAAAGTAAAATATCATTTAAAAGTTTTAAATAATAATTTAAAAGTTTTAATCTACCTTTGTTCGTCATTGACAGTTAGGTACATAATAAATTTTTTGATCTGGTCCACTTATCTAACCTTATGTAATAAAAATCTATTCTAATGAGACTGTATTAAATACACAGTAATAATGTCATTTTTACTTGAAAATGTGTGAATTTATAATAAGGATATATATATGAATAAGGATATTTTGATATTATGAATTTAAGGATATTTTCTAATGGATATTTCTCATGGAAATATGGTCTACCCCTATGTAAATGACCTTAAAAATCCACTGAGAAGACTTACACTTACAGTGCCTCTAAAGGCAAAATAAAAAAAGTTAAAAAAATTAAGGGGACACAGTACCATTTTTTGTCAAAATTTGGAAAAAAATATTTTTCTTCTAAACTAATCAATATGCATTTGTCTATCATCCTACGAAGTTTCAAAACTTTTCATTGATAAATATCCAAGTTGTAGTTGATTTCATATGTGAAAGTATTAAGGTCTCTGTGGCTAATAGAAACTTCAAAGTCCTTTTTACTCAGAATCACTGTTTCATTGTTTAAAATGCTAAGGCTTTTTAACTATTGGACCAAATATCTTGAAATTTTTTCTGACTATTGTTGGAAGTGAGTATAACAAAAGTTGGCATTTGTTTTATCATTAAACATCGTAGATTTTTTTTAAAAAATTACTGAATCGGGAATTTTAACATTTTGGAGCTTTTTTAGCTAGTGGTTCAAGAAAAACCGCTGTGTTTAGAATTCAAAGCACCATAAACTTTAAATAGATGCTATCTTTTGTTAAACATAGTTTGATGTATTTGAAAACCAAATTTCAAGAATGTATGTCGATTATTGTAGGAGGAGGTAGCATTTTAAAAATACCTCTTAAATTTGAAGATTTTTAAAAATAAACTTATAAAATTTGAATTCAAAGATGTTTTGAGTTTGGAATATGTTTAACATAAGACAAATACATATAATAATAGAAAGAAGTAGTAAATAACTATAATTTTTAAGATTTTGGCAAAAATGGTACTGCGTCCCCTTAACTAAAAATGGAGGAGATAGACCCAAAACCATAATGAGAGTATTTTTGTCATTGGAATTAAAAACGCACTGAAAAAATTCATGAAAATGTCGTGATTATTCGTGGAGATAAATATGTGGCATGTAAAAACAGCACTTTTCAGTTTTTTTAAATGTTTGATTAAATTGTGTCTTTATTTAACTAAAAAAACACAGAACTACATAATGACACTGAAAACTTGTGAAGTTGCTAACTTTTTCATTTTTGAGGCCTGAAAAAGTGCTATTTTCACATGCTAATATATCCAAGTATATTTTGGGTATCATTTGAAACCCCCTTGTCAGCAAAGATAAAGCAAACCACAAACCTCCCTCATTATTACGTAAGAAAACTGCCCGATCCCCTTTTTTGTATGAACAAATTTTAAAGTAAAATTTATTTTTGGTTGAATTTTTAATTTATGCAATAAACGAGAGATTTTCAAAAATGCAGTGTTAGTAAGATCTTATGTAAGCGTCACTGACTTCCCATGTTGTCTGGAAAAATAAGCAAAGAGCAAACTCGTCCCCCCCTTAGGTGCTTACATAATATTTGAACGGCCCCTGTAGAAATAATTTTTTATTAAAAAATCCACATATTTTGTAAATTTAAATAAAAATAAACTGATTGTTGTAAACCAAGGATAAGAAATACAGCCAAATTTGAGCAACATGTAAGAGAAATCATATTGATTCTCTTACATGTTGCTCAAATTTGGCTGTATTTCATATTGATGATTAAGAGAAAGGTTTAAAAAAACTTTTGCTTAAACTTTGCCAAACTGTGAAAAAAATGCTTAAGTTAGGTATAATTCATGATTCATGAAAGTAAAAATTGTAAAACAGAACATTCAGAACTCTTAAATATTCCTAAACATATTCTCAAAACTCTCCAAAAATGCGAATTATGCCAAAATGTGGCAACCCCATTCAAAACCACGGAGTATTGTGGAAATATCCAAGTCCAAACGCATGCGCCTGAGTCTTCATTGGACGAAACGGTTGGGATCGGCGAAAATGCCGGCGGCGGTGACAGTAGTTTTTTTTAATATAGAGAGATAAATCCATAACCACACTTTGCATTCAGATATATCGATATAAAGTTCCTATCTTAAACAAATACTATCTCCACTGTTGAAGTTTTCAGATATTGTAAGTATAAAAAAATTTAAAATAAGATTTGTATTATTAATTCAAAGGAAAATTATACAAAGAAGTAATTTTGAACTTTTGTGAATGATATCTAATGCTTAGTTTCTCCATAAATTTATTAACGCACAAAAAATAAATAAAACTATTTTTGAATATTTTCAGTTCATTTTGATATTTTTATGAATTAAGATATTATGTTTAATTAAATAAGATTTATAATCACTGAAGCTTCGCTAGTTCTTACATAACATGGGATATGATTTGTGGACAGAGGCCTTAAACACACGAAACATAAAATTTCAGAGGATGTAAAACGTTTATAAAGAAAATGTTAGAGAAGTAGAATTTTCCATTTCCAGTAGATGGCAGCAGAAATTGAAGTTGAGCAATGGAGGATCTAGAGCAGGGGTTTCCAACTGGCGGCCCGCCGAGTCATTTTGTGCGGCCCGCGAAGCTCTCTGAAAACCCTCTAAAAAGTAGCTTCAAAACACTTTTTAGCACACTAAAATTCAAATTTTTTTGGGGGGAGAACCCCCGACCCCCCCATATACCTCTTAGATAATGGACTAGTTTAGATCCTTTTCTAATTAAAAGTTTGAAGTTTCGAGAGGTCGTTTGTAAAACCTTAAATTCCCCCTGAGTGTAGCAAGGGAGTATGAAGGCTTTTATAACCATTATCATGAGGAGGGGAAAAATGGAGTATCCAAAAATTAGGTAAACCAATCCTCTGAGGAAAATTTACAAATATTTTCTTGAGGAAGACCTTTTCATTTAAGTAATATTCAGAATATTAAACATATTCAGTATTCCTAAGAGTTGTATAAGAGTAAAAAAATTAATATATCCTCTGGAATCTTCCCTCTTTTGCTGTAAAAGTTTTATATTGACGACTCTCACCCCAAAAAATTATCATCGTTAAAAAGGAGCCAGATTACTTTGCGGCCCGCCACTTGACTTGTGATTTCGATTGCGGCCCGCGAGTACTTAGAAGTTGGAAACCCCTGATCTAGAGAAGTTCATCTTGAGGGAGAATTCTTAAAATTTTTCTGGTGTGTGTACCCCATTAACGTGGCGCAAGTTCAGACTTGCGTATGCGCCAAGTTTTTAGCGGTAAAGATGACCAATATGGTAACCCTAACTTATGTTAAAAAATTATTTGGCTTCTAAATGTGCCGCTAAACAGCCAAAATTCGCCAAGCATACGCAACTCTGAACTTGCGCCATTAACGTAGTGAAGACGCACTACCCAAAAGAATATGAGAAACAAGGGATTTTTTGCGTGAAAATATCATAAACAGTCTATAAAAAATTTTCTATTTCACTTTTTTGTAATTTTTTTGTTATAGATTAGAATTAGAAAAAGTGGATTTGCCACATACCTAAGTTTTTTTTACCAAAAATAGTGGTTCTCTTTCCAAAAATGTTAGCCACTCCAGTTGTAGAATCTAACAAGTCTGTTTATTCAAGAAGACCTTACAACATGTATTCATCATTAAATTTCTATATTATTATTATTATTATTATTATTATTATTATTATTATTATTATTATTATTATTATTATTATTATTATTATTATTATTATTATTATTATTATTATTATTATTATTATTATTATTATTATTATTATTATTATTATTATTATTATTATTATTATTATTATTATTATTATTATTATTATTATTATTATTATTATTATTATTATTATCATTATCATTATCATTATCATTATCATTATCATTATCATCATCATCATCATCATTATTATTATTTTAACCAGTATACAGGGTGTCCCATAAATGTTGGGTCACACTTCTAGGGGGGATAGTAGACACCTAGACGAATCAGAATCACATAGGATTAGGGGGTCCCAGACCAAATCCCAGGGAGTTAAAAATGGAGCGACACCCCAAAAAATTATTGAAAAATTCAATTTGTAGAAGGACTACTATTGGTAAAAATTTAATTATGGTCTCAAAAATTGTGGTTTAATATGATCTTTAAAACTATCTTAAAAGTTTTCAGTTTAAAATTTTTTTTATTACAAAAACAATTTAAAAACCACCAAAAAATGTGAAAACTCTGCCAAAACTTAAGTTTGTATTTCGAAATACTTTCATTTGATTTAATAATCTGAAAGATCATAGTTGAAAACCCTTAAGTCCAAAGTGTCACGTAAAAATCATCAATATTAAATGCTTGAGAGCCTGTTAAAGTATGGTTTAAGTCCGTTTTTTGCGTCCGCAAACTGCCGTTTTGGAAACGGCTATAGGAAACCAGTTAGCGCACGCAAAAAACGAACTTTAACAGGATCTCAAGCGTTTAATATTGATGGTTTTTACGTGAAAATTTGGACATAAGGGTTTACAACTATGATCTTTCAGATTTTAAAATCAAAAGAAAGGATTTCGAAATACAAAATGAGGTTTTGACAGAAATTTCACATTTTTTTGTGGTTTTTTAACTTTTTCATAATAAAAAAATTTTTAAGTGAAGACTTTTGAGATAATTTTAAAGATAATATTAAACCACAATTTTTGAGACCATAATTAAATTTTTACGAATAGTAGTTCTTCTACAAATTGAATTTTTCAATAATTTTTTTGGGGTGTCGCTCCATGTTTAACTCCCTGGGATTTGGTCTGGGACCCCCAAATCCTATGTGATTCTGATTCGTGTAGGTGTCTACTATCCTCCCTATAAGTGTGACCCATTATTTATGGAACACCCTGTATGTATTGAACTTCTTTTGTTTTTGGTTCAAAGAAGAGCTGATGTATGTAAATATTTTAAAAACTGCTTCTACTTTTCTTCATTCAGTTTTATAAGATGAACCAAAACAATTTTGTACTATACTTCCTTCTTTACCCGCCATGATGACTTTAGAATAGAGAAGCTTAATAGATTAGATAATATGATTTTTAGTTCCTTAAGAAACATATATTTAAGACGCGAATTCCCTTACTTATTTAGACCCTCTGTGAGGAATGAATGCATTGAAAAAAAGGTTTAATTTTCAAAGATAAGGATGGCCCACGCGATAATCAAATTTAAGGTAAGTTAAGAGTAAACTCCAACTCTCAAGCGTCGCCTCCAACCATGAACCGGTTTCGTCCTTGTTAGGACTCATCAGCATTGCATAGGAAGGCTCTTGCTCTTGTAGTTAATCCATCTAATCTGCGTCCCAGACATCTTCCTTCTCTTTATCCTCCTCATCTCTCATTTTCATCACCTGTCTTTATTCCACTAATTTTCTTCATCTCTTTCTCACCTTCCCGCACCTCTCTTTTTCGCACCTCTCATAACCCTTATCCCCTCTCGTTTTTACCACCTTTATCCTCTTTACAGCATCTCATATTAAAACCCTTTCACCTTTTCGTCCCCTTCATCTTCTTTCTCTCAAATCTATACAAGAAAAAAACCTCTATAAAAACAGATCCAATAAGTTATTCTTTTTTGCATTTCTATTTTTGCAAGCACAAATTTATTAAAGGTTTTAAAAGCATCTTAAAATTTAAAATGTTTTTTGAGTTTTTAAAATTTATTTAGCGTTATATGAGGTAGAAAATGTAGGGAGGTCCATATATGACCCAATATCCTAAGGGGTCCGCCTGCTTCAATGAGTTTGAAACACCGTTCTAAAGAGATCTCCTGAAAAATATTTTCTTAATTATATATTTCAGCAGCAAAATTAAATTTTATGGAAACTTTTTCCCCATTCTAAAGAATAAAAAGGAGGACGGAAATCAAAGAAATAGTTTATTACATTTTTTGCAGTTTTTTTTTTGAAATTGCATTTATTGTGTTTTGCATTCAGTTTTTGAATAAAAAATATTTAAAAATATTGGGGGGAATAACTCAAAACTCTTTGAAACACTTACTTCATCACAGTCGTGCTGCCATCTTTATTATATTCAGATAAAAAACTTGAATTTGATATTAAATTCAAAAGAATTTATCATTTTTTAAAACAACATTAAATAACTTAAAAATGTAAATGGGATAGAAAAACTTGCCTAATAAATATTAAATACGTAAAATATTTCTTCTAAGTAGAAAATATCGAAAAACAATGAAAGTTTTATAAATTTCTTCTGTAAGAGAAAAAACTTTTTTGACATGAATAGGATTATGTGGGTGCAGGATTTTTTTTCTTCATGAATAGGATTTTCTTTTGGGGGGTGTAAAGTCAAGGTAAGTAGGGGAGGGTGGGGACGATTGTAACAAAATTGTTTATTTGATCTCAAACTAAGCCATTTTTTATGTTAGAGTTATGAAAATTGGTATGAAAATAGGTTGATATATCCCAATTAAAATATTGGGTACTTTCGTATTAGCCCGTCCATCATTTTCGCCAACTTCGCCAAATTTCGCCAAAACGCGCCAAAATACGGGATTTCATCAGAATCGCCGAAAAACACATTTTTTAACATCAGAAACATCTTTATAACATCAGAAAATAAAAAATAAAAGTTTAATGTGGTTGGGGGGGGCTGCCGCCCCCCCCCCAAACCCCCCCTGCCCTATCTATAACCAAACTCGTTGTGGGGGTAATCAGACACAGTAAGGATTCAGAAAAATTGGAATCAGTATTCTTGGATGAATCAAAACTACGGATATCACTCGGTAAGAGCATAAAAATAACTTTTTTAGCACTAACTTACTTGCAAAATGGTCGATCCTACCGCCGGCGATCTTTTATCGATTCTACCAACGGCGTGCATACGCAAAACATTGAAAGACTCTGGGGCTCGGCAAAATGGCGCAACAAAGTTCACCGTGGAACGACACGAAAGCATTTAGACTCCTACCTTTCAGATGCAGTCTTCATTCTTACCTTGTAAACACTGTTGAATTTACGTTCAAAACAACCTGCGCGGTGCGCCAGCGGGTGCGCACACATTTCACCCATGGGCTTACCGATTTAATTGCGCGCGCATGCGCCAGTGATCGGAACTAGCGCGATTTCGCTACGTTTTCCAGGGTTACCAGAATCAACGGTAGTGTTGCGGGGTTTACCAGACTTGGCGACTTATCGCCCCTGTTGGCGAATGGACGAGCTAATACGAATGTACCAAATATTGTTATGAACACCGTCCGCTGGACATGCATTGCAATTTAGTAAATAAAACATCGAAAATCAAAAAACGTTACAATCGTCCCCACTTGAAGGGTTAATTGTAACACATATAAGGGTCAATTGTAACACAACACAAATTCATAAAAAATAGATAGACAATCATTCAAATTTATTAACAATTTATATTTTCTTGTTAAATAATAATTAAATACATAGACTAGAATGGAAATAATGAACTTTTCACTCAAATAATGAGTTTTAAATAATAAGGAATGTTAAGTAAATAATAGTAAATAATTATTCACAAGGGCAATTAGGGTATTCATAAATTAATTCCACTGTAAAACAAAGAACGTGGGACAATTTTTTGCTCGAAAAATGGTTCCTCTTACTGCCCTTGATCGAAAACTTTATTGTGTTGACTATAACCCACTTTAGGATTTTAATTTTTTATTTTCTTCTGACAAAATCTGTATAATGTTACATAAAAAATATCGTGCTCACGAGCAACACTTCTAGTAGACTTTTTAGACACAGACACCTCAACAGCCTCTCCCTCCATATTTTCTAGACTAATCAGCCCCCTTTCAGTTTTCCTTTTACGTGATCTCGGCATTCTAAAACCGTAAAAATTCATAATTTTATGCCAATATTAAGGGTAAGTATGAATTATAAATCAATACATCGAAAATACTTTTGAAACATGTTATTTTTACATTGGGGTCAGTTGTAACATGTTACAACCGTCCCCGGCTGAAGTGTTACAATCGACCCCCTGATGCCATTTTTAGTCCAACCCTCGTTTTCCGCGAAACTAACAACAGTATCATCTTAAAACTAAGCAGAATAAAACTAGGATACATGCTCATACAATACATAAAATCAGTGTTGTTGTGCTTCATTGCAGGAGAAGAAAGTTACACAAAAGTAGAAATTTACTTCGATGCTCGAAAAACACTCTTTTCTTAATTACACAGCCACAACTCAAATGTCAGCCTTGGCAATCTCTGATATTCTTTCCTTCACCTGCCTTTTACGTACTGTCCATCTCCTTTTCGCCCAGGCAGCCTCTCATTTTGAGGAAATCTAAGTGTTACAATTGCCCCGTGTTACAATCGTCCCCACCCTCCCCTATATATCCTATCAAATTCAAAACGAACGAATTGAAAGGTTCTCTGATGTGCTGAAGATGTGATGTAAAAGTGATGTGATAGTAAACGTAGTCTCTGATGTGATTGTAAAAGTAGTCTCTGATGTGATTGTAAGAGACATTCGGTGAAGTTTCGAATATTGTGTATCCGATATAACCGATAATATAAACCGATTTTTACGGAAAAAAAATCACAATTATTTCCAATTTTCAAAGTATTAAAGTTTTAAATAACCCACCTTAGATTAAGCTCAAATGTAAATTAAAAATAACCCCTCACTTTAAAAGTTAAAAATACTAAAAGTCACTAAGTTAACCCCTTAACTGCCACGGAAATCCGCAGCAAGTGGCTCCCCAGTGCCAGCGTTTTTCTCCGGCGCGCGCGTACTTACACTTTTGCAGAGCGCGCGTTTCTTTTTCAACTCGTTAACTACTCAAGAGACTGTTTATTTTGTTCATGTAAAGAAATTGCACCCTCTCAATGTATTGAGTACCAGTTAAAACCAGAATCATGACCTAATAAAGAAAAAATAGTAAAAAATGAGAAGTAAATCAAATCGATCCGTTATAAGCATTTTTCTTATTTCCTTGCAGACAAACAAATTAAAAAAAATAAAAATCCTTTTTCAATGCAAAAGGAACTAAAACGGAAGTGTTAGACTCAAAATATAGCATAAAAAAGAATAAAAAACTCAAAAAGAAACACAGGCCATAACTTAACAGCTTTTATTTTTATCGCTAAAGAAAAAAACACAGGTTCAAATTCATCCCCCCCACTTCAGATAAATAAGAAATTCCTTTGGAAACACTTTCAAAGTTATTCCTGGTATTATTTTTGGTAAAAACACAACGCAAAACATCGTACTTTTACAAAGCGTAAATATACGCCATTGGCACTTAACACTTGGGATTTCCAAACCGTACATTTACGTCGACGGCAGTTAAGGGGTTAATATAAATATAAATAAGTTATATAAATAAATATAAAAAGTCACTAAGTTAAAAATAACACTCACATAAAACCCTCAATAAAACTTTGATAAAAACCACCTAGTTTTTAAATAACCACTATGTTCTAACACTAAATTTTGAAAATGACCCATTAAGTGACATATAAAAAAACCACTATCTGAACTTTGAAAAAACAAAGTTATAAATTGGTACAAAGTACCCATTAGATTCATAAAAACCACCCATAGAACCTTAAAAAATCACCAAATTCTAAACTATCCATCATCCGTTGTACTTTGAAAAGCACCCCAATTATAAATTTGAAAGAAACCACTTCGCTAACAAAAATAACTTTAAAAAAACATGTAAGTATAAAAACACGAATATATATTTGTAAAAACCCACTTGACTTATGAAAATCATAAAAACCCCATGGGGCTTCAAGCCATTTCAATCATACTAAACTCATGAAATCCATTAAAATATCCCCCCATTTATTTTAAATTAAAACTTAAAATAACCTAATTTAAGGTTTGAAAACAACCCACGTAACATATAAAACTTAACAAGTAAAAAATCCATAGGAAAAAAGCCAACTAAATTTTAAACTGTCCGTCGAACTTTGAAACCCCCAGCTATGAATTTGAAAGAAATCACCCGACATAAAAAATTGACCCATAAAAAGTTAACAAAATTAATAAAAAAACTAAAGGAGATAAAATAAAAACTTCGTTAGTAAAATTGTAGGCAACTAGCAGAAAAAAGTTTCATGAAAATATCTTAAATATTCGAGGAGATATTAAGTATGTGAAAATAACAATACTTTTTACAGCTTCAAAAAAGAAAAATCACAAATTTTCAAGGTTTTTTAAAATTTAAACTTAAAACTTGTCTTTTTTTAGCCCCCTAAGAGTAATTTAATACTAATAGTATGTTAAGTTACAGGTAGGATTTATATTCTGGTGCACTTAAAAGTTTTGCGTGCATTATGAGCCCAAAGTAAAAAAGCATGGGGTATCCTCCCTCTAAAATATTTTAGAAATTTGAAGTAGTATTTTAACTAATTTGTTTGGGTACATCATAAGAGGATAAAAATCCATTTCTTGTGAGCTGCAGAATTTTCAAGTGAAAAAAAAAACAGAAATAAACATCAAAATCTTGATAAGGGATGAATCACAACCCCCTTTGGATGTGTACTTGTAAAAAAAGCTACAATTTAAATTTCTTTCTTGTGTTTTATGAACTTTTTTGTTTTTGTCATGTCACGTAATTATTTTAACTAACGTAATTATGGAAACTTATTTTTCTGCATGGAAACTAATAAAATATTATTTTTATAAAGTTTTATAGAAAATACTTAAAATGTACTCATAGAGGAGAGACAGTGATGAAGTGAGCAATGGCAACCCTAAAGAGTGGCTAAAATAATTTCCAGAAAGACCGCCCAAGTCCACCGTCACGTGATGGCGGTCTTACTGGAAGTTGTTTTCACTGATGAACTTTTTGTCGTGCTTCGTGCAATTTCTTGGCGTAACGTTATTAAGCTTTAGCGCATGCCTTTAAAGTGCTATCAAGCGATAACGCTTCAACTCATCTCCAGAATCCCTGCTAATCCCCTGCTAATGCCGGGTACTCTTTTTCTGAGTCGATTCAATAAGAATGCTCATTCCACTTCTATTTATTCCCTATGAATCTACTCGTCGTTCTGGTTAAAACCATTTATTCAATATGGAGGGGTAATAAAAAAAGTTTGAACGGCAACAGCATGTCAACTCATAACTTCTAAAAGAGAAAAAAAACTGCAACGTATTTTTAGTTATCATAGGTAACACTTGTTTTTTTGTCCAGCGCTAGATGCCACGAGCGTTCGTATCCCCTCACCACGCGCGCTGGAGATAAGAGATTCTGCGGCCCTGTGGTAGAGACACCGTCGCTCCAAGGATGTTTTCGATCTGACAATCGCTCCCATAGAGTGCTTGTTACCTCACGGTATTGCGCGTGCTGTTTTTCTGAATGGAAGTTTCCAGATCAGGCCTTGTTTCAGTGGGAGTGTGGGTTATAACACGTTGCCTTAAATAAAGTATCCGTAATTGTATTCACCAAGGGCTCCCTCTTTTCCACAGGGGGGGGCGTAACCACCCATTTGTTTCGGGGTAGTTTTGACTCAATGTTATTTCTAAGTTACCCCCTTATTTTCTTCTTTAGTATGTTAAGTTTTAGATCACCTACAGGTAGGATTTGAATCTTGATGTACTCAAACTTTTGTGTAAAGTTTGAGCATAAAGTAAGAATGGGGGTCTAAGGATCGTCCCCATTGAAATATTTTGGAAATTTGCTCCTTAAAAGTAGGGTTTTTAACTTAGTTATTTGGCTTACATCCAAAGAGGACCACCCCTTGCAAGAGAAAAAACAATTTATAAATCAAAAAATTCCATTCCTCCAAGAGTTTTGTCCTTGGGGGAAAAGGGGTGTTTAACTCATTTTAAAGCCTTTATGGTTATACTTAAAGATGACCATTTCTCGTAAATCACAAAAGAACGAAAATAGTTTATAGACTGTTAAATTTCAGCGGGGTTGTACTTAATGCGTACCACTCCTTGTAATCTGTAAGACTTAAGTAAAAGAAAACAATGTACTGTGTTAAAGCAGATATCGAAATTTCGCGAGGTTTACACGCAACGAATGAATTTTCGAGAACGGAAGGCTAAGGAAATACAGGAGATCTCCCGGTAAATGAAAATCCTTCCAGTAGTATTCACCAAACGAGTGAATTTTCACCCGACACTCTCTGTTTTGCGTTTTTCTATGCTACTTTTATCTTATAACATTTCAAGAATTATAAAAAATTGTGAAATTTTTAAAATAAGGGGACAAATGAAGCTATTTAGGGCTCAGCCCCACCTGGCCCCCATATTGGTCACAGGCCTGTTAAAAAAGTATGAGTTTATTGTCGAGACTGTGAAATCGTTGGGGTTCAGTGGAAACGTTGGAGTGCAGCGAAACACAGTTGCTTTCCCATTAATAAATACGTTCCAAAGGAAAAGAAGGTTTTACAGGTGTTTAGTTGTTTTCTCTGTAATAAATGTGTTCTACTAGAGCAGCGGTTCTCAAACTGTGCTCCACAGAGCCCTTAGGACTCCGCAAAGCATTTCAGGGGCTCCGCGAAGAAATTTGAAATAAATACATTTTTTTTGATAATTTCTAATTTGCGTTGCTCTGAAATCTTATATAAATAACTTAGTGCAAGGTATTTCTTGTTGAGAACTTACTTTTGCTCCTTCCTACCCAAATTTTTTAGAGCTCTAAATGACCCTTAAATTTAAGTGGATTTGGTGGGGAGCTTCCAATGAAGTGAGCTTGTTGATTATAGTTTTTTTCTGGTTTTTGTCTTTTTTTCAGGTCTTTTTTGGTTCACCAAAACAAGTTAAAACCATGTTATTTAGGGTCAAATTTTCGAAATTCTTCTGGGGGAGAACCCTTAGACCCCCCTATTGTACTTAAAACTTTATTACTGTTTATTAATACTATTTATTACTTTAATACGTTCGTTAAAATTAAAATCCTTCCTAAAAATGAATGCCCAAAATTTGGACTATGATATACCTAAAACCCTGTTTATAAAAACTATTATGTTTTACTAAACCCTGTATATAAAAAACTGTTTTTAAGGATCATATTTCACAAAATTCACCCAGACTCCCCTAATCATAATTGGAACTTAATTAATCACAATTTTCCTTACATTAAATTCCCTTAGATGCAAATTATACCTAAATGTTTTAAAAAGCTACATTAAACCTGTTAAATATGCATGGGAGGGGATGTGGAATAATTTTGGAACCCCATTGAAATAAATTTCTATACGCTACTACATTTATGCTTTATTTATTGTAGCAATGGTTTTTATGTAGTTTGCTTTTTGTACTTTGAAAAATTAAAATCTTCGGAAAAGGGATCCTCGAAGAATTTGCCTCTTGAAAAGGGCTCCGCGACATAAAAAGTTTGGGAACCCCTGTACTAGAGGAAAAGAAGGTGTTTAGTTGTTTTCCCCGTAATAATTATGTTCCAAAGGATAAGAAGGTTTCACAGGTGTTTAGTTGTTTTCTTTGTAATAAATGTTTTCCAGAGGAAAAGAAGGTTTTACAGGTGTTTAGTTGTTTTCCCTGTAATAAATATGTTCCAAAGGAAAAGAAGGTTTTATAGGTGTTTAGTTGTTTTCTCTGTAATAAAGGTGTTCTAGAGGAAAAGAAGATTTTACAGGTGTTTAGTTGTTTTCTCTGTAATTTATTTATTTTATTTATTTATTTATTTAACTGTCAAACAGAAAATATCCAATTAAATGACAGTACAAAGGACAATATAATACAGTATAAAGGACAATATATACAATACCTACAACATAAAAAGACAAACATTAAATATAACTAAGGATATTTAGAAATAATAATGGATTTAAAAAAAGAGAATTTATGAAAAAATAAATCACATTCTGGTAAAGTATTTAAAAAATTTATGAATTCTACCATGGGTTGATATTTTAAGTAATTTTTCGTAAATAGAGGAACTTTAAATACAAATTTAGTACGTGAGTTGTATATGGGGACATGAAAATTAAATTCCTGAAGTAAAACAGGACAATCAATTTTGTTATTAAAAAGGTTATAAAAAAATTTAAATATGGATATTGTTCTATTGCATTCTAAAGAGCACAAATTAAAATTCAGCCTGGCCAAAGCATTAGATGGATATTCAATATTATTAGATTTGTAATGAATATAGCGTAGAAATTTGTTTTGAATTTTTTCAATAGCATACTTCAGATTATTCGTAGAAGGATTCCAAATGACACAGTTGTATTCAAGCATAGAACGAATTAAAGTATTAAATAGACAAATAAGTACAGACACATTACAAAATTGCATTGTAGTTCTTTTGAGCAAACCTAATTTTTTGTGAGCGTTTTTGGATATTTGAAGGATATGTGTATTAAAACTGAAATCACAATCATAAATAACACCCAGATCTTTGATGCTATTTTTCCGAATGAGAGGCTTATTATCAATACTATAATTTCTAATGACAGGATTTAGTTTTCTAGTGAAGGAAACAACAAAGCACTTGTCAATATTTAGATAAAGCCTATTTTTGGCACACCATTCATACAAATTTCCAAGTTCAATCTGTAAAATTTCACAATCTTGTTCAGTAGAAATACAACGGTAAATTTTCAGATCATCAGCAAATAATAAACAAGACCCAAAAATATCAGAAAGATCATTTACAAATAAAATAAAAAGAAGGGGCCCTAGAACAGATCCCTGGGGTACCCCTGAAGTACCAAAAAAGCAATCAGAAAAAGCATAATTATATTTAACACAAAGAGACCTCTGAGTGATATATGTACGCAAAAAATTTATTAAACTTTTACTAAAGCCAATTTTAAATAACTTAAGTAATAAAATCTCAAAATTAATAGAATCAAAAGCCTTTGCGAAATCAGTATAAATGACATCCAATTGTTTATTTAATTTTAAGGCATTTGAAATATCAATATTTAAACACATTAGGTTACTAGCGGTTGATCTTTTTTTGATGAAACCATGCTGGGCAGCTGATATAATTTGAGAAGTCTGAACAGTAATTTTATGACAAATTATGGATTCAAAAATTTTAGCAAAACCAGATATAATTGCAATAGGTCTGTAATTTTTTACATCAGACCTATCTCCTTTTTTGTATACAGGTATAATTTTTGAGGTTTTCCACATATCAGGAAATATCATAGATTTTAAAGATAGATTGAATAAAATAAGCAATGGGTAAATAAAACTATTTATATTGGCCTTAATAATATAAGAAGGAATATAATCCAGACCCACAGAACACGAACCCCTCAAACCATTTATGGCATTTTCAACTTCAACATGTGAAATAGATTTGATGTTAACTAAATCAATTGAGTTAGCACAAAGATCTGAATGATCATATTGTTCTTGGTTATAATAGCTTGTTGAGTAAACACTAGAAAAATAGGTTTTAAAAGCTTGAGCCACTTCAGTATCACTGGTTAATTCAATACCCCCACTATACATTATATTATTTTCTTTGGGACGATTAATGTTTCTATAATAGGACCAAAAGGAAGCAGGTTTTGACTTCAAAGAATCTTCAACGGAATCAATATAAGATTTACGAGCGTTTCGAATTTCAATTTTAATCTTTTTACGTACAGATTTATAAAGTTCAAGGTCAGTCTGATTACCAGAATTTTTCAGTTTTTTTAAGAGAATATTTTTCAGTTTAATATTGCTAATAATATTCTTTGTTGTAATGTTGAAAGGAAACAGCTACACTACACAAAAAAGGTTGAATTTGATGGAAAATTTGAGTTTTTAGAGAAGAAATATATTTAAAGCTTATTTAAAAGCAAGTTGAATTTTATAATAGAACGGTTACATCAAAATGTTTAAGAGTGCATTGAAAAACTTTTTGTGTAATGTGTTGATATTTATGTTCTTATCATGTATAGGAAAATACTTCGATATAAAAAATTCTTTATCTCCTTACTTCTTTTAATTTAAAAAAAGGATTTACCTTTGAATTTCGAACACAGTAAAATTGCGCTTTTAAATATCAAATTGTTTTCTAGCTTTTTGTAGATTTTCGTAGAATTGTGAATTCCTAAAATTAACTCGAGTGCAATTTCAGTAATCTATTTACAAAATAGATGAGAAAGAAATTATTTAGAAAAGAAATTGGGTATTTCTTTTCATTTTCAAAACTTGAAAAAAAAACTGGCTTCATCATAAAATATGGCGCCAATTGGTCGCTGTGATCGGATGAATAATAAGTTGTCTGACAGTACTTCCTTTGTAACTGCGTCCTTATCAGTAATCTAAAAAAGTTGAAATATTTTAAAACTTAGAATCTCAAAAAAACCCAACCTAACAGCTTTCTGCAAATCCTCTAAAGAATCAGGACAATGTGTCATTCAGTTCATTAATTAAAAAGTTTTTAGCTGAAAACCGTTTACCAAAAACTGTTTTTCTTTTTTTTTTTAAGAATAGAGAGATTTTTTGAATGCAACAATGGGCAATTTTCGGCATTTTTATTTTAAGGACTCAAAGTAATTGTTGATTTTGAATTTATATTACTAGGGGGCTACCACCCCCTGCTCGCTATCGCTCGCCAACCCCCGTTAACTGCTGACGCAGTAACTTTTGAACCGCTTCACAATTCCCCACAAAACCCAGCTCACTGCACTTACTCACTTTATAAAACATTCTTAACACAGGGGTAGTACTTCTCCGTGGTATTCTTTCAAAAATGGCGAATATTTATTTAGTGGTGGAATTTATCATTTCCTTTATGGTAACATGAATTGGCGGATCGCTTTATAATTCCAAGAAAGATTCATATATAGTTCCCGCTAAATATGAACCTTCCCTTAATGTTTCAGTGCTTCCCTTAATGTATCTGTGAAAAACACATTACCTTAGGGAAATGGGTAAAAAAATTTTTACATTGCTCTGTTGTTAATTTTCTTGGGGTTGAATTCCGTTATAGTTCCCGCTAAATATCACTAATCTCTTTTGGACACTATAAACCTATAAAGTATAAATATTGCTAAATTGTTTCAAATTCATAGATTAAAGTGTTTAATTAGATCTATAACTATTCAGTTTATCATTAAAAATTTGAAAATTGGTTTACATTTGAATATTGAGCGTTCGAAAGAGATTGGCGATATTTAGCGGAAACTATAACGGAATTGAACCCCAAGAAAATTAACAACAAAGCAATGTAAACATTCTTTTACCCATTTCCCTAAGGTAATGTTTTTCACAGATACATTAAGGGAAGCATTGAAATATCTCAGGAATAAATTTAACTTACTTAAAATTTGTAATGATTGACTGTTAAAAATGTAGTAATTATCTTAAACATCGCGAAGATTTAGTATTTTATCTTCATGAGAAACAAATGTCAAGACTTCCAACATTTTCATCCTTATTTCTAAAACATTCACCCGTGTTATTTAGTTGTTTGCGTTTTGTCATTATGAAATAAAGAGTTACATTTTACTACCTTAAAAAACACACTTGCAAAAGGATGTAAAAAGTAAATGCAAAATTCAAAATTTCCGAAAGCGAGTGTATATTTCGTCGCCTTAGAATCAAAAACTACTATCTCTGAAAATTCACGCAGCTTCATTCACAGTAGTTGTTCATTCTACTCGTTTTGTTGGCGGTTTTGGCGTTGTTAAAGGGTTGCTGCTATCCATTGTTAATTCACTTCAGTCCTAGAAAGGGAAAATATTGAAACTTTGAATCTTAATAATTCTAAAACTAATTCGAATTTTTTTAAAAACGAAACGGCAATACTTTTGTAAAAAATATTTGTATATGTGTTTAAAATATTGTACTTCTACCATGATTAGTTTTTCTTTTATAACGAAAAAAGAGTTCCAATTATTTCATTGGCTGCTGCGAAACGAGCTAGATTCAATGTTAATCTTGGCGGTCTGATATCGTAAGCAGGTTGCCATATCAGGGGCAATATTTCTTCATCTTAAAATCAAAATAATACTGCCTTCTGGTCTGATTCGGAAATATTCGGAATTGCAAGCGAGAAAGCTCATTTCATTGGTTCGTAAGCGTGACATCATCGGGCTGGCAAAGTGCCAAACCAATCAAATGAGCGCCTGCAACGATCTGAAGTAATTATTATTTTTTTTGATTTGGTGGTATTTAATTGGTGGATTTTTCATGGGGAGTGGTTTGAATTGGCGTCTGATTATAAGTCGCCAAGGATCGGGGTCCCCGAAGTTTGCCGAACGGAGATAGTAGTTTTTGATTCTAAGGCGACGATTTTATTGTAAATATAGTAATGATTAGGTTGCCACAACTACAAAGATAAATATAAAAATATTAATTTGTTATTTAAAAAATAAAAATAAATTAATTATAAATAAGTTTAAAATATAATGAAAACCGTTTGAACAACAAATAATTAATGAAAAAAAAACCTTTTTAAAGAACAACGTTTTTAAAATGCACTAAAAAGTATAAAATAATTTTTTGCAACTGCTTGTAAAACGAAAAACGTGGGGATCATGCAATAATATTAACAGCCACTACTCTTGTCACTCTATTTACCATTACATCCAATGTTAAAAATTATTTAAATGAATGATGTAATTAAGTTGTATTAAATACCTAATGCATGATCCCCACGTTTTTCGTTTTACAAGCAGTTGCAAAAAATTATTTTATACTTTTTAGTGCATTTTAAAAACGTTGTTCTTTAAAAAGGTTTTTTTTTTCATTAATTATTTTCTGGTTTTTAGTTTTGTTGTGTTAAGTTTAGAATTCGCGACCTGAATGCCTTCCAAGAATTTGATTCTTTTCTCTTTTTAATAAAACTAAAAAGTTTTATTTTTCTGAACTTTAACTATAACACATGGCTTTACTCTGTTTTGTTAAAATCATTGCACAGTTTTTGCCTCTAGCTATTATTTAGATGACGTTGGAAATTTTTGAAACACTAGTAATATAAAAAAGTGTTTTAAAAAATATATTGGTGACAAACTTGTCAGTAACTAATTAATAAAGTCAGTCCCTTAGATGTATTACAAATACAAAACTTGCATGAAGTACTGCATGTACTGTGTTTTACTTTTATTCTTAATAATTTTCATTTTACTAATATTTTATACAACACTTCTAAAGCCATCTTGATAACGAGAGGAGGCAAACTGCACAACAATGATTTTTTAACATTAAGGTCCTATAGTTGAACTTCTAAACTTTAAGTCCCCCTGGGGGTTCAGGGACAGCAAATTGAACCAAACTAACGAGATAATATCGTATTGTCATCCAGATCTGAACTATTTTCAAAATTTCAAGTCTCTAGCTCATGGGGAAGTATGCTTAAAATTGATTACTAAATTCCTCCCGAACAGACAGATAGACGGACAGACAAGATTGAAAGCGACCTAATAAAAACGTTGTAAAATATAAATATTGTTAAAAATAACACAAAATATATTTTTTAAATTCGTGTTATAAATAGAAAGATGATTATTTAATCTATTTGAATATTAAAAAACCAGTGAAATATGTTTTCAATTGTTTTAAAATTCATAGTTTCTTGCTTTGTAACTGCGACCTTATCCGAAATCTAAAAAAATGGAAATATTTTAAAATTGAGATTTTTTTTAGAAGTTCTAAAGGCACTTTGCACATTCTCAATAGAATCCGGACAGTTTGATACCAAATATGTGTAATACGGATTAGTAATTAAAAAGCCTTTCTCTGGAAACCGTTCACCAAAAACTTTTTTTTAGAATAGAGAGATTAAAAAAGGGCGGGAAAACACAGATCTGATTTCATTCAGTTTGAAACAATAGTTTTACTGTTTTACTTTTCAAAGCGATTGCCAATTTTTATTTTTAAAAATAGTAAATCCATGAAATCCATGAAAAATCCATGAAAAATTCACGGAAAATAATACGTTAAAAGACGTTCTTTTTTTACAGTGTAGGTTGCAGCTAAATTTGAACCAGTTTCTGGTGAAAGGTTGAATGTTTTTGGTGAAAGGTTGAACTGCTTTTTTTAACAGTGAATGATAAAACCATCAATAGGTATTGAAATATAGTCGTACGAAAGTATAAATAGTTTTTGAAATATAGTTTTTATATAAGTACTTTAGATTGATGCTTTTGTAAAATAACCTGCAGGCTTTTTTAAAATTAGTTTCAATTTCCTTTGTCTAGTTTCATTATAATGATAAAGTTATTGAGTAGTTTCGTAGTTTTCTTAAGACCTAATTTTGCGAGGATTAATTATTATTAAAACTGATTTTAAAAGTGGAAAAAAAACTTACCTTAAATTTTGGAGTACCACACTGTACTTTTAGTTCTTTGGGTTTCTTTTGAGATTGCCTATGCTGTTTTTAAATTATTTAATTGTTTTTTTATAAATGTTTACTCACATGGGTTCCAAGTTTTAAAGTTTAAAGGTAGGTTTATTTTGCTCATGTTTTGAAGGTTTGATAATAAGCTTGTATAAGATGCCTTATTAACTAAAAAGAAAGAGTTTATGAAAAAATTTTCCCTTGAAAAAAAAGATTTAAACTAACGCTTAATCTCTCGAATGAAACTTGTTAACTAATGTGAAGTAAAAACTCAAACGATTACGTAAAAGTAATTTTTTCAAATTTTAATGCTGCGCAAACGATAAAAATGAAAGAAACATATAATTTTCAAAAGCGAAAGTTAAGATATTGTTTAATTTTTATTTGTAATTTTTATAATAATTAAATTACCCATTTCCTTTTTAATAAGTAACTAACTTATTTAAATTGACTGAAAACCCTTTTAACTATCTAAATAAAATGGAAATGAATACAATTTATCTAGAGCGAGTCTTATATGGATTATATTATCAGTGTGGGCAACAGTAAGAATTGTAAAGTTGATAAAAATATCAATATATATAATTTTATCCTGCTAAATACGCGAATATGTCAATAAAAATTTTATATTGGTATGTTTTTTTTTCGTTAAGTTGAGATATGTATGAAAAGAACACAGGAACTCATTGATAATACAACTTCATATTTACCGTTTAATTTATAAATATATAGGGGAGTGTATCTCAAAGCGGGTATGCTAACTTTGAAAGCTCAAAAATCGTATTTATTGTTTGGTTAAAATTACAAATTTGGTTTTAAATGATAGGTGAGTTATCGAAATATAAAATAAAAATAAACGATAGCATCGGATTGGGCCTTTTAATAATTTGTTACTGAAAACGAAACATTCATCAAAAAAGGGCTTAGCTAATTACGGGGCCAAAAGCGGTTAACCCATTACGGTCAAAGCGGGTAAGCACTACAAACGACACAAATCTTAACGCAAATTAATCTTATGTAGAACTAATGTTGAGAACAAGGACGGATATAGGAGGAAGACCCTAAGGGTCAAGCTGGATACTTTTGGGGGGCATTCTGTCCCTAATTGAACTGAAAACCTTACTTACAATGAAAAAATGTAATATCCTTTAAAATTCAGGAGGATTCATTCACCCCTATGATCCCCCGTAAATCTACTAATGTTTGAGACCTTATTTACGTACCTAACTATCATAAAAAATTATTTTCGTGTTATCTCCCATTGAGTATAGCTACCCGCTTTTCCCTACCCGCTATGCCCTAAACCTCCTTTCTCACTTTAAGGGGGGTTAAAACCACAAAAATATAAAAAAAAACTGCCGGTTCTTTCACAGTATTTTTAAGTTAAATTGTGTCAAAGTAGTACTAATTTTTGATGATTCAAAAGGAACTTATCTTAAATTTTTTTAACAGAATAGTAATTTTTTATATTGCATCCAGTTACCTCATATTACAAATCTAATGTTCTATTGGAGTTGATGGAAACTCGAGATTGTTCGATTAATCACGGCATACACATTACACATACTTTGACACTTGGGTTTCATCCGGGAGTTTAACCCTTTATTTACCACATTATGATTCGCTGAAATTTTTTTCGTGCAAATACTTTATTTGAGTCACTAAATTGAAAATTAAGGGATATACATAAATAAAATAATCATCTTTGGAAAATTGAATCCGCTAGAGCCAATTATTACTTAAATTGATACTTTTGGGTACTGTCAGTACAAGGAGAGCTAAAATATTCTCACAATACAAGAAAAACATAGCTTTTTTATCGCAGTAATAAGTCTTAAAAAATAATACACTTTACTTTTGACTTACTACTTTTTTGCGGGAACAAAAATGACAATCATGTGAATCCGATCGAAATGGCAGCTAAACTTACAACTTCAGTTAAATTAATTCCCGCTAAAATACTCATCATAGAACCTTCTCTGCTTTTTATCCTGGAAGAGGATAACTGAAAGAGTGTTACTGTAAATTATCGTCAATATATTCGCAAGGATGGTTATTCTATGTAATTTTAAAGTTGGCGGTACTTGTAAGTACCGTCGGTAAATAAATGGTTAAGAGTCCCTACCCGCTTTGAGCGACTCCCCTAGCCTTGAAAGCATGAAAAAGTCTTACTAAAATATAATTGAAAGGTTAGTTTGTTCTTTTGATTATATTCTAACCGTCTAGAACAGTGTTTCCCAACCTTTTTCGGCCCACGCCCCACCAAAGCTTTTCTCAATTTTCCATGTCCCCCCACGTAAGATTACTCAAAAATTTTGCACTCAAAAGATAATCAATTTAAAAACTTAATTGGTTGATTTAAAAATAAATATGACAGACATGTTTAGAAATCTAGGGAGTTAATTTTCAAATAAAAAAAATTTGAAAAACATTTTCAGAAAAAAATTTGAAATACAAGTTAATTTGAATGAAATAACTTTTCATATAATTACAGAGATATATCCTCAATGTTAATGAGATACTTGCAGAGCCGTGACCAGATTGGTTTCGGGAGAGGTTGACTCAAAATTTTTTGAGGTACATGGTACATCTTTACAAGTACTTTCATACGTTAAGTTTTAAACTACCTAATAAGTAAAATTGAGGGGTTTGGGGTCCCCCCCAGAAAATTTTAGAAATTTGCCCCTTTAACGTTTTAGTTTATTTTTGGTCGACCATTTAGATTACACCCAATGAAACCCGCTTATTGTAAGCGGCAGAATTTTTTCAAGGAAAACAGTGTATAGTAAATAAAGGACTAAGGTATGAGGGGGGTTTGGGGGTCCTCCCCCAGAAAACTTTTGGAATTTTTCCCACCTAGAGGGGCAATTTGGTTGAAAATTTTCAAATTGCCCCCCTATAAAATTAAATTGTCCCCCGATGGGCGGTGAGCCCCACTTTGGGAAACACTGGTCTAGAATTTATCTGAAAATTGTCCAACAGTTGTCAACAACTGCAAGCACAGACTACCTTGTTCTAATTCTAAAACGTCTAAATTTATGAATCAATGTATTTTTCCCCTTTCTTCTCTCTTTTTTCTTTTTTTGTATACTTTTTTGTCGTAGTGTTTTGTATTTTGTTTATTGTAATGAATTTGAATTCGTTGCCTTACTACTATTTCGAAACAAAGTAGCTATTAGACTTAATTAATTTTGACAATTATTTTGCAAATATCGTCTGTTTACATTGTCTGAGTCTATTTTAATATTATGAAACATCCTGTACCTTAGGAGAAACACTATGTTGTAATTTCCATTAAAATAACGATAAAAGTTTGTTTGACAGTGACAAAATTTTTTATTATAACATGTTTTTCCATGTGTTGTATATAGGGGAGAGTGCTGTACCTAAGGACGGTTGTACCTTCAGCCACCGCATTTTAAAATTCGGGAAAAAATGGAAATTTGAATTTGTGGTTGAATTTGAATGTAAACAGATGCTATCTAGTTGCTAACGTGAAATCAGCTCTTTAAAATAATATTTATATTTAATATAATAAATTTACTGTTTTTAGGTGCTCAATGTTTTTTTTTAGTGTATCACTACATTAATATTTTTCTTCCCCTTAAATTATAATACGATAAAATGTGATATAAGGGGTGAATCCCCGAGATTTTGACTTTTCATTTTTGATATTAGATATTGTCATACCTCAATTATTTTATTTTTTTATAGAACTTTAAATGCAAAAACACCTGGTGTTGTACCTTCGGACACCATACGTGTTGTACCTACGGACACTTTCTTGTGGGTGTCTGTAGATAATCGGCGTTTTTGAATCAGGTTTCATTAAAGAGAATGCATTTTCATCTATATTAAATTAATTCTAAACGGTTATCTATTTGTCGGCGATTATTTTCAAGTGATTTTATGAAAAATCAAATATTTTATGATCTAAACTACTTTTTTAAATTTTTGATTTTACTTTGCATTTAATGTAAAATATGGTATAAAATCTTAATCACCCTATCGCATTTTAATAAGATGATTACAAAAAACTTTCTAGCGAAGAAGATTTGTGAAAGTTATTACCATCAAAGGCTTGCACAACTAAGTGTCGATCGAATTGTTTTTATGGATCAATGAAGTGATCAGATCTATCAGCATGATTGATGAAACAATTACCTCAAACTTCGATCTGAAAATCCCATGTCATTTATGTATTTTTGGTAAAAAATCAAGACTTTTATCATTCAACTTCGTTTTAATCATCATTTACGATCTAAAACTACATTACTTTAAAAAATCTATTCTCAATTTTAAAAATGCTTGAAAAAGTTTATTAAAAGGTAATACACCTTTAAAAATGTTCATTTTAAGCTTTTATCAACTAAAAATTTCCTTTTTAAGGGTGTCCACAGGTACAACTGGGTCTGTCCATAGGGAGAGCACGTTGTTGTACCTATGGACACAAATTTCGTCAAGTTATTAAAATGAATTAAAAATCCAATTTTGAAGATTTTAGCTCATAAAAAATAAAACCTCTTTGCTAAGGTTTGGACTATAGGTTGGGCACTTTAAATGTTAAAAATGTGATTTTACCTGTATTAGAAAAATCCAAACGTGATTTTTGTCCAGAGGTACAACACTCTCCCTTACGCTTGAAGGAATTTTAAATAAATATTATTCAATTTCATGCCTATATTATAAATGTTTTTAAAAATGCGATGTTTCAGCATGAAATACTGTTTATCATGACTCCTGAATATCTGAAAGAAGAACTAATCCAGAATTGTTATGGTTGTATTCGTGTTTAGTGCGTTTTAGTCAGAAAAAGACAATTTTTATTAAATTTATACTACTTTCGTCAAAAAGATCTGCCCAGTGTACATCTTAAAAAATGTGATGCACCTTTTTTTTAAATAATAAATTTATTATAGTTCACTAACACTTTATCATACACATTTCTTATTATTAGAAACTTTATAGCCTTGTTAAATTTGGGTGAACTGTTTAAAAAGTTTGACTTCAAACAAGGGGAAAGGGACACTTAAATAAGTAACTTGTGACACAGTTGGAAACATAAATTTAGTGATATAATTTGGGATATAGATATAATAAAAAATAAAGGAAGTACCCAAAATATGAGTTACTTAAAAGGTTTGACAAAAACTCATTAATGAAATACTTAAACTAGCTTTCAAATGTTATAATCACAAGAATAAGTTTTTGAAATCATAGTTCAATCTTTAAGCTTCAATCAGTTTATATGAGAATGCATAAATAATATTTATTTATGCATTTAAAAAAAGTATATTTTTAAAGTAAATAGACGCCAAACTTTTATTTATCTTCAGTTAAAGGAAACACTCATAATAAAGTTTAAAAAGAAGCTATTAATAAATGTAAAATTTCCTAAGGGTGCCAAAATTTTTTGTACAGAATCCCCATACTAAATTTAAACTTCTTTAAAAAAAATATTATCGTTAAAATCTACTCCGTTTATAAGTGCAATTTTTTCACACTATGATTTTGTTAGGGGACGTCCATAAATGACATGAGGTGATTTTATAATATTTTTGACCCCTCCCTTCCCCTTTGTGAAATTTAGGGATATTTTGCTGCCCCCCCTCCCCTTCAAATTCTCACGTGAGGTTTTCTCAATAACTTTTTAGTAGTAAATAAATTTCTTTAATATATATCCAAGCCACATTTGTTTCGTCTTATTAGCATCACACTTGACATACACATTGTAACAGCTTTGATACAAATCCATTTCGAAATCCAAAACATGGTGTCAACTTGTAAATATCATGACTAACTGGATGCATGATTTGCTGAGTTTCACGCACTTTTCTTTTTAAAATAACAGAAAGAACGTATATTTTCTTAACTAAAAGTTGACGTGAGATTTTAATTAAAACCCCCATTCCCACTGATGAGATTTAGTGAGATTTTGCTAGACCCTCCCCCCTCTTTTTCACTCATGTAATTTATTCTGGATGTCCCCTTATCTGATTTACGCAGCGAGCATTGCAATCAAAGTTGTAGTTGCTAATTTCTCAGAAGATTTATCTGCAAGTGAAAACAAAATGTCAGATGTAATTACGTGAGAAAACTAAGAATGTTCTGTAAGTAGAACGTCTTTTTTAAACATGAGGTTTAGTGTCAATTTATTTTAAGGCATTCGTACGTTGCATTTTTACTTTTTAGGATCAGATATTTCATTCTTATTGCTTAATGTGGTTAATTATGAAAATAAATGAAGGATCTAAATTGTATAATTTAGTTTATGGATATTCTTGCACAATATTAAAAATACGTTTGATTCCTTTTTGTAGAATAAATGTTTATTATGCATATTTCAATATAAGTCATAATATATCATTAAATATTCAATACATTTTCTCTGACAATAGATAAATTAATGTAACATTCACCAAGAAACTTTATTACTCTTCCTTTTATAAAAATAAATTTTGTTATTTAAACTTATTTGTACATGAAGTATTAGTTTAACCCGAATGATACTTTAACTAATATAAACTCGTATCAAAAAATTGAATCTGAACAAAGTTAGTCAAATGTTCAGGAAAATTCTTTGGTAAATTTATAAATTGAATTTTAATTTTTTATTTACATTTAATGAAGAGGACCAATTCAAATTATTTTATGCGATCAAATTTAATTTAAAAGCATTCTAAATGGTAAATTGGTAGATTCGTTTAGATTTAATAAACTATTCACTTCATAAAATTTTAATTAATTAAAATTGAATGTATTCATAATAACCATCCTAAATGACAATACCATCAAGGAATTTCCCAAAATTCAAAAAATAATACCTTTATTTTTAATTTTTTTAAGGTTTGATTTTATTGGTTCTATTCTTCAATAGATTATTCTTTTATAAAATGTGTTGAATGTAAAGGAATTAGCATTTTTCATAAATTTAAAATGTGTTTTAAAAGTTTTAATATGTTATGTTGTTGTTGTCGTGTGCCACTTGGAATTACCAAGCTCCACAAGGAAAAAGGCAAATACCTTACCTTTTAACACCTTAAGTTTATTTTAATGCTTTTTTTATTTTACTACATCCCAACTAACTAATCTGATTTTACTAGTACTTAAATCATAATTGTAATTTATTGGTGATTTTGTTTTCTTTAAGTCATTATGATGACTTTGGAAGATAAGATAATAAAATAGGATCTTATTCAGGAGGAGTATAAAAATAGTCTCTTATCATGAAACACAGCTGGCTTAACAGTATATACTTCCAAAAAATTTGAAAACTAAATAAGCAGAGTAAGTTCATGACTAAAAGCAATGGATTTTGAAATTATTTTGGCCATGATAGAGATATTGAAACATTTAGGTCTTGGTAAAGAATTACTTTTTTTATATACGAGTCTCTGGGCCAGTAATTTAAATTAGTACTGGAGTAACCGGCAGTGCTGTTTCCGGTTAATTTATTTACTGTTAAGAAATATCTGTTGTTTTTTTTCTGTCAAATGAGAGAAACTTGTTCTTTGAAAATGCTCGAGAGATCTTTTAGATTAGTTACAGGAGGTGGCCTTTATAACAAATTTTATATTCCCGAATGACTTGGTGACGTCACCTGAAAATATATTACACTCCTAGCTAATAGAGGAATGGTTATGTCTCCTGACAACTTTCAATTCCTATGGAAGTGTAGTATGCATGGAGGACCTGGTCCAAACCATCAGAAAAGACCTTTGGATGGAAGAAGATCAGTGGAGGATCACAAAATACTTTCAAGACTTCCATTACCTAAATGACCTGACCCCACAAATTAGAAAACACTCATCAAGCAGGAAAGAAGATGTACTTCTAGCACGATACAGAACAAACATGTTGATAACTAATAATCTCTTATACCCCTTCAACATAATCAACTCTCCCAATTGTATTTGTGGAGAGGTGGAAGATCGGAAGCATATTCTGTGCCACTGCCCTGTCTATTATGCGGCTAGAATGGAACTGCTAGAAGCTATTGCCCCAGATCCATTAACAGAAGAAATATATTTGGACTACAAATCAAACAACTACAAGAAACAAAAAGCTCTAGAAAAATTCCTGATAACGGTCGATTCCATTAAAACGTAAAAAAACATAACAGAGGAACAATAGTGTCTAAGCCGGGTTGATACCTGCAGCAAAGCACACATACCAACTCAACTCAACTATGGAAGTGCTTAAAACGCATGCTCCAGAAATCCCATTGAATGTGTTCACAGCTTCAAATTCTGGAGCATGCGCACTTCGATAGGAATACAGCATTTTCAATCACATGATTCGGACCTAGCAACAAGCTTAGCAACAGATTGTTTTATCTACATCAGTTAACAGTTAAAGAAAATAACTGGTCATAGAATGCTTCTATTGGATCATTTGCAATCACATGACAGCAACAAATACTGCCGCACCTGGCAACGGCCTTAGCAACAGACTGTTTGACTTACAGCAAAGAAGAAAATAAATGGTCGTGACGTCACCTGAAAACACTCAATTAAAGTTGTTAGGAGACATAGTAGGAATGGCCTTGTTTTAACAAAATGATAATTTATAGAGTACCTGGCCGCTGAAAAAAATGTTCTCAAGAAATTTTGTCTTGTAATAGTACTTGTTTTTAAAATTTATTCTTTTAGTGGGGATTTAATTAAATCTAAACTATCTTTGTGGAAAAACTCACGGAAAAGGCACGCTTTCTAGGCATGCGGAAAAACAATAGAAAAAAAATGGAAAAAACCAAACTTTTTTGGAATTGCAGTTTTTCTCAAAAAAAAAATTCCATTTTTTTCGCTTTCTTTTCATGCCTGATTTTTTCTAATTCCTGATTTCCCCTCTTATATTTCTTCAATTTTCCCCTCCCTTCCATTCTATTACTCATTTTTTCTCATTCCTTCCTTTACTCTAAGAGATTAATGAAAGTAATAGACCACGGCTTTCTAGATACTACTATCTAGTAAGTAGTATCTAGTAAGCCGTGAATAGACAGTCATTATAGGAACTTTAGTCTGCAAAATGTAGACTTCAAATCTATAAAAAAATCCCAATGAATTTAGTTTGCGCCTTCAGTAAAATATTTTGTGTACACCAAATATTTGCTCGTACATATAAAGTAAATCAGAATTCGAGGCGAACCAACCAAAATATTGTAACTGAAAGAGAATTTGCGCTAATTTCTCTGCGAAAATAATCACGAATAACGTAAAGAAAAACTATGGATGTTAAAATTATTTATATTTTTATTATTTAATGTTGGGTTGAAAGGTATCAACATTTCACGAATGCTATATTTTTGTGGTAAATCTTTTCAGCTCAGAAATGTCATTTGCAAAAATCTATTAGTTAGAGCACTAAAAATTACATCCATACAACGCAAAGCAAAGAGTGGTTAAGGAATTATTTTAATTAACTAGGGATGTGAAAACTATTTTTAAATTTATTCATTGCGTATTTTACTGAAATAATACTCATACTTTTTATAAAATTTGACGCACGTATCATTTATTACTATCAGAGTTTACAAACTTTACATGAATGACACGTAACGCTATCTTAATAAAGAGAAAGTCAGACTTGACGAGTATTTTTGTGGCTGAGGCATACTGTTTGTAAAACTGCAGAAAAGCGACTGGAGATAAGATACACACGTGCTACATATTCATTATGAACAGACCCCTTCAGTAAGGAAATGTTCAAAATAAAGAGTTTGTTATGCCATTTAAATTTATTATTCATGGAAAATTTACACTATCAATTGAAATTGATTTAGACTCCTCGTTCTTATCGATTTATCTTATATGAGTCGGATTAGCAAAAATGTCGGTTTAGAACTAATCGGAAAAAATGTAAAATGCCAAAGATTAGGTTTCGTCTTAGATTTTACTTGAAATAAATTAATAAAAAATGTAGAGATGTACTATTTATAATTGGAATTGGCTATAGTTACAGAAATGGTCTTGATGTGTTAAAAGGTCACTTCGTGCAGATAATTAAGGGATTGTTGAAATCATAAGTTGGTAGTTGGTAGATAATATACTGTAAGGGGACATCCATAAATTACGTGAGGTCAAAAACGGGGGGGGGAGGGGTTTGGAAAAATCTCACCAAATCTCACCAAGGGGGGAGGGCGGGCCGATTAAAATATCACGTCAACTTTTTAAGTTAGAAATTAAACGATTTTTTAAGTATGAGAAAGGAATAATACCCACAGATAAGATACTGTGGTGATTTTTAGGCGGAATAATGTCCTTTTCCCCCACATCATTAATATAATAGAAAAGTTTTAGGTGCTGTGAAGCACAAAATTCAAACGAATATAGGATAGAAAATTATTTTTAAAGGTTGTAGGTAAATCTCACGTGAGGGGGAGAGGGGGGTCTAGCAAAATCTCACTAAATCTCACCAAGGGGGGAGGGGGGTCCAGATTTTGGAAAAAACACCTCACGTAATTTATGAATGTCCCCTAAGGATAAGTGAAGGGAAGAAAACAAGTATATGTGGATAAGTCTGCACTTTACTTTAGTACATCCAAATCCAAGTGCACTTAGTGTGGAAATATGAAAACATTTCATTACTAAAAATAATGCAATACTTATCTTATGATATATAATTAAAAACATAAATTATACGCATAATTAATGAATGCCATTAGTTTAAAAATTTAATTTCATTCTCACAACTACATGCATGAAATTTTTCTAGGTGGATGAATAAGATTTTAGATTATTCATCTTTGTTTTAATTATATTTAAGGTATTTTGTATAAATCCTATCTTGACTTTGTTGCGAATGAAAGGCAACTATGGAACTAAGTTCAATGACAGTTATGTTTTGCAATCCAATCGTGTGGTTACTTGCACATATGCTAAAAAAGATACAACGTCATTCATTTTGTCAGTTATACCTTTTTTAGCAGAGTTCTATTGATAAAATATATTACTCGAAAACATCCTTAAAATGTTTTGTCATAGTTTTTTAATTGCAAGTTTAGTAAATTTAAATCTTCATTAAGGTTATAAGGTAAATATTTGCCAAATATTTTTAGCCTAAAGATATTTCAAGGATCCTTCTCTGATCCTGATCAAAAATGAATTTCGTTGTTTTTTTTTCAATTTTAAGTAAAGTATTGATCTTCAAAGCAGTTAACTCTTTCAAGAAAATTATCATTAATTAAAATTTTTTATAATTCCACTATTTAAAGAGCACCCTATGTTTGCGGAGGAGGCATCATAATTTTAAAGCCTTCTATTAAGGTACTAAAAACAAGGATCTTAAACGAAAAACGAAATATTTATTTAAAAAAAGAACGTTTCCTGTGAAGAAGAAATGTTGTAAGCATCCTTAAACAGTTTATATAAAAGTTTTTGAGATCCATGAAATTGAAAGATATGCTGTGAAGAGATAAATAGTAGTATCTCCCACTTCACGTTGAAATCACTGTTTCTATTTATAAAAATCTTCAGGTCATTCTGTTTGTTAGGTGTTATTTTAGGAAACTGCTGCTGACTGAAGATTTTAAAACGATAGCATCATAAGAAAAAATTATTGTTTTATTTTATAACTTAGATTGTATACAAAAAATCCTAAAAAGATCGTTTCCATATATGTATATAAATTCTTAAACATCTTTAATCTATTAATTTTTCTGGAGCAATTTAAGAATCTTTTCATTAAAAAGTAACAATTATTATCATTCTACCAACTATCTTCTTTCTGTAAATAATCTCAGCAAATTTTGACCTTATGTTTGTGCCGTTTTTAATGAGATTTTATATACTTGAAATTATTAAGAAAGCATACTTCTTTATATCTTCAATAAATAATCAGCTTATTCGCTGACAACTAAAATTATGAAGTACAGGCATGATGTTCAGCTGAAATTTCATACTGTCTGGACCCTAAACCAAGAAAATGTGCTATCTGACGTAGTATCCTATCTTTTTAGTTTATTTAAAGTTTTTATCTGATTTTTTGTCTATTTATAAGAGTTACGAAAAAAATTGACTCGAGTTTGCTCGTCTGGTTATCAAAATGAAATTCATCTTTACCAATGTGGACCCTTTTACGTGTTTTGGATAGTTTATAAATTTGCATTTTACGAAGTAAGTAAAAATACCCCAATTCTGTTCCTCTTCTGTCAATAAAGTTTTGTAATGGAAAATTATTAGATGAAGATCGGGTAGTGTGGAATACGTAAGTTTCTTTTTAGAAAAAAATTTTGAATATTTTTTAAACTAAATAAAAATTTTGTTATTTCGATGTTTTAAAGAGAACATAATGATATAACCATGAACATGCACAGTACTAATAGACTAATAGGAACAGTACTAATAGGAACGGTTTATAGGTAAAAAAGATCAGCATTATAGATTAGAATACATCAAATTCCTTAATTATTCTAATGAGACGATCATTTTTTGGGGTCTAAGTAGCTAGGAAAAATTTCGGAAGAGATACTGTGATTTCGGAAAGAGTTAACGAGGTGCTTTTAGTCGTATTTTGAGGGTATCAAAATGAAAAAACTTTTTATTTTTTTTAAAGGGACTGTACATGTACACCAAAATATCATCTGATTAAATCTTTAAATTCGAAATGATTTTAATACGAACCGTGGTTAAACATAGTGGATCTGGGCAAACTATATCGGCCGAAGAATGCGCCAAAATGGTGAAAACCGCAAACGATCGCCAAGAACTCGTACTGAAACTTATAGATTTTGATATTGGAGCAGTCTTCTCCGGGAGGTAAAGGCCTTTAGCCTTCTAAAGTTGTTTTAATGTCTTGTCTGGCGCATAATATCCTGATGTGGATCATGCGCCATAAACCACCAATTAACCAACACCTTCTTCAGGAGGTACGATATATTTTTATCTTTAAAAAATTTTTCATTTGGAGCCTTCTGTTTTTTTGTGAATTATACCATACATAAAACTGTTACATAAAAAAGTAATAAAAATATATTATATTATTGCTACGTGTATTGTAAACCATTTGAAGTCAAAACAGTTTGATGAAAGGTGTTGCACTATACTTGTTCCGTAGATCTCGCTGCTCAATAATATCCGATTTCCTACTACCTTTCTAACTATCTTTTCTTTGCTGTCAGTTTTTTTAAATATTTATTTATTTTTTTACAATCAACAAGCAAAGTAGAAAATTTAACATAACCTGGGATAGTATAAATATCTATGTTGGTGAACGAACAAGGAAAAATCGGCATTAAAAATCACAAAATCATTCTACTATATTAGAAAGAGTGTTCTAACTTAATTATTATATAAGACGATGAACTCTTTATAGAATTTTTTTGTAAAACAGCTTTTTTACAGTGGGTTATACTTTTTTTCCAACAGGGTGCCTCTTGTAGATGGCGGGACGGATGTTTCAATGAGCCATTCAATGAACCATTAGTGTTGTATATTTTGCCAATTTAAGAAATATAATGCGTAGTTAAAGTCATTAAATGGTAGAATTTAAGATGTTGCAACTTTTCTTTTCAAATTTGACCAGCAATATGCCAAATCTGGTTCAAATAAAAAATAATCAACACTAGGAGCGGATCGTGAGTAGTTCAAATGGGAGTTCACAATTATGTTTTAAAAGAACAATAAATAACAACCTTACAATTAAATCACAAAATTGTAATTTGCAAAAAAGATAAAAATGCATTTAAAAAAATTGAAATATGCTTTTTTTGTATTTTTTTGGTAGGATTCTCACTTTTATAAACTTAATCGGAAAATAAATGTGATTAGTTGCGTTCTAAATACAATAAGGGGGGGTATGGGGGGGTTCTTCCCCAGGAAAATTTGTAAAATTTTTACAATAAAAACTCGGTTTTAATTCATTTTAGGACTTTTTTCGTACATAGAAAGGTATCCGCGGGCCTTATGAAAGGGTCTCGCAGGCCGTAGTTAGGAGACCCCCGAAATAGAATATTATTTTTTTTCCAAAAAAGAGGTTCCGGAACGGCGTTCCGGACCGTTCCGGCCCAAATCGAGCCCTGTGTACACCTATTAATCTTTTAAAATTATAATTGTACCTTGTAACTCGTTAGTATTCCTATTGTTAACCCAGAGTTGTTAAACAATACCTTTTAAGCCATTGAAAATATGTAATAAGAGACAAAACATACATGACCCTCAATGTTTACAATTAATTTCAATATCTAACTATATAAGCATGTCCTGGCAGTCAATGAAATCGTCGGAAAAATTGTCTGAGTAGGAAAGATACAACTCTAACACAGTCCCTCCAGAACTTTGTTTGACCGCCATGTTTTACGATGAAGTAAGTTTTTTTTCACGTTTTAAAAAAGTACTTTAAAATACTTTCCAAATTAAATATAATTTAAAGACTGATAGAAGTATTCTAAAAACTTACAGATTTGCTATTTCACACTAAACTTTCACTCATTTTGTCTAAACTTTTTTTGTCTAAACTAGTTTGATAATCGAAATTTGAGTGTTTTGTCTCTTATAATTTTCAATAGTTTAAAAGGCATTGTTTGACGAGTCTCGGTTGCAATGAAAATATGAATGATAAAACACTAGATATACAAACGAGTTTGTAGGTACAATATTGAATTTAACCCTTTATTTACCCAATTGTTTTGGGCGCAAGTTTAGTACTGCTGATGCACCAAGTTTTTAGCGATAAAAATCACTATATAGTTACCCCAACTAATGTTAAGTGAATTAAGTGTGGCTTCTAAATATGGCGCCAAAGAGCCAAAACTCGCCAACCATCAGCAGTTCTAAACTTGAGCCAGTGGTACTTACAAGTACCGTCGGTAAATAAAGGGTTAAGATTAAATGGTACGCATTTTCTTTCAGAATGATCATTAACCATTGTTATTTATAGACGTAATGAATATTTTTAAGGAAAACATTTTGATTAAATTATTGATAAGTCAGAGAAAATAAATATACACACTTTTAAAAGAGCATGAAGAGGACCTGTGACGTGTTTTGCTAATTTTTTGACGTTCCTTTTGCTCATTGTTTCTATTGTTTCATAAAGTAAGTTAAGTTCAGTGATTGGGGTGAGCGAAGCAATCTAAAAGGTCCTATGTAAGCAGTTTACGGGGGTTATTGAGCAAGCAGGGGGGCGGTAGCCTCTAGTTATCCGACTAAAAATTATAAATTTCAGACAAAATGTGTGAAATTATAAATTTGAGACAAAATGTGTGTTTTAGTATGAAATATCATATTTGTAAGTTTTTAGAATACGTTTATCAGTATTTGAATGATATTTAATGGACTATATTCGGCCACGTCCATATTAATCAAGTGATGGGAAAAACAAACTCATTATCTCAAATCATATATCACTACAAACTGTGTGGTAACCAATTGCAAGCTCAGTAGGTCATATGATGGGTAAAATGTGATGTCAAGACGGATATAGTCCATTTGATGTTTCATATCATAAAACATGGCGTCAATTGGTCGTTGTGATTGGATGTATAATAAGTTGTTTAACTGTTCTTTTTTGTAACTGCGACTTCAACCGTAATCTAAAAAAATGAAAATACTCTAAAATTGAGAAATTTTTTAGAAATTCTAATGGCATATTGCACTTTCTCAAAAGAATCCGAACAGTTTGATACTACCAAAAAATGTGTTTTACGGATCAGTATTTAAAAGCCTTTCTCTGGAAATCGTTCACCAAAAGCTTTTTTTAGAATAGAGCTTCATCAAATATCTTTAATATAATTCTACGCTAAGCTTTTTTGACAGAAAAAGAACATTAGGCACAGTCAAATCACCATGTCACTAAATTTAATTAGCCGTAAATTGCAACAGTCATCCAACTTATTTTCGGTTATCTCGGGATTTCATTATTCCGTAATTTCAAGTCATCAAATGTTGTCAATCAAGTCACTTTGATTGAGTTGATATTTGGATTCCTGAACATCATTTGTAGGAGGATTCTTGTGATCAAGCTCACAAGCCGGAGAATGTAAGTGACCAATCTATCGATCCAATTTCATTTGCCGAATACTTTTTCCAAGTTAAGTTAAGTATGGAATCGTGGATATTTTTTCCTTTATGATTTTAGATTTTTTCTTAGTTGAGGTAAGATTTTGGAACAAACTTATATTAACACATATAAGTTTTGAGCAATGGATAATTGCAGTCAAATTTTTTTTAATTTTAATGTGTTCAGAATGGCTTAAAACCTCCAAAAACATTTTAATTTACCTTTCAAAGCCCTAAATTTTAAGTTATTTTCAATTAAAAATAGCTTATTTTCTTTCTGAGCTGAAACAGCTTGTGACGTTAAATGTGCCTTGTTCCCGCTTGTTGCTATCATCCCGCTTTGAAAGACTGAGCTCTAGCTTTTTTTACAGCCTAGTGCATGCTTGTCTAAAGTGCGGCCCAAAAGCCTTTAAAATGCGGCCCAAACGCAAATCATGAAAATATTTAAATTTTCACATTTTTATTTTTAAAAAATGAATGTTTGCAATATTTTTCATATAAATCAATTCAAACTGAAATAAAAATATTTAGGGAAACAAAAGGGGAACCCCCCTGTGGCTGAATTTAAAGACGAAGATTGGGTTTTAGATTAAGCTTGTTTAGTAGACTTAACAGAACATTTGAATGGTTTAAATTTGAGACTTCAGGGGAAAAAATCAATTTATTAAAGACTAGCTGTTATACCCGGCCTTGCACGGGTGGGGTTTATAAATTAATTTTTTAAAAGTTTTCTTAAAATACATTTATAATTTTGTAAATTAGCAATATTACAAATCATCCCGGTATCCCAGGCGCCTCTTTCCAATCCCGGTGTTCCCGGTAATTTTCTAATCCCGGTGTTCTCGGTAATTTTTCCTATCCCGGTGGTCCCGGTAATTTTTCTAATCCCGGCGTTCCCGGTAATTTTCCTATCTCGGTGTTTCCGGTAATTTTTATATTCCGGTCCGGTGTCTTTATGGTAAATTTCCTATCCCGGTGTTCTCGCGGTAATTTTTATAACCCAGTAATTTTTCATATTCCGATGTTCCCGCTAATCCAATCCCGGTGTTCTTGTCACTTTTTACAATCCCGATGTTCCTGATAATGTTTAATATCTTGGTACCTTTATAAAATAACAAATTTGAAACTATAATAAAAAGTCTAGTAAATGAAAAAGTCCAGTTGTCTGTCTCATTTGAAACAATACTTTATTTTTAACTCGTTTTCCATGAAAAAAATCTTATTTTTCAGTAAATATATTTATTTCAAAGGAAAAAAATCTTGAAATGGAGGAAATGTCCACGCCTGTGGTCTAAAAGGAGATGCGGAACACACATACATACACACACAGCCACAAACGTTTTTATTTATCCTAGAGATTAATAAAATTGCCTAGTAACTACAACACTGGTACTAAAGTTTCCTATTATTGGCTTGCATGACTGGTAAAACAGGTTTTCAAACGCGGAAAAATAAGTGAAAAAAAGCAGGAAAAATGGGAAAAAAAGAATGAAGGACTGATTTTCTCTTTATAAATTATAGCCTATGTGTTATTCTGATGTATAAGCTACATTATTGTAAAATTTCATTAAAATCCATTCAGTAGTTTTTGCGTGAAAGAGTAACAAACATACAGACAAACATTCACAATTATAATAGTAGTAGGATATGTTCCAGAATCCAAACAATAACAGTGTTTGAAAGAAAGTTGACATTTTGGCACAATCAAATAAAAGTAAAATATTTGACACATTTCAGTACTTTGGCTGCGCATAAGCCTGTGAATTGCACAAAATATATGCTGCATTAATTTGTGATTTAATTCAAGAGTTTGAAAGTAGATTTCAAAATTTTCGAAAAAATGAAGATCATTTCAACATATTTTTACCCCATTTTCTCTAGAAGTAAATTAATTACCTTCAAATAGAATGTATTGAACTGCAAAGCGACATTCAAAGAAAAATTTGGGAATGTTTCTTTCCTGGAGTTTTATAAAGATTTCCTACCCCGCGATAAATATCCTAATTTTCACCATCATGCTTTATTAGTCTTCAGCTTTTGGCATACCTATATTTGTGAACAAATATCTCGAAAATGCATTAAGAATTACAACCTAGTCTATTGAACCCTATATCAATTTGCTTGTTCAACAAAAGCAAATTTATCCATCTCATTAATTTGAATTATTTCTATCTTTATGGAATCCAAACTAAATGAAACGAAACTTTTACAAATTTAAATTAAATATGTACCAACAATACATATCTAATTAAAATTTTTAAAAATTATGGTAAAAAGAAGTTCATATATTTTAATAAAACTACATAGAGTAAATTTTTATTTCAATTTGTTGAAAAAATATTGTATGTGCGGCCCATCAAATTTTTTTTCGTTGCAATGTGGCCCTCAAACGGTCATAGTTTAGACACCCATGGCCTAGTGTTTCGATGAAAACGATGTTTCCCTCATTTCCAAGAGGCACATGTGACGTCACATTGTTAGGAGCTTCCTGTTTTAAAATATGTCATAATTACCTTTAAAAAAAGTTTGCGGAAAAAGAAGAGCGTATTTTTGGAAACAGGAGAGAATTTTTAATAAATTAAAATTTAATATTTAGAATTTTAAGAGATGCTGCAATTCACCATTATTTTAAAAATAAAATAAAAACGAAATTATTTTAAAAGGTGGTAGTTAATGATGCTAGTTTACAGCTATTTGTATTGTAAAAAGAGAATGCATTTAACGTTTTAGGAGCTGGACAGATTCGACCTAGATAGAATAGTAGATTCTACACTCTTTGAGGTTTCTATCTTAGTGTCAATAAACTCTTATAGCAATAGAAAAAAAGGAACGATCTTAGCCTCATTTTTGATTCCTTAATCACATAATGCAGCTTTCCAAGTTGCATAAATGTTCAAGATTCTTCCGATTTTTGTCATGTATGGGCAAATTTCGTTTACTTTTAGGTGCAGTTACCTAAAATTGACATATTTTGTATGAGCCGTGCTACTTGGGTTAAAGATAACTTGGAATGAGAAAAGACAGAAAAATATTTAACTTCTTAAGAAAACACACTAAAATTATGTTAACTATTGAAAGTTTATAAAATAATTCATGTTCCTGTGTGAACACATACAGGGTGATTCAAAACTAGAGAGTAAAGAACTAGGAATCACACCAGAATCACACATCAGATATGGAGGGCGGGTTGGAAATGCCTTAATAAAGACGTGAGTTGTTTCTAGAGGGCAGAGGAGAAGCAAAATACGTCATGACTTATTGTAAGCCTTTAAAATTGAAAAATTCCAATTGGACGGGTTAAACATTTACTAAAGGTTCTGCTCTTTAATTGTTTCCAAGCAGCACAAACGTTCCCGGTTCATCCAATTTTTGTCATGTATGGCCAAGTTTCGTTTACTTCTAGATGCAGTTACTTAATTTTAACATATTTGGTATGAGCAGTGCTACTAGGTTTCGGTCACAAATTATTCTCCGACTTTGTGTGCTTGATCTCAAGCTTCTAGGTTTTTATGTAACAAATGTGGGAATCTGGGAGTCGAACGAATTTGCTGTTTTTAATCCGATATTAAAGGGTTAAGTGCCTATTAGGATTATTCACCTTCCCATGCCACATTTAAAAAAATTACACGTCGTTATAGGAAGGCATTTCGGATTGTAGTCTGTTCATTTAGAATAGGCGGTTGAAACAGGATCAAAACGCTCAATAACGCCTAATAACGCTCATCACGCAGCTTCAGTGACCGATTCTTTTGCAGCATATAAAGTACTTCTGTTTAGGCTGCCTTGCACAAGAAAATTTTTTCGATGATAATTACAATAGTAACTGCTTCTTATACATTACGTCTCAGTGCCCTATTCTAAATGAACAGACTATATAAAGATACTCCATCCCTTCTAACATGTTCATCAATAGTTTTGAATCCCACTGTATTTAAAACAAATTAAGTGCTTTTTTAACTTTAAATTTTTTTTTAAAAAGTACATTTGTTGATTGATTTTTTGCATTTTTTTGTAAAATATAAATATTTTTACGATTAAAAACTATCATCATAAAACATTTTATTTGGTTAGAAACTTTTTACTATCAAAATAAATTTTACCCTAAATATTTTTCCATTCTGAATTTTTTGTTGAAACTTGTATTTTTTATGTTAAATATTGATCATTTAAACGCTTTTGGTGTTTCTGGATCGTGAAAGTTGATTATTATAATGATATGATGATGATGATGATGCAATGCCATTTTATTTTTTAGAAGAAAACTAAATTCTAAATTAACCCTTAGCAGGGGACGTGGGGTCTCCCAGACTCCGCAACTATAATTCGATGACATCAATAATTTTAAGTCTATTGGAAAATTGTCTGGAAAAAATTTTTATTTCATCATAAAGTTTAAGAAAATATTTTTCTATCAAGAGATAAATGTTCAAATTACAATGTACTGAAATATCAGAATCGTATCTTAATTAGACGATCTTTAAAAAATATAGAAAGTTGCGGAGTCTCTGAGACCCCACGTCCCCTTGTATGTTCCAATTTTTCACCTCCCCTGTTACGGGTTAAATTAATAAAAATTTTATTGATCGAAATATTTTCCAAATAAAAGATGATTTTACTTCTTTGAAAAAAAATCCCTATAAATTATTGAAACATCCACAAAGGTAGTTTTCAAAAAGGGGCGCCTAATGGCGAGTTTTCCGGATATTTCGCCAAATCGATCCTCTCCTCGCTCGCCCAAATCCCGTTTCGCTCGTGATCACGCCACCGGGACACGTGTCCACTGCTACGTCATTCCCAAAGACTTGCCATCTCCCGTTCAGTGTTGGATTTTCCAGAAAGTTCGCCGACACCAGCGAAGTCTATAAAAGAGACCCCATTGCTGACCGGTCATCTGAAAGAGACGATTCCTCAGCATCTTTTCTTTCCCTCCCGGCTTCAGCATCTTCAGCTCAGTTTTGAGATCATCTTATCTTTTCCTTCTTCACTCTCGGTTTCGTTGAGACGGTAGGTGATTTCGATCTCGCGATGGTTTAATTTTTTTTAGATTTGTGTATTTATCTTCAATGATTTTATTCGATTTAATTTGTTTCTTTCATTTCGGAATATTTGCGTGATGACATCAGTTGGGAAGTATAACGTCATTTGCATTTTATAATAAATCGGAAAAATTCGCTTCAAAATTTAAAGAAAATATTTATTTTTTTGTTTCTCTGTTTTATTGACAATCGTTTGCTTAAGTATTTTTTCCAGTCTGTCTTTAATATTAGAACAGGATAATTTTCTTAAGACTTCACTCTGAAAATGACATTTATTTGAAATGACAGTCATCTCTATTATTTTATAACTCTTAAAGATATTCCAATCAGTTGATGTCTTTTCAGTACGTGTAGAGTTAAATAATCAGTTTCTTATAACATGAAAACATGTGTTTGTAAGCATACTTCTCAGTTATTTACTTAGTTATCAATTAAAAAACTAAATCCAATTTCTATAATTATAATCAATGCGATTATCAAACAAAAAATACCCCCTCTAATAATTTCGCGTATTTAACAGAATTCGAGAAATGTGCCCGCCGAAGTTCTAGAACTTTTATCGATCAGTTTCGAACAACCTGACAGTAAAATCGCTTAACCGCGTGGAAAACGTGCTTACGCTTCTTCGCCGGTAGATGCAACCTTGCTTTATTTTAAGAAGCACTTGGGATAGGTTCCAATGTGCAGTCGGTTTTGTTATAGTTTGCTTCCTTTCACAGTTTTAAGCTGAGCGGGTAAACACTTTTACAGTGTCACGCCGGCCGGTGTTTCGCTGACCTTGAACTCGTCTGACATTTTCGATTTCTATCGTTTTGTCTGGAATCGTCATCTTAATCGTTTCTGTTTGTTTATTTTGTTTGTGTGCGAAACGCGAAAATCGCCGGCTGAATATTTTAATTGTCATGTAAATTTAATAATTCAAAGTGAAAACAAATATTAAGATTCTAATTCCTATAATGATGGGTAATTTGGTTCGTCGAAAATATTATCAAATCATGTCTTTGTCAAATCTAACTTTTGATGTTTTGTTAGAAGCTGTATTGGAAGATTGGATTGGATCTAATGTTTATTTTTTATTTGACTGTTAAATTGTTTCTTTAACTATCAAACAGAAACGTTAAATCAATAGATATTTATTTTTTACATAGGGGACGTACTTTATTTAAAATCAATAGTTAAGAGTTTTTCATTTTACAAAACTCTAATCTTTTAAAATATACTTTTCTAAACCTTAAAAGCCTTCTCACTGGTTAGTTCATCCACCAACTGTTCTATGGCTCAATCAATACCTTTGGAACTATGAAGTAAATTTAAAATTACATTAGTACTATTCATGTGTAACATTGGATTTTATTTCATTGCTTGTTAATAATTTTAATTGAGTTTGTGTTTGCTTTACAGGCTCTAAATATTCTGATCAAGTCAAAGTTTACAACCAAGTTTTTAGTGAAAATTTAAAACATGGCAGTTGAAGTTCAAAGCCCGAATACGCGGTATACAGAGAAGTTTATTGAGGCAGACTACAGATACGATTCTGCAGTTGTCAAAAAAGAGAAAGATGCATACAAGGTATGTTTCATACAATTTATGTAACATTGTAAAGTGTTAAATGTTTCACTTACTACCCTTATATTTCTCTATATTGAACACAACTCTACATTTGCTCTTGATGTTTTTTTATAACCTAGTGCAGGGGTCGGCAACCTGCGGCTCGCGAGCCGCATGCGGCTCTTTCGATGTAAAGTTGCGGCTCTCCAGTTCCATACGTAAAAATTAATAATTTACTAATCAAAACTTTTAAAAAATCAGAAAATTTATTAAGTTATCAAGATGAGTCAAAATCAAAACTCTACTTTTAAGGATAAGAATTCCATATAATTTTTGGGGGAGATCTCTTTAATACTCCTAAACATTTTGGAATATGTGCTAATTTTAATTGAAAATTCTGTGACTTATAAGGAGTGATCCTTATTTGGCCGTTATAGAAGTTCTAAAAACTAATGAAAACACTATTTTTAGGAGCAAATTTCCAAAATTTTTCTGAAGTGGGATCCACACCCCCCTCGAAAGTTTGCTGTTTATTATAACTGTACATTTTTTCCTTGGAATTTCTGCCACTTAAATAATGAGAGGTGCTCTTAGGGTGCAATCGAAAAAGGCAAAAATGAGCTAAAACGCGATATTGAAGGAGCAATTTCCAAATTTTTTCTGGAGAAGGACCCCAGACCCTCTTTTTCAAGGAATTCACATCGTTTATACAAAATTTGGAAATTAAGTTCCCTAAAATTAATTTACAATGTGTACGTAAGTCATCTAAAACTTGATGTAAAAAAGTACTCTACCCGAAAGGAGGAAATGGTGATTTTTTGAACAGAAAAAAATGTTGGATTAAAATGCTCCCCAACTAAAATCACCTTCCCAATCTAAAATGAAATATATATTAAGCATATACTAAAAAAAATTAGTGGCTCTTTAAAAACTGGGAAATTTCCTGAACTGGTACTTTTGGCTCTTCCCTTTCAAAAGGTTGCCGACCCCTGACCTAGTGGATTTATTTTAGTTTTTACATTCATTTATATTTTGTTTGCCTGCTTTCTAGTTGTTTTTATATTTCTTTTAACCATGGGTGGATTTCAAAGGGGGGCATTAAGGGTATGAAATGTACGATGAAAAAAATCTTAACCTTTCTTTATTTGAAGTATTTGTTTATAAAAAACTGAATTTCCTAAAAAAGTTTGGGGTCATTTTCTCTCATGAACTCCATAAATATATCCATGCAGTGGTAGAAGTGGGTCAAACAAAAGTGGGGGATGGCCAAACCCAAGTCCCCCTAGAGTGCCTTTCCCCCTTTTTGAAAATTCTCACGCTTGTCTTAATTTTATCAAATGCGTCTTTTTCATGCATTTTCTGAAAGTAGGATGTGATCCTTAAACTTTCTGCCTTACAAGCACTTAAAGAACTTAATTAAAACTCTGCTTAAATTTTACATAAAGTTATTAAATTAAAGATACTTCTTACTTCTAAATTTTTCTTTTGAAATGAAAAATGTAGCTTTTGTAAACCTTAGATTATAATAACTTGAACAACCCTAGTTGAATGCAAGATATCAAATGTTTTTCTAAATTTACTAAACATGTATAATTTACAAATATTACTGTTCCTTATTACAATCATCAATTACTTATGATTCAATGCAATAAATTTAGTTTCACCATAGTCTATAATCAGAAAGAACTAAAATTAGCATATTCATTTAACTTTTGAAAAACTTATTTTTTAAAGCAGGTTATATACAAGGGTTGTTTTTTAATTAACTTTTTTCTCCTTTCGCTCCGTCCGCGATCACCTGTGTTTAATGTTAATACCTGCTCGCGGACGGAGCGAAGGGAGAAAAAAAGCCGAATTCTCTATGGGTTGGCGGGAAAATAGTTCGAAGAGCGTGCTTGTAAAATCGATAAAAAATAGAAAAAATGTCAGATTTTATTCAGTAAGGTGGCAAATTGAACCTGAAGGATGTATCTAACTACCAGCACCAAAATTGTTTCGAAATTCCTACTACTTTTTTCAGGAGAAAAAGGAAGTTAATTAAAAAACAACCCTCGTTCTAACAAAAGAAATATTAGATTTCTAGTAACATTTTCTAGTTTTAATGGAATAGTTTTTTAATGGAAGGAGTGATTTTAGAAGTGAGGGGAGGGATTTTAGTAGAAATAGAAGTGGGGGGACGGGTGGGTATTTTTATGAAAAGTGGGGAGATGCATCCCCCTGCACTTCTAGCACTGTATCCACCATGGGTAACTGGTTAAATTTCTAATTGAAACGACATGGTCTGCACAGGGATGAATTTATTTGGCACAGCTTGGATAAGCGTCGACCAGCCGCCATGTTTACCCACAGCTCAAATGATGACACACAACAATATAGATCTAATTTGAGCTGTGAGTAAACATGGCGGCTGGTGGACGCTTATCCAAGCTGTGCCATTTATTTTTATACATAATTTTTCTTTCTTTTTCTGAGCAAATCAATAACTGCTGAATGACAAAAAAGGTTGGAGATAATTATTTCAGGACAAACAGTTCTTTTAAAGCTTTTGATTGTATTTTTATGAGCCTTGAATATTTTCTGTCTTTTGACATTTTGCCTCTTACAGGGCAATATACCTCATTTATTAAAATAGCTTTGTTGTAGATTTTGCACTTTTACTCTACATATCGCTCACTCCTTTCAAGAACGTCATATCTCAAAAATCAACGATATTTAGTTATGACTGTTTTCGGAAAGATCTGAAGGAGTACTACAACCCTGCGAAACCCTCATATTTTTAAACTGAATAGTAAAGAAATTAACCAGATTCTTATTATTTATTTTCAATGCATTTCAATGCAATTCTAAACTTTCAAATGCCTCTCCTGAAAATTTAGGTTTTTTGAGATATGACGTTCTTGAAAGGAATGAGCGATATGTCCACTTTTCTTGTTACTTGTGTTACTTATTTCATACTGGATTCAGTTCCAAAATTATTAATGTATTTCCATTCTTTGAATCTTCTATTCATTACAGGTAATTCCCAAAACAACCAGACTTCAATTTCGTACCTCAAGGCATGTACCTAAGTTAGGTGTAATGTTAGTTGGATGGGGTGGAAACAACGGATCGACAGTTACTGCTGCTGTTTTGGCTAATAAACACAATGTTTCATGGAATACAAAAGATGGAGTGAAGGTAAGGTTATTTCTAAGACTTTTTCACTTAAAAATTATGCTTCTATAATTATTTTGTTTTTTTATTAATATTTAGCTCAATGAATTACATTTAATAATTTTGAAAATATTTTTTTCCATCACACATGAGATTTATTCAAGAATCCATTTGTACTAATAGGAACTCACTACTAAAACTTCCTAATCATGCATGTTTGGTGCCATAAAAAATGAATTATTAACTTTTAAAGGTAGAGAACACTGTTATTTTGGTCTCTAAATTTGTAGTAAATGTTTGAAATGTTTTTGATAATAAATGAATCAAAGGTATTAAATTGAACTCAAAAGAGTTTTCCTCAACTGACACATATTTGATAAAAGAAAATTAAATAAAGATGTATATTTAGATTTATGACCTTCTGTGTGCTTATTGGTTAGAGATAAAAAGAAAAAAGATATCTTACTGTTGATATCACTAACTGTCAAGTTAGCCATACCTTTTAAACACAGTTAAGGTTCCTTTGACTGAGTAAATGTATTTAATATGATAATCGGATTCAGTTATGTTTTCTCTTCACAGCATCCCAACTACTTTGGTTCTCTAATCCAAGCCGGCACCACTTGCATCGGGACCTCAGAAACCTCCGGTGAAATCTACGTCCCCTTCAAAGACATGCTGCCTCTGGTCAATCCAAACAACATCGTACTTGGAGGGTGGGACATATCGTCTCAAAACCTTGCCAAGGCCATGGAAAGGGCCAAGGTGCTCGATTATGACTTACAGCGTCAGCTGAAGCCTATGATGGAAAAGATGAACCCCCTCCCTGCAATCTATGATAAAGACTTCATTGCTGCTAACCAAGAGAGCAGAGTTGACAATATGATCCATGGAACAAAATCAGAACAGGTGGAGCAGGTGAGTCTAAACTGTAGCACTTCTTAGTTGGCACATGGCCAGGGAAAGGTCGTTGTCTTATCAGTGTTGTGAAGAATAGGCCATTGTAAAATTTTGGCTAGGAGGCTGTATACTTAATTTTAATTGTTTGAAGGGTTCTTACTTAGTAGGTGATATAGACCTTAAAATTTTTGCGGAAAACAATTTACATGCCGTTTAGTTTTTATTATTTTAAAATTCAGTGGTCTGAAAAAAAAGATTAGATTTAAACTTGCCTTTTCAGAGTTGTATGACAAGAAATTTTAAAATAAAGTAGGTATAACACAGGTGCGGATCCAAGGGGGAAAAATTTAAATTTAACGTGTATAAGTAGGGTTTTAACTCATTTTTAGAAACGTTTTTAGTCTAAGGGGGACACTTTTCAACACTATTACCTTTACTTTTCGTCCCAAAATGTCAAAATTTTGGAGATTTCCTAAAAATAAACACTGAATACCCCATTTTGATACTAATGGGGGGTATGGGGGTCCTCCCCCAGAATTTGTTTTGAAATAATACCTTTAAAAATTGGGTTTTTACTCATTTTGAGAACCTTTTTGGGTCTCCAATGGGGGGGCACTTTCCAGAGTGCCACCCCCTGGATCCACCACTGGTATAACCTCGTTATCTTTAACATTTATATCTTGAGAATTTTGTACCTTATAAAAATATTCCTTGTTGAAATAAAGTACTAATTAATTTTTTATTTGGAGTAACCTTGTTATCTTTAAAACTAGTTATCTCAAATTTATTTTCAAGTCCTTTTAATTTTAAATTATCAAGGTAATAATATAATAATTATATGTAGTATTTAAACCAATTAGACGAGCATGTTTCAGTTCTTTGATCTTGTAAAATTAATAAAAAATTCTGGCTGGTAGTTGGTAATTAAAGTTGAAAGACCTCTTTAAAAGCTAAAATTACCTTGAGCTTAGAATTAAAAGAGTAATATTAGATTTTACTACTATGTTAATATTGCATTAATTTTGTCTTTGAATTTTAGATTCGAAAACACATCAGAGAGTTCAAAGAAAAGAATCAAGTTGGAAAAGTTATAGTCTTGTGGACAGCTAACACTGAAAGATTCTGTGATATAAAACAGGGACTAAATGATACATCTGCTACTCTGCTGCAGTCTATAAAAGACAATGTGACTGAAATATCCCCTTCCACATTGTATGCTGTTGCTAGTATTCTAGAAGGTGTAAGTTGTATTTCACACTTGTTCAAACTCCTACCGTTTTTCTTGTAAAATTAAGTTTAACAAGAAAGTAAAGTTGTAGTAATATGAGAGTAAATAATGCTTTTATTATTTTTAGTTTGCCAACAATAGTTTCTAGTTTAACTTCTTTTGTTTTTAATAGATTGTCTAGCTGGTTTCAGGCAAACAGTTTTATAATTACTTTGTGAACAGAAAAAAATGAACACTTTGATATGAACTTCTACCTAATATGTCTAATACCAATGCTTTATTTCTTAAGCTTTAAGTATCAATACATATAAAATCTTTTACAAACATAAAATTTATAAAAATCTATGAATAACTATCAACACAGAATAATTGATTTAAATACCTCTATGGTGATAATTATTAGTCTTTCCTCCTTGCTACTTTTATGAAAAATTAATGTTTTTGGTGAAAAGAAAGATTTACTCCAATAGATTATAGAATTTAGTGATACCTATTGTTTTAAGTATGAAATTACATTGTAGAAAGAGATTAAAAAGAAAGTAATAAGAGATTGAAAAGATAATTTCTTAAAGAGATATGATGAATCCCTACATGATTGATAGATTACATTCAATCTTTTTAAAGTTGTGGAATGGTCAGTAAATTCAAAAACTTTTAGAAAAATTGAAAATAATTCAGCTGAAATTTGTTATTTAGACTCGAGGTTTACATTTTTGTGTTTTTCTTTCAGTGTGCTTACATCAATGGTTCTCCCCAAAATACTTTTGTTCCTGGTGTAGTGGATCTAGCAGAGAAGAAAAATGTTTTGATTGGAGGAGATGACTTCAAATCTGGTCAGACCAAGTTCAAGTCTGTGTTGGTTGATTTTTTGATTGGAGCTGGTATGAAACCTGTGTCTCTTGTCAGCTATAACCACTTGGGAAACAATGATGGAAAGAACCTCTCTGCTCCTCAGCAATTCAGGTCTAAGGAGATTTCAAAGAGTAATGTTGTAGATGACATGGTGGCTTCAAATTCTGTGCTATATTCTCAAGGAGAAAAGCCTGATCATTGTGTAAGTGCTCTTTTACAATTGAAGTTTAATGTTTGTATTTTGAGGGGGCTAAATCATAAAAATTCCTCTTTTTAAAGTATTTTTGATTGTGAGTTCTATTGCTTGGGGAAACAATGCTAAATTTTATTCATTGATTAAGTCAGGGGTTCTCAAACTTTTTAACAACGCGACCCACTTTTGAGAAACAAAATCTAACGCGACCCACCGACTTCAGTTATTTATAATTAACTGAACTAAGATAATCTCATGCCCCTCTGGGGGTGTTCACCAACTATTTAGTTACAAGGGTATGAAATAGTTTAATTGTGGTCTAACAATGATCCCTACAGTAAAAAGGGGGTCTGGGGGTACTCCCCCAGAGAAAATTTTAAAATTTGACCCTTAAAAACATGGTTTTAACTTGTTTTTGGTTTTAACTTGTTTAACATGGCCTTTTCCGTTCCACTCCAAGTAGTGTAGTTTTTCCTCAAATTTTTATTCTTTTTACTATAGTTTGGTAATTTGATGATTTCAAAAGTTCAACTAATAGTTTGATAATTCAAAAGTCAATACACCGTTTGTGAAAAATTCAAAATCTTCTCGCGACCCACAGTTTGAGAAACTCTGGATTAAGTTAAAGCTGGCTCAGAAATGGATAATTTGAAAAGTATTGCCATTAGTACTTTCAGTCTGATCCATTGATTTATCTATTTCATTCAAGGTATACTGATGGTAAGAGCTATAATATCAGCTTTAATGGTGTGTTAGTTTGAAATATAGTGGTCAGTAGGAATAGCCAATTTATTTCCAATATAGAATAAGATATCCTACCACACTTGATTCTAACATTTCTTACCTGAATGTATTCAACACCGTAAATTATTTGAAACTTAAATATCTCTCCTATCAGTAAAGATTTGGCCCACATAACGTTTTATTAAGGGACAAAATGTGTTTAATTGTTTGTAGTGAGGTCTTTTAAGGATTTATTTTCTTACTTGTACATTTTTTATGAATTCAAGGAGTTAGTTTTATTATACCTCTATGGTACCAAAACTTTATGGGTATTAATAACCATAAAAGTTATCCAACTAAAGATCTTATATTTTTGCGCTCCTCTACCAACCTTCAAACGAAACCCATTGATAACTAAATTCTAAAATATTGCAGTTCAAAATTTCACCCAAAAATTTTTTAATTTTTGAACCATACCTCTCCTTCCATAAAGACCTCCTATGATGTAAACAAAAAATTGAGATTAAGGTGATTAGGACAGACATACTTTTCAAATCAATGTAAAACAAATTGCTTACTAAATTAGCTCTTGTGTGTTATTATTTCATAAACACAGTCACTATAACTCAGGGTTGTTAAGTTTAAAACACTTATATGTTTTAGCAAGTTGCTCCCTTTATTTAGGCAACAAACTCAGCATTTTCAAGTGTGGATCACTTAGAGTTTAAAAAGATGGTGTCAAGTATAAGGCTTGGGTATAAACCACCAAATCGCCATGACATAGGCAGTACATAACTTGATAAAGAGCCCAATGCTATGAAAACTTGCAAAAATCATTTAAATGAACGAACTGTTTGTGGTGTATTTAAAAGTATAGCTTTATTAATCTAATTCCAATTTGAAAAATCAAACTTAAATTTTTTAAAAATCATGGGTTTTCTTAGCATTTCTTTGTTGGTGGTAAAAAACAAATAAAATAAGTTTTAAACAAAAAAACTTGTTTAAAACAAATCAAACATGTTTTTTATTTTTAAAAACATGTTTTTTTCCAACCCTGCTTTAACTTATATTCATGCTTTGGTTACAGTAGCTCCTCATAACTCCAATTCATTTCAGGTGGTGATCAAGTACGTACCCTACGTCGGCGACAGCAAGCGTGCCATGGACGAATACACCTCGGAAATCATGATGCATGGCAAAAGCACCATAGTGGTGCACAACACGTGCGAGGATTCCCTCCTCGCCGCCCCGCTCATCCTCGACCTCATCATCCTCACTGAGCTGTGCCAGCGCATCTCCTTCCGTGTCCTCAGTTCCCCCGAAGCGACCTTCCAACCCTTCAACTCGGTCCTGTCCATGCTCAGCTACCTGTGTAAGGCCCCTTTGGTCCCCAAAGGGGCCCCCGTCATCAACGCACTTGCTCGACAGAGGGCCTGCATCGAGAACCTGTTCAGGGGCTGTTTAGGGTTGCCGCCCATCAACCACCTCGATATCGAGCACAAGTTGAGCGATGCCGCTTCGTGGTGTACCGAAGCCCCTGAGAAAGTTCGTCCCCCGGTCGAGCACGAGAATGTCAATGGGTTCAAGAAGGGTAGCAATTCGCCTTTCTTTGACGAGCGCATTGCGGAGGATATTGTCATAAAAGGGTTGCATTAGGGTGGTGTCTCCCTCCCGTGTAATTAGTTTTGTATGATGTTTTGTCTTTAGTACTGTTGTTGTTGTTAGCAGTTTGGTATGGCTGCGTTTTATTTAGGTTTGTGTTGGGGGATATTTTATACTTAATGGGGGTGGGGAGGGAAGATGTGATATCGAAGTGAACTTGTGAAATCACAAAATAATTTTCTATGTGATCAATTATTGAATATTGGAAATCAGTTTAGTCAAAATTAATCTGTTTGGATTCACACTGATCGAATATGTTGAATTCATTCAGATATTTGTAATTTTTATGGAGATTGATATTTCCATTTGCAGTTTTAATGGGAAACCATCTATTACAGTTCCATCGACCTCCTGACTTGGATGTCTTGGAATACAATGTTCAATTGTTGTACTAAACTGTTATTATTGACTAAGACTAAAAAGAGGGTTTTATATATAGGGATGAAGAACAAATCTTTTAAATGATTTCACCCATTTTCCAATTTTATATTTGTGTTTAAATGGTTTTGAACTCCTTTTTGTCTTGATTTTAAAGTACTTAAAGTTTGTTTATTTAAATTTCTATTGTTTATTATTTTGTTTGTATAATTATGCACCCAAGGGAATATTTGATTTAATCTAACCACAAGCGAAATAAAGGGTGGATTGTCAGATTGATCTTTCATTATTACTAAACTTTTAAAATTAAGCATTAAATCATAAATTATATAATTTATTACTTACCAAAAAAGTAATGCTTTCTCTAAAGCTTTAAAAGACACTTATTTACACTTAAGTAATTTAACAGTTTTGTATCGAGGACCTGAAAAAAATTCATGTTATACTGAAATGTTGTAAAATGAAATATAGTATATGTATAAGCGATATGTTTAACTCTTTCATAATTCTAAGCCGCCTGAAATTACTATTGAATGCAATGGGAAATTTGGGGCAGTTAGGCCTGAAAGAGTTAAGAAACTTTGTCTGAAGGGTTTATAAAAGAATTTCACCCATTTAAATGATGCATTATTGTTTTAGTTGTTGATGTTTTCAAAATTTATTCATAATTAATATATACCTTTGTTGTTATTAAGTTTTGTTGACATTTGAGTTATTTATTGATTGTATATTTTTTTGCCCCGTTACATTTGTCTCATATGTCCTTAGTTTTAAAAACCTTTCAGCTTCAAGTTTCTAGTCAAATACTAAAACATTTAAGACCAATAATATTTAATGAAAAACACACCATTCCTTAACATCAGTATCATTTTATACTGGCGTATTTAGACATTTGGGAAGAGATGTTTTCAACAGACTGTAAACTTTTATAATTTTAACATTTTTGTGTCTTCTACTTGTGGAATGCATTTATATTTATATTATTTCATCTTAAAAAGTAGCTACTATTATATCAATTGGACAATATTTGATAGAGGTACTATTTAATTTACTCTTGCTTATATATGCTACTATTACTAAAAATTATGCAGAATTGCACAAATTTACAGTTAAATTTAGAGTATCCAATAAGTTGGATCCCTTCCATGTTTGAAAAATTTGACAGAATTTTCTATAAGCAAGTGTAATAATTTTTATAACTGATTTTGTTAGTGACTTTACAACTAATTTTTGTTATTGCAATATGTGTAAGCTATGTTTATAAGTCAATCACTCTTTTTTAATTTATTACTATTGTTATACATTTCACTATGCAGTATTGAACCTTTACTAATGTAAATAAATATAATTTTTCCACTTATTTGTATTGATTATTGGATTCAATTTATATAGATACGAGCAACATTAATTTTTTTGTTTGCATTCATCGAAATGATTTTTAAATATTCAGCAAGTCTACTTAATAACTACTGCTAATCAACATTCCGGAAAAAAGCATCAAGTTATAATTTAAATGATATCACTTAATTAAAATAATAAATAAATCTTTAAATCAATATTTTACCTAGTAACTAGTCACCTATTCTTTTTTAACCCAGACTTGTTAAAAAATACTGGTAATTCAATTTGTTATCTTGTGAAAAAGTTTAAAAATGTATTATGAATCATTAGATTTTATTCAGTTTGTCTATTTGATGTGTAATTATAGCCATTGTAAATTTTGACCACTGCTTTCATTTATCAATAATTACTAAAATTAGATTTACATACTAAAGGTTTTAATTAATTTTCAATAAATTGGTAGTTTTTTGGCCAATGTTTGTATATTTTTAACAAGGGGGATAAATATGATTCTAAAAATTGCATGCATAATAATGTGAGAAAGATTTTTCAAACAAAAAGTTTGGACGTGGTATAATTGACAATGGTTTTTGCCATAGGTTCTAAATGTTGATGAACATAAAGCCCTGGATAGCAAAGCTTAACGTAGCCTCATCCAAATAAAATCCAAAGCTGGAAAGTAACGTAGCTTTATCCAGGGCTTTAGATGAAAATAGTCCGGTCAAAATAGACAAAAAAAGGCTAAAGTTTGGAAAAATTCGCACAAAGCTGAAAATTGGTACAGACCTAGAAGACATCATTATAGGTGATATGCCAAAAGTCCCCATCGATCCCATTTAAGCTAAATATTTTATAGGGGTTTTAATATAACGCCCCGTTTCCACTTCGTATTCCTATGGGGAAACGAGCTGCTACCTTTCGCTGCGGAGATGGTGAAAAACAGCTCCTTTTTGAGGATATTTAGGGATTTGAACGAAAGTGCCCAAATTTTTGTGTAAAGAACATTTTCGTACACTTATTAGCACTTAATGAATTAAAAAGATTCGGAAAAAATAACAAATTCACCAGTACTTAAATGTCACTCTTTCATTATTACCATGTTCCTGAACTCTTTAAAACGCTCTTAGAGCGTTTTAAAGAGTTCAGGAATATGGTAATAATCAGTGACGGATTTACACATTTTCAAGGTATAGGCTGTAAAATTTTTGCCGCCCTTCCGTCTTACTATCCCTTCCCTATGGCCAGTGGCGTAGCCAGGATTTTCCTAAGGGGGGGGTCCAGTGCGAAAAATTTACCAATGGATATCAAAAAGTGTCCAGTCCACAATAAGCGAAATAAAGTTATAATTTTCACATTTTTTAAAATTTCTTCTCTGTGTTAATTAATATAGTTAATAATTTATTAATAAAATAATGAGTGTAATAATTAAGATTATGTATTACTTCGATTGAAAGTTCTGATCCACATAATTTTTTTATTAAGTACAGAGACCGTCGAGAAACATAGTTTTCTGTAGCTCCATATTAAAGAGGGGGGTTTGGGGGTCCACCCCCAGAAAATTTTTGGAAATTTGATTTTAAAAAGGAGTTTTTTTACTTCATTCATGAGGTAATAACCGAGGAGCACCGCTCCTTGTAAGCCAGATAATTTTTAAGGAAAAAAGTACAAAATCTGACGTTTCTGAGGCAGTAGTTGATCCAGGATTCGTTTTTTTTTGGGAGGGGGCTAATAATTTTGAAAATCAAATTGAATCTCCTCAACGAATATAATATTAAAAAGGTTGGAAATAATCGTGTTCGAATTACTTTAAGGGGGGTTTGGGGGACCTCCCCCAGAAAATTTTTGGAAATTCAAGTCTAAAAAGCAGGTTTTCAACTCGTTTTGGTACACCTAATCCGAATTTTATTTTCAGGAATTTATTATTTGCTAGGAGTTTTGTATTTTGACGAACTCATCATTAAAAAAGTTGTTTAATAAAGTTCCAAGTCCCAAGGGGGGTCTGGGGGTACTCCCCCAAAATTTGTTTGGAAATTTGACCCTAAAAACAGGGTTTGGTTTACTCGTTTAGTACCCTTTATCGCCCCCTCCCCTTATATCGTCCCTTAACTAATACGTTTTTACAGGTAAACCGAAATTTTAGATTTTAACAAGCAAAAAAGGTGGTTTTTAGATACTTTTAAGGGACATAGACGCCCTCTTTTGAGTAGGCACTGGAATATTTAAAGCCTAAAAAAGGGTTCAAAAATTTTAGGTTGGGCCCATGGGGGGGGTCCGGACCCGGGGACCCCCCCCCCTTCGCTACGCCCCTGCCTAATGGCGGCCAATGGCGGCTCCCTTCCGTTCTACCTACCTTGTCATGTCCTAGATTATTTTTACAATACAACAATTCCGTTGAAATAGCACTTAAAATAGTTTTTGGGTATATTTCTGAGATAATCAAAGCTCAATCATGTACGATTAATAAGGCGGGGTAATGTATGCTACTTACACAATGATATACATTCGGTAAACGTGAGTAAACAATTTTTATTGCACAGTTAAAAATAATAAATTCAGGTAAGTTATATTATAGTAGTTTCTTCTAATAACTTTTTGCGCGATTTTTTGTTTGCAAATTCATTGATGATATCGTCATAATTAATTTTGTCATTAATTGCGACTCTATGCACAAAAGAGCTAAAGAGTTTAACTTTTCTTGGCTTAAGGTTGATCTGAGATAAATTTTAACTCTTTTTAAACAAGAGAAGCTTCTCTCGCCCGAACAATTCGTCGCTGGTGTGCATAATGCCATACGAAGGGCTATGTCCAAGTTTGGATAAATATTCTGCAAATTCTGTTTTCGCAGAAACGAAGATATAATACTCTTTAATGATCTAGTTGAATCTGGTTTAATCAAAATGTTTTGTGAAGATAAATGACTATGAAATTGAATGCATTCTTCAACAAACTCAGTATCTAAATCATTACAATACATTTTTTCTAAGGACAGGGCTTTTTTCCTTAGGGTTGATAGTGACAATTCACTCATTTCGGTCAGAAATGAAAACTTTTCATTGAACGTATCGTACGCCTTCTTCCTTTTTTCCAATTCGGATGCGAGTCTATCAATGATGACGAAAAATGTATTTACCCTGAAAGTATCACACTCGCGGTCATACTCATTTCTTCATCGGGTGTTTCATTAGAAAATTTTTTTTCTTTTGGGTTGTCTTTTTCCCAGGTCTTTTGTGTACTGCTTCGACACACTTAATTCCATTGCCATTTCTTCGAAATACTCGAAGTTTTCTCGTTGATCTACGAAAAACCTGCGAAGAGATTCATAAAGATCGGCTACAGTAATCAAATCTACGGAAGAAGCCTGGATTTGAACATTTACTTTGTTTATTCCTTCCAAATTCCAAAAAAATACTCCACACAACAACCATTAATGCTGTTTCCAGATTTTTTAATTTTGAAAGAATTCCCGTTGCTTCGTTTACTCTTGACTGTTTTGCCTTCTCCGACTTCATTCATTAATATCTTCCAGCGTTTTGTCGAACTCGAAAAAAAAACGTAAATTTCTTGGAGCAACATGAAGAATCGAAAAGATTCTGTGCAAGATTCAGCAGTCCGCATCAGTTGCCACTAAATTTAAAGAGTGGGCAGAAGGTGAGATACGGACATTCTCGGATTCACTGACAAGAAACGAAGTGGTGCTAGAAGGGTTATCAATAGTTTTGCGACTGACAGTTTTCCCGAACAAAGAGCTGAAGAAGCTTTATACACTTTCTTATTCACCATTCGTCACTGATGAAGTTACAACAACAAACAGCGCCTCTTCGAACAAGCCTGACCACGCAGTGGATGTTCTCCTGAAGGATTTCCTTTGCCTCCATCAGAACAAGGATTTCTCCGACCTGCAACTGCACTGCGAGGGGGTCTCGTTCCCGGTCCACAAGAGCATCCTGAGTGCCCGATCCCCGGTCTTCAAGAGCATGCTATCCAGTGACATGATAGAGGCAGCGTCTGGCTCCGTGGACATCGTGGATCTCGACGCCCCCCCACCTTGGCCCGCTTCCTAACTTTCTTGTACTCGCGAACGACCTGCAGAGTGACGTCTCTCTCAAAAACTCTGACTGATTTTGCTCGAGGGAGGCGTGTAATAAGCGCGGAAGCTGCGAAAAATTGAAAAGACTTTAATGTTATTTCTACTTATTTTAGATTAAAATGTGCCACCATGTATTTTTTACAACCTAAAATTTCTATTTCTTCTACAATAACTATCACTTTTGCCATAAATTTTCAATTTGTACTTAATCTGGTTATTAGCATAAGAAAAACTTATATTAAATAATAACTTAAATTATAACTAAATAAATAAAAACTTAAATTATAACTAAACCAGGGGTTTTCAGAGTCGATGTTATGAAAGTGTTTACTGGAATGAAAAATGTCATCACATTTATTTAATGCAAAAAATATTTGATCAATAAGAGAAATCTATACTAACTTTGAAATTCATATCTTTTCAGTGATTATACAATTTGTATCGCAAAATAGTTCAATAAAATGTAATTTTTCCTTTTATGTGACTGATTTTTCTCTCTCATTATACAGTCGAATCCGATCGATAACAATAAGCGATCTCATATCAAAAAACAGCAAACAGTGTAAACAGTTAGCTTTAAAATCAAAATCATGTACCTAATCGTAATAAATGTATTCAAAACTCTATTTTTACACTAGGTAAAATTTTAAGGGGAAAATATAAGAGTAGTTCACATAATAAAATTTAAATAATATCTTACTTTGTATTTTTAAAGAAAGGTCTCTCTTTTTCCGTCCCATTATATCCTTCCACTCCAATAAACCACTTATTTATTACATAATCTGAATTCCACTAAACGAGGGAAAATCAACATCTCTTAATCAGAAACTTCTGCAAAACTTGGATCTTGGTGTTGCTTTAACCAATCACAAGTATGGATTCGGACCCCCCCCCCCCATAACCACTTTCTTTCAATATATAATATGCGGAATGTTTTTTTTCTTACCCATACTGAATTTCTGAAAAAAGAAGCACCAGATGTTCTCATGGAGCAGATGTTTACTTATAAAAATTGACCTTCAACATGAAACTAGAACTGAAAAGCGGTCGTTTTATAGGGGATATGGACAAGTTTTGATAATATAAAGCGGAGTGATGATTCATAGTTGATCACATTAAACGATTTATTTTACATTAAATTAAATAGGAATGATCGGGACCGGTCAATTTCGATAACATTATCCGATTGATAACATTAACCGTGATCACATTAAGCGGATTCGACTGTACTAGCTCACTGGGTCCTGAACTGGGCGGGGCTTTAGGCGGTACCTCCCCCTAAGGGGCGTTGAAGAATTTCAAAGGGGCCATGATGAGTTGAAATGAAATTGGGGGTCGTTGATGACTACTTTTAAACTCTTGCTTACTATCATTTTTATGGAAAAAAAACCTTAAAAAATTCAGGTAAAAGTAGCTTGAAATCCTTTTTTAGCATGTTAAAATTCAAAAATTTTCCTGGGGGAGAACCCCTAGACCCCTTTATATCTAGGGATTGAGATATAAATAATTCTTAGAACTTATAAGATGAATACACAGGAAATTTTCAGTGGGATCCACCAAATTCCCTTCGGACGTAGATAAAGATTTCAGTACATTCAGAATAAGGTAAAGAATTATTTTTTAATCAAAGCTTTTAAAAGGATAGTTTTGTAAAAGGTATAATATTATTACTTAATTATTTGAAATTAAATTTCAAGCTGTATAGAGACCTTAACTTTTGAATATTATCCATGTACTAGCCCATATATTTTTTATTTTGTTTGGTTGTAAATTAAAGTATTTTTATTGCAAAATATTTGTAACAAATTATATAAAAATTCAAGCAAATTAGAGAAAAAGTTTTTAAGGGGGTGGAGGAAAACTTTCTTCTTGAAAAGGGGACATTAATCCATTAAAGTTTGGGAACCTATGTATTAGCTCGTTTCGAAGATCACACCTATCTTATAAAATATTTATAAACAAAATCTAAGTCTATATGTTAATGGGATCTGGGGATCCTCCATTTTTAATCACTTCCAGGGCTAAGTTAACATACTAAAATCAAAAGAGTTGTATCAAATATTAGTTTAACTTTACTTAAAAATTAAGAAATAAGAAAACTAATTTGGTCGAAAAGGTTTGTACTACAACCAAAACAGAAAAGAAGAGAGAGATATGAGTGAAACAAGGAGGAAAGTGAGGGAGAAAGGGGTAAAAGGGGAAAAGATAGAAATTTCAAGTAACCGAAAAAGTTTCGTAACCTGGGAAAAGTGCCCCTTTTTATTAGATATAAAAAAAGGGAAGGAGGAGAGGGTAAATATTTTGAAACATCAAAAAGTTTGAACAACCCGGTAAAAGTGTCCCCTAAAGTAAGAAAGGGGGGATAAAAAATTTAAAAGGGGAAAGACACTAAGTGCATTTGAATGACCGAAATTTTTTTCGGCTAAACATTTTTTGATACTCCCGCCCTGCTTTTATCAAGGTAAATGTAGTTTTCTAAAGTAAAAATATATTTTAATTGTAACTTTTTTGTATTTGTTTTTAGGGAGGGGTTCTACCCTAAGGCATTTTGTAAATTTAACTCTTAAAATACAGTTTTAACTCATTTCTGTGCATCATTAACTTAACTAGGGGCAAGGACGGATTAAGGGGGGGGGGCGGTGGGGGCGATCGCCCCCCCCTTTGCCCTGAGACGAAAAAAATTTTTTGGTTTCAAATAACAAAACTTTGTTCGTAATAAATTTCGAAGAAGTAAAATAGCTTTCAGTAAACCACGCAAGTTAAAAAGTTCCTGTTGGATGGGTTATGAATGTTATTATGTTGGATGGGTTATAACCATAGAGTTAGTACAAATATAGAGACAGCATACTCTTCTCGGTAAGGCAACCCTGCATGTCGAAAAGAGACGGACCTGTGTGAGTGGTGGAAGTAAATTTTTAACATGGGAGGTTCCGTAGGCGGGTCGAATTTGAGGTATAAAAACTACTCTTCTTCCCAGAAAAATGATGAAAAAAAGATACCGACTAATTGAAACTAAAGAAAAAGCCATGACGAATCTTTCAGTGAAGAAAAAATTTCTCTATCTCAATTAGTTTTTTATCAGTAATGTTTTTAAATTCCGCGGATTCGGAAAAAACAATTTTAAACTTTATTTTTATAATGTTGCGGGGGAAATTTCTTTTAAAAAATTCACACTATATAATATGAACCCTCCTGATTCGATACGAGTCATTTCTGATTCGTTTAAACAAGTATTTAAGGGAGAAAATTGCTGATTTAGTGGTCGAGGTAGGAACTGAAAGTTGGCAAAGCTTGGCGCTTGGCGGTATGAGCTTAGCGGGTGCTTTTGCCGTAGTTTCTTTACGAGTGAAGCCACGCGAAAAACCGAAAACGCCTAAAGAGAGATTTAGTGGCCAAGTTTGTTCAAAAAGTCAAGAGTGAGTGGCAGAGCGACCGGTCACGCTTAGAACAGCGGAGCAGATGTTTAAGCTGTCTCTATATTAGTACTAACTCTATGGTTATAACCCCCCTTCTAGTGAAAATATTCACGTGAGTTGCTTCTCAAACACCAGTGGTCACTGCCTAATGAGACAATTTCAGTGCCTCGGGTCGCGCGTGAAAATTGTCATTGCTGTTGGAGAACTTTCGAGCTGTGGTCTGTATTTTATCTTCAATCGTTTGCCTACCAATTTATATATTTTTCCATAAGCAAGAAGAAAAATGTAAGTTAATACTCAACTCTTTTAAAAGAATGTTTGTTTCATGTATTTAAAATTATGACTAGGTCTGAAAGTTCCATGTTATTACATTTATTTTATAATTATTATTTTGAAGAGTTCCGTTACGAATATTACACGTTTCAAGGGATTTTCGATCGATTTATAGATTTATACTAGCTTTATGTTACATACTTCGGTTTATTCACATGTTTTTACATATTTAAGCGCTTTGCTTCTTATTCAATTCATCCAATTTCAGATTTGTCATCAATAATCACAAATTTTTAAAATTAAGTATAACTTTATGAATCTAATATTGTAGATGAAATTTAGTGAACCCAATGCTAAATTTACTAACCAAAAGTTGTGTATACATAATTAATAGTATAATTGAATGTGTCAATTTTGTGTTTTTCAAAACTTAACTGCTTAAACGCCTTTCTTTCGTTTAAAAAATGCTTTCTATAACAATCATTACTCTTTCTCTCTTCTCTCTATCATTACTCTTATATCAATTTATTTTTAGACTTTAAAACACTTATATTTTCTTCTTGGGAAAATACCCCTGAACGATGGATTATTTAGCCGATTATTAAGTTTTGGCTTTTTAAGCTTGGTATTTTACCCGCTTTATATATTCCGGATTCGGATATAGTATTTGAGGGATTTGAAAACTCTACCTGGAAGATGAGCTTTTAACAACGCCAAAGAGTCAATAAAAATTAATTTAAAATCCATAAAACTAATTTTTACACCAAGGGTATTGTTGAGCATTGGTCTATGTTTATTATACTTAAAAAATTATTTTGTTAAGTTAATTATGCATGCTAATTTTATTAAAACCCTTATTAAAATAATGAAAACCCCTCTGAAAATATTCTTGTAAGGACAAAAAAGAAAAATTGCTTCAGATTTTGACACAATATAAAAGTACATCATGAAGAGATCGTCGAGTATAACATTTTTCTTAAAAAAAAAGACTAGAACGGGTAAGAGTTATAAAAATTTTAAATTGAATTGTATAATGTAAGTTGAAGTAGAAGGGTAAGGCAAGGAAAGAAAGAAATTTAAAAAAAAATTAGCTTTTGAAAATATTTGCAAAAATTAAAATATTTTTATTGAAAGTTTTTTGTTGTGAATAAATTATTACGTGGAAGAATTTTAAAACATGATGCTCTAATAAAGTCAACAGCAGTGGCGGATCTACGGGGGGCTTTAGGGCTGAAGCCCCCCAAAACGTCTAATAT